>JACVCZ010000001.1:27500000-28750000 GCA_020829145.1 Drosophila nigrodunni
GGCTCAATGGCTTTGTGGCAATAGTGTCCACCTTCAGCTTGCCGCTGGCATCGCTCACCTTGTACAAGGTAACGGCAGCGGCATCGGAGCGTTCGAAGGCACCATCCTCATCGGCAGAGGACTCCTCAGGCACTTGGTCAGCGGAGCCAGAACCCAGCACAGTGAAGAACTGCTGCTTGTCCATATCGGTGCTGAATTCGTCGATGATCTGCACACGAGCACGTCCATTGTGATCCTGATCTCTGATCTGGTTAGCAGCACTGATGGCCTTCAATTTCTCCACACGCTTAGCCTGGGCGCCCACATAGACATAGATATCGTTGCCAGCATCCAGAATGAAGCAGTCGCCCTTGTTCATCGACGACACCGAGAGATTCACTTGGCGCACGCGGACATTGCGCTTGCCCTTCACCTGGAACAGACGCTTCTCGCCCTGGGCATTTGTTTCCACGTGCTTGAATCCGGTGCCCACGCCGCCCTGCTCATAGCGCACACCTGTTAAATGTGTAAAAACATTAGTATAAGAGTTTGTATAAGAGTCGGTATAAGACTCTTTGGCCGTATAAGACTTTGTATAAGAGTTGCTAAGTAAGCGTACCATTTTTGAAGTAGCCCAGGAACAGCTGGGACTCATGATCCTGCACCTCGCGATGCTGTACGGGTCCTCCGTTCAGGATGTCATCCAATTGCACGGTGAGAATTGCAGCAGCTCCAGCCTCATCCGTAGAAGTCTCAGAGCCCAGCCAGAAGTGAATGTCCCAGCTAAGCTGTTTGTCCTTCTTGTTCTCCATGGTCTGAAAAAGTGTGTAATTGTCGTTAAAATGGTCGAAATGTTTGGCTATTTTTTAAAACTACAATTTAATATAATTTTAAACTTAAATATAAATTAACTAAGTTTAGTTTGAAAGTTCGATTAAAGCTAGAATAGTAATAATTTAAAAATAAATCATTTCGTTATTATTACAAGCGTATAATTATGGCAGCGATTACTAACTATATTAATCATACAACGCTGCTCAAGTCAATTGCAACGCGATTACTTATAAATAAATCACTAAACTTATGCATCAGTTCTGGAACTTTTTAAATACAAAAGTAGTCCCACATCATCACCTAATGCTCTTTTCAAAACCCTTTTAAAACCTTAAAATTACAGTACTTACGTTGAGAATAATGAAAGAATCGCCTGTGAAGAATTTGCCATAGTTGTTCTTCGGATACGGCACAGGTTCGAAATTCTGAGAAAGGAAGGAAAGAATTAATGTATTTAAAAAACAATACGTATATGAATTTCTTGATAATGCTATTTTTGTAGGAGAGTGTAGCTGTCAACATGTTTCTTGGCGAAATCGAAAGTGAATTTTGTATATAGGAAAATAAAAGCTTTGTTGCTGCCACCAAGAAGCTAATAAATTTAATTTATATTTTTTAAGCTAATTAACCGAGTCCAAACAAAAAAAATGGCATGTGGCAGTGTTTACAGTAAAGACTCGATAAACAAACATCTGGTGTTTAGACGGCGTGAATTCGGCGCTTTGAAAGAAATATTTATGGACAAATACAAGAGTTTGGTATTTTTAAAAGGGGAAGTAGGGGAGTTAGGGAGTAGTGGGGGTGGAGTATTTGTGCTGCTGAGTTTTGCATGCCGAATGGCTCCCGTTGGCTTTGGGCGCCGCTGGATGAGCAACGCATTCGTGCGTGGGCGTCGTACTTTCCCCCAAGAGATGTGAACATGCAGCTACTATTTATACACACGCACACACAGTCACACACACCCAACTACACTCCCAAACATGTGTATAAATAGCACAAATTGTGTTCAAGCTAAAATTCAAACTCACCTCAATGCGCCAAATCTCCAGTCCCGGAGCACGTCCGGCATTGGCAAAAGCGGGATGCATAACGCGTCTGGCGGGCTGCTTGGTATTACCACCTAAGGAAGCTGGCTGCACGGGTAAAGCGGGACGCGTGTTAAATGTGCCGGCAGAGCAGAGATTCCCAGCAATAGCAATAAACACCAGCAGTCTAAAAAGTACACAAGAGAAGAGGTTTCTTTATGTTAATATTTCAGCTCAAAGTTTTGCCTTAAACAGGCAACAAACTGGACTAAACTGGCCTTGCGACAATTTCATGAGTCATGACCATAAAAGGTCGATAAATAGACGCTGAAAAACATGCGTACAAACTCAGTAAAATGATGTGTTTCAACTTACTGAACACAAAGTAAGCACAATGAATAATTTCTATGATTGTTTTTCTGATGAACACGCGGCGTATGAGTAACTTGGTGTAAATAAATATTTATCACACTGATCTAGTTTATATAGAGTTATATTTGTTTCTTCTGGCAGACTGAATAGAGTGAACTGTTCGCTTGCATTACCTGCAGATGACTGCCAGATGATTGGCGGCGCTTCGCGTTGCCATTTCGTGCGACGCTGACGTCTGCGGTGGTTTCGGTGCTGCGGTGCTGCGGTGTAGAGGCGTCGGCTTTTTTTGTTTATTGTTGTGATGTATAAACGTATAAACGTATATATATTTGTGTAGTATATCGCTCGTTGTTAATTGTTGCCTTTATGTAGTGGATTTGTTGTTGTTTTCGGCTTGCTTTCCGTTTTGAGATGATTGGCCGCTGTGAGAGAGAGAGAGATTCAACAAGTTATGAGTATGAAGCGCACAGTGTTCGCAAATAGTTATCGCACATCAAGAACAAACAGTGAATTGTGTTAATTTTCATTGTTATGCAAATGTTTAACACTTGTATTTGTACATTTAATCAGTTAATATGCAATACAAGTTTTATGCCTCTCTAAATCAAATGAAGTCACGCAAATTAGTTTTTTTTGTACTTAAGGTAATTAGTTTTTATTTTTAGTCAGTTTTTTTTTTATCTCTTTTTAGGCTCGTCTTGTCATATGATATCACAATTAAAGAGATAGGCCATTCGACAAGCCCTTTTCTTTTCATTTTTTTAGTTTCTTCTCTCAACTTTTATGTAGGTCATAAACATTACAAATAAAAAAAATAAACAGCTAAAAAACTATGTTTATGAACACGAAACTCAACCACAGCGAGGCATTTGCCAATTTTGCTCACTTTCTGTTCCATTTTCAAGTTCGACTTGTTGCGGGTACAGTAAACACTCAGCCCACAGCGACGCGTGTTGAATTTTAAATTTATTTTATGTTTTGTTTAAAAATTCATCAATTAAATATTGTAGTCAACGCGTGAGTTCTGAGAACTGACAGTGCGTCAACGAAGTCATCCATCACAATTATTAACCACTTTGAGAACAGTACAAACAATTGACTGCTCGAAAATCCCTCAGACGCGTTTCGCTTGATTTCTATTCCAAAAGTTGTTAATACACGCGTAAATGTTTGAAAAACTACGTTGTTAATACAACTCATAGGCACTAAAATCGACAATTTGTCAGACTTTGAGTAGGGGCATGACAGCAAAAAAGAACAAAAACTAAAAGTAAATAGTTAATATTTAGTTAAACAATTTTCTTGTTTTAAAAACGCTGAGAACTTTAGCAACACCTGAAAGCAGCAATTTAAAATGCAAATTCCAGTAGCGAATAGCAGCAAAAAACAGAAAGCTTAGCCAAGTCAGTAATGTATTCTCTAAGTTATTTAAAAAAACATTTCATTTTATTTAAAACTTTAAAATAAAAACACGCTTTTCAAAGGTGTTTATGTTTATTTCCGCTTCGAGTTGAAATTAACTAAAAAATACTTTATTTACTTTTTAAAACCGTATAAAAATCACTAAATTATTGACTGTTTTATATTTTTATCGAAAGCAAAACTTTCTTTTTAATTTAAAGCTTTCACAATTTATTTTGGGTTTAAGTTGAATATAGGTCAAGTAAGTTCCTGGACACTGTAGTTGAGCACTCAAATATCACTATAAAATGTACTATATATTCTATATATTTTATTAAAACAACATTTAAATTGCGAACAAAAGATTAATTAAATAATATATGTTTCAAATAAACTACGGCACACTGTATTGACTTTTGAATACTAAGAAAAATCAGTAAAATATAAACTATTCTAAAATTAATCCTTTTAATTTAACACTTTAACTTTAGTTTCCGCTTTAGATTGAATGTTAATCAAATGAACTACAGGACACTGTAGTCACTTAAAGGTTTAAAAACTTAAACCAAATCACTTAAACATTGACTATATTTATAATTCAACTCTTTTCAAAATAGTGCACTGTTATGCATTGTTATTTATTACATAAATTATTGAACTTTAATTTTAATAGAAAACTCCAAACTAGTTGTGCCACATAAACTACGCACCACTGTAGTTACTTTTCAAATACTTTAAGTACTTGCTAAACAACACACATCTCTATCAGTAGTCCCGAAGGTTGTAACTTTTAACCCAAGATAAGCTCAAGTCTAAGCAGTTGATAAGCCCGATCAGCACTAAATTCAATTAGACAAAGACTTGCCACATAATTAATTATATACTAAATTTGTATATAATATATTTAGAGCTCTATTGAGAGAATTGACTGAATTGCATAATTTATCGGCAGCTTTAATTGATATCGCTTCAAATTCAAACTAAATTGTTTATAAATCAAACACACAAACACACACAGAGCAAACAAATTAAGGTATGTAAATTAGTAGCACTTACGTTCGGATCAATATAGACCGACGGCTTCCAGATCTTGGTAGTGACTGGGGGATTTGATCGCGACGACAGAGCTTGAGACACTGAACGAAACTCGTCGTTTGTTGTCGTCTTTATAAAAGGCCGCTCAAAGTCAACTCAAGTCGAATTGAGTCGCGCTCTCTGCTCAGACGTGCGCTCCAGATGATCGATGGCATCGCACACACACACACACACACACATAGACAGGTGTATAGATGATTGATAACGTCGGTTTGGAGCACTGATAAGCGATGAGTGAAATAAACGTAAAATTGTAAACACTACGAAAACAAAACATTTTGTTGAGCATTCTTGGAATTGAGGTTCAAAAGCTATAAAGCAGTGTCCGATTGAATCCCCGGGATTTATTTCCGTCAAAATATTTAATGCGAATTGAGTCTAGCTTAGTTTAGTAATCAGCAGCCGTGTTGGACAGATAGTCGCGTCGTCCAATGTTCGAGGCTTGTTTACTCTGCACTGCCTCGAGTTTGGGACATTCAGTGATGCGATGACCCAGGCCACCGCAGTAGCTACAGCCATGGGAATCACCCAGATCCAAATGCTGGTGCTCCGCCTCCGGAGCCAGTTCATCCAGAAAGTCGGGCACTTCCTGCTTGGCCTCGATAAGCAAGTGCTTCAGATCCAGCAGCACCGATTGCTCGGTTATTTTGTTAATCAGTGTGGTGGCCAATCCTTTGGTATTTGAGCGACCTGTACGACCAATACGATGCACATAGTTCTCAATGTCATCGGGCATATCGTAGTTGATCACATGCTGCACGTTGGGAAAGTCCAGACCCTTGGAGGCCACATCGGTGGCAACTAGCACATCCTTTTCTCCTTTGCGGTAAGCATCTACCGCACGTGAACGCTCCTCCTGATCCTTGCCACCGTGTATCGCCACCGCCTCCACGCCCTTGAGCAACAGATACTCGTGTATACAGTCCACATCCTGTTTCTTCTCGGCAAAAATGAGCACAGGTGGTGCTGTCTTTTGCAAGCAGTCTAGCAGGTAGACCACCTTGGCCTCCTGTTTAACGTACTCCACCTGCTGAGTGACATTCATAGAGGCGGCACCGGCACGTCCCACATTTATAGTCACCGGCTTGACCAGAGCGGAGCGTGCAAAGTTCTGAATCTTCTTGGGCATAGTGGCCGAGAAGAGTAACGTCTGACGCTGACCCTTGAAGAACGAAAATATTGTGCGTACATCCTCCTCGAAGCCCATGTCTATCATACGATCCGCCTCGTCCATGCACAGATAACGACACATATCGAGGGTTAAGATCTTTTTGTCCAGCATATCCATGAGACGTCCGGGTGTGGCCACCACAATGTGCACGCCACGGGATATGACATCGACAGCTTCACTGACGGGTAGTCCACCCATTGCAAGGCAGGATCGTATCTCGGGCATGCCACACATCTGCAGGTGTTTACTGTAGTGCTGGATAATCTCATGCGTTTGTTTGGCCAACTCGCGGGAGGGGCAAATGATTAGGCCATAGGGTCCCTCGTTTCGTTCAAAGGGTAATCTGTATTCTTGCTCCAGGGCAAACATGACCACGGGCAGCACAAACACCAGTGTTTTTCCAGAGCCAGTGAATGCAATGCCAATGAGATCTCGACCAGACAGCACAGTTGGCAGGCCCTGTATTTGAATTGGTGTTGGCTTCTTTATGCCCTTGGCTGCCAGGCCATTGAGTATGGCCTTGTGGAACTTCATTTCACGAAAGGAACATATTGGTGGACTGGGATTTTCACCCTCAACCAGGATTCTCAGTTGCTTTCTGATCGCCTGACGCTTTTCCTCGGACATGGCGGCTATGTAGCGAGGCGGTCGCCAGGATGTCTTAATGGGTTCCTCGTACTGTATGCCTTTGGCCAACTCGGCCACACCCATCAAGGCCTTTTGTTGGGCAATGCTCTCCATGATTTTCTCCTCCTCACGCAGCTGTTTCTCTACGGCGCTCAGTTTCTTGGCTTCGGCAATTTTTTTCAGTTCGGTGTGTTGATCCAATAAACTAATGTTGTATTTTCTTCCCCAGGTCTCCGCATCCTGGGCTCCTTGTGTGTCGTCATCGTTTTCATTCTCACTGGAAGATTTTGGTTGTGTCGTCTCCGTTGCCAGCTGTACGATGCGTCCCAATTTCACCATATGCTGTTTCTTGCGTTCCTTGACCGGCACATAAGGCACGTAGCTGTCGTCTTGCTCCTCTTCTTCGGAAGATTTGGATGAGCGCCTATAACGCTTAATCGGTGGTACCATTTTATATAAATACTTGGATAAAAATATATAAACGAATTTGTGCAGCCAAACGTTTATTGACCGCCGAAAGTTGCCACCTAATTTAAATATATCAGCTGTGGTTTATTGCGATACTGATTCGATAATACTATATAATCGGTGGCGCCATACGCATATTCACCACCAAGAGCTGCCACCTTATTTTAAATATATCACAAGTGGCAAATATCGATACTGACTCGATAGCAGCAGGCGTTGAATGAAAATATTCCATTGTCAATCGAACAGAACATTCGTTTACATTGACTTCCACAAATTCGTCAAATTTGCTACAAATATTAAATATTATATTTAGTTGCACAGATAAGTAAATTTAAAAACAGCATCATGTCTATGTCAAAAACAACCAATACGTACAATCGCCAAAACTGGGAAGACGCCGAGTTTCCCATTCTGTGCCAGACCTGCCTGGGCGACAATCCGTATGTGCGCATGATAAAGGAACGTTTCGGCAAGGAATGCAAGATTTGCACTCGTCCATTTACCATATTCCGTTGGTGTCCAGGTGCCCGTATGCGTTTCAAAAAGACTGAAGTTTGCCAAACTTGTGCACGGCTGAAGAACGTGTGCCAGACCTGTCTGCTGGATTTGGAGTACGGACTGCCCATTCAAGTGCGCGACGCGGCACTGAAAGTGGCCGACAATATGCCTCAGAGTGATGTCAACAAGGAGTACTACATTCAGAACATTGATGCCCAGCTTCAGGATGGCGATGGCACTGAGGCAGCTGGCGCCGTGGGACGCTCCTTGGCCGCAAATGAAATGTTGTCTAAGTTGGCACGTACTGCACCATATTATAAGCGGAACAGACCTCATATTTGCTCGTTTTGGGTGAAGGGTGAGTGCAAACGTGGAGAGGAGTGTCCATATCGTCACGACAAGCCCAACGAACCCGATGATCCGCTGTGCGAGCAGAACATCAAGGATCGCTACTATGGTCGCAACGATCCTGTCGCTGAAAAGATCATGAAACGTGCAGCCTCGTTGCCCACACTGGATCCACCAGAAGATCGTAATATTACCACACTGTATGTGGGTAATCTTCCAGAAGAGATCACCGAACCCGAAATACGTGATCAGTTCTATCAATACGGTGAGATTCGCTCAATTGCTCTGGTGCCGCGCCAGCAATGCTCCTTTGTGCAGTACACTAAGCGCAGCGCCGCCGAGCTGGCTGCCGAGCGTACATTCAACAAGCTGGTTATTCATGGACGCAAGGTTAGCATCAAGTGGGCACACTCCCAGGCTAAACAGGGATCTGCAGTCAAAACCGATCGCCGCTTCGATGTGGGTGGCATCCCACCGCCGAGTGCCAAACCCAATGATTACTTCAATCTGCGTCAGGAGCAGATCAATGTAATGCCAGCTGGCATGAAGCTACATCAATTGCCTTCCAATCTGGTGCCGGCCTCCGCCTATCAAATGTATGCACAGCCCAGCTATGCTGCTCCCTATGGTGGCCTGGGCGTGGCCAGCACAAGCGCAGCAGGATCAGGTGGACCTGGGGGCTCTGGTGTGAATCTCAACCACATTCCACCGCCACCCGGACAAATGCCATACCCCAGCCAGGATGCCAGTCGCATGGGTGCTTTAAAAAAGTAATACGAACTTGATAATACCTCATTAAAGACAATTGGAAGAACCTATTTTTTTTGAAACGGACTACGAGTTGACCATTATGAAATAAAAACCAAAATTTAAAGAAAAAGCAAAACTAAAGTCTTGATTAATTTATAAACATTTAATAATTACACGTTATGCCTAAGTAGCTACTTAATCACAGACATCTAACAATGTGCTTAAATACAATTTAGTTAATGTTATTAAATACTCTCCGGCATAATGACGCTCCTCTTACGCTGGATTATGCGTTGTTCTCTATGCGCCTTTTGTCTGTTGACGAAATGCGTTCGAAGTGCCACAAAATCAATGCCACTTCTGTGCTCCAAAGATTGACTTGCATCGCTAGAGAAGTTTAGAATTATTAACAGATAGTTTAGGTATACACTTAATGGACTTACATGGGTTTCTGTCCCCAATAGTTGGGCACACACTGTAAACGATTCCTAAGCGTATCAAAGGCCACGGTCTGCGGCAGCAGCATGAGTATGCCAAACAGCGCATGAGCCAGGTACTGGGCATCCGCACAATTGTTTGACTTGGACACAAGCGTAAGACGCAACGCCGCAAAGATCGGGGATTCTATAAGCTGCACCAGCTTATCCAATTCCCCAAGCAGCTCCAGCGTAATTTCCACATCGGCGCTACAAGATTTACTCTATTAGCAATAGATTTTATACAAATAGACTTAGCATACAATAGTATAACCAACTCGGAGACGTGTTGATAGCACTGGGCTAGCAGGCACAAGGACAGCGTGGATACGGGACAGTGCACCCAACTCTTGTAGAGGCATTGGAAGAGATCGGCCGACTTTTCATTGGATATATCTCGCAAACTGGTGCGCAGCTCAAACAGCTCTGTTGAGGTCAGCAGTATAATGTTGAGTAAACGCACCACTGTCGATGCGAACTTCAGATTCGATACTTCCTCTGCTATAATCTCCGCAAAGGTGCGATAAATGTACTCGGCATTCAACAGCACACAGAGTTGTCTAAAAAGTAAGTAAATGTAGCCTGTTACACTAGATATTCGCTGTATATCTACCTTATAATAAGACTAGCCCGATTTTCCAGTATCAACTTCTCTTCGCTAAAGAGCGTTAGTAGACTCTGCAGAAACTTGCGATAATGCGTCTTATTAAAGTCATCGACATCTGGAATTAAATCAAGCTATAAATATAAAACAATTCATTTAGTGTGAACCAAATTTTTACCCTTTGTGTCCTGTGACTTGATTATTTCGGCCAACACGCACAGACTTTGTAGTACCACCTCATCGGAGCTATCAGCAAGCGTTAACAGCAGATTGTGATTTAAATTGCTGGCATGCGAGGACATTTCATTGGGGAAGTTGGTAAAAAGATGATGAATCCACTTGCGCACCGCAATCTTTGTGTGCATCGAGTTGTGTGTGAGGTACTGCGACAACACCTCCATTATCGAGCGTAAATCTATCTTGGCAGCATTCTGGGATTTTAGCTCCTTTGAAGAAACCAGCTGCATCATGGAATTGTTCACCGAAACAGCGCATTCCTTAATGCCTCGTTTGGACTCCACGTTGTATTCCAAACAGGGTAAAATGGCTGTGAATATGCCACTGGCATATGGCAATACATCGGGACCAAAGATTTGCACAATTTCCCGTATCCAAGAGATGGCAATCGATTTAATAACCTCATTGAGGGACTGGGCATGGGTAATCAGCGTATTGATGGTGTCCTCCAGTCTTACTGACGAGGAATCGTTGCGTATGGACTTGAGAAACTGACTGATTGTGTTCTCACACATGCGTTGGATATCGTTCGTGTTATCCTCGAGCATGACAAAGAGACCATCAAGGATTTCCGTCAGATAGTTGACCATATTAATGTCCGGCACGGCATTCAAAATGGATATCCAAGAAATGACATATTGGCGCGTATACGGGTTCTTCACATACATACGCTCCCGCAGCAAGGGTATAAAAGCCTCCAGATTAAATGTCTCATACGATTCGGTGACAATATCCTGCAAAGGCATTGAAATGATGTCATCCACTCAAATTTTGGTTGAGTACAAACCTTAAGCAAACGATCCAATAATTCGCTGCCATCCTTAACATTCGGATCTGCATCGGTGACTAGCCGTGAAAGGGCAGCAAACAGTTCCGGAAAGAAGGGTATGATCGCCGATCTAGTGACTTTAACCACATTGTACAGAGATTCGCAAGCAAAGTAGCGCACACGTAAATCCGGATCGGATAGGCAGTTCATAATAGGCGTGACCAGCTCATTGACATACTTATCAGAGTCCTAAGCCAACCATAAAAAAGAACAGCGATGACTAGCTCATATAAGCGCATATGTATGCGTATTTGTGTCGTATAGCAGTGACTAATACTAACATACCTTGCCCAGTCCAATGCCCGTTGCAGCCAGACCAATGAGCGCACCCTTCCGGCGATTTGCATCGCGTGATGTGGCATAGTCATTAGATAGCACTTCAATTAGTTTTCTTATTTGTCCCGCGTTGTTTTTGTTGTTAAACTCGATGACCATTCTATCAGGCGACAGAAAAGAAAATATAAACAAATTTAATTTGAGAAGCCGCAGGTGGGCGTATTTCTAGTCTCTAAATACTTCTCAATCTCCTGTGATGCGATTTTCCTTTTGTCGTACACTTTATCGCCCAACGCCTTGGCACAGGACTCCGTTAAAGGCGCATAAGGCGGCTCCATTTTCCGTATTTTAAATTCGTTTTCTAAGCAAAGATAAAATTTAAAGCTTGTTTGCTGAAGCCGCAGTGTTGCCACTAGTGCAGTTTACACAGCTGATTCGCCAGTGATGCCACTTATGCAAATAATGCAAGACTGTACTAACTGAAGGCTTTCGACTGTTTAATACCCTGTTCTCATTTAAACAATATTTATTACAGGACCAATATAATGCATTTATAAAAAAAAAAATGTGTAGCATTTATATAAATTACAGTATACGAAATACATTTTTAAGCTTGAACAAACAATTTTGTATAGCAATTTAACTTCAAGTTAATGACTTAAATAAATAGAAATATTAAACACGCTTAGCTATTCGACGATTAATGGAAACTTTTCAACTTCTTCGCATTGCTGATTGAAACTAGTGACGAAGTTCTGCAATTGTTTCTCATATTCCACATCTCTGCGCACACGTTTCTTCACGGGCGCAGATTTTCCCGGGGATTCGGCACTTTTATCATGTGAATCATGCTCCTCCTCGCTTTCAGACGAATCACTGTCGACAAAGAGCACATGGACACGTTTGCGCTTTCTTTTTGGCCGCTCACGAACGTAGGTGCGTCTGGGTTTCTAAAAAAGTAATATATAAAATAAATTATTTCTCTATATATTAATTCGAAGGGTAAAGTTTAAATTTTGTTTGAACGTCTTACTACCGTTTAAAGATGAGCTTGAATCTTAACGGCCCTGTTGGTTCAATTGAAAGCAATAACAGTTTCAATTTGGTTTAATCTAGCTCCGTGATCAACGATTACGTTTAAAACTTAAGATACGTTGCCGTTTATAGAGAGCATACAGTACAAGAAATAAAGTTTATTTTTACCTTTTCATCAAATGTTGCTTCTGGATCCACGCTCTTAAACAAATCAGTTGTTTCGTTGATTCCTAGAGCTGGAGTCGGGGTTTCAACCATCGTGGAACAAAGCATTTGTTTTAAATTTAACTGTTTGGGAGTTCGTGAGTTTAAATCATCGTAATCATAGCGCATAGCTGCCTTAGATATCTGTGGTAACTCTTTCTCCACGGGACGTAGACCCTTAAGCCTTTGTAGCTTCTCGTGCAACGTAGTATTTTGATTAGTGGGCTCAACACACTGTTCCTGTTCGTCGTCGTTAATGAACTCTTCAAACCCGAAGAGATTACGAGGCGATTGCTGTTTTCTTTCAGCTGGAACGCTCACTTGCTGTTGTCTACTAATATTTATGGTATTTTCACTGGGACTCTCGAAATGCACGTGATTTCTAATCACATTTTCTTTGACAGGTGTCTTCAGATTCTGTAAATTGTTTTTCCACGAGGGAAGTATGACTACTTCTAGTACATTTATGTCTTTTAGCGGAGCGCGCTGTTGTAGCGTACGCCGTGGATTCGGTAATTGCACAAAATTCTCAGCATTTTCATTCTCTTGATCATTAATTCCGTTTGGTATTGCCGTCTTGTCTGAACCAGGATCAGTTGACTCCTTAGGTGGCGGAATATTTTCGCCATTGGAGTCATTGGCTTCAGAACCAATACTTTGGTCATCCATGATTGCAGAAATGGATTCGTTATTGCTTTGTATTGGCTCTGCCTCCGTCACAGGTTCGTTCTCCGGCTGATCTGGCACATAGACATGGCTACGACGTACATGATCACTGGAGTATGAGGGCAACTGTGATGTGTTAAAGCCAAACATAAAGGTATTCGGCAGGGGTACCTCGTCGGGCACGCGCCAGGGTGAGCTGATTCCACTGGGACTGCTAACAACTGCTGGCCTCCTTTCAGTATGCTGTATTGTAGATGATAATCCCACATCATTTCTTGCCGCAGCAGCGTTTTTTGAATTGATCGGAGTACTGAAGTATTTTCTGGCCATGTTCAGCAGCTGGAGACGCTTTTCCACAGTATTCTGCGGGCCGTTTTGTAACAAGGAGCGTGCCAAAGGACTATAACTGCCCTCTATTGGTGTTCTGTTTGGTTTTGGTGCCATAGGCTTCGGTGAT
Organism: Drosophila nigrodunni; assembly: GCA_020829145.1. Taxonomy (NCBI): domain Eukaryota; kingdom Metazoa; phylum Arthropoda; class Insecta; order Diptera; family Drosophilidae; genus Drosophila; species Drosophila nigrodunni. The sequence goes on from JACVCZ010000001.1 coordinate 27,513,356, forward strand.
GCGACTGCATGTACCTCTACTGGTACGTCAATATGTCTGGACTCATCTGCGTTCCTATCACCATTGTCGGAGTCTTGCTCGAGACCGTATATCGGCGACAGTGGTTGATCGAACTGTGGCGTAGACTTTGGTGATGCTACTGCATGTACCTCAACTGGTACGTCAATATGTATGGACTCATCTGCGTTCCTATCACCATTATCGGAGTCTGGCTCGAGACGGTATATCGGCGACATTGGTTGGTTGAACTGTGCCATAGACTTTGGTGATGCTACTGCATGTACCTCAACTGGTACGTCAAAGTTTATGGACCTGTCACCATCATCGGAGTCTGGCTCGACATCGTATATCGGCGAAAGTTGTTGGTCGAACTGTGCCATTACCTCTGTTGGTTTCTTTTCGGTCTTATCCTTTAGAGAGCATTGTTTTCTCCTGCCTACGGGTCGCACCTTTTTTTTCACCGTCCGTTTACGACACTTTCCATTCTTGCGTGTTATCGAACAGACCTTGCCATCTTCGATCATTTTTTTGATTATGTCTGCCGCTGGATCTTGGCGCTGAACTAATGCATTGTCATCGATTTGAGAATCAGATAGGAATTCATAAACGTGACGTGTAACTGAAGACCGGCTTCGGGTAAGAGGTTGTTCCCTATGGAAAAAACGATGCTCTCGGTTCGATCGAACGTTATCGTCTTCGTCTGTAATCTGCCCAGCAGTTACCACACGCGTTTTATCCGCAAGATGTGCGATGCTCATACGTTTTAACTGAACTCTACAGGGTGTTGTGGTGGGAACTAAACGAATAAACCATTTAAAAATAAATTATTTTTAATTTAATTATCGTCTTACCTATTGGCGACTGTTCGGCTGAATCTTGGGCAGTCGCTTTTGTCTCTGGAGATACAGTCTTCATAACATGGTCAGCCGTTTTTTCCGGAGGATGCGCGATGCTCTTTCGCCTGGATGTAACTTTATAGGATTATCACAAGTAAAAAAAAAAAATATAATTAATGAAAATTTAAAAATAATACTTCTAATAAATTATTTAGCTTCTTACCTCCTGGTGTTTTAAGACACACAGTAGAATTGAATGAAGGATCTAACACACTTTCATGGCAAGTGTGGCTTCTTTTGCCTATTTTGAGAGGCTTAGAAGGAGTTATATTTACATCGTCCATAATCACTCGACATTTTCTTAGATTGTACGGCGTAGCAGTTTTCTTTGACACAGCATCATTCGACGGAACTTTGACGCGCTTAATTCTAACAACGCATTTACGTATTCGAAATTCGTTAACATTTGTCGAAGTTTTTATTTCACTTGTAGAAGGCATCTTGCCTACTCGTTTTGGATTTTTTCTAACCATTTTGATTTAATGCGCATTATACATTATACTGTTTTATATTTTTAAAACATAAACAAACACACACGACTTGCAGTGAAATTTATTTCCCGCCATTTTGATTTTGTGGTGGTCGCAATTTGCAGTGCTGCACACCAAAATTTTATCGGACAGTTATCGATAACTATTGGTAGGTTTCGCAAGCAGCAGCTGATAGGTGATGTGACGATAAATAAAAAAAAAATTCGACGTTTAATTAATATGTAACATAACAGCTACGCTACGACGTTTAAATAAAATTCAAAATTTCCAAATTGTGTAGTGCTTGTGCTTGCAAATACATCAACTGTGCTGAGCCACAATCCAGCACGGGCAAGTGGACCATATTTGTTTAGCCCACCGCCCCCCCAATTTACAACAAAAAAAAGCCCCAACAACGAGTGAAAGTTTTTCTCGTCTTTGTTTTGTAATTGTAATTGTTTTTCTTGCTGCCTGCCAGCTACATTTGGCTCGTATTGCTGCCATTTTGAGCCAATATTCACACGGTGTGAGCGCCTCTCGTGGCTGACATTAATTTTTCGCTCACTCATTGTGTATGGTTATATACATATTTATAAATCGAGTCGTCCCCGTAAATTGGCCTTGTGTTATTTGCGCCAGGTACCACCAATAAGAAAGAAGAAGAATAATCTAAAAAATAAGAAAAGTAGCGCGAAACTATTTACATTGTATCCCATGCACAACTACACGCCCACCCGCGCTTCCACCCACACTCGTTCCAAAAGGCTGCCCCACAGGCACTGTGACGACAGTAGCAAAAAATCAAACCTTCGAACGGATTGTTAATGTGTATTTGTATATATATATATATATATATTTGTGTGTGTGTGTGTGTGTACATATATATATCTCTGCAATATTCTTGTTAGGGGTCAAGGCCACGCTTTGGCTTAAATCGTTTTGCATTGCGATATACATAAACAATGGAATGGATTTTTATTTTTATTGTGTTTAAATATGTTTCCCATTATGTGTATGTAGTTGGCCGTCCAAGTTGAAAGTTTTGTGGAAGGAACGTGAACCAGTGTAGAAGAAGCAGCAGTAGACGAAGAAGTCCGTGAAGAGCTCCATAAAGCTAAATCGTTGTCGCGCAAAAGATGTGCGATACAGGCGACAAGGCGCAGAAATGGAAATGTGAAACTTGCACCTATGAGAACTATCCATCCTCACTAAAATGCACCATGTGCCAGGCGTCCAAGCCGTTGCTGAACGAAGATATATTTCGGTAGGCAAACCAACTCAAACAGTTAACATTATTTATAAATATTTTATGTTCGCTTTGCAGTCTCAGTCCAGCGCAGACAACACCACCAACTATAATACACGACAGCTACAGCAATGCAGAGGAGGCGGCAGCTGGTCTGCCCGTCGAGCCAACATCAACGTGTTTTGCGCGTCCGCAGCCACAACCAGCACCGCCAGCGTCAACGCCGACTGCGACGCCAGCGCCGCAGCAGCCAGCCAGACAGAGCAATGTAGCTGACAGCGAAAAATGGGCCTGTAAGGTCTGTACCTATTTGAATTGGCCACGTAGCCTGCGTTGCGTTCAGTGCTGCACGAAACGCGGTGGTGCCGCCATGGAATTCGCTGGAATGCCAGCTATAACCGCTGATAAGGATGCTGCGGATAGTGTGGATCGTGCTGGTGAGGCGCTACAAGCACTGCGCATCAGTGGCTCCGATACGGACCTTAACGCTACAGCCAGTAGTAATAGGCAGCTAATTGGAGCAGCTGCATCCAATTTAAATCGACGCAATCTCAGTCCAAGCATTGATCAGCAAATATGCAGTAATTCCACGCATCTCAATAATCTAGCAAACACATCTCAGTCCCAGCAGCATCAGCACCAGCAGCAACACCAGTTGAGCAATCAACAGCAGCTACAACAGCAACAACAACAGCAGCTGCAGCAGCAGAATTCATCAACGTCCGTTGCACTGCAGCAGAAGCATTGCCTGGTGGCCAAGTGGGCGTGTAATGTTAGTACTTCCTTCTCCTAGCTATAGCTTATTTTGTAAACGGGTTTGTTACTTACAGTCCTGCACCTATGAGAACTGGCCCAAGAGCCTCAAGTGCTCCATGTGCGGCAAGACGCGTGAGATTTGTGGCTCTGGTTCCCAAGGAGATTTGCATGCCTGCGCCAGCATATCTGGCAGCACCAAACAATTGAATCTTCAGGAGGATCAGCAGCAACAGAACACGGACACTGTCAGTGTGAACAACTCGTTCAATAAAAAACATATTTACCAACTAGGTAAGCAAGTAAACCACTACGCCTTGAGAGCTTCAACTATAGCTAGACTTGTTGCAGGTTCCTCGGAAACCATTAACAACTGTGATACGCTGCAGGAGCGACAGGAGCGTCGTCAACGTCAGATCAGGCGACAGGTCGACTGGCTATGGTTAAACGCCTGCCTCGGCGTCGTCGAGAATAACTATACTGCCGTTGAGGCATATCTATCCTGTGGTGGCAATCCGGCACGTTCATTAACCAGCAATGAGATTGCAGCATTGAATCGCAATTCAGCCTTTGATGTGGGCCACACGCTCATCCATTTGGCCATTCGTTTCCATCGCGAAGAGATGCTGCCTATGCTGTTGGCCCAAATCTCAGGCTCTGGGCCGGGCATTAAGCGTGTTCCCTCGTATGTGGCACCCGATTTAGCAGCGGATATTCGTCGACATTTTTCGAATACTCTGCGCATTCGCAAGTCGGGCTTACCCTGTCACTATGTGCAGAAACATGCTACGTTTGCGTTGCCCTCCGAAATCGAGGAGCTACCAATACCCATACAGGAGCAGCTTTACGATGAGCTACTGGATCGGGATGCACAGAAGCAGCTGGAGATGCCACCACCAGCGCTAAACTGGTCATTGGAGATCACGGCTCGTCTGAGCTCTCGTCTGCTGGTGCTCTGGAATCGTAGTGCTGGAGATTGCCTGCTGGACTCGGCCATGCAGGCCACCTGGGGCGTCTTCGACAGGGACAACATATTGAGACGCGCTCTAGCCGATACTCTACACCAGTGTGGACATGTGTAAGTAGCTTTGATATACCCTGAAGTTCTTTTAATCCTTAGTTCATCCCGTTTAGTTTCTTTGCGCGTTGGAAGGAGTATGAAATGTTGCAGGCGTCCATGTTGCACTTTACGCTGGAGGATTCACAGTGGGAGGAAGATTGGAGCACACTGTTATCATTGGCCAGTCAACCAGGTTCCTCCCTGGAGCAGCTGCACATCTTTGCCCTGGCACACATCCTGCGACGTCCAATTATTGTCTATGGCGTCAAATACGTCAAGAGCTTTCGTGGCGAGGACATTGGCTATGCTCGCTTTGAAGGTGAGTGGTTGTCAAGGGCGACAAAAGCACGATGTCAAGGACATTATGTTAATCATTTACTTTGACCTTCTGCAGGCGTGTATCTACCTTTATTCTGGGAACAAAACTTTTGCACCAAATCACCCATTGCCCTAGGCTACACCCGTGGACACTTTAGTGCGCTGGTGCCCATGGAACCCTTTTCACGCATCGATGGGCGTCGTGATGATGCCGAAGATGTTACCTACTTGCCACTGATGGACTGTGAGCTGAAACTCTTGCCTATACACTTTCTGAGCCAGTCGGAGGTGAGTAGAGTGTATTTTAAAGTCGGCTTGCGTGACTCTTTATTGAATGCAACGAATTTGCAGGTGGGCAACGAGGAGACCATGATGCGCCAGTGGTTGGATGTTTGTGTCACCGATGGCGGTCTGTTGGTGGCTCAACAAAAGCTCTCCAAGCGTCCACTGCTCGTGGCCCAAATGCTCGAAGAGTGGCTTAATCATTATAGACGCATTGCGTGAGTTTAATAAAATTAGTAATTCAATTATTGATTTATTTAATTGTTTGCGTTTTGTGTTTTGTTAGACAAGTGATAACAGCACCATTTGTACGTCGACCTCATATTAGCCATTACTCGAGTGACGGTGACTCGGATGAGGAGTAGCATAAACACAACCACAACAACAACAAAACATCTATAAACACAACAGCAACAAGAACGACAAATACTCGACAAAATTAACATGTCAAAGGTCTTCTTAATGCAGTTTCGCTTGGTTTTATGGATTGAATTGGTTAATTGATTAAGCCTATTCATTATGCAAAATTTACATACATATATATATATATATGTGTATATATACATTTTATTTGGTACTTGGTAGCAGGCAAAACACACAAACAGAATTGATATACAATTCATTTAAACGCGATTAGCAGCTCCTATGCACATGCAAATTAGCTAATGGAATCTATAGAGAAACAACAAAAATACATAGATTTATATATATATACATATAACAATTATTAAGTTGTAGTTGCAGGCAAACTAAAGGTTAACCAGCAAAGTACTAAAATACATCAATTTATACACAAAATGGATAAATTATGGAAAAAAAGAAACATATATTTCATATCCGTTTCCACGAGAATGTTTTGTGGATTTTAGTCAAATTTTTGTCGCCGTTTGGTCAACGAGTCATTGTCGACACTAAAAAAAATCATAAATCAATATTATTATTATATACAGTAGTAGATTAAAATTCCGAAAAAAATACAATCTTTTTAAGCCCAAGCTTGGCCGAAGCGCGAAATTGAAAACAGAGTAAAAAACATTAAATTATACATGCATATGTATATGATCCTTATAATTATCTAAGTATGTATGTACTTTTAAACTATGCAAAAATCTCGATGTACTATTAAATTTTAACTTGTGAAAAAAGAAAAGGAAAAGCAACACACCATGTGGGTGTATATGAATATGAATATGAATTATGAATTTTATTCTAATTGTAATAGTTTTGTTAGTAATGTTATTATTATTCTAATGTCTAAGAAAGCTTATTGTGCAAATGTACACGCAAAACGCATTAAAAACAAAATAAAAGATATAAGAAAGAAGACAAATTAAAATTGAACTCGTCTGGATTCAGAACACCCGCACTTGGCTTGTTGCTTATGCTATCGATAGACACCTTTCGGTAATCGATAGTTTGTCGTGCTCATCCCTAAATGTATCTAAGGTATTCTCTCATTTGCGGCTCATCTGAGATGGATTTTTAGTCGTTTTGTTGCTGCCGTCGTCGTCGCTTGTCGGTGTCGTTTGTTGGTGCGCGGGGTTTTTTTTTGATAGCTTCAAATTGGAATATATTTGCTAAGCAGCCGTACCAAGAAGTTTATACAAAAAAACCCAAAAATTTTTCACTGTGATTTTGTCGGTAAATCGGACACAAATACCATTTGTGAATGCAAAAAAAGCCGAATTCTCTACGAGCTCGCGACAAACACATACATACACACTACGCACACACACATACACAATTCGGTTCTAAATCGCAAGCCACCTACAATTTATACATAAATATACACGTGAATTGCGAATGCATACGATAAAGATACAAATAGAAGAAAAATCTGAGCTGAAGAAAAAATTGTTAGTAAAGTGTAGTGAAGTGAAGTGAAGGGGAAGGCCGAAGTAGTGGTGACCTGTGCGCCTGTAGTTGTTGTGCTTTCTATCCGTGTGTTTCCCTCCCCCATTTTACTGGCGCAAGTGTGAAGAGCAGAGCAGTATATCTCTCGCAATGGGTAAGTTGTTTGTAGTTGTATGCCGACAGTGAATACGATTATCTATCTACACGCATACATGCATACACATATGAGCAACGCACGTCGTCTGTGTGATTGTCTCTCTGAACTAGTGTGCGGTGAACGTGTGAGTGAGCGAGCAAAAGTGCGCATAAGGCAAAGACTACGGAGCGCCAGTGAAAGAGGGTGGTCTGGGTTTGGATTCGCCTCGCTCTCTCTCTCTCTCTGTCTCTTGTTGGGCACTCCTGTGCGTGTAGTACGCTTTCGTGTGTTCACATGCATGCATGTGTATGTGTGTGTGTACATATACTAAGTTTACTTGATGGTATTATCGCATTAGTAGCGTATTATGGCACGGCATAAGGAAAAACCAGTCAAGTTGCGCTGTCGCTGTAAATGTCTGTTGGTGTATGCATGCATTTCTTAATCAATATTGGCCAGCTGGTGAGCCCATCGTCATCTGAGAGGGCAACTTTGAAGACTCACACTAAGGCGCACAAACAACACAGATACACATATACACACGCATACAAACGTATACATATACAGATGATTGGCGGTCTCGTCCACTCCCCATTTTGGTTCTCAGCTGCGATGACGTCAGTGTTGTTGTAAGAACAAGTTTTTTTTGTGCTTTATTATTACGCTCTTTTTTTTGTTGGCCGACAGCGCCCCAAATCGCGTTGATATCATAGAATCTGAGAATACCTGACCGAATAAAAAACCTCAAAGTGCAGTCAACTGCAATTACACACGTTACCGTTAAGGGCGACGTTGTCATAGTCATACCTGTTAATTTACCGTTCGCCGCCTAGCCTGGCTTGCACTTCACTAGGCTGGCATAACGTGCGCTTCGGCTGGGAACCGACTTTGTTTAAGATTCCACTATTGTAACTTAAGCTTTTTACATGTAATTGCATAGCCCTTTTTCTTGTACAGTTATGGCGTGTGTGAATGAGTGAGTGAAGTGAGTATGTGTCTGTGTGTGTTTGGCTATTGTCAATGATTAATTACTTGTTCTTTAGTTTGTTCGTCCGCTTTTGTGTCCCTAATTAAGTTCGGCAAGAAATACAGGCAGCAGCAGCGCAGCGACTGCACGGCGACTGCGGCAGCGAACACTTGTAGTTGTGTGCGTGCTTAAAATGCCTAATTGACTTGGGCAACCTCCCACCATGCACCACACCCCAACCACCGCCAAATTCCCCTCCCACCATAAATAGAGACATGTCCGTACATGTTTGTAGTAATGTGCAGCGCTCAATGCTCGTTCAACGACCAGCGATCTCAACGCAAAAGGCTTAACAATAGCCATAAAAAAAAACAGCATAACAACAACAACAAATGCTCAACATGAATTCATGACGAGCACATTGACTTCCCAATGGGCTTCAGTTTGTTTTTGGTTTTGCTTTAGCTTGTGGTTTTCGTTGCTTCCTTTTTCGTTTCGGCACACACACACAGATACGCAAACAAGCAAACACATGCATGCAAACACAAACACACATACATGCATATATTTACTCAAATGAAAACGAAAGGGGGCAAACGAGTTGCAGCGCCCCCTAGCGTTAGTCGCTATACCCTCTACCGTTTCTCATCTCATTCCACTTTGTGCATTTTTCTCATTTATTTGATCGTTGATTTTTTGTTGTTGCTGTTCGGCTGCATCCCATCTCATTCCCCCTTCACTCGCCTGCTACCTATCCCCCTCCCACTTGGTTGGGTTATATAGGTCAGAGCAGAGCACTTGCATAGAAAGTGGCGGCTTCACAGTGAAGAGACGACTTGACGTCCGTTCGACTAATTGAATGCTATTTTTGTAGACGCAGCGTCATCATCAACAACAACTCACGTAATTTGCTGCCGCTGCCACTGCCGCTGCTGCTGCTGCGCTTTTCACTTTTCGTCTAATAAGCATACAGGAAGCTAAAGAAAAACTGTAAAAATTTACCACTTTATTTTTCCAAATAAATCAGCAGAGTTTTAATTGTATGTATAAATATTTGGTTTGCTAGCTAAGCCAATTACAGGGTATAACGCAAGGTAGCGCAGCATAAAAAAGCACTTGCAGAGCAATTTCCAGTTTGATGAGTAATACCCAAAAATGTGTGTACTTCTGAGAGTGTGTGTATTTGATTATATTATTGCTTTTCAGAAAATAAATTCTCGCATAAACAAAACGTATTTGTATGGCAAGAAGTGTTTGTGCAAGTGTGTGTGTGAGTGTGTGGGAGTGCCGCGAGTGTGCGAAAGATTTTTCTATTTTGTTTTATTTCTGAGATTCATTCGTCACATGTTTCAGTTTCTGTTCTGCTGCCTTGACCCGGAGTGTCCTCGACGCTTTTGCTGCAAGTCTCGAATTGTCTCAGTGGAATTTGTTGCATATCGCGCTGTGGAAAATTCTTGTTGCTTTTGTGGCATTGGCCTCTTCAGGGTCGGCAAACACGTAAACACACACAGACACATGCACATAACATCAATTGAGGTTAGGAATGTTTGGCGGGGCGCGGTCGAATTTAATTAAATAATATACGGCCTGCAGTTGACCTTTCGGGCGAGTGTCCGAGTTGTAGGGAGTGCGAGAGGGAAGGGCAGAGCACACTAACTAACAGTGTGTATAAATTTTTGTATTTAACCTTGGACTTGCCCCCCATTTTGTCACTGTCTGAACGTGTTTGTGCCTGAGTTTCAAACTCAAATTCAAATTTTGTTTTCTATTCAAATGCGAAACAAAACAGCAAAAATAAATAATAAAAAAAACCAGTTTGTGCGGCACAAACTCCAAATCAACTTCGGGCTTCGTGGTTGGTTGCTTCGTTAGCTTCTCGTCGTTCTCCTCGGTCTATGACGACTCTGATGACATCATTCAGACCGGCGGCGACTAAAATCGCAGCCGTAATTACAATAAAATTGTGCGCTCAAACATTTATTTACTTAAATTATTTCTTTTTTATCGTTTACTCGAAGGAAATATCATTTCTGCCATTTACTTAGAAGCTTGTTTGGTAGCTTGTTTAGAGTTGTGGCAAATGTAATTAACATGGAACTGTTAAATGGGTTAGGTAGTGTCGGTGAGGGGTGGGAAGACAGCTGTTGAAAAGTCAATAAACAAAATGCTAAAATCAATATGCGAAATGAGCTGGAGGAAAAAGTCTGTGATTGCATAATAAACACACAGAAAGCAAAAAAAGAAAAAGACAGAAAAACAACAAAAAACAACCATAAATAAATTTAATTGAAACGAAACACGTATGTGGTATACTGTACGTATACGTAATATTTATACATGTGTCGTGGTGTCAGTGTGTGCGTGCGATTGTGCGAGTCTCATTCATTGGACATACGTCACCATTATAATGCGACTAGTTAACGGTATTGTAGTTGTGTTTCTCGTTCATTCCGTAGCTTTAGCTTATCAATAAATTCTATTTTAAACGTAGATTCGCTTAGCGAAGCTCCCCAACAAAAGAGAACAGCCAAAAAAAAGAAAACAATAGCTACAAAAAAAGGGTAAAAATGTTAAACAAAACACTCAATAACAAAGCGCTTTTCAAAAGGTCTCGGCATAATTTTTCCCTGGAAAAACATTCGTCGTGTATTTTTATACTCTCTGCAAGAGTATATTGGGTTTGTGCAAAAGTATGTAACAGGCAGAAGGAGGCGTGGCAGACCCCATAAAGTATATATATTATTGATCAGCATCACAAGCCGAGTCGATATAGCCATGTCCGTCTGTCCGTCTGTCCGTCTGTCTGTCTGTCTGTCTGTCTGTCTGTCTGTCTGTCTGTCTGTCTGTCTGTCCGTCTGTCCGTATGAACAAACAGATTTCAGAGATGGTAAGAGCTACAAGTTCGAGCTTGGTGTCAAACGATCAGATATTTAGTCAGTCAATACAAGAATCTTTTTTTTTTTTCGATGCCACGCCCCATTCGCCCACAAAAAGCAAAAAACTGGACACACCTCGTGAAAAATTGGTGTTTTCGGCAAATATCTCAGTAACTATGGCACCTAGGATCACCAATTCTTGTACGGGAGTTCCTAGCGACAGCATAGTTGCATTGCCATCTATAAATTTGGACTGCCACGCCCACTTTTCCCACAATTTATAAAATAGTTTTCAAGCTTCAATGCCGTTTTTTCCGTATCGTACAGTATTGTAGTTTATAACTGGTGTGGAGACTAACTATATTAAACTATCCTGAAAGGCGCATTAAAATCGGACTATAAACAAGAAAACTAGAAGCGTTACAATATTGTTAATTGAACGCAATATCAACCCATTGGTGCAAGCGAGACAGAAACACACAAGCACATGCTCGAACGTTTTTGCTGCCTGTGTGGCGGCAGCGCTGCCCGCGGTCGCTGGCTGCGCCGAATACACACATACATACATGCATGCATCATATATTGTCAAACGTATGTGTATTCGCAACAAACAAACAGATGTGTGTTTGATTATGCTTAGATTGTTTTTGTTTCAACGTGTTTTAATGCAAGTACTATTCATTGTAATATCTGGATACCGATTTTAATAATTTAATCGGGAAAATGCAGAGAGTATTATACGGTCGGGCGCGCTCGACTGTACTTTTCTTTCTTGTTTGTCTGCTCGTTTTGTGTTTCATTTTTTAGTCGAAAAAAGAAACACGAAAATTTCCATTTCTGTGCAGCTCATAATTTGTTATAAACAATTTTATTTATTAGTGTTTTTGGTTAATTTATCAACTTTTGTTTTGGGCATGTTTGGAAAGCGTTGCTAATTTGATTGATTGATAGATTTCTTGTTCTACGGTTAACAAACTTTGAACTCTCAGGCTTCGTTTAGTACTGGCTACTAAAAGATAGTACAACTTTATCTGTTAAAAGGGTTAAAAAGCTTATCGCGAATTCCTTTGCTTTTCCAACGCTTTTCTCGCGTCTTTTGTAGTTTGTAGTGTGTATAAATATTATTTATCATATCTTAACAAGTTTAACAAGTCTCCGTGACTGTTGACTGTTTAAATAAGTACTATATACAAAGATAATAACGGATTGGCTGGATTTTCTTAGGGCATTAACTCATAGATAGCTTTACAATGCCGACTTTGTGTTAATTTGTTGACTATTTATGGTTGTAGATATTTTAAAGGTTTTAATTAGTACCTTGATTTTGTTTCTTCTTTTAAAATTACTTATTTTATTTAACGCCTAACAATTTGTTTTGAATTTGAATTTTGAATTTTTGTCTTAAGTAAAGTATTTTTAAGCATTCATACAGATTTTTTATTGTCTTATTATCATTATTATTTTCTTAAACCCCAAGTAAATTTATATATATTTAATTCTTACTTCAGTTCAGTTATTTATTTATAGAGCAGACGAAACTTCCGCTTTTTACAAAAGTATATACAAAATATAAGATATTCTGCTTTATCTTTACACCTTTAGCCACACGACTGTGTGTGTGTATGTGTGTTGACTCTTCATATATAAACACTATATATAGATATATACATATAGACAGCTGTTGAGAAAGTCAAATATGAACTTAAAAATGAAGCACAAAAAAACTTTTGTCACCTGCACACTTGTGTGTACCTAGAGCAGATACCACAAGTGGCGGGGAATATCTCTATGTAAACAGTGAAGTCAGTGAAGGGTGGGGAAGAGGGGGAGTGGCAGGAGGGGGAACAGGTAGTATTCGCCGCCCTTGGCCTTATCAATGATAAGATTAATTGCTTGAGTCACCAGCAAAAATTGGACAAGTGCCTGTGTGCCTTAAAACTAGTATGCCTAGAAAAGTGTACATAAATATCTGACAGATACATGCCACAAACATATATAGATACTTGAATCTGAATACACACAACATATATATAGAAACTAGAATATATATATTGAGCTGTGCTTTAAGAGCGGGCAAAACGGCACAAGGTTGGAGCATTATTATCGCATCACATGCATATGACATCAGCACACACACGTAGAGTATATGTATATATTACGTATACGTAACGTAATCAGTTGATTGAATGAATTTATGCCACACATTTTACTAATTATCTCTCTCTTTCCCTCTCTTACTCTCTCCTCAATAGGTAAACAAAAGATCTACTGTGCGAAATGCACAAAGAAGTGCTCTGGAGAGGTTCTGCGGGTGGCTGACAATCATTTCCACAAGGTGTGCTTCCAGTGCTGCCAATGCAAGAAATCTTTGGCCACCGGTGGTTTCTTTACAAAGGATGGCTCCTACTACTGCATACCGGATTACCAGCGTCTGTATGGCACCAAGTGTGCCACCTGTGAGCAGTACGTGGAGGGCGAGGTGGTCAGCACAATGGGCAAGACTTACCATCAGAAATGTTTCACTTGCTCCAAATGCCAGCAACCCTTCAAGTCCGGCAGCAAAGTGACCAACACCGGCAAGGAGGTGCTCTGCGAGCACTGTGTCTCAGGTGGAGTGGGTGCCTCTGGTTCACCGGCAAGGCAGGCAGCGGCCACATCGCCAGCACCGCCAGCGGAGAGTCCTACGCGTGCGACGGCACATCAGCAGGTGACCAGCGGTGTGCTGTCCCACAAGGCGCATCTCAAGGAGGACTATGATCCCAATGACTGTGCCGGCTGCGGGGAGCTGCTGAAGGAGGGCCAGGCTCTGGTCGCCTTGGATCGGCAGTGGCATGTGTGGTGCTTCCGCTGCAAGGCCTGCAATGCGGTGCTCAATGGCGAGTATATGGGCAAGGATGCGGTCCCCTACTGTGAGAAGTGTTACCAGAAGAGCTTTGGCGTCAAGTGCGCCTACTGTAATCGCTTTATCAGCGGCAAGGTGCTTCAGGCCGGCGATAACCATCACTTCCATCCAACCTGTGCTCGCTGCACCAAGTGCGGCGATCCCTTTGGCGATGGCGAGGAAATGTACCTGCAGGGCAGTGCCATTTGGCATCCCCGCTGCGGACCTGGTCCATCCGAATCTGGTATTATTCTGAACGGCAGCGGTAGCGGCAGACCCGGTACCACCACATCTGTTACGGGTGGTGCGTCCAACGGAAATTTCACAGACACCGAATGTGATCGTATGAGCTCCAGTGCGCTCAGCGACATGGTATGTAGGGTCGACAAAGATTCTTACACTTTTCAACACTGCACCAGGATACAAAAAGCTACTAATTCGAATGCAGCAATGAACACACACAGACACATATTCACGCCAGGGCTGGCAAAACAGTTACACCCAAAAGCAGAAAAGATCAAAAGCTTAGAAAATTTATAAAATACGAAAAACCTGCACAATTTATTTAGTACATATTTCGTATTTGATTTATATTTTCAAAAATATCACCTTATCACTGCAATTGACAGCAGTGCAAAAAACATCGATGCTAGCATCGATACCAACTGCGATGTTTAACTTTTTACGATACATCGATATATCACTGTTTTCCAGCCCTCGCACTCACACAAATCTCCCACTGCACATTTTGCAATTTATTTTGATTTTTACTATAATTTGTTTCTTTTATTTATTTTTTTTTTTTTGCATTTTTTAACCTTGTTTTTTGCGCTTGCATTTTGATTTTTCGTTCGTTTTCAGTATCGTTACCGCTCCAGAACACCGAGCTTTAATGGTTCAGTTTATTCCTCTAGCCGAAAGGTTTGTTTTATTAAAATTATTATTTTGCTTTATGATTTGATTCGCTTGATTAATCCCCATGCACCGCATGCAACACAATGGCCATTTATTGGTAGACTAATCTGTGTATCTTTTGCAGCATTATCGCACTGTCAGTCCGGGTCTGATTCTACGGGAATACGGACGACCGATTGGAGAGGATATATCGCGCATTTACACCTATAGCTATCTAACAGATGCGCCGCATTATCTGCGTAAACCAATCGATCCGTATGACAAGACACCGCTATCGCCGCATTTCCATAGGCCCGCCTCCTCCTCTGCCGCCTATGCACCGACCAGCAATGCCGGCTCCGTTGCCGGTAGCCGTCCACCATCGCGTCCACACTCACGTACGCGTAGTGCCATGAAGGTACTGGTGGATGCCATCAGGTCGGAGACACCAAGGCCCAAAAGTCCGGGCATGAACAACGAGGAACCAATTGAGCTATCGCATTACCCGGCGGCCAAGAAACCGCCACCAGGTGAACAGCCCAAGATCGAGAGAGATGATTTCCCAGCACCGCCATATCCTTATACGGATCCCGAGCGCAGGCGGCGCTACAGTGAGTCCTACAAAGGTGTGCCCGTCTCGGATGATGACGATGATGAGAACGAAAATGGTGAAAATCGTGAAAATGGCAAACGAAGCAATGGCAAAATGAAGAATGGCGAGGAGCAAATGTAAGTCTGCATCTAAACTCCAATACCCCCAAAAATTAATTTCAAATTCTTACCATTAATAGACGCCTACAACGCGAGGCTGAGCAACTGGAGAAACTGAATTCTGGCATTGGCTCCGTGATCGCCAAGGACCTCAAGGAGCATGCTAAGTACAGAAAATGGAAGCAGAACAATCTAGATCCACGCAATGCATCACGCACGCCATCAGCCTCTAAGGAGCCGCTCTACAAGCTCAGGTTTACCTCAGAGAAATAATTTATAACTATGCGATCTTTAACCCTAAACTTTTGTGAATTCTTAACAGATATGAATCACCTATTGGCGCTTCGCCTTCGCGCAATCTGGATAGTCAGAAACCCTTCTACGAGGATGAGATGTTCGATCGCTCGACCAGTTATCGCGGCTCCCTAGGCAAATCTCTGGGCAATGCGCCCAGTTACAATGGTAAAGATTTGCAAAAAGAGGCAGAGTTTAAGCAGCAGCTTAGTCTAAGACCCAGTACTTGAGCAGAAAGGTTTAATAAAATTGTGTGCAGCTCAGAGACTATAGCAGCTAGAGGAACCAGAAATCGTATATTTTTTTAGGAATCGTCGGTTTAAAATTAATATTTACTTAGCTAAAATTAATAGTTTTCATACTATGATAGTAATTTCATTTTATATTATTAAAAAATGCTTAATTGTATAACTGTGAAAGGAATAATCAGTCGAATATCAATTTCTGAAGTATAGAACTTAATTCTTATCATAAATAACTCTGCTAAAATCGTAGCATTAATAACGTCTACATTGTAACAACTCTGGATTAGAATCTAACTTCTATATTATCTGTATTAATACTAGAGAATTCCGAGTTGTCCGCTTAATCTCAATGACTTCAAATAACAATAACGATCACAAGTACAGGGTCTTAAACAGTCGGCCATCTTCCCGACTTTAGCACTTTCCCACTAGTTACTGTTACTTGCCAAAAAGAATTGTGTATTATATTTAGCCCAATTACGTTTATAGCCATACATTCCTATCGCTCGCCGCCCAAGCCCGGATATGGATTTAAAACAAACACCTTGCCGCCCTATATACGCAACGGTTACAGCTCCGTAAGTGCTGACACTGAGACACCGTCGGTGTCTTGGCCTTGTCCTTCAGCTTGGCTTTTACCACATTGGGTTATCTATATGTATTTGTAGCTAATAACTAGAATTCTAAGTAACTTGTTGCATTGCTTTCTCTCTCACTCAAAACAAAATTTGTCTCTTGTCTTCATGATTGTAATGCTGCTATCTGTTGCTCCAACTACTCCTGCTGCTCTGGTGCTGGTCCTCGCCCTGGTTCTGGCTCTCACTAACAACATTAAACATATAAATTGTTATTAACTCAACTGGTTGGTCTGCTGCTACATTGTGTGTTGTTGTCTCCTTAAAACATTTCTCAATTTATGTGTGTGTTGTTTGCTACTCTCGTATTTGTTGCCATAACACAAAACTAACACTTAAACTTCACTATACTACATCATTATACATAACATTGTTCATAACATTTGTCGGCTCAGTGGTGAGCGCGCTGCGTCATGTGCCCAAACCCGGATACGGCTTGGCTCCACGCTCTCACACATTCAGTTCCACAACATCTGCAGCCGTCACGATGCATGGTGCCACTGTAAGAATGCTTTTATAGTTTTCCCTTTTCCCCTATCATTTAATTTTCCCCTTTTCGGTTAGTTATGCTTCGTTTTTTCACACCTTTTTCTTTGTCGTAGCAACGCACTGTTTTTAATTTCTTTGGTTTGTGGCATGTTCTCCGCTTTTGAATCATTTATTCCTACTAATTGTG
Source organism: Drosophila nigrodunni (assembly GCA_020829145.1). NCBI lineage: Eukaryota > Metazoa > Arthropoda > Insecta > Diptera > Drosophilidae > Drosophila > Drosophila nigrodunni. The sequence continues at coordinate 27,530,550 of JACVCZ010000001.1, forward strand.
CTCTGATTTCTCTGCAGGATTTCTCCTATGGAGGTTTGGGTGACAAAACGCATAGCACTGATCTAAGCTGCGGCAAATCCGAGGGTAAGTTCAACAGTCCTTCATATAAATAACTCATTAATTTATGGTTTTCTTTGCAGCTTCGGTGGATTCGATTACCGAGGGCGACAGGCGTGCCTTGATGGGCGGAGAATTGCCCGCCTCGAGCACATACTCGGGCGCATTGTCCTACCATTATCCACAGGCAGGACTCATACGACGCAGTCTACCCAACATGGCGCACTCAATGCTGGTGCATGAGCCTGCCAAGATTTATCCTTATCACATTTTGCTTATTACCAACTATCGTCTGCCATCAGACGTTGATCGCTGCAACCTGGAGGTAAATTCCCTCAACTCTGAACTCTGCACATTAATCAGATACTAATCTATCTGTGTCTATCTCTTGTAGCGTCATTTGTCAGACATCGAGTTTGAGCACATTTTGCAGTGCGCCCGTTCGGAGTTCTATAGGCTGCCCCAGTGGAGGCGTAACGAGCTGAAGCGACGCGTGAAGCTCTTCTAAGTGTTAATTGTCTGGATCTTTTCCAGTTTGGCTATTTGCGACGAAACCAAATTTAAAAACAATTACCTAAACATTAAAGGTTCTTAACTATTAAACAAATGCCAGCAAAGTAAACCAACAACAACAACAACATAAAGAAATGAAAACAAAGGAAACTATGCTAATTTCACAGCCAGTTTTGAAACACGCTTTAAATATATAATTGAAACAAAATGATAAGGATTGAAAAAAGAAAATAGTTACATTTGAAATGCGGACTGCAGCAATGGCAGCTCAATTTATTTTTTTAAGCATTAGTTGCGCTGAATGACTATTTAAATTCTATAAGAAAACCAAAAAAAAAACAAACGAAAAAGTAAAAAAAAAATCAAATACAATACAATAATTAAAACTTTGGCAAGCCGAAGCTTAAATACCCGAAGCTATATAGTATATATAGCACAGATCTGAGCGGTATTAAACAGTACAACTTTGGCAGTCATTAAAGCTTTTTATTAACTTAAACACAGCGTCTAATTCAGTTAAAATGCATCAAAGAATGAGAAATGAATGTACCTACAAACAACAAACAAAAATAGTTTCAAAAAAGAGCAACAATTAAATGTGTGGCATTATTAAATATACGCTAAAAAACTTGCAAGTTTTATTTATTACTATATATTTTATTTATTTAAATAGAATATGTCAAAGAATAAACAAGATATAATAAAACAGGACAAAACGAAGCAATACGAAAAGTGTTTTCTTAAGTTCTCTTAATTCCTGCCTTTATAGAGTACATTATTTCTGGAGTTATATATCTAAATTCGTTGGCTTTGTGCACTGAATACGGAGGACTTTGCGTGACTGGAATGGACTGAGTACATACATCATAAATATACATTAATCTTTACATATAATATTGAGATTCACAGCTATTTCTTTGTGGAGTTTCACTAGTTTTGCTTCTGCAAATTGTCATCGCCTCGTAGACTATACGTTAATTGAGTCTTCATCACGGTTAAACTGCTCCCAATGATCTGCTTGTGGTAGATCTGACGTGTGACAAAGCCTTGATCATCGTAGAAGTCACGCTCGCTCTCCTGCCACTCGGATATGGTGCACTCGAGCGAGGAGTAGCCGGCGTGGGCAGAGTTCTTGGAGACAAGAGCAATCATTGGCTCCATGATCTTTTGATGCGGGTAATGCTTGGCAATGGCAAAGCGATATATCCATGCAGCATTATAAACGGCATTGTGATTCTTGACACTTATGGTGGCCACAATGCGGCGACGGAATTTGTTTAGATAAGACTCCTCGTAGGGCAAATTGTCCATGAAGATCTGGTAGCTGGCCTCGTTGGGAGCACAGCGAAATATGAATGGTTCATAGCATTCGGCCACCAAGGATTGCGAGGGTTTCAACTGAAAGTGTACAAAAATGGTTGATGAGAAAAGCTTAACCGTCAGCTCTCTTGACTTACCCTCATTAACTCCACGGCCTTGGCATAGAAGGAGAAGTACGTACTCGTGAAGAGAAAGAAGATGCAGCCGGGTATTGTAAGCACGCAGAACAGCAGCGGCACTCCCAGAAATATAAAGAATATGGCCCAAGTGATGACGATAAACTGTAGTGTTATCTGTGATTATGTAATTAATTAGATGGTCAGCTTAGGGGTGCGGCTTTTTTAATTAATCCACTGTGGAAGGTCAGTCTCACACTGCCAAGCCAAGCTTACCTCCCGGAACAAGAAGACAAAGAATGATTTTGTGGAGAATGACATTATGTAGTCCCGCACCAGCTCCTGGCACTTGAGCTCGTCATCTTCCCGATAGTTTCGAATAACTATAAATGGTTGCATCTGTTGCTATTTAAATTAAATCTTTTAAAATCCGTCTCAAAGTGATGATAACAAAATAAAATAAACATAAGCAAGCAGTGCGAGCACTAGAACTGCAAAAACCATCGATAAGAAATTTACGCTAACGATAGTCTATCGGGATAAGGTAGCTGCTAATAAAAAATACTGCAGCAAGCTTGATATCGATAAGTATTTCGACAAAATCATCGCAGAAGTTTAAATTAAAACTCATCATGCTGACTTTGTAAAGTAAAACTTTTATTAATAATTATTTTTTTTATTTAATTTAGCAAGCATTACAGTGAGTTTGAGTATTGAGTTAATAAACCAAGTAATAAAATTATGTCATGGTTGCAAGCAAAGCCTTCAAGGCAGCCAAACCCTTCTCATTCTCCTCCCATCCTGGTGCTACTTTTTTACCGTTCTCGTACCAACGGACAATATTGGCGTATTTGCTAATATCCAAATCGGCGATAAGGAAGGTAGAAATGTTGGCCAAAATAGCAATATCGGCAACGGTAAAGCTATCACCAGCCACATACTGTTTGCCCTCCAGGAACACGTTCAGGAACTGCAGAGCCTCCTCCACCTTCTTGAACATCTCGGGATCGACAGCCTTCTTTTGGAAGCGAGGATAGTAATATTCAGCAAAGGATTTGTACAGAGTTCCCATGTCAAAGTACAGGCGCTGATTGATTAGGGCACGACGTTGGGGATCCTTGGGGTAGAGGGAATCATCAACTTTTCCGTACTTCTCAATCAGATAGGTGAGAATAGCACGGGACTCCCACAAAGTGAAGCCATTGTCCACCAAAGTGGGGATGGTGTGCTGGGGATTGATCTTAACGAATTCTGGTTTCAGTTGCTCCTGCTGGGCAACATTGATCTCGATTTTGTTGAATTCAAGACCAAGGGCCTTGCCGGTCATAAGGATGGCGCGGCTGGTGGCAGCGAGAGGAGAATAATACAGATCCATTTTCGTTCTCGACGGTTACTATACCAGTTTTCACAGCAAACACGACTTTTATACTTTGCACGCACGCTGATAAGGTCAACATATGTATTATCTATCAGTATCGCATTTTTATAATTTTTGATGATAAGATTGCAGATTTGTGAAAGCTCATCATTACAATATATAAGAAATTTCCAATAAATTCTCTTCTATTTCATAATTATAATAAACGTTTCGGCAATTTGCTGAGCAAGCAGAGTTCTTCAAACCTATTTGTAGTTTATAATACTAATTTACATATATCCAAAATAATTAACGCGTATTTTTATAGTCAGTCGTTTCAAAATGTTTTAAATACCTGTTACAACTAAACCGATTGTTGTAACGATACTATTTAATCGATAAATAACACGATGGTTTTGTTTTGCAATTTTTTTGCAACCCGCACGAGCTGGTCACACTGAAAAAGGCTATCATATCCATTTTACCGCATTCGCGTTTTACGTTCCGATTTTTAACCATTTTAACTCGCATATTATCCTGATTCTATGAAAATGGAAGACGGCCAGATGAGGGTAAAATGTACAACTACCGAGCACGTCCAGCAAGACCAGCAGCGGCAGTTCATTTGCGGCGTTATCGAGGGCTTCTACGGCCGACCCTGGACAACCGAGCAGCGAAAAGATTTATTTCGCAAACTTAAGAAACTTGGCATGGACTCGTACATGTATGCGCCCAAAGATGACTACAAACACAGAGCATACTGGCGTGAACTCTACACGGTGGAGGAAGCCGATCACCTATCAAGTATTTACAGCTGTTACACTTCCTAACGCGAGTGAAATTTCATCTCTTTTTCTTAGGTCTAATTTCGGCTGCCAAAGAAGCTGGAATTGTGTTCTATTACGCACTGTCACCTGGTCTTGACATGACGTACAGCAGCCAGAAGGAGATTGCCACGCTGAAACGCAAATTGGATCAAGTGTCGCAGTTTGGCTGTGAGGCCTACGCCCTGTTGTTTGACGACATTGAGTCGGAGTTGTCCAAGGCAGACAAGGAAGTGTTCCAAACGTTTGCCAATGCCCAGGTGGCGGTGACCAATGACATATTCACGCACTTAAGTGGTCCCAAGTTCCTCTTCTGTCCCACTCAGTACTGTGCATCCCGTGCCGTCCCAAATGTGGTCGATTCCGAGTATCTGAACACATTGGGCTCCAAGCTGAACAACGAGATCGATATACTCTGGACGGGCGACAAGGTGATATCCAAGATCATAACCATTGAATCGATAAGGGAGATAACGGAAGTACTGCGACGTCCACCTGTGATCTGGGATAATCTGCACGCTAATGACTACGATCAGAAGCGTGTGTTTCTGGGGCCGTACACGGGTCGTTCGCCGGAGTTAATACCACATCTGCGTGGTGTTATGACTAATCCCAATTGTGAGTTCTATGGCAATTTTATAGCCATACACACGCTGGCGTATTGGTCGCAGTGCAGCATGGATTCCAAGATGAGCAGCTCCATGAGTGCGGACGTCAAAGTGGAGACGGAGAATGAAGACGATTTACCAGTTGAGTGTCTCTCCAAGAACGTCTATCATCCCAGACTGGCACTCAAGTAAGTGCGAGTTGTATATAAACTCATTCCATGCTAATCCAGCGACTTCTTCCTTCATATAGAAACGCTATCAATGAATGGCTGCCGGAATTCTTTGTAGAAAAGGAAGCATTTGGACCGATAACTAAACCGCAGCCACAGGTAGAAATGGTGATGCCGATAATACCCATAATTCCGTCGATCAACACATGCATGAGTCTCACAACCACCACGACCACATCGACCAATACACGCACAGTGCCGGAGGTCAACACCACACAGCTTCAAGCGCTAGCGGATGTCTGCAGCACAGTTAGCTCTACGCTGGCACCCATTTCCAATCCTGTGATGAACTCCCTGGTATCACCAACTAAAGTTGTACTGAATGATGACATTATCAATCCCATACCAACAACAGTTGCCTCGAATATTGAGCTGCCCGAGACGATACCGATTTCCATTGTCCCCGTGCCCATAATGGAAACCAAAAGCGTTGAAGAATCCATCGAACTGAGCTGCGATTTGTTCAAGAACACGGAAGCTTCCATTGAAGCTAGCCAGAATCAGGTCAGCAAAGCGGAGAGTCCAACTGTGGCTGACGATGAACAACAGGAAGAGGTGGTCAGTAGCTTGAGCGTGGAGACAATGTTGGTGGAAAATAGTCTGAGTCCAGGCCTCAATGAGCCCATGGAATGCAGCAGCATAAACTCACAAATATCACCCAAGGAAAAGCTGCCGGGCGATGATGTCATCATGGAGGACTCGCCCAACGATATCAATGTAAACATCAGTCATTTACTATAAATTTGTTACTTATTTTGATTCTTTAACCATTGCAGAGCATGCACGTGGAAAGTCCCTCATCCTCACCGGTGTCCAATGCCGAAATGCACGACGAGGAGCAACTGGAGGCCAAGTAGGTCATGCGATTATTAGTTAATACTACAGTTACTTAAGCTAATTTCCCTCTAGATCCACTGACAACCGGGCCAAGATTGATGCTGATGATTTAAGCCTGCTCTGTGATCTTTTCTATTTACCCTTCGAGCACGGCAGTCGTGGCCTCAAGCTGCTTAATGAATTCCAGTGGCTGAAAGTCAATGCCAATGTTATGCTCCAGGATCGCAGCGCTGGTGACGCTGCAAAGTGTATCAAACCGGAGGTTAGCGAGTGGCTGCAACGGAGCGAAGGATTTGCTAAGCTTTGTGCTGGAGTGCAGGAGCTGCTGGCCAAAATCGCCCAGTGTGAGAATAAGGAAATGGGCCACGACTTGTACTCCTATGTCTGGGACATATCTGGTGCCCTGTCGCTGCTTAATTGCTATGTCAAGTGGCTGGCATTGGGTCAATTTCCCCAGAACATGTCGTCCTACACTGAAGGCAGCTACACCTGTAAGTGCAGTCAGTCAATCCTCAAACTTTGGACTCCCTTATACATATTCTTTCTTTTCACAGGGTTCAGCAAGGGCTGGAAGGAGGCATTCATGTCGGGGGATCAGGAGCCGTGGGTGTTCCGTGGCGGACTCACCGCTGACCTGCAGCGCTTGATGCCAGTGGACTCAGGTAACGATTTGTTTGTCTACAAGCTACCTGAGCAGCCCACGTCCAACTATTATCAATTGCGACCATATCGACACACGGATGAGCCACAAATCAACAAGATCTGTACGCGCACATACATGCACTGGCATAGCCAGCAAGACGGCGATGAGATTCCACTGCCCACCCACCTGTCGGGCATTGTAGCCGATGTTGTGGTGGGTGCTCACCTGACACTGCAGCCCGAACTGTGTGTGGTAGCCTACGATAAGCTGGGCAGCATTGTGGGCTATGCTTGTGCAGCTTTGGATATCAATGCATTTCAACGAAACGTGGAGATCTGCTGGCTACCCGAGCTGCGAGAGAAATATCCACGTTCGCTGCTGGACGCCGATGTGGATGGCGATGTCGATGACAGCTCCAAGGCACATAAGCTGATCAAGGACTTTGTGGAGATGGTGCACAGCGAACCCGTCGCGTGTCCCACAGAGGTGTGCAGCTCCTTCCCAGCGCTGCTCAGTGCGGCCACGCTTCGGGAGGCCGATCAGCGGGACAGTGGAATAGCCAAGCGGCTGCTGACCGTGCTCTTGGCCGCACTCCGTGCCAATGGTTGTTTTGGTGTGCATGTGTGTGTGCCCGAACGGGATGTGGAGGAAATGAGTTTCTACACGAGGATTGGATTCATTGAGGTCTATCGGAGTGAGATTACTAAGTGCATTTACTTGGGACGACGCTTCTAGCAGTCGGAACACCGACCACGCCTACTTCTGCTCAAGCCACGCTGCTCGCTACTTTGAGCTTCACTGCGACTTGGCTGCAAACTGCCACAACTGGTATCACTGGTTTCCCTTCGATTTGTGAATCTTTTCTTTTGTTTTGTGCATTATTTAGTTAGTTGTCTTTATACTTTTTGTGTATTATTCGTGTATTCCCTTGGATTAACTTTAGTATTGGCTAATTCAGTCTCTCATTTACCCATTTATGCGTATGCCGACTGTCCATTCATTAGCGTTTAACTTTAAGCTATACAGTTTCTCTCACTCTTTGTGCAGTAAGCAATAAAACATGACTAAATATTAAATTAACTTAATTTATTTTTTAATTAGCTTTTAGTTGGTCGGATTTGTTTGCTTAGATCATAGAACCAAACGGTGTTGACTCCATCCTCGATGGTTTGTTGTGGTTCCAGCTGGGGCAGTGGGAAGCGGCAGGCTATAATCTGTGCGTTATGTGGACACTCGGCAATCAGTTTGTGCTCCAGATCCTGCATCATTTGCTCTACTCCAAATATGACCACATAGTTGTAATCTTTAATATTGAACTTCCAGAGATCACGGCGAAAGAAGCGTGATTGCTTGCTTACGCCCTGTCGTAGTGCTGACAACCGGGAGTAGTAGACCAGCCAAGGATTTAGCTCCACGCCATCTGTTTTCAGCGCTTTGACATGTTGTGCCGCCGCTAGAAAAGATTACATAAGTCATAATAAGAGCCGATGAAAGTAGCAGCCTTTCAACTAACCCACAACAATGCGTCCGTCTCCGGAGCCAATGTCTAGCAGTTTGCCGCTGGCATTTTTGGGTATAAAACTTAGCACATTTTGAATTTGCTCTGTTGTCGCCGGCACATAAGGAAGACAGAATTTTCGGAACGCGGGAGCTACAAACGATGCGCAGACAATGGACAGTCCGATTCCAATACCACCCGTTATGCCGATTAGCAATTTTCCACCAGTTGAAATGCCATTCTTTTTGACTGTACTTTGAGCACTTTCATTTATAATTTCCATTGCAGGAATTTAAAATATTCTGACGAGTTCTAATTAGAATTTCGGTTTTCGCACAACAAAACACAGCTGATGCGTAGGATTGCAACGTGCAGCTATCAACCGTTTTAAACCTTTCGATATATTTAAAAACAAAAACTTTTCAGCACTTTCTTAGCATAAATTAAATTAAAAATAAACTTTAGTTAAAATAAAATTATTATTTACTTATTTTTAACATATATTTTCTGTTCGATATTAATCGATCAAATCCAGAATATCGCAGTACTAAATATCGGTCAGTGTTACCATATATTTTTCGTGATCAGCATTATGGGTACACACTTAAATCAGAGATGTGGCAACACTTTTTTCAGTCGTAGCTTCCTATTACAATTTTCCACGGGTTTTTGTGTGTTTTTCGTCGAAAACTAAAATAAAAACGAATATAAATTGAATATTGCGGTGCGATAAACTTGTTTAACGTTAGACGTGCTAAGTTGTATGTGCGCCGTGTGTGAATATACGTAAACGTAAAAATGGCGAACGTAAGGGACAGCGACACATCACTGTGGCTGCATAATAAACTGGGCACATCAAACGATTCGTGGATAAATGGTTCAATATGCTCGCAATTAAACAAAGAGGTTTTGCGCAACATCAAAGAGTGTTTTCCCGACTTGCAAACACAAGTCAAACTAAAATTACTACTCAGTTTTCTGCATATTCCGCGCCGTCTGGTCGAAGAGGTAAAAAATCTCATTGGTGTAATATGAAATGAAAAAAAGTACACTAGCATGTACACGACATACACACATACACGCGTGCACTCACACACTCGCACGCTCTGTTACAGCCATACATGCTGAGTTTGCGTTGGTGAAGAAGTGTATTCAGTTTATGGTAATTCGGACCTTAAAATGCTACGAAATCTGAAAATATTCGTGAAATATAAAATGTCGATAATAATAATGTGTCTGTCATACACGCATTTTAACGTTATCTGTACCAAGGGATACATACAAGTGTTGGGTGTTGTTGTTTTGTGACCATAGAAATCGCGAATATATTTCCCGCCACTTCTGCGCGAACGACTTGTGTACATATGTGTGCGTGTGGCAATTCAGTGTTGGTTTTTCTACCTGCGAGTGTGCGTTGGTGCGCGAGTGTGTATGCGTGCGTGTTTGTGTATGTATTTATGCGTTCGTGTATGTATGCGTGTGGCCTGTGGGCGTTGAGCGGGTGGTCAACAAAAACTGTTGAATACATATCAGCATTTGTAATCAAATCAAATTTAATTTTAATGTTATTAATGTTGTGCTTCAAGTGGAATTTACTTTTTTAATGTTGATTGTTATAATGGAATCTCATGCCCGCTTGCAAACAACAAAACCAGTTTTGAATTAATTATTTTATTAGAAATTTCTTGACTACTAATTCGTCGTGTTTAACATAAATAATTAAACCAATATTAAGCTAATAGCACATACACAAGTGACCAAAATGGTGTTGTTTACTAAAAATTACATTTTTCGCTACTTTCGCAGTGGAAAAGCGAGTTGGAGGAGGTTATCGAGGTAGCAGGTCTCGATTCGGAGTTATGGGTATCCATGCTCGCGGAGACGATGAAAACCTTTCCGGCGACCAGTTCGTTGAATACAGAAATCTCCGATTATGAGGATACACGACCCATATTCACCGACATGGTCAACGATTTACGTAAATTGGTCAACAAACACTCGGACTTGGGCATGCTGCCACTGGAGTGTCAATATCTAAACAAAAATGCGCTAATATCGGTGGTAAGTGGTGTGATAACTATACATAACTAAGCTATTAACACAATGGTATGCAACAGGTGGGACAACAGCCGGCTGCAGTGAAGCATTTCACGCTCAAACGGAAACCGAAGAGCGCCCAGCTGCGCACAGAGTTGCTGCACAAATCCGCAGATGCGCAGTCGTCGCTTAAGAAGTCATCGGCGCCAACCATACCGTTGCGGTCGAGGGGCATGCCGCGTAAAATGACAGACACGACGCCACTGAAGGGCATACCATCACGTATGCCCACAACGGGCTTCCGTTCACCCAGTGTGCCGGGTAACGCACAGCGTCCAAATCTCAGTCGCACACCTGCAGGCCGTAAGGATGGTGGCATCAAGATACTCGAATTCACAGAGCAGCCCCTGGGCTATGCGGCAGCTAAGAAACGCAAGCGTGAACAACAGCTGGAGGAGCAGGCGAAGAAGCAGGAACAGAAGCAACAGGCTGCTGCCGCGGCTGCTGCAGCAGCGGCTGCCTCGAATAATAACACAGATAGTCCGCCAGCGGATGCGGCTGGTTTGGCAAGTGGCGGTGAAACGCCAACCACGCCCACATCGGCTAACAATAGTTTTGAAATCAAACTGGAGCCACAACTGAATCAAAGCAGTGGCAGCATTGAGGATCAGCCCGATGAGGATTTCAAGACACCAGAGCTGGTGGGCAAGGCATTGAAACCAGAGACACCCGAGACACCTGAATACGCGGCTGCCACTCTGCAGTTTGCTCAGACAAATACCGCAACAACTGTCAGCACGCCCACAAGGGCAGTCAAGGCCGAATCGAAGGCCAAGACGGCCAAGGCCGCCAAGGCGAATAACAACAACAATAATAACAACAACAACAATAACAGCTATCACAATACACCGAAGCGAATTAAGCAGGAGATTGAGATCAAGAGCGAAGAGATTATTGTGCCAGCAAATATTAAAGTGGAAAAGATTGAGTCTCCCTCGCTAGCCACGCCCACGACTGGACGTCAGGGCAATGCGCAAACACAGGCAACTATTACGCCCACAATAGCAACAACACAGCAGCGAATTGTTATTCAACAACAACCAGCACAACGTGCGCCGCATTTGCTCATACGCAGCACACAACAACCGAAGCGTACATACAACAACAACGGCAATGCAGTTGTTGTTGCGACTACGGCGGCCACAGCGTCAGCCACAACAACCGTTGGTAATACCACCATTAAAATGGAAAAATTGGATATTAAACCAATACTGCGAGCAGCGGGAACGAGCAGCTCACCAAATACCAGCACTAACAGCACCACAACTACTACAATCTTGACGCCACAGCAGCTGCGTCAGGCAGCCAGTCCATTGGCCAATCTGCCCAACAATATCTCGGTAAAGATAACATCGGCAAAGGCCAAGGCTGCAGCTGCAGCGGCAGCTGGAAGTGGTGCCGGCAGCAGCGGCACTCAGGGCACATCGACGTCGCAGCAGCAGCAACAACAACAGCAGCAGCAGCAACCTATATTAATCAATAGTTCTACGCCCGTTATACTCGCCTCCTCACCGAGTGCACAGCGTGCGGTAAGTACTAATAATTATTTATTTATCAAGTGCTTAATAACATTTTTGTTTACAGAAACCAATTGTTGCTACCAGCAGTACAGCAACCACAACAACCATACCATCGCAGGCTATTAAGACAATGCCGCTGAGTCAGTTGAAGACAGCGGCCAACAGTGGACCGGTCATCATTTCGCAGACCATCATACAGCCGGCAAAGCGCGCACAGCAGCAACAACAGCAGCTACAACAGCAGCAACAACAGGCAGCAACATCGAGTGCAGCAGCAGCCGCACAGCAACAACAGTTGCAGCAGCAACAATTGATTGCAACTGCGTCCCAGCCCCAGACAACAACAACACAGTACATACTGGCTGCACCGCAGCCACAACAGCATCAGCAACAACAACCTACGCTACCAACATTGACCTCATTCACACAGTCACGCCCGGCTCCACAGACCACGACGCTTTATCAGACCTCAGCGGTAACGGGCAGCAGCAGCGCTGCCGGTCAGACACCGACGAAGATACTGTTAAAGACAACGGGTCCATCGGGAGTGGTGATGACACCGCTGCGACAGCATCAACCCGCCCTGCCGGTGGTATCTAATAATCCGCCTCCATTGGTGGCCACCACAGCGGCTGTGGGTCCTGGCCAGCAAACGCTTAACATACAGAACGTGCAATTACCCAATCGACCGGTCACCATACAGCCAGCTTCACAGGCTGCCCAGCAACAGCATTTGCAGGCACAGCTGCAGCAACAGCAACCGCAGCATCCGCAGCACACGATTGTGGCCAATACGACGGCTACGCAACAGCCAAAGCTCTCACAGGTCCTCATGCAACCTGGTGGCACTATTGCTGGCAGCACATTGAATGTCTCGCCTACGGCGGGTAAAAATAAGACAATTATACTCACCCAGAAGGGTGTAATCCTGCGTAACATTGGCGGCGATATGTACCAACAGATACCCATTAGTAATGTGGGCAGTCTGCCGGGTCTTGGCACCACACTAGTGACAACAACGGCGGCTGGACCGCCCAGTCTGGTGAAGACAACGGCATCAACAAGCGCCCAGCAACCACAAACTATTCAACTGCAGCAGCAAACGACACAAGCTGGCAAACAGATGATACCCACGTTAATACCAACCAATCAACATGGCCAACACGTTATCGTGCAACAGCAGACGCCAACGACGGTAATCGGCAATGTAAGAAACTAGAATTATTTCGTAAGACTTAAGACCAGAGATTGGGAGTAGTTTGCTTAGCATTTTTTAATTTAATCGGTTATTAGTTTAACAAACAAAACAACAATGCGGGCGGGCAGGCAGGCAGTTGTAGGCGTGGTCGCACCCACAAATCATATATATGCTTGATCGTCTGTACTTAATAACTAGAGCGGCTAAAGTTGACACGAAAGTGTCTGTTTGTTTTAGATTAATGCCACGCCTCCAAACGCCCGCGTAACAACCGTCGAACATCTTTATTTAGTATACAAAGCTCAACTTGGCTGGCACATTATTAAATTATATAGTCAGATCCAGTTTGTTTGGCATGAATTTAATTATTTTTAAAGCCTTCAACTTGATTAACTGACATTTTTGTATATTAATGCACTAGAATAAGTACGAGGTCTTTAGACATTAAACTGTTTCCATATTAATACGACTTTACATTTCAGTCGGCACAACAAACCATAATACGGCCAGTGATGACGAATGTGAGTGGAGGATTGACCACGCTGCCGCAGGGCTTGACGCTGATACAGAGGCCAGGCCAACAGCCGCAGCTGGTGCAGGTGCAGGCGGCGCCAACTACTACTCAGCGTACAATAATTACGCAATCAGGAGCGCAGTCGGTGCCGCAACAGCAGCCGCGCCAGCAGCAGCAACAGGCGGCCCAGCAGCAACAACAAATTCTAGTACAGCATAAGCCAGTCCTGCAGCAGCGTTTGGTCACCTCGACAAGCACAGCAGGCGGTGCACAGTTGCAGCAAGGCAACAACACGGCCATTCCACGCACTGTGCAAGTGCAGGTTACACAGCAGCCACAACAGCAGCAAACGAATGCGCCGACACAGCAGACACAACAAGCGCCGCAGCGTCGAGGACTTTCGCTTTCGGTGGGAATTACTTTATATTGAATTATTATTAAATAACTAACAAATTGTTTTTAATGCACAGAACGAGCACGTGCACAAGGCGCACGAGATGTTCCGCAAGGCAAATCGTGTATCTCGACCGGATAAGGCGCTAATCCTAGGCTTTATGGCGGGTCTGCGCGAGAATCCACGACCGAATACAGAAAATGTTCTGGTCATTAAACTAGGGGAAACAGAGGTAAGTTTTCTCAGTTAGAAAAAATTACTTAGACGCTGTTCCTAACTTTTATATTTGCTCTTTTAGGAAAAAGTGCAACAAGAGGATGGAAATACGGCCTTGTGCCTGGTTGAATCGCACATCCGCTTGGATTACAACACCGGCGAATGGAAGACGTTCCAGAACTACAGGCTAATGGATCAGACGGCGGCCTCATAGTCCACAAGGGTCATACGCATTGTGCGCAAATAGGCAATTTAGACCGATTTGTGTTAATATGCGTATAAGTCCCTCCGCTGAGTGCTATGCTTCTATCTAGAATAATTCTGGGCTTTCTTTGTCATCTGTTTAGTATGAACAACCAGTAGCAACTAGCGACTAGCAGCTTTTTGCTAATTAGGCAACTAATCCACCCTTTTTTTCCAAATGCAAATTGTTGGATATAATTATGAATTATAAAACAAATAACGTAAATTAGTAGTTGTACAGTTTTTAAGTATATATACATATATATATATATGCTATCGCTTAAAATGTTTAATTATCATGCTACACACACATTCACACACCCATACACACACTGGAACACAAGCAGATTTATATATATGTGTTTAATATATACTATTTGCAATCATATATACAAATATAAACTAAGGTTTGACTTCACGCTTGACTGGAGAACAGCAGCAAAGAATTAATCAAGACATCAGCAAATTCACACACACACACACACCCATACACATACCCTTACAAAGCACACACACACATATATAAATATATATATATTATTATTATTTGTGTATGCGCAGATATGTGCAAATACAAATTAAATTTTTTTAGATTTATGTAATTAATTCGGTAGTAAAACACAAACATTTGTATAATTAATTTAGCAAGAAGCATAATTATTTGGAGCTACGAAAAGTGCTCACTATAAATTACAAAATTGCAAAAAAAGAGAGAAAAAAAAAAAAAGCAAAAACAGAAATATATATTAAATATTATGAATATATAAATGTATGTATAAAAAAAAAAAGATGAAAGAATATTGGCAAGAGCAAAACGCAGCAAAAGTAAATTGTAATCACGATGTGTAATAGAAACTAGAATAAACCAACCATATTTATGGCTTTAATGTTTAAAACTATTGCGTAATTCAATGGAAAGGCAGCTACAATTAAAGCGCAAAAAGTTTAATTCTATTGAAAAAAAAAAAAAACAATATTATGGGAATAATCAATGGCAAATGACAAACGCGCTAATTATTGTTGATAATTTTGTTTAATTGCATTTGAAAGCTTACAACTAGTCAACATAAATTTATGAAAGGTACGATGCCTACAGCTAAAATACTAGAAGGTAGGTTTACCTATATATATATTATATATATGTATATACTAAAACTGATGTATCTTAAATCTGTTACAGTTAACTGATGTACAACTATTTGCCAACTTCCTTCCAGTGGACAATGGCTCGCTGCTCGTCGGGTGCATCCCCGAAAGGTCGACTGCCATCGGAGCTCATGTACTCATTGACCTGGTAGTTGAGCAGCGTCTTGTAGTGGTAGACTTCGGCCAGTTGTTGGGTCAGAGGACTGGTGTTGGTCGTAAATATGCCGGCGAATTTCTTTTCGCGTGCCACACGCAGCACCTCGTGCTCCATGAAATGCATGCAGGCGATGTTCTCGCGAGGATTCAGCTTCTCAGCGGTGCCCATCATGAAGGAGTGTAGGATTTGATTGAGTCCTTTGGGCAAGTAGTTGTCACTGTGGAAAATGTGAAGAGTTTAGGTATTTGGAACACTTGATAGGATTCAACTGCTTACCGTATGGGACCCTCACAGAACTCGAGGAATTCAAAGACAATTAGGAGCTTGGATTTGATGTCCACCTCGGGCTCGTTGCGTGCATCAAAGTTGAGGGCGGTGCCAATGATACGATCCGTGTTACGATCGTATATCACAAAGCTCAAGTCACGTTCCACCAAAGCGCTCCAAATGTCCTGGAAGATTATACATATATAAGTCTCTCTGTATAGCTTTAATATCTCTTCAAATTTACATTAAGAATGTCGCTGTAATCGGTGCGCAGAACGCCCGGTTTGAGCCACTGCTCCAAGTCGGCCTTGTTGTAGAAACTGGACACAATAATGCTAAAGACAAAGAAGATTTCTTACAGGATTTCTGTTCAGTCATAAACTCCACATTGGACTTCTTACTCGATGACATCTTGACGGTGCTCCAGACGCAGCGGCACCGCCTCCATTTTAAGATGCGGGCAGGCGTTGAGTGTTTCCTCCTCCAGCTGAACGGCATCATGATTCGCCGACATCTTTTCAATGATCTCGCCCAGATTCTTGGCTGCTATGAACTCGGAGATTCCAATGTTATAGCCCTTCTCACGCAACAAGGTGACAGTGAAGATGGAGTTAAGGGAATTTCCACCCAGTTCATAGAAATTGCTGTGTGGTGATAGACTGGCACGCGTGGAGCGTCCAATTACTCCTCCCACTGTCTCGAAGAGATCGCGAGCCGTGAGCTTGAGTTCTTCGGGCACCTCGGAGTAGTCAAAGTCCAGTACAATGGCGGAGTCACCTTCATTGTTGTTGGCCGTCTCGTAGGTCTTGAGCAGCGCCTGACGATCCACCTTGCCGTTGACCAGCAGAGGCACATGCTCCAGTATAATCACCTGTGGCGTCATGTAGTCAGCCAGCTTGTCCTTGAGCCGTGCCTCGAGCTGCATTTCGGTGACCATGGGTGCATCATCGCGTAACTTCACAAAAGCCAAAATGGCCTGATCCACGTGTCCAGCACGATAGCAGAGCACCATGGCCTTCTCCACCAGCGGCAGCTCAGCCACATTCTTCTCCACTTCGGACAGATCCACACGATGTCCACGTATCTTGACCTGGGAGTCAGTGCGTCCCTCGTACATGATGTTCCCATTTTTCAGCGAACCAAAGTCTCCCGTGCGATAGAGACGAGCGTACTCTGTGGAAGAGCAGGAGATTAGCCTGGGATTGCTTATCGCTGCGCTGGGCACTTACTCTTCTCCACGGCCAGTGGGTTGTCCAGGAAGCGCTCGGGATCACGTCCATTTACATAGCCCGCAGCCAGATTCAAGCCGGAGGCAAAGATCTCACCAATCTCGCCGTTCTTCACTGGGCGATAATCCGCATCCAGCAGGTAGATGACCGTGTTGGACACGGGAATGCCTGTAGAGGATTAGAGGGTTATTAAACGTGCTCTGGGGTTAGTGAATAAGGGATGAGGCACTTACCAATGGGCACATTGTCGTACAAACTGAGTTGCTTCTTGCTCTCACAGGTGAAGTAGGTGACATCGCCCATCACCTCGGTGGAGCCATAGAAATTGTACAAATGATGCACTCCCTCGTCGAAGTAATCAAAGAAACTGCTGGCCAGCGGCACGGCCAGTGGCTCACCTGAGCAGACCCAGATCTGCAGATTATAGAGCAACTTCTGGGCCGCACCGCCGCCTTCCATCTTCAGGTACATGAGCAGGGAACGCAGCAAAGTGGGTACCAAAACCAGACGACGAATCTTGTACTTCTCCAGCAGCTGCACCAAACGCTGTGGATCCTTGGTCACTGCCTTGGGCACCACCAGTATGGCCAGACCACACATCAGGGGACCCCACAGCTCCGCAATGGAGTCCACAAAGGTCAGAGCCGTCTTGAACACGCCCACTGTCTCGGCTGCGGTGTAAGGAAACGTGGCCCATTGCCACTGCAAGCGGTTGAGGATGTTCTCGTGGGGCAGACGCACGCCCTTAGGTACACCTGTGCTGCCGGATGTATAAAGCACGACGGCGATGTGATCGTTGCCACCACGTAGCATCTCCTCCGAGAGCAGATTGGCGGCACTTAGCTGCAAGGATTTGGCATACAATTCCGTCACCGACAACGTGGGTGTGCCCTGAAAGCGCTGGGCATCAATGTCATCATCTCTCAAGACCATCGTTGGTTTGGCCTCCAGTAGAATGTGATGTATACGATTGGCTGGGAAGCTGGGATCAATGGGCAAGTAGGCGCCACCTGCTTTCCAAATGGCCAGCAAACTGGTCACGAGTGCCTCCGATGGTTGCATGCAGACGGCCACAATGAAATCCCCATCGCTATTCGGCTGCAGGAAGCGTCCGTGGGTTTCCTCCACGAGTAGACGAGCAGCGCGATTCGCCCGCTCGTTCATCTGGCGGTAACTGCTCTGACTGGGCGCCAGACTCGTGCCTTGGTAGATGAGAGCCACCTTGTCCGCGTTGCGCAGCTGCTGCTCCTCAAAGATGCGGTGCAGGGCGCGGGGCACATAGTCCTGCTGCATACCCTTCACAATCGACAGCTGTGGCAATGAACCCATCTGTAATTAATCGGTAATCGGTATAAGATAATCGGTAAGGGGAAATCGATAATTGTTAAAGGATACACAAATCAGATATAGGAAGTCGGAAAGCGTTTAACTGATAGGGTAAAGTAAAACATTCTATTCGTAAATAGGAAACCTTCAATAGCAAATCGTTAGATTTTTCGAGAATATATGGCTATATTTCTTACATATATTCCTATCTTACCTAATCAACATGATATAGCTATAAAAGTGTTAACTTTATGCATATTTCCACCGATTCGCTGATCACAACTACTAGACATAGCTAAATAAAATTCTTGTTAGTAACGCCATTAGTAACTTGATATATCAATTTGTTATTGTTTATTGCGTTTGTTAATTGTCATTTGGATTTGCAAACCATAATTATAGCCAAAAGTAACTGAACTAACTGAACACCTTCGGATATTTCTATTCATAGCTCAAGTATTTTGTTACTTTATAGATAAAAACGAATTGAATACTATTTGTAGTTGTGCACAATTAACGATTTCTTTGATATCTTTTATTATAACATTAAAATGAGTTTTAAATTACTTGTTATTACGCGCATTAAAAGATTTCTTTGATACATAATGTGTAAAATTAAGATTGGAATTTAATTAACTCGATTTTAAACGTTATAGAATTAACATAATATGGTTCACAATTATTAAGCTGTTTCCTTATTTTAATTAATCGGTGTATTAAACTGATAAGAAAATTATTTGTACTTTATATAACACTTAGATAATTTTAAAAACTCAGATGTAAATTAAATTTAAATAATTGAGAACAACTTTTTAAACACAATGTAATTAATATAATTTAAAGTAACTTAAGTGAGTAAATACATGAATTAATTTTGATTAAATTTAGTTATTTTCTTAATGTATATATTTAATATTAAATGTTAAAAATATAATTTTAACATTATTTTTAAGCTTAACACAAATTTGAATTTGTACGTATTTGAAATTAGGTTTTTCACAACACACAAGTTAGTGGTTTATTATCTGAGCTATTACATAAATTTCTACATAATATATTCTATTAGTTTCTAAAAGTGATATTGTGGGAAAAATTATCTGTACGTACTTCAAACAGGTGTCACAAGCAAGTTGAGCTATGAAATGTTTTTCAAATTGATTTTCAAATTTTTGACAGTTGACTTAAATTGAACACATTTATTTATTATATTTGTTATGTAAAAGTAGGTAAGGAACATATTTAAAAAAAAGGTAAGGTAAACTTACTGAACAACTAAATTTAGTCATCACTCACTTGTTTGTTTTAAGTTGACAGCAATAAATGTTTAAATTTAAATTTAAGCAAATTTCAAAATTATGACAAATTCACCATCGAAAAATATGAAACTATTTTTTAAAGTTGAAAACTTTGTAGACAACTCAAAATAAACCAACTAACCAAATTGGTGGTATTATAGCTGAATTATAGTTGAATTCAAATTTGCATCACTAAAGAACCCAGTTATGTTTTGGTGTAAAAGAATAGACGGAAAAACAAGTTTGAGTTTTGGTATTTCAAGCGCATTTTATTTGAACTCAACTTTACAGAACTTAATTAAAAATGAATCCGACCCTCGGTATGATTATTTAAGCCTCATTTAAGTGTCTTAGCTAGTTTGTCTACAAGTTATTTAATCCATTGCATTTCAATTTAAGAATGTGTGTTTTTATTTTTTTTCTCTCATTTTTTTGATGTCATAAAAGATCAACTCGAATGACATTGAGCAGACAACTTCTGGTTCCGAGCCACAAACTCTGTTGCCAATTCCAAGCGTTGTCTCAGTTCCCTTCTAAGTCTTCGTCTTTGTCTCCGCTTCTGTCTCTGTCTCTGTCTCCATTTCTTTGTCGCTGTCGTTGCCGCCAATGTCAAACGTCAACGCACGCGTCGCCACTCGAATCAAAGACATTAACTCATGTTTAGTAGTCGCACTAGCAATTACACGTATCTGTCCTTAGTCTGGCTTCATTTTAAATTTAAATGACGTTTACAAATATAAATTATAACTCATTAAATGCCGGTAGTCTAAGTTTTTGGTTCCTGTAATCAATTCGGCTGCAAAACTATTTTTAGTACTCATTGAAGTGAATCAATTGTGGCTTTGTTAAGTGCCTCCAGGAAGCAGCCACAATTGCTCTTCCCTTCGACATCACATTTATATCTTTATTTCCGTTCTTTACGACACGTTAGCTCCAACTGAAGTCGTTTGTGTGCTTGAAGAAAAACTCTTTAAATTGCTTGCACTTGGCAATTGGCTATTGGCAATTGGCGCCAAAAACAAGTCGCTCGATTAAATTGCGCAATTTTCATAGCTAGTAAATATTTAACATAAGTTTTAATGCAAGTCGTTGACTGGCTTCTGGTTTGTTGGTGCTAGTTTCAAACTGACTTGGAGTTGTTTTTTATTTTTTTTTTGGTTTGGCACACATTTCTGACAGCCAGCAATTTTCCGTGGCAGTCGACAAATGGTTATGGGTCGTATACGTGATACTGTAAAGTCAAGCACTTTACAATGCATTGTTTAGAAGAGAATTTCCCAAGCGCGTATTACGTATGCGTCGTGTGGGCTCAATTAGTTGAGCGTACACACACCTTACACACATGTGTGTTTATTCGTTCCCATCTGCATACAATAATGCAGCTGTGCGCCTGCGCTGAGTTGCTCTAAGTTTATGTTCCTGTCTCTTTTTGTAGAATTTTCCATTGTTAACGGTTTCAAACATGTGCCTATTTTTTAGCCACAACTGCAGTCACTATTGTTGTTCAGCTCTTGGTACAAATATTCTTGTTTCTTTATATTATTTTTGTGTTTGTGCTTGACTTTTCACATCATCGATTTAATAAACCGCATCGCATCGCATCGCTGCCTCCGTTGATGAGGTGAAATCCAAGCGGACTTACTGAAGACTATTAATGTGTTCTTTAGCCCCGAGTGTTCAGTCCAGCAATCAAGCAGCTTAACAGCGCAGCAGCAGCAGCTAAGCTCAATTGAAAATCGTTTATTCGTATAGTAATTTTTTATTATTTCTGTAATTTTTTTTGTTGTTATTTATTTGCGTTCAAGGTTGCATTTCAGTTAGATTGTTTTCAGTGAGTTTTGAAGCTTTTGAGGAAAATCGTTCCATAATTATCAGCGTGCCATGTAATTTGTAATTTACATAATTACAAACTGCCTTTTCGGTTTGGTTTGTTTTGCTTTGCTTTGGTGTTGCACTGAACACACAAAGCGAACAATTTGTAGATCAACAACATTGCCTAAGGTCACATTACCAGTTGGACACACTGTACTTGGCCTTATCTAAAGGGAATCCGTTTCCGTTCTATGGTTAATTATAAAGCCCGTAAACCCATAAACCCATAAGCCCATAAACCCGTAATTAAATCTGTGAATGTCGTGAATGCTTATGAGAGTTACCACCAATCAAAATCATAAAATTCTTGCTTTTCTTTTTGGTCTCCAATGTTTTTTTTTTTTTTTGTGGAGACTGCTCTGTGTTGATTCGCTTAATTGAGTAAAAAGTGTCCAATTTAAGGCCCGACAGGGTGCACTACATGGCCTGACCTAGGTCTGCTGCTGTAACCGACCACACGGGGGGAGCCAATGAAAACGTTGTTTTTTGTAGCATTTCCGATTGTGAGTCAATTGAATGACAAGTTTTGTGTTGTGAAAATCACAAATCACACACAGCTGAGATTTCTGCAGAAACTAAACAGATCTTACGTCAATCGAGCAAAGTCGTATCGTTACGAACAACAAATGCAAAGTAGTAATAGGAATATTCTAAATCATATATCACATTTAGTTAGTTGTTCCGAAGTTAAGCACTAAACACTTTGTATATTTGTCATAATTAATTGTAGTAGTAATGGTAATGGACAACTGAATGTTGTAAATGACTCAATTTCGAATGCAAGTGCAATTAAAAAGCCATAAAAATTCTACAAAATATGTGAAATACTAAAATTATGTATACGCCGTGTTAGTTCGGTCATTAGTCAAGCGATCACTTGACACAAATTAAATGTCAATTGTTTGTGGTTAACATAAATCATGCTGATTGCTGGCTAAAGAGCTAAAGAGCTCAAGACTTTGGCCAAAAGTTGCAGCACATAACTCGTTGTTCACTTAACTCTGCTGCCAATTTATCGGTACTTAATGGTAAACTATATATATCTATGGTATATTCGATTTGCCATTTTTTCACTACAACTCTTTGAAAATGAAACTTTGCCAGTTTCGATTTTAACGATTTGTTAACTTAATTTTTCCTTTAGCAATTGTGATTTTTTTTTGTTTTTTTAGTTTTTACGACATAAGCCTCGCCTTGAGTTTTTGTTTGTTTTTTGCATTTGGCATAAATTCAACACCCTTCACAACGCCAACAGGTAGGCCCCCTTACCACACCGCCCACCTTCCCTCTGGGCACACCCCACTGCAAGTTACTGTCGTCAGTTTATTTTTAGTACACAGTTTTTACGTATTTCCTGAATTTCTTGGCACATTAAATAAGTGATAATTTTTTAATTTTGAGATTAATTAGATTCTTATGCAACGCTTTAAAATAAAGAGCTCTTTGACACGCAATTTCCATGTGAATTTCACTCAAGTGCAATGAACTGAAATATTTAAATTTGTTCTTAGTTGCGGTACTAAATTTAGTTGTTCATCTCGTCGCGTCTTGTTCAATTACCTTTACTAAAATATGCATAAATAATTTACGTGTCGTGTTACAAATTGTGCAATCTTAATTTGAGTTGGGTAATAATACGAGACTTAGCATAGAGCGATTAGCGATTAGCTAATTCGACAGCAGCTTAATAGAAGAAATAAATTACGTATACGTACTTTATGATTTTCTTTTTAAATGTGTTTGTAGGAATTAATTCTTGGCGAGCTTTATCCGTTTAAATTTGTTTTCGAAATCACTGCGCGTTTAAAAACCAACTTAATAATTCCTTAAGATTTTTTTTAATCGGAAATTTTAAACTTGATTGGTTTTAATTCTGATTTCTCTTTTTTCTTTTTGGGTTTTCCAGCACTTGGCTCACTTCACTTGTGATTCACTTTGCTTAAGTGGCAGCCCCAAAAAAAACGCTGGGTAATTTTTTTTAGCACGTATTATCAACACGTAAACGGCGCTCGCAGACTAATCAGAACCTCGGCACGCAACTATCTTTTATATCCCAACAGAAGGGGACAGCCAGAAGCAGCGACGTGGCAGCGCAGCCAGCTGCAGTGGCAGCGGCAGCACCTGCGACAGCGCAGGCAGCGTAACGTTAGCAGCTGCAAACATCGTTCAAAGCAGCGATAGCAGCGACTTCGGCTTTGACTTCGTCTGCGGCTTCGGCTCGCGCTTCGTCGCTGCTGTTGGTGGCGCTGTTAGCGTCGCTTCGACTGCAACTGCGACTTTGACTGCGACTGCGACCGCGACGTCGGAATCATCGGCGCCTTTGCTCTTGGTCTTGGTGCTGCTGAGACTAACACTGAAACCAGTTTCCTGCAATTGCCTTTCGCATATCATACTAGTGTTTATACTAACTATTTCAGCTGCATTGCCTTTTACGTGTCTAGTTTAGAGTTTGCTAACTTTAGTTTGGTTTGGTTTTTTTTTTTTTTGTACATATAATTTTTTAATTTATATTTTTTGTTAGCTGAGTTGAGCCGAGTTCAGTGACGTAGGAAATGAAAAACGAAATTTAATTCCTGGCAATGCCAATCGCTAATTGGTTGACCAAACAAGAAACATCGTTTGTGTGACTAGCTAACTAGAATACAAAGTGAACTGGAAATCCCTTGGAAGCACATTAAATGACGCATTCAAATCAGTTGTTATGGTTTATAAATCACTTTGTCAGCTGCAGATATTTCGCATTCTTAACTGGAATTCAATTGCGTGCGTCCGAGTGTTTTTTTTTTTTTTTTTTTAACCCAACTGGGGGAAATTTTGAAATTACATTCGAAACAATTTGTAAATCAAAGTTGTAACTGTCATTCACTTTTCAAAATGATTCCATATACGATGCCTGAGTTTAAGTACGACCGAGAACATGGATTAAGTGAATGCTTTACTATGACTATAAAATAGTATTTCTACCACCCGTTGACCTTATGTTGTTCAGTTTTTTTCTCTCCATCTTTTTTTTCTCTACTTTTGCACATTTTTATTTATGTAGGAATAGTGTGAAAATCTTAGACACTGTATGCTTAAAATCAATCATAAATAATGGTATATACATATGTATGGGAAATTATAAATAATGCAGGAGTTGAGTTTATTTGTTTCAGGACCCTGTAATTGAGTCCAAGAAAGAGGTGGGCTAAGTTTGTTCAAGAAATGGGTGTGTTACAGCTAGTATGAGACGTGACAGCTGCAATTAAAGTATTTTTATCTTAAAATTAACTTTAAATTAAAGAACAAAGATCCAAAGTCAAACATGACTTTGTTGTAAGCATGTGATTTAAAAAAAATCATTTTGTACTTGCTAGGTTCTCAGAAATTCTCATTGATATTTCTACAAAATGAGTACACGGTCTCTTCCAGTCGATTTGCCTCGTTTTTAGCCTCGCCTATCAGTTTATTTATATCAGTTCAAGAAATTAATTGAAGCGCCAACTCAGACAGCGTCTTGGAAATATGATTAACATTTGCATAGTTTCTAGATTTTCAGATCTAATCCGTTGTGATCTGACGTGACTGAATAAAGTATTAAAAGTATTTTGATCTTAATGTGTAAACTTATTCGCATATATGCAAATAATTTATTGATTGATTCCGTTAACTAATTGCCATGTTCTAAAGCATTATATGATATTTATTCACAAAACCCGCATGACTTTAAATGCATTAATATTCAGAGTCAAAAGCATAAATAAAAACAAGAAAGAAAAGTACAGTCGAGCGCGCCCGACCGTATAATACTCTCTGCATTTTCCCGATTAAATTATTAAAATCGGTATCCAGATATTACAATGAATAGTACTTGCATTAAAACACGTTGAAACAAAAACAATCTAAGCATAATCAAACACACATCTGTTTGTTTGTTGCGAATACACATACGTTTGACAATATATGATGCATGCATGTATGTATGTGTGTATTCGGCGCAGCCAGCGACCGCGGGCAGCGCTGCCGCCACACAGGCAGCAAAAACGTTCGAGCATGTGCTTGTGTGTTTCTGTCTCGCTTGCACCAATGGGTTGATATTGCGTTCAATTAACAATATTGTAACGCTTCTAGTTTTCTTGTTTATAGTCCGATTTTAATGCGCCTTTCAGGATAGTTTAATATAGTTAGTCTCCACACCAGTTATAAACTACAATACTGTACGATACGGAAAAAACGGCATTGAAGCTTGAAAACTATTTTATAAATTGTGGGAAAAGTGGGCGTGGCAGTCCAAATTTATAGATGGCAATGCAACTATGCTGTCGCTAGGAACTCCCGTACAAGAATTG
The DNA here is from genome assembly GCA_020829145.1 of Drosophila nigrodunni. NCBI lineage: Eukaryota > Metazoa > Arthropoda > Insecta > Diptera > Drosophilidae > Drosophila > Drosophila nigrodunni. Next base: position 27,556,355 of record JACVCZ010000001.1, read on the forward strand.
GTGATCCTAGGTGCCATAGTTACTGAGATATTTGCCGAAAACACCAATTTTTCACGAGGTGTGTCCAGTTTTTTGCTTTTTGTGGGCGAATGGGGCGTGGCATCGAAAAAAAAAAAAGATTCTTGTATTGACTGACTAAATATCTGATCGTTTGACACCAAGCTCGAACTTGTAGCTCTTACCATCTCTGAAATCTGTTTGTTCATACGGACAGACGGACAGACAGACAGACAGACAGACAGACAGACAGACAGACAGACAGACAGACAGACAGACGGACAGACGGACAGACGGACATGGCTATATCGACTCGGCTTGTGATGCTGATCAATAATATATATACTTTATGGGGTCTGCCACGCCTCCTTCTGCCTGTTACATACTTTTGCACAAACCCAATATACTCTTGCAGAGAGTATAAAAAATTGTATAATCGTTGTTAATTACTTAGACGTACATTAATTACACAATATGCGTTAAAAATATTTGTTATATTTCTTGTTAATTAGCCATCAAGTTTTGCGAACAATTGCGGTTTCCTGGGATTGTCGATTTTCAAATCCGACTCATAAAATGACCATTTTCAATCGCTTTCAATGGCATATTTTATTAATCAATTGCCGGTGACTGACTATAAATTGAAACAATTTTATGATGAAGTTTAGCACTTGAACGACTCTATCGTAATTATGCAATCTTAGCATTCTTATACTATTATTTAGATTTCAAAAGCATTTAAATATCAGTTGCTAACCAATTATGTAAGAACTGGGCAAGTACAGTTTTAATTAGCATCAAATCAATCTCAAGTCTCTAGTCTAACACATGTCTGAGGGAGTGGTCTGATTTCCAGTTGCCAATGATCCCAATATTCGCAGATAAACATCTGTTAAGCTCTTGGCAAAGTCACGTTTATCGAAAACATAAAAATTAAAAAGAGAAAAAACCAGTTCTTCTTGCTGTAAACCGATGGAGTTCCCCAAAGAAAGTGTGACGCATTCGCTTCCGCAAAATCCAAAGCAATTTCAGACTGTTTGTGATTTTTTTGGCACGTTTCGTGACGTATTTGCGATGCTGTTTGTTTACTATTTTTTTAGTTAAACAAGTCTAGTCATTAATTCATGTGGCGAAATGACAAACAGCAAGAATGCTAAACAAAAACAATGACAAGACAATTTACGGTTTGCCTTTTTTTTTCTTTCAAACTGCAATCAAACATTTCGACGGTGTTAATTGTTTTCAAATTTTCAACGTTTTTTTTCTGTTATGTTGACTTAATCCGCTCCAAAATGCGTATTGTTGATTAGTCTCAGATATCACGTATACGTCATAATAGACATGACAGTGTGAACAATGACAATGACAACGCAACGAGCGTAGTTTTTTGTTTTGGCCAAGTTATACGTATTTATGGCTTTTATATCGATTTTGGCGCCATGACCATCAGAAATTGGCTTCTCTTTTTTCTAAGGCGTACGGAAGTTAAAAATTCTCAACACAATCAATTGACTTAGAACATGTGCACATATTTCTACTTGATTTAGATCGATCAGATGCAATTAAATGATCATTAGAATCGCAGTGGACTGACTTCTGTGTAATTAACGTGTGTGTGCTATGGTTAATCTAATTGAAATTGCTACGACTAACGTGCACGCAGCTGCAGCTTGAACAGCTGTTTAAGGGTAACTTGCAGCTTTATGCCGCTAAACTATATAATATATATATATATAAATATACTGGCAAACAGGCCCAACAACTTTCGATAACACATCTATGCAAAACTGTCACAAAATGTTAATAAAGCAATTAAAAAACAAGTGAACCGTCCCACGTCTCATTAATATTATCGCTCCAGTAAATCACTTGGCCCAATCATTATAGTAAGAACGGCATATTTATGCGGTCATTTAATTGACAACCAGATAAGATTTACAGTAAATTCAAATGGATTTTTAATAACATCCTACAACTTTCAACACATTTTCCCATTTCTCACTCAACTCTTAAATGCCCAACTTCCTCATAATGAAGTTTATTGCAAATTTGCACCAAATATGTCAAACTCTGATTATTTATGTCTTTCACTTTAGATTCGAGTTCGATTCTTTTTAGTTGCTCACATTACCTAGTTGGGTACGAATCCGGCTTTGCCCGTGGTATCTATTAGCTTTACAGCGACGAGAATTTTCCGTATATGGAATCCTGTTTACTGTCTTGCCATTTTAAATATTTTAAATCATTTGTTTTAGTTTTAGTTTGCAAGTGTTTCCGTACATACCCCTTGACAATTTTCTTTGTTATAGTTTATAGTTTAATATCAATAAGCAATCAATTTTATCAGTTTTATAAAAGTATAATCTCTCAATTTATTCAATATTCAGCATTATGTTTACAAAATGAACATTGTTCAAATATTAACTATTAAGAAATTCAATTTCCTTAAAAAACAGAGTTCAAATTTTGAATTTATTTTTAATTATGGCTTTAAAAATTTACTTTAAATATTCCAACTTTTTTTTTTTATCCAACTACTAATTTTATTAGAAAAATGTCACCATTTGTCTTAATTGCCTTAATAATCACCTTTCTTATCAGTTTTATAGTTCAGACTTTTTATTACTTATAAATTGTATTTTAATAATTTTATTAACAGTTTCGTCTGCGTTTTAACTGCTTTAGATAAACTTTAATTGCGGGTTAAACTAGTATTATTACTGAAATAAATTAAACTAAACATTAATTTCTACACACTTAGAATACAGCGTATGCGGTGTGGATTAATTGCTAACGATTTGTTATAATAATTGTGTATGACATGGTATTACGGTATTTGCACACTCTTGAAAAACTGAGGATTACACAAATCCACAAACAATAATCTCGATAATGATTGATTGCATGGCAAATGCGTGCACGAAAGTACAAAATTCAATCATTCACATTGTCATTGTCAGAGCGGTATCGTCACCCTGTACCGTAATCGAGCTCAATCAGCTTTTACGCACGTTTTGTATATGCTCCGCACTACTCTCACCACACGCGCTAGGCTGCGCTCTCGCTCTCTGTCACCCCCTCACTCACTCTTCCACACTTGTCACGCTCAATTAGCGTAACGTTTTGTCTTTGCGCTCTGCCATTCACAAAAGCTGCCGCGAAGCTTTTGCGCGCCAAAATGACATAGTCGAAGGTGAGCTTTCAATCAGCTAGCTGTTCAAAGCTTTTTAGTGCTGCTGAAGCTTTTGCGGTCGAACGCACAGTGTGGCTCAGTTCGCTAGCCGGCGAAATGCGATGCATGGAAATTGTTTGCTAGAAAATGTTTTCTGTTTTCAGTCTTTTGGAAAACCTGCCGTCGAGCGGTTGACTGGATCAATTGGCTTGAACTAAGTGCTAAAATAAATATAGCTAGAAACCCGGCCGGTGTTTGTGCGTATTTTTAAGAGTTTTTGAATTTTGAATTTTTGTGTTTTTTAACGAATTGCGGCTGTTAACGGTACATCAGCGGCTGACGTACAGAATGCAGTGGCAGTGACAGTGACAGGTGCATTGTCCATGCTTTCCACAACCATTTTTTGGGGGCACTTTTTGGCTTTGTCTCGGTGTGTGTGTGTGTGAGTGTGCGTGTCTGACTGTTAATAATTATTTCTTGTTGCACTTTGTGGCTTCCATTAATGTCAACGCTACTGCAGTCACTGCCGCTGCTGCACTCGTTGCTGTTGTTGTTGCTGCTGCTGTCGTAGTCGGCGTGTTAATGTTTTTAATTACATGCAAAACATAAAAAAGTATTCCATTAAGTTTTGCCGTGAAGTTTGACATCAGAAATAAATATAAAAAAAAAGACACGTTTCACATTCTAAACAAATGAAAACGCAACTGAGCTACAAACTCAAACAAATTGAAAATCCCTTCAAATAATACAAATTAAGGTAAGTTCTTGTGTTTTGGTGTTTTTTGATTAAAATGCGGTTAAATTAGTAATTGCGTGTATTTGTTTAGACGATAACGAAGTTTGCATTGAGCTGATAAATTTATGCACTGCACAAAATAATCGTCATAAAAAAGAAATCTTAAAGACTTATATTTTTAGCTTGTTATTTGTTAAGTTGGAATTCGGGGTATATATTTAGTAAGGACTAAATGACAGTTTATCAACGAGTTACTAGAAAAAGAATTAAGTGAATTTGTATACCAGTGTTGTTGAAACTTATATACCTAATAACTTAACCAATAACACTATTAAGAACGTTTCGGTTTCCCCCACTTCTGACAATTTTAATGATCGATTCTGCCCCGATTTCTTTCTGTGTTCTAATTGCGAAGCGCAAAGCAAACAAATAATTTTATTGTTTCACTGACTTGACTTCAAAATTGTCTCAATTACTGTGCCAAAGTCACACGCATAGAATCTATCGTATACTTTTCGAGCACACCTCTCGAAAGGCTGTCACATTGTTGATTCACAACTCATTAAACTCACGGCTTACCGGCATTTGCATACATACGTGTTTTAATCACATTCTATCCTAAGGCTCACCTTCCTCATCCTCCTCTCCCAGCTGGGTTACCTGCGTTTGAGCAAACGCGCTGTAGTCTAAAGTGTTTAAGCATCATTATTAATTATGTTGATAATATTGATTTCAAGACGTTTATATAAACAGTGACAAATTAATGCCAATGCCTATGAAATGAGAATTCGAGTTGCGATTTCGATTTCGAATCAGCTCAGTCATCATCCCCTCAAAATTAAACCTGAAACCTGAAGTAGTTTTTGTTGTTGCTCTTGCCGTTGCCATTTGCTGCACTTCAAAATTGGTGGCAACTTGATTTGTTTTAAACCAGCCTCTCCTTGGTTACCTTATCAAACCTTGTGACGCACTCGAGTTGCCAACAAGCTGTCGCAAATATTTTTGTTAACTTCATTTCATTTCATTTGGCAACGAATGTGACCATATGGACGCTGTGTAAACCTTGGCATTGACTTAATACACGTTTAAACGCAAAGCAGCCAAAATATTAATAAACACGTGTATTTATTAATAACTCGCGTCTCTTTATTTGCTTAAGAACCCATTTATATTTATGTTTAAATGCAACATCTGTTAACGTTTTTATTTTTATTTTTATATTTGTTTTGTTTACAGTCAAATTTCATACCAAAAACTGCTTATTAAATTGTTTATAAATTTTTATTTATATTTGCTGGTTTGTTTTGACTGAACTGAACTGAGCATTTGAAATGGAAAGTGGCGTGCGTTGTGTGTGGCATATGAAATATGAAAATTTATTACGTATACGCCACACAAGCCGACGGCGCCTCAGTTACTTGTCCACATTTTGGGCATTTTTCTCATGCAATCCAGAAGTTGATTGGGCTTTTCGTGCCGCCAGAGACAGATACGTTTCTGTGAGCTCCAAATCAAATGACTTTATTTATATAAATGCTGATTTATGCGTTTCTCTTTCATGTTGCGAATTTATCTCTATGTTTTGGCAGCGTCTCATTTTTTACGCATAATGTTTTGCCTAATTACGCGGATGGATAAAGAAAACACAACAACAAACGAAAGGAGCGTGTGGGAGAGGGGGTTAGAGGGGGCTCCGGGGGGGCACAGATCGGTCAGTTGTCCATTTTGATGTGCCAGACGCGTGTGAGACCTTTCGAATATGTGGGCTATATTCTCAGTATTTTGGGCTCGATCGCTTGCACGCTGCTTGAATAAGAAATTTTTGTCCATGTGAGTCACAGAAAGCAAAACAGAAACAGCAAGAGAAACAGAAACAGAAACAAAAACATTTTCATCATGAATTTCTTTTCAAAATTAAACTCAACTGTCACACGGCATTGCAAATAAAAGGCGCGTCGTGTTTTTATGCCGCCCCCACACAGTGGGGCGTGGCCAATTGCATTTGTTTAACCCAGAAAAAACAATAACTATAATCTATCGTAGCTTTGAAATGCGTACTCTTTTTTCCTTTCCTACTTTTTATTTATTTACCTTACATTTACTTTTTTACTCAACTTTTTTTATGGCTACGATTTTCGATAGAACTTTAGCGAGTGCGTTCTTTATAGTTGGCTAAATAAACAAGAGCATTTCAAATGATCAAACTGTATTTTATGAGTATGACTGTGAGCTGTTGAAAGGCTTTTCTTTGGCCAAGGCAATTACCAATTTTAATGGACATTTCGGCATTTCCAGGTAAAAGTGTGTACAATTTACTGTCATTTGTGATTATTGATCTGAACTACAGTTCTGGGTGTGGGGCGGAAATTAACGGAAATTTGTACAATTTGACTTATTTTTGGTAGTCAGTTTGAGTTCGGTTTAACTGCGAGTCAAGTGGAATTAAGGCGTCAAGTGCTCAGGTACTGAAAGTGGCGTGCTGTGAGTAATAATAAATTTATTACATATTCAAGGATAAGGCTGAAAAGTGACAGCGAGAAAAATTGAATTTCTTTTGAGACCATAACTTGTCCAAGTCTGAGCCTAAGTCTGAGTCTATGTCTAAGTTTAAGTAATTCATTAGGCGTATATTGTGCGCAGACATTTGCATAATTATGCAATCACTTTTGGCATACTTACACATTAGGCGCAGACAACTGATAAACAAGAACCCGTAAGCGAGTTTATACACACACAAACAACCCAAACACAAAGAACACTCGAATACCTAACACCCTGGGTATGGACAAAAGCGCAGACACGGACTAGACCCAATTTGATTAGCACGCGCATAGCAAATGAAGGCCAAGTCGGAAGGTGGTCGCCCACCCACCACAGAAATCAAACAGCATAAGTAGTTGAGAAAGGGAAGGCGACTGCCAAAGACCCTGTAGAGACAGAAAGAAATCTGATTCTGAGCCTTTTTTATAGAAATTAAGTCGTCAAATACAGGGCATCTAACACATCTCCGCCCACCCTATGTTCTGGCTAAGGTTCCCGCTACGTGGCCACTTAATCATGGCCGTGAAGGTATTTCTCTGTTTAATATATTTGGCTCTTAATTAGAAGTCAAATGTTTGCTACCAAGGCAAGGTCGTTTCTACTGTTTTTTACGCAGCCAGAGCACATGTGTGTGGGTGTGTGAGTGTGTGCGTGTTGGGGTGTGTGCCTCATTCCCCGTATGTGACTGGCTTTTATGATATCTCTTATTGGCCATTTGAATGCAGCTAACAAATGAGTTATTAAGATTGTGCCTGCTAACAAATGGCGAAAGGAAGTCACATTTTTGCCCAGGATAAGGCTAAAATGTGACGTGCCATTTATAAGCGTAAATCTAAGTGATTCTTAACTGATTTAGCTTGACATTTATCAAGCCAACTGTTGCCATCATAATTTCTCGCTGCCTTCTTAAAACTCATTTCCCCTCGACTGTAAATATGAGTTCTACACTTCTAAGTTAAACAATTAGAGCCAAATTTCTTTCATTCACACACAATTGACGTAATTAGCGGCTATTGTACCTGATGCCCATAAATATACTATTTAGTGGGTGCTACTCGTTTTATTAGTATAATTAAGCACACTATTTATAGCATATTTATAGACGTTTTCTAGCAATTCAGTCTATTCACTTTATGGCCTCTGGAATCATCCAAAAATCATTTGGAATTATGGGTCGAAAGGCGCTTATTAAAGTTGTCTTGTCTTGGCTAAATGAGTTCTTAATTTAAGCTTTATGAACAGCAGTTGGAATGAGTTTATTATTAATAGCGAAAGTCAATTTAATTTTGTTTTAAATGCCGTCACTGTGGTAAGAAAGTCAGTTCTTTTGGCATTTATGAATATCACGACTTTTAATAAAGTTATAAATAATTTATTGTGTTTTGAATGTTATTATTTATTGTCATTTATTTTATTTTAATAACTTTAATTATTTATATTGACTTCTAAAAGTTGTACTCCAATAAAACTAAGTTTTTTCCACTGTACATTGAAATGAAATTAAAATCAACATTTGCCAGTAGGTAATTACCGATATAAATTGCTTAAAAAACACAACTCAGTGGGTTTGGGGGTAAAAATGCCTCAAGGACAACTGCTGCCCTGGCTTTCGACTATATCCCTTTCTATTATTTTTGTTGAGCGTGTCAAAACAACAACAAAAACAGGAACAACAACAGGAATAACAGCAGGAATAACAAATTCCATAAGCAAATATCTGTGAGTAAACAGACAAGAAGCTTTTTCACGCCATACTTGTAAAATTTATGCATGGTTATTTGTATGAACCGTTTGGATTATAGCTAAGCTAACCCCAGTCCCTACCAGTTATCCCCTCTATACCCCCTGCCCCTGCACCCCCCTTGGCTTCTAGCTCGATTCAGTAGGTCTCCAATTCATGTGTTCAGCAATCGCTGACAAATGAGCCACAGGCTAAGTAACAACTTTCTTCGTCATTACGTTCAAATTGTTTCTGGGCGCATCACAAATTCTAAGAAAATCCGTAAAAAAAAAATCAAGACGAATGTTTAATACGCTTACAAACAGTTGTTTATGTGTCTATGAGAAAAAGTAAATAAATTAATGCCTTTTTTATTATAAAGAACTTTTTTGAATGACTAAATTTATGTGTAATTGTTTAACTAGTTAATAAATAAGCAAACATAACTGTTCACCAACTGTAGTCGCTTGTTTTTTGCAGTGTATCTTAAAATGTGCAGCCTACGCAATACTTGGAATCGAGGCACAGCCACTTGTTCCGCACTTTGGCGTCGCTTTCCGGCTGAGGCAGCCACACCCCCTCATACCGCCCCTACTTCTCCCACTGTCGCTTTTTGCTCGAGTTTTAAATGTAGTTATTTTTGGTAGGCTTCTTTACCCTTCAGAGAGCGTGCGCTGCTTCCTGGTCAGGCCTGCCGAATATTTGCAATTCTAATTGCAAACAGATGGTTGTTTAATTTAAAAAAATACTTAAAATCCAACCCCCCACACCCCCTCGCCAGCTCATAACAATTTATTCGTAATATTTGCTCGAATTCCATTTCCTTTTTGCTGGTGCGAATTAACGCGTTTTTCTGGTTTTATTGTGTATTTTTTTATTGTTTTTGCATTGGTAACAAAAACAGGAAGAACTCTCACTTATAATTTGTTATACAATATATTTATTTTGATATTCTTGAGGCGACTGAACTCATTTATGAATCGAAAGTGAACATTTGTTTGCAAGCAACAAGAATCGAGAATCAAGTTCAAATTCAGTTCAAATCGTGGGCAGTTCTTAAAGTTTAACGATGTTTCTCCTCCTCTCGGCTTGATGGGAATTTGTCAAATAATTTCTTTTCAAACTGGATGCTGGACACTTGCCACTTGCCACTTGCGACAGCATAAAGTATTTAATTTACTGATAAATATTTTTATACCACAATAAATACGAGTTTCATGACGCACTTGAGCAAAGGCCATAAAAAAACAAATGTGGCCAAAACCGAAAAAAAAATGCTGCGTTCTCAGCCATTTGCAGTCGTGTCCTGCGGTCATTACAATGTTTCTTTTTGCATATTCCACAAGAGTGGATGAATTTGGTAGGTGGTGATGGTGGTGTAGGTGGTGCTCTGCTTGGGTTCACTGAACTCGTAAAACGCTTTTCGCCTGCCCAAAAAAGTGAAAGTCAGCTAACTATGCAGCCAACGGGCTCATTAAATTGCAGCTAATAATAAACACTTGGCTAGCATCCAATATCAATACGCGTACTTAACTTGTCTTTCGCTTTGTCTTTGTGTCTTTTGACCGAGAGTTAACTACTAGTTTTAAGTCCCCACTTGCACTCAAATCCGCAACAGTTGGGGGAGCACTTGTGGTACTGCTTGCGGTTAAATAAGTTAGTCATAAGTGGCACTTTGTTGGGTCACCCTGTGACAGCAGCCATGCTGACGTCAACGTCACGCACTTGGCCACGCCCTCGACACCTACAAGTCATACGCCCCCCCGCGTTGACAAATTGAGTGAAATGCCAGGCAAGTGCAGCGCGTACACTGTGCAAAAATACTGAGTAGCTTTAAAAGTCAGGCGAGTTTTTTAGGAATTGAAGGAAGAACTGCTGGTACTACAAATTATTTATAATTTATAGTTATATCCACTAGATTCTCACAGTGTAGCTACCCTCGGCTGCTGCTCAAGTTGCGGTTGTTGTTGCGTTTGTTGATGCCTCAAGTTAACGACGCGCTGCTCAATAATGTGAGCGGAAGTGCGGCAAACGCCATTTTTCAATTTGTACGCACGCCGGAAATGACAAAGCAGTCAAGCGGCAGGCGACTAATGCATTCCAGTTTATTCTCGGTTTATTTCTAGGAAAGCATTTCAAATTCTCATATGCGAAATATGTGGAAAGAAAGCTTATTGCAATTCCCCCACGGACTGCGGATCAAACGGGAACATTGCGCTCTATGTGTGTGTGTGTGGGAGTGGGGGATGTAAGTGTGTGTGAGAGTGTGAAATTTGATAAGTTTGAAGGTCAGGCAAATGTGAAGCGATGAACATTAGTGGCAGACCAGAAAAGCAGCAGAACCAACAGACCACCAGACTGTGCAGAGAGATACAGCTGTATGCTCAGAGTTATATCGTATATATATGTATATTCACACAGTCATGCTGATATTTACACATACATTGTGTTGATTTTGTTTATGTTTATGTTTGTGATTGTGTTTGTGTGTGTATCGAAGCAATTAAAGTGTCTTTAGCGTCGGGTGTCACGAGCCACCCACCAGAAACTGACTTTTTTTTCGGGTTTTTAGACCCTGTACTTCAAACAAATGTGAAGGGATTTTATTGTAATTGTTGGAGAAGTGTATGCAAAACCAGCAGATGTGGAAGTTTCAAGCCCATATACATTTTAGACTGTCTGCGAGTAGCCCGCCAATATTTTCATATATAAGTGGTATATGTACAGGGTCTTTTACTGTCCTACATACAGAGTTTAATACACATTTTTTTGTCGGTTTTCCCCTGTATATCGTGCTCTTTCTGTTTTCAATTTCCACGCAATCGTAAAACAATAGCGAATGCTATCTGCGCTATACCATAGAAGGTTTCTCTCTATCTCTATCTCTATGTCTATCTCTATCTCTGTCTCTATCTTTATCTCAATGTGTGTTTGAATTCTCATAGCAAGCAAATAAACAAAAAGCAGACAGCGACAGCAGCTGCCGAGTTTCCCGGCCCGCAGCAATGGCCGCATCTTTCAACGCCGCTCAGGCCCCACCCCGCTCGGTAGCCCTCTGCCCTCCTGCGGACAACAGCAATAAAATGCCTGCCTGCTTGACTGCGGGGGCAGCGCAGAGGCCAATGCCTTATCAATGCCAAGCCACGCTAAATACTTGCGTACAATACGCGCCAAAGGATGCTATTTGATTCATCATCTGTTTGGCGGACCATGCGGCGTATGCGCAACGTGGGCGATACTGAAAAATCGCGAGCGAATTGTCGCGGCCAGATAAAGCAAAAGCAATAGAACAAGAAGAAGAAGAAAAAGACCAAAACACACATTAGTTGAACGACTCAAACAACAATTGCGCGTTTTGTGTGTGTGGAAGTCTGTGTGGGTGTGTGTATGAAGATGTACGAGTGTGTGCTTATATCTGGCAGCGGGACGAGGTGTGCTACAAAAGTAGCTCTGGTTCTAAGAAGTACAAACTTTATAAGAAGCTTTTTAATGTTTTCAAAATTTGGTTTCTTTACTTGCCTACTAACTAATTATTGAAATGTGTTGTATTCATAAATGCCAATGAGAACTAGAGTACTTTATTTTTCACTACTACTTGAGCACACCTCGCAAGTGAGTACATTTGTGTGTAATTGTGTGGCATTGTTTGAGAGTTGAACAAACAAGCAAACAATCGCAGTAACTGTAACTTTAAAGGACATAGAGAAAGGCGTGTTGAAGGGGTTAGGGGGTCCTAGAAGCGTTAGGGACTCAACTGGTCAGAGAACTCACATAAATAAACGTTAGTCGCAGAGATAAAGGAGACACTCGTAGGAGAAAGAGCAGAGTGACATCCTTGACTTGCATCAAAGGATGCTGCGTACAACTGAAGTTCAACTGGAATTTGAGGTATGAAAACTGAAATTGAAAATAGAAAATTCTTGACCTCAGCTCGGCACTTTCCACACAGCAAACGTCAAGGACAAAAACTGAACTTAGCGGAAAAACTCAATCAATAGCCAATGAAAAATCAAGCAATTCAAGTCGCAGCAAAAAAGCCACAACAAAAACGGCCAAAAATAGTTTTCATAGCCCGAAACTAATTGCCATTTGCCGGAGCTAAAGGGCAAAGCGCAGGGATGTGTCAATTTGGGGCTACTACAGGCACTAAAAAGTAATTTTCTACCCCAGCACCTTAAGGCCAAGAGCAGAGAGCCAGAAGCCAAGTGGAGTCAAAGCCACTGGAAGCCAATGGAAACCAGAGAAACCACCACTTGGTGGCTTGAATTGAAAAACACGTTTTTGGTTTTATGTCGCTTTGTTTCTCAAGTGTGTTTTTGCCCCAATGTGGCTAAAACTGCCGTTGTTACTGTTGTTGTTGGTTCCACACGAGCGCTGCGCTGGCATGCGAACTAGTTAGATTAATTTAGCCAGAGTCACAAATACAATTACGAAGTCATTTCAATTTATTTAGCGTATGGCACCCTCAAGCCACAAAAGCCCCAAACAATGAGGGTGCCACAGCATATAGCTATACCGTTATTTCCAGATATATTTTGTCGGGTTTGAATTGAAGCTGAGAAGTGCTCATTAAAGTCGCCACAATGTGATCAAAATCAATTTAGCTGTCTGTCTTTAATTTATTTTTATTTTTTTATTTTTATTTTTGTATTCGCTTTATTTTAGACAGCTCTGCGATTTGTCAAAGTAGCTTTCAAGCCAAGTAACTCGACCATTATTGAACGATAAATTGATTAGATATGCGTATGTGTTAATATACTTGTACACATGTGTGTGTTTGTAGTGTTGTGTGTGTCATGACAACTTTCTTCTTGAGTTTTTGGCTGTCTCTGATGCTTATTGCCGCCTCAAATTGTCGTTTCAATGTTAATTTTATTAGGGTGTCAGCCATAAATTGCCTTCAATCTTAAATACCATAAAAAGCGTTACACTCGTCAGACACACACACACACACACACTTACTTATACACCCTCCACATACCAACACTCGACATATTCTTATTGCATTTGTATTGGTAATCTCTTGTGCTCTTGTGTGTATTTCAAGTTGTAGGCCAAAATCGCTCAATTTCCATTATCATCAACAGCTTTGAACCTTATTCACATCGAAGCCAAGTTTTATCAAAGTACTTGATGAAATACACATACACGACAGACCAGAGTTGCCACCATTTCTCAGCACAAAGTGGCTAGATCGATAGCTGAAAGTTGTCAAAAAATAGCCAAAATATTTGGCATATTTTTTGTTGAGAAAATAAGCCAAAATGAAATGATTTAATTAGTGAATTATTTTGTCTATTTGTTCTATTGTCAGTTGATTTGTGTTTGGCAACCTACTGAAAGTTCTGTTCGCCTGGCTTTTCAGCTGGAATGTACGAATTACCAGCTGAATTCTCAGACGAAAAGAAAAACACAGTAAGATACAACACAGTCGTCCAGTAAATTGCTATTAGTTTAATTTTGAAGTTATAAGTGAGACCTACGTGCTGTTACCCTAACAGATCAGTTGATTTTACCGCTGTTTAGTAACTCTACTAATCGCACACCAAGCAGCTAAAACAGAGAATTCGTTGTTTAAAATACCAGGCGAACATAAAGTAGCAGCAAGTAATATTAAAAGAATTAACATAATGTTAACAGCGGATCGCAGCGCACGCAAAAAAAATCCAACAAAAGACATAAGCGACAAGCCAAAATCAAAGATTTTACTAGCTGATCTACCAGGCGAACAGAACCAGCAGCAAGTTATTGTTATTGAATTAACAGAGCTTTAACAGCAGAAAATCTTAATGTTCGCTGTTAAATTAACAGCTGCTGATCCTGCTCTGAGAGTAGTTTACATAGTTTCTTACCTGTTTGGATGTACCAGGCGAACAGAATCAGAAGCAAGCAATATTTACAGAATTAACAGATCCTTAACAGCGAGAGATTTTAACGTTCGCTGTAAGATTAACAGCAGCAGATCCTGCTCTGAGAGTAGTTTACATAGTCTTTTAACTGTTTGGATGTATGTTCGCGGGCGTCTTCTGGCGTCCGCGAACAATCACACAAACGAGAAGAGACTAAAGCGAAGCTTGCTCAGAGCGTAATTTACATTATGTGCGTTAGAATTCATGACCTTGAATTCTGCACGTGCATATGTAAACATTTTAGCTTGTTGTTTTTTTGCATTTCAACCTACTGACATTTCTGTTCGCCTGGTACCTCAGCAGGATTTTGTGCAGTTTGCGAGCTCTACAGCTCACAGCATTTATTCCCTTGGAGTAAAAGACGAATAATTTTTATTTTAAACTGCTTTTATTCTTAAAATCCTAGTCTTAAATACTAACAAAGAGTATTAGTCTATGTCTTTTAGAGTGCTTAAAAGCTTAGTTTATTCTTAGAGCTGAATTAAATCAATTTTAAATCTAGTACAAAGCGGTACACATTTGTAATTTAAAGTATTTATTTTACTTATCAATTATAATAAAATTGGCCAGTTAATTTATTATAAAATATAGCAAATATGTGTCTCTGAAAAGATAAAGAACGATTGTTTGATCTGTTTACGTCTTACTGAAAATACTGTTCGCCTTATTTTTATTCATTTACTTAATAGTAGAATTCTCATTTTAAGTTTGAACATTTCATAAAAGCTGCTTTAAATTAGCTAGATGGTCAACACTCACAAACATTCACAACAGTCGCATACGCTTGTACACGCCCATACGCCCACAAGTTATCAATCAAATTGGCGCTCGGCTCTCGACACTCGACATCAACACGCTCGACATGTAAGCAGTTGGGATTTGGGCTGTAACCATAAACCGTTTCAGATTTACATGCAGCCCGTTGCCTGTTTTTGTGGTCGCAATTGTTATTGTTGTTGTTGGTGTTCAGGGGCAGCTGTGTGCTCTATGAAACTGAAACTGATGCTAATACACTGCTCAAAAAGCAGTACGGAAATTAACACTTGGGAGTCTAAGCCAGGATTTGAAGCGTAAGAAATCGTGAAGGAGCTTTTATAATTCCAACATTATTGGACTTCACAATTAGCGAATTTAAAAAACTTTTATTATTGGGTTGATTGATTTGAAATTTTCTGGATTTAATTGCTTAGATTTTGCTTTTTAAAATGGTTGGCACGAGAACTGCTTAGAATATTGCCTTTGGAACAGTGTAACTCAGTCGGTTGGGTTTTGGGGCCAATAGTTTTGGCCATATTGATAGCCCAGCTGCCTGCTAGGCTTCCTTTAACTTTCTGCTCGCTTCATTTGTCTTTCTACTCGACAAAGTTTTTAAACAATTATGGCAAAAACAAAAACGACCACTTGTCAGTTGGCTGTTGGCCGTTGGCCATTGCTACTGGCCAATTTGGCTTTAATGTTGGCAATTCAGTTAGCCCTTGCCTTGATTCGTGTCGACTGATGGCCATTGTCGACATCGTTAAAGTCGCATTTTTAAGCCAAATGTGTCACTAACTGCCTTGTTTTGTCATTTGGGGACATTGAACCACAACTTTGGACAAGCAAACATAATTTCCACCGCCTTCGACACCGCCCACCCTCACGTCCCTCTCTCTATTCTTGCCACCTACGCCACTGTGTGAGGATACAAGACAAAGGACAGCGACAGCACGAGAGTCAGAACATAACCAATATGGTGTTCACATAATGAATTTATCAAATTAATCAAAATTGCGCTAAGGAAGAGAGAGAGGGAAAGAGAGAGAGAGGGACAAGTGAGGGGCAGGGTGGAAAGATAGCATCCCGAAAACACCGGAAGGCTCTGTTATTGTGTCACTCTGACTGTCTGTGTGTGTGAGTCTGTGTCTCTGTGTGCTTATATATCTCTGTGTGTGTGTGTGTGTGCGTGTGTGTGTGTGCGTGTGTGTGTGTGTGTGTGTGTTTGTGTGCCTGTGTGTGTGCATAATACAATTAAGCTTCACTGGCGTCATTTGCGCAAAAATGGAGATTTAATAAAGCCATTTGGCTGACGGTCCTTGAACTGTAACAGCTTCTGTGATAATCGTCAGTTAGGCAACACTGGAAATGGTAAACAGGGTTACCGCATACTCATACATATATATTGCCTTATGGGCTAAGGACTTATGCTACTCTTATTAATAAGCTGGCAGATTTATAATAATACTTTTATTGTCATTGATAAACACCAATAATAAACAATATAAAACGACTAGGGTTGTCATTAACATATTAGAAATTGCCTAGGACCCTAGAAGAAAGCTTGTGCTCTTACTTAAGATATAATTACAATTAAAGTTTCATAGAAATTATGAGTTCTTTTAAGTTTCTGGTTTTCTTCAACAATTTTTACTAATTTTTCAAACTTTGCTTGATCACAGCTCAGCCAAATGAAGTGATATAGTGAAGAGTTATGTCTTTTTAGTCTCTAAACAACCAAGAGTATTAATTATAAACAAAATTTGATTGTTTTGAAACATTTCAAAATCGACCAATTTTTGGCAAATTTTATGATGTTACTCCTTTGCGTTTTTTCAAAAATTCTATTAAAATTTTTTTCTTTAAAATTTCCATGTTTTGATGCCAGTTAATAGTTTGGGTTCTCTTGAGCTGATAAAGGCATCACATTCAAATATTGGACAAATAAGTTCTTAAATATGCCACACCAAAGATACGTACTTTTGACTTGGTCTGAAGTGGAAATAAATTTCAAAGCGTTACAATAATCTAATTTTTAGTTAAATATGATATATGTAAGGTAAACTAAAAGCATAAGAAAATAGTTTAGTAAGGGTTGATCAACTTAAAACATTGCTAAAGATTTAAAGTTTTTAAAAAAAAAAAAATATATATATTTAAAACAAATATAAATATTTCTATGTAGTTTAATTGAGGATCATTTTAATCCAATAAAACACTGCTTCTAGCAGTAACTGTGCTGAATGACACTACTAGAGCTTCATTCCAACAAAGACATGACAATCCTGGCCATATCTTTGTGTGGTTGGAGAAGGGGAGGTGTATTTATTCGCACTTAGTGGATAACGTTAATCTCATTTGGCCAGATCTTTAAATGTTATGTAAATGACAGGCGCCTAATGAACTTTCCGTTCATTATCGTTAGTTAGTAAGTAAGCCAGTTGGCCCGTTGGCTCCTTTGACTTGGCCTGGTCAATGGCCGGTTAGATCCTGTCACAGCCAGGACATGCACACAGATACACAGACACCGACACAAGCTATTACTACTTAAATGCTAATCCCAGACACTTTTACCACTTCAGACACTTGGCCAGTAGCACTTCGACACCCACACCAACGCCCACGTTCTCGAGGACCACAAAGCTTCACTGATTGATTTGTTTAATGTCGCTGCGGGCAACAGGATTTGAAAGGACAACGGAAATTGTTAGCTGCTTTGTGCTTGGAGCAAGGCACTTGCCACTTGGAGCTGTTAGTGACACCGTAAATTTGAGAAGCCGTTGAGCAACTTAATTTCATTAGCGCATATTTAAGAAGCGGCCAATTACGTGACGGCCCTACGGCCAAACTGCCTGTTTCCTGCTCTTGGCCAATTAAACAGCAGGCTACCAAAAAAGAAAACTGGGCCGCAAATCGGTAAATCGCTTCCGGACGCTGCGATAATGTGGCAAATGTTGTGTATTTAATGCCCACTCGTATTTTGGCCAAGTGTACGCCCTTGAGACAGGACGACGACATTGTTGAGCGGCTGCCTCGGCGTCGCTGGTCCGTCACAAGCTGTGGCCAGGCGCAGGTCGAAGCGATTGCGGCTGTACCTGACCACGATTGGATCAGGCATTTGCTGCCGCTGGTGCTGCTGCTCCTACTGCTTATTTCCACTGCTAGCACAACAACAACCACGACAAGTGTGACAACCATAAGAGGCATATCAACAGCACAGCCTACTAGCCGTGATGCCGCAACTACAGGGTCGACGACGCAGCACGCTGAGCCTACCCGTGGCGCATCTCGTGTCAGCCATGGCACGTACAACCCAGCTAATAGTATTCCAACCCACGACACCGACAACTCCACTGCTGACAGCAACAACTGGAACAACAGCAACGAGTGGAACCACAGCAGCAGCAACAAGTCGAATGCCACAGACAACAGCGTCGCCGAGGAGAACGCTGAGCAGATGTTGCCACAGATTCCATCGTATATACGCACAACAGCCATGTTCTTCTGCATAATCATCATGCTGCTGGGCGTCGTGGGGAATGTGATGGTAAGTCCAAAAACGAGAAAGAAGTATTCAAAAAGCATCTAAAAGAATCAATTAATTTGGTTTGAAGATCCGTCAATACCTTAGCCATCCCAAATACTTAGGAAATCTGTACTAAACTCACATCAATACGACAAAATTAGGCATATTTTCCATGCAGTTACAATTGACGTAATTAGTTGTTATTATAGCTGACGCACATAAGTATGCTATGTTTTGTTCGTTACTCACTTTAAAAGTATGAAAATTTATAGCATACTTAAAGGGGCTCTATAAAAAAACTTTGCGTTACATTTATTAATTAAATAATGTCATTTAAAATTCTCTTCCACTCTTTTTTAACCACTAATTAAGTGATTTGCCTTCGGTTAACTCAAGTGATTTCCTTTGTTGCAGGTGCCCATAGTCATAGTGAAGACAAAAGACATGCGTAATTCTACAAACATTTTCCTTACCAATCTCAGTATTGCCGATCTGCTGGTGCTGCTCGTCTGTACGCCCACCGTGCTCGTCGAGGTCAACACACGCCCAGAGACCTGGGTTCTGGGCCACGAAATGTGTAAGTTGCCAAAGCAAGCACAGGCAGTTAGTACTGTGTGTACTGTTTTTGTTGTTGGCCAAGTTAATTAACATTTCTGCTTTTACTGCGCCTACAATTACATTTGTCTTTCCATTCTCTTAACTGCCATTACCACCCGGGCGCCCCAAAGGCAAGGCCGTGCCATTTGTGGAGCTAACGGTGGCCCATGCCAGTGTCTTGACCATATTGGCCATCTCATTCGAGCGCTACTATGCCATCTGTGAGCCATTGAAGGCCGGGTATGTCTGCACCAAGGCGCGTGCGATTCTCATCTGTGTCCTGGCCTGGGGCATCGCTGCTCTCTTTACGAGGTAAGCTCAAGCTCGAATAATGTCTGGCCAGTTCAATGAACTGTCTGTTACTGTAGACTTAAAGTACTCTTGGATTAAATTAAAATATTAGCATTAATATTTAATACGTTCCATACTAAATTATATAATTTGCATGCATTTGGTTGTGGTACTCTTTCTATCTCCTGCTCTCTTTCTCTTACACACTCTCTGTGTCTCTCTTTCTTACATTGATTTAATGCTTGATTCCATTTTTGTTTTCATAGCCTGTATTTAAGCAGCCGAGCATTAAGTTCGTTGCTCATTAATTATAAATGTCAATCGTAGTCGCTTTTAATCATTTGTATTTTGTTTTTCCATTTTTCCGCTATTTTCCTTGGTGTTTTTATGTTTATTTTAGGCCTTTGTTTGGCTTCGACTTGGACTTCTCCATTTACATGCTAAACATTGGCATTTAGCATTACGCACTCTCCACTTCATACCTTTCACATTTAACGGCTTTCTGTCGATTCGGTTTTGGGTTTTCTTTCTGTCTTTCTGTCTTTTTTCCTATTTTCTTTTCATTCCAAGTGGTCTCAGCCTGCCTCAACTTCCGGCTGTCCAGCTGTCCAGCTGCCCTGCTGTCCATTGTCCAAGGCTGTCGTTATCAGCGCCCTGTCATCTTTAATAAGCAGCAATGTCTGCTATCATGGAATTACATTTCATTGACACTTTCGTATTGTATCCCTGTGTGTGTTTTTGTGTGTGTTCGACTCTAAGAACGGTCAGCGACCCTTTTTAATTTTGCAAATCTTGCTGCGCTCATAACAATGAAATAAACAGCACATTCCCCACATTCGGAACACAGCAGGAGCCGGTGGGGGCAATGTCTTATAGTGGGACAGTGGAGCAGTAGGCGCTGCCTTCTTTGCCTATTAATTATGCCACCAAAGAAGCTGCCACAAGGCCGCACAAGTAAGCATTTTAAAAGCATTGAATGCCCATGCAACGCCCACGGCCACGCCCACAGCGTGGAACAGGCACAGGCACAGATACAGGCACATACGCATACATAATTCAAAGTCAGCCAAGTGGTCATAAGGCAGCCTGTTGCCTCTTGCCTCTTGCTTCCCACAGTTGCCATTTGATCCGACTGCTCATCTAGTATTTACTTATAGCTCTCTTTCTCTCTATCTCTCTTTATATCTTTCCCCTTTCTCCCTTTCTGTGTCTCTATCACTTTGCTGTGGTCTGTTGCTTTCATTCTGAGTGAATATCCCACCGTGTTATTTTTTCTTGTTTGCTTTTTTCTCATCTCTCCCATGTTCCCGTTTTAGCCCCATTCTCTGGGTGGCTGAGTACAAGCTGGTTGAGTATATTGATGGATCATCGGTGCCGGTCTGCCTGACGCAGGCGATTGGTGTGACCACCGTTGGTTTCTTTCTGATGACCATATCCGTATTCTTCGTGGTGCCATTTCTAATGCTACTTGTACTCTATGGGATTATTGCTCGGAATCTTATATCGAACCAAGGTCCCATGCTGCGCGCCCGTCCCACCAAGCCGGAGCTCAGTCTAAAGGCCCGTAAGCAGGTTGTTCTCATGCTGGGCGCCGTAGTGCTCTCATTTTTCGTCTGTTTGCTGCCCTTTCGCGTGCTCACGCTCTGGATCATACTGAGCACGGAGCAGACACTTCATGACATTGGATTGGCTCGATACTATAGTCTGCTTTACTTCTGCCGCATCATGCTGTACCTCAACTCGGCCATGAATCCCATTCTCTATAATCTAATGTCCACGAAGTTTCGCAAAGGATTTGCTCGTCTCTGCCACGATGCGGGCGGTTTTCTTCTCAAGCTGCTCACACTCGGACGCAGTAGTCGGAGCTCGAGTGACCTGCATGGACGCAGTGGCAATCTGTCGGGCACTGGCACCAACACAAATTCATCGAATGCAACAGCCGCTACAAACTCAAGTATTTTGTCACGCAGCTCGAATCGACGCAATAGCGAGGATATCAGTCGAACACGCCTTAAAATTGAACTTCATATACCCTGTGGCTGTGATCAGGAGGCGATGGCCATGCTACAGAACTCAACGATGCGCAGCAAGAGGCGGGAAAGCGATAGCAGATTGCTGACCAACAAGAAACAGCGACGACAGAAGCCACAAATCAGTTTCGATGACGCTGCTGCTGCTGCTGCGGCTGCTGTGGGCGGTGCTGCAAAGGAAACTGTAAATCTTGCCTAAAAATACATTTTAGCAAAAAGCAAACTGGATAGCTGGCAAGTGATGGCATAGCTATCCCCAAATGAGGAGTTGGCATGCAAGAAAAATTGTCTACAACCCGTTTACACTTACGCTTCAATTCGCTGGAATGTGATCCTGTCGACGCCTATACAAATTGCATTTTGAGCTCTTTTCGCACACACATAATCGATTCCTTTCAGATGCTGACAGGCAGTGCTTTTGCCCTTTTCAATTGATCCTGGCCCAGGACATTTCCGCACAAAAAACAATCAATTTTTCGGGCTATTAAACTCGAATGAAAGTGCCAAAGATAAATAACAGCAACGACAGCCAAAGCACAACAACAACTATAACTACAACAACCATGCATAACTATTGGGGGGAATGTGTCGGTTGGGCGGTCGGTCGGGCCAACGGACGGTCAACGCCATTAAGCGACGGGCGCATGTAAAGCATGGCAAATGGAAATGGCTTAATATGCGTTTCGGCAACGATTTGGGAGCCCATCAAGACGGCGGATAAACATGATTTAGGTGTATTGAAATACATAGTTTCAGTTTCAGTTCATTTTGGGCTCGTGTCCCCATCCACACACTCTTAACGCGTTCGCGTTGAGTTTGTCGGCCATTTTGGGTCCATTTAAACATGGCTGCTGTTCGAAGAACACTTATATAAAATACTGTTGCCTACTTTGCGGCGGCAACAATAAAACGCAAAATGCATAAAGTGTTGCCTACTTTGCGGCGACCAAATCAAATAAACACTGCACAATTACACATGCACTCCCATACTCACATACACATACACTTATACACATGCATTATTATATAGCATACTACCAAACACTTGTATTTACGTCTATTAAGGCGCCATAATCTGTATAAGTTAATAAATTTTTGTATTGCAACTCGTGTCGGGGCTTAAGCAAAAACATTTGCTTTTTATAATAAAAAAATATATATATATTAAAATATAAACAAGCTGGTAAGCAACTGTAAATATGTATGTATGTACAATTTAGAACTTTATCGTTTAGTTTAATTGTTTACGTGAGTTTTTTTTTTAGTTTAGAAACTTTGTACAGCATCATGACGTAGTTGAAATCATCAGAACTTGTACATATGTATTTACGCTAGCCGTTGTTACAGTTACGCCATTTTTGTGTACGAAAAGTAGAGCAGAGATTGCCATTTCCATATCCGTTTCCGTTCTGGTTATGTGATTAAGTTGAGTGGTGTTCAATTGGAATTGCCAAAGAGTTGTTTAAATTATTGCTTTCCTTCTTTTGATTATTGTTTGTTATTTTGTAACAAAATTCAAACTTTTCAGACAACAATAGTAACAAATCTGCATAAGTTTTATCCACTTACTTAAACATGTATAACTTTTGCAGTCCCATCATTGCCATATCCAGCTACAGCGTGGAGCCCTATGGTGACGGCACTGATGCTCCAGTCTGCACCACCGCCGCTGATGGCTTCTGGCCCATCTTCTACTTTGTGGGCACCATGACAGTATTCTTTTTTGTACCCTTTGGCATCCTAGTGCTGCTCTATGCAGCCATCGCGTATAAGCTACTGCGTCCCAACAGTGCATTCCACAGGCCGACCTCACCGCAGCCACAGACGCTACAGGCAGCTGCCACTACAGCCACCAGAACCGCAACATCCATTGCACCCACCAGCACCAAGGGCAACAGTCATCAGCAGAGCAATGGCATGAGAAAGCATCGCAAGCAGGTCATCTTCATGCTGGTCGCTGTGGTCTCCAGTTTCTTTGTCTGCCTGCTGCCGTTTCGGGCCTTCACATTGTGGGTAATCACAGCCAGCGCCGAGGATGTGGAACGTCTGGGTATTGCCGGCTACTACAATCTGTTGTACTTCTCCCGCTTCATGTTGTACCTCAATTCGGCCATGAATCCCATATTATACAATCTGATGTCGTCGAAGTTTCGTAGTGGCTTCTATCGTTTGCTGCTTAGTTGTCTCGGCCAGCATACACATCATCATCGCCATCACCATCATCAGCAAGCCGCTGGACGTAGTCTGCGTCAGACGGCACGTCGTCAGGGCAACGATGGCGACGAGGGTGCCGCTGCCTTAAGCACCGAGAGCGGACAACGTGCTCGTCGCACACTGCGTCGCGAGGCTACCTTTCTGATCAACTCCATATCCACCTCATCGGGCACCGAACGACAAACGTCATCCACGTGGCGCAGCAACAGTCTCTCGACCTCCGTGGGATTGAGTGAGCGCGAGCGTGGTATCCTGGGAGCGGCTATAATAGGCACCACAGCGGCCACGGTGACCACCGCCTGTCTGCAGGAGAGGCGTGCCAGTAAGATCTGAGCATTTTGTTGAATTCTGAGTGCGATGCAAGTTCATTAGTCCATAGTCATAGTTTATAGAAGAAATTTTGTTGTCAAGACTGAAGTACCTCAGAAGAAGTCAATAAACGCTAGAAAAAACTCTGTTTTTGAAACCAAAATCGCACTTTTGATTAATTCTTACTTGATTCCTTAACTCTTCATCCCAAATCGTTATTATGTTCATGAAATTTTTATTAAACGTCTCATCATTACCATCAAAATTACACTAATTATGTGCCTAAACGAGTTCTACGCATCTCTTTATCTTCTCCGACTGCATAAACACACAAATTTCTTGTTGTTATCGTTATGTCTAAAAAATGTTAAGGTTTTTTTCACTTTCTTTTTGTTTTATGATTTACATAATAATTACAATATGTCAGACAAGTGGCGAGCATTTTTCTTGGAGATAATAATATGATTTGTGAATGATATTGTTTGGTAAATTCAAATAAATATATATATAATTTAATATTTATATATATAGAGATGTGTGGGTACTTATATAGTAGTACGTAGTGTAGTATAAATAGCAGCAGACACACAGCAAGTTATACAATTCGGTTCTGTGCGTTCGCCCCCGGAGCAAGGTGGCTATAATAAACGCAGTTTTTATTTTCGTTAATTTTACTTTTATCTTTCTTTTGTTTTGTTTGATGCAATAATTGTATGTAAGTTGTAATAGTTAAACAGTATCGGTATTGTTTCGCGCTGCTGTGGTAAGTAACTCTTAAGATAGGTTAGATTTAGATTAAGTTAATTACTACACCATTGTTTTGCCTTGCACTACTTAAGTATGAACAGAACTATTTGAAAACTGAAATACAAGATAGTACATATCATTATTCCTGTCTTTGCTTGGATGCCAATTACACATGTGTTATGTATTTATTTATGTAGTTGTTTATGCTTAAATTGTGTACTTGTTCATAAACTTGAACTGGTTTGCGATCGAACTTTCGCATCATACAAATTATAATCAATATATCATGTCACACTCTTCATCATTATTATTGTTATTACATAATTCCAATTTAAATTTATGGTTTGCTTCTAATTTTTTATTATTGTTGTATTTCTTGTTGTTGTGGTTTGTTGTGTGTGTGTTCTTCTTTTTTATCGTTTTAATTTATTATATTTAAATTTTGTTTAATTGTATAATAAAATAATGATTCACAATTAGAGTTGTTCAGCAGCAACCAGATTTGGTATTTTCCACTGGACGTCCCTGATCGATTTTAACTTTGCTAGCGTTATCGGTGGCGCTAGACGGTGGTCCAACACGATTCTTGATCTCTGCCGCCATCGTCATGAATGCCTGCTCCACGTTGGTGGCACTCTTGGCCGAAGTTTCAAGGAATGGAATGCCTAACTGATTTGCGTACTCCTGTAAACCAAAAAACAAAAGTATAAATTAAAAATACAATTTGATGAAAACACTAATTCTCTTTGTTTACGAACCGCAGCTGTGGTGTGATCAACAACTTTCTTGGTGGTCAAGTCACTCTTGTTGCCAACCAACAATTTATTCACATTTTCGCAAGCATATCGCTCGATTTCCTCCAACCACTGCTTAACATTATTGAAGGATTCCTGATCCGTGCAATCGTAAACAACAATAATGCCATGCGCGCCGCGATAATATGATGAGGTGATGGTCCGGAAGCGTTCCTGTCCAGCAGTATCCCACTAAAAAAATATAATCATAATTATAGTAATTCCAAGGAATATAAAATGGGTTATACAATCGGTCTTACAATCTGCAATTTAATTGTTTTTCCGTCCAACTCTATAGTTCTGATTTTCTGCAAAATAAAAGTATTTTAAATTTGAAATACAGTACGTTATAGTTTCTGTTTAAACTTACGAAGTCGACACCAATTGTGCTGATATAGCTCTCTGTATATGTGTCATCGGCAAATCGGAGCAGCAGACAGGACTTTCCAACGCCAGAGTCGCCGATCAACAGCAGTTTGAAAAGATAATCGCTGCAAAGGGAGAAACAGGCAAATGTTTTAACCCAAAGCATTCACATATCATAGAATATTAATAATAATTCAAGAACATTTATCAGAACAGCAATGTCCAAACACTCGTCATGATTGCCGTGCTTATCTTATCGCAGAAAACATAAAGTTGGAACAACTCATTCAGTAGATATAGTCGCTTGACTCCACCACATTCATATCCACCCGCAATTTGAAATATGAGATATAGAATGCGGTTTGAATTTCACTATGCAAGGATCTAGCTCGTCAGCTCAAACTGAATAAACACTGAATGTAATCAACTGCAAATTAATTAGGTTAAAAGGGAGAAGTCGACACTCGTTTCAAGTTCAATTGCAGCCCTCAAGCAGCACACGAAATTGAGCATAGATGGGATTTTGATTACGTAGCAGCAGCAGCAGCAGAGAACAACATCAACACGACAAAAACGCATACATCGACAACGACAGAGGCAGCGACGACAGCTGAGGCAGCGCTACAGCGTAAAGTAGTCAAACAACAACAACAAAATGTACGCAACACAAGGGGGTAGGAGACGCTACTGGGCAGGTGACTCATCCGCCCCACGAAACAGCAGCGAACAGAACTGTGCAAGGGCTGTGTCAGCCACACTCACAGCCACTTGGAGCTAACTAAACAATCAAGACGGATTTCTCCAATTCTCATGTTCAAAGTCTCTTTCGCAGCAATTATTAAAATTCATAGATGCGTATACATACAAGTGTATGTACATATGTGTACGATATGTATATAGTATTCAAACTATACTATGCATATTATTGTATTTCAATTTAGATTATTCACTTGAAAATCGTATGTTTTTTGGTCAATGCCACATTTTTAGTAGTCACAAAGCACTGAATAAAATACTCGTTTAAAGGGAGTGGGACTGCGACTTTAGTCGTCGTCGTGGACGTCGCAAAAATGACGTCGCAGAAAAAAAATAACCAATGATGGTTATAGAAAGCGAGTGCAAATTTTTTTTTTTTTCTTTGTATAAAACAATGTCTCAATTACGCGCAATTAATGGATATGACGACTTACTATTCTGGATTCATAGATGACATTTTTCTTTGCTTTTTGGCTTTTGTTCAAATTTGTGTTTTTGCCACGAACAAATATTCGATATCGCTTAGCTGCTCGTTAACTGACGGAGTCTCTCGGGGTCTATAATTTCGATTGGCGGCCTCTTGTTACTTCACAATAGCAGTAATGACGCGCACTGTGCACTGTATATTCCAAAATTGTTTGTTTTTATAACTTATATTGTATTTATTGCGATGAATTTTAGGGAAATTCGATAATTTCCACAAATTCGACAGCCGAGAACGAGAACAATGGCGACTGAAAAAATGACGAAGTGGCAATAGTGTAGGTGAATGCCGTCAGTTGGTTAAGTAGTGTTGTAAAACGCTAGAAACAGGGATGCATTATCGACTGATATCTGCATCCGCTGTTTTGTGGGCGGTAACCACCTACATACATATATATGTATATATTTATGTGTATGAATTTAATTTATATGTATTATAGGCGCTATCAGAAACGGATCTTGGAATATTTAGTTTTAATACTTGCGCATCTGCATATAATCTCTTATTATAAATTATTTGATTCTAAACACGTCATTTAACATTTGAGAGTTTTGCTTGCATATAGAACACATGATAAATAGTACATAATATTATATGAAAGAAGATTCGATAAGCGGGCAATGGGAATGCATCGTTTTAGTGGGAGTATTTTCTTCTATTCTGTCTCTCTCTCTCTATTCCAACGCATTTAATGTTAGCAACTGTTTGAGCACTTTCGTCTGTGAGGTTTCCCTTATCTCGCCAGCCAAAAACATCTCATCCACAACACTGTATACTTTGTAGAAGTTGAAGACGAGATCCAGCTCGCACACATTGTGGAAATATTCATTCAACACTTCTACGAAGTTATGAATGGCTTCCAGATAGCACAAGTTATTGTCATTTACATCCACACAGATGCAGAAGTAGAGACCCGCATATCGTCTATATACAATTTTAAAATTACGAAACTAAACAGGTGGAATGAGGAAACATATGTTAATATATAAATCCATTAATTTATAATTTAGATTATTTGAAAAATTACCTCTACAAAGTTGGTGTGCTTAGCATCGCGCACGGTTACTACTGCGTGCACTTCTTCAATTAGTTTTTGTTTTTCGTCGTCATCAAAGTTCATATACCACTTGGCCAGGCGAGTTTTGCCTGCACGATTTTGTATGAGTATGAATCGAATCTGTGAAAGAGCCAAAAATTGTTATTCCTATTTGATAATTAAATAAACAACATAATTACCATTTTACAGTATATGTGAAGGTAATTAGTTGAGAAATTACTCGACTATTTACAATTTTCAGCTTTGAACGCAGCGAAAAACTGATTATGAACAAATTGTGTATCACTTTTGCCAGGGCTGCCGCAGCTGGCGAACAGCTGTTTGCTTGACCAGTGTTGTGGAACAACTGTATGCCCACGTCAGTTGGCAACTCTATTATTGAATTCGATTACGAAGTTTTCACTTTTTATGTTTGTTTAGACATTACTTGAAGCTAGTCATTAACACCTCAATTACCAAAAATGTTAACATCGCGCTTGAATCTCTGGCCCCGACTTCAGTTACTGTGCAAATGCTCTACGACATCAGTGGGCCAACAGAAGGAAGCGGCATTCGAAGTTCATGATCCTTTGCAGGCGCTTGCATTGAAAGAGAAATGCATTTTGGTTGATGAGAACGACAAGGCCATAGGAGCTGCTTCTAAGGCAGACTGCCATCGAGTGGATCCTCAAACGCATGACGTTAAGCTCCATCGCGCATTCAGTGTCTTTTTGTTTAACTCGAAAGGCGAAATGCTAGTGCAGCGTCGCTCCGTACACAAGGTGCAGTAGGCAGAGGATATTTGTTGCCAGGACTTATTAACCAAACTCCGTTTTTTTTTTAGATAACTTTCCCAGACACATACACAAACGCTTGCTGCAGCCATCCACTACACGATATAGAACAGGAGCGCCAGGAATCAAACCAACTGGGAATACGTTTGGCAGCACAGCGTCGCCTTAACTACGAACTAGGAATACCAACGGATGAAATTCAGCCCGAGAACTTTCATTATTTGACTCGAATTCATTATGCCAACACCGGGGATGGAACCTGGGGAGAGCATGAAATTGACTACATACTCTTCCTCCAAAAGGATGTCACACTGCAGCCAAATGCCAACGAGGTCAGCGAAGTGCGATATTTAAAACGCAACGAAATTGACGATGCTGTACGCAAATTTAATGCACCAATGACCCCATGGTTTGAACTAATCTTACATCATCGCCTTAAACAATGGTGGGATAATTTACATAGACTGAATCAGTTTGAGGACTCGCATAAGATTCAGCGATTTTAGTTGACTTTAGTTTTCAATACATATTTGAACGTCATTTGGCGTTTGACCGTTATGATAAACCAAAAATATTTGTGGAACCTCATTTTGTATTCATTTTTAAATTCGTTTTTATCTTTATTCAAATGGAAAATAGTATGTGTGAGTGAGTAAGTGTGTGCGACAAAGAGCACAAAGCTTAATTCATGCACCTCCGTTATTTGTTCAGTTCAGTACATATAAATATGTATGTATGTGGCATATGTATGTTTGTATGTGTACGCGTCTCATGTAATATGTAAATATAACAAAATATAGCATATAGTGTATGGGATATGTGTGTGGGTATATATGTGTCATAGCACTAACTCAGTTTGTTGAATATTATATAAATATAAAGTATATAGCTCGTAAAATGATCACATCACGTTTACCAAATCATCATTTGACATTAATCAATCTCCCTCTCGAATCGCCCGTCGTCATCGTCGTCTTCCAGGGCCCGCAACGAACAACAAAAATAAATATTTACAAAAACCTATGCTATCAACTAAACGATACTGGACAAAAAAAGAAAAGATTGAAACTAATATAAACCCTAAAACTACAATTAAAAAAAAAATATATATATATGTGTATCTAAGCTGCAGCATTTAACGTTTCGAAGCGCGCGCTACGAAGTGTGAAACATTTGAAACCAGTGCAAATTAGTTTTGCTTCCCCGGCTCCATAATTCACCTGGCACCACCTTGGCACCGATTTTTAGCTTATGGTGGTGATGGTTGTGGGGGGAAGTACAAATGAACAAAGCATTTGTTTATGAAATACCAACAACTTAAAGCTATACTTGCGAATTTTCAACAGAGAAACAATCGCGCTACTTATATAGGAGGGAGGAGTATGTATACATGTATACGTATCTTGCAAATCGCATGCGAGTGCGTCGTAGTTATGTGTTAGTTTGTGTGTGCTTATGTGTTTAGTTCGCGTCTGTATCTGTGTATAGAGTCAGGGTTAATCCTGAATTCGATTAGTAGTTAAGGCACATGGTGTGAGTCTATCGTGAGTCTCAGGCTCTATTCAATAATATAACGTTCCGTTTAGGATTAGGACAAGCCAAAAAGCTTCAAGGCATTGAAGGCCGTAGCCAAGGCGACTTCATCGGGCGTTTTCTTCATGAATGCAGCAATCATTTCCACAATTGCTGGCAGGCTGCATGGCTCATTACGTTGAAAAGTGCAGTATCTACAGAGGCAGAAAAATAATCATATTAAGAGAAGGTATAAATCATGTTTGGTCTGATTACCTGTGTAAGTACAGTAAAGAACGTTCCGTAATGCCACTCTTCACATGTTGCGGTAGTTTGGAAGCTCTCGTATTTGGGTACATGAAAGGAGCATCCGTTTCAACCAACAGTCTGTCTAGTGGCAGTGTGCCATTATCGAGCAGCCTGCGAACGCCAGTATCTGATTTGTCTTTACACAAGTAACCAGTTAAACTGATATAGAATCTGCGATCCAAGTACTTAAGTGCCTCCTCGGCTGTGCCCATAAAACCTCTGATAATCACAGGCGGTAAATTCTCGAATCTAGTAAACAATTAGATTAGTCAGTAGTGATAACAATATATGTCTTGAGGTGTCTTACTTGTCAAGTATATCGAGTACATCGTTTTGAGCCGATCGCTCGTGAATCAGCAGAGGTTTATTCAAGCGTATTGCCAGCTGCAATTGCTTGGCGAATATCTGTTTTTGCACCTCAGGTTCCGAGAAGTCGCGCTGGTAGTCCAGGCCGCATGGACCAACAGCAACGCACTCCTGGGCCTGGGCAATGTGCTCAAAGTCTAACCATGTGGACGGCTCCTCCACAATGGACTTTGAGTCGTGCGGATGTATGCCAGCAGTCGAGTAGATAATGTCGGGATATATGCGCGATAAGCGCAGCGCTTCCTTGCTTGATTTAACCGATGTGCCGTGCACCATTAGTTTCTGAACACCTAAAGAGAAAGTAAACGTTAATATATGCGAACAATAAAAAAGAAAATTTGATAAAGGCCCTAAATCTCTAGGCCAGGTTCAGTTAACTCAAAAAACATATGTATTTCTAAACAAACCTATAACACTCTTTGTCAGGGTATCTAAATGACCATACACATATACGCTCAGTGCATGCTGCATCTGATGAGACAACAACAATACTAACAAACATACACAAGCAGGTGGACTCACGCACACATGTTGCATGCTTATCGCTCGTGTCGCTTGACCTTCTTCTTCACTCTCTCACTGACCATTTGCCGCACCCAAGACGATTGTCATGTCTTATTATTAGTCTTATCGCGCTTGTTCTTTCTCAATTAGTGTGTGTTCGTGATTGTGTATGTGCCAGACACACTTGAAACAAACCTGCGTCTCTTGCTCTTTGAACAACGGAATCCAGATCACGGCTATACTTTTTGTTTGTCAAATTTGCTCCCACATCGATGACTATGAGGTTCTCAAAACAGTGTTTCATGCTATCATCAATGTCCAGTTGCTCCTCTCCGAGAGCTTTGGTTATTGCGGCGGCCACCACAGGCACCTCTTGATTTTGTTGTTCCATGATTTTTGTAGTTGTAGTTGAAGAAATGTGTGCACGAAAATAGCAAATGACGTAGACAAGAAGATGCTTTTGTCTTTGTGTAATTTAATTAGGTTTTTTAGCGCAAGGAACCGCTTCGGTTGTGAGAACCGTGAAGACTGTGACGTGCTATATATTGCAATTTAGAAGTGTATCACCAATTAAGCAATTAACAATTGAAACGTTAGAAATTAACAAAAATAAAAACAATTCCCGACACGAACTACGACTGCTGGCAACTAATATCGATGTATTACCGATACAACGACTTATCGATTACTTTAAGCAATGAATCGCTGGCTTTCGATGCCATAGCAGTTACATCGATATTTTTGGTACTCATTTGAAATGGCCGCTACAATTGCTCGTTTTATTTAAATAATTAAATTTGTGTTTTGTTTATAGTTATTATGAATAAAAGTTTATAAAATAAATAAAATCACAATGCTAGAACCTTTCTCCGACTGGCTTGATGGTTAGCTCGTGTATTTGAACATTGGGTGCGGTCTGAATACAGTATTTCACCGCATCGGCCACATCTTCTGGGCGGAGCATTGGCATCTTGGACACCACTTCTGGAGACTTTTCATTAAATATCTCTGTATTAACGACTCCTGGGCTTATGCTCTGCAGAAAGTATATGATTTAATAGTTGAAATACAGTCCAAGTATGAAATAATGACTTACTGTAATCTTGATCTGTGTGCCTTTGTTAAGGAACTCCTGACGAAGCACTTCAGTCAGAGCAGTGATAGCATGCTTGGATGGTGCATACATGTTCAGACTGAAGCCAGGTACACAGGGGACAATGTGACCGGCTATGCTGTTGATAATGACCATATGACCATCATTTACCTGCCTTCGCTGCATAGAAAGAAATGCCTCACGTGAGCACCAAGTGACACCTAGTACATTAGTGTTTAGTATATCGTGTATATACTGACTATTTCCACGATCTGTAATGCTCATTGATCGCGTTACTCCGGCATTGTTGACCAACACATCGGCACCACCGAAATGCTCATCGATCCAGGCAAAGGTATCGATTACCTGTTGCTCCACAGTAACGTCACACTGACGTCCAATAAAACGTGTCGACTGTTCCTTAGGCAGCGAGGCCTTTAGCTGCTCGAGTCGATCTTCACGGCGTGCCAGACCTACTACAGTCATGCCCATACCAACCAAATCTACGGCACAAGCGGCACCAATACCCGAACTTGCACCGGTTACAACAGCCACACGATTCTGCCAGCGATTCATATTAACTAACAGTTAAATAATGTACTAAATTGATTGGAATTAAGTGCCAAATGTATGTGTGCTCAGCTAAAGAGAGAGCCAGCAACTGAAAGACTGCGATTGCAGCTGGGACTCGATAGTTTACTTGAAAGCAACTAAGCTGTAGCGAAGGGTAACGACTAATAGATACCCTGCACTCCATTAGAAGTCAGACACTGCCTTTCAAACATACCTACATCATACAACAGTTTAAAATATGTTTATGCTAACTATCTGAGCTTATCAAACCCTTTTGTGTAGGGTATACCCGCCCGCATAAACCTTTGTATACACAGACACTCAAGCAGATTAAACTAAAGACTTACGAGTAATTCAAGGAATGGGGAAACTTAAAGCACTGCTGATAAGACAAACACATTTTTTCCATCAGTTGAAACATATAAAAAAATACGTTTTCTCTTTAGTTTTTGTTAATATAATTATTTATTATATCTCGTATTTCTTTCTGCTAATATGCGTGTACTTGTTGTTTGTAGTTTTCATATACATATATCTATTTATATAAATGTATGCTATTTGTTAGTGTATGTATTTGTTTCTTATGTAATGAATAACTTATTTTTTTTGTTCTCTACATATTTTTGTCGCACAATAATATTGAACATAAATTTTATTTGTATTTTGTTTTTTCTTCTCGGTTTTTTTGGTAGTTTAACTATTAAATTTTCATCATCTTAATTTGAGTTTTAAAACTTAAAGTTCGTTTCGTTTATTTGATAAATATTACTTTTGTGTTTTTTGCTCCAATCAGCTAGTTAATTTTTGTATCATCTGTTTTTGAAAAGCGATTTGTGAGGTGTTTTCTTTTTGAAAAGATAATGCCTTTGTTTTTGTATGTAACACTAATACTTTTACTTAAATATTCGGCTCATAATCATAATAATAATAATAAGCTTTACATACATAGTAACTATATGCATGTATTTTCATATAAATATATATTTTTCTGATTTTCTTTTTGAGTTTTGTTTTTTAAATATGGATGTTGTTTGCTTTCGCTGCTTTTGTCAATACATCTATGTATATATTAGAGTATGTTTAATATAAATTTTATTGATATTACTTGCTGTTGTTCTTGTTGTTACTAGACGCTGGGGAATTGTTTGAGCACCTCTCGGCACTGTCGGGACTATTGAAGCTTTAAAAAGCCAATTCGAGGCAGTATTACGACTAGAACTCAGTTACTATATACTTTTGTTAATATATATTTGTTGTATGTTTTGAACATGAAACTAAATTGTTTAATGCATTGCAGCGTGCAGCGCCTAATGCCTTTTGTTTATAACTATTTTTGTATTTTTTTTTTTTTTTTTTTGGTTTAATTCAAACTCTTTACGAGCAACTTGATATATTGTTCCATCTTTTGTTTTGGTTTCTTGTAAACATTTATAAATGTTGTTTGTTACATTTATTTACTTGACATTTATAAAATTTTGGCTAACAATAGAATTGCATAGTTGTTTTCATGATGTAATTTTAGTTATAGTTTTTTACTCTTGTTTTTAGCTGTAGTTCCATAGTTACTCGTTACTCGTATCTCGTTGCTTATTACTTAGTCATACATACTAAATAGTATTTATTAAAAATTGTTGTTATCTTTTAGAGTTGCTTGGTGTTTATAACTTAACGAATTAATTTCGATTATTATTGTTTTTTGTTTTTATTTTGTTTTCGTTTGTTTAGTTTAGTGATACGTTTACTTAGTGCGAATGCTCGGACAGCTTTTTTCCTGCTAAATTCCCTACCTTCCCCTGGTTAGTACCCCTAATCAGCTACTGCTTTGTGCGCTCCTCTTCGCTCATTCCCTTGAGATCCAGTTTCACATCCCCTATAGCTTCCATTGATATTCGTTTCCTTTTTTTCTCTGTGTAAAACTCTAATAAAATTGATTATTGTTGTTGGATAGATGCATACAGACGAGTGTATTACATATATTGCTTATTCCAAAATCAATACAAATATATACATATATGTATATATATAAATTGTAAGAATTTTCATACAAAAATTTGTTAGTAGGTACGTTACTTTAGACCTCGGTGTTTCTCAAAAATTTTTTTTATATATTATTTTGTAGTTTTCTTTAGTTTTAGTTTTAGTTTTTCTTTTATTAAATTTGATACTGGACTTTCCTTTTCACTCTCGCTTATTATTTGTTGTTGCTCTTGTTGTTGTAGAAAATGTTTAGCTTTTTATTGCTGGTACAAAACTGCTATTTCCTCATATCATCCGCTCAACACTCAAGTTTTTTTAAGTTGAAAGCAAGCTGAGTTTCGATACATGTATTGTAGTTTATATATATATATATATATTTTTATATAGCAAATTTACGAGTATAAACAATCTTAAAACTGCGTAACGTTAAGTGCAAAGATTACTTGTATAGTTGTGTGTAGGGTTGTGTGTGTTGTGTTTAGTTGTGTCTGTGTGGGGGTGGTCTGGGTGTGGTTTCATAGAACTATTGGAACACGTATAAAACATCTAATAACTAAGTTATACATACGTTGTGCTTGTGTATCTGTGTGTTTGTGTTTATGTTTGTGTCTGCACTGATTAAGTAAAAGTTTTAAACTCCACATTTTGTTTTTAATAAACAGATCTGAAAAGTACTTGGGGATTTCGTACGTACGGATAACAAAAAATAGGTTTTATAGTTAAAATAATAATTTAATTTATTTATATAAATAAAACTGTATTTTTAGCTTGTGTTTAAGAGAACCCTCTTTCTTAAGACAACAGTAAAAACCATTGTCAAATTATAAATATTCGACTGAACAAAAGTTTACCTAACAAAAGTTCCAACCACAAAATGTTTAGGTCTTAAAGACAAATGTTCTTAACATAAGAAAGTTTCTTCAATTGTTCTTGACTTTAAGACGAGTGCTTCTTTATCAGTGTGTGTTTGTGTAAGTGAGGGTGTGTGTAGTTGAGTGTGTGTTCCTAGCTAAGCCAACTGTCCCAGCTAAGTGCTCCGCTCCTTCTTTAACAAATTGGTCCATTCCCTGCCCCTCTGTGCACGTCCAAGCCAAGCTACGCCGCACTTTCTCCCATTGCTTCTGTTTTCCTTTCAATGCTCTCTTAACCCCTTACTTCCTCTCCCTTCTGCTGCTCTTTGTTCTGCCCTTCTTTCTGTTCCTCCTGCACCTCTTCATCTTGCTCCTTTACCTCCCACCGCTTAGTAACTTATTCTATGCTAGATTTGGTGTTGATATTTTTTATATGCAATTAGTTTACATAATTAAACTTGTTCAAACTTGTGCAAACATGTCTCCAACTACTCGTAGAGCTCGGCATTGCGGCGGGGCGAGGAGGCAGAACCGCAGATGGCAATAGAAGCAGAGGCTGAGGAGGAGGAGCCATTGCCATAGCTGAGCTGCGAGTCGGTCTTCTTCAGGATGGACACATGGTGAGTGGGTACATCACTGGTCCGATTGGTCATCAGCGAGTCCTGTTTGTGGAGCAGTCCACGCCGCTGATCCGCAAAGGAGATAACCGAATCCTGTTTGACCAGCTGATGACGTCGCGGCTCTGGTCGCTGATCCACAAAGGATATAACCGAGTCCTGCTTGACAAACTTCTGTCGTTTGTCCATAAGCGAAGTGCTCGGAGCTGCCGATGTCTCTATGGAGTCCAGCGAACGGTCTTGGGCACCTGCCAGCGCAGCCATCCTGCGTGCCTCCATGTAGGACACAATGGAGTCCTGCTTGGATAGCGAGACCTTGCTGCCATTGCTGTCTTGCTGGCAGAGCAGTCGCCTTGTACCGGAGGCATCGCTGCAGGAGCTCTCCTGCTTGATGAGTAACTGCCGGGATCCATGCGAGTCCTGCTTGAGCAGCATTTGCTGGGAGAGATTACTGTCCTGCTTCATCATCAGATTGTGGCGACGCAGCGAGTTGTGCTCGTAAATGTAGGAAACGGCATTGGTCTTACGCAATCCCGGACTGCTCGGACTTTTCCGTGAGCTGTTGGGATGATAGTGTGAGGATTTCCTGGTGCTTGTAGTGGAGGAGGCAATGGCTACGTTGTCGTAGTATCTAACATAAATAAAGCAAGGAAATTAGAGACTGAGGAGAAGGTAAAAGAGGCACTGCTACCCACCTGAGCCGTCCGCAGCAGCTGCGGGATTTAATAATGGCCGCAAATCCACGTCGATACTTCTTGTTCACCGAGTAGAGAATGGGATTGATGCAGCTGTTGGAGGAGCCCAGCCACTGGGCCACCGGCATGACCTTCTTGAGTATCTCGAACTCCTCCTGGGATATATCCGATCCAAATTTAATGCGGGCAAAGATCACATAGAGCGGCAGCCAGGAGAGCACAAAGAGTATGACAACAGCCACCAGCATTTTGATGACCTTAACCTTGCTCTTCTGCTGCATGCGATCCATTTGCGCATCCTTGGACATCTCACCGGGTATGCTGCGTGTGGACACCTTAATCCAGATGAGCACATAGCAAAGTGTGATCAGTGACATGGGCAGCAGATAACAGGCTACCAAATTGGCCAGCAGAAAGTAGAGATTGCCATCGGTGCCCGGTGGCCAGACCTCCTGGCACAAATACTGTGGCTGTGTGTAGGTGGACACTAGGGCATCGGAGAATACCTCCTCGGCGGGCACCAAATCGAAGAAGAGCAGCCAGGGTATGGTGGTCACCAGAGCGATTACCCATATGCCGATTATCATGATCCTGGCACGTCGCTTTGTCATCTGCTTCAGCGGCCACCAAATGGCAATGAACCTGTCGAGTGTAAAAGAAGTGACAACAAAGAATTTTTAAACAGCTGCTGCCTCGTCAAGGATAATGGCAATCATCAGGCAGTGTCTCCCCACCCTTCACTTCCCATTCCACTTCCTTTCAGACGATGACGACACCACTTTTTATTTTCTATACAGCGCCAGGCATGCAAATATCTTAGCTGATTAATTCGCACACGCAGGATGCCTGGCATCCTTAAGCCTTTATCTGCTGACTTGTCGCTTTTTCCAATCTTCAGTCTTCAGTCTATTGAACCCACACAGCAAATCAACTCGCGACTTTAAGTTACCCATTAATCAGCTACAATATATCTCTAAATGTACTGAATAAAACAACTGAAAGCAAGTCTTTTTATTAAGTACTTTATAAGCCACTTTACCCACCACAAGAGTTGTCTAAGTTTGAGCTGAATTTGCTTTTGCTACATAGAAGCTAAGTAATTTATTTTAGGCACTTTATTCAGAAAATTGCATGTTTTATGAATTAAATCAAGTTAGTTAAAGTTGGTTTAGTTGTTTGTATGCTTTGAATGAAATTTTTTGAACTTAATTTTATTACATTTTAATTTAATTACTTTCGAGAGTTAACACTGATGCATAAATTAATAAATAAATTTCAAACCGCTAGAAATCTGTGGGCTCAATTAAGCTGTAATGACTTTACTGTTGATTTTAATCAGGAATAAATGTGATTTATGGCATCACGTCAGGAGCATATATGATTTATGGTGTCATGTCTCTTTCCAGCTACCTGTTACCCACATTCCCAGGTTTGTAGCATACCCTTTCAGCGCATAAGTAACGGGTGTAAAATTAAAATCAACACGTGGCCGTATAGACGCGACTTTCTCACACACTCCGCCCGCTCTCTCCGTCCGGAGAGCGTAGCATGCACTTCGCATATTTTTTGTATATTTGCCTGGCATAATGAACTGTAATTTGAATAAAAGCAAGAAGCAGCAGAGCAGCAGCAACAAGGCAACTTTTCATTTAGCTTAGTGCTATCTGCTATCACTTATTATCACCAAAACCCAAAAGCCCCAAACCAAACCCGAACCAAGACAAAACGAACCTAAACCAAACTGAATTCAACCACATAATTATGGGACAATTGGCTCAGACTGTGGCTGAGTCTTAGTGGAAGACGGAGAGGGACAAGTGGTCTCATTGTGTGTGTGTGTGTTTTGCGGCTACTTTGTGTCTGTGTGGCAAGCGTTTTGCTGATAACACAACGGTAATTCCATTAGAGTCAAGCCACAAGTTTTCAAACAGACGCTGAAAGCCAAAGCCAATATTAAATTGTCATAATGTTTATTTATAGACCAAAATGCCAAAATACAAAAAAAAAACTGAATTTGCCATTGCATTGCATTAACATAATTTCACAAAAATTTGCAAGGCAAGAGGGAAGGGCAGAGGGGTGTGGGTGTGGGTGCTGCTCCAGACAGTAGGAAGGTCATAACTTTGGCGCGTCTTTAATTAAGTTTTGGCTTAAACAATGGCCATGCCAACTAGACAAGAAGTGGCCAACTGTTTAGACCAAACTGTCTACAAATTGGTTACAGCCATAAGCAACGGAAGCCGCACTCAAGACGCCACTTAACCGCAAACATAAGTAAAACTTCCACAAAAAATATATGTATGTACAGTGTATACATATAGTAACACAGGCCATGCATTATGGCCAAGTCATTTCCATAAAGAAATAACAAATTTAATAATTGGCCGTACAATGCCTGCACTGAAATCTTTTACGACAAAACAAAGTCAGAAACTTTATATGTGGCACGCTCTGAACTTGATACTCTTGTGGCGCCCTGTAGGCAAAGCCCTGTAGAAGTAATCTGATATGGTGCTGAGACGTAGAAAGATTTTAATCAGCAGCAAGTAAACAAAATGAATTTCACTTTATGAGGAGTTTCCAACGAATTTGTTTAATTAATGAATCTTAAAAAATATACGACTTTCTTTGAGTAATTGTTTCTATGTTTCAATATATTAAGTTTGATTAAAACTTCTAGATGTGTAGTTTAAAAAATATACAAGTTTTTTTTCTTGCTACACACTGATTTGGGTCTTAATAATCGAAAAGTTTAGCAAACTTTAAAACAAAGTGACTAATTTTTCAATAAACAAACAGACAGTTTGACATTCCTT
This sequence comes from Drosophila nigrodunni, assembly GCA_020829145.1. Taxonomy (NCBI): domain Eukaryota; kingdom Metazoa; phylum Arthropoda; class Insecta; order Diptera; family Drosophilidae; genus Drosophila; species Drosophila nigrodunni. Next base: position 27,596,440 of record JACVCZ010000001.1, read on the forward strand.
AAGCAAACTGTTTGACAAACTTAAAATACCTTCTGCGAAAGCATAAAAATGAGGGCAAAGATGTGAAATATATGAAGGTTACTTATACGCACTGTTGACATTTTTGGGCAACTTGCAGAGAAATTTCAGTGGAGACAAAAAGACAGCAAGAAAGTGAGCAGCAAAAACGAAGACACAAAAGCAGCACAGTCATTGGCATAAAATCACACATAAGTGTGTAATTGTGTATGTGTGTGTGTGTGTGTGTGTGTGTGTGTGTGTGTGGGAGGATAAAATGAAACATATATCCATGATTTATGTATGCAAGCCAGAGATAAATAGAGTATGAAAGAGAGCAGTGAAAGAACTCAGTGTTGAGCTGAGCTGAGCTGAGCTCCCTTTAGAGATTCATATCTATAAAACTAACGACTCTAATTAAATGTCATTGGTTAAGCAAGTGATAAGCAAAAATGTCTATATATATGTGTGTGTTGGAGTCTGTTTGTGTTTCTCTATGGGTGTACGTGTGCCCACTGCCAAATCCACAACAGATTTAAGTTTCATCCAGCGGATAATAAATCTTGAAATTTCGATGCCACTTTACGAGTCACTCGTAAAATACAATGATGTACAAAACAGGAGACAACAAACCCAAAAAAAAAGAGCAGCAGCTGCGAGTGAATGCGATTGACTGAGTGGAGGCTGGGACTTGGCAGCTGGACAAGCGTCATGCGGGTGACCAAATGTTCAAATGATACTGTGTCCGACATTAGCTTCATTGTCACCACCCTCTGCTGCAGCTGTTGTCACTGCTATCACCGCTGTCCCTACAGCTGCTACTTGTTCTCCCTTTGCTACATCTACTATCTCTTGTGCTTTGACCACCATGTTCCATGTTCCTAATTCCTAATTTCCATCCAACTAATCCTTCTCCAACTGCACTTTCTTCTATTTGTAATGTCCTTACTTATGCTTCTCTTCTTCTGATCCTTCTAATCCTAATCAGTTGTCTCCTCCTTCTAATTTCCCACTTCGTTCGTCCGATTCCAAACCTCTTCTCTCTTGATGCTGCTAGTTCTTCACTCCCGCGTCTCCTCTCTCTTATTCTTAATCTGCCGCTACTTCTATTGCTGTTCCCGCTCCTCCTGCCCACACTGCCCTTTCTCGTGCTCTTATCCTAATGTTATGCTTTCTCCCACTCCTATTCCTCTGCCCCTGTTCCTACCACCCCCACTGCTGCTATAACTTATTATATTTTTCTGCTTCTGATTTTACTGTTCCCACATCTGCCGCTCCTACCGCTCTTACTGCGAACTGTTGACTCTCCTAACGCTGATGATCCTACTTCTCCTGCGCCTACTAATATCGTCTTTTCTCCCACTGCCGCTTTTACTGCTCCTACGTCTCCCGCTCCTACCGCTTCCGCTCATTCTGCTGCTGTTCCTACTTGTCTTCCTCCTACAATTCACTCTGCTAACTGTCCTTTCGCTGATTTTGCTACTTCTTCTCGCTATGCTAACTGCTTGAACCTATACTTTCACTCCACTCCTATGTGCCCCGTTCCTATCTGGTCCGTTTCTACCCCATCCCACTTTTGGTTGCCAATGGCGCTGAACAATGACGACAGAAAACATGAAAAAATATCAGACTTTGAGGCGACTGGGGACTAACTGTGATGCTGTCGCTATGAAATTGATATAAATGAAAGTGCACATAAAGCGGCGTCTCTTATTATCCCAGATGTCGGCGATGTGCTCCTGGTTGTGGTCCTGTTTGTGGTTGTGGCTTTGTAGCCACACGTCAGAATGTTGTCAAATCGTTTTACTGCCACTTGATAAATCAACTGTCCGCAGGATTTTCACACTTTATGAGACTGTCAAGCGAAAGCTTTTGTCATCTTTCATTTTTTATGGCAGCAGGAAACACAAGGCGAGCATAACTTGGAATACTTGAATGTTGCCAATGCCTCAAGGAGAACAAATCTATTTGTATGACAAACAAACAAACAACAACGACTAGAAAACAAAATCAATTTTATGTGAAATAAAATTGATTATCAGAAACGCGTAATTCCTAATACGGACAAGGCGAGCTGTGAACTTGATCTTGAGACTCGCCGACACAGAGCTCGTTCTACCAACCAGTTGGCCAATTGAATTGACCAGTTTTCCTAGCCGGCTTGCATTGAGCGTTCACCTTTCCATTAGCCAACTGCATACAGCGGTCAGCCAGTTTACGCAAACGTTAAATGCTATAAAAGCCAAGCTCATTGCAGTATTTATCAACAGTTGCACAGCATTTGCTCGGCTTAAACAAACAAACTTTATTACAAAACCACAATCTATCCCAAAACTACGAAAATGTTCAAAGTTGTGAGTATTTAAAGGAATTAACTTTCGGTTGATTTATAATCCACTATTTATAACCCCGTATACTCCTTGACATTTTCAGCTGTTTGTGCTCGCTGCCTTTGCCGCTGTCCAGGCTTATGCTTATCCCGGTGTCGTCGCTGTTGCTCCGGTTGTGCACACACCCGTAGTGGCTGCTCATCATGCCGTTGTGCACACACCAATCATACACCATGGCGCCCACTCGGTGCACTCGTAAGTGATGACTTGGCAAACTAAGCTGCCACTTGTTTATACCCTTTATTCGAGAGTACAGTAGGCTAGTTAGGTTAGCATGAACCAAATTGGTAAGAGTTAAGCATACCAAACTTGGTCTGAATGTAGTTTGAGTTTTCTGTCAACACGCCCCCAGCTATGCAAATATTTGCACTACAATTTGAGCTAGAATTTTACAAGTCATATATTTTTAAACTTTATAGTTTGCTGCGTTGCATTCAAGTGAAATTATGCTGAAAATTTGATGCAAATCGGTCGCTAAACAAAAAAGTTAGAAGCCCCAATAGTCAGCTGCAGTAGTAGTGACATAGCAGTCAGCTTTAACACGCGCTTAATCACTCGCACGCACAGCTAAAAGGGGCACACGGTGCATAATAACCTGCACTCGCTTTTAAATTTCTTTCTTTTCTGCTCTCTCCCTTTTAGCCATGTCGTGCATCATCCAGCTTCCGTGAAGGTAGTGCATCCAGTGGTGGCCAAGCCGGTGGTGGTGCATGCCGTAAAGCCAGTGGTGCCACTGGTGCCCGTACATCATGCTGCCCCCGCTCTAGTCGTGCATCATTAGAAGCAGCTGCGACACGCACCCTTTGACGTACCCCAAGCCGTACTCCCCTCCCCCTTCCCGTGCCCGTACCTGTACCTTTACCCGCTCCAAAACCAAATCCGTTGCCACAATAAAAGTTCATAGCCACGTAAAATAGAAAAAGCGGTTTTAATTTAATCTTCACTTACCTGTCTAGTGATACCGCAATTAAGCTGTAAACCGATGCGGCAACCGAGACACCCTGTATATACGGCACAAACTTGCACATCAGCCAGCCGAGCATCCAAGCTGTGAAAAGAAAGAGTAGAGTAAGAGAATGTGTGAGTGAGAGGGGTAAGCGTTTGTACATAAAAAATTATGCTGCGTAACTTGCGGTCATGTCAGTGTCGTCGTTCTGGCACTGTCTTAGTCCCAGTCCCAGACCCAGTCCCGCTGTCGATCCTGAAACTGTCTTCATGCCATGTTTGCGGTCTCTGCTGGTTAACGTTCGATGATTTTTGTGCACGTCCATTCCCCCTTTTCAGGCCCCTCCCTGTCTCTGTTTGCTGACTGAGATTTATGTGCTGCATATCATTCATAATTTGGTGACAAGTCTCAGATTGCGAGCAGCATCAGCAGCAGCAGCAGCAGTCTCGTGACCGTCCATTGTTGTTTGCTCGGCCAAGTTAATTTGTATTCTCTTTATTCTATTTTGATGGAAGATGCTAGCCATGTTAAATGGCATTTCTTCTTGTCCTGTCTTTGCTTTCAGTCTTGGCCAAAAGATGCTGCACAGCCATTGGCTTTGGCGTTATGAATTTATGCCAACAGCCAGCAGCCAACAGCCAGCATAACTAACTCAGACACAAAAGGCTCTAAAGCACACATGTCGGGGGCGGTAGCCACGCCCCTGCTCCCCTTTCTTGTTTTTTGTGTGTGTGCTCCCCACGAAGGTTGATGACAGTGAGAAACTGAGTTTTCACTCCTATGACATATCGAATGGCAATTAAAAGGTACTAATAATAATAGCAGCACATCATTAGCAACGTGTTTTGGGTTCACTATACGCCGCACACAGTCCATTCCACCAGCAGACAGAGACAGCAAGGGAGTATGTGAGAGTGAGCGGAGTAGCTATACATTCTGTACTGCTAATTTCCTGTCTCGTTCGCATGCCTTATCTGCGATTTGTTGTCGCTTTTTATTATGCATACGCACCGTGCAACCATAGAGGCCAATAAAAGCCAAATTTAATGTGATTTGGCATATAAAAATATAAATATTATTTGCTATGCTTCTTTGTGGTTCGAACAGCAGTGAACCTTTTGCGTTTTTTGCGTATTCATCCTAAAAAACAGGAGCAACATACTCAATGGACATGAGCACACAGCACACACAGCACACACAGGACAACACATTTAACCGACATGGACAGCAGCTTAAATAGATTTCTATATTGCGGGTCGTTATCATTTCATATTTTTCTTTTTCATTTACTTTTTTTTCGGGTTTCGTTTTCGTTTTTGAGCATCGCTAGCGGGCAACCTGCAAAGTGCAACAGACTGAAAATCGAATAAAATAGTCGAGGCTATTAATATTTCTGGCTAGCTATTTTTGTGTGTTCATCTGATGTTGATAACTTTGATATATCGTTGTGAAAACTTTTCTCTAGTCAACGACAAACTTTCAACTTCTGCAAAAGCAAGAAAAAAAGCACATTAAACAGAAGTTTTTTTTCTTGTCGCGCTCATGAACCCAATCAAATTGAGCCAATTGACTAGATAAGCCCGTAAAGAGTGTCGCCCCAAATTAATCATATTAGACGCGTCACCAACTGGTTTTCTGGCCAACTGCTGTCAGGCAATTTTTATAAATTTACAAAAATATAAAACTTATAGCATTGTGGGGACAAAGAGGCGCCCTAATTAGACCCTGTAAGTATGCTAAAGTAGTCTTAAAGAAAAGCAACAAAATGGTGTCCTTTACACTTTATGTTTGAGGCAGTTGATGGCAGTTGATCGTTAAGAGGTCTCTTAACATAAATATCATTTAAAAGAATAGTTTTCTATATTTAACTATGGGTGTTATAGGCCGAAGGTATGCTAAATCCTTTTATATACTTCATGTGTAAAGTATATTTACTTAAACACCTATTGTTCACATGATACAGTGGTCCGATGCTCATCAAATCAGGTTTGTATATTTCAACTGCTTGCACAATCATTATATCTGACTAAAGCTGCAATATCTCAAGTAGTTTTCCAGTTCTGCTATTTTGTAAACTTGTGTTTATTTAGCACTTAAGATAGGCGAACTTGCATATTAATTTTGCTGACTCTAGCACCTATAGTCTCCGCGATCTGCGTAAGTACACGTCCCTATATCCGCTCGACTGTTGATTAATAAAATATATCGACAACCATTTATTTCCCACCAATCTAATAGACCCAAGTACTTTCTACAAGTACGTGGTCTAATAACAATTCTTATCGTTGTCGAAATGAAAACATGCCCAACATTTACAGCTGTAAATTTTCATTTATGCGATTCGATTAACTTTTCGTGCAGAGCACACGCAGCTGATGTAGTACTTCGGATAACTACAATCGATATGTCAAACTTATCAACGTAGCCTTGAGGCCCAAAGACCGTTGTCTGTTCTCGCTTGTCGACTGTCCTCCGTCCTCCGTCCGCTGTCCGTTATCCTTTGCCCTTCAACCGGCAGCGGCACAAAATGTCAAAGAGCGCAGCAAAGCTCAAGCATTTTGTGAAGCCTTTCACGCGGCATCAGCGCAAAAAAAAAGAAAAAAGTCTAGAAAACTTTCTAGCCTTGTAGGCCAAGTTAGCGTTGGGATTTGCGTTTTGCATTGTTTCGTGTTTGGTGCTGGCAACAGCCTCCGGCAACTGGCACATAAATTTAATGAAATAATCAGGCGTAACAAATGCGACAGCAGCCCTGTCGTAGTCATGGGTCTTTGGATGAGGGTTTAGTTCGATTGAAATGGGTGAGAAAATGGTAAAATGCTAAAATGGTAGAAAACGGGCATAACACTTATGGAAAATGCGTTATTGTTATGATTATCACTTGTGCGTCACGTCTCTTTGGCTGCTGCTGTTGCTGCTGCTGCTAAATTGAATACCACACAGACAGTTCAAGACATGGCTAAGATGCTGCAACCAATCAGCGTGCTGTATGATGACTCTTTGGCTCTTGTAGCTCTCGTGGCTCTCGTGGCTGTCGTGGCTTTGTGGCTGGAGGATTCAGTCTGCCAGCGGCACGTAGCAACTAAATTAAAATACAATCAGCAAATGGTTGGAAGTGAAGAGAAATGACTTCATCAGCAGCAGTCACAGCATCCGAGTAACGCAGCAGAACGAAAAAACAATAGAATACGACTACGCAATGGTCGCGTGGGGAATACATACGCGTTGCGCATACGCCGCGTGGGCAATTGCTATAAATCACGCGCGTTGACTTTAATAAAGACAAAAACCGGCAAAAAAGTAAAAGAGGGCACAAGTCTTGTTTTAACGTGACATGTTTTAACAATTTGCCCAAATTTGCAGTCAAAGATCGTAACGATAACAATTCGACATTGATAAGAAGACCAACAAAAGGGCAATAAACAGGGGAGTGAGTGAGGGAGGGTAAAATGCTAACTGCCATCAAAAACCAATTAGAAAGTACATGTAACGCCGTGTCAAGGTGGCTGCGTTTACCTCCTGCCAGTGAAATCAATTCATTTCGCATTTTATTGGTTTTCCAAACACACACACATAAATAAATATAAGCGCTGAAGTTGCAGTCGAGTCACAAACACACAGAACCTGCACAGGTAAAAAGCACTCAAACACACACACACAGACACACACACTCACCGTCGTTGTCTGTGCGTGTGTAACCCTGACTATTAGGTTGTCGAGCAAAAATATTTAGGTCAATTCATCCAGCCGCAAAGTGAAAAGAGCCTTGAATGCAAACAACCTTCCATCCACTGCAGTTGCGAGTCTCTGTCTCTGTCCCCCACTCCTCTCTCTCTCTCCCTCTCTCTCACTTTCTGTGAAGGTGTGTGCTTAGATAATGACACTCCCAACAGCTCCTCCGATTGTGGCCACATTGAAGACCCCAAACAAACAGTGAACAAAACAACCTTTCCACTTTAGGGCTAAAGAAAAATATAGGGGGCGTTGGGCGGTGGGCGGGGGGCGTGTGTGTGTGTTGAAGAATTTCTTTTCACATAGCCCACACACAAGTCAAGTCAAAAATGCCAACATTCAATAAAATTGAGTCTCAGGGCTGTTGGCGATTTATTATGGTTGTTGCCGCTTTGCGCCTAAATGCCCAGGAGTGGAGTGAGGGGCAAGCTGTGCTCTAGTGATGTAAGTCCCAGACAAACATCGTTTAAAAAGCGGCAATAAATTAACCAATCAATACAAGAAACAAAACTGAGATTTCTATCTTATATTTTCTTTCTCATTGGTTTTATTTGATAGCCCAAAGGCATCCTCCTTAAGCTACAAAATTACTATCGAATAGTTAATAGTTAAAGTGTTCGATAAAATTAATTAACAATATAAAAGTGATGCTCTTGGAACTAAGACGTCTTAAACAGTTTAAATGAACAAAACTGCTTAAGAACACAGTTCCGATTCTTAAATATTATTGCTCAAAGGAAACTTAGAAGCCAGCCTTCAATATATCAAAGTTTTGCCTTTTTCTTCCCATCACTAAGACAGAGGTGCGCGAATATGCAGCTAAGTCTGTTGCTGCTTCTGGGTCTCGGTCTCGGTTTGGGGCTAGGATTTAAGGGGTTTGAGTTAGGGCCCGAGAGCGAGTGCGATTCCGAATTCGATTCCGAGTCCATGTCTGGGCCAATACATGGCGAATTGCCACCCACCGAGTGACCCACAAAATGTTGCACGACCCGCAGCACCCTGCGCCTATGCTGAATTTGTGAAATTAGGTCAGTTTTGTGTCGATGATCCTTCAGGCCTCCCCAACCTACCAGTCCCACGCCCACCCAGAGACAGAGAGAGAGTGAGAGTGCGCACTGATACACACTCAAATACAGACAGACACTCACTCACACACACACATACACTACAGCAAACTCATTCAGCTTTTCGCTAGGTTCGCTTGATTCGGTTTTTAGCACTCGGTTCATTTCGTTTACTACGCCTTCACAGCAACTGCCTCACACCTTCAACCACCTTTAGCATGTCCACCACACCGCAACGACCTCAACCCCATCAACCTCTTTCCGCACCCCATCCCGCCAAGCTTTTCCCCACTTTGAATTCGTATATTTTCTAAGGCAGCAAGCGCATTTAATTGGCAAACGTTGGCGCCAGCTGTGAGAGCCTAAACGCGACCAGGTGAACTGATGTTGGCCTGGCTATAAGCAACACAAACACACCTGTATACTTTGTATGTATTTGTCTATGTTTATATCGCAGTCTGGGTCTGGCTGCCCTGACATGTCATGCATTGCAATCAGCGTTTGATTTCTGAAGGATTTTTGATCATTTTCCTTTTCGTTTTTCCATGTCGACGATTTGCATGCAAGTTTCTTAGCTCCCAGTCGATTTAGCCAGCTAGTTGACAGTTTAGTTTACAACACACACACACAGCCACACACCCAAGACAGACACAAGGCAAAAGGCTAAGTAAATTTATTAAAATTAAACCCTTACAATTATGCGTAACCTCGTTTATTGGGGTCAATACCTAACTGCCTGAGATTTATTAAGTGCTTTTAATTAAATACAATACATCACACAACGTGTTTGAATTGTTGTAGTGACAACTATTAACTCGGAGTTGAACTACTACTAGCTGACAGTTGAATGAAGTTGAGTTAAAGTATTGACTCAATTTAAAGTAGATTTTAAATGCATTATTTATTTAAAATAGTGATGATATGAATATGAAATTAGCTGCGGAGTTTATATTTAAACTCATAAATTTTAGATATTCAAAATTTATTATAATTATGTATTACTCTGCTTCAAATAGAACCTGCTAAAATATTTATGAGTCTTCATTTAAGCCATATTTCAGACACTTTGTTTTCGAATGCAAATTCCGTCACGACATGCACTGAGAGAAAGCAGCTTTACACTGAACCCCAAACAGACCCCCAAATTATTACCAACTTTAACTGCATTACTCCCCGTAGTCTAATAAATAATGCATAAACATTATAAATACATAAATAAATAAGCAATGATATATTTGTTTTGTTTTAACCCAAAACAGTTGGAGCTCAGTAAAACGAACAGAGTTTTTCAAAGACACTCAACTAATTACTTTAACTGTATTAGTAGTTTAAAAAGCTGTGAGTTTGATGACTGGAAATTGTTTTTCCATTTTAATTTGCTGCTCTTTTGTAAGGAAATTCATTATAGGCATGTGACACTGTAGCTGACATGCAATATGGTTAGTTTACAGTACGAAAGCTGGCTAAACGGATACAGTTAGATGAACTCATCCCTGACGGTCCTACATCCTGTTGTACCCGTGAACCCTTACCCGCCTGCTGGTGCCTACCCCACCCTCGGTCGCATATCATTTGCAAGGCTATAAAAACTGATGGGAATTGCATAAGAAAAGGAGAATTTGTGTGGCGTGTGTGGCGGTCACAGGGGCGGCTGTTGGCCATAAAACGGCTGATGATAATGCATGCTAATATATCAGAACATTTACTTAATTTCCACATTGTACTCGTATTCGCATTTGTTTCTGTTTTTCTTTCGTTTTTCCTTCGGTTTCACTTCTTTTTCGGATTTGTATTTATGCTGCTATTAGCATTAAGCTTTATACTCCATGTCGACAAATTGCGCATACGCCACGTGTCGTTGGCCGAAGCCGTAATCCATGGCTCGATTAATTGCTCAACATAAATTTGGCTAACATAAAAGTAAGTAGACGCCGTGCAAAATCCCAAAGAAGAAGAAAATTGCGTGAAAAAGAAAACGCACGCTAATGGCGTTAATGAGCAGCATATAAATCTCATCTCGCCACAAACTATTAAGCAATATAAATGTTTAACGAAGTATGCTTAACAAGTAGGTGGGCCCATCGACTGCAAAAGACCGCATAGTGGCAGGCATAATAGATTATTGGCATAACCAGAACTACAACTGTTGTTTGACCTATTCCAAGCACAGCTTTTAGTGCTTGGGTCCTATGGGGACTATATGATATAGCGGTTGGACTCTCACTTTAATTGGGGTGTACCCAGTGGAACTATCTAAGTGCTATGTGAGTCTGGTGTAGCTATGTCAAGTAGTCTTGTAGTTATGCTGTTTTCAAAATTGGTTTTACAAATATGTTGGCCTAGCTCTTTCCAGCAAACCCCATCAGTACCTCTGTACTTTTGCTCTTACTACAGGGTCTACAAAGTATGTACATTAAAAGTGTCTACTTACGCACAAAGATGTTGCCAATGAGCGTCGCCGGCAGACAGAAGACAATCACCAGAATGTCGGCAATGGCCAGGTTCACAATGAAATAGTTGGTAACGGTGCGCATGCGAGGAGCACGCAGCACCACAGCAATCACAAAGCTGTTGCCAATGAGACCCACCAGGAACACCAGTATATAGGCCACACAGTAGACAATCGACATGGCCAGCGAGTGGCGATAGAGTGGATCGAAACCAAAGTCACCATTGCCATCCAGTTGCTCCCAGCGTAGGACGCTATCGTTGTATGACTTGGTGGCTGCCACTGAGATTAGATTCGTGGTCGCCGGTGACATGCTCAACAGATTGGCGTAGTAGGTGGAGGAGGTGGCGTCCGGCAGCGAAACGGCGCCATGCAAAGCGGCCGACACCATAGACAACTGTGAAGCGGTTGCTGTTGTTGTGCTTGTCGTGCTAGTTGTGGTTGTTATCGAAGGTATTGTTGCTGTTGTGGTTGCTGTTGTAGATGCTGCTGCTGCTACGGCTGCTGCTGCTGCCATGCTCGATATCAAGCTGCTGGCAGCGGGGGCGACAGTTGCGGTGGCCGTGGTCAAGACGGCAGTCAAAAGTGTATCCGTAATGGCACCGTTACTCAATTTAATGGCACTCGTTGTGCTCGAGAAGATGCCAAGACTGTTTCCATTTCCCATTCCATTTCCACTGGCATTTCCATTTCCACTGTCAGTGGCATTTCCCCCGCCACTGCCACTGCCGCTGCCACTGCCTGTTTCCACATTGTTGCTGTCATTGAAATTCAAGAGATTCTGCAAATCGACGAAATTATGCGTGAAATTATTAGAGCTCTCCAAGACGTCCAAGTAGGGCCAGGAACCGCTTGTCTCTTGAGTGGCGTCTGCTGTGGACCCTCTGGCTTCTACACCCACTCCTCCTGTCCCTACTGCCACCCCAGCTGTCGTCGTATTGTCGCCAGTTGTATGACTGCGATGCTTTCTTCGCCGAATCCGTCCATTGACTGCCATCGTCAGCGCTAACAAAATCTCAACACAATTTTGTTTTGCGATGTCGCCGTTGATTAGTGTCTGGTAATCTCTATGGGTCTATATAATGTTATATGCCCAACTCCAAGCTCCGAGTCTCTTATGCTTAAAAAAGGTCTATAAAATTGGCTTCACTGTGCTCATTCTCTCGGTTTCAGTTTCAGTTTCGCTTTCTTATTAAAGTTGGAATTAAAGTTGTTTTTGTGTTTTTGTGTTTTTGTTTCTTAGCTGGATATGTAGATATTTTCGTGGCTGTTTCGAATTAAGCCACATACAATGTACTTGTGCCACAGCAAAGTATAGGGTGTGTGGTGTGTTGGGTGTGTGTGTTTCGTTGCACAACACTTGCAATTTAAGCGCTTTCCAAGGTTTTGTTCTTCGCTAAAATATTTGTAACAACTGCGAATTTGAACAATTTGTTGCCATTGTCGGCAGCTCAGCTCAGCTCTGTACTCTCTCCTGCTCTCTTCACCACTCTCTTTCTCACTCTCACTCCCTCTCTGTCTCACTCGGTTATTTAATTCACTTTCTGTTTGAATTTTGTGTTTGGGTTTGAGTTCGCCGCTGCCTTGGTCTATGGGCATTACGAGAACTCTGCTCGGGCCCAAGGACTTGTGTGCATATATACAACATGTATATTTACATATCTACACATACATATATACATATGTATATACATATATATTTTAGATAAGGCCAAATGTTGACTGCTCTGGACACATGGTTTGGCAGTAGCATTGAACGCGCCCAAAACCAAAACAGCCAACAGCATTGAGCAGCGGAGGCTGGAGCAGCCATGGCCTGCAGCGGAGCATACTAACTGTAAAGGACCCTGTACATGAGTAAGAAAGTTCTAAAGGAAATATTGAAATTTCTGTTCATTATTTTATAAAATGAAGAGAATGTTCGCAAACTAATCATTAAAGCTCTTATATGATATAGTTTTATTACCCTAAAGAATTTATGGTATTGTATACTAAAAGTACTGAAATGTACACCATAATTTCAGGTTTTATGTTAATGTTAATATGAGGTCTTCTGACATTTTTCGATAAACAATAATGTTACTTATAACAAATTTACAGGGCATTGTTTCAAAAGTCAAAAGTTTTGCTACTTAAACCGAATTTGGTCAGTACAAACTATGTAACTATTAGTTTAAGGTAAAGAAAACTCGAGTACTTGTACAGTAAGTCTGTTCTCAAAAGGGTTTTTATAAAACTTGGCGCTTTATTAGAAGACAATTTAGCGATTTTGCCAACTTGGTTCTTTTTAATGCAGAGATACTTCAATGCATTGAATCGACTGGTGCTGCTGCACAAAAATTAGACAAGTTCAGGGTCTCAGCCACGCCTCTCTCCCCGCCTGCTAAAAGTTCTCCATACTTTTTAAGAGGTACAGAGTCTACAAAGCAGAAGCTGTAGCTGAGCTCAGCTCAGGGACAGGGACAGGGACATGGACATGGCCAACATTCACACATGCGCAGCACGTGCATTATTAACTAATTGAAATGTCATTATTCTTATTATTGTTTTTGGCTCCTGCTGCTCCATCTCCACCTACCCTTCTTCTTCTCTGTTTTACTGTGTACTTTCTTTATTTATTTTTTGATATTTTTAGTTTCTGACTTTTTTTTTTTGGGTGTGCACAAAACGCAGTTTGCACTTTGACCTCAAAAGAATGAAGTGAAACGTGAGTAAAAGAGCGAGTGAGTTGGTGTGGGTGGTGGTGTGAGTGTGTGTGTGTGTGAGACAGAGCCAGTGGATATCAAACAATCGAACTCAATGGCCAAAATAAAAATCCATTAAGCACAAATGCCAAAAACATGAAGCACTTTTTTTGACTTCAACTTCAGCACTGACAAATCAATTTGCCAAATTCTTTTTTGTTCCCACTTTTTTTAACAGCAGTTTGTTTTTTGTTTGTTCGTGTGTTATTGTTATTATTATTATAGTTATTGTTGTTTATTTTGCACAGCGAGTACTCCAATGGGAGCGCCAACTGTTGGCCCCATCAGACGCACTGACGACAACAGACCCATTAGGCGAGTAGACTACAAATTTAAGAATTCAAAAACTAAAGAAATCAAAAATCAAAAGGACGAAAACAAAAATGGAATTGAAAATGAAAGTGAAAGCCCAAAGTGAAAGCTACGCGAGCATAGCGAAAGTAGTGAGCGTGAAAGTGCTTCAAATTCAATTGGGCTTACATGCTGTGCGGTTTCAATGGCCCAAAGTACAAAACAGGCAACTGACAGAGGAACAACAGCCACAACGAGCTGTTTACAAATTGTTGTCAGGCAATGAGGCCAAGTTGTACTAATTAAGTTTCTTGGGTCATTTGGGTTAAAAGCGCATAACGGCAAGAGTGTTGACTGCAACTTTACACTACTCCCACACACACACACACACACACACACACACACACCCACCCACACACACACACACACTTGAACCTACACAATTACAAAATTTACACACTACGCGTGGTCGTTTCCGTATTTTTGTACCATGTTTTGACACCTTTAGGGGGTGTTGCCTGTGCCCGCGAGTCTCGACCGCGTTGTTAACGGTTTCGTGTCTAACGGTACACTGCTGCAAACGCTGCACGCACAGCTCGTTTTTGTCCTAGCCGAGCCAAGACGATGTCCTGTTCGGCCTGAAGCACGAGCAAATGTAGGTCCTTGTTGCCAAACCGCGCTCACCCGTTACTAGCCAACAAATTTATGCTGCCAGCGAACTTCGGGTTAGCTCAAAGAGCCGAGTGTGATTTCCAGAGGTGTGTGTGTGTGGGGTGTACGGGACCTAAGGAGTGTGGGTTGTGCATGCCTTGTGGGTGGAAGAGTGAAAGCAAACGCGCCTCTTTCACTCGTCCTTGTCGCCTGTGTACACGCTGTGCACTCAGCAATTGGGAACGGCGCTGCTCTGCTCTGCTCTGCTCAGCAACGGCCCTCAAATGCATTGACAGAGTTATGCTACAACCTTTCTTTCCAAGTGTCTCTGTGTGTGTTTTTTACTTTCACAGGCTCAGCTCATGGCGCAAAAAACATATAACTTTGTAGGCTCAAAAATTGAAGGACCACTTTTGGCAATACACAAGGTTAAATTCGCAAAATGTCAGGGAATGACAGAGAAGCTGCGAATTATTTGATACAATTGTTTGATGTGCTAACCTATCGGTATTTTATAGAAGGGAAAAAACACACGCACACCCACACACACACACCCACAGAGACACACACTTTACTCGAAGCAGCGCCTGGGGCTTGGGTTGGCTTGGTTTGGGTTGGGTTTGCGTTGTTTAACAATAAAACATGTTTATGCTGCTATTGTTGTTCTTCAAAATTACGTTTATTATGTCATTTGCTTGTTTTCCTTTTCGACTTTCCATGCTGTGCCTATGTTTATGTGGGTGTGTGTAGCAGGGTGTGTACTGTGTGTATTGTGTGTGGCGCCCCTTTTTGGTTGCACTGCCGCAGGAAACAAAACAAAAGCAACAAGCAACAATGTACAGCGAACAATCTACCAAAAAGGGCGCCCAATTGCTCTTGTCTATCACACACGGGCGCCCACGGCGAATACGCAATTTCCGTGCTCTTCCGTTATTGTTGCTTTCGTTTATTTTGCCTATTCCCTTTTTTTTGTTATTGTTTTACTGCCATTGTTTTTGTGTTGTTACTGTTTTTTTTTTTTTTTTTTTTTGGCAATTGCCGCCACATGTTTACTTAAGACTTTGATTCCGTCTTCTTGATGGTTTCCTGCCCAATGCGACGGTGCGGGCTATTGTCCCGTTTCCTCCCGAGAATCCCATAGTTTGACTTCCGCCACGGTCGAGCGAGCTTTGTTGGCTAAGTCGCGCAAATACTAGACCTAAGCTGGGTAAGCAATTAAAACGTGCTGCTCCCCAAAGGGATTTCTAAACATTTCAACATTTGAACCCAATTGTTTTTTGCATACTCCTCGCTTCAACTTTAATGAAAGTTTTCAAGTTTTATTGCCATTGCTCGTTAGCCATTCATACATATTTATTCTGGCCTCAAGAAATTCACTCAAATTTTGCATGCACTCAAAAGACACTCAATGAGCGTAGCGACACCGTAAGTGTGTGTGTGTGTGTGTCGGGAGTGTGAGAGAGAGCGCACTAGTTTTCCCACCCCGCAGGATGTGCGGAGCGCACTGGATGCGCGCGCGCTGGCAACAGCTGGCTTTCCTGCTGTGAAAAGCAAAGGTTCAAAAACCTTGTGCTTGGTTCAACACACACAAACAATGCGTTTTGGCCAACACACACTGAGAGCATTTCAGGGGTAGTTTCTAGAACCACTTTGTTGAAAACTCAAATTCATTGCAATTTTTTTTTATTTATTTTTTTACATAAAATGTCAGTCTAAAATATTTTTATTTTTCTTAAGATTATGTAAAGGTAGCTCAACTATTCAATTATTTATTCAGTTGTTGAATTCTATATTTGCAATCACAATTTGAGTATCCAGCTGTGCACTCGAGTATTTTCTTTGTATTATTTTATTATTCACAATTCAAACGTGATTAATTTAACATGTATTTTGTTGATCTAGCATAAGTCACTCATAAAGTATTCCAATGCCAAGCCCGGTAAACAAATTCTCAGCTGCAAATATAACAGTATAACAGAATTGATGAAATTCGAATTTGGCGCCAGAATTGAGTAGAAATTTCGAGCAACAGACATCTGGCAACACAGTTGGCGCACAATGCGCCAGCTGCCTGTCTGTACCTATAGCTGTACTACTCACACAGCTTAGGCTAAACAAGTTTCGCATGCCGAACACAAACTACCCTTACAACAAAGAAAATATATGATAAGTTGAAAAAAAATACATTGTTTCCCAAATATATTGTTAGAGTTAAGGGTAGCCACATTCAAGGCTACAATACAAATTGTTTAAGACATAATAAAGTCCAGGTACATAACACATTTGGATTGCTTTGTTTCTGCCAAATGCTTTGTCAAATCAGCAATATCTCAAACATTTTAGAGCAAACGGTGAGGTCGTCACGTAGGCAATACAGTAGTGCGTATTCAGTCGCACTTACGGAATATTCGAGAGCAAATAAGGGAGACAAATCGTTTTCTCGACGAATCGACGAGACACTGCTCAGAGTATAAATAGAGCGCGCTCTGCGTAAGAGAAACATTCGCAAAAAATAAGTGTTCAAGTGATATTCTACGTGAAATTGAAAATAATTCAAAAGAAAGTTTTATTGTTCCTGAGTATTGGGCTCTAAAAATAGAGATATACTTCATACATATATATTATACACAAATTAGTCATCAGAAATGAAAAAGTGTAAAGCTGCTGTAAAGGCGAATCTGCGAAGTTACAACATGGCGCGAAGGCTTAAATAATTGCTAGGACCACATTTCACCATATGGGCTCTCTGAACAAAGAAAACGCTACGACGTCATCAGTCAGGCAATTTTCGCAATGAGGAACTGGGGAACACAAAGCCACTTGGCAGTGCGGAAAACAGAGTTTCACGTCTTTGTCTAGAAAATTGGTCATTAGGCAGACTGTAAGGCAGATGCCAGGGACCAGAAGTTTCGATTGCCAGTCTCTATGGCTCAGGCTCAGGCATTGAAAGCGCTCTAGTATCCAAGGCCATGTACGGTGTGTGCCATAACTTGAGGAGTTAACATGGGAAGACGGTATAGACGCCGGAGAATCGAAAGCGTTCTCTTGTTATACGTAAGCAAATATTTAACACTAAGGTGTTGTTTTTTTTGTATACCCAAAATGATTCATAATGAAACGTGACGTCAGAACGTTTTGTAAACGTTTGCACACTCATTCTCTGCATCCCTAAGAATATTTACAAAAGTTGTGTAATTCAATTTCGTAATTGCGGTAATATGTAATTTCAATTATCGGTGCTTCTAGAAAATTTCTAACCCATGCGAAACGTGTCACCATATTTGGGCTTACCAAGGTCTCTTTTTCTCGATTCTCTTTTAAACCCCCCTTAAAGCAGCAGCTGGTCTGCTTCAACCATAACTCGCATTGTATATTTGCATGTAGTTGTCTTATACAAATATTCTATCTCACTTGCACTTGCAGCTTAACTGGCTGCAAGTCGCAACACTGTTACAGCAGCTGCGCAATAAACTCGCTCTGCTAATTCTTCACTCCCCTGTGTTTACAGTTTAACTCAATGTTGTTATCTCTTATACTCTCAATATCGGAAGCACATCTGTGCAACGTATAAGCGCGAGTACACACGTTTACGCTAAATATCTATGGAAAATTCCAGTGCGCTAATTGATTTTTCCCAATCTGTCGCTTAAATTTGCATTTCTACTACTACTTAAATCATTAATTTAGTTGATAATTACGTTAGTCTTTAGTTACGTTATTGTCAATTTGCTCATTTTCATACAACTTAACCAAGCATTATGTATTTCTTTCTCTAAACTTTATAGTTGGGCGTTGAAAGTTGATTCGCGATCGATCGATGTTTAACTCGAACACTTTGCGGGGCATAAAAATGGGCTATTAAAATTGCTGAAAATGCAGTTGGCTCATTCATTGTGCCGCTTGCCACATGCCAATTTTTGGTGAGGCAAGAGTTCGGGAATTGTGCGACTGCGTTGCATCGCAGAATGCACAGGGCATCATCGTTTTTCTCAAATTGATTGCGTGGATTGAATAAATAGGAACCCAAATCGACTTCTCTGCTCTACTATCACCTGTTTGACAAAGGCCAACGTCCAGTTATTAGCGGCTTTCTGTTTATTACCTATCATCATTAAACAGATTTAACAATACCGAATACAGAGTGTTATATCCAGTACTGACATCGATCGCTTAAATCAATTGAATATATCGTAACTGGAGTAACAACTTGAACGAGCCGATTACTAGTTCGTTAGACGCGCCACAAACAACAACAAATTATTCTTTTATTTTCTTTGTTTTAATCGTAAACATGAAAAACTACCACACACAAAGTGTCTTAAAAATTTTCTGTTTTTTGTACAATTCAAGATTTAAGAACTTTTATTCAATCGTTGTAATTTAACGTGTCCATATCTAAAAAAAAACAAAAAAAACTGGACTAAACAGAAAAAAAAAGAAAATAAGAAAAAGAAAAAAAAAAGAAACTGCTCACTCACAGAAAAGAAGCACAAAACAAAAAAGAAATAAAAGATGAAAGAAATCCAATAAATTTCGAAACAATGCTCTCTCATATTTTTATTTTAAGCTTAAATTCTAAAAACAAAAATTTCAGTCAAATCTCATCACTTAACGTTTACAAAAGGAGGAATGGCCACTGATCTCTAAAATTATATACAGGTATAACAATATAAATATTTTCCTTGAGTAAAAATTCTACATAACGAGAAATCAAACATCTTCTGGTAAAGAAGAAATTGTAAAGGTAGGAAAATACGAATCTAATTCTAAGTGATTCTAATCGAATTAAGGTAAATTTTTTTCTGGAATGGTTTTGGGTTTAGTATATAAGTGTCTCATTTAAAGGGTTAAAACTTAGGCTGAAAAAATCCGTATGAAAAACGAAAAAATTATGATGAAATAATACTTTAAAAACTACAACAATTATTCCAACTTGGTATAAATGCAAAATTCTACTGTGTCTTATGTGTGAAGTACATTTGCGTACTAGAGTGAAATGCTCAACATGCTTAAATCGTGCTAAGGGATTGGGAATCATTAAAGATACGTTTGACTTCTATACAACATATATAATATTTATATCTGGTCTACAACTACCATAAACAATTGCTTACAATCCCTGATGAAATCTATAGCGTTACCTACCAACTTGAATTATATGCATAAGAATGGTTAAAAAATCACATTTTTGGGAAAAATGGCTATATATATTTAACAAACTGAAACTATATTTTATGCTTCTTAAGAAGATAAACTTTATTGGATCAACTCCTCTATTAATATAAATATATAATATCAATAGCAAAAAAAACACAAGGTAGGGAAGATAAGGTGACATAATTCCACTATAATCCAACAAATTTTATGGTTAAAATGCTTCGTAAAGCAAAAGGTTTATAACAACAAAACTTAGATTCCATTTAGGTAGGGGTATTTCCAAAATCTTAAATAAAGTAAAAACGTGTATGAGAAAAATATTTATGACACAAATGTGCGGGCTTTGAAAAAATGTATTACTAAATCGTATACTGGTTATAAGTAAATCGTAAACGATAGAACACAGAATTTCTGGTGAAGAGGTTAATATTAATAAATTGATATACAATACAAAACTGCGGCTTTAAATAATGTGAAAAACAAAATCCATTTTCTTAAAATATTGTGTGCTAATGCTCACTTTTATTAGGTAGGGGTAATACCAACTCAAATGATACCACCACTCAAAAATTTAAATAATTAAAAAGTATTACGCAATTTATGCTTATTGTAAGAAAATTATTAATGAAAATCAGATTTCTTTTAGGTAGGGAAAATTACAAACAAAACTACAAGTTTAATGGTTTAACTACAAACATTCTTTTTGATGGTAACAAGTTAATGTAATTTATATATAAATGTAAACAGATTTTAATTAGGTAGGGGTAACTTGAAAAACAATATAAACACATAATTGATATGGGTTATAATCATAACGGTTAAAACTTTATTTAAGTTGATATTAAATACTTCTCTGGTTTTTGTTTGTTTGGAAACTTAAACAATAATGGTACAATTTTGTCACTTTAATAACTAATGGTTACGAAATGGTTAATATAATAATGTTTTTTATAAAACATATCTTTAGGTAGGGTGGAAAAGCACAAATTAAAATGTTTTAAAACACTACGAAAAATTTACAGCTGTTTGAAAAAAGTGTATAACAAAAAAACTCAGCTTCTATTTAGGTAGGGAAAATACCAATTTCGAAGCTCGAACTTGAATAATATACAAACTATACGAATCTCCGAATATTAAATGGTAAATAGCTAGGTGCAAATACCTTTTTAAACCACACTTAAAACATCTTATAAATATGTTCTAGGAACTTGATTTCTAATTGGGAAGTGGAATTAAACCACAAGTCTTACTATGGGTTAAAAACAAATACAGTCTTTAAATATCACATACTAAGAAAGTCGATAGGAAAATTATGATTACAGTAAAGCGAATACTGATAAAACACAGATTCTTATTTGGTAGGGGTGAAATTGATTCCAAATTTTGGAATAAAAACTTGTCTCCGATTTAGGACGAACTATATAAGTATAATTTACTTTTTAAATACTGCGTTGGTAAAAAATGTGATCTTTGAGCGACATACCCAAGATATAAATTCTACACTACGACGAGAGTCACAAATAATACGGTTACGAAATGATCTATAATCAAATCAAAGGATTGAAAATTAGCCCCAATAATAAAGATTTCAATTAGGTAGGGATCTCTAGCGAAAACTTCTATACAGAGCTTTTAAAAAGCACTACCGTCCTCACCCTCGAAGTTTAACACAATTCTCTAAACCGTCCACGAAATAATAATTTGGATTGGGATTAATACCAAAGAACGGAATGTGAATCAAATATACAGACATGTACACAATGTGTACTACACATAATATTAAATAGTTCAAAATGCAAATCCGAAAACATAGTTACATATAACTATTAAAATTTAGAACTTACCGATAAAAATAATGGATAGACTCGCTAAACAATATTAAACTGAAAAACAAGTAATGATAAAGGAATTAAAAATAAATATATATTTTTATCGATTGATATGAAATAATTTGTCCTAATAAAAGTGTAAACAATTAAAATGAATTAAAATCAACTATATAGAAAATACGAATCATACAGGATATGTCATATATATAAAATTTACTTTAACATCACAAAAAAAATTATATAGCGATATTAGTCAGCTACCAAAAAAAAAAACCTATAGAGTTCAAACTCTTTAAACGAACTAAACTTATACACAAACAATCAAAAATAAAAGAATATGGAACGAAAAATTAGTCAAGATATGTACAACACCTATTAGACATACATACAAATTCTCCTCTATACTGAAGGCTTCTCACTGGAATAAGGAACAAAAGTACGCAAAAATTATAATTAACATTTTGTCGGCTTTAAATGCGCAACAATATCACTTCGGAAATCATTTTAAATATTTTGAACCAACAAAAAAAAAGCAATTGTTTATTATTATTTTTATTAGTTAAACTGTCACATACAAATTTCAAACAATAATATATAAAGGATACATGCTACATATTCTGATTATAAAACTACAATTTCGAAAGCAGCTTTCATTTATTAAATACGGATTATTTTACATAAACGCAACACAATTAAGCGGATTCACATTAAATACTTCTCACTTTATAGGCAACTACTTTCAACACAAACAAAAATTGCTCGAAAAAATACTGAACGGATAATCTCGGGATATTAAATTCCAAAATGCGTCTAAAACGTAAATAATTAATATTACGCGTAGGAAAAATATATAAAAATGAAATAAATTCGAATAAAGTGTCCAAGGGTATGAAAACAAATTTCATGTAAACGGTTAAAAATAGTCAACTTATGTAAACAAATTATATAAAATTATATACCTCCACTTATAGATAAAAACAATTTGAATCAAGCTGAGAACTCAACTCGCTGCTAACTGGTCTGGGAATTAATTAATTAAAGTTTAAAGTGCATTGTCTGGAGAAAACTGAGAAATATTATTTTAATAGACTACAGAGTCTGATCAAGAAATATAAAATGAAAAAGTATGAACGATATGTGGAATGAATGAATCTCAATATCAAACTATACACGAGTAAGGTGTAATTTCTGACTTTAAATTAGACTGCGAAAACTTGAAAAAAAGGGTGTTACTTAAATACAAACTTACAGATAGGTTATTAAAACATTTCTTAATCAAAAATAAGTTATGATATATAATTATTCTAATATTTTATTTGTCTAGAGTTACAAAAACTGATAGGTTATATTCGATGAATAATATTACAAATTTACTACGGCGTTGAAAAACTGATACTTCTTATTACTTTTTACTTTGGTTGTTATAATTTTGAATTTCTCACTATAAAAAATGATATGCTACAACGCAATGGGTAAAAGAAACAATTGCAAATTCAGGTTGGTGTCATATGGTGGTTATGGTTAAAGATTGTACTTTTAAAGAATATTATTATTCGTATATGATTTTTATCATAAAAGATTTGGTTCTGGTTGCAATAGTTCCAAAGGGAATGGGAAATAATAGTGTGAAGATAAAGACGATTTAAATCAATTAAATTCTTAACCCTGAGGTTGTAAACAAGAAGTTCTACTTCCTTTAAATATTTTTTTCTGAGCTTAAACCAAAAATTATTATAACTAATTACGTACATATTTCTAAAGAGCTTTCACCTGTAAAACTATCTCCATTGCTTAAGCTTAATTAGCAAAAGTTCGTGTCACCAAACTTAAAATTAAGATCATGACATGGAAGTACTGGAGGTTTCGAATCGATTAGATCCCTGCCAGATCGAAGAACTACAGTGATTGTCTCAGAAAATTATGTAATTTCTTAAGCTTCGAATGCATTTCTATAAAAAATATCATCTGTTGTTCTCTGAAATGAATTTTGTTACAATGAATAAGTTAAGTAAATTATTTATTAATAATTACTAAAGTCCAACAAAAATGGTTGTAAAACAAAACTATACAAATATAGAAATCATCGATTTCTCAAACTTCAGATGTAGAACGTTTACAATGCTCTCGACTATTTTTGGTAAGACTCAGAACTAAAGTAGATCTTAAACAGGGTGTAAACCATAAGACAAATAATGCTGCTTAGCATCAAATGTATAAAGTCAAGTACTTTTAGGTCGAAATCTTTAAAGATAATAACTAATAATACTGTAAACCTGAAACATGTATACGGAGCGTTATATAGTCTTTAAAAAACCGTGAAAACTGCACACATATGTACTGATTCTAATCATATGTAATTCTCTAAATACAAGATTAGTCATTTAGTGTTTTCTAGTATTTCCACTAACAATATAGCATGCATATCAGTAGGCAGAAATATTGTACTAATATTGTTATATTGAAATGATTTCACTAAATAACATCACTGTTGGCTCTTTGTCGTTATTGATATATCAAATTAAGATCTCACATCTAGAACTGATAACTTAGTAAAAAGAGAGCTCAAAAAAGCCAAATTCCATATTTTTAAAGGCAAAGAAAGTATCCTCATGATTACTTTAAATTAAATAAATTACCACTAATGTAATTGTCTAGTATACGAGTCTCAACGACAAGAATGAAGAAAAAATATATCAATGGACTGCGACTTTTGCAGACGAACCTCATAAAAGTCTTGAGCGTCTCTTATGCTTTTTTTAAACTCGGATTAAAAATGAAATATTGACTAATTGGATCATGTAAATGTATTCTCTTTACGAATTTAATCACAGAGTAGAAAACTGCGGAGAACAAACAAATGATGTATTGAGAATTTCCCGCTTTGGTTCGAGTGTTTCAGTTGGAATTTATTATAATATTATATAATATTTATTTAATAATTTCCTCTTTAAGTACGAACATGAAATTAAAGTAATACTTGAATTTTTAATAAGTAAATTGTGTGATTTTAGAGCACCCAGTCTAAATAAAGACAACTAGTCTGTGAAAAACATAAATATTATACTGAGAATAACAATTTTAACAATAAATACAAGTATTGATAAATAATATTTTCAAAATATTTAAATTAGATAACTGTTATCTTTAGATTTAATTCGTATGTGAATGATTTATTAAAGTTTAGAACAGACTGCTTAAATACAAGTCAATTATAACTTAACATTGTAGTCTGTGAGATAGGCTTAATGATATTTTATAACTGAAGCTCAACCAAAATATGTTTTATTAGTTGCACTTTTATTACTGAAGAGCTCTCACCTGTAAGACTGTTTCAAAGTGCCAAAAATATTTGATGCACAAACCTTGAAAAAAAGCAATGAAAGTCCCTGCTCTGAAAGGACACAGCACAGCGTTGCCCACTACATTGATTGGCATGAAAACTTGTGTAATTTTTAAAGCATCGAAAACATTTACATATCAAACTCCATCAGTTTTACCCTCAAGTAAAAATTGATCAGATAAGATCAGAAACCAACTTTAAAAGTCTGTACTTAATTGACTACTAATTAGTAGGCAGAAATTCCATACTAATGTTCTCAATTATTATTATTTATCGTAAAATTTGTCTTTATTTGTTCTAAAAATAAATTGACATTTGATCTCACACCTGATAACCAATTTAGTAGATACCTTAAGACACAAACATTCCATAATTATAAAGACATACTTTAAAAGTATTTTCTAATAAGTTATACACACAATAAACAAGCTAATGTAAAAAACTTAATCCCACCGAAATAAACTGCGGGGTATGAACGACTTATGGGAATTAACCGCTGAGGTTCGAGTGTTTTAGTTGAAATCTATTATGTTTAATAATAATTTCTCTTTAAGTACGAACGATTTCACCTGCGATTTAAGTAAATTACAACTGCAAGTTTATAATTCAATTTTGTATTCATTCCATTTCTTTTCTCTTAAAGTTTTTGTGTGACAGGAACTACTAATGGTTATAAATTAAAACTTTCCATAGTTATGTTGTGAAATTTCTTACGATTCCAGTTAGAAAAATAATTTATTGTTTTAGTTTCTTCTTTTAAATACCTTGGAATTTTTTGTATATTTCTTAATTTATGTTTACAAAGAACCATATTTTAATTGTATGCATAACTAAGTTAAATGTGTTTGATATTTTCATTTTTATTTAGTTAATTTAATTTACACATATTTATGCGTCTTCTGCATCCTTTATTTGTCTATCGCAATGTCCATCGAATATATATATTTTCTACACCTTTTTTAAAAATAACTCATGCTTTGAATGTTGGGAAAAGGTCGTCAATTGTTTGCTTAAAACAAGGCATGTTAAACATTTGTTCATTTGTATTTACAATACTAAAACATTTAGTTAGATGCCATTGATTGTGCTTGCCTGTAACTCATCGTTGAAGAAAGTTTGCTGTAAATGGAAATCGGGAAATTAGATACACCGTTAAACACGCTTTTAAAACACACAATTCACTATTGTCACTTTTAAAAAAACACAATAAAAGGAAGGGCATTTAATTTAAGAATATATAACTTAATAAAAATGCACATAAGGAAAGAATCCAACAAAAGAAAATTCAGAAATCAAACTGTAAGCTGTTTAAAAGGAAAAAAACAAAAGAAAATCTTATATAATACATACATTGACTATGAAAGGAAGAGTTTGAATACACATATGATTAAATACTTCTTCTCGGTCATGTTCCCGAGCCACTTGGACATTATGGAGAGAAATCACGGCTTCAGGCAATGTTGAAAAACATAAATACAAGTGTATATTTAATTCGCAATACTGACTAAATTTACTTTGTTTTAATAAACATTGAACTGTCATTCATTTGCTAAAGGAGCACGAAGTTTTACAAACAATACGCTACAAGACCTCCAAAGTTATATCCAGAATTAT
The DNA here is from genome assembly GCA_020829145.1 of Drosophila nigrodunni. NCBI lineage: Eukaryota > Metazoa > Arthropoda > Insecta > Diptera > Drosophilidae > Drosophila > Drosophila nigrodunni. The sequence goes on from JACVCZ010000001.1 coordinate 27,622,641, forward strand.
GCAGCGAAAATACTTCTAATCACAAATTACAGGCGTAACGTTAGATGATCCTTTTACCATAAGATGTATACCACAAGGACTGGATTTTGAGATTTAGGCCCAAAACTAAGCAAATTATTGGCTACTGTACATGTTTGAAGACATTAACTCCCAGCGAATCACTTATTACTGTGAATCCTGATCCCGAATCTTCTTTGATTTCCAATGTGTAATAGGATGTTATGTGAACCAACAAAATAAATCATCAATTTTCTCAATTTTCGCAACTGTCTAAAGTGTAGACTGTAACAATAAAACCTCACTATATGAATAAATCTTAAAAATAAAATGAAAGGTTGTACGAAATCGAAAATGCATAAGAATATTTAAAACTGAACAATCGAAGCTAACTCAGCGGGTAGAAACAGAAGAAAAACTTCCTAATTTTAAGCTAATAATCTCAAGAAATATAATAAATATACTTTATTTCCGTCTTTAGGTAGGGGTACCCGCAATTTTCATATGAATTATGTTTAATTTTTTTTATGTATCTTTTTTCTGCGTACATTTTTCTATATCTTCATAAATTTTTAGGATCGGGGTTCTTATTTGATATTAAAATTTTTGCATTAACTCTAGGTAGGGGTAATACAATTTTGTGTAAAAATAGGCAGGAATAAACTAAAATATGTGTTATTAGGCAGATGTAACAATGAATTATTTATATTTTGTGTGGGTATATGGACAAGAAATGGTATTGGTTATGAAAATATTAACTTACCACTTATATAGTCATTTATTGTTTATATTTTTTACGTCTTCACAATTCATAAAACTTGTAGGAATCCTTCCATCAATGAGTTTGGTATTCACTTTAAAATTTTAATTAAATATTTTAGGTCATGTGTATTTGACAGTGTAATAAGTATGTAGCACTTAATGAATGGTTTATATTTCACCCCAATTCGTTTTTGTCTTTATATTTAATGTCAATTTCCATCCATGAAGCTTCCTTAGCCTTAATTGCATTAAAAACATTTTAGTTTATATTTTGTTTAAATTCCCTTCCATTCACTCAATTTAATTGTCTTCTAACCACTTAAATTTATTTATTAATATTTATTTTGAACATTTTCCATTTAATTAATCTTGATTTAGACAGAACAATAAAAAAAAATAAACTATAGATTTTTAACTACAATCCACAATAAAATATTTTTTGTCGAGTATATTGAGTTCAATGTTTTAACACTGTTTTCTTATTTCGAGCATAGTTTATTAATATTTATTTATTCAGTTGACATTATAAGTTACCCCAAGAAATGAAGAAGAGTATATTTTTTACCCTAATTAATTTAAAACTATAGTTTTATTCGCTACTATAACTTCTTTATGCAAAATTTCAAATCAAAAATGGGTTTAGGCCTGCATAGATAAGAGACCCATTAAATTAACCTAATTTACTTCTGACCCATTTCCAAATCCAAAGTCGTACGACAAATGAGTAGCATCTGTTTTTCGGGTGAGGTTATTAGATGCTCTCTTTAGTTATACCCTTAAATAAAAAGTTTCCTTTCGGTAGTCAACTACCCACTAAAAATAACCTCACCCACCAAATTATGAACAAAGAGATACAAATTTCAATAAAACCAAAAAAATCGAAGACGAAGAAGAAACTCCCGAGATGAACTGAAGGAAGAACTTGGATACTTGCATAGAAGGACAGCGCTCAAAGGATCTGCCAGCCAATTCCGAGGGTCCAAGCATTTGAAGAAACATCTAAAATGTTTTAAAGTTAAATTGAATTGTTAATAAAGAACTTAATATATTTTAATCAAATGACTTACTTTTCCTTAAATTATATGAAGGTAAGTAAAACACTTTGATTTATATTTGTAATTAGTTTGTATTTTTATTTATATTTGCCTTAAAAAAAACGAAAACAATTAATTTACGAACATAGGACTCGAAAACATTTAATTATTGACAAAAATTCCAGAAGTTGTTTTTTTTTTTTCACGCACACACACATATCAACTAAATTAATTAATTGCGTTACTATTTTTTGTGTTTCTGATGTTTACATTTTACAATTTGCATTCATTAAAATAGACAATTAAAATGATTTATAAAATCGTTTTTCTGTTTTCGTTTCGTTTTTTCTTTTTGTTTTTTTTTCTGAATATAAAAATCACTTATACTCTAAATGCTTAGCGTTCACATTCAAATAAAGTCTACGGCCAATTGCTGCGAATGGGCGTGGCCACATGCGCCTCACACCGCCCCTCCCACAGTGGACCATACACAAAAGACGAGAACTCGTACCGTAATTGGATAAAAAATTCAAGCATTGCATTTTACTATTTACAAAAATATTTATGATTTGTGTATTTGATTTTGTAGTTTGTTGTTGCATTTTATTTTACTTTTTTCGAAACACATTGAATAGGTTTTTGTGGAGAGACCGTTTTGGAACATTGATAACACGTTAATGCTGTGATAAGACCAAGTTAAAAGACCGAATTTAGTTGGACCACAATTGCGAATGGAGACAGGACTGAAATGTGTTTTAGTTTAACAATTGCAAAACAAAAACAGTTAAGCGTTTAATTAACTGAAAAAAGTACTGAAAATTAAATTGTGAATTTTTATAGGTAGGAAACTTTCCACTTTGACAATTGAATTATTTTAAGTTTTGGTTTTTATTTAATTCTTTCTTTGAGTGTCAATTGATTTTATTTTGTCTTTTGTTTTTTTTAAAATGCATTCTCGTTTTAAATGTTAGTTTTGTTTTTTTGTTATTACATATTTACTTATTAAAAGCTGACAACAAATTGAAATACTTATTGAATAGGTACACTCAAAATTATTTATGTATTAGTTATTCTTGCTGCCTGTTTTTTTTTTACTTTATTTTATATTTTTGGGGCTTTTCCGACTCCGCTCGAGCTGCTCTTTGCCTACGGCTGCTGCTAGTGCCTTATAACTTGCTATTTATTTGATTTGTCTTGTCGGATTGATCACTAGATCTTTGGAGGAGTACAACTTCCAGTGCCTTGCCTATGTTGTGTTTGTGGTTTGCTGAGTGTTTCTGTTCTATGCTGTTAGTTTGCTTGTCTGTCCGATTCTCCAGTTAAGTTTATATATATATACTTATAGCGTTTGCCTATGTAGTTTATATTATTTGCTCAATACGTTTTTTTTTAGCTAACTAGCAATTAGTTACATATGTTTACACCGCATACAATTTATTAATTTGCTGATCAATTCGCATAACATTTTGCTCTATTTACATGAATTTATTTCTTTTTGTTGAGGAAACTCTTTTAATTAATTTCGACTAGTGACGATATTCGGAATTTGTAGTTTAATTTTAGTTTTTTCGATTAGGACAAAATTGGTTTTCGTCTCGAGGGAGCGGGATTGGGTTTTGGGTGTGGGAAATGCTAGTTTCTGAAATCCTTTGGATACATTTGTGTTTCTCCAATCTCAAATGCCGGCTGTGGTTGTTACTCTGCTTGCATTTTATAAGAGCTAAGAGCTTTTATACATTTATTATTTTTTTTTTGTTTATTCTAGACCTATATCACCGCTTAATTGCCTTAAACACTCTAATTATTTATAGCATTTCTCTGCTGATTCATTGTTGTCTTCTTGTTTGTTTGGTTGTCGTGTGTCTTTAGAAATTAGTTGATTGATTATGAACTGTTGTGAGTGCTGCTACTAATTAAAGTCTGAAGATTTAACCCAATCGTTATTACACTTATGATGTACGTTAGCTAAAGTATAATAAATCTTCATCATCCTCATATATATGCATATATATTTATATGTAATGTATATATATATATTTTATTTGCAAGGTATTAATTATGTATTTATGAAACCAATGTGATCCTATGCAAAATTTATTTATGTATTGTATAATTATGCTTATTATGTAATATTACTTGCACTGTACATCCAAAATATACGAGTACGCAATGCCTTTATATACTTATGCTTGTTTGTTGTTGTTGTTGATGTTCTTGTTTTGTACAATTTGAAAAGAAATATGAAAACTAATTTATTTAATACAAGTAGTTACTAGAGTTTAAGGTTCGTTTCGTCTTAGTATTTCATTCTGTGTGTACTCTTGTTGTAGGAAACATTTTGGAAATGATATCAAAAAATAAATGCATTAAACATTATTCTCGTTTTATTTCAGCATACGAAACGATTAAGCTTTTAGCTCCTTTCTATATTCGCATGTAACATATGTGTATCATTTGTTTAATAATTGTTCACTTGTTGTGTTTGTGTTAATTAATGCTTTTGTGTATTTATTACAAATAAATAGCATATGTCTAGTATAATTATGTAATTTTCAGCGCTACAATTAGCAATAGGCGCGTTTAACTAGGCCTAATACAAACAGCGCTTGCTCTAAGGCTTTATTGCAAACCATTTTTGTATTTTTTAAATATTCTTGTATTAGTATATTGAGTTAAATATATATATATTTATAAGCACTTAGAACTAAACAAAAAATAATAAAATAGGGGGATATTATGTACAGCAAAACATATTTGTGAATCGTTTGTTTTCGTCGTCTTACATATACAATATGCAATGTACAATAAGTCTTTAATGTGTGTCTTGTATACATGTTTTTTATCGTAGTGGGAGTTTTGGTTGTGGTTTCACTTTTGGGTTGAGTTTATCCCAAATGATTTGCGATCAATGCAAAATCAGCTTTGCAGCGTTAGCCACGTTACTAGCATGGCAAACAACAGCAAGCCGTTGGCCAAGTGATCGCTGCTGGCACTTGAACCCGTCTCCCCGCACTTACCTACAAGAGGGAAGTTAAAAGTATTTAATAATATATTTTAAACCAGTTATAAACTTTAATACTTACCGAGTACAGAGAGATTGGCCACCAAATGATGATCCGGTGGCTTCTGTGTGCCACGATAGCAGACATCGCCAACTACCAGCTTGGCTGAGTTGCCCTCCGTGGGCCTATAACTGATGCAGACGCCGTGCTTTGTGCCCTTGTGTCGTGCTATAATATAGACGGTGCTATTCTCGCTCCACGAGCCATGGCATGAGTACTCTGTGCAAAGAATGTACAAGCAATTATTAGCAGTACTGGCAAGGGGAAGACGATGACTTTGACTTACCTTCCTCTCCATCCACACTGCACAGAGGACTCACATCGATTGCATTTCGTGCACTGCAACCCACCCAGAGCTGTCGTTGGGCTTTGTAATTGGTCACACAACCGGGTACATCGCGACGACTTCGAGGAGCTATAAAGCCCACACTAGTATCCTCATTGTTGCTATTGTTGAGACTGCTTAGAACCAGAGCCTGTTGTTGCTGTTGTTGTTGTGCTTGAGGTGCATTGCGTCTACTGCGCACAGGTAGACCACGTGTATTGGCATGCCAAGAGCCGCGTTCCATGCGCTCGGCATTTCGAAAACTCAATGTACTGTGCCTGCACAAATAACAAATAGAGAAATGAGTTTGGGTCTGTTTGGTTGTGTGTGTTTACAAAACAATTGTTCAAATACCCCTTGTGTGCGAAATCCCCCGCATCGGCAGAGCTCCCATGATGATGATGTCCATGCCCAAGATGTGATTTGCCATTGTGATTGCGCTTGTGACGCGTCACCAGATACGGAGGACCAATTGCACCACGCAGTGAATACAGTCCCTCCATGGGACAAATATGCAGCTCCGGATTGCCGGCTGTGTATTGGAAATATGTTGTTAAATCAAATACTTATAGTAGTAAAGGACTCGGTGGAATATTACCCAGCAATGTTATGTAGGCCATCTTATTAAAGTCAAAGTGATCTGGTGCACAGGCATCCTCCAGACGTATGGCCGGTTTACCTGTCTGTATCTCAATGACGTGAGTGTCTCGACGGTAGAACATCATGCACATAAAGCCGGATTGACTGAGGGAAAAAGGAGAGCGAAATGTTTAAGGAAATGTTGTTGAGGTCGTTTCATGTACGATTTACTTACCAGCCGGTGGTGTAGTGTACCACAGCCATCATTTCGGTTGAGGTCTGTTTGTTTATCTGCTCGCAAAGGGCACGTGTCTCCATAAGGCCATCGGGCTTAATAATGTGCACAGAGCCATCGCTGTAAAGAATTTGGTAACGGTTTTATTGGCTGTCAGAGTCCTCTCTTTTTTTAGCCAAAGGCATTTTTACTTTTTTTTTTCTTTTGGCTACTCACTTGGAATGATAATTGTAGACAGCTTTTCCCATAAGTGCATGCCAGTGTCGCGGACCCTTGAACCAGGCGGGAAAATCACAGCGCTCAGCCGCCGGCGGTTTGCGTAGCGACATTATGCGAGAACCAACCTGAGAGAAGGGGGGAAAATGGGAGAAGAGGAACGGCATTAAGTGAAAAGTTTGGGTAGGGGGTTTGTAAACAGAAAATTGGGGTTGCTTGGCGCCTTTTGGTTGCCATGCAACAGTCTCCAGCTTCCAGTTACACTTCCACAATCTGTAGTCTGTTGTCTCCATGCTTACCTCAGCGCTGTCTAAGCCATTGCAAGTGGCGTCGCCGGATTGTGCCAGCTTATACTCGGCATCTTTGGAGCTTATCATGCTGGGACCACCTGTGTGTGTGTGCGTGAGAGTGTGTGTTTGCAAAAGGTTATCAAAGTTCAGTTCAAATATTTCAAGCTGGTTTTGTCTTACCCATCAGTGAGGAGATTTTCTCGTAAACAAAGCAACGATAACGCTCCTCATTCGAAATGGCATGATGATGCGAAACCAGACCAACCAAATACCGTGAGTTACCATCCTTCCAAGTGGCCAAACAAGTCAATTCCTCAACTGCAAACGAGAAGACCGAATTATAAATAGAACCAAAGGAAATTCACTTCAGTTTGCACTGCTTACCTGTGCTCTCTGTGCCCAGAACGTCGGGACAGGCCTGAAAACTCAAGAGCAGACGACTCTCCTCGGTGCAGCTCTCAATATTCGACACAGGAGATTTGCATTCCCCATGGCCCCGATTATAAGTGAATATAAAGGGACCTAAAGAATAGAATATAATTAGTTTCAATTGGGATTTGTTATAGAAACTGAGACTCACCCTTAAGCGGACATTTGACCGGTTCGGCGCTCTCACGGAACAGTGAATAGAGCAGAGCATCGCCGGGTATTTGATCGCAGAGATTCTGTAAAGTCTCACGGCCCTTGCAAAAGTCTGGGGGACATGATTATTTGAAAAGCACACATAAAAATACAATTAATGCAAATCGCTAAACAAGTTGTCGCAGACAAACACAGATAGAACTCGGAAAAGAATAGTAGTAATAGTAGTAGTAGTAGTAGAGCATAGTAGGAGAAAGAGTGTGAATAGTAGTAGGATTGTTTTTTTTTAGAGATAGCAACACATTTAGGTGAGTTTAGGATTAAATGAAAATACAAATTCTACGAAAAGGTCTAAAGTTTTTATTCAAGCACCACATTGGAAGTTGTTTTCTTATTACTTGTCGCTTTATCGCCAAGAATGCCACTTAAATTACACAGATATTTGTTTAATTAAGTGGCCTTCTTATTGATGCCGACAAAATTGCCATAAATTGGCTCTGCGAGGCACTTCGAGTGCGGTGCACAATGGGAAACAACAACAATTTCTGTTGACAAAATGTGTTTAAAAATTAATGAAAATACATAAAAAAAACAAGAGTAAAATGTTTTGAATTTAACATAATAGTTGAAAACAAAAAAGACAAGAGTATTTTCTGCTTATTTTTCAGTCAAGACAATGTCCGATAAAAAATTCTCTCGGTTGCATTGTTTAACTTCATTTTTTGTTGTGGTTGTGTAAGTTTGTTGTGTGTGTTGGGTGTGTGTGTGTAAAAAACTAACTGAAAAGCACAACACGTTGAAAAACAAAGAGTTTATCAAAATAATAACAGATTTTAGTTTTTTCTTCTTTTTTGGAGTAAAGAAATAACGTAAAACAAAGCAAACAAAATTCTTTTGTAGCTAAAGGCATTCATAACATTTAAAAGATAGAAAAAAGTATCTTTTTTAACTTAATTTAACTTAAGCTGGTTTTATAATAATAATCAAAAGATACATATACTCGTATGCTAAATTAATAAAAAGTACTTTGATTTGCATTTGCAAATATTTCGTATATAGTTTCGTAGTTAGTTTTATTGTTGTTTTGATCTTTGGTAAAGGGTCCTCTCTTTAAAGCAATTTTGGAGTTGATTTTTTTTTTTTTTTGGAGTTATTAACTTGTATCCGTTTCCTTTAATATACATACATATATATATTATATATATATGTGGCTTTGAGGCCACAAAAAACATACAGGCATTAATTGTATAAAAAAGAAATCATAATAATAAAATACGAATTTGTTTTACGGCTAAAAAGGCACAACAAACAATTTGGAGCTTTGATTTGAGTTCCGCTACAGCATAAATCATAATACTATAATAATATATATTTTTCAAGTACTATAATAACAGGCACACGCAGAGTGTTGGAAAGTACGGCAAAGTTTTGATGAACAAAATAGAACTAAAAAAAAGTATAGCCAAATAAAAAATTAGTAGTATATACAGGATTGTTCTTGATGTACATATAGCAGCAGGGGTTTGAGAGGTTACGATTGGAGTTGGGTTAGGGAGAAGGATATACATATGTGTGTGTGTCGTGTCTGTTTTAAGGTGTGTGTGTTTGTGTGAGTTCTTGTTGGCCAACTCTTGTGGCTCTTTTGAGTAATGATTGTAATTAAGTAGCAACTACACTTTATGAAAAGCAAATGCTTTAACAAACAAAGCGCTGAGGGGGCGTGGCGTGTGTGTGTGTGTGTGTGTGAGCAACAACTACAGGTAAGCTTTTGTAGCTGTGTGTGTATCATGACAAGGCACAAATTACGAGGGCACAAAACATAAAAAATAAACTAGGTATAATATTTTTGTAGTTGTATTTAATTTGTCTTTTTTTTTCATTGTGGTTTATTATGATTCGGACACTCACACAGACACAGAGACATACCGGCACAGACACAAACACATATGTAAATGGTTAGTATATGTACTTATTATTATATGTATGTATGTGGCAGGACTACACTAATGTTATGGGTCATACAGTGAACCCATAACGCACACGCACAAACAACACTTAGAACAAACGAACGAACGAACGGAATGAAAAATGACACACATCTAGTTTAGGATTACAACGAACACACTCACACACACAGTCACACCACACACACACACACACGCACGCACATACCGCAAACGACAACGAAAATTAATGAAGAACCAAAAAGCAGAAATTGTTGAGTTTCATGTTTAAATTACATTAATTAAATAACACACATGTATTCAGGTATAAAAACTTAAAATATTAAAAAATAAACCACAAAAAAAGGAGTGTAACGAACTTAGCATAGTAGTCGACACTAACTAAATTAAAGGGTACAAACACGGACACACACATATGGTAAAAAGGAAACAACACGGGAAAGTGTAAACTCATAGAGCGAATAGAGTAGTAGTACAAATAGTAGTAGTAGTAGTAGTAGGTTTATAGTTAAATAGTAGTAGGTTTTATTTTTAGGTTAGGTAGAATGTAGTAAGAAGAAAGTACAACAAGTAATTGATAAATGAGACAATTATACTAGCGGTCACCGGGCAGCCCATCCCAACATTTTTATCATCATGTACAATATGTATACAAAGTATCTATATATATATATATATATTTTTAATTAGATATATGTATATATAGATACATCATTTGCTTTACTTCTGGTCGATTTTTCATTTGGCTTGTGCAGATAAAAAGCGCACAGCACGAGACAGAAAATAATGTTTGAATTTAGCTGAAATCCATTTTTCTATATCTTTTTTTTCTTTTCTTTTTAATTTTTTATACTTTTCTTTTTGCAAATTTTTGACAAAACAAAGTGTGACAGAGAATAACTGAAATGATTGAGGTTTTTTTTTTTATTTACTTTATATACAAAAAGTGTTTTCATTTTTTAAGTTAAAAATTAAAAGAATTTCTTAAGCGAAAACTGAAAAGTTGTAGGATTTTTGGAGGGTTGGGGGAGCGGTACGGGTACGGGTACGGACAAATGAAAAATAAGTTGATGAAGTTAAATCGTTTGAAAATTGTTTATGCATTTTTTAAAAAATATATATATAGTATATGATTTCCAAAGCAGCGCATCAGTATCAGTTTGTTGAGTTTACTTATCTCCCGAGCACTAAGGATGCCATTAAAAACATAACTCAAAGCTAAAAAATGTATTTACATTAAGTATTTTTTTTTTTTTTTAAATAACTTTCGATCAGATCAGTTGTTTTTAAGCAAATAATATTAGATGATAATTAGTATAACATGCAGTTAAGCTAGTCTGGAAATCATATTAAAGCTTCGTTCCGTGCCGAAGTTGGTGTCCATTTGTGGTTCACTCGCTCATGGGTTTTACTGTACAAACAAATTTTCTTTGGGCGATTTTTTTATTGCGATGATTTCACGTCAATGATGATGATGGTATTTTTTTTTTAGGTAGTTGTTGTAATTGTTAGCAGTGGATTAATATAAACATTATTGAATTAATTAATAATCATGTACAAGGTGTTATTTAATTTAATTTTTTTTTGTATTATATATTTGAAAAAGGAAAATCAATCGAAGCGCTTCAATTGGTGACAACAAACAACAAGTTGAGGAAATAAAATGGAATAAAACAAATCAATGAATTAAGTATAATTAATTAAGTATCTTATCAACAAACGAACAAACAAACAAACACAATAAATATATTTTCTGTACAAGAGATGGCGAAAGGAGTCATTATTTACAGCGTGTGTTCTGGTTGTTGTGATTTGTATCCTTAGAATTTAGTTGATTTTTATTATAATATACACAATTTATTTAGCAAAGTTGTTTTTTGTGTTGTCTTCTGCTTTCTGATTTCTGTACAAGGAAAGAACTCTAGCTAAATGAAACGAGACAAAACCAACTAAAGTAGACCTAAAAAAATCATCATAAAAAGTAACAAAACAAGGCATACAAATTAAGATGAATGAGGTTTATGGCACGAATTTCATAAATATATATACACACAGATATATATATATATATATACAGTTATAAACAAAATTGACAACAGAACGTGGAACGTTGAAACCGAGCGACAACAAATTAATAGAACAAATGACAACGAAAACGAGCAAAAAAAATGAATGAGCACATAAAATATTGCATAAATAAATGAAATGAATTGAAATGAAAATGGCAATGTGAAAATACATACAGATATACCAGTTATACCTATATATATTTATATATAAATATATATACAACCAAGTGTAGGAGAAAGATAGACAGAGAGAGGGAGATAGTCGGAGAGAGAGAGACACGCGAAATTGGTTGACACCCTGGTCGCAAACACGCGGCTCACAGCGCCGACAACGGCATTTTTTGGGTCTGTCCTGTGCTGTGTTCTGCTGTCCCTAGGTAAATACGCTGTTTACTACTTTTTTTATACAAATATATATGTATGTATTGGGTTCCTTCCGTATGCTATGCATTGCGAAAACTGTACCGTCACACGCAGAGAGTAAAAACCCGCTCCCCGTTTCTGTTCTCCACTCCCAAAAAGGGGGCCAAAATGCCGAAAAAAAACTATATAAAATAAAATAAAAGTGGCTGTTGGCCTGACCTGTTCGCTGCCATGGTACGGCCAACAAATTACCCAGTCAACGTGCCAAAAGCAGGTTGTGCCACACACACACAACACAACCTAACACCCACCCATACCCACTACCCCCCCCACACACACACACACCTTCTGCTGTGCGTACATTCTTGCCGTTGTGGTTGTGTTGGCCATGGCCAAGCATAAAAGTTAGTATGCTAAACATTTTTACACACATTTGATTAAATTTAAATATCCTCGCACGAAAATTGGCCAAAAATACTGCTCTGCTGTTACCTGTTTTGGCACCCAGTCAATAAAAAGAAATCGTCAGGAAACGCAAATAGACAACTACACAAAAATGCCAAAAGAAAACAAATCGTATTTTAAGGTACAGCAGTTAAGAGTCGGGTAATCTAAAGTGTAAACAGTTTTTAAGTGCACAAAATTGGTTGGAATAGATCGGGAAACTATATGCACTCAATAAAACAATTTATTTACCATGGAGTATAAAAAAAGTATGTAAAACAAGTCATTTTATGGTATTTTTTAGTATACAGTATTTTTAGTATTTTAGCGAAAAAACATTCTAAAATGGTCAAGGGTTTTCATACGATTTCCATTAATTTCCAATTCTAAAAGTATCTAAACCAGATGCTCTTTCTAAAATCGGAAAAGCTTTCGAACTATTTTCCCACGCTATTTAAGCTAAAGGAAACACTGCAGTGAAAAGAAAAGTGAAGGAATTTCTGAGCGACAGCAAGACATAATACAGGTAGTCAGCTAGACTGTCAGGTGACAGTCCCCCCGTTAACAGACGGGGAGTACGCAGGCCGGAGGTACCGCGGAGCACTGCACGGAATGGCGCAATTTTGCTTAATTATTTTAATTATTTTTTATGCTGCCTACATTTGTGCACTCGACGCACTCTCTCGCTGCATAGCAATTAAAAATATGCTGCAGCCCTGGCACTCAGGGCAGCCAGGCAGGCAGGCAACCTGATGTCCTTTCTTCATTGAAGTTTGGTGCTTCCATTTCTGAGTGGGAAATCATGAAATTGGTATGCAAATACAACAAGCCATCATCATCTGCGGCATGACTCTGTAAATACTTACAGACAAGTATATATACACCAAATATGTATATAGTATTAATGTGCTGGCAAGATGTTGCGCCCACAGAAATAAAAACATAAAAAAAATACAAATAAAAATATTTGTAATTATGCCAGTGGGCAGAGATACAAGTGGGCGTGGCAACGCTGAAGTAGTTGTAACTACCATCAATGATTGTTCTACTATCTGCTGGCTATATTTAGTACTTTTCGTGCAACATTAGCATTTACACGGTATTTGTAGCCTACACTCGTATCGGAGTCATTAGTTTCCATTAACTTTAATTGTGCTTTATATACCTTTGTCACGCTTTGACGCTGTATTGTATTCAGTTCATAAAATATCTATCGAATCGGATTAATCCATCATTTAGCTTTAAGCTTAAATCGGTAGGCAAATAGCGCTAAACTAACGGAGCGAGTTTGATGTGCTGAAATTTCCTTTTACACACTGTCCCCGCACGCCCTTTCAGTCGAGTGGCATAGCAGTCAGCTATCAATTATATCCAGCAATTTAATTTAATACATGAAAAACTCCACTTCACTTGTACAAATTTCAACTGCTTTGTGAACAAATCAATTAACAAGCAACTTAATCAAATTAAGTTATAATCTGCAAAGACTTTAAATAGATTTCTATATATTCCTAATTATGATTTATTACCAAAGCAACTGTCAAGGAAATTCAGTTTAAAACTAATCGCAGTAATTACTCAACAAATTTTGTCTTGAAATACAATATTTGAGTGAATTTTGTTGACTGTCGCAGAGACTGCGATTTGCCACAACATAGTCAATGATATTAATCATTAAACAGGCTCATTAAAATTAATTACTAAACGGTTCATCAGCTGTTGTGGCAGGGGCGCAAGGAGAAAAGGGGACGAACGGAACTGTAAACAAATTTTAAATCAAAAATGTGTGTGTGGGTGTGCTTGTTGTGTGTAAAAGGATACTGTTATGAAGCTCAAATAATTGTTGAATTGTTTGGGCAACAACAATAGAATGGGGACTAGTTGTTTAATCCTGTGGAAGCTTTGCTGTAATTGAAACTGCTCAAAAGCTGCTCAGTTAACAGTTGCAGATAAGATACTTGGCTAAAATGTGGCTAAAATAAATTGTATACAATTCAATTGAACAACTAAAGCAGAAGAAGAAGAAGAAGAAGAGTAGACAATACAAAATGTGGCAAAATTCAATTTAAAGTCTGTGTCTCCCTCTGTCACACGAGTGTTTGCATTGAGTTTTGAATTTTGTAAGCTGCTCATTTAATCAAAGGCAGTCAAAGCCCTAGGGGTGTGTGTGGGAGTGTGTGTGTATCCCTGTGTGTGCTCATAGCGAACAAATAATAACATAAACCTAATAATGATATGTATTGTTATATTGTAGCGATTGTTTTACGGCCTGCTAATCAAAATAAACATTTACCGCCACACCCACTTTAAACACACGCCCACCGGCCGCCCCCACAGTCACTGTGTCTTTCCTTTGAATTATAAATAAGACCTAAAACTCGCGTTTAATATTTAAACAAAATCAAATCAAATATAAAAAGACCAAACCGGAGGAACACGCGCCAGTCAAGAGAGAAGACATAGGCTGACATTCAGTCAGTCATTCAGTTCATTCACTCACTCAGTCAGTCACTCAGTCATTCAGTCAGTTGGTTAGTCAGTGAATGCCCAAGTTGCCAGCATTAAATTAGAGCACTCTTCAGCCAGGAGTAATAGAGACAGCTGCAGATATAGTATGAGTTGGCGCTTTTCCATCGATCCGGAGACGAATACGGTTACGGATACGGATCCGGAGCAGAGTTGGTAGCGTTATTGCCAGTGCTGGCCGAGCAGGCACTTAAACTAATTTGATTTCTATTGAGGCAAACAAATAATAAATAATGAATTTACATTTCTATGCGTGCTGCAGCTCTCAAGTGTGCGTGTGTGTGCGAGTGTGTGTGTTGCCATGGCTAGAACTCTGCTGAACGGGTATTGCTGCTAGTGTGAATACACTTGTATGCAATTATGGTCTTAGCCTTACAATTAGTTGGCTCTAATTGCAACGCCCCCAATGCAGTCGTACTGTCACGCCCCCCTCTACAGCGATATGAAGAAAAACTTTGGCACTTGACAAGCTGCTAGTAAGCGGATTAGAGCAATTAACCACTGCTTGGGCTTTCCATGATACCAAAATGGAAAACTAAACACAACTACACACAGTTCTCTGCATAAGTATATGTGTGTGTTCGGGTGTGTGTGTTTAAACATTTTAAGCTGAACGCTAGTATAGTGTGCAACCTGCACAAGTATCTACATATTTCAGTGGCAAAGACACTTCAGACTGCACTCAAAAGGATTGGATAACTAAAACACACACACACACCCGCACACACAGACGTAAATTTTAAAAAGGATTCGACTTTGAGAGCTGCCACACAGTTGTGGGTGTGTGCAGTGCGGGAAGCGTGTCCACATCTGAGCCATGTTAACTGTCTGTCTTTCTTAATTTACTAAACAAACAACTTCTTTATAAATTATTCAATTCAGTGCAGTTTTTTATTTATATATAAATTTGTGAAGTGTAAAATCGCAAGATATATGAGCCAGTGCCTAGCTTCGTTTCTGAACTACTGTGCGAATTAGTATTAAAAAAACAACACTAGAAATCTTTTTACAAATGAACAACAGGAATTGTAACTTTTTATAGTCTTGAGTATTGAACAGTTTCAAAGTTTCAGTTTCGTTGTCTAAAACTTCTTCTAAAAATTTATAACTTCAAACTATAGAAAATACTTTGTATTAGTGGACAATTATTATCTTAATTAAAAACCGTACTCTGTATTTTAAATTGCTTCTAAAATTCCAGTCTTGCTCGCACTTTTCTTTTAACAACAACTAAATATAATCCATTACTTCTAATAGTTAAAAAAAATATATTTTTTAATTTCTTTAACCCTCAAATGTTTTCAATACCTTTAATATTTATTTTATAAATTCTTCAAAATTTCTACCTTTACTAAAAGGTTAAAATATTTTCCATGTATTTACTACTCAGTATTCAGAATTCTGAATTCAATATTCAGTTGGTTGGTGCCATCGTGTGAAGACTTATAAATAAATCATTTATCGCGCGACTCTGGCAAAAAAAAAAAGACAAAACAAAACAGATGAAATAAAATCGGTTTAAATTCGAAAAATCGCTCAGAATTCGTGCAAATGATTAAAGTGAACTTTAACAACACAATAGAGAGACATAAATAAATTCCTTTCAAACTGCATTTCGTCTGTTATTGTTGCTATTTTCAGTTATGCAATAAATAAATACATATTCATTAGTTTATCGTGTGAAATGAATGACGCGAAATGGAAGAATTTACAGTGAAGACTGAGTTGTGACAAACTTAATGAAATGCATTTCAGATTGATTACAACAAGAGACAAATTTAAAGCCATGATCTTAAAGAGTTCTTGACTCTCCATAACAGTTAAAGTATTAGTTAGTATATATAGTAGATATATCTAGTGGATTTGGTGCTGTGTGAAGCATCTATGCTGGCTGGATGAGTTGTATTTACAAATGAGTCGAAACGACAGCGCGATGGTCACGCTTAAAGCTCTATATATCAATATACATATATATATTTATATAGTAGATAGATTTATGTATATACAGTACGAGAGTAAACACAAAATATAATTGTGCGCTTTATGTTTGAAGATGAAGAAAAAACGATAACTATACAATTTTGAACGTTCAATTTGCAACAAATTCTGCATGTGTCTGACATCAAAAAAAAAAAAAAGAAATTAAATGCAAATTTTGAAAATCCCAATCAAATTTTCTGTTCTCTATGTGTAAACTTCCGACAAAACTTATTTTCTTTTAGTGGTTCTCATATATATTTATTTAATAATCGAATGGAACACACACATACTCAACACTCACACACACCGATTCGGAAATGAAAACTAAAAAGAAAAACTCATTTTTCGTACACTTTTTTCTTAATTTTGGTACTGAAATCGCTTTGTACACGTATCTTTTTGTATTTGTTAGTTAGTTTCGCTGTTGTTCTGGTAGTTGTAGGTTGAGAGAGTTGTTTTAAATATTAAAGTACGAAAAAAAAAAGTATACATATCATATATAAATATTGAATAAGGTTTGCAAATTTTTATATATATATATAAATATATTTATATATACAGATGTATGGTTTTGTTGGAATAAAAAAATTATATGATTTGAATAAACAATTCGATTCATTAAGAAAATGTTTTGCTTTTGTTTTTAATATATTTACACGATTTTTAATTATTTACAGTTCAAATTGAAACGTAAAAGAGTTGAAAGGAAAAACCAAGCATAAACTTAAAAACAAAACTGATAAATTTGTGTAACTAAAAGTTGATAATATTTTTTTCTATTTTTCGAAAGGTTTGCCGCGATTATCATTACATTTTACTCAATTTATTTAACGTTTTTTAATTGCATTTCTTTCGTCAAATGTTTGTAGCTTTTTTTTTTTTTGTTTGCTGTCTTTTGCTTTGTTTTAGTTAAGTTTAGTTTAGTTTAGTTCTGTTGGGACGGGTTAATCTGCTAATCCGCTAATACGTTTGAAAATCGCAACTAAGTAGCTTAATTGGATTGACAACTAACGATAAATAGTTGATATTAGATATTGGATAGCATTAAGTTTGTATCTTTTTTTTTTGTTTTTTTTTTTTTATTATTTGCAACGTGTGTAGGTTGAGAAAAATGTACAATTCGTTTAGTTTTTTGTTATTATATTTTTTAGTCATTTATATATATACACATATATAATTGATTTTGTTTTTTAGTTTATATATTTTAGTTTTATACGCTTTGTGTGGATTTTAATCGAGTTGGGTGAGATTCGAGATTTCAAGACAGAGACAGAGAGTGAGAGAAAGAGAGAGAGAGGACCCTTGCCATGACAAATGTAAACGGGGGAGAATTCTTATATTTTTTTGTTTTATTATTTATTTATCATTTTGTATGCAGAGTATTTGTTGTTTGGAGACTATTTACAAGTTTGGTTTGGTTTGATTTGATTTTTTTAGAATTACGAAATCAAAGTAAACAAAAACCAAAATAAGTAAAACTAAACTCAAACTAAATAAATACTGTAATTAAATAAATCAAATGGTAAAATTACAAACTAAACAAGATACTTTTCAAAATACAAAATCATACGAGGAGAAACCTTTAGACTTTTATGTGTATTTTTTTCTTTTTGTTAAATTTTTTTTCTTAGCCTTTCGAATGCAAAAAAAATCTGTTGTATTTCTGTTTTCAAAAAAATGAAAATAAATTAAATGAAAATGCGTTTAAATCATATGATTATGTTAGTAATGTTTTTGGTTAAACTAAAGAGCAGATTGAAATGTTAAAAAGGTGGAGAAAATGAATAAATAACTGGTATTTTGAGATAGCGAGTTAAGAGATAGAAGTTTTTTTTTAATAATTTTTTTTTTTTTGTTTTTGGTTTGTTTTGTTTTTGCTTAAGTTTATAAGAATTAAGAAAAATATAAAGTTAATGCTTACAATCATTCATATCGTCATTGGATCTCATTATGTACTGATCCGATGATGATAGTCTTGAATGCCCGTTCGTATTGGGATGAGCTCCCCCCCTATGATCACTTTGTTTAATAGAGCTACGCATCGCCAGTGCAGATGGATTCGACTGATGCATATACATACTATCACCTTCGCACTCACTTTCTTTATACTGGAGCACATTTTTATGCTTCTCATAGATAACCAGGCAACGATGACATCCTTTCCTAAAAAAAGTTTTTGATTGCAACGAAAAGTTTTGTATTTGGTTTGGTATTTAATGGGTATATTTTTGTGATTGTGTAATTAGTATTAGTGTTTAGTATTTTGGCATTTGGTACAGCTGGACTGGCGTATTGTGTTTAAAATTGTGTTCAAAATAAAATACTTTAACTATTCCATCGGGGTATTATTGAAGCCTAATTATGTTTCAAGACCCCGAAAAAAATACATTTAACTTTGTGTGTTCTATAAGCATATATCTTCTCGATATACATACATATTTGTTGCCAACTTTGTCTTGAATTGGCTTTTTACGCTAGTATTTTATTATATTCATTTCGAGTAACTGAAAATGATCATAAAAACGAACTCAAAGGACGTACACTTAAAAACTGAAGAGTTAACAAAATATATGTGGTTCAAAAGACGTTAAAGATGTTAAAAATAATTTGTTGTTAAAAAAATTCAATTATTTCAAAACCAAAAGTAGATGTAGTATTTATTTAGTATTATTTTCTTTTTTTTTCTGAGGTTAGGCAAAATTTGGATTCTTGGGGGCAGTTGTTAGTTGTCGTAGTTGGTTAGTTTTATATATATTACGAATACTTAAATAGGATTTTTGTTTTTCAATAGAGATATATATATATACGATAGCATAAAAAGTATTATATTTAAAACACGACAAAAAGTTTTACAAAAATGGAAAAGAAAACACGAAAAAACTGTTCTAGGCACACAAAAATGTTGCCCCAAACAATTAACTGTTTTTTGGTTTTACAAAAAAGCATTGAAAAAGTTGAAAAAATCTGTTCACATTTCAGCTACAACTGAAAAAATTGGCATTATCGCTTATTTAAAGTTATTTAAATATATATATATATATTTAAAACATGACAAAAGAACAAAAATCAAAAAAGTAAAATTGGATTAAAAGCAGCCAAGTATTATATATCATTCAAAATCAAAATAGAAGTTTGATTTTTTTGTACAAAAAGCAAAGTTGCCTTTTAAAGTTCTTAAAAAAGGCAAACTAAAAAATAAAATAAAAAATAAATAAATGATAAGTAAAAGTTAGTTTTAGATTTAGTTTTACTTTAGAGCATTTACAAAACAGCTACGTAGTTGAATAGATAGATTTTAGTAGTTTGACTTTTAGATACATTTTCAGTAGCTCGGAGTAGGGCCAAGAGACATGAGACACGGAGACATCAGAGAGAGAGAGAGAGAAAGAGAGTGAAGGAAAAAACAAACTAGTTTCATAGGCAAAGTTAAGAGCAGCTGACGACAGGTTTTCTAGTCGTCTGACCAACTGCCTTTCAGTCTGTACAGATGTCCCACTGTCTGTCTGTCTGTCTGTCAGTCTGGCTGTATCTAAACGATGTCTCCATGTCTTCATGGCACTCTGTGAGTTTTCTGCTGAGCACACACACTCTAACTCTATTGGCCAATGTTAGAGCCGTTCTTTTTAATGAGGTTATTGCTGCTGCAGTTTTCTGCCTGGTCTGGTCTGGTCTCGTCTGATTCCTTACCTTGAGCGCGCACAGTTCAGTTCAGCCAACACTTTCTTGACTCGTACGTAACGAAAAAACTTATTCAATTATAGGCAAAACACAAAAAGTAATAAAAATAAAGTGACTACATGGAGTACAAGTACAAGTGGTAGTACATGTACTAGTGCTAGTACAAGTACTTTTAACGCCTGTTCAGCTTCTTTTCTTGCTTCTTATACTTTTATGTTTTTTTTTTCTTTCTATTTGCCAGTTTCTTTTATCTTTTTGGGTTTGAAATGTTTCTGTTAGCTTAGCTTGTTAGGTAAAAATAGATTTATATATAAAATATAAAAAAAATGTATCTTTTGTTTACTTACTCATCGACTATCAGATACTTGTTACCATCCATGGCAGCACACCTGCCGCGATAACTGAACTGAGAGCCCTTGATGTGTATGGATTGCTGATAGCCTGAGAGGAACCAGGAGCCCTCCCAGTGCACCGGAAATGTGCAATTTGTGGGCGCTGCAAGCAACAAATAAATAAACATAAATTAATCATAAAAGAAAACAACATTGTAATCAATTATTAATAACAATTTTAATAGCCAAATAACAAAAGTACAAAGGCAGTGAGATAAGAGTGGGACAGAGAGAGACGGAGAGAGGGAGAGGTGTAGAGTGTATGAAGAGAGAGGCAGAACAAGTGACTTGTGACCTCAATTGCCGGTTCATTGTTCATTTAACGACAGCATCCGAGCAGGCAACATAAAAGAGCAGTTCCAAATATGTTTCAATATCAGAGACTATATACTTAATAGATACAAGAAATCTTTGCCTGAATTGAGAAATAAACAAGAACAGCAACAAAGACATAAATATATTTATTTAATTCAGTTGTTCAGTTCAGTTGCTTTTTCGGCGCTGCTCTTCTAATTGTAATGTCAATTTTTATGCCAAGATTTGTGGCTTTTTAATTTATAAATTGTTTCAATTATTATTATGATTGTATTTAAGTGCGTGCGCATAAGTGTCAGTGGTGTGCGTGTGTGTGACTCTAAGAGACCAAAAATTTACGACCCTCTGCCGGCGCAAGGGCGCATAAATAAGTTGAACAAGCAGCAGAACCAGAAACGGCTCGTAATAATAATAATGTCGCACACAGATACACACACGCACACACACACACATACTCAACTCTCACACATCTATAGACTCATGCTCGATGGCATAAAAACTACCGAAATGGCAATTGTGAATATTAAAAAGAAAAAAAAAACCGAAAACAGAAAAGAGAATCGAGCTAACTGGCAAAGGCAGCGGCAAAGGCAAAGAAAACGAATCGTTAGCTAAAGGCATGCCACATTCGGTGGCACAAACGGGGCTGAAACGGCACTAGACACACACACACAGTCACACACACAGGCACTAAGAGAAAACAATAAGTATATACATTTATATATAAATACATATCTATATGTTTGTATATATACAAATATATATAGGAAAATGGTAAAACCACCCTCGTTTTGTGCTTTATGCTGACACGGAGTTGCAAGCAAAATTGGGAGTTTGGGTTGGAGTGGGGCGTGTTAGGGTGTAGCTGCTCAGCACGCGGCTAGAGCAGAGGGGTAGACAGGGATGGGGGGAGGAAGAACTGCTGGCCTGGCCTGGCCTGGCTTGGCTGGAAGCCGAGAGCTCTACGCATTCAAATATACAAAAGTCGCAGAGACGAATGTTGCGCACGAATCCGCTCACACACAAACACACACACACCCAAACTCACACACACACAGCGCTACTCTAGAGCGATACACATTTTATTTTATTATTCCTTTCCTTTCCTTTGCTTGCCTTTCTTTTATTTTACTTTACTTTACTTTACTGTATTTTATTTTATTTCTCTTTATTTTTTTTTGCTGTTTTTGGTTTTTTTCACATTTTGTTGTTTTCACATTTGTGGCAAACAAAAGGTACTCCTGCGCAGGATCAGCGAATCCCTGTGAACTCGCAGCTCCCACCCGCTAATGCTGCTACTAGTCCCTACTTCAGCCACGCCCCCCCGCTCTAGCCTCCTCTAGCCACCACTTATAGCTGTACAAACAAAGCTGCTCTGCTCGCTGTTTCATTGTCCAATGACTTGTATTATTTTTTTTGTATTTTTGCTACTGCTGCTGTCATAATGTGTCGCCCCTCCGCACTGCTCTGTCCCCAGCACAACACTCATACGCACTGTAGGAGTATTTTATTTTTTCGTTGCATACTTTGGGGGGCATGGGCCACAGCGAGTGCCCCAAAGCTGCACGCTTGTAATTGTTTCGCCAATTTCAAGTACCGTGCATAATTTTCCAACATGATTCAATACTTTTGCGTGAGTGCCACAGCAGCGGCAACAACAGCAACAACCACAAAGGCAGTCAACCCCGAAAATCGTTGGTGCTGCAGGACACAAACCCTAGAAAACTACACGCTAAAAGCAAATATACAAAGCAAGCATCAGGAGGACAGACGGAGAGACGTAGAGACTGACAGACAAGCGTACAAATACGTATGGACAGTTGAAATGACGTGCTTTACACACACATACACTTTATACCCACCCATACACATATATCTTTTGGCGTGTTTTGTGTGGATTAGAGTGAGCTCAAGTACAAAGCGAAAAAACTGCGAAAAAAAAGAATTATGCCCCGATCTTCTTGCCGCACATAAAATACCCTCGAAAAATCTAATTGATTTGGTTTCAATACAGCCATAACAATAATAATAAACAATTCTATAGACTTTCTGCACACTTGAGGCTTTCTCCAAATAAAAAATAGTCCGAATTTGTTTTTGAGATACTTAGTTATATATAGGTAGCGGGAAAACAATTATGTAAGAGTTTTTATGCTTATCAGCTGGCTGTAATCAGCGCGCTTTACATCATGCTTACTTAAGCCTTATCTGACATATTTGATCAGACACAAATCGGGGAGGAAAACACGTTATTAATTGCTGAGAGCGCTGGGAAGTGCTTACCCTTATGGTGCTGTCACTATAGACAATTTATAGCTAGAACTAGCTGGGTTTCAAAGCCAGAAAAAAACTAGAAATCTAGCTGTTTAAGCCTTTTGAATATATAAAACTTGTAGGAACATGTACTCAATTTGCTTGACTTCAAAATTTGTAGAAATCAATTTTTATCAAAATATATAAAATATTTTTATAAGAAAATTTACATACGGGCTTGAATGAATCATAATTTCTGTATTTCAATTTAATACTACATATTATATACATTATTTTATGTTTTTCCACTATCTACAATTTTGCAAAAAACTAATGCGATTTTGTCAAACAAACAAAAATATGATTAGAACTCTATTGTGATTTTTAATAATTAAAATTTAAGTTAAAAAGCAAATAATTATAAAACTATATTGTCCATATAATGTAACACATAATATTATTTTTTTCTTGTACACATTTTTAACGTATATTTAAGTATTTTAAAATCTTGCTTAAATTAAAGCTTCTATAGTAAATAAACCTATCTCACTGATTTATCATAAACTAATCTCTAACAATTAAATTAATTTGTTCAACAACATTTTTGCGACCCTCAAACGAAAAAAAGAAGTCATTAATGTTATCTGGTTTTTGGTTTGTTTGTTGTTTGTTTCTAATGTGGTTTATGGTGATAACATAATTGCAGCAACAAGGCCTATAACATACGGGTATTATCTCAGTATCTGAACGGATCTAGATGCGTAATGGCAACTTTAACGCGTTAACAGCTCCTTAACCCAATTAAAGTGCCCACACCTTCAGATTGTGGGTGTTCCGAAAGCATTAAGTGCTTAGTGGAGCAGGAGGGTAAGCAGAAGTAACTAACAGACCGCATTACTGGACCACCCTTATCGGCAGGGCAACGCACCATATATTTTGCTACACACACACACACACATTAAGTGGGTGTAGCTCAAAGAGCATGACGCTTCGCTTTAGACTCATTTGCGTTTGCATTTGGAATTTGGACCTTCGTAGCGGCCGAAAGAGGGCGCTGTGTGAGAGGGGTTGTACTAAGGGGTAGTGGTAAGTGGTCGGGGGAGTGTGAGGGGGGGTGTGTGGAACGAAGCAACCAAAATGCTTTTGTCCAACTTGAGTGAATTATGGTCAGCGGTCGGTGGTTGCCCGCCGCTTTTTCTGTCTGTTTGTTTCGGGCAATTTCCGTACAATTTGCCATTTGTTCGTGTTGCTGTTGTTGTTGTTGCTGTAGCGGCTGTTGCTGTGTTGTTTTCTTTTTGTTTTACCCAAAAATACCAAAACAGCACAAAAAACAACTAGTAAGAAAGGCTACAGTTCAATGAGCCGACAGGAAAAGACCGCGTAGCACAGTGTTGTTTAAACAGAAGTTTTTAAGGACCGATTTAATCAGGGAAATCTGTAGGGGGAGTATCACATAGCTAAACGCATTTTATTACATAAGCCTCAATATTTTTTGTATATTTTAAGCACTCAAATTTAAAGTCTTTAGCTCTTATAGTCTCTACAATTGAACTGTTTCAACGAAAGGAATATAAATGCTTTCTGGGCTTCTCCACGCCCTGCTACGCGGTCTAAAAAAGTCTACCACTTTTTTATTGTTAAGCAAATTTGCTCATGGAGAAACAGTTGAAACGCATTATACGAGAACGCAGATCTGCGGTCACAAAACTACTTATGGATTCAATTGAGCATGACCGTACAGCTGCCAAGGGCAGGGAGGTGGGGGGCAGTCAGGGCAGGGGCGGCGATGAGGGGGGATGAGCACAGACACAAACAGTGGCAGCTGACGCACACTGCAGCAATGTTGTGCCCACTAAAAATTATGCTCAAAATTAAATGAAATGTTTGTTGTTTGGCGGCAGTGGAGTGAGTAGGAGACCAAGCGGTAGTAGGGGTGGAAAGGGGGTCTTCTTGGGGCGCAATAGAGGGGGTATTCAAGCAGTAGCCGTGGCAAATTATAAATTCTTATCATAGCGCTACTTATCGGCATGCGTTACGCGCATTCCGTTTTACTTACCATCTTGTCGACCGCCCCAGCCGCTTACGGACGTGGCCAAAAGCATCGTCAGCATCAGCGTTCGCAGCCAACTTTTTGTCCATGTCATGTTGATGCTGCTGCTACTGCTGCTGATGAGACAGCTCCTGCTGCTACTGCTGCTGTTGCTTGACTCCATCCTTGTGATTGGCTGCCAGCTCGACATTGTTGTCGTCCTCGTTCTGGGGATTGTAGTTGTGGTTGTGGTTGTTGCTGTGGTTGTGGCTACGTTCGTGGCCATCATCAGTTTCGTTGTTGCCGTTGCTGCTGTCGCCTTGACGTTGACGTTGCTGAAGACGCTGCTGTTGCTGCCATTGCCCGGCGGCAGCAGCTGCTGCCAGAATTTTAGCCACGTAATGCTGGAAAGTTCATGCCACACTCGCTGCGTCTGCTGCTTTTGTTCCAGCTCAAGTCGTTTCAGCGCACTAATATCACCGTTATAGTTAAAGCACCTACATTCATCATCATCATCGTCATTAGCTGCATCTTCATTATCATGTAGCAGCGTCGCGCCTGTTGTGGCCAACGCAGTTGTCGTTGTTAGCGAATTGTTTGTTGTTTGGTTACTTGTTGTTGTTGTTGTTGCTGCTGCTGCTGCACTGCTTATTGAATTTGCCAGACTTTGTCGTTCGCGTCGCATTCGTTCACGTCGCTGGCGCCGCACAATCGCCAGACATTCCAAGTCGTTGCCATTTTCAGCGTCCACATCATCAACAGCGTCGCCTTCTTCTTCTCTGGCTTCCCAGCCACCTACAACAATTGGCATAACTAATTGCGACAGGCGTCTGAGATCGATGCAGCTATGCGCCACTGCATCCCTGGCTAACTGAATATCACGCTGCTGAAATTCTCCCTCGTCGCCGCATTCATAACTTCTGTGTTGCCAACAACAACAGCAGCAGCTGCAGCTGTGGCTGTGGCTATGGCTCCTACGACTGCGTCCGACAATCGCCTCGGGTGACTGTCCATCTCCTTCTAGTACCTCATTCTGTTCCTCTCTCTGTGCGTGACCACATGGCTGGCAGAAAGGCGGTAAATAGATTAACGACATTGCTCTTGCTCTCGTCTTGGACGTGGCTTGGCTGCTTTCAGTGCTCATGGGTTTTCTCGTCCTGGCAGCGTTCTTGCTTGTTTGCTGCATTTCCAGTGTTTTTTTCTGTGGGCACAAAGAGACAAGAGTGGAATATTTGATTATTTGACATTAT
Source organism: Drosophila nigrodunni (assembly GCA_020829145.1). Lineage (NCBI taxonomy): Eukaryota > Metazoa > Arthropoda > Insecta > Diptera > Drosophilidae > Drosophila > Drosophila nigrodunni. The sequence goes on from JACVCZ010000001.1 coordinate 27,648,986, forward strand.
AAAGCGCAAACATGGCAAGTGTAAATATGAAATAAGGTGGCATAAACACACACACAGGCACACACACACCATCACACAGACAATCACACACTCGTACTCGTCTGAGAATTGTCGCATTTGAATTTCGAATTTTGAATTTAAAATAAAGCGCCACCGCAGCGCCATTGTTGTTTCAACACGCCCCCTCTCCGACCCTCCCTCCACCACTACGTGCGACAAATTCCCCCAACGCCTATATTTACATACAATATGCATGTGTTAGTGTGTGTGTCTGATTATATGTATATAAATAATCCCAGAAAATTCATTGTTCAACAGCATATAGACAGAGAGCCTAAGCGCCTAAGAGCCAAAATGCAGTTGCCCCAAAAATAAAACTTCCTCGGCGGCGCATTAAAAAGCAATAAAAATAAATATGCGCTAGGGAAACACTGATGAAAAAAAAAGCGAGCGACACTCAATCCAAATAAAATGTCCAATGGCGCGTAAATCAAAAATCACGCGCTATAAAAAAAATTAAGACAAAATTTATACGACGTCGTCGGCGACTAGACTTCGCATACAAATTTCCCATCCGTTGTCTCTTCCGTTATTTTTTGTTTTTCCTGCATTTAGCGCCTCCGGGTAACAACGTGCAACAAAAACACCAACAACAACCAAACCATACCAATATCATCATCAAAAGCAACAACAACAATAGCCACTTGAGAGATTTATTTTATTTCATACGTTGCCAGACATGCCACGGAAATTATCTACCAACCAAAATACCAAAAAAAAAAAATAAAACCAAACTTCCAACCTAAATAAATTTCTCAATCGCCGGGTTCAGACATTTGCAATTATCATCTCTATAATTACAATTAGTTTATTTTTTATGCGCGAACATTTAAAATTAATTTATTACTCATTAAAATATTGAAAGTTTTAAAAATGAACTGATAGAAATCCAGCGCTGAACTGGGTCATTTTTAAAGACACTCACTTGTACAGGTTCATGCAATGAACTGCAGCTGACTGGCAACACTTTGCTTATGTCTTCATTTATCGCTCTCAGGATCAGCAGCAGCTACAGCTATCTCGCTCTGTCCTTCAAGCTGCTACCAAAAACTACACTCACTCACATAGCTTGGCTTAGCAGCTGCTCTCTCAGCGAAGCATGTGACGTAAAATAACAACAAAAATAACGTTTGACAATATAAGGGAGCATTTAAGAGAGCAGCTGTGGCGAATAAAAACAGCAACAAATCTTTCTTCTTTAAAATTATAAGAGATCTTAATCGTTCATAAAAGGTTATGTAAATGATTAGACTCTAATAATCACATGTAATAATGTTTAACGAATGAATTTTAAAGCAGTCAAGGGACTCTCAAAAAAAGAGCAATCGCTTGAAATATCTTTAAGCACGCTTTGTGCACATTAATGAGTACTCGTGCGAGTGAATGGGAAGGGAGGGGAAATTACAAATTCCCCCACCCACCTAAAATCAAAAGCCATTCCCCTCATTTTTTTTGATAAACTTTCCCATACGATGAACAGAGGTTGATGAGAATGATAAGATTGTGGGAGGGGGATTACATGGGGGGCTTGTGTAAAAGAAGGTATAATGCAATTTTCATGTTATGTAAGCGCTGCTCTTAGCCCATCATCTATGCTAATTAAGTTAATTAAAAAGTACCAGCAAAGTATTTGCACTTGGCCAACTTCACGTCATAATCAAAGTTGAAGCGCATCGCATGGAAAATGAAGCCCAAGTCATGTCAAATGCTCTTAAAAAGCCAAAGCAGCTGACACACACACATACAAGGGGAGTGAGAGAGAAAGACTTGAATGAGCTTTTGTGAGGGAACAAGTCAATGGCAGGAGCTGGAGCTGGAACTGGAGCTGTTTGAACTGCAGATTGAAGATGGCAGCGTCACTGCCATTCACAAAAAAATATATGTATATATAAAAAAAAGAGACAGAAACGAGGCCAATTATAAGCTCCATCATTAATTTAAATAAAATTAATTTTCCATCGCCACAAAAAAGAAATCGTCGCTCAATGAGACAGCGAAAGAGGGAGAAAAATGGCAGGGGCGTGGGGAGGAGTATAGAAAATGACAGCAGAGACGGTGGCAGATACTAAAAACATTTAGGCGGAATTATAATTTTGTTTTCGCTTATTTATAATTTACGTTGAAAATGTGAAACACCTGACAGCTAAAAAAGAATTTATGTTTGCATGTTTCCCATTAATTTATTTTTCCAGAACGCGGTGGGCTGAGCAGTGGGAAATGCAGGAAAATGCCAGTTTGCCAGCTCTACCCCCAGTCCCTCCACCTCTACCACGAGCACTGTGAAAATATTGGAGCTGCACGAAAATGCACAGCAGGCGTGGAGCAGTAGAGGAAAGCGTGGCGAGTGGGGTGCTGCGGGAAAAGCCCAAAGACGTTGGAAAATAGTATGCACCAGGCACATTTTCCTATCACGTTTGGACTATAAAACAGCAAGGCAGCGACAGAGTCACTGTGAGTCTCTTAGACCAGCACTGTACCCCCCAACCCCTCCTCCACAGCACTGCCCTTCCCCTACTACCGTCGCCTCGTTTCAGTCTAGAAATTCGCCAGTGCTGCTGATGATGTTGTTGATGACATGCAGCGCCAGAGCCTCCGCCAAAAGACACAAGACAGCAGCGGACTCCAAGAGACAGTGGCGGGTACGGCAGGGGCTGTGCGGGGTAGGCGGGGACACCCGTAGGAGACAACGGCGCACAGACAGTCGCAAGCTACCGAGACTCCTCGCTGCAGTGCAGAAAACTTGTCAAGTAAATATAAACGAAATATGTGTGGCATGGTCACCCTGCCGCCCTCCTACCCCCCCTATCCTAACCATGCCGTAGCGCCGTCTTCTGTAGCACTTGTTTTATTTCATTCCCATTTTATTATTATTTTTGCCCGGCCAAAAGATGAAGCTGAAGACGACGTCGATGTGCAAAAGCAGCAGCACATAAAAAAAAAAAAAAAAAAAAAAGAAGCAGAAAAAAAAGAAATATTTTTATGCAACATTTTTATGATTTCCGTCTGTTTGGTGTCGAGCAACAAAAGGCTGCAACAGTTTTATGCCTCGGCCACCCCACCCTCCCTACGCCACTGCTCTATCTGCTTCTTCTTCATCACCTGCTTTCAATTAAACGACACTTTCCTTGCATCATTTTCATTTGTGGTTCATGCTGCTCTTCAGCTTATTTCTCATTACGATTGAAATGTTTTTGGACAACTGGAAACTGGGGTGACTACTCCAACTCCCTCCCCCTGTTCTTATCCCCCCTTACTATCTCTGTTTCACTTTGGTAGACTGCGGTGTTGATGGGACTCTACTTTTGCTCCCTTGTCTCACTTCATCAATCATTAATTTCGTTTATTTTTAGTGAAAATAATCACTTTGAGGAGCAACATATGCGAACTGTGCGAATGTTTCGCATGTGTTGGCAGAAACAGTGAAGGGGGGAGGTGGAGTGGCTGGTTGTGGGTTGACGACTACCATGACAAAGTGCCTTAAAGGATGCACAGCGTCCAGCTTTAAGCAATTATCAAATGGAAACCGAGTAGCATGTGCCACTGACAAATAATTCCATTTGCTGTACGGTGAAATGACTTTATTCAACGTCAGATTAAGGGTTGTAACAGTAAAACCATATAAACTGATAAAATATAAGAAAGTTTATATTTTGTTTATACAAAGAAAGTAAATTATACACAATATAAAAATAGCAACATTATCAAGAATTATAACGAAAAGATGTCTCAGCAGCAGAGCAAAGCAGATTGTCTTATCGCCGTAGCTACGAAACTTTAGTCATTCACACGCACACACCCAACACCCACACACACACGCGTGCATATAAAAAAATTAGTCAATGCCGTAAAAGTTGAATAGACGAACGGAAAGCGCTAGAGTAATTCACTTAATGCAATGCATTTCCGTTTTGCTGCGGGTTTTGAAAACCGTTATCGTGTTATCTGACAACATGATTTTTTATCTATGCGCGCTGTGTATGTGTGTGCGCGTGTTATGTATATTTGTCGATAACATAAATATGACAGGATTGGCAGCCCTGGTGCAATTGCAGTGCGCGCACCTCATTGAACTTTTCAGACAAACACAATTTGTCCGATAAGAAAAAAATATAACAGAAAAAAAGTCTATACGACAAACGACACGACACGAGGCGCAGGCGGTGCAAAGAGATGAGAGTGAGAGAGGACGGGACGGGGGTCTCTGCTAGTGGACAGGCGAACAGAGGAACTGAGGGACGAACAAACGGACGGCGCGCACTAATGGCCACCATTAATAATTGAAAAAGTGAAACAGTTGAGCATGTGAGTAAATGGGAGTAGAAGTTGGGGTATAAGAGAGGGCATGAGATGCCGAAGCATAGCATAGAGGTAGCTCCAAACTGTTTCAAAGGGGTAAGAGTATGCAAGGGGGGACGCCACCAGAAGGGGTGGTGACAAAAATCTATAACCAAAAAAGTTATGAATAAGCGAACGAAAACGAACCACCAAAGCGAAGCAGAGGCAAAGGCAGTAGCAGTGGCAGCGACAGCGGCAGAGGCCGCAGAGGAAGTAGAGAAAGACAAAACGAATAAAAAAAAAAAAAAGAAAAATGTTAAAGCTACAAACCTGTTCTATGTCGGCGTCGTTGCTGCTGCTGCTCCTTCTGCTGCGGCTGATGTCGCTGTTGTTTTTGTAGTACATGGCGAGTCCAACGGGCTTGCGATGCTGCGCTGCTGGCGACACGGCGACAATGTTAAAGTTGCTGCTGTTCTTCTTGTTATCGTTGTTCTTGCTGCTGTTCTTTTCGTTGCAGCTAAAGCAGCGGCAACACCAGCCGTATCCAAATTTAAGGAAATCGCGTGCAAAGCGTAACCAACGAGCATTGGAAAATTGCGAAAAATAAAGAAATGCTCTTGTTGTTGCTGCTGTTCCCTTTACTTTTTACTTGCAATTGTTGTTGCCTCTTTGTTAGTGTGATTTTTTTTTTTCAGACGAATTTTCCGCTGCAGGGGCACAGGCACAGCACAGGCAGCAAAAGAATCGCAATACGCGCACGAATCGTAACTGAGACTGCGACGGTTGCGGATAACTGAGTCTCGTAGTCGTAGTCGCAGTCGACGCTGTCGTTGTCGTTGTTGCTCTGCTCGTCGTGCTCACACAATATATGCGAAGTTCGTGGTATGGAGCCGAAAGTTGTAGAAGGGGCAAGAGGAGGGGGGAGCAAAATATTGGAGCAAGGTGTTTCCAAACAGCGACGACCGAGCTGCAACTGAGCAGCGTCAACGACGACGCGGCGAATTCACTCTGCCTCTGTCTGCGCAAAAGCAGAGCTGAGAGCTGCTGAGAAGTTTTGACTTTTTGTTTCTGTGTAGTTGCTGTTGTTGTTGTTGAATTGTTTGTCTCCCACCACCATTCAGTGGGTAAGTTAAGTCTGTCGCCTTGTATTTTGTTGGGGCTGCTGCTGCGCTGCTCTGCTCTGCTGCTTGCGCTCGCGCTCTGCCAAGCTACTCTGCCGCCTGCCTCTGTGTCAATCGAATTAAACTGAGAGCAAACTGAGTAATTGGGTTTAGATATTTTTCCACAGATATCGAGAGAATGTTATATTTCTTCTTATTGTGCACATTTATTAATTCAATAATTACGCCTTGCTCTCTCAATTGAGTGTTGCGTTTGCTTCTATTAAATTAAAAAGAAAATGCAGCAGTCACACACATTCACTCACTCGTGCACATACACACGCAAACACACACACACACACGCGGGCAGCAGTGTATACAAAAATCTGCACACAGTTTTATTATGTATCTTTGTGATTGAACTTCGTTTCTGGCATTGTGTGAATTTAAACCTTGAACTTAATGTTTTCTTGCTTTTCATTTAAATTTTTTGTGTGTGTTGCACCACTATTACATATTTCCACTGATTTTTCACATTAAGTGGTCACTTTTCTTTGTTACATATAAAATTATCTTTGATTCACATAGTCTCACAAGCAATGGCACAGCCTGTGCGCAGCGAAAACTTCTGCTGCAATACACAAATTTCTTTCTTATTCGCTGCGCGCACCACCTACCCAGAAGCTGAGAAAATAATAAAAATCTACGCGACGCGCGAGACGTCCGTACGCTACGATTCCGTTGAAAAGAATGAGCAAACATTGTATCGATAACTTAATATTGCCCAAAAATATTGACGATATATTTATACGATACTTGACTTGTACGAAAGTATCGATACAAGTAGTTGCGAACTACTCTGTTATTGCATAGGAGAATAACAATTATTATATGCAATTATAGCATAACTAATGATTATTATAATTCTTATTTAATTAGTTAATAGTATTATGTATTATTTTTAAATTATATAAAAATTTGGCAAAGCGACTTTAATGCCTACTGAGCTTGATCATGTTCACAGATGAACTGGAACCGAATCAAAGGCGGGAACATTTTCAAACTGCCAAATTTGCAACGTTACAACATACCATAAATATTTCACAAGTTTATAATTAAATCTTGCGTGCAGCTGAACCCTTAACTAATCACAGCCACTTAGCACATTTGCCGTTATGCTGTTAGTCATCCCTATTTATTCAGTTTCGCTGCAATGCAGAAGAGACATACATGGACACAAGCACACACAAATACAAGCGCAAGGAATTTATGAGAGCCAATTCAAGTGTCTGAAAATCTGAGTCAACTTTCTTGTCGTCTTCGATGTCTTTTCATTCATTCTTCACTTTTTCTTAAACTTGTCAAGCTTTTGTATAAACAAAAACCACACAACGTTTACACAAGAAATTAGCAAAGTAGCGTGTACAATATCACTTTACGAGTTTTACAGCATATCCACACACACACACACACACATGCAAGCACACATATACAATGCATACAAAAGTACACATTGAGAAATAAGAGGGGAATCTTTCAATTACGAAGTTACTGGAATCCAATGTCAATGAATTCATGGAAATAATCTGTTTACAAACATGCTGTGTCACTTAAGATTGTTTACTATTTTAAATAATGCACTTTGTATAATTAATGCAACTGCAGGAAGAGTTCGCAGCTGGAAATTTGAGGAAACAGTAAGCGAAAAGAATAAAAAAATCAGTTTAAAGTTCAAATTTAAAGCTGTCAATAAACAAACTATTGTTAGTTATTTAAAAGAACTGAACAACCTACCGCAAAAATAAAGAACTTTAAAGTCTGTGCAGGAAAGATCAGCGACTGGGGATTCCCGCATTTCATAAACTTTGTGTGTAGAAACTTTAATGGTTTTTAGGCATCCATTTTGATGCGTTGGCTGATTTTAAAACTTAGATCGGCCACAATTTTGTTTTTTAAACCCAATATAAAAAGATAAGCGTCCGGGAATTTCCCGATTTGCTGACTACGAACCAAAACTTACCAAAAAAATCAACTAACTTTTTGTGATTCCCCAGTTAATAATACTTAATACTCTTTTAGCTTTATTTGAACTAATTTTAAGTCTAATGCGAACTGCTGGATGCTGGCGACTGTTTTTTGGAATCCATTTTGACATGGGGACTGTGGTTATGCAGCTGATTCTTGACCACCAGCTCACCGGAGGTGGAGCAGGTAATGATGCGGGCGGCACAGCGAAGATAGCGATTCCGGGCACACAACCAATAAGTTTTCGAACCGCGACTATTATTTCGAAAATACTCAAAACCGCCCATTAAAAGTTTGGGCTTGCCCTTGGTGCCCTTAACGATCATGATGCCCTGTTTGCGCACCTGATCTGTAAGCAGAAAGAGGGGAGAGAGAGAGAGAAAGTTGGTTAATTAAATGTCAGTTAAGTTTGTCTACTTTTAGTTTAGTTAAGCTAAGAAATTGTTGACAAGTTAAGTAGTTGGCAATTTAGCATTTATTTCAAGAGCTAAGAGAAGAGTCTTTTAGTTGTTGTTGGTGATGGCAGCGTGCTTAGTGATGGGAGTGTCTGGCATATTTGAGCCTGTAGACCTCCTGCCCCGTACGCAGCTGATGCGTTGTGGCGCGCACTCTGCAGTTGGCGCTTCTGTACCGGGCACACCGCCAGTTGATGCTACTCTTCAGCTTGCGATCCATGACAAACTCATGCTTGTCTATCAGCAATTTGCGTTTCTTCTTGCGCGTGCTCGTAAAATTCGCCACTAGCAGCAGATCTGCAAATAACAAAAGTAAAAAGTTAGCAAATAAAATAAAAATAAATAAAAACGTAGAATGGTTAAAATTTAAAGCCGCTGGGATCACATCAAACGATACGATTATTTATTTGCGCAACAAGTTGAGATCAAAATACATTAAAACACTGAGAGAGCGGCAAAGAGTTAATTGTAAAGAAAGAAAACTGTTTCTAATGGCGCTCTCGCAGTTTGCGTCCCTGGTGATGCTGCTGATGGTTGTGCTTGCAAAAGTGCACGATGCGTCCCTGGAGCGTGTGAATGCGGCCATGACACTTTAGTGCCGTCGTGTACTGACTGCAGCGCCAGTAGGTCTTGCTGTTGCTCTCCTTCTCACGCACATAGTAGAAGCCATTCTGCAGTAGAAGAGTGCGTCCCTTCTGGCTGACCACATAGCACAACTGGTTCACATCTAAAAGGAGACAAAGGGGAATCGTTAATAGGGTGAACAAGTTCAAATGTACACAATATTCTGCTTATGGAACTAAAGTAAATTCTTTTGGCGCTTCAAATGTACAATTTTTAAAAACTTTATTCTTAGCTAAGAACTAAAAACTATAACTTGTACGCTCTGGTCTTAAATATGCTCCTCGGTCAGCTCGTGCAGCTGCTGCACCTCCTCCTGCTGCAGCTCAAAGCTGACACCGCCGCCGCCCGCTTCCAGCTCACGCTCCAGCTTGATCTGTGCGGCATCCTGTTGCACCTGCGTCATGGTCTGTGCCTTGCTGGAGCTGTACTTATTCCGCTTGAGCTCGGCATGCAGATGATCCGCCTTGTTGATAATAAACTTGGGTGGATTCTCCTTCAGCATGGTGATGCGTGCCGGACACTTGAGTTTCTTGGTGGCCATGGAGCTGCAGCGCCACAGAATCTTCTTCTTGTTCTCGCTCATGATCAGAAAGCGAATGCCGTTGGCCATAATGGCAGGACGACCGCGCAGGGATTGGGTGAAGAATACGAGCACATCCTCCGGATTGGGCACCTCATCGTTGGCAAGCACAACTGCAAAGAAGTAGTCAAAACAGGGAATTAGTATAAAAGTACAGTAGTCATTGCTTAAGAGAGTTTACAGCCAAATGGTAAGTGTTGCTACTAAATTACTTTTGTTTTCTTTTTTTTAATTTATAATTTATTTACAAGTGCACAGAACAAGCGTCACTTAAATTAGATGTTGAAGAGATCCACGATTGCATCAGTAGCAGATTTCCTAGACTTGCTGCTCTGCTGCGGCTTCTCCTTGCGATCCGGCTTGACGTGGCAGTGCTGATGTATCTGCCGGAAGTCACTGGAGTCGAACTTGTTCATGCAGATGAGCACGGGACAGCGGACATGTCGGTAGTACCAGTGGCAGCGCCAAAAGAAGTTTGTGCGATTCTCATTGTTCCTAAAATACTTTAAGCCATCCAGCCAGAGCAGTTGTCCTCCCCGCTTGGACACGGAGAACTGTATCTTGGGCTGACTGCCGATGTACTGACCATGTCCATGTCCTGTTCCGGAGGATATATCTGCAAGCAGAGCACAAAACACAATTAAAGCCAAGTTAACATAGGAAATGGGAAATTCTTGAGAGGATTAGATCATTAAAATGGACGTGGGTATACCATTGAAAAACCACTTGACATTTGCTGGGTAATTTAATACAAAATAAACATTTTTCCTTTTTCCACATAAAAAAAAAACTCAACACACTTAGTTACTAAAAATAGTTGATTGATTTAAGTTTCTGGCCTCCTAAAATTCGAAATCATTCTTGGACTTGTAATCATGCAGCGATGGAGGCGTTGAGTTGGGCCGCTCCATTCGCTGCTTGGACGTCTGCTGATCTTCCTCATCGTCTGCCTGCTGCGGCGGCTTCTCCTCCACCTCCTCCTGAGCCGCCTCTCGTTGCTTGGACGCAAGCGTCGCCTCCAGCTCCACTCTAGCTGGCTCCTTTGCGCCTGCAGTGGACGGCAGTGGTTTAATCTCAATATCGTTGCTCTCCATGTGCTGATGCTGGTGGCAAAGTCGCAGTATCAGCGTGGACTCATCGTGTATAGCGATGGCTGGGCAGCGTTCCTTGTAGTAGTTACGGCATTTCCAGTACTGCAGATGACCACGCTTCTTGTTCCTGAAGAAACGGAAGCCATTGATCACCAGCAGTTTTCCGCCGTTTTTCTTCGAGTCCGCAAAGTCAATGTGAAAAGCTGCCGAAAAAGTAAATTAAAAAATATTTAATTAGTTAAAGTGTAAATACATATGTAAAACCATTTATAATCATAATTAATTCAAGGACTACCAATAATAAATTCACATATTTACAAAAGAAAACCAATTCAAAAAGTAATTTATTAATTATGCGCTAGCTAGCACAACTTTTTTTTGTTTTCTTATATTTATAAGTTTATTTTTTTTTTGTTTAATTCTAAGCTGGTTATTTCGCCGATAACAGGCTGCCACGCCCCTTGCCCTTCCTGAGCTGCCCGGCGTTGGCGGTCGCCCCCTCCATAATGGACAACTGCTCTGATAAGCTGGCGCCACTGTGTGGAAACTTTCGCTTGTGATTGTGCTCAAAGTTGCGCTTGATGATTCTCGCCTGTCCCGCGCCGTCCAGCGCTGTCACCACACGCGCTCGACACACTGTCACATCCTGTGGAGAAAGAAAGTTAAAGCTTAAGTTGGCTAAAAATAACTATTTTTAACTTAAGAGTTGCACTGCACACAGTTCAAGTCAAGATAAGAAATATGATATGAGGCAGACGACTCTAGATTCAAAGAGTGGCTCTTTTGGCAGAGATGCACTCTCTTAAGTTTTAGACGTGGGATCGAATTCGGCAAGAAACGAAAGTTTTTTTAATATTTACAATATATTTTAAAAAGTGTGAATTGTTTTAAATAATTGTGTTTAATGCTTGCTCATCTTTAAAAATGTGTTTATTTTTTAAATATTTAATATTTTTAAACCTCAAACTAACGATCAAATTATATAAGCATATTAAATTGCTCTTAATATGTGAACAGAAATTTAGTTTGTTTAGAAAAAAAAAAATATATATATAACTACATATTTTTTTTTAATTCGCTAAAAGTGAATTTGAACCAGGAGCTTGCTGGCACGAGGACACGTCTCTACCACAGCAGCTACACAGTGGCTGGTAAATAGCTGTCTAAGTTTACACTTGAAGCACTGACTTTGTATAAAATTCTCTTATAAACTTTTGTATAAGAGTGAACATTTAAAAATATGCAGACTGATAAAACTTACCTTTCTTGAGCAAATCCAGTAAGTGCGGGAGGCGGAGCTGCGATTCTTGACAAACTTCTGATCATCATAGAGCAGCACGGTGCGACCACGTTGTCCAGTGCCAAAGATGGCCAGCTCTGAAATGGTTAACAGAAATTAGTAAGCATAAACAAATAAATATAAGTGTTTTAGGGCTAAGTAGTTAAGTGACAATCACAAGTCGAACTAAATAAAGTTTGGTGTTTTTATTGAATATTCAGAGAGAAGAGAGAGCAATAGAGAGAATTTCTGTGTATGGATGAGTGTGTGTGTGTGTGTGTGTGTGTCTAGGCATGATTGTGTACACCCGAAATGGCCACATAGGTGGGCTTCTTTTTGTTGGTAATCATGTAGACACTGCACAGCATACGCTTCCGGCAGCAAGCCCAGTAAATGTTATCGCCGTAGGTGCCACAGCGATAGAAGCGAGCTCCCTCATAGATGAGCACATCGCCAGAAGCAGTGCGTTCATAGCGCACACGATCCCAGTCGTCCAAGGTGCGACTAAATCTCTGCTTGCCCGCCAAGCCCACACGTATGGACTGTGTTCCACGCCTAGAGGATTTGGGCAGAAAACTCTCGTTGCCATAGTCACCCAAATTATTCGGATCCAGTTCAGTCAGCACTGCAAAATAAATTTTAATTAATTATTAACTTAATTTTAGGCTTACAAATATATAAATAAATAACAAAAAAAAAAAAACTAAAATTAAAACAAATTTTTTTTTTCAGTGTGTTTGCCATGAAATGTATTTGATTCAAGTAAAAAAAAAACAACACAAGCTATAAGGAGATAAATAAAAATTAAAAAAAAATATATGTAATTAAAAATTAAATAAATTATGTTTAGTCACTTACCTGGTTCTTGATTTAACTAGCTTAATCTAGGGGAGGGACTAAGCATGATTGTGCACGCCACTGATGGCATATCGTGGCTGCTCCTCCGTGCTGACATTGGTGATGATTCGGGCGCGGCACTGCTTGCGCCACTTGCAGCACTTCCAGTAGACCTTGTCCTTATACGCGGCGTTGCGCAGATAGCGATGCTCGCCACAGTGGAGCACGCAGTTACCCGCTGGAGTCCTGATGTAGTGTATCTCCTCCATGGTCTTGACCAGACGCAGACGCTTCACATCCAACGAACCACGACGTGGGGTGGCTAAAAAATCAGAAAGCATAAAAATTAATTAGTTATAAATTATTAACAAGTTTTTAACACAACACGAATTCAGTCTGCCTGTTTTTATAAACAATTGGTGTAATTAAATATAGTTATTTTTTTTTTATTGTTAGTTTAGTCTGTTTGCAAATTGTTTATGTATGGCTATTGCAGCTGCTGCAGATCCTCAATGCTGAGATTGAGTGAGCGCAGCTCCAATGTTAAATCCTCATCGGTTTCGGTTTTGACAAAGCTCGCCAAGCCCTTTGGTGTCTTTAGGCCCGTTTTGACCAGAGGACTGACAATGGACAGACGCTTCTTGCGATCGATATTGAGGCAGGTGTGATGACAGGATTCCAGCACAATTTTGTGCACACCCTCGATCACGTTGGTGACAACCCTGGCGCTGCACTTGGTGCTGCCCTGAAAGGATCAAAAAAAGAGAACAAAAAAAAAACCAGTTTATTTGAGTGCTTGGGTCACAGCGTGAAGTTGGTGGAGGTTGTGGTGGACTTAGTCGAATGACTCACCTTTTTGGAGCAAATCCAATAAGTTTTTAAGCCGCTTCGTCGATTGCGCACATAGTTGTGTCCATTGAAGGCCAGCAGCTTGCAGCCCCTCTGTCCCTTCACAAATGAGAGCAGCGAGTGCTTGATGACCGTGCGGTTGAGATCGTCCATTTCGTCCAGCAAATCGCAGCGTTCTGTGAACAAATGAAGCTCAAATTAGTTGCGTTCAATTAAGTTACATATAAAATAATTTGTTCTTCTTTTTTAACATTCACAAAAGCACATTTGATGTTATCAATAAACATTTATTTTTGTTTGTTCTATTAAAAATGTTACCTAGAAAATAAAATAATAATTAAATAAAAGAAAACAATACAGGACTAGTATGGCGGATGATTATGTTGGCTGCACTTGATAATGACGTCATCGTGCTGCGTTGTGACCACCCGGGCCTTGCATTTATGCGCACCAGCACGAGCACATGACCAATATGTTTTGCCACCCGCCGCCTTGTTCCTGGTGAACGTGAATTCGCCGATCATCAGTTTTCGACTGCCACGGAAGCCAGTTATATAGGAGTGGTACACCAGGCCACCTACGAAAAGCAAAGAGACAATCAAATTATTAGTTAAGTATACAGTTAGCAACAAATTATAAACAAATGCACATAATTTAAACGATAACTCGATCGATGGCAAAATCGTAGCGTAACTATTTTATATTTTATTTAACATATTTTTGTTATTATTATGTGTATTTTGGGATTTGTTGTTGATGATCAGCAGATTTATGTTTCATTTGTTTGTTACTTAAATATTTAAATATATGTACGTATTTACAATTGGCTTAAAGTCTAACAAAATCATGGGCTTGTGTCGGTATTCGGTTCAGTTTTTGTCTCCAGCAGCTCCGTTTTGGCAGCCCTGGCCGCTGCTGCCTCTGCCTCGGCTCGCTGTCGTTTGAGCGATCCATATTTACGTGCCTTAAGGATGACATCGTGATTATGCTCGCTGTTGAGTATGGTCAGCGTATCGGCCTTGGTTTTAAGTCGTGCACGGCAGCGCAGCACGGCGAATTGACTGCAGCGCCAGTAGGTGACATCCTCGCGGGTGATGTGGCGATTAAAGGTATGCTGCTTCAGCATAATCTGTTTGGTGCCATATTTGCTGACAATGAAAAACGGCGAATTGCCGTCTCCACCTGCTCCTGTTGCTCCGCTGCGACGATGATGGCAATCCAGATCAGGGTTATCTTCCACACTGATCTGATAATCGAACTTGACTGCAATGAAATAAATGCGAAATGATTTCAAAGAAACTTAATTAGTGGCTGCTTTGTAAAACGGACTGGAAAATTGGATTAATTTATGCCATAAATAAAAGACTTTGGGACATTTGCGTTTTCAGTTTTGTTTCACTTTTCATTTAAGTCAACTAAAGTTACATGAAGTTTCGTTATTGGCTATTGATTACGAAGATTACGAGGATTACGTTGATTATCCTAAGATTACCCGCTGACGTTTGCAGTGTTCCGCATGCGTATTGTATTTGGTTAAACGCGGTCTACGGCTAAGTTCCACATGCACGTACTGCGCCCTACAATTCGGTGTCGGGCAATTATAGTAGGTGCGATACTGCATGGCTCGTGTCTTTTTGTAGGAACGGCCGTCGACCCAGAGGAACTCGCCACTTGCCGTACGCTTGATTCTGACGGCTGCAGTATAGGATGATACAAGTTATATATAGATAGATATAGATGAAGTACAAACAAATTGTGAATAGAATCTTAACTAAGGTACACAACTAAATGAACTACAATTAGGCGCAAAAAGTGTTTAATTCCTCGTTTTTAATAGTGCTGCAATAATATGTCCTTGATCATTAGCTTGCCGGGCATTGTGCTGCCCGTGAATCGCGGCGGATGATTATGCGGATTCTTGCCCAACTTAATGCCGCCAGCAAATTTGGTTATCGCACGGGCCGAGCACTTGTTCTCCGTCAAACGCTTCCCGTTGCCATCGGAGCAGATCCAGTTCACTGTGGAACGAAAACTGGCCTCCTTTTTGTACATGTAGCCATTGAAGATTAGATTGTAGCCCTGCTTCTGGTTGCGCATAAAGAAGTAATCTTGTTTTTGTATCCAAACATTTGTGGGCAACTCCTCGATATATTGTCCGTTTTTGGCATCGTCTGGAAGTGCAAACAAAAACACAACGAAATGTTGCAACATACAATACTATTTTTTCAGTGCGTTTTGAGGCCTAGCTAATGGTAGTTGTCTTATACTTAGATCAAAACACACAATTTGGAACACAAAACAGCATTTTTATTGAAAGCACATAAACATACATACATATACATAAATATTTTTATAATTATACATGGTAAGCCACTAAATACTACAATTAAAATTAATAGTTTTGTATGAAAATCATAGCATCAAATTATCATTTTGGGGCAAACAGACTCACCACAACTGTAGCAAACTCAAGTTATTAACACAAATCTTTTTATTTCACCATTAATCCACAGCGCTTGCTTTCACTACAATTTTAGCTGCATTTTTTGTAACACTTTTTTTTCGTTTTCGTTCACACACCAAACACAAACAACAGCGCGTTTGCCATTCTGCACGCTTAACACCTTTTGAGCACTTTGCGGCATTAGTTTTCCATGTTGTGCACACTCACAGAACATTTCTACAAACATTTCACTTATTTTGCACATTGTTAGCAGTAATTATTTTAGTTGTTTTCAACAAATTCGTAAATATGAAAATACGCCGTTTGCAAAAGAAAGCGAAGCCACCGCGGCGAAGTGAATGACAGAAACGCGGCGAATATATAAAAAGATGGCTGACTTACGTAGCGCTATTTTTCTGATGTATGGCAACGCCAGGAGAGTCTTTTTTTCTACCAACGGTGTGGCAGCACTTCAGCCGCAAGTACAGTGCTTCTTCTTAACTTGTGTTTTCCATTGCAGTGCATATTATTTAATTTTTATTTAATTTATTTTCTTTTATTAATAAATGCCCACTGTGGCACAAACTTTGCAAACTTGTGTTTTATTTAATTTTCTTTAAGTTGTTCATCTATTGAGCACGTGTTTTAACCTGCTGCCTTTCTTTTTACCTCCATTTAACTCCAACACAGCCACAGTCGGAGCCGCAGTCGCCGCCACATCTACATTGCACGCTCAGGTAATTCCTCCACGTAAACGAGGTCGCCCCAAAACCAAGATAGAGGATGCCTCGCCCAAGCTCAAGCTCCTCGACAAACTCAAGGCAGCCAGCAAGAATCAAGCCGCCAGCAAGCCAGCGGTCTATGCGTCCACCACAAAGGGTAAGTGCACATAAATCACTTGTTGCACACGATAATCACATTATTCTCACACTCTTTTCGCGCAGGTGGAGTTAAGCTGGTGTATGAGGGACATTTGTTTAGGTTCTCATTCCGCAAGGATAAGTTCTCGGTGTTCCAGTGCTGCTTCCGTGAACACGGCGAAGAGTGCAAAGTTCGTGTAGTTTGCGATCAAAAGAACGTCTTCCCCTTCGACGGCGAACACGTTCATTTCATGCAGGCCAGCGACAAGAGCGTAACTTCCTCTCAGTTCACGCCCGCCGAGGGCATCGTGAGTGCTGAACCCAAATCGGAAACCAAAGTGGAAATACTTCTGCAGAAACCCGATGAAACTGATGTGGATGCTGAGGATGAGGAACAAGTATTTGAACTGCATGAAATTGAGGAATCTGAACCAATGGAAGCCGACGTGGAGGCTGAGGCAGCAGCAGAGGGCGAAAATTCCAATTCGCCGGTTGCGCAGCCACCAGCTGAAGTGGATCCCAATGACTTCCGTGAGAAGATCAAGCGACGTCTGCAGAAGGCGCTGCAAAACAAAAAGAAATAACTGCCCAAAGGAGACTTATTGACCGCAGTGCCTACAGCAATTACATTCAAGCACACATACACACACATTATACACTTATAATTATTATTTTTCAATATCTTTCAAATTCAATTTACTTTAATCAAGAAAATATTAAACTATTGTAATAAATTTGACGTGAATAAAGCCGCGATTCCATATTAAATAACTAGCACGTAAGCTTTCATGACACTCCTCTTAAACCCTCAAGAAGCTTAAAGATTGTTTAAACTTAAGACTGATTAAATTTCATTAATTTTTTGCAGTTACTCAACACGTGCACAACTGTGGACCTCAGACGTTCCTCATCAGTCGCAAGGGAGGCACTCTGCTGACCATTAACAACTTTGTCTATCGATCCAATCTCAAGTTCTATGGCAAGAGTAATGATATCCTCTACTGGGAGTGTGTACAGAATCGTTCCATGAAGTGCCGCAGTCGTCTGAAGACCATAGGAGATGATCTTTATGTTACCAATGGTTTGTCTAACAAATTTAAATGAAAAACTTATTTAATAGTTTATAAAATTTCCTATTAGATGTGCATAATCACATGGGCGACACCAAACGCATCGAGGCTGCCAGAGCGGCGGGCATGCTCATACACAAGAAGCTCAGCTCCTTAACCGCCGCAGATCGCATACACGGCTGGAATCGAGCTGAAAGTGGTCTAGATTCCGCTGATAAGGCTTAAAGCCGTTACAGAATTTTATTTTATTTAGCATTTTGCATTCAGAAGAATTAGGACAATCGAATACACCAAGAAATTAAGTACAATTTAAGATCCCAAGCTGAGTAACTCGCATCCATTAGATACAAAATTTGTTAGCACCGCTGCTTAGCATCCAAGTATGTTGTTTTATTGTTAATTAAACATTACTAGCTAACGTTAGTTTATAAGTGTAATTAAAGAAAGACATGTGTATTTAAATATGGAATTAAGAGAAAATAATAGAAATTACTTAAGGAACTTAAAGGAGCTTATATTTTGTTACGACTTCACGTGCTTCTTGCGCACCTTGCGGGGATTCACATTCAGATGGGAGTGCGAGGCGCAGCATAGACGATATTTGATCTCCGTACCCACCATGAAAGTGGAGGCACGTGCCTTGCAGCCCTTATGATGGTGCATGCAACGCCAGGAGCCAATGTACTCGCTGTCCGGACCACGACGTCGATGGATAATAAACTCAAACTGTCCAATCAATAGTTTTGGACGCTTGCGATTCGTGTTCCTGAAATAAGCATCGCCATCGAAATCCTTGTGCTTCTTGCCCCGCACGGACTTGTCTAGAAAAACAAAAGAAATCAATAAGTTATAGAATATATAAAGTACAGTTTCACAGCCTTAAAACAGTTTTAAAATTTATGTTAAATAAAACTAAAGTATTTATTTTTTAATCATAATTTATTCAACTCAAAAGAAAAGACTTTGTTTAGAAACTTACCAAACCTTGTAATAATTGTTTATTGTTTAAAAGTTACTTAAGATTAGGACTTAAATATAGTTGTATCTAGTATAAGGTACTGTTGTCCCACTGAATTGCTAGTAATCTTTGCTGATGTACACTGCTCCATGGCTCTGGGCGAGTGTCTGCAGCTGCGGCAACTGATGAGCCGTTGGATTCTGGTGTCGTTGCATCAGTGCCATCATCTGTGGTGCCTGCACAGCCACTGGCATGGCTAGCGGCATAGCCAGTGGCATGGGTAGTGTGGTGCTAGTAGTAGTACTACCACTAATCCCATAGGATGTGGGCTGTGCCACACATGGCGTCTGTTGTTCTATGGCACTTGTGGGTGTGTTTAGTGTGATGGATTTACTTTCGGGCACATTGCTCTTGGCCTGGCAGTAGAGTTGACATAGTGGTAACAGTTCCTTGTGCCGCCGCTTGATGTGACTGAGGAAATTGCCCGTGGATTTGGTGGTGCCGGAGATGAGGCCATAGCAGCTGGTACAAGTGGCCTGTATGGCTCCGGGCGTCTTTTGATTCGGTTGTATATTCTTGTAGAACTTACCATCGAGAATTTTCGGCAGTGCATTTGGTTTGCGCATGGACTTGGAGTCATCGTCACTGAGGGAAGCGAAGCTTAGATCCGCATCAGCAGGAATGGGCGTAGTAGTCGTCGTTGGTTCCATTTTGATCTTAACTGGAAAGGAGAAATAACAAACATATTAGTATAGTTTATAAAAACAAAGCTTAAGATGATATCTTAAAACATATGGAACCTCAAGGCACGAGTTAGAGTTGTAAATATATATAATTTGTTTTTTATTATTGAAATCAAGTCGAATTTTATGTTTAGTAAAATGATTATTGTAGATCAGTTATATCCTCCAATATCTCAACAGAAAAGTCCGATGAATTGCATTCTTCTGGCTTCACCTCGGGCCCGTGAGTGTGTGGAGATCCTGCGATTCTTAGCGTCACATCGTTCACCTTGGACGTAACCAGTGTGGCTCGACAGCAGTGCTTCACATAGCGAGAGCAGCGCCAGAAGACATTCTTCAGACTCTGACGATTAACGACGTATCTATAGCCATTATAGATGAGCATGATGCGACCACGTTGTGTTGTTGTATACTGAATGTTTGTGCTGGTGTTCTTGTCCTCAAACAGCGCCTTGATCGACTGCAGTACACCTGTAATTAAAGTAACACGTTAATTAGTATATAAACTATTAGTTGAGTGATAAGTGTACGGCAAATTTACAATTTACATAATAATTAACAGTTTTTAGCTACAGCTTTTTATTTTACTCAACAAAGGCATAAACATACAATTTTTGTGCATATTTGTTTTTCTTTTTTAAGCTACTTTTTAGGTTCGGCGCCAATTGTTTTAATATTGGCCAGTTTATAGTCGATGAACTTCTGCACCGTCGACTCATCCAGTTTATTGCCGTGTATGGCAAACACCTGGCAAACGTGGGCTGCAAAACAAGTAGACAAACATTTAAATATACGACTTAATTCATTTTTTTGCTTAATATATACTTATGATGGCTTCAAATATGTTGCGATCGGGGGAAACATGTCCAAAGGCGATGCGATTCAACTCGGACTTGCCAATGACTAGATCTGCTACACGTGAGGTGTAGATGGCCGGAAAGGGTATATAGGCGGCGGCCAAATCGGTTTTGGACACAAACACATTGCTACCGGCAAATAAGGGTATAGTGTCTTCGTTTGGTGCATTTATTGCCGTTGTTTCCGCTGTTTCCTTCGTGCTCGTCGTACGCTTTGATGCCACTGCAAATACACACAGAATTAAACTATTTAGCATTACATTCGGTAAACTTTAAAACTGTAAAACTGAAGCCAAATTAAAACACATTTAATAGTTGTAGCATTTTTTTTTATTTGGCACATATATTTATTAATTTATTTTGTTATTCTTGAGTTACGAACACGCCGTTGCAGCTGTACACCGCGCGTTTGTTCTTCCGCTCATGCATTCCAACTGCAAAACACTTTACAATTTCAGCTATACATATATCCACAACACACTGTAGTTATATTGTTCGCAATCATAGTTTATTTATTTGAGAATTATCTCTCAGAGCACACACAAACGAAGAAAATATATTTCTATGCAAGCAAGCAAGAAACATAAAAGATGGTAGCTAACAGAGTTGCTTTGACTAGCAACAATGTGTGGCAACGCCGGCCATCTGGCAACGCCAAGCATTCGCCGGAGTTGGAAAAAAAGATGCATCAAACTAATGCAGTGCTAAATAGTTTTTTTTTATTGTGTATACAAACAAACTTAAGCGTATTAATTGTAAAATATCTTAGTGAAGCCAATGTGCATTTTGTGCAGCTAAATTGTGTGTGATTAGCAGACATTCTGCTAATAGTTTTTCCAAGAAATGAGACATGTGTATATAACTGTACATACATAGACACATACATATGAACATATTGTGTTTGTGTTGTTTGTTAAACGAAACAAAAGTTTGTGTACAAATTATACAATCAATAATTAAATTTGTATAATAAACCTCTAAGGCTCGTACTAGATAGTGATACAGCTTAAATGCTAGTGAAATCGCTTAAAATGGTGAATGGGAATAACAATAGATTGAAAATTGCGCGAATTTTAGAGGCACCGTTGACGAACTTTACTTTAATTATACATAAAAAGACCTTTAATGCATGCATTAACATGCATGCCTGCATAAGTCTGGTCACAGATGTGCTACAATGAGAACCTAACTGTGAATATGTGATTATAATGTATGTAAGTGCTGCCCACAAAGGTTAATATTTCATTCAATTTCTTCCTCTCTTCTCCCTCTCTTTCTCTCTTTTAAGATACAGTATGAAATATTTAAAAATAACTAAATTTGTTTAACAAGTGTAATAGTTTGTAAGCCAATAACAGTTTCTTAAATAAATAAATTAAAACTATTTAACAATCGTTGTCAATTTCAAAGCATAGTTAAAAGTGTTTAGAATTTTTATCTCATGTTAATTTCCAAAATACAATTGATATTTTGTAGAACTGCAGCTGGGGGACTACAAGATACAATTGCCCACCTTGAAGCGCAAGAGTAAAAAGCAAAGCTTTGATCATCTGGACGTGTGCTTCACCCGCAGCAATCGTGGCAACAATCTGCTGACCATCAATGGCAAACCCTTCACCCTCAATCGGCGCATCAAGGATGCTTGCTACTGGGAGTGCGTCAAGCTGCGGTGCAAGTACATCAAGTGTACGGCACGAGTGGTCACCAAATCAAATCAGATCTCAGCGCTGCGTGGACAGCACAATCATCCATAAGCCAGCATAACTGTGGCCCTCAAACCAAAGAGTTCAAATACAATAATTTAAATGCAAACAACATGTATGTTTATTGTTTTATTTTAATGGTGAAAAGTGTACCTTAAATACATAAATTATATATATTTAGTTATACCATTTAATGTTACAGTTACGTGTTGTATATTTGTTTTGACAGGTGATCTTTGGCTGCAGTGCAACTATGAGTTGGTGGCCAATCGTCGTGGTGGTCTCAATCTGCTCTACAATGGTCACATGTACACCGTTGAGCGTAAATACCTGATCACCACCAACTGGGTGTGCACCAAGAACAGCAATGCCCGACTGCGCTGTCCCGCGCGCTGTGTCACCGACGGCAAGTCCATCAAACTGAGTCGTCGCAAGCACAATCATGATGCCAATCAGTACAAGCTGCACAAGCCAAACTCAAGGCAGCGTCAGCGTTCAATACGACCAGAGCTTTAGTTATTTACTTAGTGCTGTAATTATGTTAGTCTTAAGCTCAGTGTCATTTAGTTTGTAACTAACTAACCTAAACATAGATCACTTAATCATCTCATCTCATGACGCTTTCACTAATGCCTTACATGTGTGTCAAACTTTGCTTGTATTTTGCATGCAGCGTCCTCTCAACGTCGTCGGCGTCCCACCTACGGCTGGCGAGGTGGTAATCTGTTGATTGATGGATATCGCTTTGTGATTAGCTACCAGCAGCAGCAGCGCTGCTACCTTAAGTGCTCCAGATTTCGGAGCATGTGTCGCGCACGTGCCATACAGAATAAGATTACCGGTCAGCTGCAGCTGCGCTATGCCACACACAACCACAGTCGGGCACAGACCTAAGACAGCTCATTTCATGAACCAAATAAATAACAGCTCGTTTGCAAATAATAATTCGCCTGCTTTTCACTAAACTAACATCATTAAACCATCATTTTAAACTGCATCTAAATTCAATAACAAATTTTGTTCTCTGTACATTTTAGCACTATTCGCCGAACGCCAAACGAATCTTGCACAATATGTGCGCTCCAATCGTGGCACGGATTTGGTCTACTACGAGGGAAACACCTACACGCCGAACGAGAAGCTGCGAGCGGGTCAAAAGTCGAGGGATTGGAAGTGCTCCATGTATCACAAGGCCAAGTGTAGGGCTCGTCTGGTCACGCGCATAACCAGCAACGGGGATCTTATACACGTGACCAGCTATCGCCATACACATCAGTCTATGTTCATGCTCCAAAAGCAGGAGCACGTCAACGAGGAAAAGCTGTGTCTTGCACGGAATCCACTCTGCACCGCAACGCGACAACTGAAGGCGCTGCCAAGCAACTGAGCAGCAAAATAAGCATTACATGTAGCATTACCAGAAATACCAATAAATAAAAGATTTGATGTAATTTTGTTTTTAATTTTTAGTTTGTTAAACTGTATTTTCTGCCAACTTTTGTAACTTTAACTAATGTATTCTCTTTCTGTGTCTTTGCAGTTGAATGGGATGACACTTTGGTGGTGGATTCAGTGGTGAATGCATACGGTCAGATCATTAACAATAAGAATCCCAAATTGCGTTTCATACGAGGACAACGCAAGTCGGTGCAGTTGCTCTACAATCGTTATGTCTATGCCAAAAATCGGGAAACTGGTTCGAAGATCTATTGGAATTGTCGCATAAGACGCGGTGGATCTGCTCCCTGCACGGCCAGAGTGTCCACCACAAAGCTACCCAACGGCTGCTACAAGATATGGCTGACACGAACCGAGCACAATCATCCGCCCACGAAGCGCATGGAACGCGTTTACTCAACAAACTCTACAGACTTTTAGATCTAATCCTCTATAGATTTTAAGCTGTAAATACATGTTAAAACCAGTACTAAACCGATGTTTTGCTGCTACTTTAGTTGTTAATTAGTTAAGTTTATACTATGTTTAGTTGTACTAATTGAAAATTTGTTTATTTGTGCACAGAGAACAGCATTGCGATCTATACGGCGACATCGCGTGGTCGAATGCAGCTCATTTACGGCGGACAGCCTTTCATCTTTGAGAAGACACTGAAGCTATCGACGGGGGAGGAGAAACGCTACTGGCGCTGCAATCAATGGTGGAATCAAAAGTGTCGTTCACGTGTATTCACCATAAATGACATTGTCTGTCCCTTGAATCGCTTCCATACGCACGAGGAGATTGTGCGGCGCAAGAAGCGAGTGCGTCGTGTGCCCCCAGCGGCAAATGCGCATGTCAAGATCTATCCAGCGACGGCAACAAGGCAGGAGCAGCAGCAACATGACCAGCAGCAGCAACAACAACAGCAGCAGCAACAACAGCAGCAGCAGCAACAACATCACCAACAGCTGCAACAACAGCAGCAGCAATTGGCCAGCGATGCCATGCTGACCACCACCTTGGCAGATGAATCCTCGGCCACCATTGATGTCAATGAGCTGGGAATGCATTTAAAGTACGAGGAGATTGTGGCCGATGTGACGGGCATTGTGGGTGCCACACACCAACACACACAGTCACACACACGCGTGCTCAGTCGCAAGAAGTAAAACTTAGCTCATAAACAATATTTTTAATAAACATAGTAATATATTTAATAATGCATACATTCAGCTTATACAAACAATTATGCGAGTACATAACTTTAATAAACTTACGTAAAAATCAACTATCTCTGCAAGTAATTCCCATTTGTTTAAGAAATTAATTTCATTAAATGCTTAGCTAACTTTTATTTAACTTTATTCATTACAGTTGCGCCGTTTTACTTCACCAAGGGTCAGCGCAAGTCGATCAAGCTGAACTATAATGGGCACAGCTTTGTCAAGTTCATGGAGAAAAGTCGTGGCATCAAGTGGATCTGTGCCACACGCTCCACGACCAAGTGCCGTGCACGCGTGCGCACCAAGGACGATGCCATCGAGATCTTGCATGGTCCACATAATCATGAAAACACTCGACGAGGTACAGGAAGAGAACGAGCACGACGACGTGAATGCTTGCTAATGATTCATTGATCATGTTTATTTTCAAACTTAATTATAGCAAAATATATATATATATATTTGTATAAGATATGCGTATAGGAGTTGTATAAGAGTGGTGCTTCAGTGCAGCTCCTCGAAGCATGCCTCGCACATCCAGTTGCTGCCTGGACAGCGGTCGCAGCAGGTGGTCAGACGCTCCAGATTGGTCTTGCCATTCTTTAGGCAGGTCACACATTTGCCCTTAAGGCGTGGCATGCCCACAAACACAAAGTTATGCTTATTCGCCGCCGTGCGCAGTATATTCTCCGGATTACTCAGATTTAGCTTGGTGCGCACAGGCTCCATTTGGGAGACGACGACGGTAGGAGCACGTGTGGAGCTGACCACAAGGCGTCGAGTTTTGGCAGTCGACTCTAGTTGCTTGATGGTGGTACGTGTTACGGATCCCTGCAGCTCCTTCCGACGAATAGGTTGCGAGACTCGCGCTTTGGGCACATAAGTGAAAGCTGCAAGAGATTGACATAGAACATTAGTTATACAGACACTTAAAACAGCTTCAAAAGGAGTAAAACAAATGGTTCCGTAAAGTTAAAGCTTTATTTAAGCTGAGGGTGTAAAGCAAGGCTTAAATTTAGTTTAAGTTCTTTTATTTGCAGCTTAAATTCATTTACAATCAAGGCTAGTCGCCGCTGTAGACACGAGGTATAAAGGTTTTGATCGGCGTGGACTGCTCATGATTGTGACTACCACGTAGTGCCACAATCGCCTTGCGCTTAGTGCTCAAAGCAGCCGGACACTTGAGCTTCTTGTAGGCTGTGCAGCGCCAAAAGGCCATGCAATTTGCCGGATTCCTAGAGTGACAACTGTAGGCATAGCCCTCAAGCACCAGTTGACCACGATAGTTGTAGCTGAGCACTGAAAGAAGGAATAAGCAATTAATTAATATCCAATATAAACTAATTTAGTATCGAAGGCACTTACAATTCAACTAATTAGTCTGTTTTAGTCCCTACAACTAAATCTACAAATTTATCAGATTATCATCATTTATTCGACTTATTTACTTAGACACTACATTGCACTTTTTTCAACCAAGAGCCCCATCATGCTTAATCATGTATGAGCATCAGCGAGGCATGCATCAGTTCGTGCTCCGTAAGCTGCAACGTGGCCGCATCTCCAGTGAGCAAGTGCTGTTGCTGATGCTGCTCCGTTGTCTGCAGCAGCACCTCCTGCTTGGGCTCTTGGAACTGGGTAATACTGTGCACACGTCCCAGCTTGGTGCGACCGGTGCTGACAGCAGCCAAACGATTTCGATGTATGATCTTCTCAATCTTTTCCGTGTGCGGCGGATGATTGTGCAGACCACCCGTAATGCTCTTCAGTTTGCCGAATTCGAGAACGCAACGGGAACGACAGCGCTGCTCGTGGACCTTTTTGGAATAGTTGTGACACCGCCAGTACTCCTTGTTGTTCTTGCGACTGTGACAGTTGTACATGTAGCTATTGAGCACCAGGCAGGGAGTAGACCAAGGACTCTCGATGAACAGCAGCTCGCCGGCATCTGTGGGGTATAAATAAGATTTTTAATTAGTTATAAATACTTTAACTACATATTTAAAACAGTTTTTTACTTAATTGTTAATAGAAATGATCCTGTTAACAAATCGTTTTGCTTTTTAGAATTTATTAGAACTTGGTTAGACATGATTACATGGAACAAAATGAAGTCTTAAAACTTCGATTGCATAATTTCTTTTGTTGTTTATGGTAAAAAATTGAGGGAACATAATTTAAGTGTTATTTCTAATGACGTTTGCTTTTGTTTGACATGCGTTGGATACGCTTCATTTCCACAACTTCCTCGATCAGATCATCATCGTCGTCGTCCTCTTCAAGCGATTGCATCTCAATTTCCGTAGCCTCCGATGCTGGCACAAATAGTTTACACTCCTTGCCATCCTTGGCAGTCATGATGCTAATATTACTGCTGCTCAAGTACTGTGATATCTTTGGATTTGTTGTGCATATCTCAATATATTCGTCCAGTTCCTCTTCCACATTATAGAGCTGACGTTGTCCAATGCGTGCTGCGTGCGACGGGTGATTGTGATGACGACGTGCATCCATAAATTCTCCATTCTTGGTAATAACAACCGCTTTGCAGCGTAGCTTGAGCACATCCGCGCATCGCCATGTCGTCTGTCCGTTGGCTTGGGTTAGTTTCTTGTTGTATATATAATCCTTGTACACCAATTGGGCGTTCTTCTTCTGGCTGCGTATAAATTTGACTGGACTATCTGGATTTTGCGTGGGGGGCAATGGAACAAGAATAAAGAAAAGCGTGAGTATATGTACAGCCTGGACAAGTAACTAAAAGTAATTGCTTAGTTGCTATATTTTGTTAGGTGAAATAAAACAACACACATCAAACATTGGCTCTAAGCATTTTTTTTTATTGGCAAAAAGAACCGCGTAAACAACCCCGAAGGCAAACGATGCCATCGAACTCCATTGAAAAGTATACACAGTTGTACAGTACACCTAATCCGTCACTTCCAATTGTTGTCCATGGCAGAGAAAAATAACTAATTTGTTGTTGCGCATCTAGAAACTCATGAAACAATTACTTTTTGTCACAATATTTGTACATGGTCAAAATGTAAAAAAATAACACTGCACACAGACTGAATGATTCTATGCATTTAAAAATAAGGAACTCCGTATAGAGTCGTTGTTAACACATGAACACACGCTAAACTACTATTCACAAAGCACTTTTGACTTGTTTTTTTAATAACGCACTGAACACGAGTGTTTTAATTGAAAATAAATTAACGAACTAATAGAAAAATATGTATGTCGCTTGGCATTCAAGACATTTCTGACAGCGTTGCCATTTTGGACAACGCAGGGTTGCATTTCTGTATAGATATTTGGAATATAGTGATCTGGCAACACCGCTTTTGCGTTGAAAATACGCTTTTATTAAATCAAATGTAATATGCTTAAAATGGCAAATACGAGCTTATAAACGATCTTACTGTAAACAAAATTTTAACTGGTGGCTTACTCACAATTTGTCATGCAGATACAAAGTAGCGCTCTCCTTTCACATTCACACTTCAGATGGCCTAAAACAACGGCCAATCGTATATCTCATATTAAAGTTCACCCATCTAAGCAGTTCACAGAACTGCAGGCACACATTAAGCGTACAAATTAAAATGCATCCAAACAAAACGGAAATTTTAAAACGCCTGAAAATTCACGCGATTTTCAGTCAAGACAACAGATCAAACGCAAATCGGACACCACCCCACCCAACTTACACAGGTCCACTGGAATTGACGCTTCGACAAAGACTCGGCAATTAATGCCGTTGCTCGATGCACTGATAGTAAGCTTTTACGTTACTTCAGACAATCGTAGCAACATCTCATCTCAACAATAGGTAAATGCAATTCAATAAAGTATGGCAACACCAAAATAGGTTTTGCTCAGGTGGCAACGCTGGTAAATAACGACACCAGCGCTTGGCTTCCAGGCGCATTAGTTCATATAGCTGAAATATTAGAATAAAATACGATTCGATACTAGGAGTTCATTACCTTCGATAATAGAGTACCTCTTTTCATCCATGTGTCCTCATCTATTCCTTTAGCTGCAAGTGCCACAGATAAGTTTTCCAGTTCTTGAGTCAGCGCCAGTTGTTTCTCCAGTCGTCCAAATGGTCACAATTTATATTTCACACTCTACTTACCATATTAATACGAAAAAATATAACGCGTTACGCGAGAGCAGCTGAATAAGCAAAACTGCTTTTTTATCAGCCGCCCGGCCAAATACTCTTTTGCGAATTATTAATAGAGCAAAGGCTTTGTCTTAAGTTTACTAATGGCTAATAAAGCAGCTCTTAAATGTGCATTGTAGTTAGAAAATGTTGATCGAAATGGAAGCGATGATATCGCAGTGAATGAATTAAGCAGATTTAAGCGCTCTTTACAACCAAGTGGGCCAGTTCGAATTGCGAGTTGCGTCCCAGCCAGTAACATACTTTTAAAAACTTTAAACAATAACAAAAAATATCAAAGTCTTTGACGCAATTCGCATTTCGTATGCCATATTAAAAACTATTTAATTCTAGTGGCAGTCGATCCAACCAATCGATCGATCGATTGGATAAACATATTAAAATTCAACCAACCTTGAGCCTCTGTGTTGCCTTGATCCGCGCTGGTGTCGACAAACGAGGAATCGCTGTAGCTCTGTGACTGCTGTTTGACCACGGCTTTAGATGTTGTTGCTGCTACATTTCCACCACTTGTGTTACCAGCAGTTTGTGCTCCGGCATCTTCATTTTCCGTAAAGTAGCTATCATCGTAGCGTATGTCACCGTAGGTATCATCTTCTACATAGGCCGTATCACCATCGCCAGCAACTTCGGCATGCTCTTCACTGTAGTCCGGTTCCGATTTCGTAGGCAATTCCATGGGGAGATCAATATATTCAGTTTCCTCTTGTGCGGCCGCTTGCTGCTGTTGCTGCGCTTGCTGACGCACTTGATGCACTTTCGTCTCACTGGGCACAACCGTTGTCTGTACTGTTATTTGTTGTGGAGCAAGTTGAGTTGTTGTCGTGGTAGCAGTTTCCGTTGTCTGTTCCAAGGGGTCAATTACGGTGGTGGTTGTTGTCTTTGAGCGCTTAACTGCGCCACTGCCAACCATGGAGCTTCGTTGGGCCGTGCGTTTGTTTGTCGACACCAGCGTTGCTGTTGTTGTTGTTGCGGTTTGCAGCTGTTGCGTCTGGATGTGCTGGGGCTGCTGCTGTTGTACGATGGTGGCTTGAGGTGCGGCTGTTGTCTGTATGACAATCTGTGTGGTGCCTTTGTCTTCGCCGAGCACATCGTCAACAGTCTCGATCTTATAGCGTGCCGAGGCACGCGGCTGTTGACGCTGTACACGCTGGGTTGCGACTTGTTGTTGTACATGAGGTGTAGCTGGTGGGGGAGTGGGTTCCTGCGGAGGTTGTGTAGCAGGATCATTCTATAAAACGAATAAAATAAAAACAAACAAAAATCAAAATATTGTCATTTGTTCCAGAGTTCAACAATTTGAAAATCAAAACAACCACCAAATGCGCGCGTCACTGGTACTCGTATCCGTAAGAGTAAAAGAGACAACAGCATTGCCAACCACCGTTTACTAGTGCTATCCCTGTTGCACGCACTGTTTTGTGTGCGTGTTAGTAGCGAGAGATTCGAGATACTTCTCTGTTGTTCGGTACAGTACAGTCAGTCCAACTCTTATACAGACAAATGCCTTTGATAGTGTGTGTTTGTTTTGCATGTATTGCGCGCGAAATGCGCTTGGTGTTGTTGTTCTCTTTTCACTTTTGGCTATGTATGTATGTATATGTTTTTTTTTTTCTTTTCGTTTTTACTCACATCTGTCAGCCCCTTGATTTGTAGGGACTCCGCTGTGCTTATGAACGCTGGGAGGGCATCTTGTTTCACGTTTACCTCGCCACAATACATAAATTGAATCAGGTCCTTTAATGCCGAGTGGCTAACGTTGTTTAAAAACACTGAAAAATACAATACAATTATAACGCTGCTGTTTGGTGCATGGCAACTAAATTTCTCCATTTTAATTGATACTTACCAATGGCGTGGGTATTCGATGGCATTTGCGTAAACATTTTGCGGAAAAAGGGCGAGCAGACGGATAACACCAAACGGTGTGCCTTTACAATTTGCCCCTCCGCGGCCAACGATACGTCCACTAGATCCCCACGACATAGCGATTCGTGAAAACCAGCAGACAGATTTGTGTTGAAATTGTTCCAGCACAAACTGAATTGCTCGTCGTCCGCCATCTTGGACGAGTGTACAAATCAATAGAATTTTCTGTATCTGTCTTGTTGTGTGCTGCAGCAGAAGAAAAAATGCATCAAATTAGTTTTTATGTGCATAATGCATATTTAAGTAAACTTAATGCAGCAAGTCATTTGTTTACAACTGTCAAATCACATCAAAAATGCAAACGCATACAAAAAAAATTAATGAAAAAAAAACTGGGAAATTTTCACGCGTGGAATGTCTATCATTTCAGTGAACGAATTGGTGCTAAACCATGAAATTCAAACAAATACTAGTATAAAATAAGCATAGCTCACCTCTTTTGTAATATATTTTATAATAAAATATTTATTTATCGCACAGAATTAAATTAATTGATTTTCTGCGTTGACGACGCGCAGAGTGCGTCTAACCTTTTCAACGAGTAAAATGAAATTAATGTATACTAGTCTGTCAGAGCGATACTTTTTAGCTAGAGCTGAAGAGAAACCCGATTCTAGAATCGATGCTTTACCACCTTTGCGATACATCGCTTAACTTTATCGAATCGGTTGACATATTAGTTATTGTAAATATTATTCCTGTACCACATTAAAGTAAAATGAATTTTTGCAATAATCTGAATAGCCCATTATTTACAAAAGAGTATAAAATTCCAGCTTTTGTAGTTGTGTAGTCAGAACGATACTTTTCTAATAGTTAGGGCTGTTCATAAGTACTCGGTTATCGTCACACGAATGCAACGGCTCGATTATTCGATGCTGAATGTGCCGATACTGCTTAAATCGGCTTTGTGATATCGATATATGCGGGTAAATTTAAAATTAAAAATGTTCTTGCCTCTGAATTGTAGAATTACAAAGAGCAAGTCCCTTTGTTATGTTAACATAAATATTTATGATCGATTTAAACAAGAAAATAAATTATATTATATGAAATATGTATACATACACCACTAAGTTTTAAGGAGAAGAAGGGACATACTAAATACATATTTTTATCAAATCTTTAGTTATTAATTCTAATGCTCCTGTTAAAAGTTCATTCAAAATGCAGCACACTTTTGTAAATATGTTCTGCTGATTTGCTTACTTAAAACATCAGTAAAGTCAAGTGTGCGAAAATTGGCACTTAAGCCCCACTTGAAATCGAATCAAATGTATAATATTGCTATTTAGCATGCAATTTAATATTGCGTGTGGTTGGGGTAGAACTTAAGGACTTTGCAGTAATAAATATCGTGCATAAATACATACTTAAGCTCAAGAAGTCAAACAAAATCTGCATAAAGTGGCTGCGAACAAACAGTAAGCGACAACAACAAAGGAGAAGTCAGATAAATGCACACATACACACACACACACATGCGAGCACAAAATCAGACACAGGCAAGAGCAAGAGCAGAGCAGCCGCTCTGGGGCTGCTGTGATTGGCTGTTTGGCGGCCATTTTCTTAAAACGAACAGCATTGCAATGCACACATGTGTGTGCGTGTGCGGGTGGTTTGCCAACATCTGAAAAGATTCAATTCTGAATTCAGTTGGAAAAACGCGCTGACAAATTGAGGACACGCTCGAGTGCGCAGCGGAACGGCGCATCGTTTAAGGTTTGAGTTAACAGTAAAATCAAATACCGTTGCAAGGGGTGTGTGTGCGTTAAACCCCCAAAAAAACACCCCCTCCCAACAGCACCACCGCTTCACCTACTCATAATTGCTGTCGCAGTCAAGTGTCGTGCGCGTGGTCCGGTGTTTAGTTCAAGTGCATTTTGGCAAATTGTTGTAGTTGTATTTATTTAAATTTAAAGTGCCTCTCAAGAGCTCAAGTGATCAAGTAAATTGTGCCAAAGCAAAAACAAATAAAAAATTAAAAGTAAAACAAAATAAATAAACTTGAATTGCCACAATGTTGCAACATCATCAACACCAGGCACAATCGGCTGGTTATTATGACTATAATCAAACGCCGAGTCCTGGCAGCATGACAAATGCGGATGCTCTGAATACGACACCGTTCTCAGTCAAGGATATACTCAATATGGTCAACCAAACGGAGGCTTACGAAGGCGGCTACGGTCATCTGGAAAGGTGAGTCAAGGGGTTGAGTCTCGAATTGTAAACTTATAAACTTAGTTAAGTTAATATTATCTCCATATGAGTTGCTTCAACTTAATAAAAGATTATGATAGAAGACGAGTATGCTTTTATGTGGGGAATACATAAATTTTTTAAGGATGACTATCGTGACTTTACTAAAAGGTACTTAAATGTGTGCTTTAAGTTCTAGATTGTAGCTAGAAGTTTTAATGTACGAATTTAGTGTACATTTTGTTATCTTAGTTGGTAAACTAAGGACCAAAATTTTATATTTAATCTATAATATTTGTTTAAGGCGAACATTGTACATTTGCACTCAAATAAGAATTAGAAACTCAATGACTAAATTATTTGTTAAAAAATCTAAGTACGGATTTCAAGTACTAGAAGTATCTAACAGTATACCAGATAACTCTATATGTATCTGACAGAGTTCAACAATGACTTTTGTTTAGTATCTCAAATTTGTAGAGCTATCCAAAAAGCTAACAATTAAACTCTGTTCTGGTAAAAAACAAACAGTTTTATTTATTTTATTAAATTTCACTACAGTTCAAATTTAGCAACTAGAAACGAATTTTTCGTAACAAATTTGTTTGCCTAGAAAAATATTTTAACTTTTTTTTTATGGAAATTGACTTGTTCCTAGTCTGGCAGATGTTTATTTAGTTGTTACCAACATACCTACCTGTAATACTGCAATCTTAAACAGTTCTACAAATTTCTTGGTACACCGAGTGTGTGTGTGTATTTATTTATTTTTAATAAGGCTCCATAGGAAATTAATTTCTACCAATTTTCTACATAAAGATAATATTTTTCCAACCTTCTGCTGAGACAGGCAGTGCGAAAGAGACAGCTAGACAAGCAGAAGAAATCCTATGAAAACATGTCCGAGCATGAATTGCAAATAGGACGAGGACTAGGCAGAAGGGAGCTGCGGTGACTGTGTGCTCTGTGTTCTTTGACAAATCATCGTTATTTGTACAAGAGGCAAGACAAAGATGCAGACACACACACACACAGAGTCACCCACAGACACAAAGTGTTAACAATAAGAAAAACAAAGTTAGAGTTGAAGACTTTCTAGCGACACTGTGGTCAAGGCAGGCAGGCAGGCAGGCGGGAGTCTAGGGACGTAGGAACTAAGGGACAGACAGACGGACGGACAGTCGGATAGACTTTTCTGCGGCGCCGTGTCCTGCGCTGTGGTCCTGGTCAACACATGTGATTCGCATGTGTGTCCTTTTCGCTAAGGACATGCGCAGCGCCTCACTTCCTCCTGCTGTGACGTCTTTAATTGTGATGAGGCATGAAATGATGTCACCAAAGATCCTGCGACAGCAGGAAGTAAGCTGCACCAATTTCAATTCTCAAGCTCGCTAGCTGCGTGATGCAACATGTGCTAGCCAGGCCCAAAATATAAGAAAAATATATATTTTTTAAGCATTCACCTTTGCTTTTGTTCCACAGTGCGACGTCGGGGTCCGCGCTCTATGGCGCCGCTGAGTATATGCCACACCAGCAGCAGCAGCAGCAGCAGCAACAACAACAGCAGCAACTCCAACAGCAGCAACTGCAACAACAACAGCAACAGCAGCAACAACAACACTTACTGGAGTCCGAAGAGGACGCCATGGCCACCAACTCGCTGTCACCGCTGCTGCCAGCGCCACATGGTCATCATCATCCACATGCACATCCTCATCATCATCAGCTTTATGCCGGCTATCATCATCAGGATTACGGCATGTCCGCTCACATGTTCCAGCATCCAGCGCAGAGTTACCAGGCTCAGAGCTATGTCACTGCCTCCCAGTTCTATGCCGGCTCCACAACGAACGGTTATCAGAATCCCGCTGGCTACAACTACAACTATTCCGGCACTAGCGATGTCTATGCCACTCCCACTGCTGTGCCCGTGGTGCCGCCACCCATCAGCATCAAGAGCGAGTATATACCAACGCCCTATGTCACGCCCTCGCCCACCCTCGATCTGAACAGCTCCACGGAGGTGGAGGTGCACGGCTCCGGGCACAAGTTGGCTGGAAATGGCCTGGCCCAGCGGCTGCTGGAGGGGAATAGCAGTAGAGCCATGCCTAGTCCAGTGGTGGAGTCTAACAAGCGAAGTGAGTACGATTTAGTCATTGATTTGTGTGGGGAAAAAAGATTTTTTAAATCAAAATATTGAAGGAATTTTAGAACGTAATTTTTTTTGTCATAATTACTTATGACTTTATTACTAAGATTAGGAAAGTAGACTGATTTTAGAAAAAATAAACTTTAAAAGCTATATGAGTATGACTGAAATATAGTAATTGCACTATAGTACAGTAGTCAGGCATTAAATACGCTACATTAAAAAGGTTTATTGATTTAAAATGACGTTAAAATTAATGCCTTAAGGTCGTGATTTCCCCCATCAATTCTTCAAAAGGGAATAGAGAATATATGATGTTATCTTAAACTTAAAAAATATCTCTTAAAGCTCATCTTTATAAAGGATAAACAAAAAGTTGACTATTTTATTTAAGTACAACTATTTTTGCCATGATTTTAATAGTTAAACTTAGGAATTTCGGAAATTGCATTACTTCCGTACACTGACTTTTATCTTTATATAATCAGAAGATAATATAATCAGATAATAATTAAATAAATAATTAAATCAAGTCTTAACCAAAACAATCTTAATTTTTGTTAAAACTTTTGAAAGTTTGCTGAAGTACATTTTAAAGCTAGTACTAAGTAACTAAATCTAAGATAAATATAGAGAAACCTCTCTTAACAGACAGCCCATAAGCACTCAATTTTTTTTCTGATCAAATTTCAAATCTGCTTCCTGAAGTTGTTTCAGTCTTAGTCAATAAACGGAATTTGGTAATGAGGGGTATATTGAGTATAAAACACTAGACTATTTCTCTAAGTGTTATATAATATTTATAAGGAAAACGTTACTGGAAAAGACAAAAATTTTAGTTACATATTTTCTATAAATACTAACTTACAACTTTCCCCCTTCTTCCCCCGACTTTTTGCAGAGGAGAGTCAAGTGACGTCTTCCCGCGCCGAGTTGCGCAAGAACAGCAACAGCAACAGCAACGCAAACAACAACAATAACAACAACAATCAGTGCGGAAAACCGCGAGTGAAACGCAAACCGCGTGTATTGTTTTCCCAAGCTCAGGTGCTCGAGCTGGAATGCCGTTTCCGTCTCAAAAAGTATCTGACTGGAGCGGAGCGGGAGATTATAGCCCAGAAACTGAATTTATCGGCTACACAGGTGAAAATCTGGTTCCAGAATCGACGCTACAAATCGAAACGCGGTGACATTGAGGGCGATAATATAGTGAAGCATCAGCTGAAGCTTAAATCGGATCTGCTGCAATCCCCGACTGGAAACTCCTTGCCGCCCCCGTTGCCCAATCACATGATGTGGCCAAATCCAACGCAGCAGTTGCAGTAGCTACTAGTATTTAGTTTAATTTTTTAATTTATTACAAGCGATACAAATGTTTTCAATTCTAACGATAAAATGCCTCATAACTCTAGTACCTTGTTTGTATATACACATATACTTATATATATATTTGGACAATAATAAAGTTTAAGAACCAAATGAGTGTTTAGTATTTACTCAAAGCTGGAGAAATGTTTTTAAACTTTTTTATTTCAGCGCTGAAATATTTTATTCAATTTTACTAAACGTACTTTACAGGGTATCAATATAATCTAAATTAACTGCAAAAAAGGCCACCAATTAGGATTGGGATCTTATACCGAAATTCATAATTTTTCAGATACAATATTGTAGTCTATTGTAGTAGAACTCTAAAATTAATTTAAATTTAATATTAAATCTAAATCACAAATAAAGACTAAGTAATTTCTGAGATCCTGATTTTCGGGATCCAGGATCCACTCGGTTATTGGTGATAAGTACTCTTGATAGTGTCGGAGCTGTCTTCTTCTCCCAATACCTTAAATTATATTAGTTAATGGCTTTAAAAAGTTTTCTAAACAAAGAATAAATCATTACATTTCAGTAAAAATTATTTCTATTTTTTTTAAAATTTATTTTAAAACAATTGGATCCAACAATCTAATTTAAAGAGTGCTATAGGTAGAATCTTATGAACTTTTAATGGATTAAATAATGCTATGAATATGTTATAGAAATTTAAACTTTAATGAAATGTGTTAAACAAACTTAAACCTTAATGTTAACATTTAATGTAAATATAATAATTTAATGTAAATATGATAATTTTCCTTTTTTTTTTTTTAGAACATTTCAGATCGAACTTTTTAGCTTCAAAATTTAGTTTTTAAAATAAAAATAAAAATCCAAAGCGCTATTTCAAATTGCATAATTTAAAGCCGCGCACATCTTTTGGTCTTGCTGCACGCTGATCAGTGAGTCAGTGACTAAAAAGCGTTTGCTATATAGTCACTATATAGAGTATATCTGCCACCGTTTCCATTAGGCACCGCATCTGCGTATAATTGTTGTCGATCGACGCATAAATCAATTTTTATCAAAATGAAACGATCAGTTTTATGAATAAATGAGGAAAACACAGAAATACACACACACAGATAGACTCACACACACACACGCATATATACACACACACACACACACACACACACATAGCACACACAATTTCCGTTTTAATTCTTGAAACATTTTTCCTTTTGCGCTTTTCGCACTGCAAAGGGGTGAAGCACGGGGAATGTATCTCAAACCGTATTTGTATCTGTGTCTTTGGCTGTATTTGTAGCTGTAGCTGTATGAGTTTCGTGGTGTCTGCGGCGGCAAGGCAGACATAACAAAGGTTGCTTTTATGAAACGTTTAAGTGCCAGCAAATGCAACTGTAAAATGTTTTCCTCAATATATGGAGTATCTGCAAGATACAGACCCAGATACAGATACAGATGCAGTTCATGCTGCCGAGCTGCCGAACCGATCTCGACATTTATGACAGCAGCGCCCTGAACTCATTGGGCTAATATTTCATGGAGTGTGGGGCCAAAGTTGCTGCCACTCTCTGATGCGGTGCTGGTGGTGGTGGTGCTTGCGGTGGTGCTGCACCGCTAGAGTGGCATATCAATTACTGCATAAACACATGCCACAACCCCGCAATCCAAGCGGTGAAGGGGTCACGGGGCAAGTGCAGCTGAACTCGGTTTATCCATTCGCATTTCTTTTCTCTTCTCTTCCTCTTCCCCCTCTTTGTGAGTTGGGAATGATATAGTCAAATTTTGACAGACTGAACTTCTGCATCGGGAGCTGACTGAAATGTCAATCAGAGCAGTTTAAGCGCAAGCTTAGATAAAAAATGTTTAAAAAGCGAGAAGTCAAGTGTGTTGTACTTTTGATACCCTGTAGGAGGGTGTAGTGAATTTGTCAAGTGCCAGCAGAAGACAGCTAATATATATATTCTGAAGCTGCTTCAATAGTTTGGCATAGCCATGTTATAAACGCAAGTAGCTCAGAGTTGGTAATTGCTAGGAGTTTATAATTTCATGTGCAGTGAAAACTCTGGAGGAAACTTTGTCCCGTTAAAGGTAGTGTCCACCTAGGAGAAGCGTAATGGTTTAGATGCCTAGTCAAGCTGAGAGAAAAGTTGTCAACTTAAGAGTGACTTATTAGGGGTATCGGTTAAGAGAGGTTTTACTGCACATAATCCTAGTTTCTCGACGCTTTTGACTCGTATCTCCGTAACTTTAAGGGCTAGCCGTTTTTACAGGGTATTTTACTGTCTTGTGTGCTTTACTGGCAGCTTACTTGCATGCCTTTTTCTAAATTAAAATTTTTGTTATTTATTAAACATTATTTTTAGAAGAAAGTTGGACTTTGGACTACCACAGGGTATACTATGGTCGTTTAAACTCGCCTGTGCTCTCTCTTGCGCATAAAATGTGATTTTCTTTCAAAGTTTTCATAGAAATTCATAGAGTTACGCATTAACACACTTAAATTAAATTAAATTGACACTTAGATTAAGATTTCTGGTGCTTAAATTAAGAAATATATTGTTTGAGGTTTAATTCCATTCTTGCAGATACAGCTGCTTGGAGCCTTGTTGCTCTCAGCTAGGCACAACAAAACGCCCACCGCGTGTCTGGTCGTGGGCGTGGACGTGGCCGCCCACAGGATGAAATATTAATGCCATGTCAAGTGGCATTTAAATGTTGCCTAATGGACCACACTGACCAAAAGGATCGATCCACAAATAGCATACACATTATGTATATTCCCGTTTGCATTAAGGTCTCGTCTTACAATGTCGGCGGCAATGTTGCGGCGACACATCGTACGGCTTGCATGGGCGTCTAGACCCGGACTATACCGGGGCCCATTCAAGTGGAAAATTTGTTGTCGTCTGATTCCCATATATCACACAAGATCGCAGCCAAGCAGCGATAAGGATCCAAGGATGCCTTGTAGCGCCGTTTAATTCATGTTGCGTCAAAGGATCAAAGACGCCACAAGCCGAACGTCGCAGCTGTAATCGCGTCTCCCTTTCCCCCGTCTCCACTCTCTCTCTTTCTCCCACTCTCTCTCTGCACTGCTTTCACCGCTTTCATTTGCATTTCCTCTATTAAGAATGCGTCGCGAGATGCCGCCAAAGTGAGAGTTATGTAAGCAAATTAAGATTTATTAACCTCAAATAAATAAACAATAAACCAAACTAACAACTAACAATTGGCGCATTTGGTTTAAACAATCGTACACTGAAAAAAATACACTATAAAATATACCAAGAATTTCTTTAATTTCTCTTTAATTTTTCAAGTCAAAATCTTGAAATTGTTAAAATGTTGATAAAACCAATTTAAAATATTCTATATAGTGTTAACATGCTCAATTCTTGATCGTAGCTTTAACTTTTAAGTACGAGTTCGGAAAATTTAATTTAAATTGAAAAATTAGCACTAAAGTGGAATTTTTTTTTGTAGATGCTGAGCTTAAGAAAGTAACCTTCAATCACAATCAATCAGCGCTTAAATTGAAAAATATGGCAAGCGCATTTTTACTATTTATTTAAGTATAAATTTATTAATCTGATCTCTATAAATAAATTATTTCTTTAAAAGTTCCTGCTTAAATCAAGTAATTTCAGCTCGATCCAACAATTTTCAGTGCTACTATACTTCAGACATTGTTTAGGACTTTAGGATTTTATTCCAGAATCCCAGATTCTTTGCTGTGTATAGCTACATTTCCTTGCTTTTCTTCTTGCCGCATTGCATAACTCTTGCCATGCATTTTCCGCCGTCGCTGTCATTGCGAGACTTTGTCTATAATGCCAGCCAGATCTGTCAAGTGGCTATATTGCTGCTCATAACCTACCCCGTCCATGCGCCTTCCTTTCCTATCCCTCTCACCAGTCCTTCCCTTCCCCATGCCCCCTCCCGCTTTAAAGCCTTTGACATTTTATCAAAAAGAGAAAAACCAATTGAGTTTTCTTCGCTGTGTTTTGTTGTTGTAGTTTTTGTTGTTATTCTCTTTTCATTTCCATTTGATGTGGCCATAAAAATGGCGAGCTCATTTTACATTTTCCTCATTTTTCACATTTTCCTCTCTTCCCGTTCCCACACACACATATTTAAATGCTATGAATCGTTTTGTTTCTGTTTTATATCCATCAATTTGAAACTTTGTTTTTGGCTTTTCAAGTGGAAAATTGTGACAATTATATTCAAATTAATTGAGTAATTGCATTCGAAACTGCTGTCGTTGTGTATCGTTTCAGAGTATTTGATTTATAGCCTGTGGAAGTCTCAGCTCGAGTACTTCAAACTCTCGTTTCTTCTTTGGATTGAAAGAGGCGTTGATTTTTTCAATATTGATGCTTCTTCCGCTTGCAGTTTCCTAATGCACTTCAGACACCTGTAAACAAAATTTTATTTAAAATCACGAAATTATAATATGATGTTAAAAAGATGATTTTTAAACTGATTACTTTAATAAACACTTATATGCATGCAAAATAACTTATCTCTGGTAAAATAAAGTATATGTATACCATCAAAATCAGCCTGATTTAAGTATGTCTGCCTTTATGAACCCATAGATCGCAGAGTCGATAAAAGCTGTGTCCAACATATTGGACATAGAGTTTCGTCCGATTTTTAAAACCATGATGAAAGATTAAATCACTAAACAAAAGTTATTTTATGCTCATCTTTTCTTTAAACATTAAATCAAATATTTTTCAGCACCCCATAACTGTGCTTATTAAAAGTATTTTGAATGATCCACACCGAAGAGCATTTTTAAATTCAACGTCCTTCTCATGCAGTGTACTGCTTGTCGGACAAGCAGTTTACACAACCGTGGACTGGAAAAGCAGTACACTTTGTGGAATCTATCAAGCAGTGTACTGTGGAAGCAAGCAGTTCAATTAATTTCTTTATGTATGGGTTACCTTCAACTTTGAGTCTACATTGATATGAACAGTAATATAATTTTTAAATAATTTAAATACATTTTTTTTTAGGTTTATAAATGAAATGTTAAAAAGCTTAACTATTTTATGCACTTTTAGCGGACTTTAAGTTGAAGTAAATAAATAAGCGCCGTATTAAAGTGCTTAAAACTGTTGTATTTGTAAACTATCTGTACTTATCAAATAAAACCAAACACGGCAAGGAACACTTGCCAAAATCAATCATCAGTAAACTGAATAATACAAGTTGGCTATCGAATTTCATAACATTGACCGCAAAAGTACCCCAAAGTAGGCAGAAACGCAATGAATGATAATGTAAAGCAAAGAAAAGTAAAGCAGAGTAAAGCAAAATAAACAATTGAAGTGCTTTTTGATAAACCATTAAAGCGAATTTAATATGAGGAAAACCAACATTGTCAACACGATGAGCCGAGTGCTCATCAGGGTTGGTGAGTGTGCCATCAAAGAAGCAGAAATCAAGGAAATGTTCCAGTTAATTGAAAATGTCTATTCATCATTCGTTAAGATTCACTCTCCCCTCTGCCCTTTAAGGCTACTTGTAATCGAATACCTGTTTAAGGATAATCGCATCAGCAGTCAGAAACCAAATGGAATTAGCGAAAAGAATTCAAGTCGATAGTACGACTGTGTGTGTGTGCGTGCGTGTGTGTGTGTATTGGGCGTACAGACGGACGCGTGGCAAGCATCGTTATTCTAATTACTCAAGTATTATCCAAATGCATTCAATTGAAAACATACAACGGGTAATGCAACCACCACGATATAGGCTATATATGGTTTATATATATTTATTTATTCATACCAATCTGCATCACTTTGAGCGCACTTGGAAATTGGTTACTTACTTACTCAATTCTGACCGCAAAAATACAATGAGCACAACAATAACAGTAACAAGAACAATAGTTATAAAAAGTAGTGGCAAACAATAAATACAACAATCGGAATGACTGTAAAAGACCCCGTACTTATTCTAGTGCAGTCATATGCAGTAGTAGCTGCAAAGGAGTTTTTAGACATATGATTTTTAAAGAAGAGGCCTCATACCTAATTCGTTGTCTGTAGTTCCTATAGTCTCTGAGATTTACTCATTAAACCGCTGCTGATGATCCACAAAAATATGTAAACTTTATGGGCGGCATTACGACTTCATATGCCTTTTAAGCAGTGTTTATTTGTGACAAACTTAACAAACCCCTTGCCTTATTTTACAGGGTCAAAAAAGTGGCATAAGCTTGTGGCACACTCATTGCTTCTTTTGTTGGAACAGGACTCACTCTGA
This sequence comes from Drosophila nigrodunni, assembly GCA_020829145.1. NCBI lineage: Eukaryota > Metazoa > Arthropoda > Insecta > Diptera > Drosophilidae > Drosophila > Drosophila nigrodunni. The sequence goes on from JACVCZ010000001.1 coordinate 27,691,562, forward strand.
CTTCTGCGCCCGAGGCAGCAGCCCATTGGCATTAAGAGTCATTCAATTGGCAATAAAAAGATTATAGCCCGAAGGTGTGAAGTGTAGCAGAGAAACGAAACCAAAGCAAGCAGCGCAACAAAAACAACAGCAGCAGTAAGAGCGAGAACGAGAGCAAGAGTGAGAACAAGAGCGAGAGCAAGTACACACAAGCGAGCGCAAGAGCTGCAGCAGCAGTTTGTATGGCTGTGCGTGTGTGTGTGTTTCATGTGCTTAACGTTCTCTGAGCAACTCACTCAATCTGGCAAGGCTGCTCACAAGAGAGTGAGAGCGCAAGAGCCAGCGAGCAGCCATTTTGCTGTTGCCTCCGCTGTGTCCAATCACAAACTTTTGCTGAGTGGCACACTCAACCAATGGCAAGAGCTGCAGGCTAAGATAACACTCAAAGGCAATGTTTGTTGAACTTAAACAAGTCTAAATTTCTGCGGAAAGCTAAAAAGGAAAATATATAACAATTTTAAATTATTATTAAATTTATTAGTGAATAAATAAATAAACTAAGTAAACTAAAAGTTTGTTTAATAAATGTAGGCACCTTTTACTATGCTACAACTAAATAAAACTAAAAGTCTTATAAACATTAAAATATTTATTTGTAAATACTTTTTGACAACCTTTTACGCTGCTTAAAAGTAAACATAGTATATATTGTCATTCATACATATATTTAGTGCATAAATATCTTAAGAACCTTTTACTTAACTCCATTTGGTGCTTAAACAGTTTTCTGCATAATTTCTTAACCAAACAATTCTAAATCTAAACAAATGTTTTAAAATCCCTTAAAATTGTGACTGTACTAAAAGAAGCTGTAATTGAAGCCAGGTCCAATACTATAGCTCAATATAAACAATAAACAGGATGCACACACTTCCAAAAATAACGCACACACTACAATGGTTTCAACAAAAGTTCAGACCAAGATTACGAATGTTTACACACACACACACTTTCATGCACACTCGCACACTCGCTCGAGTCACTTGAGAGCAACTCAAACGCTCTTCGCTAGCGCTGGCCAATCGGCAGTCGAGCAGACCAGGCCCATTTGGACCAAGTGGCTCAATATACGACGGAAAATCAGTGCATTATTAAAAATAGCACAGAATCCACCACCAAGAGCATCGCCAACACCAGCAGCGTCTGCCACTTGAGAGCACTCTGTGAGTGATTCGAGTGATTCTACGCCGGGATCGGCGCAGTTATTTAAAGAGCACACGGAGCGCACAACCAGAGCGCATTCGTGACTCAGCCTTTGAGACGTGAGCACCAAACGGTTAAACGCACCGACTGTGAAAGTGAACAAATTATAAAATATATAAAAAAATATAAAAAATAAATTTAAGAAAATGTTAAATATGGAAAACGCGAGTGCGGGTGCTGCAATTGCGGGTCTAAGTAAATCCCTAACCACGCCCTTCTCCATCAATGACATACTGACCCGCAGTAAGCCATTGACTACATCACGTCGTCTGTCTAGCATGGAACTGGACTCCGATGCGGCTGTTAGTGATCGAAAGCTGGACAGAGCAGCCTCCAAATCGCCACCGCTTTGCTGTCGCGATCTGAGCATCTATGCGGAGAGTGCAGCTAATCCCAGCCAGCAAGCGAGTTACTTGCAGTACTACGCGGCTGCCGCTGCCTTGGATAACAACAATCAGGCATCTACATCCAACTCCACCTCCTCCTGCTCCACGGGCAACGCCAGCAGCAGCGCCGCCGCCGACTACATGCAACGCAAATTGGGCTATTTTGGCGCCGCGCTGTCCGCCGCCGCCGTGCCGCTCGACATGCGACGCTGCAATGCCAGCAACGACTCCGGTAAGTTCCCCAACTCCAACTCCGACTCCATTGTGCTGCTAATGGATTCCTTTGTTGTGCTTCAATTTGTGCTAATTTTCGCAATTTTCTTTTATTTTCTTCATAGACTGCGATTCACCGCCGCCTTTGAGCAGTTCCCCCTCATCATGCAACGCGGGTGGCTATGGACGCACTACCTCACCGCTCTCCCACGACGACAGTCTGAGCGGTGGCGCGTTGAGCCGCAAGAAACGCTCCCGTGCCGCCTTTAGCCATGCCCAGGTCTTTGAGCTGGAGCGTCGCTTTGCCCAGCAGCGTTATCTTTCTGGCCCGGAGCGCAGTGAGATGGCCAAAACGTTGCGTCTCACTGAGACACAGGTGAAGATCTGGTTCCAGAATCGTCGCTACAAGACGAAGCGCAAGCAAATCCAACAACACGAGGCTGCACTGTTGAGTGCCACGAAGCGTGTGCCTGTCCAGGTGCTGGTGCGGGAGGATGGCACCACCGCTTATGCTCACATGACAGCCGGTGGTGCAACTGGCGCCGGCTATCCACATGGTCTGGATCCGGCGCTGCTCAACATTTACCGCCATCAGCTGCAGTTGGCGTACGGCGGATTGCCCCTGCCCCAGATGCACTTTCCCTACTTCTATCCGCATCCCAAGGTGCCACAACCGATTCCACCACCTACCAGTCAGCAGACTCAGCTCTCCTCCAGCTTCATCAACGGCTCCTCGGCTTCGTCGTCGCCTGCGCGCATACCACGCAGCCCGTGTCCGAGTCCGCTGCCAGAGAGCGGCGCGGAGAGCACTCACTCGGCAGCAGAGGATTGCGATGAGAATGTGGAAATCGATTAGATTCGAAGGAGGAAATTCATTTGTGCGTTTGTGATAGATTAGCAGAAGTTTTCTTAGTGTTTATGCTTGGTCCGTGGAGGACGATTTCAAGTTGGATTTGTTTACCGACTTTACATAGCTTTAGTAGTTCTAAGTCTCACAAATATGTTAATACTTAAACTAAATAAATGATTTAATTGAATTCGAAGAAGAGTGTTTTGATTTTTACTTCTTTTAGAGGAATTTATTTATTTATTTTCTTTGGCAGCTATAATTTGCATACATTTGAAATCTTACCAAGTTCGTTCCTGAACTTATCTAGAACTAATCCGTCGAAAATTTGTGATTGCTAGAGGACCAAACTGTTCACCAAACACAAATATATTTTGTGTATGCTAAGATTGTTTAGATCATGACAAAGTTTAATCAGGATTGAATAACTAGGACTATTACCAAACTTCGTTGTTAGCCAGCAAATCTGACTCTTTTACTTGCGTTTCAATGGAAAGTTTTATTTTATTCGATCCTAAATAATTTATATGCCTATTAAAATTTTATTTGTTAACTTTCTAAAAGAGGTCAATGTTAATCCCAACTACTAAAACTTATTTACAATTTCACACACCCAAAATCATTTGGGATTTATTTAGTCTTTCAGAGTAATGTTAGAGTAATGTAATTCAGAGTAATGTAAATAATTAGTTTGAAATTAAAGTCCAAAAATAGTTGAGTGTTCTGGTCTTAAAGAGTACGTTTTTTGCTCACTGCAGCGTTTAAGAAATTCGCAGAAGGGGAAATTTAAAAGTTTTTGACTAAATTATTCTGTTGCAGAAATTTACTGCTCTTTCTATTGGCTATTCAAATTTAATTAAAATAAATAAATTAATTTGAAATGGAATGAATTTTGCTATTATTTTCAACACGTCGCTTTCATTTCATTTTGAAAATTCGTAACTTAATAAATTTATTCTTTATTTAAGCTTTAAAACTCTGAAATTTTAGCTTCACAGATGACCTCATTTAGTGATTAAGCTGCGTTTCAATGCTGGCACTAGAGTTCTTGCACTCTTTGAATATATGACAGACAGATCAGTCGGAAAGTGACTCAAGATCCGTTCCACTGAAGTGCCAATGTGTGTGGGCTACAATTGGCAAAGCAAAGAGACTCATGATGATGAAGACGATGTGGGAAGACGAGCGTAGGTTCGTCCCACAAGCAAAGAGGACGAAGACGGCACTCAATGTCGGCATAGAAGTGCTTCAATGTGTCAGAGCCAGACGGCTGCAATTGTGTTGCTGACCCACAAAGTGCACCACTGAACCACATACAGTTTGCACGGCGCTTTTGCACACTGGGAGATCAGCGAGAAAGAGGATGAAAGTGATCGAGGTCCTTAGGCTCACAGCTGGTGGCTGACGACGACAAGGACATGACTCAAGTGCCCAATGGCGACAAATTCAACGGTCCATGTTTATCAACAAACAAATGAACAAATGCACAAATTAACAACAACAAACTGAGGAAATTTTGGACATGAATGGGAACAATTGCATGATCATGATCGGGCACTTGAGACCGAGTCGGTAGCCCTGTCTCTAGGCAACAACAATACTCAAATTACAAATTGCCATTAAAACTTAGACGTTTACTAAATTCTAGTTCCCCTGCTACACCCCCTACGCCACTGGTCGCACCCCTTTTCAGTGGAGCGTGCGACTGGCAACTGTATAAACAAGCGCCACGGGATCCTGCTCTATAAAGTCTAGACTCTAGAATCTAGACTCTCTAGACTCGTTTTTGGCCGCATTCTCTAGCTAAAAGCCAAAACTCAAACGATGACAAATTTGGGACACTAAAATCAATTGACAGTTGTAATTACTTGTGTCAATAAGCGTTGTCATAGTGTGTGTGGGTGTTGTCTGTGTGCTTAATGAGTGTGTGTTTATACACACACATTTTTAAGGCGTTCGACCTTTTGCCATAATTCAGTTTTCGCACCAAACACAGGAAGTGCTCCAAACATACTAAAAAGAAAATCTATAATATGACAGCTGAAATTAAGCTAAGAAAAATAATAAAATTTAATTTAGCAAGTTAAAATTCATGGGAAAGCATTACTTAATTAAAACAAAAATAAAAATGTTGACAACAAATTTCAAAAATATTATTATGAGAGCATCGTTTTATGCTTGAGTGGATTTCTTATAATTTTAAATATATTGCCTATTGAATTATTTATTTAACTATATAAGAATTGATATTATTTTTATAATTCAAACAAATTTCCAGTTTTCAATTCTTGTATTTTTGGTAAACTTCAAAAACACAGTCTCCTAAATCGATTTTTTTTAAAAAAAAAAAAATAATAATACCATTTTGTAGTGTTCAAAACTACTATTAAAGAAATATTTAAATCTCGTGTATATGCTAAAACTTGTCCGAGAAAAAGGTACCTTTTGGCCATTTATTTATCTTCATTAAGTAATTATCTTTATTAATTGATTATATTTTTGTTATTGCGTTAATTTATTTAGTCTTCTTTTTGCTGATTTTATAGCTACTCTTTGCACATGCTTGAACCTGTAGCTCTCCTGCTAAGGGGTTAAAAGGCGCTACGCGGCATGTGGCACTAGACTGGAACTGTTTATTTCCTTTGTCCTGCGGCGACTCCACTCCGTTGTTTACATTAAGCGCTGTCTGAGCATTTGTTTATGCATCCCTTTTTTATGAGGCGTTAACACGACGCTTCACTGAGTCAGTGTTGGCTACTTGAGAGCACAATCCTTTCAAGACACCGCCGCATGTCCTGGCAGCACTAAGTAGTCACTGTACATGCTGCCTGCTTTGGTTTTATATGCAAATTAGTCACGGTCGCAAGTGTCGTATGCGTAATCTTTGAACTGCAATTAGTTGCGGCCTGTCAACGGCCTTCGTCTGGCCTCCTCCGACCCCCACCCAAACAGGCCAAATTGGCATAAACAAATTTGCTTGCGGATTTTCGCGATATTTGCATAAGAAATTTTTGGGGCCTACATTCTTAAGCGGCCATTGAGAGTGCAGTTAATGGCAAATGGCTGTCGCTTCGACTATTGGCAACAAAATCAAAAGCCAAAAGCCAAAAGCGAAAGCAAAAACATTACACGAACCCTGAAACGGACAGATTAAAGTATAAACAAAATGCACTTGCGCCAGCTGAAAAATGTTCACTTATTGTAAAATGCATTTCGTGTTTTGTTTTAGCCCATTTGCATGCACTTTGCTTTAGCGTTTTTAGCGTTCTTGTCTCCGTATACCCAATACCAATACCAGTCCCCTTGCGCCGTTCCCCTTTACCCGCTCGGCGCATCGCTGCGTCTGCGTCTGTTGCACACATGTGCGCCAGCTATAAAAGGAGCAGCGTCAGCAGCATCATGAGTTTGAGGTTGAGAATCGGACTGAGTATGAAACTGAGTAAGAGTCTGAGTAGGAGTAGAAGTAGAAGTAGAAGTATGAGCATGTGAGTGAGGGGATTGCACCGTTCTGACACTTCGATTTGCAGCTACCGCTCTCGCTTTTGTTATTGCTTCTTCTACTACTTGTTGTTGTTGTTGCACGTGTGTTGTTCGTAGGCGGGCTTGTTTATGCAACAGCCGAACTTCTTGGTAGAAATAACTCTACGACAAATTCATCAAGTTAGCGCAGTCAATAAAGCAAAGATGTGTCTTAGGAGAGGGGTATATGTGTGTAGGGCGTATTGTATTGAAAAATAATGCAACTCTAATGACAATGCTAATGCTAATGAAAGATCTAATGAACATGGTAGCGTTTAGTTAAATGAAAGTTACAAGAATGTTGCAAACGATGAAGATATTTCTCAGGAGAGGGGTATATGTGTGTAGGGCGTATTGTATTGAAAACTAATGCAACTCTAATGACAATGCTAATGCTAATGAAAGTTGTAATAAGAATGGTAGCCCTTAGTTTAATGAAAGTTAAAAGAATGCTGCAATCGATGAAGATTTCTCAGGAGAGGGGTATATGTGTGTAGGGAGTAGTGTATTGAAAAATAATGCAACTCTAATGACAATGCCAATGCCAATGATAGTTCTAATGACCATGGTAGCATTTAGCTTAATGGAAGTTACAAGAATGCTGCAAACGATGTAGCAAAAAACAATGATAACTCTAATTTGAATGATTAGCTAGTTTAATGACAATGCTAATGGTAATGAAACTGCTAATGAGAATTATTGTGCAATTTGTCATGATAAAATTCTCACTACTATCCCTAGTAATACTGATAAATGAAAATGATAATGGATGAGAATTTTAATGCAATGTTTAATGTTAGTTTAATAATATTGCTAATAATTACTCTAATAATGCAGCTGTAACAAAAGACTACGTAATTGACCAAATATATAATTAAAGTCAATGTTTTGAAGGATAAGTTTAATAAAAGAGTCAATGATTGACTGTGAAGGTTAATCTAATATTCAGGGAAATATTAATTATTGTTTTTAATGGTATGAAAATATAAAACATAACTTGTTAGTTTTACTGACTGACAGCAAATAAATATATAAAGCCAATAATGTAAATAAATTATGATATATATTTAACTTAATTGAACAATCACAGAGTATATGATTTACAGGGTATTCTCACAACAATTCAGCTGCCTTATTCAATATAATTCTCTCTTGTTGTGTTATTGAAGTTGTGCTCTTGCTTTTTATGAGATCGACGACCACGGACGATTCCGACAGACAGTGAGGCGGAGGGAGATTTGGATGAAGGCGAAAAGTAAGGGGATGGAGTTGAGTTTCGTTAAGATTGGTTCGGTGCAAACGACATTGCCTAATTGCCTTCCCGGTACTACGCGCACAAGTGTAATGGGTTTTCCACACGTAAAGGGGTCTAAGGAGGAAGCTGATGAGATGAGGTAGTGCAGCAGATTCGATCAGCGCAGAGCAGTACGGAATGGCTGAGTAAATGAAACGTTTCGTTTCGTAGCCGAATTCTGTAAACAAACAGAGAAGCAGAGATGGAGAGTGAGAGAGAGAGAGAAAGAGAGGGAGAGAGGGAGAGGGAGAGAAAGGCAAAGTACAATGATGCGCTGTGCTATTTATGTTTATTTTGTTTTGAAAATTGTGCGTTTAATTTATAGTTAATTGTTTTTCAGCATTTTCATTAACCAACCCAAAAGCGAAGCCAAAAACAGGCACTGTGACTGTGTGCGGTCCCACCAAAAATTCATGGGAATATACCACGCCTATGAAACGCCTATGAAAATGAAATGGAATGGAATGAATGATAATAATAATAATAATAAAAATACTACTACGCGCACCAATTGTTGCTGATGATGATGATTTGCGCAAGTTGTTGATGGCGGTGCACCCACACAACGGTGTAGGGTGCCCCTACCCCACCTCCTCCCCTACTCCTACTACTACTACTTCTACAAAATGGCCACCCACCTCAATCTTAGTCTCAGCCTCAACCTCAACGCCGACCGACGGCAGCTGTTGAAATCTTTGCGCAATGTGGCAAGCAGAATTTTCCCTCAAATTCGGCCCCCAACCCCCTACATGCCCTACCGCCCCTCGGATGGGCACTCCTTTGCTTATTTGGCTTGAAATAAAAAAGCATTTAAACGATTTCGGCAGCTTCAACAGGAACAAAACTGAAATGATAAATGTTTTGGTTTTTGTGATTTTGTTTATTGTTCAAATTTCGACCAAAAAAAAAAATTTTTCAAATTTTACCGCATGTATAAAACGAATTTTTTATAGACAGCCATTCAAATCGGCGAATGTTGAGTTGATCCTAGCTATAGCTATTACTATAGTTGTAGTTGTTGTTGTTTAGCGAGCTGTTTAGATAAAAATTTGTGGTGTAGTTGGGCAAAAAATAAAAAAAAGAATAGAAAAGAGTGGAAAAGGCAGACACATGTGCCATTGTGCCATTGAGGCAACTTAATTAGCATTTTTAATGGAGCTGCCGACTCGTCGTAATGCCCGACAATTAAAGACATGGCCAAGAAGACCCGGGCATGGCCAAAAAAGACCCGAAAAGAATTCTGTGGAAGTGCGCGTGAGATTTGTTAAATGTGTTGCATAATCTATTATTTCTAGGCCTTATCAGCTGCCAGAGCGCTACTAACAACCCAGTAGAAAGCACTTGAGATACAGTCCCCGATCGAACTGATTGAACCGATCTCAACTGCGATCAGTACTTTTCATATTTGGCAATGTTAAGTGTTTTGCTTTGGAGTAGGCATAAAAAAAGCAAATTTAAAAAAATATATAAAGAAAAACAAACAAGAATTTTTCACTAAATAGTTCGCTATGAATCAGTTTCCTTTACACGGGCTAGAAACATTTCTTTTTCCGCCTGTTTTAACACCTTTGAGGCACTTTTGGGCTGCTTAAACAACTGATGAACTGATGTTGTTTTTATATATTTTGTATTTGGAACATCATAAAAATAAGCAAAGCGCTTAAAGTCTGTTTAAGTGTTCATTGTTTAGTGTAAACAAATTGCTGTGCAGCAAATGTACAGTGAAGCATGGCTGGAAGTGATTTGAGTAGAAGAAAAAAGAACGAAGGGAGCTAAAGATAGTAGTATATATAATAAATTAATTTTAGAAGGATTTTAATAAGAAAGAGGAAGAAAGGTGAGTGAGTCTGTGTCTAAAACTCAGTTGAGCTCTATATAAGCCACATTTAGTAAAGAGTCTTATAGAAATAATCTCGGACAAATTTCCTATATAGCTCTACCATTCCCCTTTAGCATCCCCTTCCAAACTGAACTTCTAATTGAAATCTTAACACAATAAATTCATTCAAATTTCATGCTTAAATCAACACAAGAAGAAATTTAGCTTTATGCCATTTATTAGTCAGTTTCTTGTTAACATCTTCATCTTGTTAACGCTTCGTTAGCCCTTTGAACCAGCCCTTCTCAGGTTGGCTAAAGTGACGAGCGTAATTTACGATTCAAATGAATTCCACCCACATTTTCATAGTGTCATTTCTTTATTTTATTTTTTCATAATCATTAAACGATACGATTTTTTCTTACATTTCTTTGGTAGTACATTTTTTTTCTGCTTCTTATTTTGTGCCTGGCACGCCCACTGGCAGGAGCCATTAGAAGCAATTTTCAATTTCCTTTCTGATGAAGCACATGGCAAGAGAGCAAATTACATGGCACACGGGCCAAGAAGATGATGGGAGTAGTCCCCAGTCCCCGACTCCCTCCCATTCCCAGAGCTTATTCTAACTTTTTTCTTTTCATTTTCTTTGGGTTTCTTACTTTTTTTTTTTTTTTTTTCTTCTGGGCCGTCATGATGTTCTAAGTCCTGGCACACGTACGCAATTGTCCTGAGACGAAAAGAACATTTTCTTGCAATTTTCACGGCGACGGCGCAAATGAACAGCCATTATGTGGATCTCAAGTGAAAGCAAGGTCTGAAGTGAATTTGTAACGAGCTTTTTTGGGGAGAAGCGTCCGAAAAGTCTAAAGACCAACTCAGTGCAGTGCCGTGAGTTACTCTCAGTTGTCAGTTCTCAGTTATCCCTGCCAAAAGCAAAGGACATGCTTCAATTGAATAAGAAGAAAATTACACTTAAACGCTGCGGCGTGTCGACAACTCCATAGGACATAGGTCGGGCTAAGCAGGTGGGCAGGGAGTATTGGAAAGGGACTCTATTGAGTCCAAGGCTGGTCAGCATTTAATAAACGTTCTTTTTGATTTGATTGCATTCATCAGCAGCTCAACTAAACTTATAAAACACTAATTGTATTGTGCGCATATTCATATTTATGGCTCAATAAATAAACTAAGGCCATTTAATGTATGTTAAATTACATTTACAGTTTCTAGCTATCAACCCAGATGCACAATTAACAATTTCACTTGAGAAACCATTCACAGAATCCAATTCTCAATGAACTTACACGCTCCAGTTTAGAGCACTGCGAGGAGGAGGAGGGCAACTGCTGCGATCTGTTTACTGAACACGAAGACATTCCGGGCAGCGACAAAATAAGCCAGAATAGGAAAATCAAGTTTATTTGCTCAAGCCGTTGACAGACAAACAGTTGCCGCCTCAAACTTGCACTCAAGTTCCAAAAACGAGTGTACTCATAGCACTCATACGCACAGTGCGCCATCTGCATTAACATATCATTAGACCACGTTGTTGTTGTTCTTGTTGTTGCTGCTGCTGTACGTGTTGTCCGTATCCGTGTTCATGCCTCTGTTTGTCTGTTTATCTGTGCTTTTGTTTACAATATAGCGTAATCATGTGTTACTAATACCAATAATAAAGCCAATGGGCAATCCTAACCCTAACGCCGCCTGAACTTTCTGCTCATATGCTAAACAGGCAGACGTGAGTAGCGGGTAGCGGGTAGGGGGTAGCGGGGGAAGGGGATATGTATTGCCGTTGCCGTCGCACCCACTTCAATGTCAGTTCGTGCATGCATAATGAGCGGCAGAGGCGTCAGCTCCACTAATGTGTCCCCGGAACGCACTCGCTTCAAGTGCACTTCCCCCGGGGGTTATAGTCTCGAGAAGTCCCGATAAACAAAAGTCGGCGCTACAGGAAATAACTGTCTTCCACTGGCTCCAGTTCTTTACTTTTGTTTATAGATTTTATAGTTTTTGTAGGGCATGGAACAAACATGTTGAGTTGGTAAGTCCCACACTTAACTGAAATTCTATTGAGCAATTTGAATTCAGGAATCTTTGAACAATATGTTGAAATCCATTTGAGTTTATGATTAATTTCCCCTATCGACTTGATGGGTTTTTTTTATATTTTTGCCTAAATCTTTTTGTGTTTTTGATGAATTTCTTAAGAACACTTGGACTGGCACTCTGGCGCCTTAAGTAGACTTTCTATATGTATGCCTGCTATAGCATTCGATTCATTAAATACTTAAGTAGACGACTCAAGTGCCAAAAATTTGAAGTGTTGGAATTAATATTGCAAAAATATAATAACAACAGAGAGACCAACAATAATTGAAGGCAATTTTACACATGTGGTAAGGAGAAACTCTTTCGAAAAATTTAATCGTTAATACTCTATTTAAGTGGAGTTTATCGAAGCGTTTGAATTTTAGTTAGTTTTGCAAACGCAGCACCAACAAAATCCGTCTGATTTAAGATTTTTTATGAGTTTTGAAAATTACTTCTTTGCTTTTAAGTCCTCTCAACACAGAATATTTCACTTTAAAGTTAAAATTTCAAATGTATGATAATAATATGTATTGATTTCTATAAAAATCTTTTTTATAGTCACATTTCAGAAGTCATATTTGGCAATGAAATTAATTGTTCCTTAACAGTATTATATTGTTATGAAATGAAATAATTAATTCTATTATAAGATCTTGAAAAATATTAGATTTTAATATAAAAGTGTCAATGTTATAAATTTTGTAGTTTTTATTTAACTTATACTCAAATTCTTTTTTAGCAAATTTCAAATAATATTCTTTAATAGTGAAGATTTTCGGTTAACATTTTTAAGCTTTTCCAAATGTTGTGTAACTTTTAATAACTTCAGTTAGCTCTTTTACAGTTAATGCCTCACATGCCAATCGTTTCCTGCTGTCCTACTCAATCCAGAATGCTTTACTTATATCTAAGCTGTTCCATGCCTTAGTTCAGTCTATGCAATGTTCGATAATTGATTTTTTAATGAATTTGGCAAACGTATTGTGCGGAGCATTAGGAAATAGAAAATAAATCAATGGCATTAGACTTAATCAAATATTTGCTTGCCGGTTGCTGTAAAAAATTGCCACCCACACCGAGAGAGAGGGCGAGTAAGAGAGGGAATGAGAGAGGAGAGCGGGAGCGTACTTTTGTTATACAGTTACGTATATAAAGCTCCGCCCAGTTGATCCGATCCGATCTGTACATGTTTTTCAAATGCAATAAAACTCAACGCGCCAATTTGTAGGCAATTAAATTTTATTCTCTTGTTGGAATTTTTTTGAAATTTCCAACTGAGAATTTTATTCTGTTCTGACGTCCGGGTTCCGTTTTCGCTGGCAATGATCATTCCGCCGTAGAATACGATCATTATTGCTATGATCGATGTCTGCCATTGGGATTATTATTGTTTACATTTGTCATATTTAGCCAATGTGTATTTTTATTGTTGTTCTCCTTGTTCTTGCTGTTGTTCTTGCTGTTGTTCTTCTTGTTGTTGTTGCTGCATTCGTTCCGTCAATTTGCCATATTTTCATAGCCAATTTGCCAGCGCGTATTGGCCATTTGGTGTATGTACTTGTGTATGTATTTGGGTCTTTATTTGTTGCCACATGCCACAAGCAATGATACGCTGTTTATTAGCCCAAATTAGTCAAATAAATGCAATTGCCTGTTTTCTTTTCTGCTTTGCGGTAAATCATCAGTGGCAGTAGAAGAAGCAGTAGAACCTTGAACGATCGGAGAACGATCTCTTGGGCTTCTCAAGTGGACTTATTGCACATTTTCCAAATTTCTAATCTCTTTGGCAAACGCAATCAATGCAAACGGCAATTGGCGTACGGCTGCAAAATGTAGCCATAAATTGCTTAAATACTCGATTCGCTTGTTTTTTTCCCTTCCAAGTGTTCCATCAAATTGAAGCTTTTAAGCCTCGGTACTGAAGTGCCTGTGTTCTAATTTGCATTGCGGACGGGCAAATGCGCAATTAGCCGCTATTACATTAATAATACGCGTACTTGTACCATCATAATAATTGAACAACAAAAAAAGCTATCTATTTGCTGTATGGTAAGTGAACTAGTAGCTAAGGGTGAAGACGAGCGAATAGACTATAAAAGACCCCGTAAAATTAGGTAGGATATACATTTTGAGTGCTTGATAAAGTAGTTCCATGCAATTATTCTCAAAGAAAAAATCAAAACGTATATTTTAAAAGCACTCTGGTGCTTAAATGAAGTTCTTCCTTTAGCAAAAATGTTTGCCCAGCTAGTGACTAATTTTCATTGAATTGTTCCTTAAGCAGCCCTGTAATATAGCTAACCATATTTGTTAAGTGCACTCCTATTAGTAACACAAACATTATATGCAATTTGGGTTGAGATATTTAAAACATTTCTCTAGTTAAATGTATCTTTTGTAAAGGGCAGGGAAGCGCCCAATGAGTTTAATGACTCCACAATTCAGATACAAGTGCAGACCACAAGCGCTGCAGCGGTTAGACTGCAAACTCTACTTAGCAATATATAAATTTTCTGACGCTTTCTCCTCAATACTTTTTCTGACAAAATTTAAATTCCCCTCTACTTCTTTCAAGTACGCGGTCTAAAAACCAAATTGAAATTGAAAATTGAAAATGAAATGAAAAGCGCACATTGGCCAAAGTGAATCGCTGGCACTTAAGAGCTTAAAAGTAGAGGCAGCAGAGACTTTTTGCCTCCACTGCTATTCCCCTACTCCCTCCCAGCTCCCTGCCGTTTCCTACACCGACTCGCACCCCCTCCCCTTGTACCCGTTGACCTTCAGTAGGCGCCAGTGGCAGGCAACTGGAAGCCGTGGACAAGTGTGCGCTGATCATGTAATCATGCGTGTGGTTTTTGTTTACAAATCACGCCCTGGGTCCTACTTGGGCTACTTGTCGTCCTGCGACAGGGCAGACAGGACACACTCGAGTGTGTCGGCAGCACACGATCGTGTGTGTGAAATATGTGTGAATGTTTTGTTTGTTTGTTTGTTTTTTTTTGGTGACTTACAAGTGCATTACATATTCTGACCAATTTGTCAAGTGGCTGTGTTTGTGTTAACTTGTGCGGTCCAAGGTGTCCAAAATCAGTCTAATTGGTTAGCTGACAAGCTGCCGCCAGTCAGTGTTACGTCTAGACTTGGTCCTGTTTTGATTTGCGCCACAGGACATGGCGGTTTGACCGCTAAAAATTATTAGCTAACAATGTTTTGTCGCCCCTGAGTGGCAGTGGTAGCGTCAGAGGCGGTGGCAGCGTCAGTTGTGGCGCGACTCAATTGCAACTGCAACTGCAGCAACGACCACACATAAGAAGCAAATAATCTAAACCATACTTCAAATAAGCAAAGCGCACAACAACAACAAACAACGAACACACACAACACACACAAACCACAGCAGCAACAGGCGCATTTAATGCACTCCAAGTCGAGTCAGTTACTCTTACACTTTACGAAAAATCCGAATAAAAATTTGTATATATATTTCTTAAATTAAGATGCTTGATTTATTTTTTAAGTACATTTTAAGCTGCATAAATTTCTAAACTTTTGCTTAAATTTTTGCTTGAGAAATTTATAAACTTTATTTCAAAGTACCTATGTACATATCTTATTATAGACAAAATTTCTCTTAAAGTTTTGAAACATCAAATCTTTCAGTTAGTCGCCATAAAACTTAATATATAAATTATAACTGTTTAACTACATTTTAAAAAACTTCTTAGTACATGTTTGTGTACATTTATGTTTTACTTTTCATACAATTATATAAGTAAAAGAAATCGTGTTCTACATAAAGTATATTTTCTTAAAATAATTTAGACTTGTTAGCCTTAATTGTTGTGCACAACATTAGTTACTCTTATTATAAGAATTTCTTATTTTATATATTCTTTAAAAAAAAAAGAAACAAACGAAAGGCAGTTTTGTTATAAAATCTTGACTTTAGACCACTTTTTTTTGCCAGTGTAGCTGGCAGTTCACATTCTCTGTGCGTTGTTGCTGTCCCCAGAGCACAACCTCAGCACACCATTTAGCCATCAGGTGTGCGGTGGCGTTGACTTTGTGGGTCGTCCCCTGCCCTTACCACCCTGTATGCCTATCGCCACCACTGCAACTCATACGTTAGAAGCGCAAATTGTTTATGCTACTTTGTGAGCAATAAAAGCACAGGCAGCCAACATATAATGCTCTGCTCCATGTGGGTGGTCGACTCTCTAGCTGCTGCTCCAGTACTAGCTCCAGCTACAGCATATGATGCGATCAGTGGTGGTGGCGGTGGTCTCGTGGTTATGTAAATGCTGCTGCTAGTGAAAGCAAGAGAGAGAGAGAGGGAGTGGAAGGCAGAGCGAGCAGAGCGCCGCGGTGCTAATCACCGGCAACTCTTCGAACTCGCTCGTGTGGAATTGATGCAATCCATTGTATTACTCCGCAAAGGACAAAGGATATGAGTGAGAATCTAATCCCTGTGAGAGCTGCGTCATAATCGAAAGCAGCCACTTGTAAGTGTCGAAGGGGGGAAACAATACTGAAGTTTCATAGTTCTGTAGTTCTGGAGTGGCAACCGCATAATTTGACTTAATTGTGTCATTAGGCAGCGCTATCTATATAGCGCTTGTCGGCCTGGGAAAGTGTACGGCGGAAAGATTATTACGCCTACTCAAGTCAAGTGCGACTTTGAGCCCATTAACGCCCTAAAAGTCAATGATGACTGCTAGTTTTTCTTGCCACTTTCCCCAGTTTGTTGACCTTTTTATTCGCTTGTCTCTGATAAGCTTCCAAGTGTAGCGAGATCTTTGCCCTGTAATTCAAATAATTATGATTTATGGCAGCATAACTGAATTTCTGCTTTTTCTGCTTGTTGTTTCTAGGTGCTGCTATTTATTTTGATTTGTCAATAAAATCGACAACATTCGTTGCATTTGGACTTGTGCATACACATCAACGGAGAATGAAAACAAATCGCTTGCAAATCATTTCGCAAATTTGCCAATTTAATATTTACGCCTTCATAATTTGCACTCAGTTTTTGCATTTTTACGATATTATGGGCGACGGGCTATAGAATTTTGATTCGCATTCTGATTGATTTCTATTTGGGCTTTGGCACATCAGGGCTGGGCAATCTGTTGTTGGCTGGGGTCCCGAATGAAAATATATGGACTTGAGCAGATTTTCGATCTATTCATTTTATATGTAGACTAATTGTCTAAAATTTTGTTTGGTGAAATGAGTTCCACAAATGTTGTTCCAGCGTTTAAATATAACGACAATTCTGTGTGGATTTTATTTGGCTAGAGGTTTGAGTCTACACTACTTTAACATTTTGAGGATACTTCATTTACATTAGCTTGGGCAACAACCAGCATGCGCTCTGCTTGCACAATGCAGTTCAGTAAGGTTTCACACCACCACATTGCTCGAACCAGTATTTTAGTGAGTACACTGCCCACTATTTAAGAACTGCTTGATGTTGTATACAAAAGCAGTGCAGTACACGATGCGTTGATATCAAATCCACGCTAGTGACGCAAGCAGAGAGCAATTCAATGCTCCAATAAAATCCCTTTTAAAAAGTGTTTACTGCATTTAACACATAAATTAAAACTCATTTAGACATATTCATTTTTAAATACGCCAACTATAATTTATTTTAAATTGCATTAACTTAAAATCTTGAGTGGCATTAAATAAACTACAATCAGCTAACACAGTTAAATTATAAATACATTTCTTGTGTGGCGAATTATTCAGACGAAATCACAAGCAAATTTAAAAGAAATATAATACTAGATACAATTAGGAAAATCATATGAGGAAAATTTGTTTGTGATTTTCCTTGAATTTGGCAAATAAGAAGTCGTGTGTAAGAAATTCCGTTTATAATCAGCAATTTACAAATTGGGCTAATCGGTACTTTGCGCGAGATAATTGTGGCAACAGGTTACAGGTTACTTCGTTCCACATAAGGTTAAGGGTGAGGATGGGGGTGAATCGGTGGTTGGGATGGGGGTTGAGAGTAGAGCAGCTTTCCATCCGAGTACCGCATCAATGTCATCATCTTCAGCATGCGGAGTTCCTCCTTATCCCTGCTCGTGTTACCCGGGGGATGATGATTGCTGTTCGGTGGCTGCGATTGCCGGCATCGCATGGGATCTGCTGACTGGTCGGGTCTTTAAAATACTCAAGTCATTAACATTCTCTAAAAAGCTTTGGTTCGCTGACAATTGTTTCACGCTCTGCACATCCTTTTTCAGCTCCTCCATGTCGCGCTTGAGTTTGGCCCTGCGGTTTTGGAACCAGGTGATGACCTAAAGTTGAGTAGAATTTAATTGCTGGCCAACTAGCATTGTTAACGGTTTAATACTCACCTGCGCATTGGACAGTCCCAGACCAGCGGCAATTTCATCCCGATCCGCTGGTGACAGATATTTCTGATAGAGAAATCGTTTCTCTAGCTCAAAGATCTGTTGATTCGTAAATGCTGTACGTGATTTTCGCTTCTTCTTTGGATTCGAACGCGTGGCAAAGATGTTTAGCGTTGAGGGATCTAAAACGAATGCAGAAAAACGTTTTGAGTAAATGTGTGATAGGCCTCGTAAAAATTCAAATCAATCTGTCGAGTAGTTATATGATCAGAGACACTTAAGTTAAATCAAACGTTTCGATTGATCTGTACAAAATGGTCATTGAATGGTCTCCTGAGTTAGAGATGGCAACAAAATTTCGGGTGATACATTTGTAAGTACAAATTAGCTTTAATTGTTTTGAAATGAAATATTTATTAGCGATAAAATTGAAATCGTGAGATTAATCGTGCCATCGCTAACCATTATCTGCCTACCACCATTAAAAGTTATCTGTCTAAGCATTTTGTAACTGGTTTGTTAGCTTTTAGACGCTCTAAACCACTTTCATTTCAATCAGCGCACTAGTTAAAACAATTTCAAACACACAATCCGACAATCCGAATGGAATTCATAATAGATAATGTTGATGGGGAGAGATGGGAAGAAGGGGCAGTAGAGGGGGTATATCACTAGTCATAAAGCATGAAAAGAGTGTGGAATCTGCAGCTCCTTTTGTTTTATAGTAGTGCCTATAAAAGCGTCTTCGCTTGATCTTCTCCGATCGTCAAGTTTTATGGGCGTTGATGCTTCCAGCCACAGTTTTGGACTACTTTTATGTCGATTCAGCTCAGTTCAGTTCAGTTCAGTCAATTTTTATTGGCCTCAGTGTGTTGAATGATTTCCTTTATGGGAATCTTCTGCTGCTGCTTCTTCTTCTTCTTGGTGTTGTTGTTTTTATTGTTTTCTTAAGCGTTTCGATTGGGATTTGATTTGGTTTTGATTGCCGGGTATTTGTTTTGCTGGCATGTTTAAAGGTAATACGCCCGCTGATTGATGTTTTTCGAAAGTATTTCGATTCCGCGGCGGAAATCACATTAAGCATTGTTATTGTTTATTTATTCAATCTTTTTTCTCTGTTTTTTTTTTTTTTGTTTTTGTTATTCTTTTTCGCGCCTTTCAATGAACAGTTTTTATTATTAATGCATAAATTTGTGTAAACTCTGGCCAAATGATCTGTTTCCATCTCTTTCTCTTGCTCTCTGACAGCTACTTCGCTAAAGTGGCAACGGAAATGGCTGCCCTTATGGCCTGGCCAAGACAATGGCAGCTGTACTTGAGCATATTCAACCCCTGATGACAGTCAACCCGAATTGTTGTTAAACATGACGAACAATTAACAATTAATGCGTCTGAAGCTACCAAGGACGAGCAGCAGGACAACAGATCAAATTATTCGAGGGGTTGTTTTGCGGCCAAGTTTGGCTATAGAGTAGTATAACCCAGAGCCATTTTGACACTCATGTGATGTGTTTATTGTAAAAGCCATTTATCTAGATGGTCATACACGCCCTTTTCTAGTCTACCTGTAGGCCAAGGAAGCGCACGCATATCACGCATATCAAATATTGATGCAAGCATTGCTGGACTCCGAAAGAGTTGGCTGTTTACACGGAAAACTAGGAGAAGGCACTCTAAAAACAAATTTCATACATGTTTGCACAAAAAAGCGATTAAAACAACCTAAAATATAGACATAGTTTTATACTGAAAGCAGCGGAATAAGCCAGATATATAGATAGATAGATATAAGATAGTTAGAGAGATAGATAGATAGATATATAGATAGATAGATAGATAGATATATAGTTAGATAGATAGATACATAGATAGATAGTACGATAGATAGAATGGATACACAAGGTACTAGCTTAAACAGGGAAGTATAAGCATTTTTAAGGACATAAGATGATATAAAGATGTATTTGAAAATATGGTTAAAAGTGCTTTAGACTCAAAAGTATTAAAACAAAATAAAAGTGTACACTAAAGTGATTTTAAAGTTTGTAAAAACCTTGCAATACATTAGTTGACGCAGGTAAGCATCTGAAAAGCATTAGAAGAAATGAAGTTGTGGATTCCACATATATGTACAGAAATATTGTAAAACTGAATGGAAAAGTTGTTAAGAAATGAAATGTAACTGAAAAGAGTCAATTTCGTACAGAGAAGAGTCTAAACAACATTCTACTATATTTATTTGGAAATAACGTTTAGTTTTAATAATGCTAAAATGTATCTTTCGAGTACAGAAACGTATCTAGACATCACAGCCAGTAGAAGTATTTAAAGTAAAAAGTTGTGACTAGACATTTGGCTTAGGTGAAAAGTTCTTTTCAAAAATGTTTGAACACATATATATTCCTTCATATACATACATACTACACAAATACCCTGTAAACTAAAGTTAAAGTTATTTGTTTAATTAATTTTTGCTGTTGAACTCAGTGTGAACATTGCACAATTGGCTCAAAGGCTGCATCCGTTGATCAAGCAATTCGCTTAAGGAAATTCGAATTAGCCACAAATCGAGGCGAGTTGCCAATTAAGCTTTGGCCAATAGAACGCCCACTGCAGCAACAAATTGGTCATGCTGCATGTGGTAAGATGGCCACGCCTCTTATTAAAACCTGCCAGCCAACTCAAGACAGTTGTGAGTCTAAGTGTGTGTGTGTTGGAGTGTTTGTGTGTGTTTTGGCCATTTGTTGCGCTTTATTAATTATGCTGCATGGGTTGGCCAAGTCATGCGCTTGGCTCTAACCAAAGTTGCACTAACAAGTTGTGCACAACAGCAAGCAAACAAACAAACAAACATACATATTCAAATTGGCCAAATGAATTATGGCCTGCACCCACAGACGACAGTTTCGTTTTGGGCCAGAACAAACAATGTCATCAGCATAACTAATCAAAGTGACAGGCGGGAAAGCCAAGAAAGGAGAGGGAGAGAGTGAAGGTAGTAGAGCTAGAGACAGTTGGCTGAAATGAGCACAAGTTATGCCGCTTGGAGAGCGTGGCTAATTGAGACGCTAACAAAATGACGCATTGTCCTCTGGCAGGACAATATAGAGCAGGGCTTGGTTACACAAACAGGAATACCACTAATACTACAGTGTAGTGGTATTATGCGATGTGACGTGCCTTATCGCTGTCAGATCAAACTTCTGGGCCTAATGGCCTTGCTGGTAATTAGGTAAATTAAGTAGCTGCAACGCACACACACACACACAGCAATTCATTAAAAAGAAACCAAAAAAAAACAGAAATGAATTCATCTCACACTGAAAAAAATAAGCTGAGAGTCCATCAAGCTGCTTAAGTGTCAAAGTGAAATGGAAAACAGAACACAAAACACAAAACAGGCAGCAATTATGTTAATTAAGTGTGTGCAGAGGAAAAACGATTCAATTAAAGCCAACTGCAGAGACCAGATCAGATCAATCAGTTATCAGCCTGGAGTTGGCAGCCAGCAGCAGCTTCTAATCCGGAAAAACCCACAGCAAAAGTCAGTAAAAGCCTTTGGAGATCACAATCTAAAGTTAAATGCTGTTAGCTGTTTGCTCTTAGCCTCTTTGCCTCTTAGCCTGCTGGCTATTAGGTGCTACCAAGATGAGTATCGCTGGGAAAAATGTATTGGCTGTTCACACGATCGTCTACTCGACTTATTGTAAGATGAGATGATCTACCTACGGGTATAGTAGTGTATCTGGAGTCCAGAAAGGAGCATGACATGTGGAATGTCTGGTGTGTGTGGTGCGGTGTGTGTAGTGTGTGTTTGTCGGCATCGGAAGACTCAATTAGAAGCCGATTGTGGGGATTTATGAGCACAAGGAATTTCACATTTGTGTGACTGGTTTTGTTTTTTAAATACCCTTGCAGAGAGCAGTATAGTTTTGTCACAAAGTTTGTTTCTAATTGAAGTGGAACACATAAAGTATCTAAATTATATATTTCTATGCTAGAGTGTATCTTAGTGGTTTAGTTGTTTGGATTTAAGTCAGTAGAGGTCCATCATATTACTGAAAGCAGGTGCTATGTAAAAGTTAAGTGAATCGGCTCACTATATCATGTGTCTTAGTAACTTAGTGACCAAATCTGATTACTAAATCACACAGTTCTCATATAAACTTTGGTATAAAATTATGGAAAACCTTTTAGTTTGACTTAGTCTCCTTTAGATCAGAATACTATACTGTTAAGCTGTCGTAGGAGTAGGGGAGTAAATTCCAACCACAGATAAACATGTTGTCTGCAGAGCTATGTAAGAGTATCTCATATTTGGCTTGCCAAATCTTCTCTTTTATTCTCCTGTTTTGTGTTGTGAAGCCTGTGGCCTTTGGCCTGGACTAAATACCTGCCAATAGCTTTATAACTTTTGCCGCAAAAAAATGATGACAAAGCGCGTCCGACCTTCGAAATGCAAAAGAGCCGCAGCGACAAAGATTTTGGCTAAAAGCGTTAATTACATGCCCCAAACCCCGACCGCTTTCCACCTCTAAAAAAAAGGGTTGGCTTGAATTGAGGCTGGCGGCGTTGTTCTTGTTGCTGTTGTTGTTGCAGCCACAAATTGCGTTGTCCAGAAGCTCGAAAGCGTAATCAAAAACTAATTTTAATCCTGTTTGGGGCCACGCTGATGAGGGATCAGATTAATGCGACGCACTCACTCACACACAACAGTCTGAAGACACCGAAAGCAGACGAGATGAGAACGCATTGGAACGCATTGGTTCATAATGGGAAGCGATCTTCATTTTTAGCGGTAGGTCCACGTTAATTTATTCTAAATGGCTTTTTGAAAACTCCGAAACAAGGCAAGAAATTTACTTATGACAGTAGTTCCCTAACCACAAAATCCCCTAAAAGATCGAAAGAGAAAAACACAAACACTCCCAAATGCGGATGATGATGATTCAGACAATTCAGAGTTTTTTTTTTTTTTTAGAGTTTTTGAGACGCAGCATATATTTTTCTCACTTTGGCGTGTCTGCGTGTTGTTAGCAACGAAATTGATGAGTTCGAGCAGGTTATAAAACTCGATACCTTTTAGCTACCTTTTGTTATTGTTGTTGCTACCAAAAAATAAGAAAAAAATCAAAAAATAAAAAAATAAAGCCGAAATACAATAACACAAATTAATATAAGAAGATGAGACAAATTTAGCCGCCGACAAAAGAGAGTTGCGCTTTGATTCAACCAACTGGCCATAACGAGAAAGTTATAAATTTAGGTATTTTCATTTTGTGCCCCTCTCTTCCCTCCACTTCCCTTCCCTTCTATTCCCTTCCTTTTAATGGGTATCTCGCGTTCGCTCATTCAGCACTTGCTGGGCTCCCCAAGTTGTCATCGTTGGCTGCTTGTTTACACGCTCATAATCATTTTGTATATAGCTTGGTTTTTTTTTCTCGAGAAAAGTTTTATTTGGTTTTGTATTTTAAGCAAAACTTGTGAGTAGACGCAGAGTTGGGAAAGTGGTGCACTCTGAGTAAGAAAATAATCCGAAATTAAGGCTTAAAATTATGTGAGAATTGGTGTGATCGGGCATATTATAAAATAGAGTTTTAAATAAGAGTTTTAATTTAAGAAAGCAATTTTATAAAACAAATAATTTAATAAACAACTAAAAAATATGACACATATACAATACATGTAATAAATATTTTTAAGCTTTGGAGAATAATTTTAAGTGGTAAAGGCATTAAAAATATTCTTCAATCATTTGGTTTAAGCTTAAAAATATTTATTACACGAGATTTGAGATTTAGTATATTTAAATAATCGAGAGATGAGTTTAAAAACTTTTATTTGCATTAAATTTTACAGTTTTTTTCAAACAACTGTGTAGTTTTGTATTTTAAATGTTTATTTAGCTCTTAACAATTCAGAGGTATAGTTCAGTGAGTAATCGTTTCTTTACAAACTTCATATATCATTTTACTACTTTTCTTTCACTACTTAATTTAAAGCTTCTGCTCCTCTTCAACATTCGCTCTGAACTGTCTCGTTTTCATTCGCTACTTCTTCTTCCTCATTATTCCTACACTCTTATACTTATGCTTATACTAATACTTATATTCTAACCGCTGATTGTAATGTCCTACTACAACTGTTATAACCCTTTAGTTAACTTTACTTTACTTCTTAATTCAAGAAACACATTCAAAATTTGCACTCAAAAAACCAGCTAAAATTAAGTATTGTAAATTTACAACTCATTTTGATTTTCTTGCTGTGTACAGTCAGTCCCTTGTGGCCCGCAGCTGTGTGGCAAGCGCACTTACAACATGCTGTAAACATTAACATGGCTAATAACATTTTCAGGTGCCTGCAATTTTCGGTGCCAAAAAACATGTCAACGTCCCCCGTGGGCCTATAATCAACTCTACCGCTTCAATTCAGTTCCAGCCCAAGTCTCGTCTCCAGCCTCAACGCCATTTCCATGTCGATCTCCTCCTCCTGGCAGCATGCGAGTAATTTCTTTATATGGTTTTTGGGTAGGACTTTCTTTTATACAGCCCAACAGTCGCTTTTGGGTATTGCCGAAAAAACATAAACGGGTAAATCAACAAACCGTTAGCGCGCCATGTTTTTAAAGGCCCCCACAAAAAAGGAGCGGGACATCGGTAGAAGAGGAGAGGAGAATAAACACGGTTGCGAGCGCCGGTAATTCATCAGAGAGTCGAGAATGAATCGCAGGCGCTTTCACATAATTGCACGCATCGGAATGCACAAAATTTATGCACTTAATACACTGCAGTGCACTGCTCAAAAAAATGTGGCTAAATGAAGACATTTGTCAAAAGGCTGGACTGCTTAGAAACAGCTAAATCAGCTTTATTTAAACTCAATTTTACATAACAAAAAACTTTTTTTAATTTGTGCAAAAAGTCATAAATTCAACAGTTCATAAATATAAGAAAAATCATAACTTTTTATTGATAAACTAAGCAGAAATTATGCGTTTTTATTAGCTATTAAAACAACACCATAAAACTGCCGTGTTTTTGTAGTATCAAATGAATATGTTAGTGGGAAAAATAAATAAGACTTTAAGCTTCATTTTAGCCAGAAAAAATTGGGAATTAAAGTGTTTCAAGACTTACTAAACCGTTTTGGTACTTTTTAGAGCAAATCTGGCTTGTAATCTTTTTCTTTCTTTAAGAATATTTGACGAATTATTGATTAATTATTAATTATTTTATTGAGCTTTATTTAATGGGGTATTAATGGTCAGGAAAGTACCGAACAGTTTCGTGTCACAAGAAATAAATTCTGATTTGTAACACTTTTATCTTGTGGGCTAAGGAATATAATTAATAATTTTTCATTTAGTTCTGCTATTTTTTTGAGCAGTGTATGTTTTATGTTATTTTGATTGATTTTAATGGCTGCGACTCCAACACAACGTTTCAAACATCCCAAAAACGTGGTCATCCTTAATTCAATAATGAATACGTGATTTTCAACTATGTGTATGACCACACACACACTCACACAAACACACACTCACACACACACATACATTCCTGCTGCTTTCCGGCTTACCACACACACACACACGCACACATCCCTCTGTTGTTCCATCTTTGCGAAAAGCTTCAAGAATCGCGACGTCTTCGCTTCGTCTACGACTTCGTCGTGCTCTTCGTTTTCCATGTTCGGTCGTGTCGGCTCGGTCTTCAAAGCGTCGGCGCCCTTTGATCAGCATATATAAAATACTATGGCCACGCCCTTTAAAAGGTAGATTAAACGAGATGGCGCTCGGCCAACATATACTTAAGTTAACGTTACGTAAAGAGCAATGAAGTCACTCAGACGGTAGACGACCCACTTGAAGACGAGCACAGAGCAGCATCAGTCGAGGACGCAGCTGAACACGAAGACGCACACTCAGAGTGAGTCTAAGAATCAGAGGAAGTCTCAGTCGCAGTCTCAGACTCCAACTCCAACTCCGTCGCAGTCCCAGACCTCGACTATATTCGACCTAAACTTGGTCTTGCTTGCAACCCGAGGCGCTCTTGGCTGCAGTTGCACGATCGGGTCACACAGTGGGCCACATTAAACAATTGACAGCTTATTTATGGGTAAGAGTTCAACTGACCAACTCTGTCTGGTATTTAAACAGAGTTTTTAAGCGGTTTCCTTAGTGAAAAATACTAGCAAATAAGTTCATTTAGTATTCGAAATTATTGAGCATGGCAAATTTGATAAATAAGTTAATAAAGCTTTAGAATAAAAAAGAATATATCGCTGCAGAAGAGTTTTAAAAAATATTCCTAAGTTTTGCTATTTATTTAAATTATAAAATCATTTTTCTGTCAACTAAACGCTTCTTTTTGATACCCTTACAGAACTGAGTTCAGAAATAAAATAAAATTTAAGAGTTGTGCTTTCCAAGAGAAATAAGTAATAGAATAAATAAGTTAATTATTCATCACTTGCTTAAAGATAGTTTTAAATATATTTATTTTATGTGTTAATTCTTTTGTTAAAATATTGTAAAAAAAATAAAAATCTAATCTAAAATAATTTTTTTTATGGCAAAATTTATTTTAATTGACATCTTGTCCCACTGTGCGAGAATTGCTTGGTCAGAGCAGAAATAATAAAACTTGTGTAGTTATTGCAATTTCAATGCAGCTTCCAACAGCTACAAAGCGCAAAATCGAGACTCGAGACACAGATACAGATACAAATGCAGATACAGATACTTGGATGGTGTCTGAGTTGGCAGCCAGCTTCAGTTTTGGCAAGTGAGTCTTGAGCGAGTCCATTGGCTGCCGTTGTTCAGTGCCCAGCGCCCAGTGCCCAGCGCCTAGTGCCCAAAGTGCAGTGCCGATTGCCAGTACTACATCATTTTTATGTTTGCATGGCTTTTAAGCCAGAACAGCAAAGTGACTGGAGGGCGTTTGCGGTCTGAGGGGGAAGGCGGCGGTGGGCAGAAGTTGCCTGCATTTTGGGGCGGATTGTTGGCGGCGTTGTTAAGTGAAAATCTGGCTCTGTGCAATCGCTAAAATCAGCTAACAATGGTCATCATCATTAAAATGCGATCAAAGAGTGTCGGCTTTAGTTTTTTGAAGATCTTACGCTCGTTACGTTGAGTCCTGCGAGGATTTCTACCTCCGCTTTACACCTGTATCCCTTCAGCTACCTTTGGCTTGATTGAGTGACCTTCGTGGGCAACTCAATGTAGGCCAAACGGAGGCAGACATGGGCTGGACTCCAAAAGTGTTAGTTGGCTTAATGTCTTTATAAGTATTGGTAGTAGTACTTGGTATAGTTGGCAAGAAATATGCTTGTAATCAAAACCGTTTAAAAAACTACACACTAATTGAGTTAGAAGTTCGCTAAGGGCGCTTTGAACTAACCGACAGATGAAAGGGACCGACATTTTATTGGTGGCATAACAAAAAGCGTTGACAACAGCATAAAGCCAACAATGGCCCCAAGCGAAGCATAGATACCAAGCTACACACAGATACAAAGATACACAGATACAAAGCTACTCTAGATGAATGAATCGACACGTTCATATTGATGATGATTATGCGCTGCTGAACAAACCGCTAACATGGCCCGCAGACATTGTTCAGTTGGCCTAATGAGCATTAGCTGAATTTGTATATTACAACAAAGAGAAACAACAACAAACAGACGCGTTGATATTATGACAAGCTGTCATAAATTACAAATTAATGAAACAACACGCAATATCTGAACAGGATCACAGGTGAGTAGCGAGCGGTGGGGAGGGGTGGGAAGGGAAGGGAGGGGTTAGAGGGGCAGCGACTGCAGGTAGTCGGCTATAAGATCTATCTGTATCTCAAACTCGATTCTCATCGATACTGCAGTTGTTGTTGTTGTTGTTGTTGTTGCCTACCTTACACCTTTGAGCAGACGAGATCAAAGACTGCAGTGCCGACTTAATAACATAAATTAATCTTCTCATTGTTAAGCAAACTGACTAGCGAGCAAGGGAGCGAAAGGGAGGCAGATAGGGAGAGAGAAAGAGAGAGAGGGAGACCGAGTGTGGAAATGGTTGCAGTGACTGTGCATGCGTGCCAAAATAAAAAAAGAAATAATAAAGTATAAACACGCCAAGACTTATGACTTTGGCTAAATGCTAATCCGTTTTGCCAGCGTCTAACCAGGCCCAGTTAACCCAGTTAACACCAACAACTACAAAAAACGGCATTTAATTTGAATTTGATTTGATTTCATTCATTATTTTGTGCCAGGCAAACTAAAACTGGCTGTGAATGAGAGGGGCGATCGGTGAGTTTGGCGTGAAGTCCAGCGAGCAAAACAAATCAGTTGGCAAATTGAGTTAAATACCCTGTAGACGGAGTGATAGAGAGTTGCTTGACACTTTGGCAGTTAATAAATTTAAGTAAATTTTATTTTAGTTATTAGTTTGAGGCAATTCTGGCTTAGAACTCTGAAATAAAAGCTAGCACAACACTTAAACGTTTCTAAGAATTAAAGTATTTAATAAATAAATAAGGTTTAAAAGGTTTAAAACTTTATTAAATGGTTTTAAAGGAAACTTTTCTAGCTGTAGGGTATTAAAACTTCGTCTACTTTAAGCAATTTACAGTTGTTGTTTTCTTCTCTTTGCTGTGCTATGTGTGAGATCAAAGTAAACATGCCGCCGGCCCTGTAGATGAGAGAGCGAGAGAGAGAGTGAGAGACAGGGGGTTGGGGAGTAGAACTCTGATCGGAGGGCAAATCAAACGTGGCAAATATGTAGAAGATTTTGATCGAACAACGATGACGACGACGTCGACTGCGACTGCGACGTCGAAGCTGATCTACAGCAGCCGTAAAGTATTTGAAATGACTTTCCGGCATGAACGAGGCAGTGACTGGAAAATGAAACGAGCGCAGCAAATTAGCTAATCAACGCCCATTAGTAGGCAAGGCAGTAGGGTAAGCACGCACACGCATATACCATAGCTTGTATACATAGAGGAATTTATGATAAATTTCCGTTAATGCGCATATGGCAGTCACAGCTTCCTAGGAGCCAAAGGCACGAGCAGAACTCACAATTCAAAAACAAGTTAATTTTCAGTTTGAATATAATTCTTAGGCCAGGCTAAGAGCCCCCTACTCCACCTTCAGCTCTCTTAAGAGTCTGGCCCCTTCTGAATAACTACGGCTTTTGGGCTTTGTAGCCTCGCCGTGATAAAGCTGGTAACTTTATAACGCCAATGCGTACGCAGCAGGACGACCAACAGTCTGGCCATAAAACAAGTGTATGCTGGTATGTGTGTGTGTGAGTGTGTGTGTGGTTCCATGTGTGTGCGTGTGCTAATAACACATAATTTTCTTGTAAAACAACCGCTGCGCATCGTTATCGTTATCGTTATCATTATTGTGCTTTTTTATGTGCGCCTGCATGTTGACTGCCTGCCACAATTGGCAAAAAGGCGTTGGTTAAACCTCTCTACCTCTCCCTCTCTCTTTCTCTCCTTCTCCCTACCTGCCTCAGCTGCAAGTTGGAAGTCGCGTCGACAATATTACTTTATTTATGTTTATCGATATTGCCGGCCCGATAAGCGGGAACTCTTAATCTTTTTGCATTTATGCTTGTAGGTGCGCTCGTAGGTTTCCTTTTTAGTGAGAGCCGTTAAATGAGTGCCTAGTGGCCAGTTAAAACTTGAGAGAGAGAGTGGTAGAGGGGGCTAAAGAGTCAGTAACTAGCAGAATAAGCTGTTAGAGGCAGCAAAAGAGAAGCATGAGAATAACCAGTGTTGCCATTTTAGCTATTTAGTAGCAATTAAAGCTTATTTCGAAATGCAAATATTTTATATAGTTCTATTAGCTATAAATTTAGCTTTATTTAAAATCTTATAAAACT
Source organism: Drosophila nigrodunni (assembly GCA_020829145.1). Taxonomy (NCBI): domain Eukaryota; kingdom Metazoa; phylum Arthropoda; class Insecta; order Diptera; family Drosophilidae; genus Drosophila; species Drosophila nigrodunni. The sequence goes on from JACVCZ010000001.1 coordinate 27,721,243, forward strand.
TTTTTAAATTTTGTATGCGACAAACATTATTAAACGCTCTAGTCTTTTTAAAAGTACGGCAAATAAAAAGCGAGAAAAGACACGATTTGGAAAATGAAAAAGAAGCTTGACGCTTGTAAAAATAAGACTTGGTAGATTAGGATCCTATATGTACATGAAAGAAAGACATATTTTGAGTTTATAGTTGAGTGTGTATTTAAATATATGAGGGAGAGAAAATGAAAGCTTGCTAACAAATTGTTTATAGAAGTTGTCTTTTTATAAATTTCAAAAGTTTTTTAAAATGTTCCTTTATTTTTAAGTTCATCAGCATTTTAAACTTACTTTTAACAATAGTTACACATTACAAACTTTTATGTTAATTTCAGTAACTCCCCAAATCGGTTCTCACTGTACTGGACATTGTTCATAACAAGGCTCGCAATGTTTTTTTTAACATATTGCAACACGAACTAGTTAGAGTTATGGACGTTTGGCATGACAAATAAACTGCGAGTGAAACCATAAATTAAAGTATCAAAAAGGAGGAGGGAGAGGGGTAGAAAGGGAGGGGAGAGAAGTAGGAGAGGGAAGTGTTCACTTTGTAGCGGCGGCTGCTTAAAGTCGTTGGCCACCTGACGACATGTCGCAGCCAATTGTTAAGCCGTTGATATATTTGGCCAAGTGTATGCGAAGTATGCCTAAATGTGCGTGTGTGTGTGTGAGCCAAGGCGGGCGCAGCAGTGGGCGTGGCACGCCATAAACAAGAAATAGCAGAAACTAAAAAAACAATAAATTATCAACAATAATATGCAACAATTTAAAGTTGTTTGCTGTTTGCTGTTGGCGCTGCAGCAGCTGCGCAGCGTTGCAAACAACGCGCAGATTTATTTAATTGCTGGCAAACACACACACAGAGAGAGACACACACACACACACACACTGAACACTCATAACTGTGTTTATTGCAAATATGAAAATGCGACAACTTTTGCCGCTGCCTAAGCGCTCACAGCGTCGACGTCAACGCCGCTGTCGGCGTTCTTTTTTGCTGTTGTCGCCGGCGTCGCGATCATGGAATTTATTTAATTAAATCTACGCCCCGTTGGCTGTCGCTGGTTGAGACTCTGATCTGCCAAATACGCATAAATTGCGTAGTTTATGCATTCTCTTTTTTTTTGGTTTTGTTTGCCTGCGCCTGCGGCCATTACGCATACGCCGCGTTTGCAGTCGCTTATTGCGGTTGATTGCCCGAAAATAAAACGAAAAAAAAACACACAGAAATAAAATGACTAAAACAACTGGCTAAGAAATGATGTCTTCTGACAGTTTCGTTGGCGTTTTACAAACGTTTATGCTTTGCGATTAGCTTTCGACCGCAAAAGGCCGACTGCAAACTGCAGTTGATGCAGCTGCAGCTGTGTTTGAATGCCTCAATTCAATTGGCTTAAAAATGCGGCTCATTTGAGGCATTGAAGCTGCCAAACTGAACCAGGATGCAAGCAGCTGATTAACAATTTCTAGAGCGGCAAATTGAAATCTAATTTTTAGTTGGCAGTTTATAAAATTTCAACTTGGATTATGGTATATAATCGACTATCGAAATGTGGTTAACGATAATAACAATTTATTTATAATAGTTAAATCCATTTCAAATTAATATCGTTTGTTAAAAAGTTAGAAATATTGCTAAATTTAGACATAAAATCGATTTGATTAAAAAGTCTTTTCGAAACTTCATAAAAAATTAATTTTAACTTATGTTATTTATTCAAGTTGTTAAAAGATAAGAGTCATGAATGAGTAACCTTAGGTTTTATTAAAGTCTCACAAAGATTTTAAATAAAATATCTAAAAAATATTTAATAAAATACAATTTTATAACTAAAGATTCACCTATCTGAAAACTCACTCCTGGCTGCTCTACTGAATTGCCGTTAACAGAAATTCCTTGGCTTAAATGAGCATGATAAATGAAGTTGCTACAAAGTGATATGAATATGAGTACTCATATGAATACACTCATACTTGGCTAACTGAGTGCAGAGTGGTTGTCTTTATGGAAAACTTGTAGGCCTTTTGTTGTCCAACTAGCAAAGGAGTTTCGGCTGCAGCTGCTCTCTGCTGCATGGCTCATAAGTAGCCTGACCATTGTCAGCCATGATCGGACCAGGCCAACAACAACAACAACGAGAATAAGAAACTATAGATTATTGTGCTGAGGGGCAACAAAAGCGCATAGTTAAGCATAATTTAATAGATACACAGGCAAGTTTTGCCGTCTCTTTATGGTTGACACTATTGTCTAGGCCAAGTTTGTATGTGTCTGTCATAAAGTGATGAATGCATTATTATTATTATTACTATTATTGTTATTGTAGTTGTACTGGTTGCTGTTGTTGTTGTGCATACTTTGTTAGCGCTTTGTTGAAAAGCGTTAATTGAGTGTTGCGAATGTGCAACGGCAATTGAAATTGTTTATGACTTGCAGTTGGTAGTTGGTACTTGTTGTAGTTGTTGTACTTGTTGTAGTTGCAACAATGCACTGCAATTGCCAGAGCCAAAGTTATAGCACAGATAGGCTAATGGAATAGCACAGGGTATATACTCACATACTTGGCTAATCAGCGGCGACATCTAACATTAAATCCTGCACAAAAGGATCGAACACTTGACAAAAAAACACTTTAGGCCTCCATTAGGACGCACTAATGAGGCAGCAACTGAGAGGGAGTGCAGGAGTGAGAGGAAGAGAGACTGCCACTCATCTTAGTTACATGTTTTATTAATAATTTTTTGTTGGTTTTCGAGGCACTTGAAGTCAACTGGCCACTTGAAGGCGACTCCGCATTGCCAACCAACGAAATCCAATTGATTTTCTCAATTATTTTCTTGTATTTAGTGCATTTTAATTGCCGTAATTAGCGAGAGCGAACGCGAGAGCGATTGAGCCATAAACCAACGGTTAGAGTCGACTGTTCAGACTGTAAAAGACCCTGTACTTGTGAAGGTGCCACTAGAAAAAGCTGTTTGGTATATGGGAACTATGAAATATAGTATAGTGGGCCGATCTTGATCGCACACATAAAGAGGGATTTTAGATAGCTCAATTAAGATAGCATATTTTCTAACACATGACTAGCTTTCGACCATTTGGCCTATGGGAGCTATAGGCTTTCGTTGTACGATCTGTATTAAACTTAGTAAGGCTAGTTATAATGGTACCATACACATTATATGTAAATTTTGTCAAGATACTTGTGGTAGTTTAAAAGTTATTGTGTTATGAAAATGATTTGTTACAATTTGGGGAGGCAATACGGGGCGTGGCAAAATTTTGTAATAGACTTTATGTGCGTACACCATAAATGTACTTTCATTGCAAATTTGGTGAATCTAGCTCTTCTATTCTCCAAGATCCAGGTGTTAATACGAACAGATGGATGTACAGACGGACAAAACAATGCAGACTCTTCTGTTGGTGCCAATTAAGCAAATATATACTGCCAAGGTTCGGAATTGACTTCTTCCATTCTGACAAGCCAAATATACCCTACAGTCTTTTAGTTTACAGGATCTTAAAACGGCATTCAAGTGGATTCTGTAGCGCCGCCGTCTGTCAGTTGCAAGTTGCCTCCAATTGTGGATGCAACATGGCTGCCTCGCTGCCCAGGCGGAAGCAATTGTTGGGCAGCCATAAAGATTGACTATAAATTAACACCAAAGCGATTAGTGAAAAGTTCCGATCCCTATCAAATACACATGTCTTTCTGCTACTCTTTTTTCTCTCCACTTTCCTCGCTTCACTTCTCTGCTCTCCTTTTTCCTCAACGCTTTTTCTGCTCCTCGGAATCAGTTGGAATATTGGCACATTAAAATCAATTAAGCTGCTGACTTTGATGGACAGTCACTGATACGAACCAGGCTCTTTAGATGACCCTAATGAGCTTGTTTACGAGGCTCAATCATTGTTGTTCCTATTGTCGTTGTTGTTAGTGTTGCTGTTGTTATTCTCTTCAGGGAGAGACATTTAAATGCTGACTAAGTATTATTGTTGTATGCAGTTAAATAAATTGTTAGCAGTTAGTTGATTTAATTGTTGAATTGTTCCATTGCCTAATTGTTGTTAATGAACAGGTTTCTCTGTGGCCAAGAAATGCCAGTTTTATTAGTTACATGCTTATATAAGTTTACAAGTGGTAAGGAGACAGAGAACAAGTTCTGAAAACTCTATTTAAGATACTAATGATAACAGTTTGGCCTCATGAACGGAAGTAAGTTGATTCTATCATAGTTAAAAATTAAACATAAATTGGTTAAACTCTTAAAAAACTTAAAAAAAATATTGCATACTGGAAACCACTTGATTTGTGCTATCTGTATGACAGTTAAATGGTTTAAGTCATAGATTAAAGTTATTAATTAAATTATAAAAGATTAATAAATTATTTTTACAGGTATTTTGTATATTTATTTGAATTTAATCGTGATAATAATAAAATTTATTAATAAATAATTCTTAAGTGTGTAAAATATTTATAACAACTGAGTAAACTAAATATTACTTATTTAAGTAGCTTGAAAAAATGTTTATGTAAAGTATACCAAGTATTTATATAGAATTGTGGGCATATTCATAGTATAGCATTTAAGGTATACCTAAATGTAATCAAAATAAGCTTACTCCTCTTCTCACAGCTTTAACATTTGTTTACCAATTTTCACTGCTTAACTTTAAGTAATTTGCTTAGCCTTGTCTGTCCAAAAAAAGGCGAAAATTAAATTGAATGTCATGTCAACTCGTAGACACGTCAATTTGAAATGATAAACTCCCAGCACGAGTGCAAATGAAAAACCCAAAAATGCCGAAAATGTCGAAAATGCCGAAAAGCCGAGCCCAAGTTAAGTGCCACTTGAAGTAACCCTTATGTATCTTCTTATTTATTTATTCTCTTTGGTGGGTCTCTCAGCTTATTTATGGGCCATGTTAGTTGGCCCCTGGCATTTGTGTTTAACACTTTAATTGTGATTACAAGCTGCAATCAAACAGAGAGACGAAACCTACTCGCAAATGCAATCGAGTAAAGAATAAAACCGCCTCTATATGAAATTAAGTAACTGCCTAAATGACTAACTGCCACTTGAGCCGACGGCATTTGCTACCACTACCAGTTTGGCTAAGGTTTTTGGCTTATGTTTAACAGCAACAAGAAGAACGAGCGCGTCATGTCGCTGGCTTTATTAAATTACTTGTCAAAAAAGTGCACACTCACAACACTACACACTACACAACACTACTCACTACTCGCAACTCCAGTGCTCTGCTCACTACACGCGAATCGTGCCGGTCTGAGCTGGCTTTAACTGTCCAGCTCAGTTCAGGTTCAGTTTCAGTTAAAGTTTCCGTCCCGCAGCGCCGCTCGTTCCGACTTGTATCGGGTTTGGGCCTGGCTATAACTGTGGCTCCAGAGGGCGTCGCAAAACATGAAACAACCCGACAACGATGCCTGCACATAAGCTCATAAGCATGTATGGGCGTGCACTGGGAGAAACAGTCGAGTAAGTTTTAACAATTGGCTGGTGGCTTTTATACTAATTTGTATACAACACTACTAGCTCTTTCTCTCAGTGTACATATGTGACGTGCTGGAGGCAACACTACTTGGCTCTCCGACTCTCTTTCAAAGCAGGGCTATACATATCGTGGGTACTTATGTGCCGCCTTTCGTTGGCATAACAAGACTTGTCACAACAATTGCGAATGCAGGAAAATCAACAACAAATAACGAAGCAAAAAACACTACAAAACAACAACAATACAAAGGAAAAACAAAAAAATTAAAAGAAACACAAAAAAAGTAGTATGTATAATCAATTATTGCAAATGTTAGTTTGAGTTATACGCAACACGTATACGCGCCGTTGGCCGCGCAACACTTGCAAATTAGTCAACCCGCAGTCTGTACTTCCCACTCGTCTTCTACTTGTACTGCTTACTCCGCTGCCCGCAGCTAACTTCATGCCGCTTGAGGCAATCGAGACTCGCTGGGGATTAATTAATCTTGTCAACGACTGCAAGTCATTTACAACTGCAGCAGCAGCAGCAGAAGCAGCCACAGAAACAGTGCATCAAATAGTCAAATTAATTTACTTCACACTTTAATAAACGATTATACAAACATGTAGCTGTATAGATACTTTAGCCACCCCACCCGCTTGTCACTAGCACACCCCCAACCATAGACCTACTATTGCTGTGGGCTGTGTTGAAGGTGTTAAATGTTTTGTTGACATTGGCAACAGCCCCTGTGTGTGTTTGTGTGCGCTGACTTTTATGTGTCGAGCATTTCGGGGAAACAACATTTTTCACAGCTTCCAAAGATTTTAGCGTGAAGTTTGTCATTGCCTCGCAGTTGTTGTTGTTTCTGCTGTTGTTCTTGCTTGTTCTTTTGCGGTGGTTGTTTTTGTGCTGTTTGTTATTTGCTGTTATTTGGTGTCGCTTGTAAACAACTTGCACATTTTTCCAAATCACTGAATTTCTTTTCAATTTTCCCTCTTTGATTGCTCGAAATTGTTAGAAATTTGTTATGCTTTTATTATGACATTTGGATTAGGGTGTATAGGACTTTAAAGCAGACTAGCTAGATTAAATTAACTGCTAGCTATTTTTGGGTACTATCATAAAAATAGATTCAAGACAAAGTTTGGGACAAAAGTTGGGACAAATTACTTGAGTCTAAAATTGGTTTTTCCTAAAATTAAATTTCACTAATTGAATAATATTTTTCTGATAACCTTTTAACTGTTTTAACACTCGCACAACTCCACTTCTATAACTAATTTATCGCTTAATCCAAGTGGGATCAGTTGGAGCATTAAAAATTCGTTCCGCTCGAGAATAGTTTTGGATTAAATGTAGCAAACTTTGTGTCTTAAGCTGAACTAATTGCGGCTGCTTAACATTAAATTCTGCATTACAAATGCGCATTCATCTTGCGGCAAATGATCCACTGATCATAACTGAACTCAACTAAAGTAATCTGATGTGAAGTGAAGTGTCGACATCTTGTCAAGGGGACAACAACATGAAGTGAGTTCATCAACAGGCGCACCTGCCAAGCGCAACGAATTGGCCAAAGAAATGGTAAGAGAGGGAGAAGGGGGATTGGTAGATAGGCAGTGAAAAGAGAGCACACCTTGGGACACTACCAAAGTCACTTCCTTTTGGAGCTGTCTTTTCCAGTGCCCGCATTGTGCAGCTTGCACTTCTCCTTGAAGCCGTAGCTGTGAATAATTTCCTTATCCGTTGCTGCCCCTCTACCCACTTTCCCCTCTGCTCCTTCTTCCCCTTTCCACTTGTCCCTTTGTCTGGTCGTTTGTTCGGCATCGTTGCTAATGATTTGAATGCTTTAATTTATGCTGGCTTTTCAGCATTTATCATCAAAAGACTCGAGTAGACAACACAGAGCAGACGGCATTCGGCACTCGGAGGACGACAGACGACAAAGCGACGCAGCGACAGACAAAATTAAACATCGGACATAAGACATTAAATTTCAACGATCTGCGATCAGTTATCTGGCAAATAAATATGATTTGACGCTGTGCTTTCTCACGATTATCCGGAACATTATAGTATTGGAAGCTTGAATCTTCTATTAATCTATAGATTGATATACGCATACCTTTATCTTGCACTTACAATTTATCTTTATCTAAATTTCTATATCTACTACTATCTTCTTAGCTGCTTTAATCTGTATCTAGCTTCCCAGCTTATCTAAGCTAATCTCTCTGACTCCAATTGTAGTTAATTGTATCTTTTTGCACCTACAGCTGCATATATGAATATCTGTATCTTTATGTGCACCTCGTTCCCAGCTTGTCTCATGAATAATGCAGGCAGAGGGGAGTGGTGGGTCGGAAGAGCGGGGGCTAATTGCCCACGCTTAGCCGGAAAACTAGTTTCCACTCGAAGGCGCCAACTGACCCATATACCAAAGCGCTGCGATAACGAGCTCAAGCTCAAGTCAAAAGTATTTTCCCGATTCGATTTTCCAGCGCCGTGCTGCTTGAGGCAACACACACACACACTCACACACAATTGGCAGCAGTTGGGGCTTTTGGGGCTGTCTCTGATCACATCAATCTCCACTCGCAATTGCATTTCCCCCTTTTTCCTGCGAGAAGTAGAAAATGCGTTTTTAAATGGCATTTTATGCGTGGCGCGAACTTTTGATGTTTTTTTTTTGTTGTTCACATGCCGAAAAATGCACAGCTCTGGCGGCGGTCCAACTGTTGCCCTCTCATTCACTCCCCTCCCTCTCTTGACATCCCTTTTGCTCTGTTGCCGGTGATTAATGTTTGGCATAAACGCGAATGCGTTTTTAAGAACTTTGACAAGGTCCTGACTTGCCCTGGCCGCCCATCTGTCTGGCCCTGGCTCTGTGGCACAAACACACACACACACACATACACTACGTTCGTATTTGTATCTCTGTCTTACAAATCATTTGTTTGAGCTTCCTTTTTGCTGAGTTCGCTTTGGTTTTTGTCGGACTTCGCTTGGGCCTCCCATATGGCTCGTATGATAAAGTTATTACCAAAAAAAAATGCTGCTCTTTTGCATTCCGAGTCTCTCTTCGCTCTCTCTCTCTCCCTCCGCTTCCCCTCTTTCTCACTCTCCTTCTCTGCTACTTTTGTGCAACTGTCGATGCTTGATTTTCGCTTGTCTTTATGGCCTTTATATGAGCGGCTTGCCGGCTTTGATCTTAACGCTGTTCTCTCCCCTCGCCACTCCTCTTCATTTCCCCTCGCTTTCCTGCTCTCCCCACCTTCCGCCGCTCCGCTACGTAGGGTAATGGGCCAGCTAAGAAAAATGCAACTTGAGCTCAATTAGTGCTCATCAAAAGCGTGCAGGTAACACCTTCAGTGCGTTGCTTTTGCACACCTTTTATACAGCTATAGGTGTGCGTGTGTGCCTGTGTGTGTGTATGTGTGCGTGTGTATGTTGGCCTTTTAGCAAGCGTCATTTGTAGCTGTTGCTACATTCTTGGCAGACATAGCATGCAATTTTCTTAAAGAGTCTGCAAAAGACTCCCAGTGCCTGTGTGTGTGTGTGAGTGTTGGACCACCCGTGTGTGTGTGCGTGTCTGTGTGTCAGCAAATGGTAACAAATTCGTCTAAAAATTCTGTTGCCACGCAATTTGCATGCCCAACAAATAAAGGCTAATACTTTATGGCCAACAGACACGCAAACTCATATTTCTGTGGCTATTTTACAATAATTTTTAATAAAATACTTATTTTGCTAGGCGCAACCGTTAATTAGCGAATTTATGTGAGCGCCAGCTTGTCAACTTGTTTTGGGCCACGTCAAAAAGTCTTTAAGCCGTTTTGTTTTGTGGTGTTCGGTTTTTGTTGATTATTTTAACCACATGTCTGCATAGCTCAATATTTCCATAGCTCCCCCTACAGACCCTCCTCCAGTCCGTCCATTCACCCCTCCCCCTCTTAGCCATACGCGTACAGCTGTTAGAAATGTGGCTTTTATACCCCGAAGACATTCAGTTAATTTTTATTGAGGCAAATCGCAAACGATTCGCGTTTTATACTTAGTAATTTTTATAGTAGCAAAAACAATTTTTTGTTGTTTTTTGATTTTTGCCGTTTTAATGTCATTAACAAAATTGTTGTTGTTTTCATTGTTAAAACTTTGCGATTTTGCTATTAATCATTTGAAATGGATTTTTGTTTTTAGTTTTTTTTTTGTTTCTTAACTTTTTTTTGTCTGGTATTTTATTGGATTTTCTTTTTGTTTGCTTGATTTATGTTTTGAAAATTTCACAGCTTACGACTATTTATGATTATTCAATGAATGATTGAATGAGTGGCTCGTGACGTGTTTACTTTTTCCTGGTAACCATTTAAAACCAATGAAATTGCAATAGTCTCAATAGAGAGAAAATTAAAAACTAACAATTCAAGTGCGCACTTTGCAGTCTGTAATTTGTTTATAATTCTACCGTTGAAAATATTTCAATTGCAGACAACTGAATTGAGAATTTAAGTGCATAAAGAAATCAACAAATTGCTCGAATTGAATTTGTAAACAATTTGCGAATTAATTTTTTTTTATTAAGATACTGTTTGAGTTTATAGTGGCCTAAATACTGGCCAAACACTTTATATATTAGCCTTAAATCAATTTAATAATTTATAAAAAATTTTGGGAATTTTTTAAAATTTTCGCATTTGTGTTTTATTATGTTCTACAGCAAAAGATACAAATGTATCTATTAGATATTTTAAATTCAACTGAATGTACAAAATTAAAATATTTCTTATCGCAATGTAAGTTTTTTTAAACTTAATTCAAGCATTAAAAACATTATGTATTAAATATTTAATTTGTATCTTTTTATCTTTAAGTCTCTACTTGACATAATTTTGTATCTGAAAAGTTTCTCAATATTATCACTAAAAACTAAAAACTTTCGCTTGAAAAATTTAAATTTGTATCTTTCTAACTTTAGCCACCAGCAGATTTAGTCAATGCACTACAAAAGATACATTTTTATCTGCACGACATTAAAACTTTATCTAAGTATAGAAAACGTTTTCTTTTCAATTTGTATCTTTCTATCTTTTAGTCACTAGCAGACACTATAAAAGATACATTTGTATCTAAACAGTATTAAAACTTAATGTTAGCTTTAAAAACATTTTCTTGAAATTTGTATCTTTTTATCATTTCAGTCGCTAATTGTTGATTAGCTAAACCCATTCAAACTACACACAATTTCCATAATAATTACAAGTCCGGCCTTATAATCAGATTTAAAAAATAGTTTTCCAATTGTTTTAGCCAACTAATAATATAGTAGAAATTAGCCAAATTGCCACTAATATGTGAGATACATATCTGACTAATACACAGCTACGAGCTAATAATAAAAATATAACTAACAATGACAGGGGCGTGGCACTGACTGTGGGCTTTCGATAGCACGCCATTTTGAATGTCATGGCATGTATCTCAAATGGAGGGAAATGTATATATGTATCTTGTAGGTTACGTGTGGGGCACTAAAAGCGATTCAACTGTCGATTTATGTTATGTTTAGGAAATGTGATTACCATAATACTAGATACTAAAATAAAACTAGGAGTACCTATAATAGATTGAGTGCTGTCTGTGATGACGTGACTACAAAATTGCATTCTAACGATGTTGGTTAAAATCCAGTTTACATGGTCGTTAGCTTTACCACTTCTCCCCCCATTCCCCCATTTCCCGATCCCCCATTTTGCATTTTCCATTTCCATGGCCATTTCCAACACTATTACGACAATTTCCACTTTTCTTTCCATTGTAATTATACAAATTTATGCTAAGTATAATGCGGTGTAAGTGTGTGTTTGTGTGTGTGCATAATGTGATTTTTGGCACCCTCTTGAGTCGAATATTAAGTATACGTCTAGTTGAACTAATTTGTTTTGACTGTCCGCTTCCTTAGACCCGTATGTTTATACTGTTATCTGTCAAATCAACTGTCAACTCTAAGAGTGCCATCATACACATCTGACATTTGTTGTTGCTTTGTTGTGCGTTGTTTGCTGTTTGCTGTTTGTTGTGCGTTTTGTGGTTCACGCTTCGGTGGGCAAAAGTCTTTGGCTGCCATTGCCATTGCGGCTGCCTTTTGTCAAGTGGGAAAAGTTTTCAGTGCGAGTAATTAAATTGTAATTAGGGCTGCATCCGTTGGCTCTCCAGTTCTTCAGTTCTTCAACTCGTCAACTCGTCAATTCCTCATTGTTGGTCTCTTTGTGCCTCTGTGCGTTCAATAATTTAACTGTCTGTGCCAATTGTTGTCTTGGGCGTTTTATCAGCCAGCAACGACGGCAACAAATAGCAGCAAAATTACAGGAACAACCCGTGATCAGGCCCCACCCTTTTCCCCCTAAACACTCAGCACCCAGCGCTTTCCACCATTTTTCATTATGAGACGTTGTTATACCCTGTATAATTTCACTTATAAAGTGATTACTTTTGTCGTAATTGATGCTCAGGCAGTAAAACTGTTTTCTGGGCTTGCTTACAGGGTGTTTGCTAGTCGATCGGCTTACCACAAAGTTTTTTAAAGATAAAAACTATTGATCACACTTCTGATGCTAAACTCAAGTGGTTTATATTATTTACTAAGTCTAAGGTATTCACTAATCGATCAGTATTAGTTCATAAAACCTTTATTTAAAGTTGAGCTAATTTTAAATATTATTCCTTCACTTTTTCATGTTTAACACCTTCCGTTCTAGGATATTTTTCAGTCTATCAGCTGTTTTTCTGTACATTTAATTTGTCGCGCCCTAATGACAATTTCACTGCTCAAATCGCTACAACTTTTCAGCCATTTTTACTGTAATTACAACTATTATGTGTTTGAATGCTCCTTAGTTAGTCAGTGTGATGAAGTTGTAAGTTAGTTTGTCATACAAACACACGCACACACATAAATACAGCCTGTCGTAGTTGACTCCTCCTAATTACCAACTTTATCAAGGCAGCCGGAAGTACAAAGTATCCGCGAGATACTTTCGCACAGCTGAGAATGGCGGCAGTAACTGCTCGTGCTTTTGATCAACTTCTAATTAACAAAAGAGCTGCAATTCAGACGGTTGTTGCACAACCGGATGCCTTGGGAAAATATGATTTAAACAAAAGGCAAAAAAAAAGGAGAAAAAAGATACAAATCGTGGCGCTTAAATATCAGCTACAGATCATAAACATAAAAATAATCATAAAGATAATCATATTTGGGTGCTGCAAGTCAATGCCAGTAGCTGCTGATTAGATGGCTATACAGAGCGGACTGTGGTACAGTGGGACAGGGGTACAGTGGGACGGACGTTGCAACGATTTGTTGCAGTACGTGCTGCGCGTAAATTCAATTTCAGTAGCCGCGTTTTGTATCTCGTTTTCTTTAGTTGTTATGGAACTCACACGAAATACAATTGAGTCTGGAAAACTGATGGATTGCAGAGACAGAGGCTGAGGCAGAGGCAGCCGAAGCGGCAGAGGCAGTGAATGATTGGATCGTTGGCTACCTTGACTCCTCTCCCCACCGTTGTTATGGGTCTTAACAAGAAATCAACGCCGCTAAGCAAATTATGGCGAACGATACGCATGCGCTGAAGTCATCAGTGAATTTAGCCGCGATTGGGAAAGCACAGACTGAAAATCACTGAAGAAGATGGCAATCAAAGTGAGGCAACAACGTCTGTGGGTAATGGCTAAAATTGATTTAGCCACCTCGGGGGCAGCCTGACCTTACTACTGTTTTTACGCTTTAAGCAGAATCTCATCAAGACGAATATAATGACAACAATTGATCAATCGACCGAGATTATAGCCACCGAGATGAAACAATTCGAAATCAGTTTAGACTTAAATGTAATTTACTTGTGGTCGTCTGCTACTTACCCTGCTCCTCATCAAAGTTTTTGGTGGATAGCTGGAACAGTGCATCGAGTGGTGTGTCCACCGCAGCCACGCTCCCTGCTTGACTCTCCCCCTGCACCGATTTCTGGCTGGGATCAGTTGTGGAGCGTTTTAATTTCTGTTCGTTCTCCCTACCGGGCGTGCAGCAGTCCGTGCTGCCATTGCTGCTGCTGGAGCGCTGCGAACGCTCCGAGCTGCCGTCCTCGGAGGGTATGGGTATGACGGCGGGATCCATGCTCATCTGGCGTAGCAGCTGCGCCTGGAAGTGCTCCTGCAGCTGCCGCTGATAGTCCCAGGCCAGACGCTGCTCATAGCTGTGCAGCAGCGCGGGCGGCAAAAACGGCTGCAGTCCAGGCGGTAACAAAGCAACTGCACCCACTCCTGCGGTGGGCGCTAACGCTGTGGGCGCCTGCAGACGCTCATGTAGCACCGCTGTGGGTACTGCTACGGGTGCGGGTGTTACAGTCTTGCGATCCTCGGCACGTCCCAAAATGTCGGCAATGGAGAAGCTTTTGACCCGCTCGCCCGGAGTCGGTTGGCTGCACTTCCGCTGCAGCGTTGCCGGACTGCGCAGCAGTCGCAAGCGTTTTATGTTTAACGGTCGCATGGCCATCGCTGGCGGCGGACTGGGTGAACCCACCGAGATCTCGGATACGGCCGGACTGCTGCAGCTACGTGGAGCAGTCATGGCCACAGGACTTGGCGTGCGTTGTGGCATTTTATGTGTTCTTGTACTCGCTTATTCAATTCCAATTTTCAATTACAAATTAATTACTTTATGGCTATAACATTTTATTTCTTCACATTCAAACTGACGTTTCGAGTTGGCCCAAAAAACGCGTCGGCAAAAACGCGCACAGCAGCGAACGCAAGCGGACGACAAGCAAACACAACGCTCAACGTGCAACGTTCAACATTTAACATTCAACACAACAACGCGAACGTGAGCGCTCTGTTGCTGCGGCTGCTCTCTGGGTAAAAAAATGGCTCTCGCACTTTCTCACTCTCCCGCACTGTGTCTCTCTCTCTGAACTTGGCGCTCAGTTTGCCGTCTCCTATTGTGACCGGTTTGGAGCGCGATGTTGTTAAACTCGTTTGATGACGTCACAACTGCAGCTGCGCAGTCCACCTTCTAATTGGAATTGTGCTGTCTCGTTTTGTCCGCCGCAGCAGAGGCGTGCTTAGTGTGCGCACACCACTGGGCCAATCAGAGCACAGCATACCCACCCCCTTCCAACCAACAACACCCCGCTGACATAGTCCACGAGGCTGTCAACGCGCGAACGTCATCAATTTTTACAATTTGACATGCGTTTGACTTACCTCTCTCGCTCTCAATTTCGCTCTCTCACAGTGGCTGTCTCTCTTTTTGTCGTGCCCTTTCAGTCGATCTCTTTTCGTTTTTTCTGTTCTGTTTTGTTTTGTGTGTGGTGTGAGGCCGCCTTTCCACGCGGCTGACTGTGTTAATTATCGTAATTGCTAGTGCAGTTTCTGTCCTCTTTTATCGCTCTCCACTCTCCACACACAACACATACACACACACACCTCTCTCGCTCTTTCTGCCTTGCTCTACAAATGGCCCAGCTGCTCGCTGGCGCACTCAATTGTCATCAATAATGATGTCTAGTTTTCAGACTCTTCTTGTACCGTTTTTTTTTTTTCATTTGCTTCGTTTCTTTTTTGGTTTCTCGTTTGCTTTTTCGCCTTTGTGCGCGTCTATTTTCGCCGCTGATGTATGCGTTGACTGCGGCAATTTGCAAAAACAAAAGCGTCTTTAAAATGAGCTTTGGGAAGGTGTCCCCTTTGACGGCGTCGACGTTGACGCTGACGCTCAAGCTGGCGTCGCAGTCGCTTCGTTTTCATTACCCCATTCCCATTCCCATTCTTATGGGCCGAAGTACTAGTACATGTGTTGTGTTAGAGTATTAGTGTGTCTTCATATTGGCACACATCCGTTTGTTTCTCTTCATCTGTTTTTTTTCGTACTTATTGCACGCCAGCTGTCGGCGCTGCCGCTGTCGCAGTCGCTGTCGCCGTCTCACTCCAACTTCCTGACCAGCTCTTTGACCCCCTCTCGCTGCCTTCTGTCGCCTGTCTTCTGTCCTCTGCACTGCATTGCATTTAAATTGATTGCAGTAAATCACATTTACCATTTGCTTTTGTTTATGTTTGTGTGTGTTTGCGCGAATTTGTGTGTGTTTCTGTGTCTGTGTTTTATTCAATTTCTGTTTCGTTGTTTGTCCTGGTTTTTCTTTTCGACATATCTTTTGCATGCAAATGTCTATTTAACTGCAATGCACACCCCGCTCCCCTATTTCCCCTACTCCACTTCATCCATCACAGCTAAACGCCTCACGCTTTTAGTTAAGTGAAATGATGCAACTGTTGAACCGGAATCGATAATACATTTCATACCCTAACTGGTTGGATGCATTTCAACTATGACATCGTTTATGTTAGCTAAGAACCAGAGTACCAGAGTACTCACCAGTGCTTTCTAGGTATATCATTCAGATGACTTGACAATAATAGATCGAACTTCAGTAGGTAATATGGAAAACTTAATTGATTTTAGGTACCTCAAGATAATGTCCCCAACTTAAGTACGTCGGCATTAAAAAAGGTTTCTTGTCTAAAAGGCTAAAGAGACAAGTTTTTAAAGGACTTAAATGTTCAAACAATAAAATATTAAGTGAAAACATATTTAAATTCTTAATTTACTTAAGGACCCTGTTCTGAAGGGTACTTGACTTTCTTTACTTTCCCTATTTTTTGTATATTTTTATTTTTCAATGCCGTACCACGACATTTACCGTTAGTTACATCGTGTAACTTGATTAATGCCTGCACTTGACTGACTTGAATGTTTTTTCCTCTACTTCTTTCAATTTACTCATTTTGGCGCATAGCAACGCGTGTTTTGCATGTGAGTTTGGCCTATACACTCCCATAGTACATATATACATATTCCTATTCAAAATCAATTACAAAATGCCACTTAATTGGGCGCCTCAATAGACGCGACACGCCCTGTCAATCATAATTAGCGCGCGCCCCTAGCAAAATACCAAAAAAAAAAGATACTCAACGATTGAAACTATTCACAGACTATTCACATACACTCACGACACTCACATTCGACGCGCCTCTCAAATTCTGCAAATTCATAAGCCAAATGTATCGGTATCCTTTCATTAGTCAGCACAAGATGGCCGAGAAGTCGAGTTGTCGAGCTGCCGAGTGTTCATTAAAACCTCATAAATAGCTAAAGTGTTTATTGTCACACACACTACACACACTCTACAGCTGGCAGACCCAAATCCCTAGAGACCCCGATGAGCCCTCTTCACATGTATTTGTATACAATATCATTGGTTTGGTTATGGTTAGGAGCAGGGCTTTGTCAAGGGGTAGATATATACACTATATACCGAGTGTCACTTGGTAATAAAGTCATTGGCATTGTCGTTGTTGCCAAATTTGTCACGCCCCTTGGCGGGCACGGCTGCTGGCAATGCATTAATGTCGCCTTTTGTTTAGCTACGGCTCTGACTCCGATCCCGACTCCGTTTCCGACTCTGTTGTGTTGATGAAGCTGTGCCATGTAGTTGTCAACATTGTACATGCATTAACACGGGCGATCCCTGCAGGAAAACCGGCACAAAACCCGGCTGAAATGCATGCCAATTAATGACAGTACTCTCTGTGGATGATGAGCTGCTGCTTCAGCTGCACTGTGGTAAAAATGCAACCATTAGTGGCTTCAAAGTACGGCAATGCAAGAAATGTGACATAAGTGCGGCACTATTGCATTTTTTTAATCTCTGCTGAATTTTCTTATCAATTATTTAAATCACTGAATATTATACTTAAACATAATATTTTTTACGCCAGTTTCCAGCCAAAAAAAGGTTGTAGTTCATGCAAAATAACACATCTTTAGCCCACTGTAATCTGCATTCAAAATACCATGACGAATCCGCTTAAGAGTGTCAATAAGCGGGCCAGTCTGGTACTGAGGAAGCGTTTTTGAGATGTCTACACCTGTAGATGGTACTGCCACATTATGCAGATTTTGACCACAAACCGAAAGCGTTTAACAGCAATTTGATGTCAGAGGCTGCAGAACATATCTATAGCCATATCGTGAGACGATTGAGATCAATTCAAAGCACACTGAGAATGATATCTGCACAGTGAACAGTCTTAAGTAGAGCAGAAAGCCGCAACATGAAATGACAACAGTGTAACGACAATTTAGAAGTAGTTTTTTTTAACTTTTTTATTTTTTAATGCTTTTTTTCTTCACCACATTCGAATAATGAACGTAAAAGATACAGAAAAGTGGCCCTGGAGGGCAGGAAGCGGCTGTTTGTCTGGCTCAAATGGCAATTTGTATATCTTTGTGATAAATCAAAATATTATCAATAATAAAATCGGTAGCTGTTTGCCCTTTGGGAGCATTTGAGGTGAACCCTTTTACTCTGTGTCTCATCTCCTCTTTCTACCGTTCTTGCTCTTGTGGTTAAGTCGAAAATTTGAAAACCGAAAAACTTTGAAACGCGATCGGGGGAAAAAGCATTTCTGAGTGCTCGTCTTTAATCTGTATGCAAATTGAAGTTGAAGTTGAATCGCTGATGAAGCTGAAGAGGTGTATGTGTGTGTTGGTGTGTGTCGCTTACTTAAGTGACAGTCATTAACACTTTTTTAGTTGAAGCTGTGAAACTTTTGATTTTCACAAATTTTAATATAAGTATATTCAGTGCCCGCTTCTTCTTTATCGTCATTTTCTTCTTCTCCTTATCGGCTATATAGCGTTGGTATGGCGTCAACGTCAATTCATTGGCATCAAACGAATTAAGTGGCCATAACGACTTTGGAATGGGTCGTTCCCCGGGCGCGTCAAGCGAATTCCACAGCACACACTCAATATATGTGCTACTATATATATGTATATATACACGATATACGTTATACGATATACATATAGATAAGGGCCCCGCGGGGTTCGCAACGTGTGTGTTCTGCACGAGCAGCAGCTAATTGGACAGCGGCTGGGAAGATTGGGAAGATGGAACGACGATCGAAAGCTGCTGCGACCTGATATGGACTCTGATTTGATTTGGCGGCCTTTTGTTGTGTATTCATCAGGTGATTGTATCAGCTAAAAAAGTTAGCTTTATCTACACTGACACAAATTATCTACACTAATACAAAAAATGTTAAGCAATCAAGATTTTATTTTAGAAACTTAAATTTCCATATAAAAAATTTGTGAGTCTTTTCCAAAATTGTTCATAGTGAAAAATATTTTTTTTATTTGAAAGATAATAAAGTTTATTGTAATGAATACTTCTTTCTAAAAATATATTTCACTTACACAAATTAAAATCTGTATTTTTAATCTTTAAGTGTTAGGTTATATATTTTTGAACAGTGTATTTGACGTGCCTAAAAATAAAGTTTCGATTTGTAGCAATTTGATTGAGCTGAAATTGTTTAGTTCTTCAGTTGAATGTTTACCTTTCATAATTTACAACTTCATTAAGCGTTGGGTTTTAAGATCGTAACGAATCCTAAGATTTCATTCATGAATCCAAACCAAAATTTTGATTGTGGTCAACGAAAAAGCGTCGAATCATCAGTTGAATCAACTTTGATGAATGAAATGAATGAAACAAATTGCTTTCAGTGCGTTTAGTTTGCTATTTTCTGCTGTATCATTTCCATTTTCATTTCCATTTTCTGCTGTATATTATCCTTTTGGCCTCACACAGATACAAGCACACAAACACACTCACACAGTGATTCAAAGGTAGTAAAAGTCCCTGAGCGGTATTCTTTTTTTGGTATAAAAGCGGCCCGAGGTGTCGGCTGTAAGCTAATTGGAAGCATGTTCAAAGGCACCGCCACCAAATTAAGTATGAGTTACCAATTTAGCTTTTATATCTTTATCGCACACACATACACAGAGACGCAGAGAAAGAGTGTGAGAGAGAGCGGGACTTGTTCTCAAACATAGACAGCAGTAAAAAAATTCTCTGACTTTGCGGATGCGCCGATCGTCGCTTTGGGAGGGCAACTCCAGTCTCTTATCTCTTTCTCTTCTCTCTCTCCCTCTCCCACTCTTTCGCTCTCCTAACTGGTTTGACTTGGCTCGCTCAACAATGTCGTAATTGCAGTCCTTTGATTGCATTTGTGTGCCAAGCTGAATTGTTTACATTTATCATAATCAGCACTGGGCAAAAGTTGGCTAAAAGCGCCGCGAGCGTAGCTTTTCTTTTTGGCCACGGCGCCAGTTAACCTGGCCCAGGGAACAGACCTGGGTTTTGGGCACTGTGTAGTTAGGGCACGGAGAAGTGATGTAGGTCGACTGATTCGACTGACTCAAAATGCAGCACTTGATCGTGTGAGTTGTGAGTTCTTTTCTCTCTCTGACGGCAGCGTAATTGCTGACACACCGAATGAGCAGGAAATACGCAAAAGTTTTTAACAAGCACAGAAGGAAAACATAACAGTCGGAGGAGAGGAGAGAGAGAGAGAGAGAGAGAGAGAGAGAGAGAGGGGTGTGATGGAGAGAGCGCAGTGAAAGAAAGGAGTGCGGGAAATGAAAGACTCTTAAATGATGTTTAGCAACAATGTAAGGACGACGCACATCAGTTAAGTAATTGCTGCTTCCGCCACAAATTTCTCATATTTGCAGTGCAAAATTAAACAATTAAAACTTAAGGAAATATGGCTTATAACAGTTGTATTTTAATTATCTTACATTATTGGAACATTTTGAGAATAATATTGAATTATAAAATAATTTTTATATGATAATTATAGATTTTTCTTCAAGTAACTAACCTAATAAAATTTTAAAAAAGAATTTATCTATAATTTTGTAAACGTTTTTCATTGTTTTCAAAAAGGTTTCTAATTTTTAGAACTAATGCTTTAGACAGTGTACATTTGCAACCAAACAAAATACGAGAACGCTAGAGGGAGAAGCGGGAGAGGCACAGGGAAAGAGAGTTACAGAAACAGAGTTAACTGCGCTCATTAGACATTTTTAGTTGATTCGATTAATGGGTTTCGACATTTACGCATTTCTAACTGTTGAATAGTAAAATAAAATAATAATACCCATGTTTTGAGCTGGAACCGCTTTGGAGCCGCTTTCGTCTGGTTTTCTATTTGTTTGTTGGTTTTCACGGAAGTGCTAAGAGATTTTCCCATAATTAGAGCTACGGTTTCAGTCGCAATTTGCGCGGCAAATTTCTCAGCTACTAAAACTAAATGGCACCGGTAATGGCCGGTAATCTGTACGCAGTACGCAGCACGTAGGTTCCTACGCTCTTCCTCCCCTTCCTCCTCTAACACATGAAATAGTAGTAGAGTAGTCTATATACCTGTCTCTCTTTGGCTAACTTGTAAGCCATTGGCTTGTTTTCAATTAAACGGCTTGCAGTGCAAAACTTTCCCCGAGCACTTTCAAAACGCATTAATCACGCCTAGCTCCCCAATCGCAGACGGAGTAGTCCCAGTGAGTGGGAAAGAGATAAAACCGGAGATGCTTCTCCACTTTATCTCGAGGGCATGCGTCGTATTGTCACACATTTGGAAATGAAAATAAATAGCTTTTAACTAAAAAGTTAACTCTTGTCGATTCCCCCCAGAAATCCAAGCTGAAGACCGATCTCATGCATATGCAATAAGAGTATTCCGTCTAGTTTACGAACTGTGAGAGACAATCGAATCGATAAGCGCCAAATTAAACCAAAGCGATCTCAAAACCAAAGCCGCTCTTTAGGCTTCACTCTCTTACGCTCCGCTCCCTCTCGTCTCTCCCCAACGTGATCATCATCATCAGCTGCTTCAGCTACTTCAATCGGTCGGCATCATTAGCAGCGGAATTGATAGCTTGATTATTCAAATTATTAACAAACGATCGGCGTACGGTTTGTAGTGTTTGTTGGCCAGGCCAAAAGCGACGATTGATGGCGCGCTTCAGTTTCAGTTTAAGTTTTTTTTTGTGCTCAGGTGCAGGTCACAAAACCAAGACTCCATCAACAGCTCCAACTCCAAGTCGCAGTCAAAACCAGAGTCAGAGTCAGACTCAGAGTTTGAACTGAGTTGAGTTGAGAGTGAAAAATGTGTGTGCCGTCGGCGGCGTTCAAAACCTTTGAACTTGCCCGCAAACGGTAGCCAGCGCAGGTTTTGTCCGTCCGCCTCACTGCGAAGCATTTGAAAATGTATAAAATTTATGAATGAAATGATTAAACGACTGACAGATACCCTGTATATATATGTTAAATAAATTTTCATTGGACTCTTAGGACCACAAAAAAAAAGCTTGAGGGCTTAGATTGAGTAAATTCAACTGACAAACTCTTTAATACCCTGCACATTTTTATATCACATTTTTCCAGAATTTCTAAACATTTCTAAAGATAAATTAAAGCTTATCAGCAGTATGTTTTTAAATAATAATTTCTTTGAAGCACTTGCGAGGTAATAGAAACTGGATTGCTAAGCGTCCACTATCTCAAGTCTAGTGTTCTCAGTTGGCTTACATCATTTATTCATCTCTTAAGCCAAAACAATTACATCAAAATTGAAATTAGCTCCCTTTTTTAAGTATTGTATACCCCCTTACAACAATTACAGGGTATAACTAATCAACTAGAGATCAATTTAAATAAAACATACTTGAGCTAAGATCTACACGTATCTAGCCCTACAAACCTTAGCTGCCAACTTGTCTACCCTTTGACCACTGATTTACAGGGTATATTGATTGCCTAAAAATTAATAAATATTGAAATAATTTAAGTAAATTTCATATGCAAATTGATGGCGTTCAGCTGGTTGCGAGCTGCAAAACGCGCTCGGCTTTAAACACTTGAAGCGGTTTATTTTTTGGATTTGTTTTTTTTTTTTGGTCTGTGGTCAACTCGTTTGTTATTTTTTTTTTTTAATGTGGTTGTTCTCTCTTTGTTTTTGGCAAATGATTAAATTAATAATTAATTAGTTTAAATTTTGAATAACGGTTGTAAATAATCATTAATAAAAATTAAAAAGATTTCTTTTATTTTAAGAGCTTCTCGCGAGCTTCTGAACTCGCAAACAAAATAAAAGGCAAGTTAATTCAGAATTTCAAACTCAAATTCAAAATTCCAAATTTAAATTCAAAACTGAAATGCAAACGATTCCAAGAGTTACGAAGTGAAATGTGGATTGACTTGGAGAAATGCAAATATATTTTAGTTTTTTTTACCCTTTTTTGGTAGCTCTTTTAACTGGTTGCTCAAATGACCCGCGACTTCTGCTTTGTTTTGCTTAAATATGTTAAAATTTATTGGCAACGATTTGAATATTTCATTTTGAACCATAAAATGGGTTAAAATGTGTATAGAATTGCTTTGAAAACTGACTCTTTTTTTTATGACTTTTTCAAATCGTTCTGATTGTAATTTTTCTGAAATTTATACCCTTTTGAAGGGTATGATAATTTGCTTGAAGAAATCTTTCAGTTTGCTTAAATCAAAAGAATTTGTTTTGAATGTTTTGAAATCTGTTTTTATTAAAAAATTTTGTATTTTCTGAAAATTTTGAACACGCTTTGAACTACTTTTGGTGGCTCTGAAAAGAGCCGTTTGATTTGAAATCTCTTTTGCTTATGTATTGTGTCGCAGCTGGTGGGTTAATGAGCCTTTTTAGGCCTTATTCCTTGTAGTTTAGGCCTGTGACATGTCACTGCACGTAGCTACATGTCGCTCTCCGTGGCCTTGGTTCTGATTGGGTCTCCGCTTGGCTGGCATGCTTTGTGCACTTGAGTGAGCCTTTGCCAAGCCTCATTTGATGGTCACATCCGTGTCAAATAAAATAATGAGAGCTCGTCTTCTTCTACCGCTCGTCGTCTCTCCTTGTCTTTCAAAATTCTTTGTCGCTGTGTCCTCAGTGCAGGGCTGGATTCCTCAGCAACTCCTTGGGGCCTACACTGCACCGTGGCTCCAAAAATTAAACAAAATTTACAACGTCGTCGTCGTTGTCGTCGCAGTCGTTTGATAATAATGTCATCCTCAATACTTTGCTCACTTTCTGTACCAATCATCAGGTTTCATATGCGCTGGACGCATCACGCCCTCCCCTCATTTAGGGGGCGTGCCCAGCACTTGCGCCTGGGCAGCTGAAACGGGTACGGGCACTGGCACGCCCACCATTCCAGCTGCAGCTGCAGCAGCAGCTAATCCCACCATATCCGCTTCGTGCATTGGTTTCTTCTTCAAGATGCTCAAGTCGTTGACATTCTCCAGGAATGATTTGTGGGCCGAGAAGACTTTGACGCTATCGAAATCCTTTTTGAGCTCCTCGATGTCCCGCTTCTGCTTGGCACGACGGTTCTGGAACCAGGTGATCACCTGGGCATTGGAGAGACCCAACGAGGCGGCGATCTCATCCCGATCCGCTGGTGACAAATACTTTTGGTAGAGGAAACGTTTCTCCAGCTCAAAGATCTGATGATTTGTGAATGCAGTGCGAGATTTGCGTTTCTTCTTGGGCTGCGGTCGGTTCGAGAATATGTCCAAATGGGATTTATCTGCAAGAAAGAGAGAGAGAGAGAGAGAGAGGTGAGTGAAACCGGTTAGAACACGAGTGTTAACAAGCTTAAAAGCTTGTAATACTTTGTAATTGTTTTAACCAAACGGTTAATTACAATCGTTTTGATTTATATACTTAAATGATTTAATTGCATTGGAAATTACTCAGTACTCTCTTGACATATAATTAAGACTTGATTGATTGCAAGTTGTGGGCGTTATTAACTTGGCTTTAAGTCGGACTTTGGCCAAATGCATTTGTCTTGTTTGCCATTTGATTTATAATTATAATTGACACCCACAAATCAGACGGAAATAATTTAACTTGATTAACGATCGATTTAATTACAGAACGAAATTACTCAAGAGGTAGCGGGGGAGGAGAGAGAGAGAGGGAGGAAAGGAGACACTGACAGACCACGTTAATTTATGATTGCCTTCAAAGCATCAACTAATAATCATAAATATGCATAGATACAGATACTGTATTGTATCTTGTGGATACATAGCAAAAAGACAAACCGGTTTCGATTTTGAAGCACTTCACGCCCATTCCGATTGCTTGTCAAACAAACTAGCCCGGCATTAAATACTAATTAAACGCTTTCAGCTGCGACTAAATTAGTATACAAGCATTTGAAATGCAAAACGCATTAATTTGACTATTTGTTGTTATCTCGAGCACGTTTTGTAACCCAAAACCCATTAGGCACTTGAGCCAGTGTGTGCACACACCAACGACCCCCCACCCCTATACATGCATATAAAGATACAGATACATATGCATAGCCAGGCAGTTGATATACATTTTTGTTTATCGTAGACTCATTAAGTAATTTCAGTGACTTATCTACCTAAGAGAAAGGCAGAGAAATGCTGGGAAAGGGAGAGGTGGAGAGAGGGAGGGCACTCTTGGTTTTGGTCCTGCTGGGTCTCAGGTGTCCACTTACCAATCGCTGTCTGTATGTTTTTCCCTCATTATGCTTGTTTTTAGTATTTAAGGGGTGGTTTGTTTTGGTTGCATTTGTCAAACTCTTGTGTAGTGGAAAATCGTAGGGAAAACATAGGGAAACCTTGCCCAACAATATGGTAAAATATGTCTTGAAATTTGAGTGCTTTCCCAGTATCCACAAGTGACCAGAAGTACGCCAGTTTTTAACCAGAACTCGGCCAACTGAGCCAGACAAACTGTCTGACATTGGGCTGCTCAACGCAGTCACTTAAATGCTACTAAAAATTAATTCATGCAACTACCAAACATTTAGTTAATTATACTAAATGTTAGCAGTATCTTTTAACTGATTTCCTTGTTGAATGAAGTCACTAAATTTCAGTTAAATATCTTTAGATGTTATCAATTACATATCTTTATGAATTTTGTATCTCTCTAAGCAAGTGCCAGTGATGTTTATGATGCTAGAAAACTATCTACAGTCTACACTTCATACTGACTGCCAAATGTAATCGCCCAAGCCGCTGATGGACTAACGATAAGTCGTAAATCTATCGTCTACATTCGATAAATGGCCAAATGAATATGAGTACGAGTAGTTTAAATCGCATAAGCAGTGAGTACAGTACTCACTGGCTTAGTGGCTCTGGGGGCTATGGGGGCATGTCGTTTATTAGTTTTGTGCAGCGGCAAATGGAAACGGCATGTTAATTGTGCACAAAAACAACAGAAAAGAGGAAAAATATCATAAATAAAAATAAAAACAAATAACAACTAAAAGTCTATTAGGTAATGCATATTGAGTTAAGTTGGCCGCTGGCTAATTGTTGCTAATCGTTGCAGAATCGACACGAATGCACAAAATACGAAGATATTTATGGATATAGTCAGAGTTATAGCTATATAGTTGTAGCTATTAAACAATAATTACCATGAAAACACAAAATGTTCAATTTGCGTTGGGGCAGAGGGGCTGGGGGAGTACTGGAGCTGTGAGCTGGAGCAGGCAGCACGACTCTCTCTCTCTTTTTGCCTCTCTCTTTCTCTCTAAAACGCCCACTTAATGCCGCAAATGAGTGTTAACATGAACTGTGACAGATGCGGGTGTCTTTCCAATCATATGGAACATTAAACTTATTTAGTAGAGAATTATCGTTAAATAAGCTCAAAACTACTTATAATTGCAATAAATGAAGTGGACTTATTTAGAAGACTGTGAAGAAATTGTTAATTTTGTAACTTGGGCTGCAAAATATTTTTTAAAAATGTAATAAGCCGGAATTATTTCACTTTTAGCCGAACCAAAACGTAGTTCATAAAGTACAACATATTCTTATGTTGCTGGTTTCTTAGTTACCCAAGTCTTTATATTAAAATTTATTTTCAACCATTGTATTCTTTCACTTTAAACCCAATACTGCATTTTAAGAGAATTTTTGAGAATTTTAAGCCCAATTTAATTAAATTTTTCCAACTTTTAAGTTAACAAATACTGCATCTACCTAATTATTTTAAGCATTTGCTTTTTTTCAATTCAAGTTACGATTCAGTTTTTTAATCAATTTATAAATTTAATTAGTTTAATTTCTAAACATTTAGCTAAGAAAAAATGTATTAGCTTAAATATTTTTTTATGTTGAGTCTCTTTTTGCTCTCTTAGTGATTTTATATATCAAATTATTTTGATCATGCCAATATTTTCAAATTAAAATACTATGTATATTCTATTATATACCAAAATAATTAATGAGTTTCATATTTGAACTCATTTCTTAAGCTGATGAAGCTAAAAATATATTTATTTTTAAAATATATTATTTATTCATTTAGCTGTAATTTGTTTTGGTTTTTTCGGGTTTCTCGACTTCTAGATTTTTGGCACATGCCGACACAATTAATTGAAAGACAAAAGCTAAAAATTAGTTTGAAACGGAAATGGATATGGGATAAACTGATGATCGTTCATTTCAATTAGGCAAATATACAAATATATATTTCTATAGGTTTTTCGAGCTTGTATTCGTTTTCGAATACGTAAATTGATCGAAAATTAATGGCCCCAAAAACCAGAAAAAAAGAGAAGCAAAAAAGTCATTCAATATACATGATTGAACATTCATTCAATTCAATTCGTTTCAATTTCGAGAACAAAGCCAAATATTGAGACATTTGTCAATGCAAATTAATCGATTGATAGACCCCACTAGGGGGGTTGGGGGTGTACAATGGTTGTGGTTGATAATTACCTTGTGACTCGTCAAAGTCCTTGGTGGTCATCTGGAAAAGTGCGTCCAGTGGCGTTCCATTTGCCTTGGCTTTTGCCTCGGCAGCGGCAACAGCTGCTGCATTAGTGGTATTCCCGCTAGCTTGGGAGGGACTCGTGGCATTGCCCGAACCGCTGGAGCCATGACGCTCCCTCTCCCGCTCCGTTGCTGCCTGTGCTGAGGACTGCGGGCTGTGACTGCGGCGTGAGGCGGAACCAGACGCAGCAGCAGCGGCGGCTGCCGAATCCCGTGCAATCTCCGGAGAGCAGCAGTCGCTGGCCGCAGAGCTAGAACGATCCGAGCCACTCTCGGAGGGAATGATGTCCATGCCCATATGACGCAGCAGCTGAGCCTGAGCATTGAAGTGCTCCTGCAGCTGGCGATGGTAGTCCAGTGCCAGACGCTGCTCGTAGTGCAGCAGGGCGGACGGTATGAAGGGCCGCACGGGCATGGGACCCAGCAGATGATCCCATGGACGCACAATCTGTGCACCAGGCAGCAACATGGCGGCCGCTGCTGCCGGATGCATGTCCAGCGGTTCGCTGCGTGGCTGCAGCAGACCGGCGACTGGTCGGGCTGCGGGCGGTGCGAGCAGGGTGGTGCTTGGTGGTGGTGAAGTGGAGCCACAACGCTGCTTCTCCGAGTGTCCCAGTATATCAGCGATGGAGAAACTCTTCACGCCCTCAATGGCGGACTTTGTGGAGGCGGTCGTCTGTTGTGGCTGCTGTTGCTGCGGTGGTGCTACGGCTGCCGCTGCTGGTGGACTGGGTGTTTGTTCTCTCGGCTCCGAGGAGGAGGAGGACATGCGCAGACGTTTCAGCGGTTGGAAATAATCCTCCGGCAGCGTACCGACGGCGCTGCGTGTCAAGCCAGCAGCAGCAGCGGCGGCGGCGGCAGCTGCAGCGGCTGCATGTTGTTGCATGAGCAACTGCTGCTGCTGAAGCAGATCGATGGTACCGCCGCGTGGGTGGTGCAGTTGATGGTGCGGCGTCGGCAAAGGGCTGGGAGCGCCACCGACGGAAATCTCGGATTCGGCAGGACTGGCCGGTCTCATTGTGGGCGGACAGAGCATTTAAGCACTGACTATGTTAACGGGGCTTAAAACACACACACGCACACAGAGTTAGCTTGGCTTTCACTCAAAGGATTGATTTGTTTGTCAGTTAATTTTACACTTAAGTTTATAACAATTTCTTGTTCACTTTGTGTCTGGTTAAGACGCGTAAGTATGTATGGAAGTGTGTTAGTATGTGTACACACAAATATACTTGAAATAAGTGACGCGCAACGATAAACGTTAAACGATGAACGATGAACGATGAACGACGCTGATCCAATAGGAGGACCTCTCAACTCGACGTTTCACAGTCAACTGTTCGAAACTAGATTGAAGATTGGTTTGCTAACTAGACACGTCGATATTTCTTCAGTTCTTTTGCTGCCCGCTTCGCTCTCCGCGTCGCTGCTTCAGTGAGTTAGTGTGTGTGTGTGTGCGTCTCTCCGTATCGACGCTCGTTTGCCTGCTTGCTTGCCTCTATGTGTGTGTGTGTCTGTGTGCATGTCGTCTCTTTAACATCGTTTGCTCTCTCGACGCGTCGTGTCTCGTTTGTCGGTGGTTAAACTCGGCAATCAAATCATAACTGCACACAACAAGCACGCGCTCTCTCTCGCTCTCTGTGAGAGCCGTGGCAGTCAACCAGTTTGGCATTGCCTGTGTGCGTGCGAGTGAGGCGACGATAACTGTGCGCTCTCTTCGCTCGCCAGCCAATCGGCTCTTCGGAAAAAGATGCCAACAAAAAATAGCAATGGTGGCGTATACGTAACGGTAATTATGGCGTTCATCATGCGCCACACGTTCGAGCGAGCTAGCAATAGCGTAAAACGCTTTACGCGAGTGGGAGAAAAAACAAGCAGAGAAAATACAGAGAGAAAAAAAATTACTGAAACAACTCGACAAATGCGACGCTCCTCAGTTTGTAACGAGACTGTATTTAGTATTTGAGCCTCTGCAAAGTTTTCACAACTTCGGCAGCGACGCGAACGAGACTTTTGCTGTCTCTGCCTCTGCTTCCGCTCAGCTTTGGCTCCCTTGGCCTTTGCTTTTAATGACGCATATAGACTACCAGCCATGCCCCCTGCGCCCCTTGATACGCTGCCAAACACTGTCGTGCTTAATTGTCAAACGTTTGCATTTAATTTGTTGCAAGAAAAACGTTTAATTAATTTGAATGCTACACACAATGATAAAAAGTGTCAACGATTTCCACAGTGAAATAATTGGAAGCAGATTCTTGGCCTTAAAAATACATTTTGATATTCAAATTGAGTTTGTAATTTAAGTAAGTTGAGGTCTGAGAGAAACATGGGATAAAGAAGATGCGTATACAGATTACAAATAAATTTAAATTTGCTTAAAAACATAAGTAACATTAAACATAAGCATATGATGAGCAAATTGTCTAGAAGATCTTTGTGATTCATATATTTATAACAAGTAAATAATGAAATTTCTTTCCT
Organism: Drosophila nigrodunni; assembly: GCA_020829145.1. Lineage (NCBI taxonomy): Eukaryota > Metazoa > Arthropoda > Insecta > Diptera > Drosophilidae > Drosophila > Drosophila nigrodunni. Next base: position 27,751,042 of record JACVCZ010000001.1, read on the forward strand.
AAAAAATTTATAATATTTTATAGCTAACAGAAGACTTATTGGAATACTAATATTTTACATTTTAGGTATTGCATTTTTTTACACATTTTCCGACGGCAAGAAAAACTACTTTCTTTACCAATTATGTTTCAGTAGTGTATTATTTAAGTTTACTATTTATTGACACCACTTTGTTGCAACTAAACTGTTTAATGTCTTTTGTCTGCACTACCAATTCCTTTGTTCAATTGTCGACACATTTTGTTTGGCTTAAACACATTGCTGGGCACTTTTCAAGTCGACCCGACAGAGCTGCTGATAATCCTTTTAATTGAAACAAATGCGCATTTAGAGCAACACCAAAAACAGAACAAAGCGCTAGATAAAAACAGTTCAAAATAAAGAAAATAAAAGGAAAAACATTCCAACAGAGCGATTACCCAGGAGAGAAACAAAAGGCGTCAAGGCGTCTGAAGACAAAAGAGGCACAAAAAAGGTTCGATTAGCTAAACGCTCTTAGAAACTGAATCGAAAACGGAAAACTGAAAACGAAATCGAAATTCGAAACCAATTGCCGTCGCTGCAGGATGCTAAATGAAGAAAAAAAAAGGAATCGCCGTCGCAAGCGACCACCAGCCGCTCGAGAGGCGCAGCGACGCAAGCAGCGACAGTGACAGCGGCAGCGGCAGCGCTCGATTTTAGACACAGTGGGTCCCAGTTGGAGTGAACTACCTGGCGGTCAGCGGTTTGGCCTCCGCTCCTACCGTTGATAAGGACTAATCACACAAATATTTGAGCATTCGGTTTTGTGATTGAGTTTCGCCGCGGCAACTTCCAGTTTCCAAACAAAGCGGCGCGTTTGATTTCCCAGTTTAGCGCTTCTGTATTGCCCCAGCGCCTTTTTTTGAGTTTTTTATAATTCTAATTTCTTATTTCTTTCTTCTTGGCGGCTATTAGTGTATCTATTAGATACACACGCATGCTGCGTGGGAAAACCCGCGGTGTTAATTAAAGTCCTTGAGCAAAATCCTTTTGGGTAGCAAAGTATTGGAAAAGAAATTTAAAGGAAAGGAAAGTCAATTTACACCTTACACCTGTTCAGGTGTGTATGTGTTGGCTGTGCTAACGTGTGTGGCTTCATTCACACGCTGATAAATTGTGATCCCCTTGTTGTTCCTGCGGTGAAAGTGGAGGAAAACTGTAGGAAAAGTGTAGGAAAAGGGTTCATTAATATGCAAATGTAGACGATTTCATTGATTTATCGCTCGTTGGGCAACCAAAGCAGCTGCGACTGCTACCACTACCAAAATCAGCTGCTTTATCAAACTGATACTGATACTGTTATGGTTATTGATAGTGGCGGAAATGCAGCAGCCGTAATTTTCCATAATTTAGCTACTTTTGCTTATCGGCTGAGTAATCGCTCTAAACGATTTCCACTTCAATTTTCTTTCATTTTTCTTAAGTTTTTTTTTTATTTTTATCTAAAACGTAAAATTATGCGGCGCATTCTCAAAAGCAACGTTTTACGCCCACATCGACAAATATATTTTTTGTCGGCTGTAACCGAAACGCCTTTGGGGCACTGCTCCATGGCCATAGACTTCAACTCAACACGATTCGACGCGTCGCGACTTGACTTGACTTGACTCTAATTGTCAATTAGCAAGCTTTCAACAGGCAGCCAGTTACAGCTCGCAGAGTCACAGCTTCCATATTTGATTTCTGATTTTTCCCGACTACAGCAGTATTTACAGTATCTTTTATCGTGGGAGCAGCTTGCCACACAATTTGCATATGCCACGTTGCCACGTCACGTCAGCTGAGCTCACCTTGCCACACCGCATGCGACCCACGCTGCATTGACACATAACTGTCACTGCCACTTCCACTTGATGTCTTGATGTGATTTCTGTGCCAGATTGCCGTTCCACCTTCAACCATTCGGACTTGATCCCCTGACGATTGGTAGCATATCGAAAATTATCTCGAATCTGCTGTATAATTATGCATTTCGTTTATAATTATTAATTTAAACGCTTCTGTTGCGCTACTTTATCATAGTTCTGTGCCCAGTGGTTAAGTATGGTATATTTAGAACAGATTGTAATAGTATGATAGATTTATTTATATATTAGCAACTAAAGAGTCGGTATTTTAGTAGTTTAAATAATTTTCTTTAGGCTTAAGTGACTAGAATTTATTCAATGAATTATATAAAGGAGTTTTAGTCATAGAAGCTTTTTTTAAACAACATAAAATAAAAAAGGAAATTATTTAACTTTTTTTTGAAAATTTATTTCAACACTTATAAATGTAGAAAATGTTATTGAAAATACTTTTATAAAACTCTATACATATATTATATTTTGTATTAAAATAAAATATATATACAGTAATTTCAGCATATAAAACTTTATATGATATCTTATAAAATTATTTATAATATGTGGAAGAGTAATTTCCATGTTCAAATGGGCTAATAATCAAAAATATATTTATTTTTTTTTTTGTAATTTATTTTAATTTTTTTTTATATAGTTAAACATTTATTTGAATACAAAGTAAGACATAAATTTTAATTAGAAGTATTGGCGTGTATAAAAGCGAAAATAAAATGATTAAAAATTGTCTTTTAATTTAGTTTATTTTCTAAAAATATTTGACTATGTTGAAAAGCTTATCCAACTTATATTTAAAGCATTTTATGCTTCAAACCCCAAAAATAGATTGTTATTTAGACTTTCACTTATCTTTACTATTTACTATTTACTATTTACTATTCAAATAGCTAAAACAATTTAAAGACATTGAGATCTGATAAAGTAATTGCTGGCATTGCAATTATTAGAAAACTTAAATATAGTTAAGTCCAAAGCTTTTCACTTTTTGAGCAGATATTTGAGATGTCGACCTTCTCAGGAACACAAAGCCAATGTTGGCCGGAGAAAGTCTTGGGCTTAAATGTATTTTTGTTATGTTTTGTTTTGTGGCCGACAAAAACTAAAGAAAACTCATCAAAAAAGTAGTTAGACTTAAACCTAAAGACACTGGCGACCATTAAACATTGCCAATTTCACAGTAATCAGCCGCAGCAGCAGCAACGAAATGGCCGACAAACAAAAGTCGGGTCCAAACAAAAGACGTATAAACAAAGTTGGCAAAAGTAGCAAATCGAACTAAGCCGTTTACAGGCCACCCACATGGAGAGGGCCAAATAGCAGCAGCAAATGTCGCTGTCAAAGAGCAAAGCAAAGAAAATCCGCTTTCAGCTTTCAGGTCAAGATTGGTAGCAAGCACTCGGCCACGCTAATCAAATGCTCCACAATGCCAGCCAAAAGCAAAGCTACAAAAAATTCCAAAACTAAAAGCGAGAAACAACGACAACAAATCAAACGCTTGCTGCAAATGGAAAGCACAGCAAAAACAACAAATAAAAAATAAATAAAAACTAAAGGTGGAAAACAATGAACAAGCGAATGCTAATTAAAGCGATGCTCAAATTGAAATGTTAAACTTTGAGCTTGTCATACCCTGTAAAGTTGGGAGTGGTAGTTGTGGGGGTATAACGGACCTAAAGGGGAAAAGCTTGAAAACCACATGCTTAATATTTGAGCAGTAGTTGTAGCTATTAATGTCTAACATAAAAATGAAATGTATTGAAATTAAAATATAAATTAATTTTATTGACGGGAAAACATTTTCAGCTTAACTAATTTATAAAATTCGCTTTATTAAATTTAGTTAAAATGGTAGACATTTTTATGGATTTTTGGGAACTAAATGAATGACAAATTTAAGGCAACTTAAACTATTAGATAAAACACCAGTGTAGTAGACAAAGTCTGGCTTAGGTATAATATATTAATACGGGCTAGTGATGTCTTTATTATACAAAAGATAACCACCATGTTTTATACACAAAACATTGAAGGAAAAATTGTTTAAATCATTCCGACTTTAAAATCTCAAAACCAGAGCCCTGCGTTGATTACATAGTATCTTTAAGTCATACACACAGCTGCGACACTAACTCATTCATACTTACAAGAATTTGGGCAGTGTAAAGCGGCTCAAATCAGTCACAAACTAGACTCAGAGTCGATTTCCAGCTGATCGGGCACTGCTGCAGGGCTATATCAATATTGACCCATGATCCAGCTACTCACACGCTCCACTCCACTCCACGAGGCGGTGCATTTACATCTCTTGAGAACTTTGTTTAGATACTTTTTCGACTGAATGCCGCATACAAATATTTGGGATCTGAAAAAAAAAAAACTGAAATCGGTCTTAATTGAGTTAGTTGGCCAAGAGATGCGCGTGGCCGGCGTTCAGTTTTTTTTGGGTATTTTTTGACCGATGTGTGATAATTATACTAGCATCGCTGCTGCGGCCACTTTGATGAGCCACAAAACAGTCAAAGGCCAAGACACCAAGGCACTAACTGATTTTTCAGCTTCAAATTCAGCGGCATTTTCCCTTTAACTTCAAAAGCTGAGTTGGCCGTGTGCAAACAAACGGTTCAGTGGCATTTAGACTGCATTTCTTGTGTTTTATTATGTTATGGTGTGTATTACTTTTCTGTTTTAACATTTGGGCTTGTTTAAATATTGAGACTTGTGTTTAACGTAATTAATGCAACTGGCAATTACAGTAGCCAACCGACAATCGACAACCGACAGTCGACAGTCGACCCAAAGGAAAATAATGACTTTTTTCTGTACTGAATTTGCATGCAAAATACACTAATTATGTGGCTGCACATTGTAGTACTTAAGCAAGTATACTCTGCCAATGAGCTTATTAGCTTTGAGAGTTTTCATTTGGTTACTTGATGTAAAGCTCTCTGAATTGCCCTAAATTTTCTTTTGGTAAGAATTTTTGATAAGTTTTAATTATTTCTTAACAAAAGGAAAGCAACTCCTTTTAAGAAAAATCTTTATGTACTAGTTTGGTGTAATTTATACAAAAATATTCGCATTCGACAAAAGAATTGTTATTTCGATTATTTCTGCTTTTTTTTATTAATTTTAAATTACAAATTCTTTCTCATCAAATATTATTTAAATTAAAAGATTAGTATCTTTGTGAAAATCATTCGGATTGAAATTTGGTAAGAGAAAATGTTAATTTACTTTATACACTTTTACTTAAGCTTTAAATAATCGAAACAAAAATAAAGTAAACGATTAAAACTCTAAATCACTTTTAATAGAAGTTAACAGCTTAATTTAATTCATTAGAGAATTAAAAACTCAATGAATGATATGAATTTCTTAATAGCTCACAAAGTTGTAGAATAACATATAATTATTAGAGTTAATAATTGTTTTAAGTAATAATTATTTCAATACACATTTAAAAAATTGCCTTCTTGTACAATTTGTATCCAAAATGATTTAATGTTTCTATGAGTAGATAAATCTTCTACTTTGTTATAAATGAACGCTTTAAAATAATCTTTTTAAGCATAAACTTGGGTTTTCATCGAGCTGCACTGTCAGAGTATAATGTGTTCAGCTTGTTGTAAGCAGTAAATTATACCTGATGTTGTTGTGGCTAAAAAGCGCCCTCTGGGAGGTAGTAGTGGAGGGGCGGACAGGGAGTGGCAAGCGGAAGAATTGCATTGGCGGCGCACGTATGAATATCAGAATCAACTACAATGCAGTTAAAAAGCGCATTTCAAACACCTCGCTCCAGTCTCTGCGTTTCCTCTCTCTCCATTCTGCATTCTCCACTCTCCACTCTTCACTCCTCTAATCTACTGTACTCTCTCCTCTCTGCTGTGGTCGTCTCTGCTCGATCGCAGCTTTGCTTGTTTGGTGGTCCACAACGCCTCAAGTGAGCATTAAGCGCTGCCCAAGCTCTTGGCCCTGTCTCGCTGGCTGTCTCTGTCTTCCTCTCTCTGTCTGTGTCTCTGTGCTTCTCAATCTCCGACGCTGGCTCTGACCATGGCCCTGGCCTCGTACCCAAAGAACTCAGACCACATTACTTGATTGCCGCGCGCCGCTTGAGATGACGTTGCAGTTGCAAGTCGAGTTGAGTCAGAGGCCGTGGCCGAGGCAGGAAACGAGGAAATGTGGTAGTTACTTATACATTTTTTTTTGTATTTTGCGCACACATATGTGGAAATAAGAATTCCTGTTGCAGAGCCAAACTGGCTTGCAACATGATGAGGCACTGAGGAAGCTGCAGCAAAGAACTTGCAAGCTGGAATCTATTGCTCAGCGGAGAGACTGTGTGTGTGTGTGTGTTTGTGTGTGTGGAGCTGAGCGCCATCTCGTTTAATGCCTTTAAGGCGTGACCATAGTATTTTATAATATGAACTGATCAAAGGATGCCGACACGTTTCAACTTTGCCGGCTAACCCAGAGAAGACTCCAGTTTTGCACGCTGGCAAAAAGCTGTGTAAGTGTGTGTGACTCTGTGTGTGTGTAACCCTCTCTCCGTGCAGCATCCAGCGACTTTGCAACAATAACAAATTGACCAAATCGATTTGTTTGTTGGCTTCGCTTTAACTTCCACTTCTTATTCTACAGCCACTTCTGCATCATTTTCTTAGCTGGTTTTTTGCTCTAGCCGTCTTTTGCTTTAGCGGCATTTTCCATTTAGCTTTATTGCTCATTAGCTGCATGAGTGTGAAAATGGCGAGTGCCAGTCGCTTGGTTAGTGAGCAGTGGCAGTGGCGGTGGCAGTGGCATAAGAACACCCAACCGGAAATGTGCGCATCTCGAAATGTTTTCAGTTTGGCGCATGCGACATGACTAAACATGTTTGGGGGTACTTCCCCTTGCCACCCCCCACGCGCCTCCCACCTGTCACCTGCCAACACTGAGCACTCAACTGTACTTGAATTTATGACATTTTAATGTAAACAAATTAAATCTTTGCAGTCGAGTGGAAAACGCACAGAGCTGCCCTCGTGAGAGGGTTGATACGAACAAGTGCGCGTGACAAATGCCAAAGGGGAGGCAGAGTGTTAGTGGGCGAAATGGGCGTGGCGGGCAAACAATATGCTCATCGATTCGACCTACTAGACCCAACTGTGTCACACTTAATTGAAAACTCATTAGATCCTTTGGGTTTGAAGTGCCTTCTGCTGCAGGACAATGGCTCAAATTGATGGCCAAATCATGCAGCTGGCCTACATGCATTTATGACTCTATTAAAGTCAAGCATCGTGCCGAGGGTTGCCACCAACTTGATTGACAGCGCAACGAATGAAATCGTAGAAAGAACAAGATGAAAAAATTGTGCATCATTTATTTATGAGGCACTGAAACTCGGAATGCCACAAATTGCACTGATTGTGGCACATACCACATATCACTCTCGTGTATTCATTAGCCTCGTTTCGCTATCCCCTCGCACCTCTTCTCTCTCTGTCCCGCTGCTTCTTGGGCGGGTGGGCTGCCATGGTTTTTGCATTTATTAATTGCCTGACATATCCATTAATTTAAATCATTGATACACTCATCTATATAGATATACATATATATAATTTTATATATCTATATCTTTTTTTGCTGCCCCTGGCTATGATGCCATCTCTGATTCGTTGCCTTCCCACTGCAATTAACATAATTTTTGCACAAATTGCAGCATAAATCTCATACACATTTTTATTTAGTGGCGTCAAGTCAATTAAATTTGTGAAAATTAAATGCTCAACACCGCAATGCTGAGCTGACTTAGTGCTACAGGCTGCGCTGGCTAGGGTGAACTGGTCGAAGTATTCTACAAATGAATGAAAGCTAGAAAATTTTTTAAGTCATTTAATTTGCTTTCTGTTAAACAATTAATTATGGCAATTAATAAAAATAAGTACTTTAGAAATAAATTAATATTTTAATAAATTAAAGTCTTTAAATAAATTAATTTTATAGCTCATTATTTTAAGCTCAATAAAAGCATATACTTTATAAACTACATAAGTTTTAACGTATAGATTTAGTTGTATTCCTTCTCTAATAAACCTCTTCTTTATTCAAATGTTAGAGTAACCTAGTTACTAAAGTAGAGTGAATTTGAATATAAGTATTTTTCAGTTATATATTTATTTAAAAATTCACTCATCGACAGTACACACTGTACCTTATAGCGCAAAAATGTGCGGACATGTATAATAATAATGATCAGAGACGCGGCAAATGGAATTTTCGCGTAGAGTTGATGACTTATTTACGATATTTGATAACAATTAGTTTGTTGTCACATTTCAGACAGTTTGATTTGCTGAAACAGCAACAGCAACAATAACAACAACAAGTTAAATAAACTATGATTAGTTGCATGAGACTTGCGATTGGTCCGATGCCTTTGGCTTTTTGTTGTTGCCACTAATTTTGATCGTTATTTGGAATTTATTATGGCCAAGTTGGAGCTTATAGAGCAGAATAGCCAAGTGTGAGAGGTGTGCGTGTGTGTGCTACCGTTGAAGCGGCTTCTTTGACTCAACTTTTTCGAGTAAATAATTAATTAATTTTATTGCCCAGGCAGCGAGCGTTGATCGCGTAGTCGCAGTCGGTGGCATTTTCATGGATTCATTGTGACTTGATTTTCGTTTTGAATTTATTTTAATTTAATTTAATTTATTTTATAAACTGTGCGCTCGATGATCACTTCATGCATATTCATTGCCAAGCGGATCCAACACATTATTCATTTGCGTAAACATTTTAATTAACCAACGAATAAAATGTTTTTTTTTTTTTTTTTTTATTGTGATTAATTTTTTGATGATTAGTTAATAATTTATTTGGCCGTCGTCGTTTTCAACGTTTGCCAAATTTGAAAATCTGCACACATTGCCACTATCGGGTTGGCCATCAATCAGTTTCTATCGCTGATCTATCTCATATTTGATATATCCGTTCATATATACGGTATATTTATAGATACTTTTACCGGAACAAACTTCTATAAATTTTCCTAGTGGAAATGTGTTGAAGGGAAGTCATTAAAAACTGTGAAATGCTTTAATTAGCCACAGTGAGAGAGAGAGAGGGAGCGAAATGGGAACAGGGGCAGATATAGAGAGAGAATAAAGTGCGAAACGGTACGTTCCAACCGTTCGTAGAATTCTCTCGTGTCTTCAAAAGCGCCGTCTTCTGCATATTTCCACGAAAAATTCATTTGTTAATGAAAATACCTCGGAAAGAAATCAATGCAAACAATACGGAATATCCAGGAATACATTGATCCTAACTAGCTACCGTTTAATTTTTATTACGACCAAGACAACAAAAAAAGGGAAGAAGGGCAAGAAATACAGGGTATAAAAAGGCGAGTGTGAAATTGTCGGTGTTTTTATGATATGATTTTTGTTGTGGCTGCCCCTTTGATGCTTACCTCCGGCCCCTCTACCTGCGCTCACCTGCTCCCCTACAGCCCACGCCAACGCCTTTGAGCTATTTGATGTTTCTATTCACACAGATCTTCAGGAGATCGGGAGTTTAAAAGTCGCTGATCAATGCCAATGTCAAACCCGTAGATTGGCCACTCACACGCCCAGCGAGGAACGCTCATAAAATATCTAAAGGGTCGGACTACCTCCTCTCCTCCTTCTTTCTCTTTTGCTCTCCTCGGCTGCCTCCTCTTGGCTATTTTGACGTTTATAAATATCAAAGCATTTGTTTTTGTTGCTGCAACAAACTCTGACGTAATGCTGATGGACAAAGGTGCCGCAAGTGAGAACATATGTCGCTCCCGCTCCCTACTCACTCCCTCTCAGCCTCTCTCTCTCTCTCTCTGTCTCTCCTGCATTCCTTTCCTTTAGTTTGATTGCTTTATTTGTTGTTTTAGGCTGACAAGCGGCACTTGAGCGAGGGCGTTGCAAGTGTTTGAGTGTGTGTTTTGATTATGATTGTCTATCTTGTATTTCCTTTTGTTTTTCTTTTTTTATTTAATGCTGCAATTAGTTTCGAATTTTCCGCGCATCTTTGGTGGCACTTGGCAGCATGGGAAGTGCCGCATCCTGCGTTTCCTTGAGGATGTGCCTCATTTTGAGCTCACTTAGCGAACACTTTTCAAATCTTTGAAATCTTTTAAACTCCACCGCGAATTTCACTCGTTTCCAATCCAAAGCTGTCTCAATGTCCATCTGTCTGCTTGGCAGTCAAGCGTTTTTAGGGTCGACTGAGACGCCACTGAGACGCCTCTTTCCTCTACCTCTTTCGCCCTTTATCTTTCTCCCTTTCCTTTGACAGTTGTGCTAATGATATCATGAGTTCAGTTTTGTCGTCTCGTCGTGTCTTTAATTTGACAGCATTTCTGCTTGTCACTTATGGCACTTTTGTCGCCCAAATCGCACCAAAGTGCACTGAAACAAATTTAACAAAATAAAGCTCAAAATTCAACCACTTCATACTAAAATTAAATAATTTAAATTTGTAAATTTAATTTTATAAAAAATTGTTCAGGACTTAAGAGGACAAATTTAAGTGCATAAATCACTACAATTTATTTATTTATTTAAGTTTTTCATACTCTCTTTAGGAATACTTTACTCTACTCCTGACAACTTTTAGCCTTAAATTTAGTTCGTAATGTCCGAAAGTTTTCACTGTGTAGTGGGAAGGGTTAATGCTTTAGGTGGCGGCGTCTTGAAACGCCACAAAGTTTGCCACTTCCGGCTGTGTGGATCATCCGTTTCGGCCTGGGCAAAAATATTGTCATGGGAATATGAAAATGGTATGCGAAAGTCGAAGCAAATATCACATTTGGTGTCAGAACAGCGAAGAGTGTAGAATGGAGAGAGGGGTGCAAGGTAAGCAGCGAAGAGAGCGGAGGGCAGAGCTTTTTTTGTTTGAGCATTGGCATGTCATTTGGCGGCAAAGTCAGCTACCTGCCAATTACCTAGGCATCATTCTAGCCAAGAAGATAAAGTTGGTAAGTCGAGGCGACCACCAAGCTAGCCACATCTAACAGCCAAAGCGCGCTTTTGATCTTTTACCGCCTGGCCAATGGCCAAGCAATGTGATTAAGCCTGCTTTACACACACACACACGAGAGTAAAGAAGAGAGAGAGAGAGAAGGAGAGCGCGAGAGAGCTGCTCTCTCTCTGACTCCTCTGAAGTCTTCTCCAAAGTCTCAGCCTGTTTTCTTTATGTTTTTCGCTCGTTATTCTCCACTTTGTACGCCTGTCTGCTCATTTATCAAAGCTGAGACTGCGTTTTGTAGCTGTATCTATAGATGTATCTGTAGATGTATCTGTGAATGTATCTTTAGCTGTGTGTGCGTATCTTTTCACTGTATGCGTGCCTTTGCTGACTGCGTTAAGCGGCTCACATACGCGCTTAGCAATTGTCTGTCTGATTTGAAGGCTTTGAAGTTCGGCGCAGCTGCGTGATTGGCTGACGCGGCCAACTTGGTTAACTTGGCTTTAACGCGCCACACTGAGGCGCAACTAAAGTCTTTAACTGGCTTCTACTTGGGCAGCATTTTGTACAGAACGCATCTCAGCCAAAGGAAGCTGGCATATCATCTACTCTTGGTTTTTCAATGCCTCTGCTGGTTCATTAGAAAAATGACGGCTTTGTCTTTTTTATGGCTTACTTTAACGCTTGCTTTGGGCCCAGTGTTGCTGTTGTTGTTGCTGTTGTTACGGCTGCTTCTTGTTGGCTTAACTCATTTGGCCGGCAGGCCTTTTGCGTTTAACCATTAGCCATAATGGCCACATTGCCACCTGTGTTGCTCACGCACACACACACACTCGCACACTTGGCCAACAGCAAACTTGGCTTAAACATGGCTTTGCATACCTTGCGGCGCAGCTTTTGTCACTTTTTCTTCTGCTATTTTATTGATGTTTGCTAATGATTTAGTTAGCTGCTTTTTCAATTTTTCACAAACATTTTCGCGTCGTGAGAAAAGTTTTTCGTCAACGCTTGGGAAACTGTTTTGTTTTGCGAAATTGTGTGGAAAAAGATTTTGTCTTTTCACTGGGAAATTAACGCGTCTCAGTTTCCGCATTGTATAACGCTTTTCGACAAATTTAGACTAATCATGGCCATAATTTATTGTCACTCAAAGCCTCAAAGCTGAAACTGTGCAACGAATTGGGTTCATTGAGCCACAGCCTCTCACTTCCCCTCACCACCCACCGCAAGGCAGTGTGGTTGTAGGGTGGCTGGGAAATCTCTGCTGGCAAATAAAAGTTACAGAAGTCAACAAATCGAAATACATGTGAGTGCGAAAAACTAATAGATTGATTTATGGGCTTTAGCACCTGGAGTGCTGAAATTTATTGTCGGCCAAAAGGCCATAAATCAGTCCAGGACAGTCGACAATTGCGGCGTGGGCGAGGCGGAAGGGAGAGTAAAAGAGAGGCAGAGAAAGTTGCTGAAATTGAAAAGGGATAAGAATTTGCTACGCCACAGACGACAAAACTTTGGAGATAGTACGACCCAGGGAGAGCGCGGAAAGGGATCAAGTTTTGGGGGTCGATTTGTATGTGTTGACTGCGTTTTGAGTAATTAATAGCTCCCAGCGGTATTTTTGCGCTACGACAATAAAAATTTGTCTCTCGATTTGTTTGACTTTGACTTTTGGGGTCAGACATGGATACATAGATCCTATAGATACGAAGTGTTAAGTGTGGGAGGTGAACGAATATTAATTGCTATCATTAACATGAGAATTAGGAGTCGTTGCTGGAGACAACAACTTCCCCAGTCTTTCCAGGATGTAAACGAAAAGTAATTTGGATTTTTATTGCTTCCGCGTTGAAAGCAAAGCTAGAAATATTTTGTATTGGGACTAGCGCCAAATAATGGAGATTAATTTGGGGCGTGAACCGACAGATGCAGATGCGTAGACTGCTTGTATCTTTGTATCTTTTAATGCAATGACGTTGCAGCTTGAGTTTTGGTAGAAAGAAAATGTGTAAATTAGCTTAAACAGATTAGATCAGTTTAAACAGTTTGAAGACTTGGAATTATTTTGGTTTTTTCTCATGAATTGTGAACGCGAAGTTTTTAACACAATTATAAATCTGTGTAGGGATATTAATGCCTAATTGCGGCACGGCTATTGGCCAAGTTAGGCCAACTCGAGGCACCTGTGCGCACAGACGGCTCAGATCAAAGCTGAACGACAAGACAATGGCCAAAAACGGCTCAACTGAGATTCGGATACGATCGCTCGTTTACGATTCTTCACGCTCAAGGCACCAGGAGTAGGTGTGAAAGGCATTGACCAAAACTAAAGTGCACTTTGGGCCGAGAAAGAGTCCATTAGCCACCTAGGATGAGTTGGACCTGTATGACCTGTAGAACCCGTAGGACCTTTGTAGGTCCTTGCGCTAACTATGTGTGGCGAATGTGTCCCTTTGTTGCCGCACTGTGTGGATTATCACACGCTGCATAATGAGTTTTCCTAGACCTGCTGGCAAACCTGTGCCAATTCTCATTCTTTTGCCACATTTGTTACGCATCCTTTTGCCCTTAGACTTAGGACAATGGAGCCCTTTCTTCTCGATCCTTGTGAGGTATGGCTGTGTCATTAATAAGCTGTTGCTGAACCAAAAGTATATTTAACTAAATCGAATTAAGTGGACTGACATTCAATTTGTTCTCTGGGGCATAAATGCGCATTTCTATGCATCAAACTGATTGCTACAATTTGTTGAAAGGGCACTCCTTTGTGTTGCTCCCCTCCCTGCTTTTATTCGTTTTGATTTGATTTCGTTCTTTGAAAAATTGAATTTTAATTTGCCACACAAGTGGCCAGTTGCAGCGTTGCTAACTCGCCTAAAAGGTTTCCACCATTTTCCCGATAAGCGCGAGACAAGTTGGAAAATTAAACATTGGTTCCATTCCAGCGTACATTCATCTCAATTCTGAATTCAAGTGGGTAGCATTTTAGTTAAAATTGGACTCAGATTAGCTTAGTTAGCGGCTTATCTTAATTAATTTAAATAAGTTTCGGATAAATTTAGTTTAATTTGTTTTTTAGTATTTGTAGGAAGAATTTCTTCTGGGCGGAAAGTATTTGATAGAAAATCGTAGATAAATATTTCGATAAAAATATGGAAAGAAGACAAGTCCTAATATATTTACTAACTATATTTACATAATATACTAACAAAGGTGTAACTTTTATTAAAAGCAAATATTTAAAAAAATTCTAATCACAATAAAACTAAAAAATGTACACAAATGGTTACTAAAATAGTTTAAGATTTACATTGAGATGTCTGTTTAAATATGACTTACTTTTATTCCTTTACATAAATTTAAGAAAATTAGCTTTAAGTTAACAAGAAACCTCGTAAATTATAGCTGCAACATGCAACTGCAACTGTTGGCTGCAACATCGAACATCGCAGATGTTGCAAGCAGCACAAGCCACAGCAACAACAACAGCAGCAGCAGAAGCAACAACACTTCAGTCGCAACACAGCACGACTGCTGCACTCTCGCTCGCACTTGCTGCTAAGCCAGCTCACTTTTGCTGCCTCTCTCCCACACTCTCTTCCACTCGCTTTCTCTCTATCTTTCTCTTTATCGCTCCCACTCGCTTTCTTACTTGCTCTCGCTTTAACAGAGTCGCTGGCAACATGAAGCCGTGCTGCAGGCGTGTCTTAGTTGCCTGTTGCAACAGTGACGTCACTAGTTTAGACAACCAATCAGCGTGCAGCATTTAGGCGCTTGCGCTGCGCGTCGGCGCAAAACGTGGCCAAGAGTCCAACACAAAACATTTAGCCAAATTAATTGCAGGATAATAACTTATGATCTGAGAGCGCTCACCCGCAAGTCGCTCCATTCCTGCCCTCTTCCTACCCTGCTCCCTTTCCCTGGAACTGTGACAGCCGCAGGCAGCTCAGGCCAAGACTCTAATTGGTTTTTTTACGTTTCAGCCTTTTGCCTTTTTGCCGTGCCAGCAGCAGCAGCGGCAGCAGAGGCGACACAAAATTCACCCACAACACGCCTACAACTCCAGCTGAAAGACCCTTCCTCCTTTCGTCCCTTACCTCCCCATGTCCTTCCACGCTGGTGACTGCTCTGTGCGGAGTGGGCTCCCTCCAACGACGCCATTATACTGAATGAGAGAGTCGCTATCTTCATGCCATCTGCATTTCATTTTATTTGTAATTGGATGTAATTCAATTTGAAAATAATTGTTGCTATAATTTCAGTGTAATTTTCTGTCGTTGTCGTTTGCCGTTGACGTTGTTGTTGTATTTTGTGAGTGTACACAAACACAAACACCAACACACACAAATATTTATCGCTTTTTTCGCATTGCGCCTCGTAACTCAAAAATAAATTAATGAAATGAATTCACATGGCAACCTCGTCATTGTCATCATCATCGTCATGTTATGGCATTGTGACATTTTAGTTGGATGCATTTCAATATCAACAATAAATTGGCTACACTGTGCAACAACATGGAAAGCAGTTTTTACTAAAGTTTCCTTTACAAAGTATTTTTCAAAATAGTTTACCATAATCAACGATAAGTACTTGAGGCATTAAGTACAAAATACCGATTTATTCTTAACTTTTATAAATTCCACAATCTGCCAAAAGATTTAAGGAAATCTTGGAACTAATAAAATTATAAATATTGCTTAAATGTTAGTATTGTGTTCATTAATAAAATACTTAAAGCTTTCATATTTATCAAATGTTTCTCAAAGCATTTCTTACATTAGTTCTTACTGAAATATGTATAAAAGAAGTCAAAATATTGACTAAGTAACACTTTGAGTAATTTATTACTAGTTTAATAATTATAAACATTTACAAAATATATATAAATTTACGAAACAATATATATAGTTATAACTGTTACATTTTATAAAACTAACTTCAAGATTTCCTTTTACCAATCATTTAAAATACATTCAATAAAAAAAAAAGTTTACACTTAAGTATACTTTTAACAACTCCTTGATTAATTTTTCATGAATATAATATTAGTAAAAGATACTATGTATACCATATTTTTATAAAATTTGCTACAAAAATGATATTATGTTAATAAAATCTTTATGCATTTGCTTAGTATGCTTATAAATTGTTTTTAATCTACCTACCACTATTTTTTTGTTATACAGTGTACTTCCATATAAACATAAAGCAGAGATATAGAGTGAGGGAGATAGAGTGTTATATATACATATAATTTGGGGACCCGTAAGCAAAGTGTGCCAGCATTTGTCCAAATTATAATATCATATAATTATTGATAATTGCGCTCAAAGCTTGCTCACAAATTACTCGTATTTCCACTCATATTCGATAGTGTATTCATATACAATAATGTAATCGTTTTTTGGTATTCGTTTTAGTGTTCCTCGTGTTGAGTTTTTGACTGAGTTTCGAACTGAAGTTTATTGTCTAATTAATAAGTTCTGTCTGTCAGTCTGGCAGTCTCTCAGTCTGTCAGTCACAAATTAATTAACACCGCCTTCAACACGGGTAGACACGAGTATTGCCATTAGGCCT
This sequence comes from Drosophila nigrodunni, assembly GCA_020829145.1. Lineage (NCBI taxonomy): Eukaryota > Metazoa > Arthropoda > Insecta > Diptera > Drosophilidae > Drosophila > Drosophila nigrodunni. The sequence continues at coordinate 27,767,481 of JACVCZ010000001.1, forward strand.
GATGACTGTAAGTTTGTCTATGATTTGAAGCTTTGGGAAGTCATCCCATCCATCACTTGAGTACTCGGCACGAAACAATCATTCTCTATTCATAATTGAAAAAGTAACAAAGCACTACCGTTTGGCATGTCTACAGTATACAGAGTATAGTGGTATATAGTCTGCTGTATCTGTATAACCACAGAAAACAGACAATGTCTAATTGTGAGCACTTAATGCCGCAATTTGATTTTCAAATAGCGGTTCATTCTGGACTCTTTCGAGTCAATCAATGACAACTTTTGTCAGCAGCATTTCAATTGAAGCAACGAGCACACGTCTCAACGCGTCTCAGCACGTCTCAACACGTCTTAGCACGTCTCAACACGACAAGTACACAAATTGAAAGAAATTTTTGAGTAAAAATTTTGTAAGCACGCGTTATATGAAATCAACAGCATTCACAGCTGAGTGAGAGATGTGGTCAAAGAGTTTAACACGAATTGAAATTCCCAACAATTGAGGCTAATAATTGTGGTGCAACCACAAAGAGCCCAAAAGAGAAGAAGAAGCAGTGCTGCAAGAGTACGTGTCGATAATAATATTTCGGGCTAATTGCGTTTACAATTTCGATGATGAGGCATCGATAGCAACGGTAGCCGCAAAAGTGACATGCAGCTGACAGCTGAGTTATGATCAGGTAGGGTCTCCCTTCCCTGCTCTACACTCCTTTGAAATAAAGGTAGGCTACTTAAACTAAATTTGGGGTTATAGCCAGATAGCCAGCGGCCATTTTGGCCAAAAAGTGTGTACAAATTTACTGTGAAGCTTTCACTGGACATCGGGAATTGGGAATCGGTTATAAGCAGCAAAAGTAGTTCGATCGCAGGAGCTGGAACAGGAACAGCTCTTTATCAAAAAGTTGCAGTCAAAACGATTTTGGCCAACTAACACCAAGCTACACTTGGCTCTGAGACTGGAAGACACAACGCGAGAGAGACATAATTACCACCTTTAAGAAGATGATGGTGGTTTTTCGCGTGCTTTGATCTCTGCCGACAACAGAACAAGAGAGTCCAGTGTGGAGAACGAAGAACAGAGAACGAAGAACGAAGAATGCTGATCGTTTGTCTCTGTCCCTGTCTCGGTTGGTGTCTCCTTTGGCTGTCGTTGAGCTTCGTTGGTGATCACTGATCACAAGGTCTTCGTCGCAGTAGTTGGCAGTGCTCAATCCATCTATCGATTTTTAACGCGGGACTGACATTAATGGTAATTGTTGGCTCTGCTCTCTGCCCTTCTCTCTTCCCTCTCTCTTTCTCTTATCCTTTCTTAATAAGAAAGCTATTTACTCCACTGTTAGCCTACAGTGCTGTCCACACAAATAAGTCCCTTAACTGCATTGCACCCTTTGGGCCAACTTCGTTGCCCCTTTGACGTGTATTGCAACAATTACACGCATGCGTCATGGCAACTACCAGCTTAGACGGTCTCTCTAATATGTTTACGGCATATAATTACGGCGTACTTTTGCTTACAAGCCGCATAAGCTACAATTAAACTTTCTCGCTTGTTGTTTACTTTGTTTTCCTCCTCCGTTGATTGCATCGTTTGTGTTCATTAGTGTACCACTTGGGCGGTAATGGTAGTGCTGAGCAGAGCCGTCTGTAGTAAGATGAATCTGGTGTAAAGTACAGCACAAATATGTTTAAAAATAAAGTGCTAACACACATACGGTAACCCTAATTTGCTGGACAATTTGAAACTTTTAGAGTTCGTAGATGACTTTAGAGACTGTGTATCTTCAGTCACGGCACGTTCATAAATCACTGGACTTTCTAATTTCAATTTGAAAATTTTTACAAATTTCACCACAGCGCAGAGTGGTAGGAAGTGAAGCTGTGTCGTAATAAATGTTTGTAAATTTCAAGTTCATTAAGTTTTGCTAATAAAAATAAAGTCACTTGACTGAATTAAATCCGATTGGACACGCACACTTGTAGCAGGAGCAAAAAGCACAACCACCCAAAACATGTAGCCCTCTCACTCACCCTGTCCCTCTCTCGCTCTCTCTCTCTCTCTCAGTGTGGACATAAAAAGTGACAGCTAAAACTTAGTTACGCATACAAAGAACAACAATCCGAATGGCGAGAATGAGAAGTTCTTTGGGATAATGAATGCAGGTGCAAATGGGAAGCGGAAATACGTCACGCTTTTTATGTGTGTGTTGGTGTGTGTGTGTGTGTGTGTGCTGGTAGGGTGGTGCCACATGAACATAAACTTGAATGACGATGAAGAATTTTCAATTTCATGAGCTCGCTGTGAGCGAAGCACTCGAACTCGAACTCGACCAGAGCCAGTTAGGCTGTCAGTCGTTTTGAGGTGTCCTTTGCTCATAATATCCGTGTCCTTTTATCATAAAAGGACAGAGCAGAAGATAGGGAAAGAGATAGAGAGGTAGAGTAAGAGGGAGGTGCGAGGTCAGGAGCTGCGCAGTTAATGAACTTTTCCAAGTGAATGGTCACATTCGTTTCAATTTGTCAATCTTTTGCTTGGCACCGCACCCAAATAGCTGTTGGAACACCGGCAGCACCACCCACACCCACAATACCTCAACCACACACCCCCTTTCGTGGTGGCTCTTAACACATGACTGGGCCAGGGGCGTGTTTTAATTCCGCTAAATGGCCCACTGCATTACAGTGGGCTGTCATACATGTTGTACGATTATTAAATATGCATGACGGCTTTTTCTCAATTGCGCGCACAATGAACGCTTTTATCACAATCATAAGTGCCGCTGTGGGTGATACCCTGCAATTACGCTGGACACAAAGTGGGTTTTTTATACGCGTATGTATATTTTTTTCCCCTTGTTTACTATTATAAAACAAAAGGGGATAAACAGCTTCTTTTTTACATACCTACAGGGTATGTTTAAGCTTAAAACAGTTTAAGGAATAGCTAGACTTAGCACTTGTTGGTTCTAGGCAACTCTTAGTCGTACAGAGTGTTTCAAAGTGGAGTATTTTTATGCGAGATGCACTGTAAATTCATAGAGGGTATCTCTGTTTAATTTCCCTTAGTTTTAAACCCCTTAGTAAACCAGATGATTATCCTTTTCCAATACTTGCCATTCTTGGCTACTCTAACATAAATATTTTTATAAGCCCCTTTTACACATTCACTTATTACAAGGTATCTGCGTGTCGTGTACGCCTGCTTTCTTACACTACTTTGCTTGCTGAACTAGGCTAACTGCGGCCATTTTGTCTTCGCTTTCGGACAGCTTTGGTAGCTCTGTTTACTTTGGTCGCATCGGTCTCTTTCAGTTGAGTTCAATTCGTGGCATGATTGACGTTACTGGATCGATATCGATCGCTGAGAGGAGTACGATCCAATCAGACGCTGCTGTAGGTCGCTTTGGGGCATTAAGTCGACGCCGCTGCGCCATAATTTAAGCGAATTATCTATGAAATAAAATCACCCTTCGTTTTGTTGACTAAGGCGCCCGCAACGAGCAAGAAGAAGCCGAAGAAGAAGAGTCGGGCATTGGGAATGGGATTGAAAATGGGAATGGGAATTGGTATGGGAACGAGGTATGGGGCATGACAAGGCAGTAACTGGTATAGGGAAAGGGGCAAGTTCCTCTTCAATCTGGACTATTTGTAATTACAAAATAATATCAGACTTGATTTGGTATTGAAATTGTAGCTCGACACACCTACCAAATAAATCTAACTGAATTTGTCGCTATCCCTCTCTTTCTGTCTCAGACTTTCTTATTTAATGTCTCAATATTTCTCAATTACATGCAACGCATATAATTTGCTGTGATCTTGTGATCAGCAAATCGGCAACGGCAGCTGGTCAAAAACCGGCCTCAAACTTCGACTTTGCAGTCGTACAAATAACTCCATCGTTGACTCCAATCAACTTTGGGCAGGCGGCTGCACAGTTGCACAGCCCCACACACATATACAGCCACACAAACACACACACACACTCAGATATAAAGAGAGCGGGGCCAAGTCGAGCTGGGAGGTCTCTTTCTCAGTCTCCGTCTGCGTTTGAGAGCCTCTGGCTCCATCATCATTGCCACAGCGAAGCGAGCTGAGATCGTGCGCCGAATGCTGCGAATGCTTCACATTATTAGATGCGGATTACCACTTTGGTGCAAAGATCAAATCACTTTGCTGCCGCAACGCTGTAGGTAAAAAATCGGACAGAGAGTGAGAGACAGATAGAGAGAGAGACTGAGACAAAGAGGCACACAGTAAAAAAAGCTGTACTAAAAGATTGCATATTGAGTTATTTATTTATACGAATAAAATTTATTTTTAACAATTTTAAAATGATTAATTTAAATGAATGTTAGGAAAAAACCTGGGAGGCAATTATAATTTTACCGAAGCTTTGGTCAAGAATTTTTAAGGAATTGGAGAAATCCTGGAAAAACACATAAGACAAGAAAGCCTGTTGGTGATAAGCTTAATAAACAATAAGCACAAAAATCACTTCAAAATTTAGCAGAAGAGTTCAATTTTTATACCAATTTTAATAGTTTAAATACCCAAGTAACCCATACTTAGTTTAAGATTTTGTTTATAAGGTATTGCCGACTACCCAATTGTTTTTCTCTGTGCAGCTACAAAGAGAGGGAGAGCGAGCAGTTTACCTGTGTTCGCCTGACTTTTTGCTTGAGGTGGCTCCAATCACGTTTTTTTTTGCGCCTGGCTTTTACGATTTGTTTGATCTGCAGCCAAATGAATTGCGCAGTTTCAATTTGAATTATGCACCGGGAACAACAACAAAAGTGTTGCAAGACGTGGCCCACATGCTGTGAGCCCACAATTCCACAATTCCAATTGAAATGTCATTTGTCAAAATACAATTTTAATGGCCTTTCAAGCTGCCGCTGAGTAACGCCTTCAATATTCGATATTGTTTCTGTTTCTGTTTCTGTTGTTGATCCCTGGATCCTTGTAGACTGCCAACTATTTGTGCGTGTTCAACACGTGTGCTAATCGCATCAGAAACAACCGACTACGATCCGCACCGGCTAAATGCAACAAATCAACCTTCAATCAAGACAATCGCAGTGACCCTCACCAGGACAAGGGCGTTGCTATTCTTGTTTTTGCTCTTGGTTGCGGCATCATCAAACTGGCATAAATCTTTAATGGAATTCATTCATTACGTACAGCAGGAGCAGCAGCAGGCCATGTTCACTGCTCGGTGGTCGATTTGACCACAAAAAAAAAAAAAAGAATGAAAAATAAAATGACGAAGAATAAGAATTTGGCAAACCAACAACAACAATGTTTTTTGCCTTTCTTCTCCCCCCTTGTGCCCTTTGTTCCACAGTCCTTGCGGGCATTGTAAATTCTCCTTTGTGTGTTGCAGGGATCGGATCGAAGTCGATATAGGTATAGAAATCGGGGTCGGATCGGTGCTGCAATTACGTGTACGGCATGCGGAGAAGGCGACGCTTGGCTGACGGTTTTCTTTTTTTTTTTTTTTGCGGCATTTTGTTGGGTTTTCACATTAAGCGAAGGCGCTAAAGGATAACACCTTCTTAACGCCTACCAATCAAATTGTTTGTGTTGCGGCACACATCAAAATAAAGGTACAAATAATGTAAAGTCTTTGCCAAGCCATTGATTGAAGCGAGAGCTAGAGCTATAGCTAAATTTTAAGGATTACTTTATATTTAATTGTAGACATTTATAGAACTTTTGTAATTTTATAGTTTTCAAAAGAAGTTAATTGTATTCTATATAAAGAATGTTCATTTTATTTTAAAATTTATTAAATTTATATTAACGAGATATATATCTATGAAATAAATGTTCTTAAAATAATAATATTTTCCTTAAAAATAGCAGGGAATGTTTTAAAAATTTTTTGTTCTTTATTCTTCTAAGTAAAGTAAGTTTATAATTGAATAAATTAATAATCATAAATGCATACCCATGGTACATTTTTTCTTTTCTTTCTCAGATTTATTTTTTATTCTGTCCTTAGACGCTCCTTAGTATTTTTCAGATATTTCAGCAATTTCATAAGAACAGTCTGTAGTCACTTGCAATCATAATTAAGCCGTTGTCGGATTCTGCCTCAGACACATGCATCCCTTCCCTCTCTTTCTCTCTCTGTCTTTCAGTTCCATGTTGTGATTTCGAGGCGTGAAATATAATGATAATTTTGGCTTTATTGGATTCTACTGCCACGCATTCCTTCACATATCTTGCATTCTTCTCCTGCCGCTTCTTCTGCTGCTGCGCTGCTGCTCTGCTGTAGGTCCCCATTCTCCAAATTCCCCACACCCAAAACCCCATTCCCCGCTCCGTTCTTCCTCTGCTTCTTTTTCTCGCCGTCTGGCGTCTGGGCAATTAATCTGGGAGAGCGTGCGTCGGGGCGGACTCTGGTTGCACTAAGGATTAAATCGATTTTATGTAGATGCAACATAAGCACATCGATCGCTGATCGCTGATTGGACTGATCATGATTTTTGATTTAGTTTTCAAATTATGAATTCGTGTGGCCTGTTTTTCATACCATTTTTGATCTGTTTTTTTTTTAATGTTTTTGGTCTGAGCTCTTAAGAAAATTACAACGCTTCAGGCTGCCCCCAACAAAACGGTAGCGAGCAGTTGCCCCCTTAACCCACGGCGACCCTTTTGCCTACAAACTAATGTTGCCCCAAAGCGGTGGCAACAGTTTAGCGCTTTTGCTGTTGTTTTATTATGGCTCTCAAATGTTGTTTATTGATGGGCACAAGCGGCTAAGCGGATCTATATACATATAAATAAGTATCTACATGTCCAAAGTGTGCATAAATTGACTTAAAGCTTTGTATGTGTGTGTAGTGTGTGTGGTGTGAGTGGTGTGTGCTTTGAGCTGCCGCACAACACTCTTAAAAATCAATAAATTTTCAGTCAAATTTTGTGTACGCGCACACGGCTAAAACCAAAGAAACTCGCGTTAAAATGTCATAAACAACTTTGTCATAATTTTGGTAATTAAAATTGGCCGCCCGCAAGCGTTGACCAACTCCATGACCAAATACCCTGCCTACATATACGTATGAACACACAAAAGATACCTCGTAATACACAAGAGTTCATACAAATCTCTGGTTCTGATTTATCGTACCGCTTTTGAGGTGTGACTTTGTTGTTTTCGGTTTTATGATGCCGACGATGGGCTACTTACTTCTGTATGAAGATCGCGTCGCTCGAGTCCCCCCTCTACTCCACACTCCCTCCCTTAACCCCATAGCAGCTAAAATTGTGCTTCCTCTAGGGTGTACATTATAGGGCCTTAATGACGGCTTTTACAGTTAATTGAATTACGAATGTGTGTGTGTGTGTGTATGTTTGCTTGAAAGCCTGTGATGAGTCACATCTCATCAGCTCTGGCTTTATCAATTAAATTTACGACATTTCCCGTCAATTTATTACTCAAGTAACCAATTTTAAAAGTATCTGTTGAAGTTTAAAATAAAAAAAATTATTGGAAGTGGTTTTATAATAATAATTTAGTAGATCTAAGCAGATAGAAATACAGCTCATGACTCAAAAAGATCACTTTATCAAATGAAACAAACTTTTAGTCCAAGTCCAGCCCAAATCGTGTTAAAAATAGAGATATTTATCACATAAATGTATAGAGAATGAAGTTCCATAGAAACTGTTTAGCAACTGTGGCGAACCGTTTTTATTTAAAGCTATGAGAATAAGTTTAGCAACGTCTTCAATTAGCAGATCCTTCAACTGGTACCGCTCGATATAATTACCAAGAAAAATGTAAATTTGGCTATTTCTTTTAACAATTAATAGCAATCAGAGAGCTGACGCTGATCCAAATACAAAATACAAATAAAAAATAAAATAATTATACAGCAGTTGTTTGATAACTTGGCCTGAAATCGCTAATCGTTCGTTCGGTGTCTGCAGATTAACTCATTTTTAGCGGTTAACCAACAACTGTTGTTTGGCAGTTGTCAGTTGTCGGTTTGGTAGTTTAGGCAAATAGAAAAACGTTTAGAAAAACGCTACCCAAATGATGAGTATAAACAAAAACAAAAACAATTTAAAAACCATTTGGCAACAACAATTTTCTAATTTTCTAATGACGCTCATATGTTGTGCCTTTTCTCGTTGCGGTTTTCAGCCGTAAAATTGCTCAAAAAACAGACGAAAAAAATTAAAGAATTGAAAGAACTACAAATAGAAATGCTACGAGCAGCAGGCAGTACCAGAGACAGAGGCAATTAGAAAATCCTTTATCAAAACAAATGGGCAGAGTCACACAAAGGGTTTCCATCGACTCAATGTGGAAAGGGCAACACTAATAGATACAATAGTGGGACTAATAGATACATTTTTACAAGACCGCGTGCTCCGAGGCCATCAAATATATTTTTTTGGACTCTTGAGGCTTCTTTTGTTTGCTGCTGTTTGTGGCCCATCAAACAAACAATAAAAAATTTATTAAAGAAAGAGAAAAAAGGCTGGAAAATTACACAACAACGAACAAATTAGAAAAGCAACAGACAATGGAACCAAAAGAAAGTGGCATGTCATATGGCCAATGGAACACCCAGAAGCGAAGCAGTCGAAAATTAAGAACTCAGTCTAAATTCAAGTCCAAGTCCAAGCCCCGAAATTGAAATATCGCTGCTAAGGCAAAAAAAAAGGGCCGTGAGATACGATGGAGGTAATGTATCAATTTAGTTCGGGTTTGGGTTAGAGTTCGGGTTTGATTGCTGCGCTTAGGGTTGGCGTTGGAATCATTTAGGGAATTGATATGGCAACCGATGGCGTCAGTTATATACACCGCCATAGTGTATCGGTGTGTGCGCTAACAACGATTATAAACAAATTTCCGCTTTTGACGCGCGCCGCAAACTCAAAGCTAAACAGGCGTAGGAGCGGCAGGGGGCGTGGGGGGTCTACACAGGCTAAGTAATTCCAAAATGGACTGCTCAAAAACGAATTTGTGCAATTAACGCCAAACAACAACGACAACGAAAAAGCAACTTAAATAATGGCTCTTTGCAGCGCGTGTACAATTTATTAATTATACGCCATGTTGTGCGGCCCAAAAGGGAGTAGAAGCCGGAGGGGGCGTAGGCTCGTCTCATTTGGCTGCCATTTTGTTGTATGTTAATGCTAATTGCAACTTACACACAGTCCGTATTAAAGCGTCGTTTGTTTAATTAGATTTTAATGTTGCCAACTTTTTGGCTGGCCAAAGGAATAATTTCTTTTCTGGCCTATAGATTACATCATCATTAGACTGCAAGAAAGTAAGGCAAGAAATTACAAAAAATTATATATGAAATGTGTAATATTTGCTCATTATATAGGGTATCCATATGTGAAGTTTGCTATTAATAGCACAATTGTAATCGAAGCCAAACCCAAACTCCAAAGTCAAGACACACGTGCCGCACCCAGCGGAAACTTGAAACTCAGCATGTGGCAACAACAAATTGCGAATCAAACAAATGGAATCACTTTAAATTGGGCCAATTCATGGCTAGAAACGAGTACCAGCCAAATACACACACGAGGGTGTGTTGCCAACAATGCTTTAAAGCCGACTTTAGGCCAAGTTATGGCGTGAAAGTGTAAACAACCACCAGCAACAACTGTGATGTCCGAAATTTGCAGGGTGTCTGGCGTTTTGGGTTGCTCGACTTTTTCCATTAGTGTCCAGTGAGGCGCGTGATGCGCGTTAACCCCGCCCCTACGCCAGACTCCCTCCTCCTGGCGACACTTTCGACGCCATTATGTTGACAACATTTTGTTGACAAAACCTGACTTGCATATAAATAACCAACGAAACAAACGACAAACAAACGGCAGATAGCAGCATTCGGCTTTAGTTGGTACAGTAGACACTCGCTTGGGTCGAGGATAATGGCATGAGCCTGAATCTGGTAAACAACCACAAAGGGAGATAAAGTTAAACTCATTTTACGGTGTGCAAAATTGTAAATATTTATGTGGACGCACAGTGGGCATAAAGTGACAAAAGGGGCAATTAAATGTAGTCAAAAAATATTTAAAATTTAATATTTTAAAAATTTGAAATTAAATAAAAAAAATGTCTTTATGTCGTTTTCTCATTCCCAGTAGAGACATGTAGTGAGTTTAATTTTCAACTTAAGCTTATGTAAGTATTATGATTTCCACTGAATGTTAAATAATTATTTTAATAAATAAGTTCATAAATTTAGTTTTATATTTACTCATTCAGTACTGCTTTAAGTCTGCATAGAATTAACAAAATTCCTAATCCCAAACTGCACATAATTCGATGTATTTGTTCCATAGTACTGACACTCTCACTCAATGCTGTCGCCATATTTGTTTGTGGGTTGTTTTGTTGTTGTTTTTGTTGCTGTTGTTGTTATCCTTACGCATCACAAGACTTAATGCGGATAAATGGTCTGACAATTACGTTTATGTCAACAATAAAAATTAAATTAAATCGTTTTTAAGAATGCCGCTGAACGCGTCTTTCCCTTTCCCATTCCCTTTGCACCCCGAGCAGATGTTGCAAATAGATCGAGGTGACACTAACACACACACACAGGCATTAAACAGAAGCCAATCAAAAGGGGGCAACTGAGAGTTGAGGGGGTAGAAAGATATAGAGAAATAATTAAATTTAATACTTTAAGCTTGGTAACTTTAAGTACAAGTTTAGTGAATATTTTTAAAATGAAGAAATTCATTATTAAACTACAATTCTTATTTCAAATAAAAATGCAACTGAATATTCTAATTTATATTTAAAACTTTGTAAGTTATTTATTTGAAACTCGCCTTAAAATTTGAGAAGTTAAACGACTTCATTCACCGATATGACTTTATTTTGCCCGGACACTGCATACTGTATTACTCTGTGCATAATCCTAGGGTATAAAGAGTTACAAGACATGTGAGAGGAGCTTGTCATGCCGCCACGAAGAACTGTCAAGAGCGGCAATGTCAAGCAAGTGTCAGCGCTGGGCGAAACTTCAAAGTGACACCCAAGCGAATGGGAGTGGAAAAGGGGCTGCTAGGGGTCGGACTGCGACTGGTAGGGATAGGGACAGGGTGTGTGCGACTGGTGAGACAACATGCGTGACAATTTAATGAGCAGAGCTGCTCAGAGCTGATCTCGAGCTCTACAAACTTTGGGGGCTCTCGAGCAATGCCAATGTTTTAATCAAAATTACGCGTAATGGATTTTGATTTTATTAAATGCGACTTAAATGACTTGGCACATACACAAGTACACACACATTCATATGCAGATGCTGTGTGTGCATCAAACTGATGCAGACTAATTAAGCAGACGGCACTTTGCTCGCGGCTATGCAACATCTACAACAGCGCCGCCCGTGTGTTTTTTTTTTACAGGCTGGCGGTAGGGGGTGTGGGGCTGGACGGTGGATAGGGCAGAGGTCTGAGGAAGGCTGAGGGGGCCTGGCGATTTGCTTGAGATCTCCTCGGCGCTAATTGCGTTTATATCCTTCAGTTAATGGCACTTAATTAACAACTGTGCCGCAGCATTGAGGCATGCCTTAAAACGGTTTTCGGATATGAACACTACCATATAGTGTATAGTACACTATATAGTATGGCATACGAAGTCTCTTACTCCGTTGACTAGATCGCAATTTATTTATAAATAAATTAAATTTTTATTAATGCGCTGGCAGTCATACCCTTCACTAACCGAGCAGGCGGTTTGCCAAGTTTTTATTTATCATATATATAAATCTATATATTAAAATTAATTTAATACAGGTCGAGACGGTGCTAGTAGCAGAGTGAACTAGCTGTTGAAGACCCTGTAGTTATAGTGGGCAGTAAAATAAAACAATATTAAATGACTAAAAGTATTTTTCTGATGTTCAATCGATCGTACCCAAACAAATTCATACCACAAATACAATCTATGAGATTTTTTTGAGGTCTTTAAGCTAGGTATTATTAAAATTTAATTTAAATAAATTTATATTATATTCTTTCAAATATGTGTAGTGCAGCAGACTATTTTTTATGGAACTTTGACGAATCATAGCTCAGCCAAAAGATGTGATATCTTGAAAAGTTACACTTTTTTAGACAACTAGACAACTAAGTGTATCGATTGTTAACAAAATCGGATTGAATTGGATACTTTCAAACTTTTCCGATTTTTGCCATTTTTTATGATGTTACCCCTTTGCATTTTTATCGAAAATCAATCAAATTTTTTTTTATTTATAACTTGAAATATTTTGGTACCAATCGATAGTAACAGTTCTCACGAGTCTGAAAGGGTATAACATTTGATAATGGGACGCACAAGTACGTAGATATTACATAACAAATGTCTGCACTTTATATAAAGTACTAGCTTAAGCTACTATAGTACCATTTTTGTATTCGTTTGAGTACAGGATCCATAGTTGCTTAAACAAATTCTTATTAAAAGGTTAAAAAGCTGTAATATTTAATGGTAGACACAATTTGTAAAGCATAATAAAGTCTTACTATGACTTACACTTTTCTGGGAAATGTTAAACTTTTGTGTATTTGTTTATTATGTAAAAAGTTTTATTTGAAATATATCTGTACCCAGTGAAAATATATCTTTTGTTATGCCTGCGAACAGTGGGCGTAACCAACTAAAGTGAAATTTATGCCAGTTGAATTCGAAATTCGGCAAACAAAAGCCACTCAACACTCAACGTATTCAACAACTGACAGTCCAATTAGCAGAAATAATCACACATACAGATATGGTATGTATTTATGCCGGATGTGATGGAGCACCAAAAAAAAAAAAAAAAGAAGCGCTATATAAAATGCATATATGAATTTTAAGTGCCGCCAACGCCAAAGATCTGCAGTCCGATTCCCACAGGCCCTCAGCGAAGCAGAAAGCCTGTGGCTGGGAATCAAATAATGCCATTCCCAGTTTCAGTTTCAGTTTCAGTTTGAGTTTCAGTTTGAGTTCCATTTTGCATCCCAGACTTGTCATTTGGTATGCATCGCTGCCAATTCTAAGGAATTATACGAAACGTTGAGTTTTATTAAGCAGACATCAATTGCTTTGAATGAAATGCGAATAAATCAGAAACTCAAACGACTTTTTGGGTACAGTCGGCGCCGACAACGAACAGTTTTCGAAACGGTTCTAGTTACCTCCAAAGTGACGTCTCCAGATGAATATTAATGTTAATTGATGTCTGCTCTCAGTCTCCGTCTTAGTCTCAGTCTCAGTCTGAGTCTGTAGACATTTATTAACTGCTGTTGCCATGACTAAATTATGACAATTGTTGGCTTTGATTGTTTAGCTTAATTAGGGCCACGTTGCTAATGAAACTCATGCTCACAAGCAGCTAATTGATTAGAGTTTCTAATGAATGCTGTAGGCCCCCTTTAAGCAGCAAACAGAAATCGGTTATTAAAATCATTTACAAAAGTCTAAAGTTGAAATAATTGAATAAAATGTTAGTATAGGCAATGATTTGATAAATTTAATAAATACTTTATGATAGAAAGCAAGCTATTTTGAGTTACTTATAGTTGACTTTCTATGGCCAATATATTAGCTGATTAATTTAATATTTTGCTAATTAGTTTATCACGCTGCCAAATGACTGAGTCTGAGAGAGACGGGCCCTTACCCAAAACTCCAACCGGGTTGGCATTCACTAATTGATTTCATTTGATATATCGTAGTGCTTTGGAATGCTGTCAGGCCCCGTCTCAAGTTTTGGATGTGATTTGCGCAATACTAAAATGGGTTCAAGTGGGTTTTAACTAATTTCAATTAACGGCTTTTTGTGGCTTCTGGTTTTGCGTGAAATTCGAATGTGCAAATTGAAATCGCATCTACATAAACAACACAATTTTATCTATAGTATATTTTTAAGTTATATATAGAGCTTTATCTGTATAATTTGTTATCGTTGGCGATCTGAAATTACCATAAACAGAATGTGTTAATTGGTGAAATCCAAAACTAATTAATTTACGCAGTCGAAAATAGTCTTCGATCAAACTTGGATCGATGGCCACTAATTAGTCTAGTCAGCCATTAGGCCAACACCAACACCAGAAACCAGAGACAGCTAATTTATTTGTTTATTTTGTTGCAGTAAAATGGCCGATCGATCGAACGATCGGCTAATAACGCTAATGATGGCCAAGACTGAATTAAAGTCCCCAGCTGACTCAGTGTTGGTCTCAGGCTTTCCAAGTCCCATGTCCAACCAGTCACATGGCCATTATTAAACTTGGCCCAGACACATCCCACTTCTACTTGATAATTATGCTCATGCCGTAGATACAAAATTAACACTTAAACTTTTACACTTGGCAACACGAGTGTGTGAGTGAGTGAGTGCCGTGCTATTAAAGCAATTAGCCAAAAGCATTAAGCTGTCGGCCCAAAACCTAATGATCCACAATATGGCCGAGACGTGCACTGCTGCACTGGCCATAAACAAATTTCCAAACAAAACCTTAAACTCCTACTCCTTTTTTATCTGGCCTAATGGCAATGGCGGCTGGTCGCTGTTGGTCTGGCCAATCAAAGCGGCCAGTTACCAGTTTCTGAGCCACTCGCCACTCGCCACGCCACGCCACTTGACCATCTGGCAGACAGTTGGCTTTAACTGAAACCTGAACTGGGCCAGGATTTGCAATTGCAGTCGGTTGTCAATGATTAGTCGCTGCATTTATGCGATTTGCATAAACACAATGAACACTCGCAGTTGGAATTGGAGTCTTGGGGGTCTTGGAGGTCTTGGGAAGGAGCAGCACTTAATACACTGACAAAAAAGACTTGCTAGCCGACTGTCTGTAAATTAAATTTTATATCAATCAAAAAAATAAAATTACTAGACCCCATAAAGTATAGCTTTGTCTTAAATAGCTCTAGATAAAATCTCAGCTTAAGAATTAGTATTTTTTGCAGTGCAGCATATCGCTTGACACATTATGTCATTATATTGTTGCAACGTGTAATTGGAGAAAAACTTTTTGCCGCCAAATGACAAATGCACCAAAAATAGCAAAAAAGGAAAACAAAAATGAAATGGTAAAATGAAAGAAAACATCAAAAAGCCGCCGTCTAGCTTATGAATTACAAATAAGCTACGAGAAGGGGCTGTGGTAGAGCTAGGGGCGTGGCCATTGCATCTGCACAAAACGCCTTGACAGGGAGGCCAAATGTGGGGATTGAAAGGGGACAAAGAAGAAAACTGGGAATGGAAATGGAAATGGAAATTGGGTTGTCAGTTGTGGCACTGACAATTCGTCTCTTGTTGCGGCTTTTGAGCCCTGGCAACAAAAACACATTTAGCCAACTAATGCGCCAATTTAAATGCAGCAACAAAACAGACAAAATATTTATGCTAAATGGCAGTTGGAGCTGAAATTGAAATTGGAATTGGCATTGGAATTGGAGTTGGAAAAGGAACTGGAGTTGAAGTTGGGTTCAGTTTGTGCCAGTCTGTAATTTGCAAAATGAGATACTTTTGCAACTTGCCAGCGCTATAATTATAATTAAAACAACCGCAGAAAAGCAACAAAATATAAAACAAAAACAAAAACTTTGTTGGCACCAATTCAAATATGGCCGCAACATTGTCATTAAATTTATCTGTTATTATTGTTACAAGAGTGTTGTCTTTTTTGCTGTTGCAGTTGTTGTTGTTATTGCTGTGGTGTGGGTGGTGTGGGTGTTGCGGGTGTTGTTTTTTGCTTTTACAGCTCTTGAATTAATTGCATTTCACATGA
This sequence comes from Drosophila nigrodunni, assembly GCA_020829145.1. Lineage (NCBI taxonomy): Eukaryota > Metazoa > Arthropoda > Insecta > Diptera > Drosophilidae > Drosophila > Drosophila nigrodunni. The sequence continues at coordinate 27,783,260 of JACVCZ010000001.1, forward strand.
CATTTTAGTGCTCTACACGTACACGACAATTAATTGCGGTTATTACGAGTCTCGCAAATGCCTTTCAAATAGGCAAACATTTTGAATAACCTTCTCATGATTGCAATCTGTTTTACAAAATTATATTAGGTATAATTGTATTATAAATGCGAGTGCCAATAGGCAGACAGTGTTGCCAGCTTTAATTGAACTAAAATTTATAGTTGTCTGTCTGTCAAATGGATAAGGAACTTACTAAATTTATTACAAAAAGTACAACTTAGTATTATATTATATATTGTAAATAAAATAAATGAAAAGTTCTCTGAATTTGTCTAGTTATAATTTTTTTTTAATATTTTAACTTCTAGTCCCAATATATTGGGAATTCAGGCTATCAGAATTTTAAATATATAGCGAAAAACGTAAAACTGTCGGAGTCTTAGAGAGTTCTAGTATCAGTTTAAAGTATAGCTAGTTTAATTATTATTTATAGCACTACAACAATATTTATAAAATACTATAAAATAGCTAAAATGGCTGCACTGTTGCACACACAGAAAATTTATTAACTGAGGCAAAACAAATTTAATTTTAAATTTATATATAATTGTTGTATTATCTAAAGGTGTATTAAAAAACAAATTAAGACCCCATAATTCATACAAAATTATACATCAAATTAATGTGTTTTTAAAACGTTTATTATTTAAACAAAATGGCAAATTTCAAGACTAGCAAAAAGAAAACTCTGTGTGCTTAATTGTAATTATAGCACACCTCCTTAAGTTCACCTCTAAACCCTTGATTACATACTAAGCCGAAAACTAATGGCTACAAAAAAATACTAGAGAAATGTATATGTATAAAAAAAACTTATGAAAAAAGGCTGAAAACACGTCAAACAAGCACGCAACATTTTCAAGCTGCTTAGTGCAACTAATAAGCAGCTATACAAGATATATTGCCGCAATCGAAAAACAACAAAAAATTGAGAACTTGCAAAAAAGAGTCAAGTCACAATTACCAGAGGTGTCTGAGGGGGGCACAGGGGGCGTGGAGGGGCAACGAGAGCGATAGTTTAATGACCAACAAACGCCTTCTCATTAAACGTTAAATTGCACAGGCGCATGACATGAATTTAAGCCAGAAAAAGAGAGAGATGGAGCACAAAAGAGAGAGGGATAGCAAAATAAAATAAAATTTACTAAATATTGCATTACAACAACTACAACAATTACAGGCAAACAAACAACAACTCGGGTTGCATGCAACATTCAACATTCAACTATTCCATTTATGTGGAGAATGTTAACGAACAAACAAAGTCAAAGCTGGTCAACACACACACACACACAAACACACACATAGAGTTGACTTTGTTAGCTGATTTAAGCTAGCACACACGTGTGCATGTTTTTTAGCCAAGTTTTACATGAGGGTTATCAAAACAAGTGTCAGGACAAGGTAAATAAAATCATTGTTATTGGGCGTAACCGACCACAAGTTACCCTGTGTGCTGCTGCATAAGAAACAATATTTGTTTTTATGATATTTTTTATAAATTTCATCATCATGGCACAAAGCTTGTGGACTAGATTCTAATGTACAAACTTACAGATAGTTTAAATTTTTTGTCACTAATTTAATAGTTTCATTTGACTCTGTTCTAACTGGACGGACACCACTGTACATGTTAAGAAACTGAAATCTGATGTAGGTAAGGCTACAGTCGATTAAGTTCACTTTAAAAGTCCCAGTGCCGGTTCACAGAATCATTTCAGTTACACATTTGTTTAAAACTCCTTCGTAATTTCTCTGGAATTTTCTTCTGAAAGTTAAGTTAAAGAGTCCCATACAAAAATGAAAGGTTTCCATAAAAAGTGGATTAGTTCTTTGCCAGCAATATGATACAGAAGTCAGATACTAAAGAAGCAAGAAGCTAAGATATTTATTATTTATAATAAATTTATTGGCTATAATTTCTTAGTTGTTGCTTCGACTGAAACTAACTAAGTATACTATACTTTACTTTACTTTATGGGGTATATTAGGCCCAACACATATTTCTAGCACACTTGGCTAGGGTACAGCAAGAAATGGGCTAATAGATGCTTGACGTTTTGACGTTTTGCTGCGCCAAGCTACAGGGTCTATCATTAGGCCCCAACGGCAAGGGTTGGCGCTGGGAAGAGGGGCGTGGCAGGGTAAAGACGGGGAGGGAATAGCTGCTCCATGGGTATGACTATGACAACATGCAATATGCTGATTTTTGTTTTGCATGTTGCAGCAGCAAACGAAGCCGTCAACGTCAAACAACACAACAATGTTGGCAGCGTGTGTGTGTGTATTGCAGGTAATTGCCAACCTACCAACAACAAGAAGTCGTAGTTAGTCGTAGTAATATGCTAAATTAATTGGACAACATGAAGTGCGTGATATTGGCTGCTAATTAAGCAAGTTATAGCCAAGTTAGTGGCGCCGGAGCACGCGCGCGTTTTCTGCGCGTTTTAAAACGCGCACTAACAGTCGACGCAGCTGCAGCGGTTACAACGATTAATGACACGCCCCCACAACGCACACTGCCGTCCCCGTTGGCATCAAAGACGCTCAGTTGATGCATTTGGCCATTCATTAAATGCCGTCTAAATAAACTGACCCTTGACCCGGCACTTACAAGTGCTGCAGGTAAAACACACACGTGAGACAGGTAAGACGGTAGCAGAGAGTCCTTCTCAGAAGGACCTTTGGTGCTAACTAAATTGCATATAATTATGCAACGACAACATTTCGACTGGAACCAAGCGACATCAAAGTTCACACCTTCCGTTTGCGGCCTTACAAGCCTGGCCGAGAACACTCTGTCTTGGCCGTGTCCAATTTTAGGGCTGGTAGAAAAGTATTTGTGACAAAGAGACGACTGTTAAGAACCCTGTACTCAGTCTGAAACTGATCTTTGGCTTTCTTGTTTTTTTATACAAAGTACACCTTTTGACCACTTAAGAACCGGGTCAAACAAACGCTAAGAATGCCGTCAGCCTTTAAGTTAAGCCTGCCATTAAATTCGAGGCTAATTTTGATGAGCTGGTCGCCATTAGAGCGATATCATCTACTGTTTGCATGGCTAACAGCATTAAGAGCCAAAATCGAAGAGAGTGAGCAAAAGAGATACGAAGTTGTGGTGAGAAAGAGAGCGAGGGAGCGAAAGAGTTCAGATACGATCAGATCTGTCGATTATGCATAAGCATGACAACAGGTGCCACACGTACTACGCTAAAGGATTGGCCCAAAGCAGAGGTGTATATAAAAAAGGATAATCGATTTGAAGGCGCCTGCAGCTGCGGCTAATGTGAAAGATCTGATGATATTAACTTAACCCCAAGTGTGTTCAAGTGTGTGTGGCAGAGTGTGAGTGACTATTGCTTTTATAATGAAATTCTGTTGACCAATTTGTTTAATTTGTTTTCCCCCGCTCCTTTTTTACTAATTTTATTTGGCCGCATCCTTTTTTTGGCACTCTGTGTGTATGTGTGTGTGAAAGTGTGAAGTGTTCGTGGCTTGTGGCGTCTGAAGGGGCGTGGCGTCAATACGTTGCCACAGCTGCCAGGCAAAATGTATCCAACTAACTGCCTACTGGCACGATCAAACAAACATCATCAAGTCAAGTCAAGTCGAGTCGAGTCAGCCAGCCAGCAATCTGGCCAACTGGCAATTTGCTGTGGCAAAAATCAATGAGAGCTGCAGGCAAAAAAATTACGAATGCGGCAAATGTGATTGCAGTACGGCAACAAAAGCCTGGGGCATGCCACATGCCGCATGGCGTGGCGGTGGTAGCTTTGGCCTGGCTAATAAATGAAATGTTTTATTGCCCGGCAACAGACAAACAAATATGGCAGCCACGTTAATTGGTCGCCATTTTGTAGTGCATTTCTGTGTTTATTTTTTTTTCTTTTTGTAGTTTTGTTTTGTTGTCTGTTTGTTTGTTTGTTTGTCTCTCTGTTTGTTTGTTGGTAACGACACGCGCCACTGCACGAGGCAACAACAATAACAACTGCAACTGACAATTGCTGAAATGTTGATTGCAACCGACGCAGCAGCAGCTGCTTTTAACCGCTGCTAATAATGATTATGATGATAATGATGATGATGATGTTGTTGCACTGCCAAGCCCCTCCCACTTCACGCAACCCGCAGCAAATCTATGCCCATTTCCGCACTAGTATTACCAACAACACTAATATTAGACGCTGGCGCAGCCCTTTTGACTGCACTTAATTTTAATAAGTGCTAATGAGTTGCACAATGAGCGAAGCGCAGACCAGACCAGCATTAAATGCTTGAGCACTTTGCATAAATGGTTTACAGACTGGCTTCCGCTGTCTAGCAACTTTGTATGCACGCAAAATAAGAAGAAAAAGAAGTAAGTGCTTGTTATGCTTTGTGGAAACCGCAAACTGGCGACGTCTTGCAGCTTAAAGCCCACTCACAAAAGGGCTCAAATGAAACGGGTCCTAACCGCAAGCTTAAGTTCAGCAGTCATAATTCAAGACATTTATGACAGTCAGTCAAACAGTCAGTCAGTTAGTCAGTTAGTCAGCTAGTCAGTCATTCACACAGCTGAGTCATTTGATTTTAAACCAATGGCTAATACACATTAGGGCTCATTAGCGTATGAGCCAATTAATAAATAAAAATAAATAATTGCACAATTCATTTGGTAATTAGACATGGCTCATAAACTTGTATTAGCTAAAAGGCAAAAAAAGTCGATGGCCAAAACAGAGATACGACCATGCCAGGCAGACAGACAGACAGACAGACGGAAAGACACAAAGAGGGACAGATACAGATACAAAATAGAGACAAGTTCTAATGCCCGAAACTCGCACGCATGCAAATGAAATGAAATTGGGTAGAAAGCAAATACAAATTGAGTGTAACTACACACACACACATACAGCACAACATTTACATGTGTATATAGATATATATTTGTATGTGTACATAAACAATTCATTTGTCACACTAAATTTGTTTCAATTCATTTGCTCGAAATGACAAATAATGCGATATAATTACATTTTCAGTTGGGTTTTTGGTTTGGGGAACGGAGAATTTGTAAGCGAGAGCGCTTGCTGCTCATTAGGGCTCCCGTTGGAGATTTTTTTAATGAGATTGTTACTATTTATGTACGTTTTTCCACAAAAATATGCGTGTCTCTCTCTCTGTCTCTTTCTGTTTGTGTAATTATCATTTCCCTTCATCAGCAGCAACGGTGCGTATGAGTGTAGTGCTAGCTACTGGCAGCGCTGCTACTGCGACGCCAACTGCGTTTACCGTTCCACTTCAATTAGCGCACAATTTGCGCACGATGAGCTAAAAACGGGAGGCCTCCATTGACATCGCCTAATTTAAAACAATCACATGAAAGGCATAAGGCATTAACAAATATATATAAACACAAACATACCTATGGATATGTCTTACTGAACAGGAGCATCAGGGCGGTCGATCTGAAACTGGCGGCTATTAATGAGGCTTGACAGCAAACTCTCCTCTTTTTTTTGAAGACTGCTTGAGATAGCAAATATTATGACGACTGTGGATTTGTCAATATTCAACTGGAGATTGTTAATCCGATATAAACAGACGACGTGTAGTTCCTATTTAGCCTTTTAATTTTACCATACTTTTTTAAAAATTACTAATTAACAAAATTGTAAATAATATTTTTAACTCACGTTACATTTGAAATTCTTTGCACAGCAGCGACATGTTCGTTGTGTTGTTTGCTGTGTGCAAACGCGGATTCGTTAAATTAGTTCAGCTCTTTACCAAACTTAGCGATGACACAAACCTTTAATATAGCGCTCACTAGCGGCGTGAAATGCAAACTACACTGCTTGGGGGACTGCTTGCGTGCGTGCTGCTTGCTTGTTTAATACAAAGTCTTAACCGTTTCATTCAGTGTATAAGAGACATGAATATACTATATAAGTTAGTTGTATAAGATGTACGCATAAGACAGCGGATTATATAATTCACTTAGTGTTTAAACAATATTTTCTGGTTCTCATTATTATTATTATTGTATTTTGTTTAGATCTTTGGATTTAATATATTATTACCATAAAAATTTATTAAATTATGTTATTTATGAAATAACTAACTTAAAGGTAAAAGGCTAAAAATAAATGAAGGATGTAAAATATTTAAAATAATCAAAAGCATGTAGTTTTTGTATGACAAACTATTACGAATATTTTGTAGCTGGTGTGCGGAGAATAATCAATAATTTTTAATTTAACATCAATCGAACAATCGTTTCTGTTTTCAGCATAATGAGCATTATTATATTTTCAGCATTAACAGGCAATATAGCAACAACAACAACTACAACAGCAATAACAAAAGAAGGCAATTGAATTTTAATGGAGTAGCAATAAAACAGAAAAAGCGCAAAAAATTGATATAGCCATGCGGCAGTGACTGCGACGGAGACGGCGACTGCGGACATAAGCCAGCTACAGAGCCATGGCATGTTTGGCTGGAAAAGCCAGCGATATAGCCAAACGAGCAGCCAAGCAAACCCGCAACTAAAGTCATTCGGGCAATACAATTTTGCAATTGAAATAAAATAATTTAAAATCGTTTTCATCAACATCAGCTCAAAGAGTTTTTTTTTTCGTTGTAATGATTTGGCGTCAATCAGTCAGCAATGACGATAATGAGCAATAAGATGATGAAGTTGATGGATGGCTATTCAAAATTGATTCGCGCTGAATGCGAATAAAAATGTGAATGTAAATGCGAAGGCGAATGCGAATGCGAATAAAATTCTGTATGATTTTTTAGTCAGCCATTTTCATAGCCAATTGCATGCTTTTGACCAATTGCCTGCTCTTTCTACTGTCGGCCTGTCTATCTCTTTCTTTGGCATTTGTGAACCCGTCGATTTTCTTAATATGAAACGTGCCTGCCTGATGCGCCGTGTCCAATTATATAGTTCGGTCTTTGCAGGGTATGCTAAATCGTACAGAGAGTTTAACATTTGCTCGAATTAATCTCTTTGCGCGTTCTCAGATACTTCTCAGATGCCACTCAAAGGGCCAATTTGATTTACAGCCAAATGGCGGCTTTGAAGTGAGGAAAGAGAGGGGCGAGGAGTGAGCCTATCGTTTTAGTTGATTTGCGGTTAAATTGTCTTGCAAAAAGAAAACCAATTTCAATTTCAAACAAAACGTTTTGTGCAAATTACGCAAAGGTTTTACTCTGTACGTGTTGCATCATTTCAAAGATGGAGTTGAGTTGAGTTGGGTTGATTTGAGTCAAGTTATAAGCGATCCCATCGGAAGTGTTTTTGCTGATTGCCCAGTCAGTCAGTCGCTCATTTTACTGGTACTGTGGGCAAAAAACGTTTCAAGGAAACGATCGTGGCATCAAAATGTTTTGTGTCTGTTTAAATGTAGAGTCGCTAGAAAAGGAATCAATATACTTTAAGTCAGGGCCATATGGTCTGATCTGTCTTTATTCCTCTTCCTCTCTTCCCCTGTCTCGCTCTCTTAAAATGACAAATCGATTTCAAATTGTTGTAGTCTGTCTTTCAGCTAGTAATTAGCTGTATAAACAATAACGCCCACCTACGTGAGCTATCTCTATTCCTCTCTGTGCCTCCTCCGCCACCTCTCCCTCTCTTTTTTCTCATATCATTTGATAAATGATCCCAACAGTTTTCGATATGCTTATTTATGTTTTCGATATAATTTTAATGCTTTGTCTTTTCATAGTCCCATAATATGTTGCATTATCATTTTATAATTTCTACGCTGTATCTGTCTCTTTCTTTCTCTATTTCTCTTCCTCTTTCTTTCCGTCTCACTATCTTTCACAACCTTTTGTCAACACTCCACAGAAAGGGCATATAAATGGCCGTTATCCAAGCGCCACTCAAGCGCATCCGTGTTCCCTCTTTCTCTCCCTCTTCCTCTGCCTATCACTCTGCCCCTCTCTCTTCCCCTTAGCTGTCTCCATTGAGCATATCCGGTGTCTCAGCATAATGTTGTTTCTGTTGTTGTTCTGCCTTTGATAAGTTTTTGATGCGCCGCTGACTTGTCTGTCATATTATCATGTTAACATGTCAAAAGCTCTGGCCAATTATTATGGCCTGCCATTTGCTGAGTGTTTGTCTATTGTGTGGGCTGCTGCCTTGGCCAATGATTGGCTTTGGTACTCATTTTATATACCCTGCACCTACTTAGTCGTTGACAGAGTATATTTGTAAAACTATAATAAATATTTCTTAAAAAGCTCAAAATGTAGCTAGAAGTCAATTTTTAGACGTTAAAATTAAAGTTTGGTGGCTGGCTCTAGCTCTTGTAGTGTTAAAGATCCAGATGTTGATCAAGAATATATTACATACATTGTGGGGTCGGCCAAGCCTCCTTCTGCGTGTTACGCACATTTATTAGAGTACGTTGTCTAAAATATAAATTTGTGCATACCGAGCAGCTGTTAATTCTATTTGCATATTTTAACAGACAGCTATTTATTAAATGTTAATATTAATTCATGTTAATGATAATTTAATGTTAATGTTAGTTCAATGTTAATATTAATTCATGTTAATGTTAATTTAATGTTAATGTTAATTCAATGTTAACGTTAGTTCAATGTTAATCTTAATTCAATGTTAATGTTAATTCAATGTAAATGTTAATTCACTGTTAATTTTAATTCAATGTAATATTAATTCACTGTTAATGTTAATGCAATGTGAATGTTAATTCAATGTTAATGTTAATTCACTATTAATGTTAATTCACTGTTAATGTTAATGTTAGTTAAATGCTAATGTTAATCTTAAATAATTTTTGCTTTCGACCTGCTGATGTTTCTGTTTGCCTGGTATTTCAGCCAGAATTTTTAACGATTTTGGACAATGCAGATAGCAGCCGTTTAGCAGAAAAAATCCGCGAAAGGCCAAAATCGAAGATTTTTTTGTGTGAAACACCAGGCGATCAGAATCAGCAGCAAGCGACAGACTGTAATTTGAATTCATTTACAGAGAGTAGAGTGCGGGAGCATAAGTAAACAGTAAACAGAGAGTGCGCCACAGATGACAGCGAACCAACACACAAACCGTTCGTGCGCTCTGCTGGCGTCCGCGAACAAACACACAAACAGCGGCAGAGATCTCTGAGCGCAGAGAGCCTGCTTAAGCTGGTTAATAACTTGTTAATTATTTATGGTATTTTAGAATTTGCGGAGGAGGTAGGAGACGTGGAAAATATTTGAAATAAAATTAGCCTGCCTGACATATAAACGGACTTTCATTCCAAATTTGATGGCTGTAGCTCTTGTAGTTTAAAAGATCCAGGTATTCACACGGACGGACAGACAGACAGACGGACTTCGCTATATAGACTCGGCTGTTGATGCTGATCAAGAACATATATGCTTTATTGGGTCGGCCACGCCCTTCTGCCAGTTACGCACATTTTGCTTCTGCCAAACTTAATCCTCTACTCTTTTTTAGAGTACGGGATCTAAAAATAAATTAAAGCCAATTTAATAGTTAACAGCATTACAAAAGGTTGTCTGGCTTTAAAATAGCTAAGATGGCAACACTAACCGCGCTTACAGGTAAAACTTAGTCGATCATTAGTGGCTTGTGCCTGTTTATTGGCTAGTCTTAGCTTTGTTTTAGAGTCTCATTGGTTATTTATGAGTTTTATGGCTGCTGCCAGTGATTAATGTGTGACAATATGAGGGACAAAAGCAAACAAAGCGAACAAAGCCGTATGAATATTAAACTTTGTCTGCCCATTTAAGAGCAACATAAATAAGTTGGGGCAAAAGCGGCTAAACCCAAATCTAGATACATTAACACAAATCGTTCATTGTGCATTTCGAACTGACCATTCTGTCTCTTTCACCCCCCGTCTCTCCCTCTCCGTTTCTCCTTCTCTCACCACGTCTTCTGCTGTTATCGACGCTTGTAAATGTCTCAACTATTTGTTAAATGCTAAAGCGACATGGTCATAATGGAAATGACAACTTAACAGCGTTGACGGCGACTCCAGCGTTGGCAGAAAGCTATGGCAGAAATGTTAAAAGGCTCGGTCAAGTGGGACATAGTTGTCTTCTGCCTGCCCCTTCTACCTCCGACCCCTCCCATATTGACGCTGTTGTGATAACTGTATTGAGAGTGTCATTAACATTTTGATTGGTTTGCCAGACACGACGCACAAGCGTCCACAGTTCAGCTTCAACTTTAGCAACTCCTATGGCCATTATCGTGGCACAAGACATGCACATCATTTGTTAAATAAAGTAGAGCCCAAGCCTGATTCTCAGAGAGCTCTTTTGGCCAACACAACGGCGGATGTGATGGCGCTTGTGCGAGGCAATTAATCAAGGCGACGTTTTTGCATTCAAAATGAAAACACCTTTTTAGCAGGCAACTAAAACAGCAACAACAACAGCAATCAGAACAACATCGTCAATCAGTATCAGTTGACAGAGGCAGACACTGAGACTGAGACTGAGACTGAGGCAGAGGAATGAGCACAGTGTATTTCTGCTTGGAAGCCATCAACAAATTACAGCACTGCAATACGCTGCGTATGCGTGATTTCTGTATCGTGTGACGCTTTGCGTTTAAACTTTAAAGTGGTTTCTTGTTCGTTGGTGCTAATGCGGGTGCGCTGCAGGCTGCGAATGCAGGCGAAATTAAAAAGCGTCAATTTGTCACACGTGGTCAGCTCAAATTCTTAACTGAAATTAGCTGCTCTCCAGTCTTGGCCCTCCTCACCTCTTTGCCACTCTATACCTGGCATTAAGAACGCTTTAAGTGTTTAATTGGCCCACAGTTCGCAACGAAAATGGAGTGGGGAGACAAACTTGGCACACTTTTGTACAACTTGTCATCAGCCAAGCTCGTTGGCCAAGTTGGCTAAGTTATTAACTGCGCTTGCAATCCATTAACTGAGCAATTGGACGACAATACAAAAAATGCGAGTGGGTGTAATGGAAATGCTCCACTGACAGACACGCCCCCAGAGAAAGAGAGAAAAGCAAGAGAGAGAGACATTAATGGCTGCACATACATATATGCGTATACGATGTATACATAAGTATATTCATACATCAGACTTTGTCACTTGCCTGCAGATTGTCGCTGAGAAATTTGAGTGTTATTTGATTTTTTAATAGTAATTCAAGACATAACTCAGACAAGTTATGTATGACTTGATATGTTAAAGATTTATAGCGAATTTGGACCGACATATGGTTAGTAAACTAACGAATATATTTGAGTTAAGTGGAGTTTCATTAGCTTTGTTAAGCTACATACTTTTCACTCATTTTTAGATAATATTTACATACAATAGGATGTTTCTTTAAAAGTCCTATTTTATATTAACGACATAATTTCAGCTGCATTAACCGGATTAAACTGCCCCCTCTTAATAAGTATTGCCCAATAGTTTAATAGCTTGCGAAATTAGATACAAAAATTGATAAGAAGTCGCTAAGTTCAGCAACGAACTGTTATCATTATGATTATATTACGAATAACCAGCTGTTTTCCACGTTAAATATACTTCATGCTTGCTGACAATTTTATTAGTATACTTTAAATAACTTAGATTATAACCGATTCTACCAACGCTCCTCTAAAACTTTAATAATTTAAACACTCGAATTTTTCAACCAATATTAAGTAAACCAAGAGTTATAAAGTAATAAATACACTTCAAAACACACATTTAAATATTTATTTAGTTGCTTAATATTTAATTTGAATTCATTTTTAACTTTGGTTATATTTTGTTTACCGGTAAACTTATAATAAAAAACGTTTTTCTAAATAAATGTCAAAATAAGTCTATTATTTTAAACAACAATTAAAGAGATAAAGCTGATGTTATATTAATTTAAAATTTCATCATTTATTATGCCACATTTAAGCCATTCACTTACAGTTTCAGCGCTAAACAAGCAAATGTTTGATAAAGCTCATCAGATTGTGGCTGATATGAGGTTTGTGACATTGAACAACCTGGTTTTCACACAATTCTACATAATGTCATCATGACTTATTTTTGATAAGAAGCCAAACGGAAGAAGTTAGCTTATCACAAAATTGACCCTTTAAGCAGACACAATTGACACAATGCAAAAATCTATAAAAGGTTCGATCATGGAAGTGCATAGAGCAGTCTATTGACAAAAGTCACTCGGAAAAGTTGTGCGAATAAAATCCCATACGCATAATGGTATTCTCAACAATAGCACTACTCGTAGTGCTTGTAGCACTGGTCTACAAGTATCTAACCTGGAACTATGATTACTGGCAACAGCGAAAGGTGCCCGGTCTCACTCCAAAGCTGTTTACTGGCAACTATCCCAACATGTACAAAATGAAGCGACATATGACATATGATCTCGACGACATCTATCGGTAACTAAAGCTCGAATTGCTTTTGACAATTCTACTAACTTATTTAAATAGAAAGTTCAAATCGAAGTACGATGCGGTTGGAATCTATTTGGGCCGTAAGCCTCAACTACTGATCGTCAATCCGGAGTTGGCTCGTCGTGTACACGTTTCGGATTTTAAGAATTTCCACGACAACGAACTTTCCAACATGATCGATGAGAAAACCGATTTTATCTTGGCCAACAACATGTTCACTATGACTGGGTACGAGTGGAAGCAGCGTCGCGCGGAAATAACTCCGGGTCTAACTATGAGTCGGGTAATCAAATTTAATTAAAACTAGATTTTGTGCTCAGAACTTTGACGTATGTTGAAAAGTTAGTTAGTTTTCAAAATACTTCAAGTGTGACCAAGTTATTTAACCAGTATAGAGCGTTACTGTACTTGAACTTGGTTCGTATTTTTTGAAACCATGTTTTTCGCTTGTTTTTTATCAATCGATAGTTCCGGTCCACTTGAGTCCAAAAGTGCATATCACTCGCAGTTTGAACATTACAAATTAGCCTACTTTAAAGTCTGAAGATTTTTCCAAATCATTTTTAGTCGAACTATGAATTACGGCTTAGTGCGGATATCTTGTTTGCTCTCTTTGCCGAAAGATTCAACTGAATACTAGCTGGACCACCAAGCGATGATAGCTTTAGGGAAGCAGCAAAGAAATCCTTTCGAACTCTCTGATCAAAATATTTTCTATTTTATAAGTGCAACTTTTGGATTTAATGGTGACATCTTAATACATCTCTTTCAGATCAAATCAGTCTACCCGGTAACCAATCAGGTGTGCAAGAAGCTCAACGATTATATACGTAAGCACATTCGCCTGGGATCCAAAACCGGATTTAATGGCAGAGATGTAAGTGATTTCATTCCTCTACTTCCCTTACATTCAACTAGCTTTGAATACCCTATACCCATACAGATCAGTTTGTGTTTTACTACGGAAATGGTTACTGATTGCGTTTTGGGCCTTAGTGCACGGAGCTTTACGGATAATCCCACACCCATAATGGAGAAAATTAAGACCCTTTTCGATCCATCCTGGGCATTAGTGGTCAGCTTTGCCATCGCCGCCCTTTTCCCAGCTTTGCAGCGATTCAAAAAAATGAGATTAATATCCGAAGACGTGGAGACTTTCTTTGTGAATCTGATGCAGAGTGGGATTGATGCACGTGAGTCTCAGATGGCGTTAGGCCAGAAATTCGAACGTGTGGATTTCCTAGATTACATACTACAAATGGGCAAAAAGAAAAATCTGAGTACACGTCAACTAACTGCCAACACAATGACTTTCCTAATTGACGGTTTCGAGACAACAGCTTCAGTATTGGCACACAGTTTGCTATTTCTTGGAAGAGATCCAAAGTCACAACAGCGACTGCGAGAGGAAATTGAGGCCAACCTGAATGAAAAAGGCTTTGTGGACTTTGAAAAGATTCATGAACTACCCTTCCTAGAGGCCTGCATACTGGGTAAATTAGTTTAAGCCCTTATCTAGAGTTTATACTAACTTAAACTTAATTCCATACTTACAGAAACCATTCGTATATTCCCTGTACTCGCCACGTCCAATAAACTCTGCTCTGAGCCCATTGAGTTGTCCAATCGAGATGGTTCAAATTTCACCGTTGAAAAGGGCACCACCATCATTGTTCCACATAGCTGCTTCATGAACGACGAAGATTACTTCCCGAATCCCAATGAATACCAGCCCGATCGTTTTATGGAACCGCATGCAGCCAAATCCTATCGCGATCGCGGCGTTTTCATGCCCTTTGGCGATGGCCCTCGCATTTGCATAGGTTCGAATTTCTACTAATCATTTAATACTCAGAATATTTTATTGTATTTATTATTTTTTAGGCATGCGCTTTGCACTTACTCAAATCAAGGCCGCCCTGGTTGAGGTGTTGACCAATTTCGATATTAAAATTAATCCCAAGACGCGTAAGGACAATTTGATGGATCCCCTTGGCTTCGGTCCAAGACTGGAGGGTGGTGTTTGGTTAGATTTTGAAGCTCGGCAATAATATTTCCAAATAGTTAAATATCGGATTTGTGCAACTTGTTAACTTGTACTAAATAAATAACACTCACATACGGCGTATGCGCGATTTCGTTTGCTTTGGAGGGTTAATAGGCAAATTGGGTGTTATCTGTATGACTCTGCAGTTCTATTGATCAGTTGGTTGCCATGCAGCTAATTACATTGCTTAAGCATGAGCTCTTGCAACTGTAAAGACAAAAATCTTCACTACTTGAAATCTCAGTCAACCAAATCTATCTCAACTAAATTTTAAAATCCACCTCATACTTATACTACTTCTTCAATATCATTGATGGGCGTCTGGTCTATGTTTTAGTTTGTTAAATTGCTCAACTTGGGAATCGCTCTATGCTTTTTGGAGTCAACAAATTTGATCTGTCAGCCAAGTCAGACTGTCTTGGACCTATGTATAGCCTTGATGGCATTGTGGGCCAACAACTGATTGTGCACAAACAAAGTAACACCTTCTCAAAGGATCTGCCACTGGAGTTGGGCATTTGAAATTAATGAACTCTGATTCAGAGCCACGTTGTCTGGGTTCCCCCACAAGGGCATGGAATATTTTTTAATTTCAACTAAAATGCATTTCGGATGATGAACGAGACACTCGCTCAGCAGACAGGATGCTCCTCTCCACTCCCATTCCCAAACATCTACTGTATCCTAGCCATCCTGTGCCGTTGGCATTTTTAATTGCTTTGGGAAAAAAGAAGGGCAGAAAAAATGAAAATATTCATTTGTCACAGGGCAACACGAAGTCTCTACACAATTTCGCTTGAAAAATGATTGAAATTTTGCCATTTACATTTGCGAATCATTTATTATATTAAAAGTGTGTACTATAAATTCCAAAATTGTGACAATCATTTTGGGGTAAGACATATATGCAAATGAAATTAAATAAAACGGCTAATGAGCTGGCTAAGCAAATGAACACATTTTTAATTAGCATTTAAAGTGAGTATTAAGCAAAAAGCTTTTAAGAAACGGTCAATAACAAGACAGCAAAAACAAAGGCAGTAACAGAATCGATGTATCAAAATATGAAAGAGAAAAAGCTTCGATCGTTCATTTACAAGCGCGTCAAACTGATAAGAAGGCCAGTCGATAGAGGGAAGAGATGGGAAACGGTAAGAGAGGGGCTACAAAACAGGTCACAATGCTAATTGATTGCAGCAAAGTTGCTGCCTCAACGTGGGCCATAAAAATTATTATAGCCAGAGCGCCAGGAGACACGCATTTCTCGTCTCGATAAGCAAATTGCGTTCTCAAAACTGTGACCACGGGTTCATGACTCATCAGAGAAAAGCAGAGAAAGAGGAAGAGGGAGAGGTAGAGGGAGAAACCCAAACAGTAAAAGGTAAAACACACAGTTCCTGACTCAAGTGGGAAGTGGCTCATCTAATGCAACAAAAAGAAGTCGGGACACGAATTGAGGTTTCACTGTGTTCACAGATTAAGCAATTAACTTAGGTAGTTGAGATAAGGCTCTCACACAAAGTGTGCCCCTCTCTCACTCTCTCCTACGCTCTCTCTCTCCCTCCATTTAAAGGTGTCGTTTTATGTCGTCCGATCTGAGCGATTTATGCAAATCGACACATATATAAAACTGCTTTGTGCTTCGATTTATGGCTTATAAACGAAATTTCCAAAATGCTTTTTTACGAGCTTTATATATTTTTTAGCTCTTAATTTACTTTCCCAAAATATTTAACGTAAATATTTGAATTTAAATACATATGTCTCTGTCTGTCTTTTGTTTAGATCAGCTTTATATGGGGGCGATGAAGTCGCTAAAAAGCTCAAAATATCTCTGGAGATTTTTACGATCGCAACTGATTTAATTAGCTTTATGTGTCAGATAGCAGTTAAATACTTGAAAACTCGCAAATGTCTAACAAAATACGTTATCCAAATGGGTTTAATGTGCCAAAAAAGTTAACAACATTTATTTTCGCCTCGCTGCTTTTGTACCACAATTTTATATACCCCACAAAACACGTTATTCCAACAATTCGTACCCACTTGAGGTAATAAAAATCATGGCAACTCTCCCTTCGCCCTGGAAATGGAACTAAGTATGATCCATAAATATTTCCAGCTAATCGCACGCACTCAAAGCAACCAAAAAACAACGGAAATTGTTTGTAATCATACGAAAATTGCCTACAAATGAACTGCTTAACGGTGTGTCGCACATTTGGCAAACAAACCAGGCACCCGAGTACCTCATACCACCACCAAACAACGCCAGGCACCACCGACAATGGGGGCTGCCATTGTTAGCCATTTAACCCGGCCCAAACACTCTGCCACATTTGCGTTAGTGGCGGCCAAATACAAACAGTGGCAAGCTAAGCTATGAAGGCTGCTATAACCAGCGGGAAAATACCCTGTAATTGGCCAAAGACTACAAATTGTAAGGCATATTTTAATTTCATTAGTTATTCTCCCAATCTAAATTAATAAAAATTAAGTAGTATTAACATGAATATAAAAAAAAGATAAAAAGACGTTCCAGCGAATATTTTACTAATACTTTTTTGGTCCCCTGAATATACTGTTTTAAAAGTATTCTAGCATTACATGCCCTGCTGATGTTTTACAGGGTATTATAACAATCGCTGGCTGAAATTGCGCGAGAGCATATTTAATTTATAAAACGACCAAAATGGCGCACACAAAATTGTCCAGAGGAATATATATAAATATGTGCCATGGAGAAGGGGAATGGGAAGAGGAAGAGTGGAGCTAGGGGTGGGTACAAGGCAATAACGAAGGGTGCCACAAAGCAAGAAAGCATTGTGGCAAGAATGCGTGAAAAAAATCGGTTACTTATTAAAAATGCCCATATACCATACAATATGCATGTAAATGGGTTGTGTGTGTGTGAGAGAGTGTATTAGAGTGTGGGTGGGTGTGGCTGTGAGTATGTGAGTGCGGCCTCATAAAAATCAGTGACTTCCGCTAAGAGAGTGGGTGCGAAATTAATTAAGAACCCTCGGCTAATGTTAAGAGAATGCCAAAATAAAAGAATTTGAATTTGAATATAGAATTAAATGGGAAAATTAAGAAAAAATATTAAAATCCTCATGATTATTATATATAGACCTCAAAATTAATCTGAGATTAGTTAGGGTGAACAATAAACTGTGAAATATTTTTAAACTAATTCCTTTGGTTTCTTTGTTCGTTACTTTTTATTAGTAGTAACTAAATTAGAAAGGCCAATAATCAATATATTTAACATAGAAGCAAAAAAATGTAGGACAGGGTTCTTAGAACAAAGAAGTTCAGTAATCTCAGGGATGCCCTGCATTGTGGTGGCATCTTGTGCTCATTTTGTATTCATACCAAGCACCAATTTTGCGTTCTTTTGTTGTTGTTGCACTTATGGTTGTTGCTATTACTGCTCTCATTCGTGCGGCTATTGTTGTTGTTGTGCTGCTATTAACTGAAATAAAAGTAAAAAGATACACAAGAACACTGCAATAAAAATGTGGCCCGCCTCTCGCTTTGCATTAAAATTGCATTGCAATTGCTCAAGTCGAGACCTTTGTTGTTGTTGCTGTTGTTGCTGCTCTTTTATTATGGCAATTGTTGCCGTTGCTTGTTGTTGCTGTTACTGTTGCTGTTGCCATTTCCTTAGCCGTTCAAATGAAATCCAATTAGTTGACTACAAGGCCTACAACGACGATGCGTCGTGACTTGAGAAGTCCTTTTGCATCTGACTGTCTGCGACTCTGCATGTAGATTTGACTGCACTGGCCGAAATAGAGTGCTGCTTTCAAAAATATAGCACACAAAGAAATAATAATAGTAAACACACTTTAAATAGTTATGAAATTGATATTGATTATGGCACAACAATGATCATCATCGGAGTAATAACAAATATAATGGTAATCAAAGTAACAGTAACAACTCGAATATTAAATTTCATAATGATAACCCCCATAATGATTCAAACAATAAAAATAAAACATAATTATATAACAGAACCTAAAAATAATTCAAATTATTTTAATGTTGATAACGAAAATAATTACGATATTATAAAGTTTGTTTTTTAACAATGTAATAGTACCCCTACTTCGCGCAGTGTATAATCAGTTTCTGTGTGTTGGATCACGCGCTCAATTGAATATGCAGTAATTACCTGTTTTCATTGTTGGCCATGATTTTCGCTGACTTTTGTTGCCAAAAAGCGTTCTGGCTGTGCCTAAGTGCAAAATTGAATTTTTTTTGATTAATTCTGTTTGCGTTTTTTGCGTCAATGAGAAAATCTAAAAAGCCAGTGAATGGAATTGGACTTTAAAATAATATTTGCCTAGAACTAGAACTGAGTTTGAGACAAAGATTGCCTGTGGCACATGCCATAGGAGTCCAAGCATTCAATTGGAATACAATTCACAATCAAGAGCTGGAATGCCATGCCAAGGCCAAGAAGACTGGGCAATAAAACTGTCAATTAACCTTTAAGTGAACCCACTAAGATGCCAGGAAGAGACTCACTACACAAATAATTTCCATTTGCATGGACAGGTGGGAGGCTGGCAGGCAGGCAAGTAGGGGAATATCTTATCGTTGGCCTGCCAGAATGCCAGGCTCTCGAGAGATAGCGCTAATAGAGAGATCTCGCTGTCAGTGGGCAAAATGCTGGACTGGCATTAGGAAAAGTCTAAGGAAAAGTGGACCACAGGCTAAGACGCTGCCACAGCGCTGCCAAGATTTTGCCCCTCTCTTGGCTACGCTTCGTTGCCCCGACGCTTTGTGAACTCAAACTGACAAAACGCTGCTATTTCCAATTGTGCTATTAATCTGCCACATTTGCACTTCTTCAGGCCAAGCACCGTCTCGCTCCCACACAGCTGGTAGTTGGTAGCTGGGAGGTGGGAGGTGGGTTGGCAACGCTTGGCTAACCCGAAAATAGAAACAATCAAAATGAAAATACATTCTCTTCATGCTCTCTCGTCTATTCGTAATAAAAACCCCAAAAGCAAAACGTTTTCCATTTAAAATGTCGTCGCAAATGCAGAGCTCCAGTCCACCACCCTCCCCCAACTCCACCGCACTTCCAATTCCCCTTCTGTTGTACTCGCAAGCAGCGACCAATCACCAGCAAGCAGTGTCACGCCCACTGCGTCAATTGCCAGCCAGTGCTGCCAAGCAGTGCACAGCATAAAACCTGTTTGCTTACCATATACAGAGAGAGAGCAAGCAGTGTGCGAGCGCATGTGCCGTTGTCAGAGCGAAAGAGCGTGTGAGTGTGAGCGAGATGCAAGCGTGGCTGGGGCGGGCCAACCACCGATAGGCAGCAGCAACAGCAGCAGCAAGCAGCAGACAGGAAGGAGGGTGAGGGCGGAAGTGAGCAGTGTGTGCTGTGAGGGTTGGCCAACGTTTATTATGGTAGGTTAGGTTCAAACAAGGTGGCAAACAGGCTCGTTAACGTTAACCAAATAGGAAGGAAGCAGCAACAGCAGCAGCACTGCTCTCTGCCACGACACCGACTGCGCTGCTGACGTCAGGGAAACTGGTTTTACTTTATTGTGTTTCTTTTTTATTTTAACTCGCGTTTGTATTTGTTTTTGCTGTCAGCGGGGGTGACTCCTGCCTTTGGCTTAGCTTATTTGGCTAACAAGCTACACAGCAACAGCGACGTCGACGCTGACTGAGACAGCGACTGTGTCGGCAGCAGCAGCACAATCGTCCGTCGGCTTATTTTTGGGCTGCATTTATGAAAAGCGTTTACGCCCGCCAGCACGCGCCCGCTCTCAGCTCTCAGCTCGGCGATTTTGCAGATCGCATCTCAGTCAACGGCGTCAGCTCAATTTGTCGAGTCGCGTTTTCGTAACCACCAAATACACTCGTCGCGGAAGTCAATCAGCCAAGTTAATTAAACTGCCGAATGCCAACCAACTCGCGTGTTTTCTGTGCTTGTGACAAAGAAATTAATTAAAAGAATTAAGCAAAAGATTATTACATATATTTTAAAAATTATATAAGACCAAGTGAATATTCTCAAGTGCTTCAAACTGTTCAAATTGGCGCCATTCATTGTCAACATGTCCAGTCACGAGGAGGATGAGCACGACACTGAGCACGAGCACGGGCACGAGCACGAGCACGAACACGGCGACGATGTCGAGGAGCAAGAAATACATGTCGATGTCGACTCCGATTCCCGCATGTCTTGTGGCAGCGGCTCCGATGTGGATATGGACGGTGGCAGCTGCTACGACGAATCAGAAACGCCTCTAAGGTAACAAGTCAATGAAGAGACTAGCTAACTTGTCGAGATATCGAATATATATCCACTAAAGACTAGTTGAATTGCCAAGATAAAGAACACACATCCATTAGTAGATTAACTGGAGGTAGAAAACGGGTCCGAAACACCTCTCAAATAATAAATCAATCACGAGACTAGGTATATAAGCTATGAATCAGTTTATTAAGGGGTTATACGTACAGAAAATTATAAGTTTATAAGCCTTGATATAGAATACTTATCCACTAATTCATACATGACAATCTATGCAGAATACTTATCCATTAGTAGACTAGCTATAGGCTATATCGATAACATATCAATTAGTGGGGTAACCTTAAAATATAGATATGTTTCAAAGTCTATTCACACAGAATTTATACACTCAGAAAAAAAACTTACTACAATGTAAGCCTTAAAATCTTATTTCTGGATTTAAATGTTCAACTATAAATATAATTTATTTTCTTTAGGTAACTAAGGCATATGTAGTATTTAATACACATCTCAATAATTGATTTTTTAAGAAATCCGCACTTAAATCATTTATTTCACTCTCACTTCAACATTTTTCGGAGCAAGCCTACTTTCAACATAATTTCCTATTGATTTTAATTTCGAATCGATCATTTTTCGCTGTGTATATAATTATAAACTGTTACTGCTTTAATAGCACCACAAAATGTTATGCTTTATGGCTTTTACAGTCGACACAAAGACTTCTTTTGTTCGGCTAACAAGCTGAAAATGGATAAGGTCAATTCTTGAAAGCCGCTTTCATTCATATTTCGGGTTCGTCTGTCCGTCGGACAGTTTGGACCAATTTGGTTTGTTTTTTTTTTGGCGTGAACAAAACTCTTAAACACTAATAAATTGCCGCATCGAACCCGAAATGAAACTCCCTGAATTTACAGGGTAAACAGGCAGACAAATCAGTGGAGACGTAGGGAGCGGAGGTGAATGGGATTGGGAATTCGGAATGGGAATTGGGAATGGAAATGGGACTGTCGGCGATAAAATGCACATTAGCAAGGCGCCAAAAAGCGCGCTCTGATAACAATTCCCCAAATTGGCCTAAACGGGTTCGAACCTCGAAGACAATGCCACAGTCGGCGGCCCGCGTATACATTGGATTAACATTTTAATAGAGCGCGCTATAAAAATCCTATAAAACACCAAAAGCTTAAAGGAATGTGGAGCGAAAGAGAGCGAGCGAGTGCATATAATAAATGTATTATAACAAGTTTTACTCCGACTTTTAAATATAGTTTTTAGTTACGAAAGTGTGACGATTCAAAAAACAAAAATATAAGAAGGTAAAAAACTGAAACAAAACTTAAATATCGTTCGTGACACGTCTTGAGCGGCTTTCGATGATTTATAGAATCCAAATAAAATGCGTCTATGGCATTTGCATAATTACTTAATTTGCCAACACGTCAGCAGTCGTAGCAGTGTTCACATTACGCATACGCCGCGTAGAAAACATGATTTCTGCGTGTTTTTTCGTTTATCCGTTTTACAGATCAGCAGCAGCAGCAGCAGCTTTATGGCGTGGGTTTAAGTCGAACTGGTCGCAAAAATGCCATTTGCAACATTAATTAATAATTTGTTCTGCCGATGGTTGCTTATCGTGCGACACTTTTAATATTAATGAGCCAAAAACAGCAAAACAACAAAAACATCAACAATCTTTGTTTACTTCTTTTGCAGCGAATCACTGCAATCGGAACAGACGCGCTCCTCGTCCAGCGAGAATCTGCCCTTTAGCATATCCCGTCTGCTCTCCAAACCCTTCGAGACAAACAACAACAACAGCAACAATCACAGCAGCAATGCCCACAACAACAACAATAACAACAACAACAGCGCTGAGAAGGATTTGCAAGCGGATGACCAGGATTTGGCTGCCTATAAACTGGCCACCAGCATTGCCAACTCTACATATGGTAGTGCCGCCGCTCTCTACACATATCCGCATCTGTATCCGTCGGCAGCAGCCGCTGCCGCTGGTCATGTGCTGCGTGTGCCACCGCAGCGTACACCGCTAACTTGGGCACTGCCGCCATTGCATCATGCGGCGCTGGCTCATCAGGCGGTTAAGGATCGTCTTGCTGGTGAGTAACTACTGTCCGCCAGTATTAATGTCTCTCCACCTCCCTTCGTCTCTCCTTCTCTGTCTGGCTTTTATGTTTGGGGCGTCCCAACGGTAGCCAATAACACAGTCGCTACTGTTTTGGGCCCTGTGATTACCATGTGGCACGCACACGTATGCGAGTGCGAGTGCGGCTTATTAAAGTCTTGTTCGGGCCAGGCTAATAAGCGCGATCAGAGAAGTCTTTTAAGCCAAACATGCCTGTCGGCATGTCATTTATGCGCACAACTACAGCTACACTGCAAGAAACAAGTGTAGTTTTCAGCTTAAAATAACGAGTTAAATGTAAAGAGGGATGGAAAATTAACAGGTAGTCCAATTTTCCTACTGTGGTCACCATTTATTTAGTATACTCAGCGCAACGATATGGTATAAAGTATTAAAAATGTATTCACTGTCATAATCCCAGAATTTTTTAGGGAATGTTCAAGTCCACCACCAACTAATTACTTTAGTGTTAGAAAACTAATATTTATATTACTATCTAGTCTTTAAACTTGCCGTAGAAAAATTCATTTAAAATTTCTAGTTTACAAAATCTATCCAAATTGCTTCAAATTCAAATCCTTGCCATTTTTCGCAGTGTATAAGTACACCTCTACTACCTCAGGCAGCGCTGAGTGTCGCTGTGGGGTCTACCTCAGCTGAAGCCACAGCTAAAGCCAAAGTTAAAGTTAAAGCCAAAGCTAAAGCTGGCCCTAAAGTATAAAAACATGTTTGCCTTCAAATGCGCAATCGCAGCTTAAGAAGAAGTGGAAGAAAAAGCCAAGTTAACACTGAGCCACCGCCCAGAAGCGATCAAATTTGCATACGCCGCGCAGTCAGTGGCATCCACACACAGCACAAGCATATATATCCACATATAAATATATATGTGGTATTTATATAAAGTTCTTTGAAATTCCCTTATTTTTTTTGTTAATTTGTTTACATTATGAGCTTCAGTTGTAGCTACAAGCGGCAGTCGCAGCGCGAGCCGCTTAAATAATGAGCTCGCGTTGATTTTATTACGTCTGAAAAGCGCAGTCTGAGCCATGATCGGAGCCTTGGCAGTTGCGCTATCAGCTGTCCCTACTCAGTTGCGCAGTCTTTCATATTTGGGCCATTTTTGGCCAAGCTGCTTAACTACGGATCGACAGTGGCTAAAAAGTAAAGAACTTTTTGCTTTTATAGCCAACATCCGCTGCCACTGCCACTGTCGCTGCCGTCGGTCTTTCAGTTATTTTAATGAGCTGGTTTACATGACTTTTTAATTTCGCGCTGTGCCCCGAAAAGGAATTAATTACACATTGGGCGGTCGCACAACTCAACGCTTAGAGTGAGATAGGATGAGGGAAGGGATAAAGAGAAGAAGAGTGGAAGAAGAGCTTATTTATCATCACATACCACACTTCAATGTGAGATGGCCAAACTGACATGGTCAGCTTTTAATTAGCCAGGAGAGTGAGCCTAGAATATACCTGGCCACACTTATGAGCATGAGACGAGTCGGTTTCGAGTTGAAAGCCAGCAAACTGAACGATCTTTTGACCAGTTTCGTTTTGTCAACATCTTCGTGGAGTGTGTATGGGTGTGTGTGTGTGTGTGTGTGTGTGTGTTTGTTGTGTCGCTTGAGCTGCTGATAAGCTGGCGCCTTGGCTTTTTTCATTAACAAGACAAACGAGCGGACTGACAACTCTGCACCCGTAACAAACTGACCCTTTCCAACTGATACAGCTCACCTGCACTGCCCTTCCCTTCCCCTACCCTAGCCTCTTATAGCGCCATATGATTAATAACCATTGCAGCTTAATTGGTATACCTTTGCTCTCTGTTTTCTGCTGTTCTGCTGACAACCAACGCAGCAGGCGCCAATTATTTTTTCGGCTCCTAGGTCAGTGGCAGGCAGCAACTTGTGCAATTTTCCAAATAGCCAAAATGCTTAAAACTATTAAAACTTTTGCTTAAATCGCATAGCAAGCAAACGGGTCAAAGTGTAGACACTTGATAGCTTGACGCACATTGCGCATACGCCTTGTGGTGTTGCCAAGAATAAACCGAAACTCCAGCACCGACTACCGTTGGCTTTCCGGCTCAGACTTTAGCGTTAGCCACAGGCGCCATCAATAATGCATGCTAAAAGCTTTTAGCATTATTTCACGTATTTTGGCCAAAACAGCCGCAAAACCGAAGCAGCCAGAAGGCAGTGTTTCAGCCAACAGCCGCAGTCCACAGACAGGTTGTGAGTATCTTTAAGATACGCCAAGAACAGAGCCCACAAACATCATAAATAAGCAGCAAGCAGCGAGCAGCTTGGCGCTGGTAAGCCATAAAATTATGCCTCGCATCCTTGTTTCCATGTATCCCCAACGAATCCTTTAAGGATATGAGTGGTGCACAAATCGAGCCGCTACTTATGTGGTGCGATAAATGGCTTTTTATTGAAATTGATATTGCCTGAAATATTCAAATGGTTTACTGAATTCCAAACCGTATTCTCAACCCTCTTCTCTGCTCTTACCGTTTCCTTCCCCTTTCCCTTGGTGTTTTCTTTACTTTCTTGAAAATTTATGCCGCACACGCGGTGCATATTTGAAAGGGGTTTCTGCGGAAAAGTCGCAATAAAAAACATGATTTGTCAGTTTAACACCCACCATAGATTCTGGCATTTAACATTTTCCAATCATCTCAGGGGCGATTTCTTAAATCGATTGAAAAATCTTGTTTTCAGTCTCAAGTGCTTAAGTTTCTCATTTTATAGATCAATGATTGTTTTGGGTACACTTTAGATTGTAAATAATAATTTGGAAACATTTAGTTAGTTAACTAGATCAGTTTCCAGAGCCACAAAATTTCACTTGACGCACTTAAAAATATTAAAACCAAATTTTATTTTTTTATTATTAAGGATTCAATTAGAGTTAACATACATATATTAGCTCAACTCAAATTATATTTTATACAATTTGGAATTAGCGAAATTTTTAATTTCTGACCTGAGTTAGCTTTCTTAAATTAAGTTTTGCGCTGCCATCATAAAGTCTATGGTTTTATCGTGTTATTTTTCAATTTGTTGTCCGAATGGCTGTGGGCAAATAAGTTTCGCCAGAATTTACACAAACTCATGTCTGACCCCAGAGAGGCGATGGTTCAAGCCGGTTTCCCAGTTGGCCAGTTGACCAGTTGACCACTTGAAGTTGTCACCGCCACCAACGACAACGTTTTAATATTTTTGTTGTTTCGTTTCGTTTGGATTATTTTGTGTATTTTTATTTTTTTTTTGGTTTTGGTTTTTGGTGACCACTGTGCCTGTGTCTTATCGCACGTAATAAACAACAACACGCACGCCGATGGCAAAGTAAGTCGACTGCCAGGAATTTTAAAAGGTTCAGCGCCAGTACCAGCACCAAGTCCCAGTCCCAGTCCCAGACCAAGAACAAGAACCAATGTCCAGGTCTGGCTCTCCCGCGCCCATTAAGGCCAACAGGCGACAGTGTCGTCTGAGTTAGAGCAGCGAGACACTGGGTCACAACAGTATGTGTACGGATCCTAGGAAGCCGCTACTTTATGACTCAACTCAGGCTCAATGAAAATTGATGTCGCGTGCGTCGCTGTCTCAGTCTCTTTCTCTGTCTGCGTCTCTGTCTGGGCTCTCAGTTCTATGATAAAGGTACGGCTACAGTTCGATCTCAGTCTGCGGCAATTAGGCACTTTTAGGCGCTTAGCGGTACGAGTCAGTGACTCTTAAGGGTTCGTCGTGTTCAAATTGATTTCACAGCGTGCCGCGAAATTCATGTCGCAGGTAGAGCCAAAGTCCAAAAGGTCGCTAAGTAGTTGTTGTACTGTACAGGTGCCTGTGTGACTCAAACCCAAACCCGGAAGCATATACTAAAGTATATCGGAAATGGCTTGTTATCTATTTGGGAATTTATTGTTGGCTAATTGCTTAGCGAGGACACCCATGCACGCAAATACACGCACTTTGAGTGAAAGTGAGCCGTGCAATTACCTGTGCAACTACTTAACAGTGTCTACTATTTTCTATTACCATTTACAGCTGCCTTTCCCATTGCCCGCCGCATCGGACATCCTTATCAGAACCGTACGCCGCCCAAGCGAAAAAAACCGCGCACGTCCTTCACACGCATCCAGGTGGCCGAGCTGGAGAAGCGTTTTCACAAGCAAAAGTATTTGGCATCAGCGGAGAGAGCAGCTCTAGCAAGAGGACTCAAGATGACCGATGCCCAGGTGAAGACGTGGTTCCAAAATAGACGCACCAAATGGAGGTAAGCTTTTTAAAAATCAATATGTTATGCCAACCGCTTTCAAAATGTGCTGACAGCTACACAAGGTATACTTCCATCTTCTTTAAACTAGAAACTGCACAAAAGGCTTTTGTTCTTAAAAAAAATGGTTGGAAAAAAAATATTTCACTTTGGGGGTAAAAGGTTTATACATTATGCATAAGCACATTAAATGAAAATGCGCTGCCAGCAACGCCTTCCCTGCCACGCCCACGCTCACACCCCAAAACTCAGCTAGGGGTTGCTTTAACACTGGGGTTGGTTTCTCTAACAGACCGAATAGCTCTTTGTAGCGTCAACTAATAATGAGCACGGGGCTTTACTAGCCGCTGCGCTAATCATGCCCACAAAATGGCCGCTATAAAAATACATATACTCTATATATCATTTTTAAGGACTACTATAGAAAAATAGTGCAAATTAGTTGCGTAAAAAGCGTTTAAATTTAGCTATGGGCAGTTTTTCCAAGAAATATATTGATAAACCATAAATACTTGTAGACATCTGAAAAATCGATTTATGAACTAATCGAAGAACTAATTTACAAAATTTATTTATAGACTTTCAAAAAAAGAAAAAGGTGTGTTAAATGTTAAAAATCAATCAATTTTTAATGGTAAATTATTTTATATTATATTTAAAAAGTGAGTTTAAGGTATACAGTTAAGGAAAATAGCTCCCAAAACATGTTCGAAGTAATAAATAGTTTAATGTGTAAATAAATGCTATTAACTTGGAGTTTCTGCAATCAAAAGATTATAACAAAATATAAATTGAATTTTGCAACTAAAAATGTCAATTTAAAAATATGTTTAAGGGTTAGAGGGTTAGAGAGAGAGAGAGAGCAACTAATAATTATTGTTGGAAAAAATACAAATTTCAAATAATTTGCAGTATAAATAGATCGAAATAAATGGAGCAAATCAATAACTAATACTCAAAACGATGATGTAATTGAAATTAGTTTGCAAAACCCTAAATAAATAAATACAAAATAATAGAGTCTAAACAATATTTTTCAACCATTTGGTAATAATCGAAAAATAATACGAGTGTAGCATTTAATAAGATACAAAAAACAAATGAGACGAGTGTTTAAAATAATAACTAAACAATTTTAGTGATTATTGAAGCTTAACTACATACATGTTATGTACTAGATAAAGTGTATTATATAATTACCATATAGAAATATAGATGTTTACTTAGAAGCCAATGAGCCGCCATCTGTTAGTTATCAGTGTGATTTATGGCCAACAATTGCCAAGCAAATGACAATTAATGAGTATTTCAGGCTATGACTGCAATGAGGTACCCTGTATATATAGGGTATGTCAGTGAACAAGTCACGCGCTTGTGTGTCCAACTAATTTAATGAGGCATTGATGCGTTGAATGCGTTTGCGTGTCTCAAATTGTTTTCTATTTGATTATTAACATTAGAATTTTAACAACATGTATTTTTACTACGTTTATTTGTAATTCAAAGTTTTAGTTTAGTTTGCTTTAGGTGTGTATTTGTTATGAGCCCATTTAAGACACGCTAATTGCCGCTTAGCCAGACGCTGGTGGAAACCATTGCTCGGTTAACTTTCTTGCCAGTTGGCAGTTAAAAACGCAAACACACACAGGCAGCTTATCAGCCATTTTGAGCCTATTTCAGCTCGTAAAAATTAATGATGTAAAACGCAATTTTGTTAACGGCAATGGCCACGGCTCGTTTGTGGCTAAGTGAAATGGCAACGGCATTATACTTATGGCTCGTAAATATAAATATACTACTTATACTCATACTTGGGAACGACTGCACATAATTGCCTTAATGCATACACAAAATAAAGTATATATATAATTTAAATAATTAACTACAGTCAACATGGCGTATGAGTTATGCGACCAAGTCACAAATTGTATTTCACTCAACATTTTTGCATTCAAATATTAATAAATTGTAACCTGTTTTGCTGGCTATAGCTAAGGCTTTTAAATGCCTTGATTTTTAATAACAACACGGGCAACAAAGTCAGCAATTACAATAACATTAATAATTAATAATTAACAAAACAAAGTGCGATTCAGCTTGATGCCTGTAGACAGAAGACTGAGCAATTGAATGAAGCATGTTGCCTGTCAGACTGACAATGTGTTTAGCTTTGAAGAGATGGAGAAAAAAGGCCAAAAAGAAATCGTGTAAAAAGGCAGATGGCTGAAACAGACAGGCAAGCACAGTTGAAGAGAGAGAGAGAGAGAGAGAGAGAGAGAGAGAGAAGCACAGAAAAAATGGCATGTCATTGTTGTTTTTTCCCGACGCTTTTTGGCTTAACAAATGGCTGCGTCTAACTTTTGTCTGGCACGCCCTTACTTGCACATGGCTTAGGGTGTACCCTGTTAAGGAATTGAGGAGGCTAGCTTGTGCTAAGCTTATCCACTAGCAAAAAATTTACTTCTTCAAACTAAATTTGAAGATATCTCTCTGGTCACTGACTAACCAGAGCTGCCAACTTTTTATGTGATTGTATGAGTTTTAAGCAGTTTTCTACAAGTTTAACGAATTTTAGCTCACTTAATTTATAGCAAATATAACAAATATTGAGCGCATAACGCACAGCTTGAGTTAGAATTGTTGACTAATATTTTTCAGTGCCCTGCTCTTCTATGCATAATTTAATTAGTTACCGGCACATAAATCAACTTGCCGTTAAACCCTTTTTAATTACATGGCCATACATCAAAATTGCACGCCCCCCGAAAGCTCAAAATTCGCTGGGCAAAATCTTAAATTGGTGTTGGGAAAACTCACATGATACTGAGAAAATTAATTGCCTGGGCATATGGAAAAGTTTTCTTTGCTGAAAGCTGTCTAATTAAAAATTTACACACACAAGCGAATGACAAATGAACACACACATGTGTGTGCGTGTGTGAAGTTGCCCAAAAGAAGTTGTTTGGCAACTTGAGCCACAAGACAAAAATCAATTTGCTTGAGAGCAAAGTTTTTGCTTTTGGCCATAAGGAAAATCAAATGAAATTAATTACAGCTGTGTTGGCCATTTGTAAATTAACTTTGAAGCTCTTTAGCTCTCTCTCTCCCTTCTCCCTCTCTTAGCTGGCACGTGTCCTTGCCGAAACTGGGCCCAAAGTTCGTATCCGAACAAATCTTCGAGTCCCTAAGGAACTTGGCCAACTTGCGACCGACGGAAGGACCGGCCAATTAATGTTCTGACTAAATTGTTATGTCTTGAAAGATAATTACCAGAGGCCCTTTTTGGTTTACCCAAATGGGCAGAGTAGCGGGTGGGGCTCTTTTGGCCCAAAAAACTGTTCATGGCCCATAGTTATTTGGCCGTAATTTGTTGACGACCGTTTTGCGGGCGGTGTGTGAAATGATTTTAATTACCGGACCGGAAAACCTGTGAGCAGCTGCTAACAGTGCGACAATTGACTTGCCAATAAATTTGTGCCAACATCAAATTATCCCCCTCTCTTTCTCTCACTCCGTCACCTCCTCTGTCACTCTTTATAACTCCCTTCCTCATGCACGCAGTCAAGCGATTTATGCGTTGAGCTTTAATAAACATTTTAGCCTAATGTCGAGCCATTATTTATCGTGGCTAAAAAGTTTTTCAGCACCCTGGCGCCAAAAGACAAACAGTTAACATTTGTAAAGCGTTTGTTGCATTTTCATTCCCATTTTCATTTCCATTTCAAAGCTGAAGATAAATTACAGTCGTGCCTCTTGTCTCTTGACTCTTGACTCTTTGCCACACCACACACAAAAGAGCAACTGGAATTAAGCTCTCACACACTCTCACACACACTCACACTCTATCACAATCCTACATTTGTTTATTTGTTTTTCGGCGTTTTAATCAATTTTCGTTGAATTTTTTATGCGCCAGCTGTAAAAAAATAAAGCTCACAGAAAAGCCATCCAACAAAAAACCCATAAAAAAGTAAAAGTTAAGCAAATTTCAGTTAGAGCTAAAACGATTGTCCAGACAATTGAGTTGTTGCAGATAAAAGTTGGTTCAAAACTTACGGCATATACTGTTATTATCAAAGTCTGTAATTTATTGAGATTGTCTTCATTTGTTAAGGAACCAGAGCGCACAGTGGTACATGCAAGTAAAGTACAATCAGACAGAAGGCTATCAAGCATAAAAAAAACTAAGTTGTTTTAAGTTTTTATTTAAGATTCCAGATCATAATTTAATTGGTTCCTAAAGAAAATCCTTTTATATTAGTTGGGATAGTTATGTTATGGAATTATATACCTTTAAATACTACCATATAAATTTCATTCCCTTATGTAAACTTAACTGAACTCATTAACGATAAGTTTCGGTTGAGTCGCAATGCATATTTAATCGGTTCATATTTAAGTTATATAATTGTAGTTTGAATGATGACATTGCTGATGAAAGCCATAATGATAGCATATTAAACTGTATTATAATCATGATATGTGTGTCCCCCACAAGCACACCCACCCACACACATACAGACAGGAGGACACACTCCCACACTAATGAGTATGGTATTTAGCTAGTCATTGTAATTACGGCACAAAGTTTGCGCCGGAATTTCATATTTACGAGAACCAGAAGAACTTCATTAAATCATAAAATATTCAATATGGCGCGCGATGGCAATACAACACCCCCGGGAAGAAATGAGGGTGTGTGTGGTGGTGTATGTGTGTGTTTGTGAGTTGGGGGATGGCGACAATTAGAGCATAAATGCTGCGCAAACTCAAAACAGAAATGGAAAAGGAAATGGGAATGGCTGAAAACTGGAATGGGAATGCAGCAGAGTTGCAGCAGCAGCGAACAAGACTGTTGCAATTCCAGTTAAATTGCTGAATAATTTATGCACTCACTGTGTGACTCGCTGAAATCCCATTTGAGTGCAAAAACATTTCAAATTTCATTTTACGCAAGTGAATTCGAAATTAATTTTCAATAAACAAAAGCCTAATTGCCACCGGAGTTGGAAGGTTTAAGGGGTGGTTGAGGTGTGTTAAAGCGGTGTCATTCGAGCTGGTAATGGGGCTGGCAATGGAATTGGGGCTTGGAGTGGGAGCTTTGAGCAGTTTGTGATTTGATTAGTTTTAAATTGTCACCATAATGAG
This sequence comes from Drosophila nigrodunni, assembly GCA_020829145.1. Classification (NCBI taxonomy): domain Eukaryota; kingdom Metazoa; phylum Arthropoda; class Insecta; order Diptera; family Drosophilidae; genus Drosophila; species Drosophila nigrodunni. Next base: position 27,815,627 of record JACVCZ010000001.1, read on the forward strand.
CTATGAAGCTAACGAGCCAAACAATTGGGCTTATCGATAATGAATATGGGCATTAAGCTGATGTCAAACATTTGATAAGTTTCTAAAACCTACAAAACAGTACACCACTCCACACTACTCTACACTATTCTCCTCTCCGCTATCCTACTATTCACTTCTCTACAAGACTCTATAAGACTCTTTCTCTAAACTACTCTGCAATAAACTACTTTACCCTACTCTACACTTCTTTTGACTACTCTCCACTATTACTCAACACTACTTTAGACTACTATACGCCACTCTACACACCTCCAGAGTACTATATAAAACTCTGAGCTATTATAGACTACTCTACACTACTTTTAACAACTTTGCACTACTACAATACTTGACACTAGTCTCCACCATTGTACACTATTTTGCACTACTCTTCACTGCTCTACATTTCTCTACACTACTCTACAGTACTCTACACTATTCTACAATCGTCAACACTTTTATTAATTATGCTCTCTCCCATTCTCTTCTACTTGCAGACGCCAAACAGCTGAGGAGCGAGAGGCAGAACGTCAGGCGGCAAATCGTCTGATGCTCTCCCTGCAGGCGGAGGCAATTAGCAAAGGATTTGCACCACCAGCAGCACCGCTCAGCTCGCAATCCGGCGTAAATGGAGCTCCTTTGGCCGCACTGCACGGACTGCAGCCCTGGGCAGAGGCATCGCATGCCGCGGGCTGCTAATCACTGTACACTTCGTATTTATATATATAAATATATGTGTAATCTAGTGTTTAAGGTTTATTTGTGATAACGTTTGCTTTGTAAATAGTGTTGAAGTGATGCATGAAGTAATGTGGACAATGGGAGTTGGAATGGGAATAAATCAGTTCAAATTCCTGAGTTCCCGAGTTGCACATTTTATTGTACATACTATGTTTAGCTTTACAGTTTAGATACATTCATATATACAACTATATATAGCTATGTAGTATATATATCGTAAAGTTTAAGTAGTTTTCGTTTAGTTTGTAGCGCAGTGTTTCCTTCACTTTTGAGTTATTGTTCAACACTGGAAGGCGATATGCAAATCTCTCAAAATGTCAACTTTTTAAGCATTAACTAACAGAACTCTAAATATATGGCTTGTATTGTAAATTAGTCTTAAGTCCAATGGCATTACCTAGTATTATAAATGAATAATTAGTAAACATATAAATAACATTAACGAAAAACATATGAAAATAAATACACTACGAAAATCAAAGAAAACTCACTGGGAAATTTTTAATTACTTGTGGAAAACTGTCTCCTAATTTAGATTTATTGGTTTATTGGGTATTGAAAGGTGTGCTACCTCCACCGGATATCTGTGATGTCCTAATGATTTCAGCCATATGCTCAAAAAACTAACAACAATTAGCGGCAGAGGAAGACGTGGTAGTCACTAAAAAAACAATACTGCGGCCTTTCATTATAAACATATTACGTGTTTTTTTGCGCTAAAAGGCAAAACAAACAGACGCCGCCTAAAGCATCAGGTAGTGCCTATACTTTGGACCAGGCCGACAACCCTTAAAGTGTTGCTGCCTGTCACATTAGCGGCGACTCCGTCTACGACTCCGAATCCGTTTTGTACTCCTACAGGTTCCACGGTGGTCGCCGGTCCCGGAAGTAAACCATTTTCAGTAACAACAGCAACGGCGCCCACAAAGTTGCAGGCGCTCAAGACATCGGCTGCACAGTCGCACAGTGGGCTAAAGACTGCGGCAGTTAGTGAAAAATATGAACTATATACTCGACTTCGACTAAGTGCAAATTTATATTTAAGTTAGAGGCTTATTTTAAAAATTAATCAGGGTAACTAGCAGCCAATTATTTGCAAAAAGACTTGACATAAGTATTGAATATGTGTTAATAGCTACAAATTTGCAAACCAACTTTGAATCCACAAAATATAGTTCTCAAATTAAGATTTTCCAAAAAAAATTAAACTATATTTAATATTACATTGTATACATTTATTTTTGTTAAAGATAAAACCTTTGATCGATTTTAATTTGCACTGAAAGGGGATTTAATAAAGTTTCAGCCCGATTTGAGGAACAATTTTAGTTTTCTATACGCAAAGTTTATATGAGAATAGTTAAATAATATAACGTAAATATTTCTTTTTCTCCGTTGTTCCACTGTGCGACTGTAAGCAGCTATCTAATGCTCTTTATGGCAACATCAGCAGAGACACCTTTTTAATTTTGGCAGTTGCCGCTGTTCCTGCCAAGGGTTATGATGTTGCTATTGGAATTGAAATTGGTATTGGTATAGGAGTTGGTATTATTTAAGCTTCTTCTGTTTGAATTGGTGTTCCTGTTTGTCGACTACTTGGAAATTCGCATAAATTGCGTTTAATTGGACAATTTTTAGTTTATTTCTTTGTGGCCAGCGGCGCCAAAGACAGAATGCGGGAGGGAGAGAGAGGGAGAGGCACAGTAACAAATTTTGTATATATCGTAATAAGGATGTTGTGCAGTTTTCAATTCGGTTACTTTGTCCCAGTGATTGCATGCGAAGATGCGAATGTCTCTGTCTCTAATTGGTTGTGAGATTGTAGTCCAGAATCGCCAGCAGGTTTGATTGATTATTGAGAGAAGTTGCGGACAGGCACTTGAATTTGGCTTTTGTGTTTTTGGTGCTTTTGGGGGTTTTGGAACCCCAATCGAAGCCAGTGCGAACAATCTATTTGTGTCCACTTAGTAAAATGACAGCAGGCACCAGCACAGGTCTGATTTCCGAGCAACAAAAGTTTTTGCCGAAAAAAAGAAAATCCAAATTGAAAGTGACCAGAGAGGGTGGTCGAACGTCAGTCCCTCTCCCCACTTGACTCTGTCAGTCTCCGAGTGGATATGAAAAATACAAATGAACAGCATTGCGGTTGGTCAACAAGACAGCAAAGAGACAGACAGAGATGCAGACAGACACAGAGACTGAGATGGAAACGGAGACGGAGTCAAAGCCGTATACAGTGTACAACACTCGGTGGATGCGTTGAGGTGGCAGGATTTTGAATGAAGCCTCTTGGTCCGACTGCCATGTCAATTTGGATTATGGTAAGATTGAAAGGGATTTAAGTCCAGCAGCGCCAAGCCAACTGGACGCCAAATTATACTCATATTCAACCAGGCAGTAGCTAGCAGTACCAACAACAACAAAGCAAAGCAATTTTCAAATTAGTTTTTTAGTCTTTTCATGTTACAATTTCATAGAGCAATTTTCATGTTAACAAAATGAATGTGAAAAAAACTACACAAATAGGGTACAGAAAGACTAAAGTAGAAACAACAAAGAACTTGTGAAAATGTTGACAACTCTCAGATTGAAGTTTCCGACAGTTTTTCTGACAGTCACTGTGGCAGTCACAGTGGCACAAAATAATTAGCGGCCATCATGTGAATGCTTAAATTAAATATAAGTCGCTGTTTGCTATATTTCTGGCTGCAGTTGCAATTGTTGTTGGACTTCATGTTGTTGTAGTTGCTGCACTTTTTATGGACGTCTAGCCACTAATTATGGTCGTCATGTGCTGACCTTTCATCCCTCTACAACGGACAGTCATAAAAAATGTCATAAAGGAAACCATTTTGGAAAGCATATAGAGAAATGCATGTAAACTTAAGAGTAGCTCGACTAATTAATACCCCTTAAGCAAAGCTAGCTTAGAAAAGTAAGTAAGTAAAAGTAAGTAATCGATTAAATAAAATAATAACTTCGTAGCTTGAATTAGCAAATTATTTTAAAAATTAAGAAATTTTTGCTCAAAGTTATCCCATTAATTACTCTACAAATACATATATACCCCATTCCGAACAACTACAGGGTAACAAAAATGTGAAATTGTTTTTTGGCAAGCCGACAAACAAGTAACTGTCATTAGCCACTGTACACACACACACACACACATGTGAGTAAGTTTGTACGAGTCTATTAAAATTTGTACACAAAAGCGAGTCCAAATGAGTTTTAAAATGGAGTAAATGGAGTGCAGTACCCTGTGCCTCGTACATCCCCTAAAGTCACAAGGAAACAGCCATTATAGTAAAATGGAATGTCTTTTTTTTACTTGCTTCTATTTTTTGTATATTTTTAGTTTTTGTTGTTTCCGTTGCGACGACAACTAACAGCACTTCTAATGACCCAACGACAGAGACACCGTTAGTCCCTGATATTTGTACTGTAAATTAATCATTTGTGCTTGTCATTAGTTTCATGTGCTTACCTTTGGTTGCCTTTGTTTGCTCATTTCCAGGTTTTTTTTTGGGCAAAGAATATGCAAATAACTCATGATAAATATAAATGTTGTTGTTCCTGTTGTTGGGCAGCTATAAATTGACTGGCTAAATGATTTGGAAAGGTTCGAGTTAGAGATACACGTGCGTATCTGACAGATACAAGGTGTAGAGTAAGGGGAAAGGCACGAAAATACATTTGCGGGGGAGAAGAGACTGTAGGTTATCCAATTTGCGAGGTTTGAAATAACATTTGGCGAAGGAAAGTCATTAATTTTAAATATATTATGGACAAAAGTGTATTTACATTTGTACATTGTATGTGTTTATTTTTTTAAATTTTGTGTATTTTACTATCATGCAGACTCTTTTCTCTTTATATCCAAAGCTAAGTTAGTTTTATTTCAAATTACTTCAAACTGCGTTTCCATATACTTAGCCAACCACTAATCTGGTCTTTAGAATAAAAGAAAGAGCACTTCGCGTAGCTTAGAACACGAAGCGAGACTAGTGAAATATCCTGTAATGGAGAGTAGAAGTTCATGTTACACATTTCCCACTGCAATTCCACATGAAATTTTAATCAAGTTGTTTTTCAATTGAGTGCAAAATCACATCAGCAGCATAAAAAGTGTAAAGTGGCTAAATGGAGTGTGTTCAATGTGGCAAGTGGTGTGCGAGGAGTGTAAAGTGCCAAGTCCAGTCCACAGACAGACAGATATATAACTCAATCTGAATCGTATGGTCAGCCTTGTAGCGTTAGGAGGGTTGTTTTAACAACCAACCCGAGTTGTCCATTCAGCCCTCTTCGAGTTGGCCACAAATGTCAACAGCTAACGGCGCGTCGTTTGGGCCACATACACGTACAGCATTACCGGCTATTTCGATATTTATTGCCAAAACACACAAATTTATAACCGGCCAATAAAAGGTCGTAAATAAAGCAAGAACGGTTCGCTGACTTTTTGACGAGCTTCGAAAACTGTCAAACCTCGAGAAATTCTTAAAAATAAAACATTTCAATTTTATGGCTACATTTGGTTTAAAAAATAACAAAGTGAGGGAACTCATCAAATATTGAAAAGCAGGAAAAATTTATGTTGGATTCCATTAGAGTTATGGCGTGAAAATTGCAGCGTTCAATAGAGAAATTTGTTTGGAAATAAAAAGTGAAATAAATGTAGATCAATAAGGAAAGCACAGGTAGTAAGAGAAAGGTAGAGCTAATCAAGCAACTCGCATTTGAGCAAAGAAAACATTCATTTTGGCTACAAAATCTCCAATGTCTCTTTAAGCGAATATCTGTTGAAATATTTAAATTAAGCTAGCAAATTGAGCAAGATTTCCATTTACACAAAGTCGAGACTTTCATTTCATTTGTGCTCTGCCTTTAGAGCCGTCCACGCCCCCCTTTACACCCACCCACTTTTGCTCTTAACCTTCAGCTTTTCCTCTAGATTTTCTTACCGTTTATTCCTTGTCTTTCTGTGATTCACATTCCCATTCCCAATTGTCCATTTCATGGACGCGCAGCATTTGCATTTTTTATTTGCTTCCACAGCAAAATTGACCTTTTTTCTTTCTTAGCCAGTTAGTTATTTGACCTTTGTCTGTTTGTTTGGACAGTGGGACGTTTACAGTGCTCTGTAAGTGGCCTTCTGGGCAAATTTTGATTTTTGCGTAATTTTTCTTTAGCCAATTCTGGGCAAGTCAAAACTCGCAGCTAGAACATAAATAATGCAGAATCCTTGGCACATTGCCGGCATCCAAAATGGTCAGAATTTTACGCATTTATTTTTTTTCAGTAGGCTGGGGGCATTGCAGGGCACAACAACAGGGAAATTGAAATGAAAAGAAACTCATTTAGATATACCACTTCATTCTCTGCTCACCCCCTTTCTCCCTTACTCTTCCTCACACTCTCTCTCTCTCTCTCTCCCCTTCTCACTGTTCTGACTGTTTCATTGGTTGCCAAATTTTTCCCAAATGCATATTAAAATACGTTTCCATGTCCCGCAGATTTTCTCTGGCGTTTTGCTTTTGGCCAAACAAATGGCTGGCTGTAAAAATAAACGACAAACGAATGGGCCGACAAAAAAGGCCACGACTTACGACATTTCAAAACCGAACGTGAAAACTGCCTTAATACGGACGTACACTGAGCGAAAAATTCGAATAAATTCTTAATTTTAGAGGAGTACGAACTTTGAGTATGTTTTTTGAGCGGATTGATAATAGCGCTTGTTTTCAGTATGAAATTCTGCATTTTTTGCAGTGTACTGCCGGAGTTGCAACTCCGTAGAGCTGACTGAGTGTTCTTGCTTTTGTTTTGTGCCCGGGAACAATGTCATGTTCATGTTGACTAATGTTTAACGAGCCCAACTTGTCCTTGTTGATGTTGTTTATGAACCTGCCACTGTTTATACCTCTCAGTCTACTGCTCTCTCCCTTCTACCACCCCCCGTACCACTCTCACGCTATTCAAATCCCTGCGGCGAGAATTGACGCGCGTGCCTTCAAGTCATGCCTTTTTGGAATTGATGAAGTTTCCACGCCGATTTCAGGGAGGTTTTCCACCCCAACAGCTGGTGTCAATTGTGTAATTGCCGAATGTTGTTTTCAAATATTTAATTGAAAGGGTGTTTTGCGCATTACTGTTGTTACTTCTGTTCCTGTTCCACTTCCCCCTCCCCCTTCCTGTAAACATCCTACTGACTTGCCATTTCGTGGTTACACGCGTATCCTGTTACAAATCCAGTGTCAATGCTGTTTTGCTTGCTGTTTAATATAATTGTTATCCGTTTGTCTCGCACTCCCAAGTAGCAAAAAAAAAAAAAGGGAGTGCGTTGAATTCTTGTTAGTTTAATGTTTGATGTCTGTTTGTGCTTTATGTCTACTTGTCGCAACTGCCAAATCAGCAAGTGTTGAGATTTTCTCAGCACTTGATTTTGATAACCTTCAGTTAACCCTCGCATAAATAAAGAGCAGTTTTCTGAAAAAATAGAATAAGATAAATATCCTGGGAAAATGGTAGCTACTTGCATTTGAAAGTAATTACAGAACTCAATTTGGGAAAAAAGCTTGGACTTGGAGGATTGGGTGATAAGTATAAAGCATTAAGGCGTTAAGTTTGGCTGTAATCCAATTCGGTTTCGTCTTTATGAGTAAGCAATCCGGAGCACTAAATGTACTCTTAAATACCAAATCTTTAAAGAAACTAGTAGAAATATCTAAAGTCATAAGATAGTACTTAGTTATAATAAACATAAGAGAATAATTATAGAATAATAATTATGGAATATTTATTTTGAAGCTATAAAAAATCTATTTAAGTCTAATAAAAATTACTTCATATGGTTGACATATGCAAAATTCATTTTCAAAGTAGTTTAGATTGTATAAAATATTCCGACATGCAATATCATAATTTATGAGATAAATAAAGTGAACGCTTTATGGGGTCAGTCAAACCAATATTTATCTGTGTTTTTTTCTGATTAGACCTGAGATACAAGTTTCTAGCCCAAACATTAGGCTGTGCGAAACAAACCAAACGTTTCCCTTACATTTTTTAACATTTTAGACGTTTAAACCTCTATATTAAAGCTTTTGTAAAGCAATAACTTAAATGTAATATTAAATATTTACAGGTGACTTTCGAGTCATCATTTGCAGGTGCTGTAACCAATTTAATTTCCGTGTCAGCAGCCAAACAACAAGTGCTCGGCGACAACATGTGGTCACTGGCGAAGGCGTTAAAAGCAGCTTTCAATACAGTTTATATTTGGCCAAATGGCACCTACGAGAACGCAGAGTGCCACCTAGAGTCTAGTGTATGTGCGTATGTGAGTGACAAGTCAAACAGATCAAAAAGGATACACACTGACGACAGACGAGAATCTGCCTGGGAAAACACTCAAATTCGAACTCAAAATCGACGAGCAATTCGAATTGCATTTTAATGCAATTACAGTGGCAGACTCGGTATATACCCCGTACTATACCTCCTACCACACTCCTCTGCCTGGTCCCTGGAGAACTTCCGTCCGTTTGACACCCCCCGAGAGCCCACTTGACATTGACAATAAACAGCGTGTCCTGGCATTGTTGCATTTGCTGAAATATGTCCTGCGTCCTTAATTTCACTTTTATTTTTACTCTGCTGCTTTTTCTGTTTTCTGCTGCCACTGCAGCAGTCAGTCGATGTAGCTGCAGATTAAAAGATATAAATTCATATTCCCCAAGCAACAGGGGCGGTGCGTGCAAAGTGTGCACAGTGTCCTGCGTTCTTTGTACTTCGTACTCAGTTCTCTGCTCTGCACACCGTCTCTCCTCCCCGAGGATCGATTAGCTTGTTAGGAATTCAATTTGATAACTGCGTTTGTATTTTTTCATGACTTTCGACCGTGTCATATATCTTTTTATGATAGCAATGGCTTGAATGATGAGCTGACTCAGCTTTATGGCAGCCCAGTTTGATTTTGTTATTTTGTTAGTTTGGCTTGGCCAGGCCACTTTAACAGGTGCCCCGCCTCACGCCCCTCAAAAATACCACTGCAGACGCGACCAACTATAGCTCTAACCACTTAAAGTAATTAACTGCAAGATGCTGAGAGATGTGCGTCAGGTTTTTCCATATTTTCCGCTTCATCCCCAAATTGTATACCAAATTAAATGTTTGCTGTTTTCCATCAAACTGAACGCAGGACTCTGGACGCAGGATGCAGAACGTGTCTACAACGTTTTCCCATCTAGGCACACACACGTTTGTCATAACTGCGCAATTATATCAGCGAAATAAAGCCAAAAGCATAATTTAATTCCGACGTTTATTGCATGAATATTTGATGAACACATTTCACATCATTTTACATATTGAACTTTATGACCACGATTACGAAACACTTACACAATGTACAAGTTTATTAATAGAAGGAACTCTGTCTCTCCCACGCACTCTTTCTCTTGTTCTCCCCCTCTCTTTTTATTGATTTTCCAACCCGTTTCGATTTAATGTTTACCCAAATTCCTTGAATTCCTTCTACATCATATTTATGCCCTCCATCTGCTCCAAAAGGCTTTCTTGATTGATGAAGCCGAATCGAAATTGCTCGTTAAATGTAAGTAGCACATTATTGTTTATTTAGTTATAGTACTGCTGATTTCGGAGGCTGTCAAAATTTGGTACTTGAAATCATTACTTAGTCGTTTATTGGGCCGGGTTTGTCTTTATAATAAATTATAAAGGACATGTAACTTGAGTTTGATTGGAAAGTAAATGTTTTCATTTTAATCGTTCTTCAAACTTCGTAATTTTTTAGACATACTATTTTCTAGCTTTTAACTTTTTGAAATTTAATGTGATCTAATTATATTAAATATTAAAATAATTTTTATTACAAATTGTTACATTAAAAGTATCACTTTCAAATTAAGTTTAACATTAATAAGGAAGTTGGGAATGAATTAGTCACCACTTCATTTGTCAGAGTTACAATTATTTAAAATACAGAAAATACTCATTAAACATATAGTGTTGTTGTTATGACCCATTTAGCTTATATTAAAAAAACAAAAATAAACTTATACTTATCTGCCACAACGTATACACTGTATAACCGTTTCACAGTACAGCATATTATCATCAAGCGGTTACAGACAAAGAACGACTTGCTAAACGCTAGATGGCGCCAGTACAGTTAAAGCGCAAGTTGCAACCTTTTAGCTGATACAACAACCATTTGCTACTGAAGCTACGCTTCTATTAACTATTAATATTGTTTAAAATACAAAGTTGCAACCTTATTTTATTAAATGAACTCTAAAATTTAAATTTTTCTGCTCTTTACGTTTAAAACATCAAAATTTAAGCTGCAATAAATTAATTAAAAGAATTTAATTTTGTTTTTATATATATTTCACAAATTTATTTTAAGTCTGACTTTTGTAAAAAAACTTTAAAGACAATGTGAAGGATTTGTCAACACCTCTAGACCACTATATTAAAATCCAGTAGCTTATAATTTAATTCGCCATAAAACCGAGCTAAGGTGATTTTTACTGCTTTCCAGCGATTTACATCCACTTTAGCTAAATGCTTGCAAAGTCTAAGCAAACCACGCACCAAAGCAATAACCGAAAATCTAAGCAATGTGAAAAGTGCTTTTCTAAAGGGGTTGCTTTAATGCCCTTTTGGAAAACTTTTATTGGCATGCTTTGAAACTGGTTTAAAGTATCCAGAAAACTTGCAAGTTTAAGTACTCTGCCTTATGTTTCTGCAATAAAATTTCGAACTTTATTTTAAATCACTTATAATTTTAAACAATACAACTTTCACCCAAAATTTGTTAATATACATTATTCTCATTTTTTTTTTTGTAATTTTTGTAGCACTTTTTGCTAATAACAATTATTTAATCATTTTTCTATATCCAAATAGTTTAAATTAATGTTTTCCATAATCACCGGGCTCTACAGAATCCGCTCCTGGAGAAGAAACTGAACTGAGTGCGTCAAAGAGTTCGTTGGATTGGCGATGATTGGAGTTGGATCCAAAGACTCCATTATCATTAATACTGGGATTGGAATTGGAACTTTGCCTGGTGCGTATGTTTAAATTGCGAATCGGGTCTAAGGTCTCCGAATCGGGTCTACTGCCATCGTAGGCCAAACCGTTTGCAAACGAGCGATGCAGCAAAGTGTTGCCCACAAAGTGCTGCAGGTGCACCAGACAACTAAAATAATAAAATAACTAATGAAAAATAAGTTAATTTAATAACTTTTACTTGCCGTTCCAGCCTGCGATCGTTGGGAGGCGTGTCCTGCATATCGTAGAGATCCAAGAGGCCCAAATTATGCCCATTGGTTAGCATTGGTGTGGCTGGTGGTGCACGCTTGCCATTGGTCCAGCCCCGGGAATATTGGAAGGTCTGTCCCATGCACACCATCGACAGCGTGAAGAGGAAGAGTGGCAACAGCAGCAGACGCAACATTTTGGGCAAAAGTAGGACGGTGGCGCGGAAAAGCTGCGGAAAACCTGTAGCATAAGTTGAGGAAAATAGTAATAAAATAAAACTTGAAACTTGTTTTCACACTTGCCACTCGACACTGCAGAAACTTCTGGCTGCACACAACCAGGTCGAAAGCACTTCTGAGCCTTTTATGGATCCGTTCGCATCCTTTTATATGGTTGGCGGCCAAAAACCAAAGAGTAATTTCCTTAAAATCTCACGACCATAAACGAAACAAGCAGCAACATGTTCATACACGCACATACACGCACACACATGCAGATTAACTGTGATTATTAGTTGCCAATTGTTTTGCGTTGCGGCCACAGCTAGCATTTAACACCCACGCGCCATGCCACACCCACAACTTCCGCTGGCTGATCAAATTGAATGCATTTGTTGATTGGAAAATTGCCACTGCGTGTGAGAAGAAAATGCTTTTCTCAAGCGTTAAACACAGCAGAGCTAGTTTAAGCTGAAAGGGTTTAGTGCTTTATACCCTATAATCTCAGGAGGGTAAGACTAAAAGTAGTACAAGACTTGACTTAAAGCATATGTTTATGTGAGTCAAGTTACTGTTACATTTTTATCACATTCTACGCACTACAAAATAGGGTTAAAAGAGCGCTAAGAAAGTCAGTTAAAAATACATTTCTCCAGAATCTGTTCTTCCAACAGTCAAGCAACTCAAGTAACTGTTACTCATTTACTGAGTAACTGCCAGTTCATCAGTCCAGTGCTTCTCATGACGCTATCTTTTAGGGGATTTTGTTAAGAATTTCGTGATTTTCTCTTACCTTAAAGCCTGCAGCGGTATTAACGTGTCCAACAGAAATAGCAAACAGCAAAACAGACAATCAAATCAAAATCTATTAATTGGTTTTACGTCGACATTTATATTTAGCAACAAATCTGACCTTTGACTAAAATTACTTGTATTTACAGACATATTTGAGTGAGTATATATACATTTATATATATTTAAAAGCAATTAGCTTAAAGACTAGTAATCTCAGAGCCGGAATTCGTCTGTCCATTGCGATTGGTATCGTCGTTTTGAGCCAACTCCACGGAATTGTCATATGCCTTGCGACGACGTATCACATAGAAACACAAACTGTAAGTTAAACATAAACAAATTAGTAAACATAAATAAAAAGGGGGAGTGTAAACGACGCTGTAGCTATTTGTTTATTAGTTTTTAAAAAAATAAATACTTTTTCGTAATAAACATTGATTTTTCTTTGAAAAGTGTGTAACCGATATGGTATGACTTTACTATGATTGAAAGTTGAAGTTGTCCATTTTGTAAGTACTCTGGTTACATAGACTCCTCTAACGCTGATCAAGAATTGAGTTGAGTACTTTATACATTTAGAGATGGACACACAACTGCCTGTTCCATCTACTAAACTAATTTCTTTAAGCTACGGTTCTAAAAATAGCAAAACTTACATGAAGACCAGCACGTTGGGTATGCAAAAGAGTTCACCAAAGAGAAAGAAGGCGCCGGGGAAGGAGTCAATAGTGCTCTGATAGATTGCACTATAGATGGCCGGAAAGATGAACTGGCCAATGGGTTCACTGATGCCAAAAATGGAGTACATTTTGCCTTTGCAAAGAAAAATAAGTAAATAACGTTTTGCTGACCTATGACCAGGAGACTTACTCAGCTCGTCGCCGGCTACAATGCTGGAGCCGATTGTCTTGATGGCAATGACACGCAGTGAGGAAAACATGTCGAACACGGTGGCAATATAAAACGATGAAGTGTTGCTCGAATAGGCCTGAAAATTGAAACATAAATATAATAATAAAAGTTGAATTACAAAAAATAAACTTGGCTCACATAGATGAAGTGGGAAATGACGGTGGCGAGTGCTGAAATCAGACCAATAATCGAATCGGGAAATTTGAGCATTTTACTGAGTATGGCCGTGCCCAGGAAGGTGCCAACAAGCGCCAATCCGCCAGAAATCGCATTGAAAATGCTGTTGTCATCGCCGTTCCAGTTGAGTTTCTTCAGCGTGAAGGTATAGAAGTACTCGCCCTCGGCCGAAGCTGGACCCACTGTCAGGAAGTAGCCCATAATCAGTAGAATCAACAACATGCGACCGTTATTCTCTCGCTTGGCAAACGGGAACCGAATGCAATCCATGAGCAGTGTGGGATCAAAGAGTTCCTTGCAGAGGGAGCGACGTTGTGGTACTGGCACTGGCGGTGGTTCAACTTTTGGTGGTGTCAGCTGAAAGTTTACATTCTTGTTGACGGGTAGTTCATCCAAATTGGTAGTCTCATAGGCCATATTGTCGGCAGCATGGCCCATTTGAGTTGTTGGCTCAGTTGTTGTTGCCGTTTTTGTCTTTTCTGGCTTAAGCTCGTCCAAAAAGAACACTATGTAGAATATGGCAATAACTTGAAACAAAACACCCAAGCCAAATGACACTAGAAGTCAGAGGGACGTGAAGAAACATAAAGTAAATATAATCATTTTAGCCAACTTGCTTAACCTACTCGTATAGCCAAGTACTCTCATAATGGGTCCACTGGCAATGTTCAGAAATGGCAGTGCTGTCACAAACATGGCAAAGATGCCAAATCGGAACACTCGATCCTCCTCAGGTGTGGCTATGGTGATATAACTGTAAATGCCCATCAAACAGAAGGTGAGTCCGCCAAAGAGTGCCGGGACTATCGCTTCTATATAGGCGCCAAACTCCATCGGCAGTTGGTCGTAAAAGATCGACGAAATCAGCAGACCTGTAGAATAATGTTTAAATAGAATTAAACATATTTGTTTGGTTAACTTAAATGTTACAGTCATCCACAAAAGTATTGGTCATATAACTTTAGTTGAATAGTAAATCAAGTCTTATATACCTATAGTTTATAACACATTTAAAAAGTAAATATATACAAAAACTATTAGAAGCTTCTATAGTCAAGCAAATCGACTGTAAGAGACCCCGTACTTAAAGTGTCATTTAAGTATGAATATGAATATCATTTTTTCATTCAAATCACTTAATTACGACCGGTTAGACCATTGGCAGCTATATAATATAGTTGTCCAAACCCGATCGTGTGTAGATATATAAAGTATATGAAATGATGGCTTTGCATGTAAATTAAATTTGTACGATTTGAGCTATAGCTATTCGATTCTAGTCAAGTGTCTTTAAAGAAAGTTCTGCAAATTTCAATAAATATTAACAATATTTAAGGTTAAAAAGTATTTCTTTTTAATCTGTATATTTATAAAACTATAAGGATTTTTTTAGTTAGTCAGTTAGCTCTAGTCTGTTTTGTGTCAAAAGTAAAAACATAAGACTTAGTTGAATACATTGAAAAATCCTTATGGTGTTATCAAATTTTTGACTTACTGTGTCCACTTACCAGTATACGATAATCCTTCTCCGATAATGGGCACTATCATGCAAGGCTTACGCTTATTGTACCTGTCGGCCCAACCGCCAGCGAAGACTAATATAATTAGCGGGAATATTGCGGCTGAAATGGATGCATAAAACCAGATTAATTAGCAAAAAATCAAAAATGAAATTAATTTATTAATTTTTTAATATTTTAGGAACATTTTATCAATGTTGCATAACATTTTAATTACTGTGTATTAAGTTCTTTAAAAGCATTTAACATGCGTTAATTAAAATTTTGATTACTTAAATCTGAAAGTCAACAATCGAAAGGGAACACTGTACTACTAAAACACCACAATTTGGAAGGCTTTTAAATAAAAAGTATACGCACCGTTTACCAGCCAGAAAACTGGTCTTCACGCAAAAGTTTATTAAATGATCTTGGCAATGAAAATCCAACTACTTGCTCAATGCGGATGCAATGACATTTAATAAACATTTTAATTAATTGCATACTTAACAAAAATTCTAAAAAAAAAAATCAATGCCTAATTACATCTAAAAAAAAATGTGTTTTTGCCTTGTTTGGCTGAAATGCTTAAAAGAAAAACTACAAATCAACGCCACGAACCGGTTTTAGACGCTCTAACGATATTTTGATGATTTAAGACATAAAATGCTAATAAAACTAAACACGCTTTAGTGCTAATTTAATCGACTGCTCTGATAGCTAAGAATAGTTTGGAATTTGAAAGAATTCTTGAGGGAGAAAATCTGGCAAATAATTGCAATTTAATGTTCGAACAACGCGAACATTGTTGTAAGATTTATGGGTAATCAGACCCATACAGGCACCTTGTATATATATACTATATTGAATCATTAGCTATTTGTGCGCACTTTTATATATATGTTAATGTTAATAATTTGTTAGCTGCTTTTGGGAATTTATTTTTAAGAAACCAGTAAGATGAAATATTGGAATGCGAAGCTTCCAAACGGGTTGTACTACGTGCTACACAAGTATAAGAAATTTATAGCCCACAGCTACTTGGTGGAATATTTGGAACTTGGAATAGTTGGTATTACCGATTGGCGCACGCTTTCCCGACACATCAGCGATTAGCACCTGTGTTTCCACTTCCGCCTTGCAGACGGTATCATTGAAGCCAAAGGAGTGGATACCCAATAACTTCTGTTCAGCCGAAGGACCCACTGGAATACCATCATAACTCAAATCATCTGGGCAATTGATATCGAATACGGATTTGTCCAGCATAGCCGTGCAGATGTCCACATTGTAGCCAAGATTCACACGACACGCCTTTTCCAGCGGAAAATTGCGCAATGCGACCAAACTCAAGTAGGTTGCACCGGCATAGAAGAAGAAGAACGGCTCGACCACTAGATATCTGCGATAACGCCATAGTTTTTGGAAATAATTCACTTTGGGCTCCGGGGGAGGCTCCACAGCCCCTTCGGTATTACGGGTTTTTGGCATTTTGAAGCGCAAATTTTATTTGTTTTATTTGGTTTGCGTTTTAGCGGATTCTACATGTTAATCGACATGTCGCGACAAGTTCTAACAACAAACTGTTGTCTCGCCGGACAAGTCGGTGCGAACAACAGCTCGTTACGCACTACAAAAAAAATATATACATATATACGTATACGAAACTTGTTTAATAAATGTTTTATTCTTCTCATTTTTCATTTCATTTTGTTTTGTTTGTTAGATATTGAGTTTTGTCACTGTGACGAGCTTAGAAAATTTGCATACTACTCTCACACTCACTCTCTCTCTCTCCGCTCTCTCAATCATTCCAGCTCTATCTCAATCTGAGCAAGACAAAAACAAATCATTGAAAATTAATTAAATCTTGCACTGCATATAAATGTATGAGAATGAGAGTGAGAAATATGTGAGGCTGCACATTCCGAACTCGTCATTTCAATGGCAGTCAATCAAGTGGTCAATGTCCAAACCTATTTAGCTTACAAACTTTATAAATGTGCTTAAAAATAATTGAAATCGCTGTATTATGTGCAATTAACCGAAGTCGTGTTGGACATTGAATTCACTCAGTCCAGCGATGAGTGCAATTTTGATTTGTGCACACATAATACAGTCTCATCTCTTCTTCCGCGCGTCGCGTCTGCGCCTGGAAGAATACAGCCTCACGATGCGAGCATTTGGGACAAGCGTGGTCTTCGGTGCGCGGTAGCGTGGGATCAGAGATGACATCGGGCACTATGTGCGTCAGTTCGTCGATTTCGTGCATAATTTTGTTCACGTATATGCAATTTGAGTCGGCTTCCTGTTTGTAATCACAATTGCGGCACGCGTACATCAATATTTTGTTGTCTTTATCCTCTTTGGGGTACAGCATGTTGTTGCATTCTTGGCAAAATCGAATACCCACAAAGCCGGGTCCTTCGGTATGCGCGGAGTCAAATAGAGCAGCCATAATTTCTGTAATAAGAGCATTATTTACTATTAACATTTCATATTAGCATGTAATTTACCTGAATCTCGCAACTTCTTGTTGTTTTGTTATAAATTAGAGCTGGAACTAAAAACGATTCCAGAAGCGATGCATCGATGTTTGACTATCTTTACGATATATCGATTTATATATAAGGAATCGATATATATCGTAGAAGCAGTTGTGGGTTTAAAACAGCTACCAATATATAACTACCATGACTTTATTTTCAACTTTTTAATAAATATCACATCATGAAAATCAATGTATTCCACCTGTTTTGCCAATTCAAAAGCTAATAACATCAGACAGGGATGCGAAGCAGCACCATATTTATCGAACAGCTGATTGCATGTTCACGGGAAATGTGAATTGTCCGACGCCAACGCCATTGTGTACGCGTTACGTGCCAGCGCTCGTGGTTCAAACTGTAGGTATTTGTGTTAAACCAGCATAATTTAAGGCTGTTTTTAGGTTTCATAAATTGTAATAGTGATAAGCAAATATACAATTTTCGAATTCTGTTGCATCAGTCAACAAAGTTATTGGAGTAAATAAGAAGCCCTGGCTATCTCTCTCGCTCGTGCATACGCAATTCTTATACTCCGTTCTCTGTTGCGCTTTGTTACAGTCGAGATCTCGATCGGCATACGACGACTTTCATTGACGCAAGTTTCACATTTAATTAGAGAAACTACAGCTACGGCAGTGAGTGTGCGAGTGTGTAATTCAAATGTAATGAGTAAAAAGAAAAATTTCAACAAGCAGTAGGCATAAAAGTGTATAAAAATATCAAATATTTGGCTACGTTTCCTTTAAAGCCGGCAATAGAAATATTCAATATTGAAAAGTATGCAACAAATTTCAATTTCTTTTTAGAATTATTTCAACCCTAAATATATTTTTCACAGCGCGCAGAGCATATACCCAGAGTGAGCGAACTTGTTGCGTTGCGTGTTTTTTTTTCGTATTTTTATTCGTTTCTTTTCAGTCAGCACGTAGCGTGCTCTCGCTCGCTCTCTTTCGATCAGTCGACGCCGCCATTTTTATTGTGCGCTGCTTCTAGGCGTTGCTGACGTGACGCTGCTGGCAAACTGATCGAATTAAATAAATCACGAGCCTAAAAGTAGGCTAACTTACGCAACACCACTGATCCTTGGAATCCTTTATATTCCACAGAGTCCTTTGAACATTATTCTGGCAATGAGCGTCAACAAGGAACGCAAAATGACCGACGCTCCCGCCTCCAGTAACAACGATGGCGGAACTGTGATCAAAATAGTGGATGTCGCCCAGATTGTATCACCCAAGGAAAAACGGCCCAGCACACGCATGAAGCTACTGAACGATGTGGCCAAAAGTGCCAGCAAAACACCCTCAAACTCGGCTCGTGTGAAGCAGGAGAAGCGCACAAGCATCAAGATACTTAACAACGATGAGACGACAACTAGTACTCCCAAAAGCGACAAACGGGCTGCCACCAAAACCGTCAGTCCCACTGCAAGTGTTAAGATATTGAACGAGAAGCGTTCGTCAGCGACTTCCACACCTGTGGAGACGGCCAAGATTAAAACGTCACCCAGCAAGAAGAAGAAAATGGATCACTATGTGCTGCAGGCCATCAAGAGTGAGAACAGCAAAGCGGACAACACATCCACCTCCATTGTGGTTGAGGATGAGGACACAATTGACTTTATTTTGGCTGAGAACGATGACATTGATCTGGGCGCAGCCAAGGCCAATGACGATGAGTTTGTTGTCTCGGGCGTGGAGGAGGATGAAGATGATGAGGACGAGGCTCTGGGTGAGGGAAGCCCTAATCGCACTAGTGGCACCAATAGCGACCTCAAGGAAATGGTGGAGCACGTGTGCGGTAAGTGCTACAAGACATTCCGACGCGTAAAGAGCCTCAAGAAGCACTTGGAATTCTGTCGCTACGACAGTGGCTATCATCTGCGCAAGGCGGACATGCTCAAGAACCTGGAAAAGATCGAACGCGATGCGGTGGTCATGGAAAAGAAAGACATTTGCTTCTGCTGCAGCGAGAGCTACGACACCTTTCATGTGAGTACAATAAACACTAGCCAAAGATTTCAACTAATTTGTGGCTTTTTAACAGCTGGGTCACATCAACTGTCCGGATTGTCCCAAATCGTTCAAGACACAGACGAGCTACGAGCGTCACATCTTCATTACTCACTCCGAGCTCAACGATTACCCCTGCTCCATTTGCAATGCCAAGCTCCGCAGTGCTGCGCTGCTGAAGCTTCACGAGGAGCAGCATCAATCACGTGGCAAACCCTTTGCCTGCAAGATCTGCGGCAAGGACTTTACACGCTCCTATCATCTGAAGCGGCATCAGAAGTACTCCTCGTGCTCGGCTAATGAGAATGACACCATGAGCTGTAAGGTGTGCGATCGTGTCTTTTATCGTCTGGACAATTTGCGTGCCCATCTCAAGCAGCACCTGGGCACACAGGTGGTCAAGAAACCGGAGTACATGTGCCATGTGTGCAAGAACTGTTTCTACAGTCTGTCCACCTTGAAGTAAGTGTTCTAAATGCTTTTGTCTTACGCCTGTTTTTAACGTTTTATGTCATACTCTGTAGCATTCATATACGCACACACACGGGTGAGAAACCCTTTGACTGCGATCTGTGTGACAAGAAGTTCTCCGCCTTGGTGGCACTCAAGAAGCATCGTCGTTACCATACGGGTGAGAAGCCCTACACCTGCACAGTGGTAAGTACTTAAAAGCCTTAATCTTTCCTGCTTTTACTATATTGGTTTACTTATCGTGTCCACAGTGCAGTCAATCGTTTGCGGTTAAAGAAGTGCTCAATCGCCACATGAAGCGTCACACGGGCGAGCGTCCACACAAGTGCAACGAGTGCGGCAAGAGCTTCATTCAGGCCACTCAGCTACGTACTCATTCCAAGACGCATCTGCGTCCCTACGCCTGTTCGCTGTGCACCCAAAAGTTTAAGACAGAGAAACAGTAAGTTGCACACACTCCAAAAGAACTATAAGTCTTAAGCTAATTACAACTTTCTTTGCTTACAGACTTGAGCGCCACGTTAAGGAGCACACACGCCAGAAGCGTGCCAGCTTCGCCTGTCCTGACTGCCCACGTAGTTTCCGCACCACCGTACAGCTCAAGGAGCACATTGATGCCGGTGATCATTCGCGTAGGTTTTCTACACTTTACTCAAGTTGTGCTGAAATAATTTTTTATATATTTCTAGCTGTTAAAACGACACGTGCCAAGCGCACGGCCAAGGTGATTGAGCGCACGGATTGCGCCATTTGTGACAAGAACTTCGATAGCACCGAAACATTGAGGAATCACATACGCAATGTTCACGAATGTGATCCCGATGATATCTTTGGCACCGGACCACCAGCCAAGCGTCGAGCCAAAAAGGCCATTGTGATAGCGGATGAAGTGGAGGATGACGACGATGATGCCGACGAAGATGGCGAGGAAGCTGAAGAGCTGGACGAAGAGGAGGCTGAGGAGGTATTGCCAAATACTTCTGCGGGCTCACTTATCTCCAGCAAAACAAATGACAATGGCGTTGTGGTACGCGAATTCCTGGTGGACGAAGGCGATGGTAATGCCCAGACAATAATGCTGGAGAATGAAGTCTATACGATTTTGCCCTTGGAGGGTAGCAACGCCGCCGAAGCCGCTACGTCCGGCAAGGGCGTCAAACCCGAGTCCAAAGACAAGGACAAGCAATCAAAGGTTGTTTCACCGGTGGTGAAAAAGGAGCAGCGTAAATCTCTTGCTGCCAGCTTGGCAGCTGCCATTGCTGATAATCTGGAGGAGCAAGTCAGCGAAGATGATTTTGCCGGCGAAGTGCTGACCGAAGAGGATCTAAAGTTGAAGGAGAACATTGCCAAGTTGATTGACATGCTCGTTGATCCGCAGACACTCAAGAAATATGGCTGGCCCAACAGCTCCGAGGAGACGGTTTTATGCAAGGTGATCGAGAACTGTGGCCACGATCTGGCAAAGGGAGGCGAAAACTACGCCGAATTGGATTACGGCAGTCGCATGCGTGAATATTGTAAACTTTTGTTTACTGTTGTCATCCACAATGATTCGATCAAGTCGCTGTTGAATAACTTTCCCATTGACGATGTCATCGAGTATGTGCTGGGCGATGAGGATCAAGAGCAGGAACTGGAGCTCGGCAAGGGCGAGGAGAAAGAGAACGACAAGTCCGATACGGAGACCACACGACTGGATGCTGTTGAATCCGAGGCTTAAACAGTTATCGTTCGATTGTAAATATTAGGTTGAGAGAAGTGTATTCACAATTTGGCTAAGATTCGTTTTGTTTTGGCCTGTTTTTTTGGTTTTGGTTTGAACACTAAGTGACCTTAAAGTGAGCAAAGTATCAAGTGTTACCATCCATTGAATGAGAGCGTGTTTTTTATATAACGCTTTATCTTTATCAAATACTATTTTTATATATACTATACAACTCTATGAAATATATATAAATTTAAACAATTCATTTGCTTATTGCTGTTCCATTAGCATTTTAAGTATGCGCTCGTTGTTCTGTAGAATCTTGTGACGACTCTCGTCCACCAGCTCCTTGTACTCGGTAATACTGGCCTCAGTGCTCAGCAGCTGCTGCTTCAGTGGCTCCGTTGCGGATGCAGTTAAGCTCCTTTCCCGCTTCAGCTCGGCAGCCGCTTGGGTGTAGGTGTCCCGCCACATGGTCAGCTCCAACTGCATGGCATCAATGTCCTCGGGTATGAAGTCCATTAGTTTACCCAGCGGATTCACCGATTTGGTCAGCGTTTGGATTATGTCCCGCAGATCATTCATCTGCCGCGCCGAACTCTGCCGTGTGCCGGACAGATTTTGTGTCCTCTGCTGCTCCTCCTTGGCGGCATCGCCACTCTGCTGCACCAGTTCCTTCTGCGTCTCCAGGATCTGCTGCACTAGGCGTCCCTGTTGCGCATCTTGATCGGGTTGTGCATTCTTATCGCCCGCTTCAATGTCATGAGCATGCGCATCCTCGATAATCACCAAGTTCTCGCCATCGTCATCGAAGTCACCGAATGTCTCCAGCTTCACATTGATGCCAGACATTTTGACCTGGTCATTTGGCTGTAAAACAATCTCCACGTTGCGGCGACGCGGTGCTCCCGGGCGTGCGGACGCTGGACGTGCACTGGGC
Source organism: Drosophila nigrodunni (assembly GCA_020829145.1). Lineage (NCBI taxonomy): Eukaryota > Metazoa > Arthropoda > Insecta > Diptera > Drosophilidae > Drosophila > Drosophila nigrodunni. The sequence continues at coordinate 27,837,960 of JACVCZ010000001.1, forward strand.
GGACGCAACGAGGTGCGTGGACGTGTCACGGAACCATTTGAGTCCTTGGAGTTCTCACGCGTAAAGGTACCCTCCCGCTCTCGCTCCTTCTTGTTATCTATTTGGTTCTCCGTGGCTGGCACAGTGGGTGACGCTGTCTTCTCCTGCTCCTCCTGTACCGCCTTGGGCAACGCTTGTGGCTCGGCTTCTGGTGCTGGCTGCCGTTGATTTCCACTAGACCGACGACTTTTGCTAGAGGACTTGCGACTCTCGGGCTCCGTGTTAGGCAAGGATTCCGCCGTGGTTGTTGTTGATGGCGGTGTAGGTTCCTTGCTGGCTTCCACAGCTGCCACAGGCGGCACACTTGCCGGTGGACTCTTCTCCGCACGGGATTTGCTTGGGGCTGCGGGTGACGCTGGCTTCACTGGCGACGGAGCTGCAGGAGCAGCTGTTGGTGCCGGTGCTGGTGACATGGACTTTATGTCACTTTCCGTCGACGCTTGTTGCTTCACTTTCGTCGTTGTCTTCACTGTGGGCGAAGGAGTCTTCTTGGAGCTCTGCCTGCTCAGCTTGGACTTGGCTTCCGGGTCCGGCGATGGCTTCGATCGGCGTGCCGCCTTCTCCTTAATAGGTGGCGTGGTGCGTGTCGTCTTCTCCGTTGCCTTGCGTAGCTTCTGCTCCTGCGGTGAAATGCGCTTCTCGCGCCGCTGCACTGCATCTTCCTTGCCAGTTGGTGAAATTTGTTTGCCTGTAGTTTTCTGTTCCTTGGCTTTGGGTGCAGCCTTTGGCTTCTCCGTTTGTCCATGGGCCTGAAGTACCTGCTGCACTGCATTCTGCCAGTCCAGACGCTGCTCCGCCACACTGGCCATGGCCTGCAGCAGCTCATTGGTCAGGTGGGCCTCCTGCCCAGCCACAATCTTCGAGGTGCGCACTTTTAGATCCAATTTGGTGGTGAGCTCTAGAGAATTACGTGGAATTTACTATATAATTGTATACTTTTCTACTACTTACTTGTTACATCTATCATCTTTTGCAGAAATCGTGTCTTGTCATTGCTGTGAGTGTGGGGAAATTTAACTAGAAACCAGTTGAGGGCACTACCACAAACTTACCGATCCCCTATGTTCTCGAAAAGCTGCTCCTCCGGCGCATAGAGTCCCTCAAAGCAGCCCGTTTGCTGTATGAACTGCAAAGATGTTTAGCAAATAAAAATCGCTGAAATTTCTTTAGATGATTACCGCATTGAACACATCCATGAGGTAGCGAAATGGTGGCTTCCGCAGCAGCTTCTCGGTGAGCGGAGGCTTCTTCAGGAACTTGCCCAGCGCCACTTGGGTAGCCTTTATGATGGCGGGATCCAGCTCCTGCTCAGACATCTTCCACCAAAACTGAATGCCTTTGAAAAATTATTAATTTTGTTTGTTTGTTCCTCGTTGTCCTGGCAACGTGGCACCAGCGCAAGTCCTGGGACTGCGCATGCTCCAATCAGGAAATAAAATGTCACAGTTTGTTTATATTTCTAACACATTTGCTTAGTTTATTTTATTTGTTTATAAAATCTTCTAATACAATTTTGATTTATGATTTGGCCTTAGGAAAGGAATTTTCTTTTTTGGGGTTTCAATTTGTGATTTAAATTTGTTTTGGGAACGTGTTTAAACATGGAATGCGCTTGCACAAACGTGTTTGATTTCGAATAACAAATAAATAGTCAATTAAATTAGTTGTATGTTGGCCAATCAACAAATATTGCAAATAGCAGTCATTTAGTTATTACATCCATAAGTTTTCTAAATTTATAACTAATATATTGTGAATTAAGATTAATAATTCTCTCTCATAACTAAGTTTTACAAATTAAACGTGTAATTAAAGCTAGTCATACAAAAAGTATATGGTATGTAAACTTAATTGTGGGGGCGGTTGGGGGTAAGACGGAGGCGTGGCAGGACCTTGCAAGCAAATTGGCGGCAATTACAAAGGGGCTGACAGTTGGATTAACAATAAGATCAAAACATTCGACAACTGAGTCGTCGTCATCATCATCATCATCAGACGATAGTATGTAGATAATAGGTAATATATAGTACAGGTTTAAATAGCGCAGCGCTTATAACATATAGTTAATCATACATACATATATATATGTTTATGTTTATGTGTTGTTTGTCGTACATAATTTACATTTAGTGTTTTCTTTTTATAACTTTCTCAGTGCGCAGCAATTAAAAACAATTTGTAAAATCAACACTCTCACACACAATCATCATAACTCTTTTTTTTATACGGTATATTAAACTAGTTCTTGTTGCTGGCTATCCAATATATCCAATGATATCACAAGAAGCTGCTACAATTCAAAGAAATCATCCTGTTGCTTCTCCAATCGCTTCAATGAATTCTGTACACGACGCGTCTGTGTCGTGTTCAAAAGCTGTGCCGTATCCGAGGAGTTACCGCTGCCCGTGGAGCTGTGCCTCTGATGGTTCGGCGGACGATTGTTGTTGTTCTTGTAGGAGTTGTTCAGCTGATGAGTGCGACGCTGGGGGAATACATCGGTGCTGGCACTGATACAAATATCCACATCGCTCTGACTGTTGACCAGACTGCAAGAGCAGATCAAATGGATTAGTAGGGAAATCTTTAAAAGGGGATTTGTATAGTCTATGCCACTTAAAGATTTAATTTATTGATGGAATTGGGTAGAGAAAGCAATTAAAAATTCTTATTGGTTATCAAAATGTTTAATTTTAAAAGGGCTTAAAAAAGTATAAGCATAAATAATTTCCTCTTAATTGCGGTTTATAAATCTTTCTCTTAAAATCACTATTTTAAAACCATTGAACAATATAAATAAAAGTTTTAATCAAATAGTTTATTTCTCAATGAAGTGTGACTTCATGAATATATTCAGCAGTTTGCTTGCGGTTTGAAAATGATTTTAATATTTAGCTTTTTAATTAGTCTCGTCCGCAAATAGTGTATTTAGTCAAGTAGACATTAAATGTGTTTAAAATCCAATACTTTTAACAATACTAAATAACATTTAAATAGGGGCTCTCAGCAGTTAATTTTGATAAGCAATCAAAATACTTTAACATCACAGCAAGAAATAAAGGACGAGAATAGATCGAACAAAGCGTATAATAATTAACACTGATTTATGTTAAAAATTAAATCAAAATATTAGAGTTATAATATATATAGAGTAATCTAATTTTCTTAACAGCTCTAACGGGTTTCACCAGACTTTCCTTATCTAACTATTTCTACTGGACATAGACTAGAGCACTTGTATCAACTTACTCCTTGGAACGTTCGACGTATTTGCGCGACTCGGAAATGGTGTTGTCAATCTTGTTGAGGAAATCGTTCATACACTTGCGATTCTCCTCCTCGGGCGTCATGGCAGCCACCGAGTCGAGTGACTTGCTCTGTTTGCTGTTGCATGGACCGTGATGATGATTGTTCATCATTGCTGGATCCTCATCGCTGCTCTGGACAAGTAGTTCGCCGGCAATAGAGTAAGGACGTGGTGGCGTGCTGTGCATCTGAGCGGAACGTGAGCTCGATGAGCTGCTGGAGATGTTGGTGTTGCAGCTATTGTTGCTGCCACCGCTGTTGCTATTATAGCAATTGGTTTGACTCAAATTGTTGGCATTGTTGAGTGCCTCACGTTGCACATTCGCATCGGGTGTGGTGGGTGGTGAGGCAAGGGCATCGACAAGCATTTCACCACCGCCATTGGCCTGCAGATAGTAGGGTGATGTCTTCTCCACCGGAACCAGCAGGAATTGACGCAAGAACAGGCTGTCCGAGGCAAACAGTCGATTGGCCCGACGTATTTGTTCCGTCTGCATTAAACAAAGAAATTGTATAATTATAAGTAACTGATTGATTGATCGGTCGCTTGATTGATGGATGGATAGCTGAGTTGGTATACAAGACACCTGAATGATTCATTTGCCTAATTGTGACAAGTCCAACTGGAATTTGTCTTAACAACGTCTCATTATCTAATTTGTTATTTAAGACCAGTTTCTAATGCATATAAATTGTATTATCTGCATATTTATTTGGCTGCAGCATTTCTTCGCTATCTGCTGCTGATAAGCGATAAGATCACTAGACATGCGGTCGGTTCTGCAGTTGTGTACACGCCCTCTATACCCCTGATTGCTCCCCCTTCCCTGTACACCCCTATTCCCTACCTCGACTCTTTTAGAAACCTAGTTTTTAGTATCTCGGGTGTAATGCTATCTTATTTGTCCAAGTCACTGTCACTTTTGATAGACTCCCGTGCAGGTGTGGACCTGCTCATAAATTAGAAAAGAAACGAGGCGAAAGGCTGGCGAGGAGTGCAACCAACTGAAAAATACCTTGTAGGCAGAACGACTACTTCAAAATCGAATCAAGCATAAGGAAATCAAAGAGTACATTAGCTACTAACGTTACTACCACTGCTATTCAAGAATATATACCACTCCCAGGCTTACAGCTACCTCATTAGGTGTGCTACATGCTTTTAACAAGTTTATAACACCCAACGCACTGGGTAACACAACTAAACGCGTGCTGGAACGCCTACAGCTTGAATTTCTACGCAAAGTGTGATTCCACCAGCTGTTTCCCAAGCCTAGCATACCCGCTTTCCTTACTTACTACCGGGTTAACTGTTAACGATGCATTTGCTTGCGGCTTAAGCATTTGCTCTGATTATTAAATCGATAATACTAAAATTTAGCCGACATTTGTGGATGGCATCCAAGTTTAAAGTATTTGCGTGCCACACGACACAATGGGAAGCCATTCCGAGTTCCCACCTGGTACACACACACACGCGTACACCTGTGAGTTACGGTACAACTCGTCTGGCTGATTCAATCAATAATTATGGCAAATGGAGTGCTAGTGTTTACTACACATTTCTCACTTACCGTTGCGCCATATTTGAGGGAAATTCCTTGCAGTGTATCCGTCTTCTCGACGGTGTGTCTGATGAGGATTTCATTGTTCCTCATGCTGTTGCAGCAGGTGCTTCCGTACTTCTTAAGAGTACGTGAAGAGTCGCGTATCGATTGCTTTTCGTTGAACATGAATTCGGTGTCATCCATATCAGGCACGATCTCTTGAAACTGCAATTACAAGCAAACAAAATACATCAATGTCTTTCTGTCTCATTTTCTCACTCTCTTTCTATTTCAGTAGTTTTTTTTTGTAAGACAACAAAAACTGTACAGCTGTGATGTCATTAAATTTGGCGTAAGTTGTAAAGCACAGAAACACATATAATATACACACATATATCTATAAATATACATGCAGGTACTGTGATTATTTCGCTGCCTTAATTAGGCCCACACTCACCCGAACTCCCTCCCCGTAACCCGTTAGAGAACTGCACTGAAGCAAAACGAAAGTCAAAACCAATACAGTTGCAAGATTTCAACTGATTTCGATTGCATTTCACTTTTGCTAATTGCAAAATTCACTGGTGTTCACTACTTGAAATTTGGCTTGTTTCTGTTGTTGTTTAACCATAAATCTTTAACTTTATTTTGATTTTGTTTCTATTTCCGTACGATACCGTTGATTTTCAGTTGCGTTTACTACGTGTTTACAAGTTGTTGTTGTGTGGTGTGCTGCACAGTGTGACCGTAGCACTCAGTCAACAAAAAGACATAGTCAGCTGCACAAAGATACCATAGTCTACATTTTGCCCAATAGAGATGGGCAGCCCCAGTAAGCGCTCTCACGTTCTATCTCTCTCACACTCAGGTACATTGTTTGGACGCTGTCCGTTAAATTTACAAACCAAATAATTTCCCTCTAGTTCCCATTTTCTAGTCCTGCACCAATCTATTACCAGGTAGTAAGAGAAAAAATACTAGTAGCAGTGATTTATGTGGGACATTTATGTTATCTGTTATCGATATTGCAATTGTGTGATGCATACAGAGTTGCAACTATAACAAGGGAGCGCGAGTTTATCTGCCTTTTGTTTTGGGTCGAATGCTAATTTGCGACTGTCTTTATATTGCTTACGAGAGCGGATAATTTTATTTTATTTTTGTTCACGTGATAGTTAACAACGCAAACACCTTTTCATGTATTTGCTGGTGTTTTGTTAGGCTTAAACCTGTTTGGACAAAGCAGCGCGATGTCGACCCAGTCAACAAAGACAAATAATAAAATACACCAACTGCCGCTGCACATACATATGTATGTACGTGTGTGTGTGCATGTATGGAAATTAGCAAACGAATTGCCGGCATGAGTTTTAATTAACATGTGACTAGAGCCATGTAGGTATTTCTTAATGATATCTGCATATGAAATTATAATTTAAGATTTTAATGCACTCTTGCAAACGTTGCTAAATGCAATTAATTACTTCCTAACACTCCCACGGCAAAGAACATGAAAGCAACACACACACACATGCATATTTATGTAGTTCTCGTCGTGTGCATGTGTGAGTGCATACCATGGTGTTAAGGTCAACAACAAGTTGTCGCCATTGTTTTCTGTACAAGAAAAAATGCCCCAATAATTTGTACATAAAGAATTTTATAGGTGAGCGAGAGAGCGCTCTCTATTTTTGTTTGGTAAATATTTAACTAAATATCGCAGCTGATAAGCCGATTTATTTTATGTCTTCAGTTTCAGTTTCACCTAAATTTTGCTCGCATAGATATTGTATGTACACACACAAATACTCATGCACATGCATACAGGGTGTACCTGTGGGTGTATTAGAAAAACGGTCATTGACATGCATAAGAAGATCACACAAACTGATCACGCGCCGCCGGGTTTCCCTCAGCAAACTTTGCTAAATAACACACAAATATATACAAACATTTTATATGTAGGTTTATATATTGCTATACTACTGTGACTACTTGCATGCACACATCGCTGATTTATTTATAATGCTGTGAAAGCTTTAAAATTGTCCATTCCCAGCACAAATTACAGCCATCGAAGTGATTTAATGATCGTGATTTCTGATCTGTGATCTTTTGATGGGAAATCACCGTTTTATTAGCAATTGTGTTTATTTACCCAGTGAGACAAGTAGAAGAAGAAGATACCTTTAATACGATATGCTAATTATTTATTGTTGCTGTTTTACTATTGTTTATACACTGACTGTCTGAGTTTTCGTACAGCTTCAGATTAAAAGACGCTAAATAGAAACATCACACAAGGCAGACAGTGAGACAGACAGACGGGAGACTGGAGTGCAAGTCTTCAAAAAGATACTAATAATAATAAAGATCGCACGTCTCCACATGTGACTCATTAAACTTGTCTTTGGTTATTTGGCTCAGATTAGAATTATGCACTTGTTTCAGAAACACATTTCGCCATGTCCCCTGGAATTTCAATTTTGTGTCTAGCTAATTTAAAAGCAATTTTTTGTGCGGTTTTTGCGGTAAGGGCAGTAATAATTACGTAGACGCATAAAAATATCGATAACGATATGGAAACGGATACTGAATGAATATGTATACTAGGTGTGTGGCTAAACCATTTAACTTGGGGCTGTAAAAATGGTGACAACAGCTAAAGAAATAGAAAATTGAGCTTTAAAACTCTAAATTTTAGTTTGAATGTTATATAGCTGAAATATATAATTAAGCTATGCAATTTTGACCCTGAATAATCCAGAAACATATTACTGACAGCTTATCGTATTAATCCCCGATTTCTTGCTGTGTACCTTTATATTTAAATCAATTACAAGCTGACGTTGTTTGTTTTTAAAGACGTTTGGAGTAATTTGATTATACTAAATATATTTATAGGTACATTTACCGATTTCCATGTGATCAATCTTCATAAACTTTGCAAATTCAAGTTATATTCCTATAATGACGCTACACTCGAAAGAATGATTGATTGCTTTAAGAATTTAATTAATTTTCGCCATTAAATCGTAGATGGTTGTATTATCTTTTTTCCCCCTTTTTCTTTTTATTTTGTCGTCGTTTTTTGTCTGATTTATTCCACTCTCTTGACTTAACCTTTAGTGACTAGCAGTCAACGGTTGTTATTTGTTGGCCAAAACGGCTGGTCGATAAGATTGCGATTGTTTTCGAGTAACAGCATTTATTTTTAGTCAATGTGCTGAATTTATAGACAGCTTAAAATATGATAGATTCTATATAGTAGTATAGATATATAAAGTAGCTAATGGAAACAAAGGGCCGTGTCTCATGTCGCTTGAATAAAGGAGCAGTACACATTGGGTGTCGCTGGTAATCAAAGAAAGACACGTTTATGATATGGCATGATTCTATTGGGGCCTCTCAAGGTTGCCAGATTGTGTAAATATAGCGATAGCTACGTGGGAATATGATTATTTCATTTACTTTATTTATTTCGATTTGATTTCTTGTTTGTCAATTCTCGCTCTCATTATGGATTATTTCTGCCGTTTGTGCGTCAGTTGGATTCTTTCTTGTCTCTTGTTTTCTTTCAATATATATACATAAACGAAATTCAGAATGTAACCTGTAGATTTTTGTAGAGTATTTCGTATAATCCGCCCAACCAACCGGTTCAACAATGAGCACAAGCACAAAAAAAACTAACTATATATAGAAATAATACCTAGAATTCTGAATTTTAAACCGGTTAAAGTGTGAAAATGCAGCAGGAAATAGTTATAACCGATCCACAATGACACACTACCTTGAAGAACTGATTGTTAAAGATCTCCATCAACGTTAAATGGAAGATCCACTGAGTCACTGCTTTGTTGGCGTTTCCCCATTTGATTGTGGGCTTTTTCGCACCTTAATTGCAGAAATTTTATATATATTGCTTTTGAAAGACTTGTCGTCAACGCATATGTATATATGAGGGTATATACTATAGACACTACTGAGCACAAAAGAAGGTAGGGAAAGTTGGGATTTTTTAATATTTTCAGAAACGATTTTCGAGTAAAATTTCATTTAACACTTAAACACACCTCATCAGTTCCAAAAACCAATAAGTTTTTATATTTTTAGTATTTTGCATTACTTTATTTCTTAAAAACAAATTATTAATTTTATGCACACCTATTTTTGTGCCCCTAAGTGTCTGCTCGTCTGCGTGGGAGTGGAGGTGATAATGATTTCAGGGGCGTTCGAACGGGGGGGGGATTGGCCTGAAGCCACTGTTTGTTTTCAGGGCAACCCGCACATTTTATGGCCAAAACAGCAACAGTAACAGAAATGTTAAGGTTTCCAACAAGTTGTTAATCTATTTCTGTTTAGCATTTCAAGTTGCCCTCATTGTGTGTGTTAGCCAACTGAAGGGCAGCCCAAAAGCCCAATACCAAAGACTGCAGACAGTTATGGTTATATATGGCTTGAAACTATAACTAACGATTATGCACATTTGACTGAATTGTGTAGTAAACAGTACAGTGAAGCTGCTCTAGAGAGTAAACTGCGTTCAAAGCTTTTTTCATGCATTTTAAGTGTGGCTAATGTGTTATTACCATTTTAAAGCGCTGGAAAAAATCGTTTTATTTAGGAGATTGACGTCAAAGGAGTTTTTCTATTTACCCACTGGTATGTGCGTCATTTTGAATGCGGTTTAGAAGAGTTTTTAAGAAGTAAATAGTCCAAATTCAACGTTTTCTAAGTAAAAGTTCTCAAAAGTCGAACTAAACTGCCCTCATACCCCTAACCAAACTGTTCATGCCCTGATCAGTCTGAACAAAGACTTTTCTTCAAAGGAATGTCTAAAATTTCAGTGCGTTTTTGTTTGCACTTAGGCAAGCTTGACTGTGCTATTTTTAGAGCTGTCTCGCATTTCAACAGACGCTTAATTTGAGCAGAAAGCATTAAACCAGTTTTCCACATTAATTGAATTAGTTGAGTTGAATACCTGATTTCTTGCAGTGTATGCGGTTGTCTAAGCCGCAAGAACTCAGTGAACGCACCTTAAAGCCAACAAAATGGTGACTGCCTCTTTGTGGCTAAAACCGGCCTGCGGCTTGCAACTTTGGCTTGGAATTGGGCTCGGTCTTGGGGTCTTTGTGATGGTAGTTGGCTTAAAAGTGGTTGCCAATGAACCCGTCGAGGAGCAACTCAAGGCTAAGGATATTTTTAGATCGAAGTAACAAAGAAACAAAGCGAGTTTCTGCTGCCGCTGTTGTTGTTGAGCTGTGCATTGGCCTAATTAGCAGCTAACAACAACAACAACAACATAAGCGACTGCTAAAAGCAAAATGCATTTGGCTTATTCACTCGTGCACTCATTTGCAATTCAGACAGAGTCGCACAAGTTGGCCGACTGCTTTTAGCCAGATGTGTGCGAGTGTGTATGTATGTGTGTTGAGTTTGTGGTAAGTGTGTGTGTGTGTGGCAGCTTAGTCATCACCTACTCCGCTGGTTCGTTGGCCACGATCAACTGCCTGGGGCACGATTCGTGCCACAACGAGGCAAACATCATCAGCCCATGTTGCACACACAGTGGTGGCAACGTAGACCCTGTACTTGCAACAAGTAAGGAGCATAGCTTTTTATGAATTCCCATTTAAGCTGCAACACTTAAAAATAAATGATTTTTTTATTTACTCAAGTGTTTTTTACAGAAATTTTTAAATGCCTCAATTAAATTTACACATTTTGTGTGTTTTCTATAAGCTAATCCAGTTGGGCTTAAATTAAACAGCTTTATAGAACGGATCAGTAGAAAAAAATCTTAGCTGGGAAAATCTTACTACAGGGTCTTCTACAGTCCACTCCCTCGCTCTGTAGCCTATTCCTATTCTTTTGTGGCTGTTGTCTTGGGTAATTCGAGAGCATTTCGACATGATCGTGTTTCATGAGAATAGATGGATAATTTATATTATTGTTAACCGTTTGCCTGCTGATGACTGAAATCTTTAAATGCGGTTAAGTACTTTGGCTACAGTTTCACATCAAATAAAGCAACAAAAACCAAACTCTTTGAATAGATCTTGGCTCAGACGATGACGTTAGCAACGCTTTGACTTGTTGCCATTTTTTGCTGTTTCTGTGTGTTGCCACAGCAACAGGCAGTTGACTGAATTGGCCAAAAAAGAGCTAACGACCGCGAGTTGGCGTGACTTCATTATGGCTTTCTATGTACAACTAGATACAAATGTATCTATATAGTGCTACAGAGTTGAGGCTCTATTTGATCTTTGATTCATTCATGACCGCGCGGGATCTTTGTTATATTTCGCACTTAACTGAATTTCCCCCCTTTTGTGGCCTAAACCAGAGTTTGTTAACTGCTCAGAGTTTAACGATCGCACCTCAGAGACTCGGAGACTTGTAAAGTTCTCGTAAACCTAACCTAACCCAACCCCAAGAAATAACTAACTTAAAATAGACGCTAATACGGGGAATTAGTGAGCTGTTCTAAATTTAATTATTATTACTTTAATTATAAGGTTTAAATGTAGTATTATTTTATTTTTTATTGTTTCTACTTACTTGGGAATGCAATTTCCAGTCCTTGTAGGCCTTTACAATGTAATCCATTTTTGTAAATTTTTGATTTGTTTTGTTTTTTGTTTATTGTTCTTCCGTTATGACAAATAATCTACAAAAGCATAAAATATACTCAGTATATATGTGTGGGCGTGTGTGTGTGTGTGTTTGTAAATGTATTTCACTCTCACTTATCGCATATGTTTTTGTTTTTCTGTTTGCCTTTTGTTTTGCTTTTGCTTTTATCAATTGTTTTTAATTCAAGCACGATGGATTTTTATTTTTGCACAATTTTTGCTCTATTTGAAATCTATTAATCATGATTACATCTCCTCAAATTTGTGCATGAGCCAAGGCCATAGAGCACGAGGGAAAGGAAGTAGCAAGGGAGTGGGAAAGAAAGGAAGGAAAGAAAGAAATCGTTTTTGTCTCTGCACTTGTGCAAATCTCCATCTTCAGTGCGGCATTTCATAATATGACTCGTGTACAGGTGTTTCTTTGTGTGCGTGTGTGTGTGTGAATTTGTTTTCCGTCTGCGACAACGTCAAAGCGACAACAACGCGTGTACCGCATTTCGTGATCTTTAGCAGTTGACGTTGTGCTTTTTATCTACGAAACTTATTAATTTATTTTTTTTACTCATTTTTTTATTTTTAAGATTTTTCGTTGTTGACAACAAGACGTTTGTCTGCAGCACAATGGGAAATGCATACAAAAAAAAAAGGAATACAAGTGCATACACCTACTCAAATACACACACTTGCACACTTGCACGCCCACCCACACATGCACATCAGAAATACAGTTAAATATTTTTAATAATTGAACGGTTGTTTGGCAACAGATGCTGACACTTGACAACAATCACCAAAAAAAGCTCCAACTCAAACTGTTTATGCGCGATTTCTGCTCTATGTGTAGGTATGTGTGTGTACATGTAGTTGTATTTTAATGGCAACCTCTTTTTTATATTTTGTTAAATTTTGTTTTTGGGCAGTCACTGGCGCACACATTCACATACACACAAACACTCACACAAATGAAACTGACAGCAAAGACGACGGCAGTGGTTGTGAAGGGGCGGCGACAACGGCGAGCGGTGTGGAATGTTTTAGATGGCGGAGGTGCTCAGATTTTCGCAGCGCGCACACGACTTAATACTAAATACTAACACTAATAACGACAACAACAACAATGCAGCCTAGCAGTGCTGGCAGACCAACCAACTTCAAGTAACGCTCGATAACAACTGACTGACTGTCCCAGCTCCAGTGAGCTCTCCAACTGACGCCAGCAAATGATCGTCAAAGCTTGCGAGAGCGTCAGCAGCAATAACGGAAGCTCTCTCGCTCGCATACACACACGTACTCTTACGTTTGTGTTGCTCACATACGCTCTCCCTCTCTCTATTTCTTTAACGTCAATGCAGCCTAATACGTTTAATACGTACGTTTGTGCAGTGTCTGGAGAGCGGCATTGTATGCAATTTAAGAATGGATAATAAAGCGCAGACGACGTTATGTATACAAAGGTATTAAAGCACAGTCACACATACATACACACATACAGAGGTGTAACATGTAATAAGTAAACTGGAAGAATCTCTCAAATGTTTGTGTAAGTGTTCTACGCCTACGCTGCCGAAATTAAATATGTGTATGTGTGTGTGAGTGTACGATGATTGTGCTGGTTTAAGTGATAATCATTTGTTATTGTTGTTGATAACATGTAATCAAAGAGAAAGCCACTTGTAGGCATCAAATTCAGAGCCGAACTGTGGCCTGGTCTTGCCCGATAACAAACAAAGGTATTTAGGTACTAACCAAGATGGGATCCCTTTCCAACGCCTTGGAAGTATGTGTGTGTGTGTTAGTGTGGAAATGCGCAATTAGAAGCGACTTATTGTGGAAACCTAAAGAAGTTTAACGAGTGGAAATGGGGACTTTTCATATGACTAAATATAAAAAAAACTTATCATTTTGATGATGACTATCTGAACATGTTATAGTGCCAAGATAAGCGATGAGTTCGAGTCAAACAAGGCAAAGCACTAAAATAAAATAGAAAAAAAAAGAATCTAAAAACAACGAAAATATATAGAAAACACAATATCGATAACGGTTATCTGCTAAACTAAGCGGCTAACGGTAAATAATGTATACAAAATGCGTCAACTTCAATAATGCTACACTGATCAAAAAGTGTTCTAAAAATTGGTCTAAAAATGTACTAAAATAAATCTTGCAATAGGATCTATGAAAACTTAAATTTAAAAATAAAACTATTATTTATTTTATTTTATTTATTATTTTATTAATGCGTCAAATAAATTTAAAGATATTAATTTATTTTAGATTAAATAATTTAAATTTAGCACATTATATCTTTTAGTTTTTAAAGTCTTGTTTTGAATTTTAAATATTTTTTTTTATGTTACAACATATTAATTTTTATTAGTGTACCAAAAATAAATGCAAAACGTTAATAAATGAACTGAAAACTTTGATTTTATTGTAATAAACTGTGATTTTTATGATTTCAGTCGTTTAGCTGCCTAGTCCTAAAAACTAAAACTATACTAATTAATTTTGTCTAGAAATAAATAAAAGAGGAAGGACTGTTGCCATGGACTGATACCATGAATGCCAATATCAATATCGAATTGTGGAATATTCTGCGGAATTGGGACAGATTACAGATGATTCAGTTGCAAGTGAATTAAAAGTGAAAACGTCAGAGCGCCAGACCAACAGACCGACGACGTCACTGAACCACACTACACATGGAAACCGTGGAAATGTTTATATGTGTGTGCGTGTGTGTGTGTCAGCGAATTGGATATTTGTTTTATGAATCAAAAATGTGTTAATTATAAAAACACGTACTCGATGGGCAAAAAGGTATTTATTTTTTTTCTCTTTCTGATTTTTTTATTTGTAAATTTCGCGCGTCTTCGTACAAAGTCGTTTTTTTGTTAGTATTATACACATACACATATGTTTATGATATTTTGGCTAATAGTTAATAACTTGGGCAAAGGCAGTGGCCCACAAATCTGAGCCAGCTGACAATTTGTTGTGTGTATCGACACATTATGGCTCAATTATTAAATTGCAACTAATTTTTAGAACACACACAGTGTTCACAGTGGGCCTGCACAGTGTGCTTGAAACTTCCAATTCGCCACAATTTTTGTTCTCCTTAATTAAATGTTAACTGTCAAGCCAATGCAAATGATCTGATTGACAGCTGTGAAAAGCTAAGAAAACATGACGAAAACAGCCAAAAACACATTTTTTCATATCCACAGTTTATCAGCTGCTTGCAAAGTCAAGGCTACATGTTTCGAAAACTGAAACCAAAGTCAAATCAAATGAAATGTGTTGGGATTTTGGAGGAACAGTGCCCGCAGTGTAACTTGTTTTAAGCGTCTAATTTAATTAAGACTTGCATTGTTAATTAATTAGCAACAAAAAACTCCGCAGTACGTGTGACAGTGAGTACACACTTTGCTAAGTTTTCAAATCTTGGCGCTCTGACTTAAACATGTGTTATAGCAAGCAGCTTCTATGAGTGCGCATGCCATGTCATGACCTAAATATGTCGATCTGGCAGCGCCAGCGATTTATTTTCTGATGAATCGATTATCGAGCTAAAGTTTGTTTTTTTTATATTTTTGTGTATCATTAAAAGGCCGATTAGGCATGCAGAAAATCTAATCAATTGAGAAATTGGTTTTAATTATATACTACTTTGTTCTTGTTCGTGTATTTGCGCTGCTTGTGAGAGATACCCTATCAGCTGACACAATCACCGGTTGCATTTCTAATTGGAATTTGGTAGTTATCATCTTACGGTCACACTGTCAGTTAAGACCGCAATGTTGTGCAGGCAAGACGCGCTGTAGTTGTCACCTGATTGTTCGGGCCAGTTAAAAGAGGTGTGGAAACACCAAGAAATATATTCAAATATTAAACTTACGCTTTAGTTATGAACCCGCTCGCGAGTGTGTTTGTGTATGTGTGCCGTTAAAGTACAAAAAAAATTTAAATAAATTTGATTAGCGCCAGTGATAGATATTAGCAATAAAACAAAAACAACGTGTGCTAATATTTGTACATAAGTGTATGAGTGTATATATGTGCATAAGTTGTATCTGTATGTGTGCTGCTAAGAAATTCCAAGAACAGCGACAGCAAAAGTAACAAACAACAAAAACAAAGATGTCTGAAAATCGACGAAGAGTGCGTACCATTGATTTCGTCGCTCTCCAAGGCCTTCAGCTCTCAACATTGGCGTTGGGAGCAGCGACAGAGACGGCGACGTCGCCGCCAGCCCAATCAGAAAACTCACCTACAGCTCCAACTGAAACTCCAGAGCCAGCAAAAACTCCACCCTCTCCTCCGCCGGGTCCAGCACCCGTGCCTCCAATTAGATTGCGTCGCGAGCTAAATGTGGAAGAGGATGCAAGGTAAGACACAACGACAGCCGGCGTTGAGAAAAACCCAAAGCATTTCGTTTAGTTGAATGACAACAACAACTGCTTTAAGGCGCGTGCACATGTGTGTGTGTGTTTTTGCGCGTATGTTTGTGTGTTGGTTTGCTCTCTGCGAGAGTATGTAAGCGATTTTTTTTCTTTTTTTTTTTTGCTTGTCTCTTTCCATTGCTCCCGCATATTTCGACAGCTTTGATTGTCAAAATATAAACAACATGTTTTAAGTCTCGTTTTTTTTGTAGTCTTTGCGTTTTCTTTTATAACACACTGAAAAGAACTGCAAGACAGCAATAAAAATGTAAATTTGGCTTGAAATTTAACACTCGCTACGATTGTGGTATTTATCATATAAAGATACACACGTACAAGCAATGCATATGTATAGGTAAATTTTAAAAGTACATCGCAGTTCTCGAACCGGCTAAAAATCGGGGTCTTTCAAGATATTTGCTGATAAGAAAGCCATTTGCCTGATAAGAGAACACTCACGCCCCAACACATGCATACATTGCTAAATATATGTGTATGTATGTGTTTTTATATGCATATCTAAGACAATTTTTAACTTTTTTCGCTGCGATTATTCATGCCTGACAATTTGTACATAAGGAGCATGTTTTGATTCCTACGTCTGTCGCGTGGTTTGGAAAGGTGTGTGAGGCATGCTTCCTATGAAAATTTCACACATCAGATTTTTTTCGCATTTAGCACGAAACGAACGTCAAACATTGATATCATCTCCCCCTCCCCCTAATCAATCGTTCTTACTTGCACGGTATATTCGCCTATTGAGATTTCATTTGTGTCTCCCAATTCCACTTGTTCTTCTTCCTCTCTCCCATACCAGTTTTGGTGTCAATGTGCTTGACGATGATCGGGGTGAAGGCTGTGCTGAAGTTAAAACGCGTTTAATTCAAACTCACACACAAACACACGCACACAGATGCACACATGCATGCTTGCGTGCCTGAGTGTGTGTGTGTACATTTGCTTGCATATTTTGCTTTGTTAACCTCTTTCGTTATGCGTTAGCTCGAAGCGAAAAAAAAGCCAATTCCGTTTTGAAATCGAATTCGCTTTCTTCTCAAGTTCCAGGCCAAGCCAAGTTCCAGTCGAACGTCAATGGAATTCCTTAACACTTCTGCTTGTCTGCTAACTGTTGTTTGCCAGCGTGACTGGAATGACGAACACGTAACACAGCTCACGTAGTCAAATTCCGTTGGATTATTTTTTTTTATGGTGGTGGTAGATGATCAATGCCACAAAAATTAGCCGAATATCAGCAACACTGCTTGCACTTGAACTTCAAATGGACCATCGTTTGTCTCCCTCTCGCTCTCATTGCTTGCCCCAGTCGTTCGTTTGTCTGTCTCCTTTTCGCTTGCTTTTAGCACACTCAAGTTCATTTACATATGCACACTTATATACATTAACGAGTGTGCAAATAATTACAGCTTTTGATAAGCATAATTATGGAACACGCAAAAACATTTCCGCAACACGCGCGCACACAACCTCAAAAATGGATATTCACTGCAAATTTTGAATTTTTCAAAAATTGTTCTCATGTTTACGAATTCCCGTGTATAAATTTTCTTTTGCAATTTTAAAAGTATGAAAAGTGGAATCGTATAAACATTTAATGTGATTTAAATTGAGTGTGGTCCATTATAAACAATGTAGTAAATTAACAAACAAATGCAAAAGTTGTTAATTAAATAGTAATTCAAGCGTAAAATTTAAGTCTATTGATAATTTAAACAAAATACAATTTTTTTAGCTTGTCATTTTAATGATATTAAGTTTTAGAAACTGTAGTCTTGTCTACCAACTGATAAAACAAACTACAGTGTAGATATGTTAGTAGTGCTGTTTAATCGCCTACTATCTAATATTGCCCACTGTACACATTTAATTAAATAGTCGTTTGTCTGAAAATGTGAATGATAACATAATCACTCATAAATTTTTGATGTAATGTTTACATACATATGTTTTCACACATACATTAAATTGGTGGCAATTAAAACTTGCACAAGAGACACCTGTTTGTCGTCCCAAGGTACAGTGACACAGGTGGGTTAGCTCACAAATTGTACTTGCTAAACCTTTGACCTTCAGTTTAATACAGAACAACAACTGTGCGTATGCTGAATTCTAATTTTAACGTATACGCATCACTTGCTATAAATCGAAAATATTGTCTAAAATACAAAAGAAAAATTGGCAGCTCTCAAGTAAACACAACTGTTAATAAGCTGACGTGCGCGTACATAATAAAATATTCATAAATTAACAATAATAAATAAATACTCGCCGCAAAACAAACTAGCAATCACTTCGATCTACCGACGCTTCGATCTTGTTCAGAGAGAGAGAGAGAGAGTGAGTGACGCTTGGTTGAACTTGGATTCCACCGTTTCTTCTAGTATGCTCTCTCCACACAAGCATACTTGCATTTGCGTTCCACTTGTGCTATCTCACACTGCCACCCACAAAACACACTCTCTTTCACTCAATTTTGCTAGCACGCTCTCAGCTGTTTGTTCTCGTAGTCTGGCGCTCTCCCGTTTGCTTCCGCGCTCGCTTTCTTACTTGCTGACAATTGGAATTGGATGCCTCTTTTGGGGCTCGCTTGCCGATTAGTTTGTCGCACTTGGCTGTGGATTGCAGTCGCCGCTGCTCGTCCGTTCATTAATTATACATGTGCCCAGACACGTATGTGTACAAATACACACACAGACACACAACATGTGTACTATACACAGTATTGTATCAGCGACTACATGGGCTAAATTTTTGTTAAAGTGCTAATAAATTGACAGTCTGCCACCGCATTTCAATTCGCACGACACATTGGACTCAGCAAGTGGTCCCCGCTGCTTGGTTTATCCAAACGCTCTTTGATTTTCGCTTCGGTTTTGTGTTTTTTTTCTTCTGCTCTTTTCGCGTGTTTACATTGTGAAATTCACCGCAGTTTGCATTTCGGAGGCGTGTGAACTTTGTGTCCGGCGCAAACAATTACAACAACAAGTAGAGTATTGTGGAACACGGGTTCCAACGGGTTCCACTGTCCCATAGTTCAATTTGTGGACACACTCATCGCTCAGTAGCGACGTTAACAACGACGTCGACTGCTGCAGTGGCAGAGGCAGCGACAGCGACAGTGGCAGCCGTTCTATAGTGTTGTTATTACAAGTGTTTGTGTGTGTGCGTATACGTGCACGCGTCTGTGCGTGTGTGTGTGTCTGTTTACAAGTGTGTCTGTGTTTGCATTTGATTAAAATTATTGTCGCAGTCCCCCGTTAAATATTGCAAGTGCATAAATTCACTGATGTTTTACTCGTTTAGAAATCACATTTGTGAAATTAAAAATACAAACAACAACAAGCGAGAAAAGCACAACACTTGTCACATTATCAGCTAAAGTTTTATCGTTTGACATTCACTAACAGCGCAGTCAAACTACAGTGGCTGCCCAACTGTTTGGAGTGCTGCTCAAACTGTAGGCAAGCAAAGTAAAAGCTGTGGAAATGCCGCGTAAAAAGTAAGTTAAAAGTTGAAATTCTGATGAAAGAGTGCGTGGAAATGTGGTGTGATTTTTACACACACACCCAACACACACATTGTCTGCATATGGACAGCTAACCATATAAATCGTATAAATCAAATCAGCGTTGAAATTAAAGCATAATTATAGGCGTGACAAGCGGCTGTCTGCTGTAAGCGTGCGATAAACTTTTGATAAGATAAAAAGGCTACAGATTCGCCAACGCCTCCCACCCCTTTCCCCGCCCACTACGCCTCTGCCACCCACCTGGCTAATATTTGCATGACTTATCAGAGATTTGGCAGCAATTGCAACTATCAGAACACGCTAAGTTTTACACGCTTTACAATCGAACGACTCTCACAAACTTCTTACACATTTTTTTTTTAAATTTATTTATTTTTTGGTGCCCTTGGTTACCCGTTTAGAGTGGAATACCGCGTGAAACAGTCACAGTCGCGTCCCATGCAAATGGGCAATGCTCGTATCGGCACACTGGAGGAGGATTTGCATCCAGATGACGAGCTGGCTGCCCACTACGATGTGTTTGGCACCACGCCCCCGCGCACCCGTCAAAAGATCAAGAATCGTGACTGGGAGCGCAAACAAAAGGTGGCCAATGTGGTTGCGTAAGTAACTTCCAATCTCAGTTGGCCTAATTACTGTGTTGGTTACTTCCTCTGTGTCCATTTGTGTACTTAATTCATTCATTATCGAACTTCACTTAATAATTTCTTCATTTGTGGTGTTTGTGTTGTCCTCACTAACTTTGTTGGAGTCTTTGTGGATTTGTCCTTGTACTAAATGGTTTTGGTTTCACTTAATTTTTGGCTGAATTACTTACTTAGTTTTTGTATCTTTACTTACTACCAGTCTTACTACCTAATCTGCTTATCAGACTTCCGATTTGATAACTAAACTCACTATGATATCATCTTCCGCTATAATAATTTAATAATAGCAGAGATCATAAGACTATCAACATTTGCTTAGTCTAGTTGGTCTAAAAATAATTAAATGTTAACATTTTTAAAATATAACAAGTAAGAAAGGCTACAATTGAGTGAGCCGACTGTTAAAGACCGCGTACTCCTAGTGCGCATTTTCCACTTAAATGTGAAATTTTTAAAAGATTTGTCCTACGGAAGCTATAGCTATATAGCTATAGGCTGTAGCTGTCCCAAATGTATCAAACTTTGTGAGGATAGTTTTAATAGTACTATACACATAACGTTTTGTCCCGATAACTTTAGTAGTTTTCAAGTTATGATGGTGTGAAAATAGTTTTTGGTGAGGTGACAATAGTTTTTTACAATTTGCGGGGGCGGTAGGGGGTGTGCCAACAAGTACCCCGACTTAAATTCCAAATTTGTTGGCTTTAGCTCCTATAGTCTCTGAGTTCTAGGGTTGTATGGACCGACTGACTGACAGACATGGCTATATCGACTTGGCTTATGAGGCTGATCAAATATATATTTATACTTTTTGAGGTTTGCCACACCTTCTTCTGCCTGTTACATACTTTTCACAAACCCCAAAGCTATAGCTTGTATACTGTTTGCAGGGTATCTGCTTGTCAGGCACTGCCTATTTAAGTTGGCTTAAAAACCAATTATCATTTACTTTAAAGCTCAGTTAAATTATGAAATAAAAAACCCCTAAAAAGCCCAATTAAATGTGCAAATAACCAACTTTGTGACTAAATTGTCTAACGTTATACAATGATTAACAATTTATGGATTTCGACTAATCTCCGCTTCCTTTGCAGCTCCACAGATGCGCCTGCCAGCGCGGGGGGCACACCCAAGAAGGGGATGACGCGAATGGCTCGTTCCCGGGTGCAGCGCAGGAACACCATGGACTGTGCCCTGCTCAACGAGATGTTCGTGAACGACGAGGGCAAGAGGACGGACAAGAGGCTGCAGTCGCTGCTGCGAGACTCGGAGCGGGAGATGAAGAACTCGTTGGCAACGGCGACAATGGTGCCGCCGCGAGGGATTAGTTTCCACGAGGGGGCACATACCCAAGAAGCGCTGGACAAGATTATGCCGCTAAGCTCCGATGTGCCTGCTCCGTTGCCGTTGCGTATTGCCTCCAAAGTGGTGGAGAGCTGTAACCGCTATCGTTGCGTCTCCTCGCGTCCCATTGGCTGCCGTTCGTCGGCGCCGCCTTTGGCGTTTGCACCGCAGTTGCCACAGCTGCCTCAACTGAGATTGGATGGCAAACAGACACCGGGATTGGCCAAGCGCAAGGATTTCCACGAGACATTTGCGAATCTGATAAAGCTCGGGAGTGTGGACAGGCAGGATGCAAAGCTGTCGCAGGAGGAGCACACGTGGCAGACGGAGCTCAAGGATCTCATCTGGCTGGAGCTGCAAGCCTGGCAGGCTGACCGCACGGTCGAGCAGCAGGATAAATACCTCTTCGAGGCACGACACGGTGTCTCCGATCTGCTCACCCAGATCATTAGCTACAAGTTCCAGCCACGCTACAAACGGGAGCCCAGTCTCATGAGTCTGGACAGTGGCATCCACTCTGATGCCAACTCCAATGCGAGCTGTAAGCCATTTATATCTATCTACTATAATCCATCTAATCCTAATCCCTTTCAGCTCCTCTGCCCACCAAAATGTGCCAGGGCTGCATGTCCCTGTACTGCAAGGATTGCATGGAGCAGCAGGAGCTGGCTCTGCGTGAGGTCGAGGATCTGTTGACACGCCTGGAGGCAGCTGAGGCTTTGTATCCCTCGTCACAGGCCATGGGTGCACTGCATCCCATCTACAAATCCCAAAGTTTTGTGGGTCGCATCAAGTCCATGTGTCTATGGTACAATATAACCAAGCAGAACAAGCTAAAGCTCAGCATTCTGGGCAGAATCCTGGCCAGACTGCAGGATGTCAAGTTCTCCTGGCCGGTGCAGACATCCTATCGTGGCTCTGATAGCGGCAACTCCTCTGCGTCGGGCGTGGAAAACGATGATTCGGCTGTGAATTCCATGGACTCGGCAAAGCCGCCTAGTGTGGCAGGAAATGGCCAGGCAGCTGCTCGACGGGGTTGTGGCATGTCCTGTGCCAAGGTTCAGTTCATGCTCAACGATTCCACGCACGTGCCCGGCGAGACCTCAAGCAGCAACGAGTAAGTGCAGCCACTTAAGGCACTGTGGGTAAAAGTGAATGGTATTTTGGCATAAATTGTGAATATGAAGCTAGGGATTTGTAAAAAGTTGATTAGATAGGCGTTAAATTTACCAATTTAAGACATTTAAGCTAAGGAAAAGATAACCAAAAATATTTGTAAGTATTCCATGTAAAAGTTGCCTTAAATACTGTGAAAACTGCTACTTTAATAGCGTCTATGGCCATGAAAATGATATGCTCAAAACATTGATATTCATCCACGCATAAAAATGTATTTTAAACTGACCCGCAGCTTACTTACCAGAAGATTTATTTATAAAACAATTAAGATAGTGAAACATTAAGAAAGTGGTACAGAAAAGAATGAAATTTAACAATTAGCAAACCAAAAGATATAAAATATACACTGCTTAAATCCAAGTACTTATTTATGCCAAAATAACTCACACTTTACTTCATAACTTTGAGTGAATTTGTTAATATAAATTTGCCTTTCCCGCCCACTGTAGATCCACATCGACGGAGATTAGTCAGCTGTCGAATGACTACCAACACGGACAACTGCGCAAGGGTTCAATGCACGACATAAACATCTTTAGTGTGGAGCCTTTGGGCACATCCAACGATTGCAACGGGGAGCAATCCTCGGGACTGTACCGCAAGTTCATCGAGAATGTGCTCAAGTGTCGGGGATTGGCCAAATCCCTGGCATTTCTGCATCAGCTGCACAATGTGGCGCTGTACAAGGCACACATAGCACTGGAGAAACCTGGGGCGGATGATCTGGAGGACTCGGAACTGGATGCGGATGTGGTTATCGACAGTGATGTGCCACGCATGGATCCACAGATCAGTCACGAGCAAATCATTGAGCTGCGCACCTATGGCTACTGGAGCGAGGAGGCACAATCGATTAATCTACCCTCGTATATACCCACCTTTGTGTTCCTTAGTGGAATTCCGCTGCAGTTCATGCACGAGTTCCTGCGCATGCGTCTGGAGACACGTCCCGTGCGTCCCAATCCGCTGAGTCTGGAGCAGCTAATGAAGGAACTACGCGAGGGTTTGACCCTAGCGCTAACGCATCGGGAGCGCTATCAACGACACATTACCACAGCCCTGGCGGAGAACGAGACCGAGCTGGTTAGCTATATAAATATACTGAATCAATACGATGCCACGGTCAGGAAGACCTTTGAGCTGTATCTGGAGTATATTGATCAACTGGTGTTGGTTGCGGTGCCAGAGACGAATCAGAAATCGGTGCTGGAGAAGGAATGGATGTTCACCAAGCTAATTAGTCCCATGATCAAGGGCATGCACACGCTGGCTTCCCAGAAGTTCTGTGCCATCATAAGCAAACTTTTGCGCAGCATTTCCATGCGTCTCGTTAAGCGTTCCACGGAGCTGGATAAACAGATCGAGGGCACAACGAACAGTGGCACCGACAACGAGGAGTTGAAGTGGCAACTGTTGACCATTTGCCGGGAGACACAGGCGCTGCTCACGGAGGAGCGGGAGCGTTCCATAAAGGTGCTCTTCTTTGCCAAGACCTTTTGTCGGGATGTGGAGACAACGGATTTCCATCGGGAGCACTATGAGCACGATGTGGCCAATCATCAGCATGACTTCATCTGTTCGGCAGTGAAGGCGGCCTTCAAGCTGCTCCAACAGGATGTACTCGATGTGCGTAACAAGCTGACAGAGATCATCAAGGGTGTCCAGCGGCGTTGTTGTCTCAGTAACATGCAGGATCTGGACGAACAGGATCGTCTGGCGGTGCAGTCACGCACCAGGGAGATCCTTCACCAGGGCTACAAGTATGGCTTTGAGTATCACAAGGATGTGATTCGTTTGTTTGAGCAACGCATCATGGATCAAAAGGATAGCTCACACACAGTGGACTTGGCGCTGGGTATCATTGCCTTTGCCAAGATGTGGATGCACTTTGTGATGGAGCGTTGTGAACGTGGACGTGGCATGCGTCCCCGTTGGGCCTCCCAGGGCCTGGAGTTCCTTATGCTGGCCTGTGATCTGCAGATCACCCAACATCTGAACGACACGCAGTTCGAGGAGTTGAAACAGCAAATGGATCGTTGCATTTCCCATGTGATTGGCATCACCTCGGAGCCGGAGAAGGTGGCACGCAAGAAAGCCTCGCCACGCACTCGCAAGACCTCCTCGCCGGCGCCCACTCGCTCCCGTACACCCACTCGCGTGCCCATGTCGGCGGGTGTGGTGCTGAATCCCAACACGCCGCCGCTGCAGTCGCCGCAATACAACAAGTTGCTGCATCCCCAGTTCAGTCTGAAGGAGGAGCTGCTGCAGCAGAACTCGGCCACGTACAGCTCGGTGGATAGTACGGACTATGTGGAGGCGCCACATGGCAGCGTCGGTGAGCTGCGTTTACTGGTGCCACAAACGCCGCCCATTTCCATGTCCAGCTCGACATGTACATCCGCATCCGTGTCCGTGTCCTCGCCTAAGGCGACGCCACTCGCCTCACGGCACGAGCGGGTGCGAGATGCAGTGAATCGCTTGGATCTCGATCTGGAGGAGCATCTGAGGGAACGTCGTTTGATTGGACAGGTGAAAGCACTGAACTCTTGCGATAAGGTGCAAATACGTGCAAGAAGCGTGAACTTCCGCTGGCATCGTGGCATCAAGATTGGTCAGGGACGCTTCGGCAAGGTGTACACGGCGGTCAACAACAATTCCGGGGAACTGATGGCTATGAAGGAGATTGCCATTCAGCCGGGCGAGACGCGTGCCCTCAAGAACGTCGCCGAAGAGCTAAAGATCTTGGAGGGCATCAAGCACAAGAATCTGGTGCGTTACTATGGCATCGAGGTGCATCGCGAGGAGCTGCTCATCTTCATGGAGCTCTGCTCCGAGGGCACACTCGAGTCCCTGGTGGAGCTCACCGGTGGTCTGCCAGAGGCACTGTCTCGCCGCTTTACCGCCCAGCTGCTAGCGGGCGTGGCCGAGCTGCACAAGCACGGCATTGTGCATCGGGACATCAAGACGGCGAATATATTCCTTGTGGATGGCAGTAATAGCCTGAAATTGGGTGATTTTGGTTCGGCTGTCAAGATACAGGCACACACCACTGTGCCAGGCGAACTGCAGGGCTATGTGGGCACCCAGGCCTACATGGCGCCCGAGGTGTTCACTAAGACCAACAGTGATGGCCATGGCAGAGCTGCTGATATCTGGTCGGTGGGTTGCGTTGTCGTCGAGATGGCCTCGGGCAAGGTAAGTAGTCGGCAGCTTACCTGCTGATAACAGTCACACACCTGTGATAAGAGCGCTTTCAATTAATACCTTTATCGTTACAGCGTCCTTGGGCACAATTCGATTCCAATTTCCAAATCATGTTCAAGGTGGGCATGGGCGAGAAGCCCAAAGCACCGGACACGCTCTCCCAGGAGGGGCACGAGTTCATCGACAATTGTCTGCAGCACGATCCCAAGCAGCGTATGACTGCCTACGAGCTGCTCGAGCAGAACTTTTGCAAGGTAACTAAACGGGTTTAGACCCTGTGGTTGTAAAGAGTACTAGGCTTCTTAGGCAAATGAATGTATAAGGCATGACACAGCCCATTGACGTGAGTGGAGTCGTCTTAGCTAGGTGCGTCTGTATGTATCTGGGAGATTAGACAAGTTGGAAAGTCTTTAAAAGGGAGCTGTGAAAACAGCATAACTTGAGAACTGCTGGAGATTTCTTAACTCAACTCACACATTGTGTGCACTACACCACTATAGATATAGCTATCATAGCAACAATCAGTCGACAGTAATTTGTATAGAAAACTTATTCGTTTGCCTCGAGCACTTAACTTAAGTGCATTAACTAGAATGATTGCTGCCTAAAGGTATTTAAAATCAAAGCCATACCATAAGAACAGTCAGTCAAATCTTGACCCAATTAATTATTTCATAATATTCAAATTGATTTAGTCAGTAGTAGTACAAGGTCTTGAGCAGTCGACTAGCCTTACCGTCCAGTTGGCTCTTTAACTAATAAATTTAACATCTTTTCAATTTCAGTCTGGTCGGGATGAGGAGTACAGCACGGAGCAGCTGCAGGCGCAGATGAGGGGATCCTTCAGACGCAATGTAGTGCAGAATTAGCTAATGAAAACTGCACAGATATACATACTAAAAGATGTATATGCTTGTGTGTGCGATTCTAAATGTATTTAAGTAGATTTATATGTGTTTGTGTGTGCTTGTTAACGTATGTGTGTGTGTCTGTCTGTATGTGTGTGTGTGTGTGTATATAATTTATGTGAAGTGGGCGAGCTAAGGTCAAACTGTCGCCTAGTTTTATCGTGGACAATAAATATCCTATGAAATATTTGTAAACCGAGCAGCAAATAGCGAAAGCGAGAGAAAGATATATAAATAGAGCGAGATAGCGGGAGTAACGCACAATTAATTGTAAATCAATCCATGTAAAAAAAAAACAAGTAATTAAATTTATAAAAATGCCATGGAATTCAGTTTTGCAAGTTTATTAAATCCAGAATTTGAAATCTGTTTGTGGTAAGCATTTATCCAGCATAGCCGGGATAGATGGTGCTGTACGGAGGATACTCCACGGTGGCTGGTGCCTCTGGTGGACCTGGTGGGCCTTCCTGTGGGCCATCGTCACCATTGGGTGGTGTAGGAGCGGCGGTTGGAATTGGTGGCACCTCTTGAGCCCTAATCAGGGGCATGGCGCAGAGCAGGAATGCCAGGCACAGGCTCAGCAGCAGTTGGAAAACTGTCAAAAGGACACGATAAAAGGAATTTTGGATTAGAATTTTCTAGATTTATTTTCACGTGATTTCTCCACTTACTTTTCATGTTGATGGACTTTCGATGACTGTTTACTGGCGTGTGATAATCCAGCCCCTTTTATGCTCGCACTTAGTTCCCATGAATTTGTTTAGCTCTTTTTTTAATTAATTGAAAAGATTAATCAGTAGTGGGGCTTTATCTATTTGCGCTTATCGTGGCCGGAATGGATAAATATAAAATTCGATTCTTGGAAGTAAAACCATAAGCAATGACTAAGCCAATGCATGTGTATGCAAATATATAACATACATACATCGCAGTCTACATCGTATGTATTTGTGTACATATGTAGGTCAAGATAGCAAATCGGGAATTTCCAATGCAAAGTTCACAGTTATTTTATTTCTCATTTTTTTTGTGCAATTGTTTGCATCAACATTAAATGAAGTTCAACTAAACGATTAGCAATTTGTGGGATAGGGTTAAAGAGTTAACAGTTTAACAGATACATAAGATGTACAATGTACACACAGTTACGTACATAAATACATATAGCAACAATGAACACATCAACTAGTTAAATTTGATTATAATTTATATATATATTCGCTAATTTTCCTTTAACATTTCCATAAATATGTGTCTCAGAATTTCTCTTGTATATTTCGTGTATTCTCTTCTTCTTGATTAACAATTGGAGCATTTTTTCATAATTTATATATATATATATATATATACTTTGCCTTTTTGGACATTTCTTTTCTTGTTGTATATAAATTTATTGATATGTATTGTTACGTTTCAAGTCTATAGACGTACAATGATTTGCCAATTTTGCTTAATAACATAATGTCAATATTAACACTCAATCATCTGAAAAGCATTTACGTAGTTTTCTTCAACAATAGTTTAAATATGTTTATATAATTTTTATTTATTTTTTTTTTTTTAATTTTCTTCTATTTTTCAAATAGCAACAGAACGACAGTTTTAACAAGCATAGAATTTTTACTATTTAATATAATATGTTTCACAATATTTTATAATTATATTTTCTTCTTTCTAAACAACATATGTATGTGTATATAATTTTTAACTTTTTCTGATTTAATTTTCTTCGTTTCATTGGGAGGGAAATTCAAACACAACATTGAACAAATAGTATTGCATACTTTTAAGCGGAACGCGTTACAGTGGCGTCCGTTTTAATGACTACAGCAAACAGTTTAAAGCTCTAACAGTGGCTAATAATAATATTGCATAATTAACACATTCAATTAACAGCACTAACAATTTTTGCCCATAAAATTGATCTAAAACATTTAATTGACTAGAGTTGCTCTTTGTCATCTACTAAGTAGTTAGTTAGTTTTGGTTAATTTCGTGATTTAGTGGGATTTAAAGCAATGATAATGTTTGGTATGATTGACATCAGTTTTAGCACTTCAATCAGATGATTTTGATTGAAATGATGATGACGTCATGTGGACGTTAGTTAACTACGGTTTACATTTACATTTCACATACATTAGTAGTATATATGTGTATAGTCAAGGATCTTGAAGGATCAACAGTTGCTAAGGTACATTTACTGATATGTTTCGTTTAAATTTGGAACATTTATTCCATTTTCATTCCTTCAGCTGCTTAATTTTGCAGCAAATCTCGCATTATGTCCAGCGAATCTTGCAGAGATTTGGCATAACGCGAAGCACTCGTGTCCTCGCAGGCATAAAATGCCGAGACACAGAAGACTATCTGCTCCGGCTGGGGATTGTAGGAGCAGCCGTAACCCTTGGGCGTCACTGGACCATAACCCATGAAACTGTCCGTGCTACAAGCGACCTATTTAAACGATTACAATTAATCAATATTAGTAATGTCCCAAATAAGTTCAAATCATTTTTAAGCTGTGCAAATTAGCTTACTTGTGGAGCTGGTGCTGGTGCTGGTGCTGTGGTGCAAGGATTAGACAGTAATTAAGTATTTAAAGTGCACAATAGAATTAATAGTGTAGGTGCGGTGGTGCTGAAGTGCTGTGGTGCCGTACGTAATCAAACTTTGTACCTGACTGGTGGAGAGCAGAAAACACTGCGATATTTTGTAGGACTCGTCGGTGAAGAGTTCATGCAGTTCACCCGTGACCTCCAGCGAAGCCTCACGCAGTCCCAACAAGGGTATATCGATGCCACTGCCCAGAATATTCTTGACCATCACCTCCGTTTGGCGGGCGACGGCGCAGCGGAAGAGTTCCCGCAAATGGTCCTTCTGGAAGTGGAAATTACTCAGCTGAGAATGGTTTTAAAAGCAGTGTTGTTAGTCAATACTAACGCTATAAATGCTAAATTTGACTTTGCGAGCATCCTCCTCATCCTCCTCGCGATCACTCTCCAGCGGCACATTGGCGCCCTCCCCCTGGCACATGGCCTTGGCCCACTCCAGGGCCTCAGAGCTAGCAGCGCGTATGCAGTCCACACGCCCCTAAGCAAGTAATAAAAACAAATTAATTATAAATCACAAAATAATTAATGTATGAATTAAAATATAAATTTAGATACTGACGTGTAGGAAGCGCCTGGTGGAAGCACTCTCGTAGGTGGCCACCAAATGGCCATAAAGTCTGTAATAAGTTTAAAATAGTTTAAACTGTCTTAAGGTAATTTCCTTGGGTTAAGCAGACTCACTTGAAGTGTGCCAACTGCAGGGCCAGCTGTATATAGACATCGGGGCTGACTTGGCAGGATTTGATAAAGTTCTTGCCATATCCCTGGTAGCGGTACACGTAGAAGTCCAAGTTGTCAATGGCCTTGTCCACGGTGATGGCTGCCTGTGGAAAGCGCTGCTCCAATTGACGACTCACGTGCCACTCGAGGCGTTCGGGGGGCGGCAAGTGGTGTTGCGGCAAACCGTTATCATCCGCCGGATGGTCAACAATGGACTTGTAGATCTTCTCCAGCAACTGCACCACAGCAATGCCCTCGGAGGTGGAGTGCTCGTAGCACAGTCCCCAGCTGCCGTCGGTGCAGATGATGAGCTGAAAAATAAATTGAATTAGAGAAAAGTTGAATTGATGAAATTTACTGTTTATTAAATTAAATTAAATTTAAAGCCCTCGATTGCCGTACCTGCATGGTCTTGTCGAACCAGCGATTGCCAGAGTTGAACTCGCTGCCTCCGCCGTGAATCATTTCGTGTGCCATGTTCGTCTCGTCCCGATCGCCGGCCATGTGAACGGTGGGCGTGGCACCGCTGAAACCACGTGCATTAAAGTTCAAGCCCAGTGGCTCGTCGAGGCAGAGCACCAGCAGAGCCGTCTCAATCAGCTCGAGATTACGTTGATTGCGCTCGTCCAGCTGCAGCTCCTCACGATCCTGTGCCCAGCGAGTTCTTGGCTCGGCGGTGAGTAGGCCCACTGGAGCAGGCTTCTCGGCCAGACACTGCGCATCGCTGAGCACGTAGAGAATCTGGGACGCAATCTCACTCTCCGAGAGCTTGCCACGATCATTCGCCTGGAGCACTACGCAGTACATCTGATTGCGACAGATGACGACCACATGACGGTCCTCGTCGCTGTCCGGCATTGGTTTGCGGGCAGGCAAGAACTGGGAATCCCGTTCGATGCCCGGACGACGACAGGAGCCGAGCAGACGATAATATTGAGCCATGCAAAGCGGTTGATTCTTCTCACGGGAGGCGGCACGCTCCAAGGGCAGCTCCCCGCTGTCCAGCATCTCCTTGTGGGCCACAATGCCATCCAGCAGGCGGGCCGAGAAGTGGGCCACATCGTGGACGGTCTTAAAGCGACGGGGTGGGAAGACCATGCCAGGATTCGAGTTAATGGGCAAAGGGATGCGCACATTCATGTACATGTCATTGAGCCAGTAATAGTAAGCCTAAGATGATAAATGGTATGCGGTAATTGGCAATTAGTAATTGGTTAATGGGAAACATGGAAATGGCATTACAAATTCAATTAGTGCTCAACCCAAGACGACAAAAGAAATCGAAATCAAAATCAAAATCGAAATCAAATGATAATGGTGGGTGTGTTGCTCTAGCTCTTATCAGTAATGATAAGGAAAGCGATGGCAGATCACAGATCTTAGTTCTAAGATCGGAGTATAAATAGTGGACATGGCTGGGAGTTAGAAATCAGTACAACAGTTTCATCCCACATCAACGGATACTCCCGATAGCCAACCCAAAAACAACTCCTTTGACAAGATGAAAGGTAAACTATTTGCCTCTCACTCACAAACACACACACTATTAACCCCTCTCTCTCTCTCTCTCCCTCTGCTCAGTGTTCGCTCTGACTCTGCTCAGCCTGTTGGCTCTGTCCCAGGCCCGTATGGACTACAAGCTGCAGTGCACCCGTGATGAGATTGGCATCCGCTGGCCAAGCTACTTCAGCAACTCGGAATACTATGTCTGCCAGAGCGTCTTTGGCAGCCAGTTGACCGTCCATTGCCCACCTGGTGAGGTGTTCACCTTTGTGCTGCAACAGTGTTCCTCTCCAGCTTTGTATGTGCCCGCACCTGCCATGGATCTGCTGCCCACTGGAGCACCCATCACCACTCATCTGATCGATGAGTTGCCACCAGTTCTGGGACATATGACTGACTTGATTCATCACGAGCTTCATCACGAGGAGATTGTGCATGCTCTGCCCATGGATCCCACACCACCCACGCCACCCACTGACCCACCAACCCCACCCACTGTTGTTGTCGATGCCCCCAAGCCAGGCAAGAAGGCCTCTGCTCCCGTTCCAGTGCCCAACAAGTCCAGCTCTCCCAAGAAACCAGCCGTTCCAGCTCCCGCCAAGGCTTCAGCCAAGAAACCCGCTGCTCCCTCAAAGGCGGCCAAGAAGCCTACGCCTCCCAAGGCACAAAAGAAGCCATCGGCCTAAGAATTCCAATTCCCAATCTTCACTACAACACAAAACCCCTCCTGAAGGGGGGAACCTGAATCTAAAATAAGCAAATTTCTTTTCAAGCGGAATTTCATTCAAAACTTCATTCAAAACAACACAAATAGCAACAAATAAATATCTAACTGCAATTTACAAATATTTTGGCCTTTTTAATCGATTTCATTAAATTTGCTTCCCATTAGTAAATTTATTAGTTAATTGTTGATGTCGTCGAATATCAAAATCAGTCGACACTCGGCACTAATTGATGTTGTTACAACTACAACACTTTACTATAGCAGGAAATGTGGTAAGTGCGTGCTAGCAGATACCCTGTAAAGCACTTGAATGGGTTCTACAATTTTATGTGAGAAATATTTATTGCATGAAAGTTAAAAGTTATTTGATAAAGTATTTAAAACAAGTTGATCCATGGGGAATTTAAAAACATATGCTTAATTAAAAAGCTCAGCTTTGCCTAGCTCTCTTTCGCTGTCTCTCTCTGTCAGTCTCTTTTTCACTCTGTCTATCTTTATCTCGATCTCCAACTCTAGGGGTAGCTAGGAAGTTTCTTTGCAGACTTGTGGTATTTGCATGACTTAATCCTCTTTAGACTCTAGACAGTTAGGAGAATCGATAGTAATTAAAATGGAATTAAATTGGAAATTATAAAATTTGGAAATTTTTTGCTAAATTTTGTGTTGACAACGCTTTCAATACTTTTAATATTCAACACTTTGAATCCAGTTAATAGTACTACTCCTCTATGGTCAAAAACCACACCACTAAGTACCTAAAAATTCTATTGAAAGTTTCATTGTATTGAGTCGGAGGAGAAGGCAACTTTAAATGCATTCCTAACTTTATTTGTTATAAGAGGTAAATACAATTTGTTTAACGGCAGATAACTAACTGAACGGATTGTTAAAGAAACTAGAACAAATTTAATCTCTTTTCTCCAACTATTTAAATGAGCTCCGAAGATATTGAAAGCAACCAAAAGTGTAAACAAACTTTAACAGTTTCAGAAAACATACTGTTTATTTCAATATAAGATAATTCCCGGAAAAATATACAATCATTCAATGCTATTACTCAATACCAAAAAAAAAAAGTGATCCCTGCGCAAATTTAATGAAAGATTGTATGAAATTTGTGGCCAATTGCTTCCGTTATTATAAAATTTCCGAGGAAAGACACTGGAGTGGTTATCACCCAGTTGAATAAGGTGATACGAGTGTTATTATGATAAATGTTCGTGAGAAATGTGATGATTGGGAATAGCCTATAAGCGGCTGTATAAAGGTGGTACAAGTCGATGATTAAGATGCCAATGCTAATTGACAAGGTAAATTTGTGATGGGAAGGGGGTGGAAGAGGGTAAAGAGTGGTATGTGAACTATCTGACGATTATACAATCATTATGATTGTAGTTTCTAGTAGCAAGTGTTATCAGTGTCAGCCCAAAAGATTACCCTGAAAGAAGAAGGGGCAGGTAAGGAGTTGGGGGGGTAGATATATTGGTGTGTAGGGGAGCCGCATAAAACGCAGTTCAATTAACAACACGTTTAGACGTTTGCTTGGCATTTTGATTTTGTGATTTCCATTTTAATTTTGGCACAAGGGCTGCGGCAGGCAAGCGTTGACAAGACATGTATTAATCTAGACGAGCGAACTGATTACACCACGTAGAATGTAGAATGTAGAATGTTAAACAAGTGCGCCAAAATACTGAACGACAGAGGCATAAAAGCCACAGTTTTTGCCTGATTCTGCCAGTGATCGCAGCGTCAAGTCCAAAGCAAGACGAGCAGTTTCGAAACTCGAAAGCGAAGAAAATCAGAAAACAAGCAGCGCTATGAAAGCCGGTAAGCACAAATGGCCAAAAAGGATATATACCAATCATCACTCCTATCAAACACTCCGTTTCCCCCACTCTAGTTATCGTCTCAGTCGTTGGACTGTTGCTGGCCCTCAGCGTCCAGGCACAGAACACTTGCTCGAAGGTGCCCACCTACGATGAGAACATTGTGCCCACCTGCACTCAGGAGTTCTACAGTAAGGGTATTCGTTTGCCCAACTACGAGAATGTGCAGACATACTATACATGCCCCACTAGCACCACTAAGACGGGTGTATTGAACACCTGCCCCTCTGCCACGCCCTATTTCTCCCTGACATACCAATCGTGCAATACTTGTGATGATTATTTACCTGCCGTCAAATGCTCCGGCTTGAATCTGGGCCTGACATGTACACCCATTGGTAGCAGCAGCTCCCCGTCAAGCACCACCACCACCACCACAACGGCCAATCCGTCAGATTCTACTACTACTACTACCACGAAATCCACTACCACCACTACCACCACTACCACAGCGATGCCAGGTCCACCCGTGGATTCTTCCACTACTCCTTCTCCCGGTGGCGAGACTGGAGGCACCACCATCTATGTGCCACAGCCCCCATCACCAAACGAGGGACCAACACCTCCTGGACCCGATCCCACAGTGCCCAATCTGCCCTCAGGCCCACCAGAGGTCCAATAAGACTATTAACCCAATATACATTTTATCGGTTTCAAATAAAGTTTTCACAGTGCAATGATTCACAATTAAAATACAATATATATATATTTGCATAAGTATTCGCAATCGAAATCGGAGTTTAAGAATTTTTAGCAATTCCTCAATCACTTAAAAATGTTTAGGAAAATTAAACAAAATTAATTTATGCATAATTTTCTTAATTTATTAAACCATAATCAATCATATATAGAAATTACCGTCTGTGCGCCTTTCTGCCCTTAAGAACACTTGGATCTCAGAGATTATAAGAGCTAGAGCCACTAAATTTGGCTAGAAAGTGTGTCTATGGTGTACGCAGATAAATTTTATTTAAAATTCTTGTCACGCTCCCTACCGCTCCAACAGATTGACCATAACTTGAAAACTACTTGAGTAATCCCGGCCAAATTTACACGTGATGTGTATTGCACCATTTTAAATATCCCCACCAAGTTGGATTCGGACAACTATAGCCTATAGCTCCCAAAGCACAAATCGTTCAAAAATTGGTGAATTGTATGGAAAAATTCGCACTAGTGTGAGTACGGGGTCTTATTCTACATATTTTTTGTTGTAAACTTTTGAAACTTTTTGTTCGTGCACTCACCCAATTATCTTCCGCCTCGCGCTTGTCCATCAGATACTGATGGAGCCGTGGTCCCAGACCCTGAGGTGATGAGAACTGCTTGATGATGGCCTTGGTCCGTTCCAGCTGCGCTGCCGTCGTGATGGGCTCCAGGGCGAGCACATAGTCGGTCATGGTTTGCTCAAGCGGTGGGACAGGTACCTTTGGTAGAGTCTGCAAACGGGGAACACAAAAAGCGAACAAAAAGGGTTACAATTTTATACCCTCCACGTCGGTTTGCTCATTTGTATGCACAACATTATAAAAGTTGATATATATATATATATGTATTGGAACAGCCAACCCAACCCCGAGACACCATCGCATCAGCTACAGCAAACAAAAAATGGTTATACCCTGGGGACCCAAATTTCAAATCACAAAGAAAGAGGAAGAGAGAGAAGAAAATAAAGGAAAATGTGCAGAGAAATTGGAAAAAGGGAAAAATAGAAATAATGCCATGAATCTGACATTGGGGCGTGCTGCATTAACTTTTTCTACCCCTGCCCACCAGTAGGGCAATCCTGCTCCTGCTCCTGCTCCTTTCAACTGTTTTGGCATTTCACTTTTCCTTCTAACTGACAACTTCAATTGAGAATTTCACTCTTAAGAATCCCCAGTGACACAACACTCACACACACACACACACACCCACAGTCACACAATACACAAAAAAGTTCCATCTGCAACACTCGAAATCGATTTGTGGCACTAGATAAAAGATACTAGAATTTGCAGTACGTGCAAAATAAGAATTTTATTGCTTGAATGCTGAATTTAAGCCACATTTGGAATAAGTCACTTTCTTAAGGAATTTTTCAGAGCTCATTTTGAATTAGGTTAAATTCAGAACTAAATTTTATCAAAAAGAAGATTTTCAACATGAACTAGTTGTACCCAAAAAAATTTGTATTGTAACTGGTGTTATTTTGTAAATATAAAGCTAAAGAAACGTTTCAAAGTATGGAGCATACATTTTTAGTTGACTTCAAACGCTTCCCATGCATAAAATTGTATTTTTAATAATCGTATATTTTATTTAAAAGATAATAAAAGAAGAAGAAGCCGATGGAACCGGGAGAGCAACATGGGCAGAGGTTCGATCTGGTACTGGGGAGTGAATTGTTGAAAACTCAACAGCTTTTCAGAAGACAAGAAACTTAGTTAGTCCGCTCTTTTATCAAAAGTATAATAGCAAAGCTTCATAGAGAGTAAGTGCAATTTAAGAAATTGTTTTTACACTCAAAAACAGTTTAAAATTTGGAGTGAAAACGTCTTTAGCAGTTTGCTACGATGTTAAACTGAATTTACAAACACAAAATGTAAACGAAACAGTTAAACAACGGTAAACAAAGGTAATGCGCGCACGCAAGCGCCAAGAGAGAATCGAATGCAAGCGATCAAGCAATGAAACTTTTTATAGCTCAGCGGAGCAACGAACAGGGAGGAAGGGTCGAAGCAGCTGCGATGCTGTACTAATAAATAAAAAGCACATTTTGCCATAATGCACATTGAAATCGAACTTGTACAAAGCAGATTTTGGGCATAACGATAACTTGGCACAAACGCAAATTTGAATAAAATTAAATTAAGAATCACAAATTTGATAAAAAATGCACAAATAAATGGAGCGTTTAAAAAACACGACCGGCACAGCTGACAACCTGTGTCTCTCTGTTATTTGGTTAAATATATTTGAAATGCTTTTGAGTGCTTTTGTTTAATTTCTTATTACTAACATAAAGGAAAAAATCAACAATTATTATATCGAGTCATTTGAACAGATTAAACTGCTTCCAATAAGAGGTCTACAAGTTTTCGTAACCGTTTGACACACGGATTTAAAAACTAAGCGACTCTTTTTCTCAACACCACCCTGTAAAAATTGATTGGTAGGGTTGCATAGACTGTGTACAAGTCTGTCAGGTAACTTTTCACTCAGCTGTCATTTGACTCTGACAGCAGTCAAGTAGCACTCACACCACTGCCAGTTTCCCCCAGACCCTCTTTTCAAAGCGCTAGCCCTTTTGAATCAACTATAGCTCAACTTGAGCTTTACATATTTTGATGTACATTTCCCTTTACACAAATTTCTATATACACTTGTATTATTCGGGGGTTGTTGCTGTGCTGTGCTTTTAGCAGGTGAGTCTGGTGCTGAGATTGGAATGCTGGCTTTGAGTCTGTGTTTGTGGTATGCTGTTGCCAGGGTTGTCACACTGTCTGACAGTCTGACTGTGTGACTGTCTCACTGTCGGTCTGCATACTTCCGGTTGCTCCCCAGCGCACGGTTGCCATACACAAAAGTGCTCGTTATTTGCATTTGTAATTATAACAAACAGGATTAGTCTGTCTATCTCTGTGTGGGTGTGTGGGTGTGTTGGTGTGTATCTGTGTGTTATTCCGCCTCAATGTGCGTGTGCTCACGTGTTTGTATTTGAATTAGTACTGTAGCAAGTTTGCTGAGCTGCAGTGCAAATATTTGTTACTGTCTGCAAAGAAATTTTCGAAATTGTTAAATCAATTTTACTCACATCAGGGAATCCAAATTCGTCCACAGACTCGGCCGTGGACAGCCACTTCTTGGGTATAGACAGTATGGAATCTTTCCATCCTAAAAAGCCAAAAGAAAAACACAAAAACACAAAAATTTCAATTAATATTTCATAAATTTTTAATTAAAAAACACTTTTAAATTGCTAGCGCTAATTCAACAAAGCTAATTTCAATTGTTGACTAATTTGGCGATTAATCAAACTGTCTGATTAAAAAATAATCACAATTTAATGAGTCCCACATTTTTTTTTGTTGTTGGCCAGAACAAAGGCAAATGCTTATAAACAATTAAAATTGTTGACTAATTTGTTGGTAGTCTTATCAAGCTGTCTGTTTAATCTAAGCTATGTTATTGGAACGTCTTGTTGTACCTTTTGGTAGTCAATCATTGTCAGTTGTGTCGAGTACTGGTCACTCGATGGTCTGGTAACTTCCGAAGAATGCTATCTGAAATGACGTTCATGTCGATGTCAGATTGCTGATTGAGTTCAAATCCAAATCGGACACTGAACAAAACCCAAAGTGCGTTCCTAAAATTCCATTATTTTTATTTTCTTTTTTTTCGGGGTAAAATCGCAAACGAAAGCGAAATAGTTTAAGTATTTTCCATCATTCTTTATCTTAATGACGTCACGCAAATTGGTTAGACATTTATGGCCATCCGTTTAGAGGTTGGACTTAAAGTTTCCTTACTTAAGTGTCCGTTTGGGTT
Source organism: Drosophila nigrodunni (assembly GCA_020829145.1). Classification (NCBI taxonomy): domain Eukaryota; kingdom Metazoa; phylum Arthropoda; class Insecta; order Diptera; family Drosophilidae; genus Drosophila; species Drosophila nigrodunni. The sequence continues at coordinate 27,876,751 of JACVCZ010000001.1, forward strand.
TCCTTTAAAGTTTGACTGTAATTCGAGTGTGTAAGCACTTCCGGTTGCCCAAAGTAACGGCAATTTCCGTTATTTGCTTTTTGGGTCCCAAACTGAGTGGAGATCGCTGTAGCGCATCTTGTAACAAATTGTGGGAAATGGAAACTAATACACTTAAACACACACACACACATACACACACACTTTTGGCCAGCTGACAAAATGGCCGACACTTGACGTAGCGCAGCAGCCATGTAGGTAGTGGGGGTGTGGCTTAGCCTACTTTTGGTAAGAGCTGGCACTTATGACAATCATAATGTTATTAATAAATATGGTTTTATGACAATCATGATAAAAGCAAAACGGTCTAACAGCCCTCAATGGCACACGCGTCGCTCTCTCCGTCTCTTCCTTTCTCTCTTTGGCAAATTTAATGCAATTTATTATCCTTTTTTCATTATCTGCTCAGAAAGACTTGGGAGACTAACAACTAGCTACATTGTGGCTGCTAACAACAATGAAGTCACGTGGCAGCAATTTCAACGTCCGCTCTATTGTTGTTTAGTCACTATTGTTGTTGTTGCTGCTGTTGCTGTTGCTTGGAGTGTGACTGTTGTCTTTACAGGCACAACATTAACCACAAACTCCTACTCCCAGCGCTACAAGTCTGTCTAGCCATCAGCCTGCTCTTGGGGCACTAACCAGACGAGCCCAGCGAGGGGAGTTTCTAAGGTATTGCTTGGAACTTACGCCCTTAACCCGCTACAGTTGACAGCAAATTAAAATAAATTGTATTAGGAAGCGCTGGCTGGATGTTGGAAAATGCAAATTAAGTAATTAAGCTGGGAGTTTGAGGTGTGCTGTGGTACTCGCTGCTGTGGTGTGGTAATATCCTGTAATGCATCATCTTTAACTGCTTGCGAGCCACAAGAAATGACTTGACATCATAATTAGACGTATTTTAAGGGTGTTTAAAGTCACAACAGTTTTTAGCAAAGCAGAATTTTCTATGTTTTGACATGAGTCATGACACAAAGTCAATTTAAGTCAACAGCAGTAACAGTTTATTGTAAAAGCATTTGAATTTCTTGAGCAGGTAAATAAGTTTAAAGCAAACATGTGGCGAAAAATACTTTTTGGACGCAGTTTAATTACAAAAATTATGTTCATGATAATACAAAATTAATATAGGTAGTGTAAATTATAGCATTTGAAACCTTACTTCAACCTAAGCTTCAAAGAAAACGTTTGAACATTTTCTCATACTAAACTTCCAACTTTGGTAATGAAAAATATTTAAGTTATACTTGTAAGTTGGTTATACTTTTTAAGCAGTAATCTTCTGATGACTTTTTCATAGTGATATTGGAAGCATTTCTATTTTGAAATGTTTTTTCTAAATAAAATATAAAGAAATAATTTCAAGCACTTTTAAACCTTTGCACATGTCTTGAAACTTTTGCTGTAATATAAAGTAAATGATGGATAATAGATATACAAAATATTTTTATTTTACTTTAAGTCCTATAAAATTTTGATTTAAACAGCAGTAACGTATACGCAACATTCAATCAAAGTTCCTTTAGATGAATGATTTGTGTTGCTTTGAGCTGCATTTTTTCCACCAAAAGTTATTAATTGCAAGCAGCAGAGTTGGCAGAGCTTGCTCTTGGTACTGGCACTGATGCCTTTGTAGATTACGTATGCAACACATTCAATTACTTGTTTTCCAATTGATTGATTGATGCTGGGATTTTTGATTAGACAGACAGCCAGGGTAATCAGATATTCATGCACCATTACAGCAGACAAGGCGTACTTGCCGAACAACTAATACCACTCCTGGCAACGACATCGATTCGGACTTCCGGTTCCGGAGCAGCAGCCCCCAAAGGAACTGAACTGTCTGGCGTACAGCTGCCTCCCCCTGCTGATTATTGATGAAGCCGTTCGTGTGCAGACATCAACTTCAATTTGCTACTTGGCTGTCAGTTATTTTGTCTACTCATGATTACTTTTCGCATTTTGGACGAAAACGCAAAAGTTTTGCACTTTCATAACTCAATTTGCATTTATGCCAATCGAATGATGCATTAGCTCGTTATGATCAAATATATCAGATGCTGTAAGGGGGAGGTGAAGGGATTTCACACCCTGGATATGGCCAAATGGTGCTTATTGGCCACACGCCTACTGTTTAACAACCAGCAATAAAACGCTTCAATAAACCAACATGCTCATTATTAAGCAGCAAAAATCACGCTTGAATTCGCAGAATCGGAGAAAACAAGGGGGTTGCTTGGGGATGGGGGATGAGGGGTGTGTCAGGGATGCCAGACGACAGCAAACGGCTGCCGCTTGTCAGGGCTGGCGATAAAAATGTAATCCCAGTGAAAAATAATGGCAGCATTCCACAAATTCAGCGTTACTCAACCCCAATTCCAATGCTCATTAAAGACCAGTAGGGGAAGCTGGTAGCAGGGGCTGCAGTGGGTTTAAGGGGCGTGGCACATTTTGAGCTTATAATCGATCGACAACCGAAATTAATTGTGAATTCCAAACACGCTAAGCAGCAAAGTTTTCTTTTGCTAACTTCGTGTTTAGCTGTTTTTTGGCTGAAACCATAGCAAATGAAGCAGAACAATTTAAAAAGGCAAAACAAATCCAAGAAATGCGACAAGACACGTTTCGACTACATAAAACACCAGCTGAACAAGGGGGAACAAGGGCAGCAGCTGCCTGTTCATAACATTCTTGAATAAATGAGTGAATGAATGAATGAATGACTGAGTGACTGAGTGAATAAGCGAATGAATGAAAGCCCGTCTCTTGCCGCCTTTTGTTCAGCTTTTTTCACTGCTCGTAAAGGGCTTCGCATTCTATTTAGACGCATTTGAGGGTGACTCTGGCTCTGGCTCTGGCTCTGCTCCAGCTTCAGTTCTTGCTCCTGCTCCAGCTTCAACTCCATCCCTGTTTTCTCTTGTTTGAGGCTGCACGCACAGCCAACAATTGAGCCGTAAATCCTTTACGGTCTTAACGCTGCTGTTTTACGCCACTTTCTATACCCTTACGAAGGGTATTATAATTTTGTGAGCCGTTTGTAGTGCGCATAAGATACAGTTTTTTTGTTTCTATGGCCTGGCAAGGGTATTGAATCTTTGTCATGCCTTAGAAAGTCCTTTCTACCTTCTTTTTTTAGGCCTTTGGTTGCGCTTTTGCTGCTTTTGTCTGCAGCCTCGTTCAGGACCCTTTTACGGCTGGTTCCCCGCCCACTTTGCCCTTTGGTCCCGGCCAACTTAAATTAACTGCCGCAGTGAGGCATTTGGTATTTTTCCGCTTTTGTAATTGTTCGAATCGAAACAAGCGGAAAGCGTAAATTGCTTAGGTATTGTTTACAGCGAGTTGGGCAAATAGTTGCGGCCAGGCTGAGCTGACCAGACCAGACCAGACCAGAGACTTATCGATTCGTTTTCGTTACAGTGTGTATCTAGTATAACTAACTTGTGGTTGAAACGTACAAGGCTGAAACTCTGCCCCGCCTTCTTTCCCTCACTGATGGTTTTGACGTGACGCTGGGGCAAAAGTTGCTAATGGAAATTGCAAACAGAAAATCATTTTCCACCTCCAAAAATTTGTTGGCCTCAGGGCACGCACACAATTTACGACGCTGCTTTTGATGAACATGAACGTGTAGCAGGAGAACCACATGAAACACCACCAACCACCAAAGTTTTGTCCCTGTCAAAGTTACCAACTTTCCACCTGAAGTTTTAGCCAAACTTTCCTTCTCACTCCCACTGCTATTCCCTCACTTTGTTCATTAACAAATTAGTATAATTAATAGCATTGTCCCATTGAAAGACTCGAGTTCTGTTGTTTTTTTTTTTTCATGGTTAACAATTATATTTCAATAGTATTTTTGTTATTTGTTTTTTTCTTTATGTGTATTTGTATTTCGCTCTGTAATATGCATTTTATTCATTGTTGTTTATTATTCATTCATACTCGCACTATTTTCTGTTCATTCGGTTCAATTTTGTGGTTTATTCTTTTGAGTACTGAGTTTTTTATTTGCTGTTCCATTTCAGCTCAAAAACCTTTAGTTTTAGCCAAAAAAAAAATTAACAGAATGGTCTTCTAGCTAGTCTGTCGTGTTTTGTATTTGGCTTTCTTTCGTTTGATTCTTGAAATTGGTATAATGCTTTTTCTTGTGGCTTTTAAACTAGATCCTGGGAATAGAATAATTATGGGGTTATAGGTTGAAACTATATCAAGTCCTTCAACTTTTTGCATGTAACTCTTTTAAATTAATTTTAGTTTTTTTTTTTTTTTCAATTTGTTTATAGAAAAACTGAATATAGGTTTAAAGTTGGATAGACTTTGAAATTGAACAGCAACGTTACAGAACTGGGATTAGCTAATATATAGTTAGATTATAGTTTGAGTTGAGTTTTAGTTTGAGTTTTGAATGTTAGTTGCTTGTTTGAATGCCTAAAAGTATTCATTGATTTATTACTAGAATATAATGTAATATTTAATTAATATTTATATAATATTACAAGTACTATAACACAAACGTCTATAACATTAGCTGAAACAAATTGCAAAGAATTTAACATAGTTAATTGTTGTTTAATTGTTTAATTGTTTACTAATACTTAAATACATTATCTGAAACACTTTGATCAAAACTTACATCTCAAACTAAGTGTAAATTTACAAAGCTCAACTGTGGCGGCATTTAATTTGGGCTTCAAGTATTTCGAAATGGTTTAACAAATCAAAATTAATTTTTTTTTAATTAAAATAAAAGTTTGTAATGCGCACAGTTTGTTTTTGTTTTTTTTTTCAGTTTTTTTTTATTTTTTAATTATAATATGCTATTGAACATTTAACACTTGAAATACATATGTTTAATTTTAATTTTATTTTCAAATTATTATGTATTTTTATAATTTCATGTAGTTGTTTTTATGTTACATTCCATTTGGGTGATTTACTCATTTATAAATACATGTTTAAGCAACATATTTGATTTTTTACAATACGTACAGATATATTTTACTTTTTTTTGGTTTTAATATTTTTTTATTTTGTTTTACTTATAAAATTTCGTAAGTTATTACACATAGCCGGCACTGTTAGCAAGTTCTGTAAGCGAGTTACGAGTACTTAACCTTCTTCCCTTCCAATTTTTTAATTTATTGAACGTTTTTCGAATCCAAAAGTATTCGTTTAGTTATTTTAAAAGTATTCGCATGCATTCTCAAAAACTTTCAATTTCAGAAATTTACAATACATAATTAATTTTAAACGGTTTTTGGAAGATTCTTCAAATAACATTTGTTCTCCAGATTTATTTTGATAAAAATTATAGTTTGCAGATGTTTTTTCATTAATTTTAATTCAAGTTCCGCAAATAGTTTATGTCTTTTTTCAACTATTTTGTATATTGCTTTTTAGAAATGCCCTTTAAATATACATTTGCATGCTTTAATCTTAATATTGATACACATATTTTATAACTTCCGCTATATGCTTTGCTTGAAACACATTCTAACTATATCTTTTAGATACTGCTTTCATATGCCTCAAGAGAACTCTGAATGATCGGATTAATATGTTATATATTTCGATCGTATCGGTTTTGTTCGCAGAATTATATAACTATCTGTTTATTTAATTGTTTTTCATTTGGTTTTGTATGTAAATTTGTTTTCTATATTTTATATATATATTTATTTGTATATATAATATAGTTTTTGCATTAAGATTCTGTTCGTACACGATCGCACATTGTTTTAATTGATACATTTGATGGGAGATTTTTTCATGAGTTTTTTATATTTATTCATTATGTTGTTACATATTACTAAAGCTTGTAAATATGTATTACTATTATAAGTGACTAGCAAAATTTAAGTGTGAAATGTTTAGAAAACCAAGAGACATATGAACGAAATAGCTGATGTACAATTAAACCGATTCAGTGCAGTGAAAGCAGGGCTGTAAAACGGTTATGAACATGTCTCCAAATCTTTAAATAAAATATATTTTTCGAATATGAACTTAAATTAAATAACTTCGTACATTTACTGTATAAAAATGAATCAAATTGAATTAAAACTTCTGAATCTTTGCAGCCCTGGCTGAAATTGAATTCCAAGATATATTTTTCTTCCTCTTCAAATCCTTTATACTAAACTAATTGCTTTGAAAATCAGTGCATTTACCATACAGCATGGAAAATAATTAAATATTCAAAAACAAAATTCGTAATTGCATAAACTATGTCTAAATTTAGTATGACTAGTTGAGATAACTCTTCTAATTGTATTTGTGTATATATATCTTTATATATATTAGTTGAAAATGGCCGTGTCACTGATATGTTTACGGATATAGAATGTTCAAGTTTTGTTTATAAGATAATTCAACCAATACAATTAACCATTAATTTTATGTGTGAGATAAGTTCACACACAATCGGTTAATGTATTGGACTGACTTGTAGCTATATAAGTATGTATACAAAAATTCAGTTTACCTAACAATGGGTGTATAATATAGTAGCAGTAAACTGCCATCAAAAAGTGCTGAATATATTATATGATGATATATATATATATATAGTATTTTGTATATATATTTGAGTTACTTAGTTATACTACATACACATAAGGTACACATTTAATGCTATGCTATCGTGGATCTGCTATGGCGGCTGTTTCCGTTTCCGGTTCTACCATCTTGCACATAGAGTCGACAAGCAAATAATAATTGATTGGTAGGTAAATATGAAACATCTAATATTTTCATTACATAATTATGTATAAGTACTGTATATATATGTAACACATATATGTACATATATTTAGGGCCTAAAAATAGTTGATCGATATGATGCGATATTAATATATATATACTATATACTAGTAGCAATAGTTAATATCACTTTTGGTAATTTTAACAGGCGAGCCATTGAGACTCTGATATGTATCGTTACCTTGGTTGTGTCTTATGTTTTTTTGTTCAAATGTTTAACTAAAAATTTCAAAAACTTTGTTAAATTATATAGTACCGCTATCTGCACACCACACACACACACGCACACACACAAGTACCCAAACACAATGACACCCGAAAGGGGGAAAAATCCATTCAGTTTTTTCTTTGGGCGGGATTTGTTTTCCAGATTTTGGGCAAATTGTGATATGTCTGCGATATGAATGCCATTGTCTATATAAAGGTATATGCGGTGCGGTGTAGTAGTGCTGTGGTGACAGCTCAGCAGCACCGCTTACAGCTAAATTGTATAAGTATATGTATGTATATATATTCAGATTCAATCGAATCAGTTAGAATTAATGACTATGCTTTGGTTGCTCTAGCTTCAACTGATAGTAGACACGAATACGGCTGCTGGAGTACTGAGTATAGGGCATAGGGGCGTCCAGGCCGACATTACAAATCGGTCCATATCGCGCTCTATATAGTGTGTATATATACGGTATATATACGGTGTGTAACCTTTAACCTTAAGCTCAAACTGCGCTTTTGTGTATGATACAAAACGAGTGCGTGGTATTAACTAGCAGCTGCTTTAACTAAATTTGCATGCTACGATTATGCATATGTAATTTTTTATAGTGTACGTACCACTTACTATAAATAGATAATATCTATGTGCATACGATATACGACGAGCTGTACGATCAAGTGTTTATCGTAAACAACAGAACAAGAAATTTCAAATCAATTGTTTAAATGTTTTTAAAATTCAACATAAAATATAATTAAATTAATTAATTTAGTTTTTTGCTTTAGACAACAGTTTAAAATCCTTGTCTAAATGGATTCGCTGGCGGAGCAGGACCTCTGCTCTGTTGCTGCTGCTGTTGTTGCTGTTGCTGCTGGAAAGGATTCGCAGCACGTGGTTGAGTGTAGCTGCCTCCCTGCTCCTGATAGCCTGGCTGATAGCTCTGATCCTGCTGATAGCCACCAGCGGCTTGTTGATATCCCTGCTGCTGATACTCATCCAAATTGGTCTCCTGCTCCGACTGATACTGCTGTCCATACTCCAAATGGTTCTTGAGGTCACCCTCCACAGGCTTCTGATCGTGCATAACATACGTTTGATACTCCTTATTCGGCGGATCCTGCATGAGTATATTGGCCTCATTCTCGAACGGCTTGAATTCGTAGATATTACGCAATTTACGCAAAATAGGCACATACGCCAGATTCGAGAAGGCAATCAGAAAGTTGAGTGCCGTGAATCCAATGGCCTCCACAATGCCACCGGCAATGATCGGTCCCACCGCATAGGCAATCGAGTACGAGATGTCCGCAATGGCATAGATGCTACCATACACTGAGACGTAGCGCACGTCCACCAGGTAGCCCAAGGTGGGCAGCAGAGCGGTGTCGATGAGGGCGATGCCAAAGCAGATGACACAAATGGGCAACATGAGCATTTTGTAGCCACTGCAGAAGGGTATGACGAAACAGGAGAAGCCCTCCAAGGCCAATCCTCCAGCTGCCATGAGCCACTGATGCTGTGGATACTTGCGAGCCATTTTCACAGTGATCACCACGCCGAGCACATGCGGGAAGAAGGCCGGTAGCCAGACCATACCAATCTTCCAATTCTCCGTGGTCATGTTATCCTCCATCCACAGCGATATGGTGGGCTCCAGGAAAGCCAACGCCACATTGGACATGGTGAGAGCTCCAGCACAGACGGCTATATACGGATCCATGAGCAGTTTCCAAATGGGTATTACCTGATTCTGTACTTCTTTGCTCTGCTTGAGCTGCTCCTTAACCGGCTTCATGACCAGCAGCAGCATCAGTCCGTCTAGCAGACAGACCAGTGCCAGGATCAGAAATGGCACCTCCTTGCCAGCAAACTGGTACAGTGCACCGCCGAAAGGTGGCGCCACCAGACAGCCGAAACTAATGAAGGCCAAGGCAATACCCAGCGCCTGTGAGCGTTCGTTCTCCTCCGTGAAGCGATCGGCAATCATAGCCAGACCGGAAGTATCCGCAAAAGCCGAGCCTGCGCCCTGTAGGGAGCGGGCGAAGAAGAGTACACTGTAGCTGCTGCCGCAGGCAAAGACCGCTGTTGAGAAGAACATAATGGTCAGACCGATCATCATGGGTATATCGTAGCCGATCTTATCGATGAGACCACCCGAAAACGGATTCACCATAAGCTGTACAATGGCCTTGGAGGCAAAAAGTATGCCCGTGGCCGAGTCCTGTCCATGATGATCACGATGTACGGGTATTATGCGACCGGTGACATTGTCACGTAATGGCGGTTGCGTAGGTCCGTCATCGAAGCTGCCAATTTCACGCAGATAGTCGGGTATAATGGGCACAATGACCATATACAACATGTTGTCCAGCAGCAGAGCAATGGACACGATGACTAGAATGAGGCGACGTTGATTCACCGGCTCCTGCACCTTCTCCCAGACGATGTCCTTCACCTCTCGCAGCTCCAGGTTAATCAACGGTATTTGGAATGAGGCCATTTTGGTTGCTTTTCTATAACGTCCTTTACTTTATAAGACTTTTCTTTTATATTTTTCTCTTTCTAATTTTTTCAACGCTTCTTTTTTCTTCCTTTCTTTGTACTCGATTTTCTACCCTGTCTGCGGGCGTGTGGTTTTCCTCTTTTATTGTTGTTTTGTTCTGTTTTTGGCGTTTTTCAATTTCATGACCGCTGCCGGAAATTGTGCAACGTTTTCTTTCAATATGGCCGCATCCGTTTCCGCTGCCGCGTTAATTACTCTCGCTAAGACTGCGAGTGTGTTTGCTTTTGAGGTGGTTTCTGGTTACTGGTCTCTGATCACTGCTCTCCCTGTCTCTTCTCCTTCTCTCGCTCGTTCTCTCTCTCTGGTTAACTGTTTTGTTTGTTGCAATTGCAGCTGTGTTTTACATGATTTCGTGTTGCTGTTGTTGTTGTTGTTGTTGGTGTACAAGTTGTTGGCATGCCAGTGAACAACCTTTAACGACACAGAAACAAGATTTCGTTAGTTTTTTCTTTTTATAGTCATTTTCTTAGCTCATTTCTAGCTCATTTGCAGCTTAAAAGCTTCTCAAATGATAAGAATAAAATTGTTAGTTTTTCTTTTCTCTTTTTTTTTAAAGCATAGTTTAGTTTTATTTTTATTTAATTTGTTTTGATTTAGATTTTATGATTGAAATGTTGTTTCTGTGTTGCAAAAAGGTTGCCTGCTGGTGAACAAGAAGTGTATTGTTAAAATTAATTACCGATTCTAGACATATGTAATAAGCGTACATATAGATTAGTTAATAACAGCGTTTGCACAATTAACACACATTTCAATCATAAAACAAATACCAAAAATATTTTAGAATTAAAGCAATAACACTTCTGTGGGTGAAGCGGTCAAAATTGTACCGCTTTGATTTTGTATAGTAAGCAGGCACACTGTGATCAATATTTTACGTTTTAAAATTATTCTTGCTCTTTCATCTAATTTTTAAGAACAGGTAGGCTATACCAATGACCTAATCTAAAACAATGTGACTGAAATAATTTATTTTAAAGAACAAATCCCATATAAATATTCGTTTTACCTAAATATATTTATTTAATGTTTGACGACATTCAGCTTGCAAGATACCAACGCTCAATGTAAATCATAGCTTCCCTAAAATATGTATACTGCGCTCACATAAGGATTAAACTCAAGCTGACCAGAGGCAGGCGGAGTTTGTTATTGTAATTGTCACTACTACACGCACAGAAGAAGTCATGCGTGTGTAAATGTGTAATGCTAAGCACAGCTCAATGCAAATTACACAAACAATTTTTCACATTTCTCTTCTTATCTTCTTTCTCATTCGAGATGAACAACAACAACTTTGTAGGTTTTTTCATAGCACTGCTAATCCAACTGTAAATTTATTGTTGCCTTGTCTTTGAGCTTACACTTATAAAAATCGTGTTGAATTTTAAGCTGCCAGCAAAATGTTTAGCTTTCTAAATTGATGTGTAGATCTACTTTTTTTTTTTTATTGTGCACAGGTAGATTCTTGCTCTTCTATGAGTTTTTGTGTATTGTTAAGCAGCTTTCGAGCACCTTTGCATTAAATATTCATTTCATCATTACGAACAATGAAAACAATCAATTTAATTGCTTCTGCCTTTATCAATGTTGTACACTGTACAGTGGTGATATATGCCGTATTAAAGCACACAAAGGATTCATATTATTATAATTGCACTCTCCAAGTCGCGTGTCCGCTCTTGAGCTTTTGTTCCCCCACCGCCTGTGGAACTAAGCACCTCTTGAACTGCACGCTAGCTAAAAGCGAAAGAGTATTTGGAGTGCCTTGTTTGGAGCAACCCCAGGTTTTATTTATATGAAATACCAACAATAATGAATTGAGTTTCTTTTAATTTTAGTTCAATTTGTCAACTTTAATTTTTTGCGCCAACATTTTTTACCTTTTTTTCATCAAAAACTTTTTGTAAACTTTTATTTATTTGGCTCTGTTTGTGCTGATCTAATTTCAACATTTATGCACCTTGTAACGTACGTAGTGCCACCCTCAAATAGACACAACATTAGATATTACGTGTACAGGGTATAAACACACTCGCCCCAACACATCCCACATCATGGCACTCCCCCTGCTGACTGTTCCGCCTCACTTTTGGGACTTTGGTATATATGAGCCGTTAGAAAAACATTTCGTTTTATCATTAAATTTTCATGACCACGTTTGTGTGTGTGTGGGTGGGTGTGAGTGTGTGTTGAATTTCCCAAACTTTGTCTATGCCTAGGAGGAAGCTCAGCAGGCAGACCGCGTCCTCCCTTGCCACATGAGTCAATTATCGTGTGCATCGTGTATGCGTGTTAGTGTGCGTGCCTGTGTGTGTGAGTGTAGCATAAACGCTGCGAGTTTCAATGTTATTTTTTCCCTAGGACGACTTTAATTTTGGATTTTTGTATGCTCCAGGCCCATAACTACAGCAACAAGAAGAGCTCTCAGGTGGGTCGCTCTACTTGACCCTGGGGTTGCTATACATATAAACATTTATATGTATATGTGTGTATGTTTAAAGGTTTTCTTTCATCAAAGCCAGGGGTTGCTCGCAGAGACTCGAGTCAAGTGCAGAAACGTGTGCCAACATCGTGTTGCCACTAATAACGTGAGAGGGCCACAAAGACCAGCTGGAAAATTATACAAACTCATACATAAACCTACATAAATATACAAATATATCTATATATATAGAAGTATATCTTTCAAAACAGCGCCAATTTATATTTACGCCTTTATAATTTTATTGATTTTTTCCGCTTCCGCAATAATGACGAGCACAAAGCTCCGGACAGCTGATGAGTTTCCCAGCCTTTATTTGGGTTTTCCTTTTCATATTTTGTAAAAGTCTCCAACGAAATTATGTGCATTTCAAACAGCTTTAAGCTGCCACACCCTAAGACCGTTGTGTGTGTCGAAATCGAATCCATTTTGCAGACAAACTCGATAACATTCAAATCATCAGAGTGCACTTTTTGCACAGACGCCAAAGCAAAATTTTGCTTGCAATTTGAGCTGCCGGGCAGAGAAAACAGCTGAGCAAGAAAATGGGTTTTCTTTCTCACTTTTCCCAGCCTCCCCCTTTCCCTCTGCATCCTTCTCTGTGCATAAGTTATGAACAAAGGCAGCTTTTAGTTTTCATAAGACAACACTTGATTCAATGAGAAAGGAAGAGGAGAAAACGAGGAGATGCGAATTCGACACCCTCCCATAAAAGTGCTTCACCTTGAAACACAACCGAAGATGATCTGCGACTTTTGCCGCATTTCTCTTGTTGCCCTGGGAACTTGGCCATTTGCAGCAAAGCCGTTAGGATTAACGCAACAAAAATGAAAGGTAAACTTTGTTGGTGGAGACGGAAGAAAAAATGAAATTACATTTATTTTGCAACTGCCTGTGGCGCAGTACTTTTAGCAGTGAATGTAGCTGGGGTGTGTCTGTCAGTCGAGGTAATCAGCGTAAAACACAATTTCATATCTTTGTCGAGCTCGAGCTCATAAATATTTCAGGAATATTAATGGCACAGCTCTGAAAATTGCTATTACCGTTAGTTGCACATCGCTTAATAAATCAATAAAGTTTAATAGTGTTGGAAAGTTTTACATGCTTAGCTAAATTAGATTTTATTGAATGAGATTAGTATTTAGAAGTTATTGAGTTATATGCTTTGTTTGAAAATAACTAGCAAAAGTTTTAGAATCTATAGATAAATTAAGATTCTATAGTTAAAGTTGTAAATTTAAACAAAATGGGAATTAAGTGGGAATAGTTAAATTGATAGATTGAATAGTTAATTTTAAAAATTTTCAATACTTTGGATCGTTTGAAAATTTAATTTTAACAACTAGCAGTATGCTTTCAAATATTTAAAGTGAAAAACTTGTTAAAATGTTGCTTATCTCATCGCTTCAGAGTCCAAGTCTATAATCAACACAGATTGTATTTTAGCTGGAGTCAGGTATAGCTTTTCTAGCTATTCTTGAAAGCCCTTAAACTCTGGCAACGCTGGCAAATACTTTGTTGCGGTTTTCGATTACCAATCCAATCATAATGTTTATGATAAGCCGCGTTTCTCACGTCGGCACAAAAGGCAAACGCAAATCCTTACAAGTGTGTGCCAACCCCCTTCCTACACCTCCCACACACACAGACCCACCGACATTTGCAGACATATGCTGGCACAAAAGGCGCCCCCCCTCGGCGAGGGCTGAAGTGTTGTAAGCTGCTTTGCTCAAGTGGCGAACGAAGGGTTGTGAAACAACATTTCGACTCACTGTAACACTTAACGAAGGCGTAGGCCGTGCACATATAACAGGCACACACTGTTACAGAAAGGTATTGCCTACTTTTGGGCGAAATTATTGATAAATTGTATGTAATGTGAACATGTGCAATTTGTGCGCAGCTAATGAACTGTAGAAAGTTTATGGCTAACACAAATGGCCATAACAAGTACAACAACAAGAACCAGAACCACTTGATCGATTAGCAAACACCCTTAACACTTTAGCCTTAACCCTCTTTTGTCAGTCAACACGTTGCGCTGTTTCTTCTTCTTCTTCTACTTCTTCTTTTTGTTTTGTTTCAAGTTTAATTTGCATTTTCTTTAGGTTGCGTCTTTGGCTTTGGCTTTTGGCCCTATCGATTTCACTGCGTTAACTGCAATTGGGTTAGCTTAATTGGTTTGCTCGCGGCCAAAACACAGTGGGCAATAAAAGTATTCATTTATGTTTTAATTGTAAAAGTTTTGAAACGAGCCTCGTAGAATAACAACTAAGACGCGTCTTTAACGGCCCTGGGGCCAGTTGAATTACCAAAAAATCCCCAAAGCATCAGTTACAGCCCAAAACGTGTCGGAGACAAGAAAAATATATGCTTCTTCTTCATCTATCTGGGCGTCTTTGGTGTCATTGTTTCTCTTGACAAGCTTTAAATGGCTTTTAGCAATTCCCAAAGGATGCGCGGCCACTTAGCTCTAAGGCAGCAGGGCTCAGGACCCGGGCCAAAAGAGCTTTGTGCCACTTTGGGGCAGACCAAAAATTTCTCGCTCGCATTATCGTAAAAAGTAACAACAGATCCAAACAGCACAGCATCACAGCATTTTACATCTCAGCATCTAGCACTCTTGCATATACTTCGAATTGCCTTTTTGTGCTGGTACCACGCAGCGTATGCGTGTTCTGTTACGCACTGCCACCAGGCTTATAAATCAAAACATTAAGTGGGCGTGGTCGGGCGCCTATTGTGGGCGTATAATGGCATTTGAGCCACCTCACACCGGTTGGTCAGATAGACAAAATGATTTGACCATAAATTACTTGGCGCTTGCAACATTTATTGCTATTTCGGACCCTGTACCTGCACGAAAATTACAGGGGGTTGCTAGGTTTGTCTAAAAAAATAGGGCGTGGCAGACCGTAGGAGGTGTGCTCCATTAAGTATAAATCAACAACATCATTCCAGTCGATACTGTCTGAGTTCGGAGACTCTAAAAGGTAGAGCCATTAAATCTACACAGGAATATCTTAAAACTTAACAAAAGTTGCAAAGTTAGTACAGGGTCTTTTACAGACGGTTTCATTTACTACTGCCTACAGCTCTGGCCTTGTATTAATTTATATTGAGCTGAACTATCATTATATATGCATCAGTTAATTTAGCCGAATTCTGATTAATGGCAACACTACAGCAAACGATTTCAGCTTTATCGCTGGACCTGTTTTGATGCCGAAGACCGAAAATGTTAACATTTGTAGCGCTACAAAATGCCCTCCAATCAACGACACCATCAGCGCCCGTTTTACGACTTTTGATGTCGACATCAGGCTTCGATGCGGCTGCTGCCAAACGCAGGCATTACAGCTACTCCTGCTGCTCCCCCTGCTACCCCTGGCGATAACCCCGTGCGAGACCCTGCTGATGGCTCAATGTGTCAGGGTGCAACCCTCATCGAGCTGGTGCTGCTGGCTCTGCGGTCGCTCTGAGTCTGGTATTGGAAAGGGGCCTGGGTTTGAGGGGTTGGCATTTTATCAGACAGCATCAAGACAAATGCGTTACTTGTTTCTCGTTTGGCTTATTACAGCACTACCTTCCTGGCTGCCTCCAGGCAGACGACCACAAGGCAGGCAGCCTTTGTCTTTGTCGACGAGTCGTGTCCTTGTGGGGTCGTCATCTAGCCACCCTTCTTCGGTGCGGCCCTTTTTTGTTTTGACATGAAACCGCTATGAACACATCAGCGTTACAAACGCGTCTACAAGGGGCAAGAGGCAAACAAGGCAAACAAGGCAGACACAGCAAACAAGGCAAACAATCTAATGACGTGGCAGCCGTTGTCTTGTTTATATATCTGTGTGTGTGTTGTTTTTCGTGTTTGTGTGGGAAAATTTATATTTATTGCCTTCATTATGCAGCAGCCACAGAGCATCCGCAGAGCATCCACAACACCCGAAAAGCAACCATAGCAAATTGTACCAATGTAAATTCCTCTGGCAATTGTTACCTGTTTCATTATTATTAAGTTGAACTCGCATAAAAAGAATTTTTGGTTGCCAGTCTAGCAAATAAACACTTTTTCATTATTTAATGTGAAAGCTTCGTTTTTCGTTAATTAAATAATATTGTTTTGAGGCTTGACAGAAATTAAATTTATGGGAAAACATATTCTCTCTTCTCAATAATATTCTCTTTTAACTAAAGGCAGAGTTTAACTAATTTTCTGAACGATTTTCAGACAAGAACTATCTAATTATTTGACATAATCCATACGTTTTTTAGAATAGGTTTTAATAAACAAAATCAATTCAAGTTTGAATTGAATGTCTTACTGTGTGTCTCTTTACAAGAAATTAAGTTTCGCAAATATATTTTCTTAAACGTTCCCATAAAACACTATTTGAATTGTGTAGCAGGTATATAATCCCAGATTCGATATACTAAAATGAATTAGTTTGAAAAACAGTTAATTTAAAAGACAACTGGCTTTTTTCCAAGATTTTCCTTCATACTTTTCCTCCAAATGGCTATTAAATAATGTTTGGAATAGTATTAACATAATGACTTATAGTTTGTGATCGATTTGTAAACTATTAATACTATTTTTAACAAAATAAAAATATAATATCTTTTAGCCCAACCAAAACTTAATTACAAATTTTAAATAATAATTCTATAGTTTTTCATATAAAATAAATTATAGAAAACTACAGAATTTCTTGAACAGAGCTCAGTTGCCTAGGTTTCTTTCAGTACCTAATCGCCTATTGAGTTAATTTAGCATTTATCTTCAATACAATCAAGGTAGTGATATAAAAGCTAGTAGTAATTTCAGATAAGGTTTGTAAACTGTTAATTAAATATTTAACCCCATCAAATATTTAATCAGCTCTACAAAATTTATTCTCGGTAAAAACTACTCAAATAGCAGAATTTATTCATACGTTCCAGATTTATTGCATAAGAACAGGAAGCGCACACGCTGTCGCCACTGGCAGGTTAGCAGGCTAACTGTAACTGTTTCATTCCGCTTCGTTCCAGTGAGAGAGGCGAAGCGAGCGTGCTGCTCGTGCCGTACCTTGCTGCGAGTGGAAGGTACTGCGTACGTGAGTGTGAGCGTGTGTATGTATTTGTGTGTGTTTAAGTTTGCCAAAGGACAAGAAGCAGGAGAAGAAGCTTTCGTAGTGTTTGCGTTTGTATGCGAAAAAGTTGTTTAATTTTAATTATATGCACACTCAGCGCACAGGTTATGTAAGTACTCGAAATAGATTGCTGGACGTATATTAGATTCGAATTTAGAACTTAGCTAAGGAGAAGCCTGGGACACATTTTGAACTATCTATGAATGCCATTTGAATATTGGTTTATAGCAAGCTTACCTGTATCGCTCGGTGTGATATTGCTGAGACGGTGGGTGAGAAACCCGCGCAAATTGGAGACAACACGCTGCGGCGAGTTGGGGCCGCTGCCAATCGAGAAGCTACGCAATTTTGAGAACAGGGCGGCCGACTCCGCGCCACTGCCCGCGGCGCTGCTGTTGCCTTCGTTGGACGCCACGTTCGTTCAATGGATGGACTGCAGCAGAAGCAGGACCTCAAAATTCGCGCCAGCAAACAACGTTTTGTAGAAAAATTTGCTGTTTTCTGTTTCTACACGATTTTCACACCGTCGTTTCGATATATATATTTTTTTGGGTTATGTAAAAACACAACACACATACACACGAGTATCCCAAGCCGTACACTGTACACGGTAAACGCTTCTCACGCTGACACCGCACGCGCTGACACTCTGCACTCGCCTACACTCGACAAAATTTGCAATGACTTGAATTTATTTACGTAAATTCCTCTTTTTTTATAAATTTATTTAGCACAAAAATAAGTTACGTTTTTTTCCTTTTTTTATTTTGCAATTTTATACTTTTGCCTTTGTGTGTGTGTGTGTGGGAGGCCGAGGCCAGACAACGACAACGACAGCAAATAGCAGCGTGCGTTGTGTCGTCCGGGCAGGAGCAAAGGTAACTTCTGTCTGGCGCTGCTTTCACGTCGCTGCTGCTATACCGTTATTTCGCAGTTCCGTTATTTTTTGTCGGTATTCAGGCTGGAATTCCAGCTGCACGGCTGTTCGGCTGCTCGGCTGCCTTGTCGGTCTCCGGATCGGCACAGAGACCGACTCGGAGACGTGAGCTTTCCACGGCGCAGGATATGACGCATGCGCTCTCCGGTTTCAACCAACCAATTGGCTCGCTGTCTGTGCCTGCCCCCAGTGCCAGTCCCAGTGTGCCGCCTCCACCCACTGTCACTCCCACTCTCCACCCGCCTGCCTGCCTACCTGCCTGCTCTTTTCCCATGCACATTACTCTCGCCTAGTTGAACACATTTGAATAAAATTCTATTCGCGCTTGTTTTTTCTTTTCTATTTTCCTTGCCTTTGGCTCACATTTGTTTTTGCGCCCACACAAAGAAGAAAATCAATTTTTACCTGTCTAGGCTTTGACTACCAAATTCGTCTTAGTTTTTTCCACATTTTCATTTGTTTATGTGCGCTCGCTTCACTACTCACCCTCCTCCTGCCACTCTCTCTCTTGCGCTCTATTGTTTGCTTTTTGTAGCATACTTTTTGGGTGCTTATATAAACTTTTTGGCCAAAATGTGCAGACAATGTGAGCGTTATCAATTTGCATAATGGTGTAATTGGTCCATTGCTCATGACAATTTTCTTTTAATTTCCACAATGGCAAACACACACACGCACACACAAATAGCCGACACAGCACAACAATGTACCGTAATCTGTGTGTGGACATAATTCGACTACAAATGAATCCCGATTTATATCGCACACCCTTCCAAAACCTCAGACTCAATGCAGCTGCAGTCTGAATACCAATCACAACAAAAGTAGTTTAAGTTTTCCACTCTCCCATTTTCATTTTCCTACTTTTTGGGTGACAGCGAAGCAGCCACGAATTTGGCAATCTCATTGTCATTTATCACTTTGCGGCGACATCAGTTTTTGCAATTTATCAAGATTTAACTTATGCTCTCAAGTTTAAATGCCAAGACATTTTTGCGGCTTATTAAAGTCATTGTGTTCTGATTTGGCTACACAATAGTCAGCGCCTAAATGGCCTTCAAGAGCCGTGTTAAAGTTTATGCGATTTATCACAGCTTAATTTAAGTGAATAATGAGATTTTTTCAAAAGTTTAAGTGTTTACAAAATAAATCACATTAAAAATTGCGCACTAAGTTTGGCTTGATTTTAATTTAAATCGGTTAAAGTGTCTTACTTTTCTGTTATATATTTGGTGTTTTAATAATCATTATTTTCTGCAATTAAAATTAAAATATATTATGAAAATTTAACCATATTTAGCATATTTAATACAATTTTCTAATCCGCTGGTAATTTAATTTTCTGTATTGTTAATGAAGGTTTTTAATATTGGTCATAAAGCTATACAAAATTCAACACGAAACCCAAATAATTATTTATTTATGCAATTAAGTTTCTGTAACGACCTCACTCCCTCTTCATCTCTGTCTCCGCATTTCTCCCTCTCTATCCCTGTTCCTGACCCTTCCTTTCCTTGCATAACTCTGCTAAAAAATATTTATATGTAAGCTATATGATATAGTAGTCTGGTCCTATAAATAATTGTTCAGAAAAAAAGGCAATCTGGTCAATATTATTTAAATTATCTCTTAAGGCTAACAACTTATTTAAACTTTAAAGATTGGACCTGTGATTTACCCATGAAATGTATGAACTACTTGGAAATAATTAAGTGTTTGTAGTCTAACTATAAACGCTTGAAAATAATATCCTGTTTAAAGCCCTTAGTCAAGCCACTTTAGGCTAGTTCTATTATATCCAAAAGAGTCATCATTTTTAACTTGTTTACCTGCTCTAAAGACCCATATAAGTTTCGCTCCAGAGCGAATAATGAACTAATAAAAATAAATTATTCAGAAGTCAAATATATCTGCATGTCTATCGTTCTATAAAACTGTCTGTTTGTATATTAATAAAGCCATTAGAAGTACATTTGCGAAAACTTACCCAGAAGTCAAATCAAGGGTAAAGTTTGCCATTAGCTTGGAAAATAGTAATAATACCAGTGCTTAGTATCGACTCAAATCCAGCTGATAATTTATGTATTTCTCTATGAAAGAAAAACAAACAAACAAACGAAACTTAAGGTGAATCCACTTTAAGGACATAAACTACGTGACAGACTTGAGTGAACATGCATAGACGTGCACTGGTAAGTGGTGCAACAACAGTGACTGCAATCAGTGCACAAACTTAACCATTTTGGCCACACAAAAGCTATTACGTGTGCGAAAAATCATACGAAAACTATTTGAATTTTCCAGCCATATTCTCTTGTGTGAAAAAACTAAAAGAAAAGTGGGCGAAAAAGAAGGTAAATACTTTGTTGTTGCGGTGCGTCCCACAAGCGATCGATAAAGACAACTACAACAGCAGCAGTGGAAGCAGCAGCAGCAGCAGCATTGCCAAAAGGAGGACAAGTCTCCTGCCACTTTTGGCCTGGTCTTTTGGGTTGGCTCAAACTTTGCCGCAAGGTAAATTGAGGTGTGCCACAGCGTGGGTGTGTGTGTGTGTGCGTGAGTGTGTATTGCGTGTGTGTGTCGACTAAAATATATATGTGTGCTTGAAGCACATAGCCCGACTTAATACATAACCGTATATAATCGTAATCGTAACCGTTAAGGAAAAATTATATGGCTCAGACGAGAACACAGAGACGCGGCCTGTCCGACTTACGTACATTTGGCTGGGGAAACAAGGTTATTTTTGTTCGTGGCCAAGACGCATGGAAGGCTCACAGCATTGCCTAAAACAACAGAGCCAGAGAAATGTGCAAAAGACACGCAAACCAAAGGAATTAAAAATAAACAGCAGCGGTACACGCTGGGCGCCCACAATAGACCAAACAAAACCGTTAAGTATATTACAAATAAAGGTATATACACGGGGAAAAACATATGTTCGAGTAAAAAATAATGTCTAATGATTTTAAAGGAAAACTTGATTTAAATACGAATTTCTTAGAAAATAATTAAGTTATTGAGAACTGAATAAAATTTTCTAAAAATATTTACTCTTAAATGAGTAAATACTTTCTTTCTTGTTTTATTTATTTTAAAAATTTTTTTTTCGTGCTTTGAAACTCAAATAAAAATCTAAAATGCTGGTTTATATTTGACACCAATTTTGTGCAGTGTATTTGTATTCATTTACTTCCCAGAATTTATTTTTATTACATTTTGTGCAGCGCAATTTCTGACAGCAAATTGATTTGCTTAGCACTTAAATGTAATTCATTTTTAATTTACAGCTAATTGTTGATTTTATTTATATCTCGGGTACTGCAAAGAGGCTGCTCGGCTTTAATTAGCCCAGCAGATGTGGGTTGACATTCGATGTGGCAAGCTTAAAACTAATTTCATTTATTTTATTTCAAAGCCTGTGCAGACATTTTACACTTAACGCATTAAAAAGTCAACAGGCATACGAATAATAAATCAGTCATGATATTAACCAAGGACTCTCAAGGACTCGAGTCTCGCTCGACTATTTTTGATAATAATACACACAAAACACAAAACTGAATACAGATTCAACGGAATATCATTGTAATTTTCCTGCCCTAATGTTTATTTTCAATTATAAATTTATTCCTGCCAGTTGGCAGTTGAAACGAGCATAAAAGAAACTAAAGGTAAAGTTAACGAAGAGAAAATACCCTTAGTTTAGTGTAAACTGAAGTAAAAAGAGGATAACGTTTTAATAAATAACTCACTATTGAGTAATTTAATCAAATATAAAATGATTTATTTACCAAACTCATTTTTTTAAAGCTGAATTATAAATAATAAATATTTTAATTATGTACATAACTCATAACAAATTCATAAAACTTTCAACAAGAACACACAAAAGGCTGAGTGCGCCTTTCGGTAATTAGATGACGGGTTCAGGGCATCTGTTCGTTGGTAAGCGAACCGTAAAACAGACACCACCAGCACCACCAACCCCAGAAAACCCACCACTACCACCAGCAGTAACAACAACAGCAACACTTGTAAGAGTATCAAGCTGTGCCTTAAGGCCTCGTGTCCTGGCCAAGGTAAACGGCGGCTTCATTTCGCTTTCGCTCTGCACTCGCCCGCTTGTGCCTACAATCTATCGATTTTTATACACTGTATGTAGTTTCTAATAAGTATCTACCTGTGATATACACCTGACTGGCTTAATAACTAGTTACAAACACACACACACAAACTTAATTGGATTTAACCACTCACATTCTGATAGATTGAAATGTAAACTGACTCGCAACTCTGTATTATGGCCTACGTGTGAAATTTGGTTTAAAATTATAAATTCCATAAAGTATTCGCCCTGTTAGCTGGCTTAATAAAAACGGAATTTATATGGATGTTGCTGCTGCTGATGTCGTTTGCTGTCGTCCAATTGCTGATATTGACAGGTGGATAGACAGCGTTTGCCATCGTCCTGTCGTGATTTTCTCTCGGCTTCATGTCGCTTTGGGACTCCCCATGAAGCGGCAGTAAAAAGTAGAAGGCAAAAGAGTGAAAAGTGCTGTAGAGTGGGAGGAAATGTGACAGAGCAAGATATGGAGAAAGATCTCTAGCTGTGACACAGATGATTTTCAAAGGATTTCAACTTAATTTTGTGAGAAAGTTTTTCTAAAGTTCTTTTTAAATCTTACAGTCACACAACTTTCATTTCAGTTTATGAAAAAACCTATAAAAAAAAGTTGTATATTTTTTAATTGAACGCAAATGTTTCTTTCCTTTGTTTATCGAGCTGTTTTTTGCCGTGTGAAATGTTCTGATTACTCAACTGCTACGGGATTTGACGCCTTTTGATTCAGGTTGATGCACCAATGACAGAATACGAGTAAGGATCCAACAATTGACGTGCTCGACTATTAGAAACCTAGTTTCTAGTTGGAAATAATATAAGATTAAATTAATAAAATGTTTAACTGCTTAATCTTGATAATTCACAATATTTGGCTCTAGTTCTTGCTCTTATAGGTCCTAAAAGCCAGTTCTTTATGCCGACGTACTGAATGTGGCACAAATATATAAGCCTAAAATGCCCTCTGGGAACTAGGCTAAATACGCGGAGATAACAACACGAGCTGCGCCTCTTTGCCATTTGCCTTTTAACATTTTCCACTATAAATTTTCCACGGCCAGCAATGAAAGAGTTGCAAAGACAGCAGCAATTTGTAAAGGCGAAATTGAATTGCGCCCACTGTAAAGCTAGCACAGTGCTGCAAATGAAGCGTCCTCATTAAGGCACCAGCGTAGACAACCGGACAGAGGGGCAGGAGGACCAAAGCGGCATTAAAACGTGGGTTCATTGGAATTAAAGTTTGCCTTTGATCATTTATGTTTTAGTTCAGTGAACTTCCAACGAAGCGCACAAACGATGATCCTTTCATAGGCAGTTAATACTGTAGTACATTATTCATGCTGGCCATAATAAGCTTTGAAATATAAACGATGCTTGCAATAAAGCGTAATGGAATCTGCGCAAACAGAATAATATCAATAAAATAATAAAAATAAGAATTAAGTTCGCTCTCAGCGTTTTAGGGAGCCTAATGTGTAAGTGAGATGAAAGTAGAGTGAGGGCGCGTGCCAATGCGAGTGCGAATGGGATGCATAGAAACTAAAATCAAACAAGAAGAAGCCACTAAACGAATGGACATTGGCAGCCAGCAAGTGCTGCAACAACAACTGTAAATATCAATTGAGAAATTCGTGTATATGTGTGTGTGTGTGTGCATGAGAGTCAGAGTCAGAGTGAGAGCGAGAGACAGCGGCAGCAGGAGAGTGTGTCACATGAGTGGTGGAATTTTTAAGGCGCACATCAAAATGGCTGCCGAAAGTGTTGAACTGTGTAAGCGAGGACGAAAAGAGCTAAAACTGTGCAGGCGATGGGCGAGGGGAGGGAGAAAAATAAGAAGCAGTGGAATAGGCAAACTGCCGAAAAGTGGCCACAAATCGCAGCAGGAGCGAGAGCGAGTGAGTGAACAAGAGAAATGCTCGTAATATAAAAAGAATACGACGATCAATAAGTTGTTCGTGTGTTTGTGTGTATACGTATGCGTGTGTGTGTATATCTGTGGCTTTGTCATGACGACGTTGCTGGTGACGCAGGCAAAGCCTGCAAATTAATTGCGAATTGTCGGTGCCAAGCGCTCACATGTATGAGTGTGACTGGCTTTGTGTGCGTGCTTTGTGTATGTGTGTGTCAGCAACAATGTCAACGCGACAAACACTTTGTTACATGAAATGTGTGAATGGCTAAAAAAAAGCTGAATGCGTGTTGCCCTCAGTTTAACTGACAGTGTGTACACACCTACAACTGCAAGTGTGGTTGCCTGCCTGTGTGTGTGTGTGAGTATTGAGAAAATGCAACTTTTGACATTTCGATGACCTTACTTAAGTTAACAACAACAACGAGAACCTTTTTTAGACAATTTACGTGAACAAAGCTGCCCTCTGAAAATGTGTAACCTAAATTCTTAATACTGGGTTCATGTTCATATTACAGAGCTGCTCTGCTCTGTGTGTTCCATTACCACTTTGTACCAGCTTGGTGCTCTCTTCTGCAGCCCAAAGAGAGAGAGAGGGAAGGAGCGCGCAGCTTTCTCAGCTCAGCTGCTGTTGCTGTCGCTGCCTGTGACGACGCAGCCTGTCATTTCATTCAAACATGGCCGCGTGGGTGTGGCCTTGTCACAACTACTTAAGCAAAACTCTCACACACTCTCTGACACATCTCTCACGCTGACTTGTAGGCGGAGCTGTCTTTGCTAATTGCTGGCCTGTCAAAATGAATCGCCTTCCAGTTGATAGGATAAGAAAGCAGACTTCCAGTCTGCAGACAACAGCGCTTTCCAGTGGTTCATCAGCTGTTCAGCTGTTCACTTACCCCACGTGTGGTGAAAGCTTCTCGCAGGGGTGCATTCCTCCAACGCAAATATTTGCTCAGTTTGTTAAACAAATTGAAACTTGTCGTTTTATGTTCGATGCAAAATTAATTGAGGCCCCGTTTTTATTACGTATACGTATGGAAATGGCAAAGGCATTCAGAAACAACCAAGGCTACAAATTAAATTTTAGTTTTAATTAATTCAAAAACTTTATGCTGTTTTATGTTATTCGTTTTGTTAATTTCACACGTTGCTTTTGACGACTCTTATGCTAAGCAGAAATTCATAATTAAAATATTTGAGCAAATTCGTTATGGTCAAATTAAAAATTTGTGATTTATTGCGTTACATTAATTAATGAGCAGCTAAATGCTGCAGCATTTCATGGCTACATTAGTGCAGAAAAATGGCACTTAATATCATTAAATTGCGCATACGCGGCGTTTGTCAGAGCATTAATAAATTATTCCCCTTGCTTCCGTTTTTTTTTTAAAGGAATCTCTTTTAAATTTCCTCTGTATTGTGATGCGGTAGCTGTGATATGGGTAGCGAACCCATGAATGACGTCAGCAACGGACTTGAACTGAATTAAAGTTTGTTTTGAGAGGCAGGAGTTGTAGTTTTTCGGCTTCTGTGTGACGCTTTGAACTTTGACCTATGCTAACCTCCCAGCTTATTCGCCAGATCGCTTAGGGGGCAACTTAAGCGCTGCCAAATTTGACGAAAGGTCATTTGGATTGGATTTTGTTTTTTGCTTCCGTCGCACTTATCTATTATCTGTGCGACCAACTGTCTACCGGTAAATTTATCATTTTGGCAATGTGTCAATTTGTCATCTACTTACCTGACACATTGTATATGACATATAGGCACAGCCTATTCTTTGTCTGCCACTCGAAGTAGCCATCAATCAAGCAGAGTTTGATTGATGAAGATGAATTGCGTTAAATAATTAGAATATTTGAGAAATGTAAATTTTGTAAGCTAAATTTACAACAAGCGTAGAGGTCAAAGCTGGCTTGGGGCTATAAATCTTGTAGAGCAGTAATTGTAGATCAATCAATTCTGTGTTTTACACTGCTAGAAATGGGGTTGGTATGAAAAATAAATATCTTTCAAGTCAGCTTTTGTCACCAGTCGCACATCAAATTCTTGTTCTGCAGAAGTAGCTCCCTTCCCTTTTTTAACAGTGTAGCTCCATATCTGTTAACTTACTTTGGCATTAAGTACACATCAGACCCAAGTTTGATTCATGCATCTTATGCACGATTTGTAAATTATTGAAATTTTAGGTATTTTAAAAATAGTTTAACACTGCAGCTGTGCAACTGCTTCTTGAAGCTGCTGAAATATGTAAACAACACATAATTATAGCAATTATTTAACATGAAAGTCATGTAATTGCGTCCCCAAGACGCATTACTTCAATGCTTTTTCTTAAATATTGTAGTTTTTTACTCAACTTAACCCAGAAATGAGCCAGAGACAAGTAAGTTGATGTTTGCCGATTGATAAAACGATGTTTGGCAAAATGGGTAAAACCCACGCAGAGGCCAAAGACAACAAAATAATACATAAAATTGTACATTACCAAATGAAGCAGATGTAATTTGTCTCGCAAATGCTTTGTTTTTTGCGCCTATTGTCAATGGGATGTAATAGAGTTGATATTACAGCTGCTACTTAAGGTAAAGGTAAAGGTAAAGATAGGGGGACAGGTGAGGTGACAGGCCTTCTCAAGGCCATCGAAAAAACTTTCCTTTGGAGGCAGTGCCACTAATTGGGGGCATGGCTATATGCCGCTGGCATTTCAGCTGCTTTCGAGCTGTATTAAAGCGTAAAGCAAATACGAATAAAAATCATTATATATGATGCCATTGATGAACACTTGAAGCGAATGGAGTGAGTGCAGCACTTGAGTGTCTCAGGTCTTCTTTGGTCTCAGCTTTTGGGTCGCTTACTTTTTTCTGTTTCATTTTTATACACTTTTTTTTTGGGTTTTCAGTCAGGTCTCAGGTCTGTGGTCTCTGCTCGACTTGTTTGCATTACGCCAATGATTTCTAACAACAACAATTTATTGAAGTACTTTTCACTTTTAATGTGAGCGCACAAGTTTATCGGGGCCTTCGCTTTGATATTTATGACTTTTACTTGTCTAAAGTAAAGTAAAGTAAAGTAAAAAAAATAATAATAATAACAATAACAATAACTACTATCAACAACATAAATAATACTACTACACACACGCACACACACACGCATAACAAATATCAAAATTAAGCAGTTTTATTTTGTTTAGCTGCAAAACTGGAGCGACTGCAGCGATTGGAGATCGTCATCAGCTGCGCTAGAGATGGGCAGGGGTTGTATGTGGGCTCGTGAGCCAATGATTGATGATAAAAAACTATCGTGTTCGTGCGTGAAAAGTTTAATTTGGAACTGGCAATGCTTGAGATTGCAGCCACAAGAAGTCTACGTTTTTTATAAATTTGAACTAATGAATGTTCTTTCGGAAACATTATTAATATACATACTGGTTAACTACTAATATATAAATATTTAAAAAATAATATTCATATATAAAAGCAATTTGGCAAATCTGGCTTAATTCAATCTCAACGAAGACAAAAGAAAATTCATTGCAACTCGGAGAGACTAAGTTCAAACACTGCTGCCTACAAATATTTTATTATTAACTTAATGATAAATATTTGTATAGTACTTAACTATTTGGAATTTCATGTTCTTGGTAATTTTCATTATTTCAATTTTAAATATCGAATCAATAAATATTAAACCAATTAGTGGTTTCCGACAGAAAACAACTTGCATAAAATTCTAAAATGTTCATATTAAAAATGCATTTGTTTAAAAATGTTATTGTTATGAAACAGACTGGGTCAAATACGCACCAGTGTTTGTGCCAGCTCTAACAAATGCTGACCACTCGCAGCTCTAATTCTCCGTGAACATATCCGTCTTCCAGTTCCCAGTCTAGCGCTTTAAATAAATATGTCTTTAGTCATGTGTGTGTTTGTTTGGTTGTGCGTATGTACGTGTGTGTGTGAGCCATCCAACTTGATTGATTGTAGTAGCAACATCAGTTGACTTCGTCTTCGTATTCCACTGTTTTTGATTGGCAATCGAAGGTGTTAGATAACATTACAAGCGCAACAGACACGCACTGCCTAATTATCGTTTATCAGACAAACTACCATAAAATACCATACCACACAACAGACCATAAAAATACACAATACTGTGCCACAAACTGAACAACCGCCTCAGTATCTGTATCTCTAGTCAAACATGAAAGGAAAACGCCAACCGAATGCGAATTCGAATACCGAAAACCAAATACTGAATACCATTGATATAACACTGCTGCCTGCTGGCTGCTGGTAGCTCAACTCAAACTCTGGGAGCCAATTCAATATTTGCCCTAAAAACGCTCAGCAAATAATTAATATATTTATTCAGCGCCTTTTTTCCGCACATAAAATTACATCAAATCCAATCAAAAGTTGCCCGAAAAAGATAAACTTGGTTACACATAATTTTTGTTTGCGCTGTTCTTGATCAAAGTTTAGTATTTATTTGGTATAAGGCTCCACCCACTTCCACTGCTCCCAGACGACGCACTCCTGCTCGGCCTCCATGAAGGCATAGTTGTCGGGGCACTGAATGTAGTCGGCCTTCTCCTGTCCCTCGGGGCACACCCAGTAGTGTGTGGGATCCGAGATGTCACGGAATTTGCGAGCATGATCCTCAACAATAGCGCAGTTGGGCTCGGCGTAGATATCCTGGCCATTGTAGGCCACAGACAGGCCAAAGATGCCCAAGAGCAGTAAACCAAACAGAGTAGCTGCAAGTTAAATAATTGATACATTTTCAAATATTTTAAAAAGAATTTCTTTCGACTGACTAACCGCGTTGCATTTTGTTGGATGAGTTGAATGGAAATGTTGCAGTCATTGGTATTCTGGGAGCATATTTATAGCATTCTATCACATCCTCGAGCTGGGTTGGGTTCGGTTCGTTTTGGTTTCCTTATCGTGATGTCCAAATCAAAAATGCTCCACAAGCAAAAGCACTTTCTGCAAATTACTCGATTTCTTTGACTATTTTTAGTGTTACTGATATGGTTTCATTTTCTCGTGCGACTTGTGCAATCAAAAGTCAACGCATTTTGGCCCTTTCTCGAAAACCAAAAAAAAAAAAAAAAAAAATTAATATATAATAATAATTGGATTTATTTTAAGCGCAGCCTCTTAATCGATAATGAGCTATGTTTCTTTGTAATTGTAAGTTAAATGTGTTCGTCATCGTCTTTGACGAAATGCCCCAAAAAGGTGAGCACAACCCGTACAGTGTGTACACAATTTATTGGCCCGCGGTGCGGTGTCTGGTGCAAAGTCATTGTCGTTTTTGGCTGACTAGGAGCATCATTAACTTAAGCAGAGCCAGCTTGGGTGCCCAGCTGCTTGGCGACACCTGTCCATAGTGTCTGTCCACCTGTCCCACTGTCCAACTCAACGCGGAAACTGTAATTACTTTTTAAACATTTTGTAATAGATTTTCGGCTATTTTTTATGCTGTTGTTGTTAGCGGTTAAATGTTTTTGTTTTCTTTTTCATCATCTTTTCTTCTTTTTTCATTTCGTGATATTTTTTTCTGCTGCTTTTTTTTTTGCATCAACACTTAAGCATTTATGTTGGTCAAGTGTTTGGAGCTGCCGCAGAAAACGCTTTAGGGGTCATTCACAACAATGCCAAACAAAAGCCACACACAAAGATACACAGATATTCAGATACTCAGATACTCAGACACAAACAGTTAACGATACAATATCTAATAACCGAATAAGCAACAGTCGTCGAATGTCAACTAATTTGCCAAAAAAAAAAGTTTGTTTTGCAATTTAAATGAATTCACATTACAGCACGATTAAAATTATAGGGCTCCATTTCATTGTTTACCAATTCGCATTGGTTTTGCCTTTTTTGTGTAACTGCCAGCATCTATTGTTTGGCCAACAGAGCTCAAAAGGCCGGTTTAACAAAAGCTTATTAAGTATTTATGTATAGAGAAATGCCGTATTAAATATTTCCCTAATGTTCAGTGCGGAATGTTTGCTTAATAAATAAATTAATATTTAACGAAAAAAAATATTGTTTGTTCTTTAGTCGTTACGCCAAATGTATTTGTAGTTGTAATAACAGTAGTTAAATAGGACAGAGTTCTGTGGGGCTACTATAAAATACGCTGTAAAGCATAGAAAATTATATGAATTAAATTTTGGTAGCAGTAAATAAAAAAAAATAATACAATTTTTATTTTTTTTTTATTTGGCGTTTAAGACTTGACAGTTTGCTGCTTTAGATTAGATTAAGGGATATAAAAATAAAATAGTTGGATAATGTATATATATATTTATTATTTTAATTAGATAATTTATATATATAAATGAGGTTTAAAGCTAATAAATCAAGGAAGCCAATGTTATTATATTCAAGCTTTAGAACAAGAGCAAAGAGCTTATTTAATTGCCCACACAATATATGTAGTTCAATACTAACACACATTAAAATCATAGATTTCATAGCCAGTTCAAGCCCATAAATGTTTATTTAAATTATTTATTTAATAGCTTGTTTTATTTTACAACTTGGCTTCTTCTCTTATAAGTTAGTCAAGACTAGTCTAGTGTAGCTTACTGCATCCAATTCCCTTTTTATTTGCGTTTATTATTAACTTTATCAATCCCACAAAAAAAAAAAAAACAAAATTTCAACAATTAATTGTTGATATCTAAATTGAAATTGCATCTCTTCTTTCTTCTTTTTTTGCTGGCAAGTTTTTTTTCTTATCATTACTCGTGTTGCCTGTTACCAATTTTATTTTTTTTGGCGCGATAAAAATCAATCAACGGATGCGTATGTTCTTTCGTATTCATATTTTTGTTTTCTTTTTTTTTGGTTTTTCTTAACAACTATATAAGTGTCGTTTTGGCCAGGAAGAGGAGCACATTTTAGAGCAAACAGTCAAAGTTTAACGATGAAAACCTGTAAGTTATTTAGTGCCGTTTTAGTGGCCATTTCAAGCCAAATTTACAGTGCTAACTGGTAGTAATTTCATTCGGCTTTCAGTTTTTGCTTTGTTTGCCGTTTTGGCCACAATTGTTGTGTTTGTGAACGCCGATGCTGGTCGCTCCGCTTGCAAGGATGAGTCCGAGGTGGGACAGACATATCCCCATCACTTCGATCCGGCTAAGTACTGGCTGTGCGAGAATCTAAACGAAGCTGCCACCGAGGTGGATTGCCCCAAGGGTTTGGCCTACATGCATCTGCTGAAGGAGTGCATTCCATGGGCCAGCTACATCTGGAAGAAACCCGAATTTCCACCAACTCTTGCCTAAATCCAACAATTAAATAATAAAGAAAAACATTTAACAACTGCAATTAATTGTACACGCAGCGTATGCGCAATTTGCATTGAGTATACGCACTGTTGACGTAATTATACAATGACTGCCGTTAACTCTTGATTGTGATCGATGCCGCCACTGAACTTGCCACAAACACAAGCACACACACACACACACACACACACACACACACACACACACAGTGACACTCATATACACGCACAAGCAGCTTGTGGGCGTTCAAGTCGCGTTTATCAATGCAAAAACCACAAAAGCTTCAATTGCCGCTTTGTGAATGGCTTTGTTGTTTTTTTTTTTTTTGCAGTTTGCCAGTTTGACGCTCACGCTGACGACGCAACGCTGCCATTGCTGACGTCTGCGCTGACTGAGACGCAAGAGCAGTGGCTATTGTTGTTGTTGTTGCCGCTAGCGCCACAGTTTTTCAACTTTGTTGTTGTTGATGATTCGCTTTTGTTTTGTTTATTTTTTGACGCTGAAGCTGAAGAGTGCATTTGAAGTTACATAAAAAGCCAAATTGAAAACACGTTGAGTTTTTGTTAGCTCGAAGCTTTGACTTTAGTTTTTGGCTTTGGCTTTGGCTTTGACGGTGACTGCGACGCTGACTGCGCCGCTGGCTTTTGCCTTTGCTTTGCGGCCAGTTATGATTTTGGTTTCAACGGTTTGGCTTGACGGCTTTCGTATAAAAGTGCATGCGGCTCACAACACAACAGCGTAGTTTGTATACAACTTTCGGCTGAACAGCATAGCATCTTTTCAACTGCATCAGCAAATCCACTGCACATCACACAAGTTGCTGTTTGCCCTTAAACGGTTAGTGCCACAAGGATCGCAATCATTAAACGGTTTTCCTACAGTGTTCAGTGTTCATACAAAAAAGAAGAAATATACCAAATTGGAAAGTTCTTAAGCGGCCTTCTGTTACCTACCAGAGTTGGCTTATATCCCAAGTTTGTTAAGGAAACCAATCCTATTTAAAGGGCGCTTTTAATTTATTACACAATGTGCATGTTAAATTTTAAACATTTAACTTAGCCCAGGTCAACGCAGTCAGTCAACACCAAAAGCTATAAAAATTAGGTTTATTTTCTGTTGGCTTGTACTATTTGCAATAAAGTCAACAGAAAGTGAGTGAAAAATAAAAAAATTAAAAGTTGTGTTTGACTGTGGCTAACAAGTAAAACTGTAATTGGCAACAGCTGCAAAGAAGACTGGTAGGAATGACGACGGTAGAGCGGGGTGACTGTAAAAGTCCCTGTACTTACTTTGGTGACAATTTGTGAAGAAATCTGGTAGGAATGGCAACTATTGAGCTGAGCGACTTTAAAAGTCCCTGTGCTTACTTTGGTGACAATTTGAAATGTAAATAATTGAAGACATTTTTAAAAAGAAAAGGTTTTACATACAAAAGAATGTTTAGTAGAATAGAGTTAACTAGAAAGTAGTCTAGTTCTGGGAAGTGGTTGTTAGTGTCTAGTCAAGAGCGAACGAAGTTTTGCAACACTTCTAGCGACGCTACCTCTTATAGTCTCTGAGTTACAGCCACACACACTCCACTGTTAAAGCTGATTCGGAATACACGCACTTTATGAAGACGTTAAGGACTGTTCCAGCCTGCTGAGCACACTTTTTTTCCACAAAACTAATACACCCTTCTATTTCTGCACAGTACAGGGTCTAATAACATTTGTGTCACAGCGTGTTGCATTGTCAATTCGAGTGTGGCAATGTGGGCGGCGTTAGTTTTAATAGCAGACAACCGAAAAGGGTGCTGAAATGGGACACAATAGTAGGAGAGTGTGTGTGTGTGTGTGTGAGTCCCTCAGCCTCAAAACTCTTTATTCAATTGAAAGCAAAGTTTCACTTTATTTTGCGGCCTGGCTTAAGCGATTTTCCCCATTTAATTTTTGCTTCAGTTTTTTTTTTGGCCCACAAAAAGTAAAATCCAATTATGTAAATACGCAGCGAGGGCAGTCAGAGCTGCTTTATGGGAGGTTACATTTTGAAGTTCAACTGAGGCTAAGACTCAGATACGCTCCAGCAGTTGGCCAGTTCTTGGCATTGGCAACAGCACAGCTTGGCCAACTGTCGGTCAGCCTATCCGTCTCTCCGTCTGTGGACCGGCACAACTGTCTGTCAAGATTGATGAGCGATTGAGGGTTGACCTCTCGGCCTGCCACTCATTTATCGGTCATCATAAAAAGCACAAAAACAGCGCGAGTAAAAAAGACTGAAATAGATTATGCAACATTAGCGTAATTTATTTCTTCGCCTTTGGACACAACGATTTCAACGATTTACTTTCTTTTCACTCACTTTACACATTATTTTTTTATTGACTGTTATTTTATCTGTTTCTTTCTCTTCACATCTTCTTCACATTTGCTCGCACTGCAGTTTTGGCCAATTCGCTACTGAAACGCACCTTGCGTTAGCCAAGATGAGCTCGTCGTTTGCATTGGTAAGAGACTCCAGCGCCCAAAAATAAAAAACTACAAAAATCCAAGCATCGTTTTCCTGGCACAGAAAACTAATTTCCTCATTTTCTTTTCGTTTTTTTTCTTTCTCCATTTCTCGCTTGACACCTGTGTGTTGTTGTTTTTGGCTTTTTGCAGCTTTTTGGCGTCGCTGCCGTACTCGCCGTGGTCACCCTGCCCTCGCCAGTGGCTGGCGGCAAGCGTGAGGCGCCACTGAATAACGCCTATTTGCCACCCGCCTCCGCACCACGCCCCTCCTCCAAGTATGGGGCTCCACCAGCCAGCTCTTATCTGCCACCGGCATCGGGTCCAGCTCCATCTTTCGGCTCGCGTCCCAGTCACCCGTCCAGCAGCTACTCTGCTCCTGCTCCCTCCTCAGGTGGACCGTATCCCGCGCCTGCCCATCGGCCGTCCAGCTCTTATGGTGCTCCTTCCCGCCCGGCACCACCACCATCCTCCAGCTATGGCGCACCGCCAAGCCGTCCCAGCCAGTCGTATGGACCACCGCCACCAAGGAAGCATCACTCCCGTCGTCCGGCCTCCAACTATGGTCCACCAAAGTCACCATCTCCTCCTTCACAGAGCTACGGCGCTCCAGCTCCTCCATCCCCGAGCTACGGCGCACCAGCTCCACCAGCACCAAAGTACGGTCCTCCTAAGTCGTCGCCACCCTCCTCTAGCTATGGCGCTCCATCTCGTCCATCCTCCAGCTATGGCGCTCCCAGTGTAAGCAGCTTTGTTCCCTTATCGTCGGCTCCATCGACCAACTACGGTGCTCCCTCCAAGACACAAACTCTGGGAAGCAGTGGCTATACCTCTGGACCAGCAGCACCCGCACCTTCGTCTTCCTATGGAGCTCCCTCAAGTTCAAGCTCTTTCCAGCCTATCTCATCGCCTTCATCTCGTTATGGTGCTCCCAGCGCTGGTTCCAGCTCGAGCAGCAGCAGCAGCAGCTTCTCCTCCCATGGACCTTCCTCTTCGTACTCTGCTCCAAGCCCAAGCGCGAACAGCGGCGGATCTTACCCAGCAGCCCCCTCAAGCTCATACGGAGCTCCTTCGGCACCATCCAGCTCCTACTCTGCGCCAAGCCACAGTTCCAACAGCGGTGGACCATACCCTGCAGCTCCCTCAAGCTCCTATGGTGCTCCTAGCTCAGCTCCATCCAGCTCCTACTCAGCTCCTAGCCCAAGTGCTAACCGTGGCGGATCCTACCCAGCTGCCGCACCTTCCAGCTCATACGGAGCTCCTAGCTCAGGTCCCTCCAGTTCCTATTCGGCACCTAGCCCAAGCGCAAACACAGGAGGACCTTATCCCTCAGCTCCCTCAAGCTCATACGGAGTTCCTTCAGCACCATCCAGCTCCTACTCAGCTCCAAGCCACAGTTCAAACTCTGGTGGACCTTATCCCGCTGCTCCTTCATCCTCTTATGGTGCTCCCAGCTCAGCTCCATCCAGCTCCTATTCCGCTCCTAGCCCTAGTGCTAACCGTGGCGGATCCTACCCAGCTGCACCACCTTCCAGCTCATACGGAGCTCCCAGCTCAGGCCCATCAAGCTCCTACTCTGCTCCTAGCTCAAGTGCCAACAGTGGAGGACCCTATCCTTCAGCACCATCAAGCTCCTATGGTGCTCCGTCGGCGCCTTCCAGCTCGTACTCCGCTCCAAGCTCAGGAGCCAGCTCCGGTGGACCTTACCCAGCAGCCCCATCAAGCTCCTACGGCGCACCCAGCTCGGCACCTTCCAGCTCTTACTCAGCTCCTAGCCCGAGCGCAAACAGTGGTGGATCTTATCCCTCAGCACCATCCAGCTCCTACTCGGCACCCAGCTCAAGCACCAACAGTGGAGGTCCTTACCCATCAGCTCCATCCAGCTCCTATGGAGCTCCAAGCTCTGCACCCTCCAGCTCCTACTCGGCACCAAGCCCTGGATCAAACAGCGGTGGACCTTATCCGGCCGCACCCTCGTCATCGTACGGTGCCCCAAGCTCGGGAGGACATAGCAGCGGATCTTTTTCCTCAGCACCATCGAGCTCCTACTTAGCACCCAGTGCAGGCGGTAGCAGTGGAGGTCCGTACCCAGCGGCTCCATCCAGCTCATATGGTGCTCCATCTGGACCATCTTCATTCGGTTCCAGTTCAGCGTTCTCATCATCATCATCGTCGTCATCATCTTCTTCCTCCTCCTCATACAGTTCACCAGCCGCACCCTCAAGCAGCTATGGTGCTCCCAATGGAGACAGCATTCCCAGTGGACCATCATCCTCCTATGGAGCACCATCCCAGGACTCTGGCTATAACTACTCCGCACCCAGCCAAGTACCAGAGACCATTCAGCAGGGCTACAGCTCCAACGGCGGCTACACCTACCGCAAGAAGTAGGTGAAAGAAGAATAGTTGAGGCTTTAACCCCTTGAAATGCCTCCTCAGT
This sequence comes from Drosophila nigrodunni, assembly GCA_020829145.1. Classification (NCBI taxonomy): domain Eukaryota; kingdom Metazoa; phylum Arthropoda; class Insecta; order Diptera; family Drosophilidae; genus Drosophila; species Drosophila nigrodunni. The sequence goes on from JACVCZ010000001.1 coordinate 27,913,165, forward strand.
ATCAGGAACTGAAATCGTTCAAGTGCCTTAGAATACTCGTATCCTCATCCAGCACAAACTTTCTTTAATCCATCACCGTCAACCGGTAAGCTTCATTTCATCAACAAGATCATCCACTAGACAAAGGAAATTTCCAAACTGTAAATTATTTGCAAAAAAACAAAAAAAAAACCCAAAAAAAAAAAAACGAAGAAAAAATTGTAGAACCCTTTTCTCCCCTCGGTGCAACCTAACGAATATTAGCTGTAATCTGCACTAGAAACATTACGTTTTAATAAAGAAGAAGACGTTAAAATGATAACATTAAACAACCAGCGGTACTTTATTGACTAATTAATTTACCCTCTCGCTTTTAAGTGAGATCAGTTCTTTGGCTAACAACTTCCTCTAGTAGCTACCAAGTTAACATTCGTGAAATTCTGACAAATGACAGTTGAAGGTTCAATATGCAAATTGCATATGAAAATACCGGATATGTAGCTGCCACAACACAGAAGTAACAACCGTACACGCCAGCAACATGCTCAGACACGACAGCAACATCCACAGCAACAACAGTAGCAGCAACAACATCAATTAGAGAGCAATTCTTGTGCGACGTTTGCTATGAACTTGTGATGGGATTTCCCTGCCCAACTCTCCTCCTTCACTCCTTCCCCACCTAGCCAACCCTATAACATTTTCCGACTCGAATCTAGTTAAGATTACAATAAGCTAATTACACAAATGCAACAACATAATTACCTAAACTACAGTTTGTTAGCTTAAAGACCCCGTATTCAAAGACAGTACGAGGGGTCTGTTTAGTTTGTCGGTAATATAACTTGGAAACTACCAGAGCTACGCCAATCAAATTAATACATTGTATGTAAGGCAACAGTAGGTCTGTCCTAAGTAAACTTGTTTAAGATCGAGCAATAATTTTATATACTTCCTAGAAGTCTGAGCAGTCTGGTATAAAATTTGCTGATTTGTTCGCAAAAATTGTACTCTAGATCGAATAACTGGTCTTTTTCAGTCAGCTCATCCGCCTTTAGCCTTTTTAACAAGTTTTTCGGTAAATTAAAAAGCTAATTTACTTCTAACCGTCTCAACGTGTTTCCCATAAGTTACCCCTTACCTGACAATCTTCTGCTTCTATGTGATCCGCATGCCAAGGGGGCAAAATCCACTCCAAACTCCGACTGCATTTTTATGATGAGAAATTTCCGCTTACGATAAAACAGTGCCATTGTTTTGAGTTTGTCATTAGGTAGCATTTCTTGGCTCTTTTTTCTTTAATTTTGTGCAATAATGTTTGTCTTCGGTGCGGGTCTTACACAAGTCTCCACTTAACAGGCTTAAACAGAGACACATGTGGCCTTTCAAATAGTTGCACTTGTGAAATAATTACACATCGGTTGCATCAACAGAGAAACCATTTTAATATATTTATATATAATATATTTTTGTTATTTATTAAATACTTTTTTTGCACTCTCTCTTCTTCTTCATTTTTTGCTTTAAACATTGATATGTATTTTCTGATTTTTGGTATAATTTGATCATATATTTTGTATATCGTAATTTCATTTCTCATTTGTTGTTAATTTTAGGTATATTTAACATACTTGCAATATGCCATTAAATAGTTTAGTATTTATGTATACATCAATTGATTAATATGGCATTTATAAACAACAATTGGTGAAAGAATAAACCTAAGAACAAAACATACTAATAGTTTCATGTTTTATGTTTAACATAGTATGCCTTTATTTACCAGTAGTTCGATTTTCCAACACTTCAACTCATCTCCATCCTTTCGTTTAATCTCTTTCTTTAATACATAAAATAGTTGGTGGTTTTGTTGTTAGTAACTTGTTTGAAAACTTAAAAAACAATCAAGTTTCTTATATACAGAGTTTGTGTTTTGCTGCACAAAATCAACACATGATTTTTAGTTAATTGTAATTAGTTATTTAAGTTTTAGTTTTGTATTTTGAATTCTCATTAACAATTGCTGAACAAATTCTTGAAACGAACTTAATGAATAGTAATTGTTATTATTATTATTTTTAATTTTTGTAGCAATAAATTTACATTGAGATTTTATGTCAAAGAAATATCAACAATTAACAGTAAGTAACAACAGCAAGAAAATAGTTTTGTAACTACAGTTGTGGCCAAAAAAAGTATAACACCTTGAATAGAAGTATTTAAATTGGGTACCAACAGCAAGAAGTAAAGAACAGTTAGATTTGCTAGGAATACAATAGGAACATTTAAAATTTTGCTATTGAAACTAATAAATATTTTAAAAAACATTTCTGGCAAAACACTTTAGTTTGCATACTGTAAGTGGTTCTAGTCATTCGGCCACAACTGTATGTAATGTACTTGTTTTTTTAAAATGGACATTGAATTAGTTTTTAATTTAGTTTTAACTCTTAGTTCACTTATGTAAAGTTTAGAAAAACTCTTTCAAAAAAGCAGTCAACATTTAAGTACATTTAATTAAATTTTAACATAGTTTCACATTAATTATTATTATTTAATTGTGACACCAACAAGCGAGCCAAGAGTATGACGGAATTAACAATGGAACATTTCGGCTAATTTTCATTGAAAAATTCATGTTGAGAAAAAAAACAAGTTAATTTTATTTATTGACTTCGAATCGGATTTTTAGGCAGCTCGTGTTGTCAATTTTATTTTTGGGATACCGCTCAGAATCAAAATTAGGGTTATTCCTATGGCATAAACTTTGCTAAATTCAGTGTATCGCTTTCTCTCTATATATATATCATATAGTTATATACTACATTTAGATACATATATATAAATAGGTATATGTATAACTGTGTATATACGCATTAGGTACTATGACGCAACATTTCTAAATTTTCTATATGTTTTATGTAATTTGTGTTTTTATTTTTTGTGGTTTTTGCTCTTTGAGAGCAGCTAAAATTGCTTTGCCTATATAACGCTTCATAGATTTTGGTTTTTAGGTTTTTGGTTTACAAATACGTATTATATAGTACTTATTATTCAGTTGCACTCATGATATGTTTCATTTCGATATTTAAGTCAGCTTCGATCTCAATTTAATTTATTTCTTGTTTGTTTGTGGAAGGACACATGATTCACATTAGATGCACCTAAGAATTGTACGACCAATACAAATCTATATTTATATGTATCGAGCACATTCTCAAACAAACAATTCATCAATGACACCGAGGTACAGTAAATTACACAATAAACAAACGTTTGAATCAAATCGATATATATACTCTATATATTAATCATTTCTTGCAGTTTTTTCTTACTAAACTCTACAGAATATATATGTACGTAGGTATGTTTGTATTTTGAATGCATTTTCTCGTTCGAATGGAAAATGCAATTGATATGTTTTCAGTTTCTTTCAGTTTGTTTTTCGACATTGATATGTTTCGTTCGATTATATTTATATAACATTTATACACTGGATATGTATCGTATCTTATGCTTGTTCAGTTTTACTATCTTTGAAAGCCTTTGTAGTTGAGAAACGAAATAAAACAGTTCAAATCCCTGGTAGGGAAGGGCTCTAAGCCATTTCGAAACTATACACACAGAAACTGGCAAAATGAATACAAAACTTTCTGCACTTTATACCTGAGCACTTGTGTGTTACACGTACGTGTGTGTGTGTGTGGGTGTATCTATGTATATTAGGTACATAAAAAGCTCAACATAATACTGCCTGTGAAGCAACAGAAAATGCAGCAACTTCTTTCTCTAGTCACTGAGAACCTAAAACTGTTGTATCTATGGGGGGAACGCTCAGAAGGCGGTATTATCCTGTTCTGCCGTTGGCATAGCCATCGATTGATTTTGTCCACCACCGCCACCGGTATTCCCAGTTGCCGTGTCGAGCATCTTTTTTACCTGTGCCTGTGCCGTCTGCTGATTCATGCGTCGCGCCTCCGCCACTGGCAAATCATCATCAGATTCCAGCGCTGGATTGATGCGTCCATTGCGCTCATCCTTGCCCGCCATGGTAGCTGCTCCATAGGAGCGCGCCAGTGGACCAGCCATCACGGACAGCTGCTCACCAGACTCGGCAGGATCACCCACACGCTGCACGTCCTCAGGTATGTTCACCACACAGCGGAAGTAGTCATAGCTCGGCGGCAGTTTGCCCGATTCGAACATCATTCTGGAAGCATAGCAGGTAGGAGCACATAAATAACTTTCTCTTTATAAGCTGATAAAGTGGATAACTCACTTGGTCCACCAGGAGACAAAGATGAGTGTGATGAGGCTGAGCAGCATGGCCATGGTGCGAAAGGGGAAGAGCTGCGTATTCGTTTCCACTTCGTAGCCAGGATAGTGGATGAGGGCAGGTAATCCCAGAATAGCCTCACCACCCGACAGGCGTATGAACAGGGCCACAATGTAGGCAGCCAGACTGCCATAAGTGTTGCAGTGCTTCTTAAAGTGCACCACCATCAGCAACTGCGGGAACAGAATGACGTAGACCAGATCCGAGCACATGGACCTGTCAAAGAGCACACAAAGAAGGTCCATTATGTAGATGAGGTTGTCAATCATAACAGTAATAAGGTACTATAATCTATATGCATATGTATACACACCATAAGCCGTAGATGGAGGGTATGGTGAGGGCCATAATTGTGGCCAGAATGCCCACAACAATAATGGAGACGCGCATTACCCAAATGATTTCCATTTCGGAAGCCTTCTGACGGAAAATCAATTTGTAAACATTGCGTGCAAACATCGAGGCCGCCGAGAGTACGGAGGAATCAGCGGAGGACATGACCGCAGCGGAGACCGCGCCCAGGCCAAAGAACGATACGAAATCGGGTGTCAGGTACTGCAGGACCATGGGCAAAATCATGCTGGTCTGGTCCTCCGACAGCGGATACGGTCCCTTGTATGCTGTCTCATTCCAGGCTGTCAGAAAGAAAGAATGGGTAACAAAAGTGAACATAACAGACAGCTAAGAACTTACGCGTTGCCTTGGCAATGGCACCAATGAGCACAGGGGGAATGGCCATCAGTATGCAACCAGCAGCTGCGACATAGGACAACAGCTGAGCCCGTCCCGCCGTCTTGCTGGAGAGTACACGCTGGAAGTACACCTGCCAGGGAATACCGCCGAAGACCAGGAGCAGGCCATAGTCTATGTAGAACCAACGTTGCTTCGGCTCCACATGCCCAATCCAGTCGACGTCCATGTCGCTAAGACTGCGCACATGCTCATTGGTCCAGGCAAAGGGTATGCACATCCAGAGGCCAATGAAGATGCAAAAGAGCTGAATGACATCCGTGTAGGCCACTGAATAGAGGCCGCCGAAGAGCGTGTAGAAGATGGCAATGCCCGAGGAAAGTATGACCGAGGTACGGTGATCCATGTCAATGATGACGGAGAGGGTGGCACCCAAGGCAGCTAAAATGCCCGCCGCCCAAAAAACCTCACCGCAGAGGGCGGGCAGAAAGAGCAGTCCGCCCATGCGTTCACCGAACGAATCCTGCAGCGGATCCAGCATCGTAATGTAGCCCTGTTTTCGCATGGGATTGGCAAAAAAGATGCCACCTAATTAAAAGTAAATTAATAAATATTAATTTAAATAAATACATTGAGGGGAATACTTACCAAAGACCAAACTGAGGGCATAGCCGAAGGGCGCCTGACACCAAACGAGTCCCGAGGTATAAATGGCTTCGGCGGTGCCATTAATGTAGCCCCCACCCACCCAAGTGGCTGTCGAAGAGAGTCAGAAGCACTTGAGCAAGGTCACGAGCTGGGTAACCTCATGACGACTTACCTGTCATGGTAAATATGCCAACGAAGAGACCAATCGAGCGTCCTGCCAACATAACCTCCTCCTCGGAATCATTTCCAGATTGCTTCTTTCGACCGGCCCAAATGCCCACCACTAGGATGAGCAGATAGAAGAGCACAATGCTCACCACTCCAGCTATATTGATCATCTTGAGTTTGAGTTTGGCCTGAGAAAGGAACCTTGTCAAAAAAGTCCTTGAGCTGCGGACTAAAACTTCTCCTTGTGCTTTTGTAAATTAATACTTTCAACCTTTAAGCTAAAATAGAGAGAGGGAGAAAAATGAGAAAGAGTGAGTGTGGAAGTGGGAAAGAAAGAGTGCGTGGGGTAAGCAGTGTTGCAATTTTAGCTTATTTATAGCTAGATGCAATGAAAAGGGTTAGAGTTTAGCATGCGTGTCTGTAATATACCCTGTAATACCATTGGTATATAGTTTTAAGAGTGATATTTGCTACCCATAGCGGTTCCAGCTGTTATAGTTACTATGGCTATGAAGAAAATCTATGCTAATACCCAAGTTCGTTTGAATTCTGTAGCAATCAGCATTGATCTAATGGCAAAAGAGTATGTAGCGTCTAAAGAAAATAATTTTTAAAACCACTTGTTGGTTATGAAATAAAATAAATACCAAATAAGTTGTGAACTAAGCCAAAAAACTTATTTCCCTTTCCTTTTTCAACTCCTTTTTAGATTCTTTTAGCCTTTTCTAGTTTATGTTTTTCCAGCAGAGCCCGTAAAACTCTGGCAACTCTGCTCGTGAGTGTCTGCCATAATTTAAAAAAAAGTGTAGCATGCTTTTAGTTGCACTCATTTTTCAATTAGGTCGCCGCAAGTTACGCTGCATTAAATATTAAGCCATTTTATAGGACACCCACAACAAAACGCGCTACAAGGCCAAATGAAGCTCCCTCCCACTTCCCATTATCACTGGTCACCAACACTTTCCCGCCAACACCATTGACCTTTACGCAAGGATTATCCGTGAAGCGGAATGACATTCTGCTATGGCCCTTGGTCAATTGGCGTCCTTGTTAATGGTCCGCAATTAACTGGCTTGCAACAAGCATTAGCAACACAAGTGAAGCGTTGGGTCCTTGCCACATTCCACTTCCTGTCGGTTGCGTATTTAATAAGGCTTAAATGACAACGTCAATTAGCCGCTGCAATTTCAAATCAAAAAGTTGTGGATCTTAAGACCAAGAGAAGCATGAACAGGTGCATTTCAACACCTACATACCTCTAAATAAATTTTAAACTTTTAAATTCACTTTATTAAATTTCTTAGATATTTTTTACGGTTAATAAAAATCCTCCCTATTTATTATTCCATTTTCCCCATGTTTATATGAGTTCAGTTGCACCTAGACTACATCCCTCCCTTGTACAATTATTTTTCTTGCTTCGCCTGTTTCTATGGTAATAATTCAAGCTTAGGACATTGCTTAACCTTAACATGAGCCATAATTAACGTTAATTAAGCAGCGACCTCACATTTTCTTCTTTGTCAAATTTGCAAGTTGAAACGCACAAAAAACTCAGCTTCATTCACAAAACAAATTGTAATTAGGCGAAAGTGAGCTAAACCAACAATAAAAACAACAACAACAACAACAATAAAAGCAGCAATAACAACAACATAAATAAAGTGGAGACACCGTTAAAGGCTGCTCCCAGTGGCACTAACTGAGAGTTATTCGCAATCTCTGCGCATGTCCCACTGCAATTGCGGGCAATCGAACTCACCTTTGCTATATGTATATGTAGATATGTGTGTTTTGTGTGTGTGTGCTTGTACGTCAAGTTCAAAAGCAGGCGTTAAGTTATGCGACGAGACGACTACGTGTTTCACGTTTCACGTTCCACTCGCGTCCCACTTCCCACGTCCCACGTCCCACGTCCCACGTTACGCGTCCTACAACCCACACACGTTTCGTTTTGTTTCGTTTCTTATCGTTTCGTTTCACGTCGTTTCGCTCTATGCTGTTCGCTTCTGTGTGTTTTAACGACGGCAAATGCGCGCGCCAATCAAATGCGCCTTAGCTTATGCAACATTTTCTAAACAATTTAATATGTGTGCGACTACTTTTCATTTGCTAAAGAAAGCAGATCACAGACACCAGTAACAACAATTAATTAACATACATATACTAATTTGTATGTATGTGTATACTATATGTATTTAGGAAACAAAAGAGTTAGACCACGATTTCAAAGTATAATCAGCAGCAGTCGCCCCAACGTAGGGACGTCTTTTGAGACGGACTGTTACGCGTTTTAAAATGTAACCCACACATGTGCTCCGGCTATTGAGAAATCACGTGGCGACGGCATTAAAACAATCTTTATTTTAATCAGCTTCAATTTATTGAAATAATTTTTTACACAAACAAATTGTTTTTTATGTAATGCATTAACAATTTTTGTTTATTTAGACCATTTAAAATCAAACTCTTGAAATTAAGTATTTGAGCTAATTTAAACGTCACTGAATGTATGTAATTCGACTACTGATAAACTAAAAGACTCGTCCCCACGTTCAACCGTTCGCCGTACCGACGAAAAGAGTGGCAAAATTATAACTGAATTGGAAGTTCAAGTGTTGGAGCCTTAACAGCGGCAAACCATCGATATTCTCGGCAGTTCATTCTTCACACACACGCACTCACATGTATGCACAGGAATTTGTGTACGAACGTTCATTCCCCCTGCACTAGTTCCAGTGGAACACTGGAACACCAACTGATGCCGCAGGGGTAACAGCGTGGGGTGAATAACAGCCGAGCACAGCTGCTGCTTGAGAGTGTGTTGAAAAGCAGCAAACAACTTCCCCTCAAAAGCTTTCATTTGAATACTCGACTGTTAACATTAAAGGAAGTTGTGTTTTATTAAATACATCAAGTAAACTACTTTTTAGTAGCCAAACTTGTCATTGAGATGCGTTATACCGTCGCCACTTTGATCTGTGGGTGGCACCCACTTGGCGTACTTTTCCTCCTCTTCATGCTCGGCCAATTCATGCATTTCCATGTCCACATCCTGGCGCTGTTTGTTGCGTTGTCGTGCACGCTGACGTCGCTTTCGGTGGGCAGCTTCCTCTGCGTTTTGTTCCTCAGTACTTCTAGTCTCCTCCGCTTGAGTTTGGATTTCGCTTGGGGTTTCGGTCTGAGTCTGTTCCTGGTGCTCCGTTTGCGTCTCAATCTTTTCTCTGGTGTCTTTGAGCTCTGCTCCTGCCTCCGTTGCTGTCTGCGTTGCTGTCTCCGCTGGTGAAGCTAACACTTCCGCTCTCGACTCAATTGACTGGCATTCGCTTGCAGCTATTGATTCGCTCGACTTGACTTCCGGTTCAACAATTGGCTTTAGTATATCCTCTGAAACTGCTTCCGCTTTGAGCTCAACGTCTTCCACCTCCTCTTCCACTTCCTCGCCATCCGATTCAAAGGCATTTGTTTGCGCCTTGGGGCGTGTAGTTGGCAGTGCTTTGACCACTTTAAATTTACTAAACTGATTTCGCTTGCCAATCATTGGCAGTTGCTTCTTAACTGCATTACTGCCCAACTTGGAGTCTGAACTGGAGCTGACACCGCTGGCTAGAAAGGGCAGTGCTGTCGGTTTAGCTATTTTTATGAGACGCTGTAGCTTCTGCTTCTCAGCGCGAATGCGTTGCTCCTCCAGCTAGAAAAGAAAAAGTTTAGTTTAGTGTTCAAATCAAGGACTTCTTTGCTACACTTACTCGCAACTTTTTGATCTCCGTCTTGTCCACTTGAGTGACATTTTCACTGAGTGTATCCATGAAATTGTCCAAATCATCATCGGCACTTTGTTGCTTCCGTGCCAGTTCCTTAATGCGCTTCTCGTTTGCTTGGTATGCCATGATCTCCTCCTCGACTTTCTGCAGCTGCTCGTTGAGCTCCGACTCCTGCTTCAGCAGATCATCATAGGTGAGCGCGACATTAGTGTCTGTGTGCGATTTACGTTGCTTTTTTCTTGCCACATCGCCTGTGCGATCCCAGAACTCGTCCTCGTCGTCAGAGTCACCAGTTTTTACAATTTTGCGCTTCTGCGACTCTTGATTCGCCTGACGGAGCACTCCATGCCGATCTAGAGTTCGACACGCTTCCAATGCACACTGCACCACACAATCCTTCTTGCGTCCTTTATGTGTGACCTCCACCACGATGGGTCGTCCATTTAAGTCATCTATTGGCAGCTCTACGCGGCAGACAAACGATGCCTGCGATAATTCATCGCATTTGTACTCTAGAGTGAGTCCTTCGCGCTCAAAGAAACCTCGCAACGTGCGCTTGGGATCATCGAAGAACAGCTCCTCGTTGTTCGTACTGGCATAGGGATTATGTGCTAGATCAGTCTCTTCATCGGCATCCTCGCTCATACCCCAACTGACTCCTTCGTTGCGCTCCCGTTCTACAGCTTCTTGGGCTTTTCGTACCTTTTCTGCAGCAGCTGCCGCCACTTGTTGTTCTCGTTGTTCGCGTAGCTCTGTTATAGTCAACTCCGATTCGGGCTCCTCATCCTCGGTGGGACCCTGTAGTATGTAGACCCGCGTGCTGCTGCCCAGCTTGAGCATGTGACCAACGCGTATGCGTATGAACACACGCGGCGGCACACGCTGTTTGTTGAGGAAGGTACCGTGTGTGCTACCAAGGTCATAGATGTACCAACCCTCAGGCTGCTCCGTGCTCCCTTCCTCCTCACTGTCCATCGCTGGTTTGTACTGCAGCACGGCGTGATAACGTGATATTGTGGGATGTGCCATTGACACATCGTTATCGGGCAGACGTCCGAAACTCCAGACGGCTTGTAGTTGCAGCTGCTTGACTTCATCAATAATTTGGCCCGATTTTAATACCTCAAAACGGTAATTTTCATGAGAGGCAGGAGGCTTCGACCACTTTGGCACTTTGTAGGGGCAGGCACTGCTCAGTTGTTTTGTTTTTGTTGCGGTTGGGCAATCCTCTTCTGGCTTGTCCTCTGCCGGAAGATCACTTTTAGTTGCTGAAGGCAGAACCGGTACCTTAAAATCATCCATTTTGCATTTAAATAAACTAATAAACGTATAAACACAATACTAGTTGCCGATTTTGCGAATGTTATTATATTTTGCAATAAGCTTATCGATAAACGCGCACAGTGTACAATCGATAACAGAGCGATGAAAATATACTAAAAGTGGTTGAATTTTTGAATAGGTTGGCAGTCCGCCAATGGAATACGCGGCAATAATTTGTGTTTGTTTTGTTTAGGTTTTTAAATTGTAGAATAATAGATAATAGTTTATTAATTAATAATTATGAGCGATGGCTTTTTCGCAATCCTTTGAATTTGGCGACAGCACGTTCATGAAACTGGAGAACGAACTGAAAGAACCCAAAACCGTAAACCAAAACAATGGAAATGCACTGGAAGTGATACAAGAATCTCCGACGGATATTAAAACGAAATCCCTGCGCATGCACACCCAGGGAGTAACAAATAGATCGAATGTTTCGCAACGGCAACAATTCCGACGCACCAAATCCGATTCCAAGTTGGGAAAATCCACAGTCACAAATGGCAGCATTGAGCAATATTCGGATTTTTTTAAAGATGATTTTTCCTACGATAAAAACCTGGAAAAATCCAAGTCGAGTAAACCCGTTCAGAAAGTAGAGGAATCTATGATGCGTGTTTCCCTTATACAAGCAGAGCTGGATGGTGACGACGGCATATTTGAAGACGGCTCCGAAGACATCAACGCCACGTCTGTTTTTGAGGCACAAATTTGTACGGAGGATGTGTTTGATACAGAAACTGAGCCGGAAACGGTAGAGAGCAGAGGCAAATCGCCAATTCAATTGAATAACCTGGATGAAAGCAGTTTTCTATGTCCAGCGCTGGATGCACAGGCGTCGGAGCAACTGCAGCAGGATCTACGACGCAGTCACTGCGAGTTGACCAGGCAGAGTGTCTACCAATGCCAAGAGGTGGTACGACAGGTCACCCAGAACCTGAGCAGCATGTCACCTAATCAGCTACGCTTGTCCCCCAACAGTTTATGCCAGGAAACTGAACCAGCTCCTAGTGTCAGCGCTGAGCCCGTAGACTTAAAGGCTCTAAAGCTAATCTCAGCTTGGAACCTGCCCCATAGTGTGCTTAATGAGTACAAGAAAAAGGGTGTGCTCCAGATGTTCGACTGGCAGGTGGAATGCCTGAGCAAGCCCAAAGTGCTCTTTGAGCACTCGAATCTGGTCTATTCCGCTCCAACCTCAGCGGGTAAAACGTTGGTCAGTGAAATTCTGCTGCTCAAGACGGTGCTGGAGCGGGGCAAGAAAGTACTGCTCATATTGCCATTCATATCAGTGGTGCGGGAGAAAATGTTCTATCTGCAAGATCTGCTGACGCCTGCGGGTTACCGCGTGGAAGGTTTCTTTGGTGGCTATACGCCGCCCGGTGGCTTTGAGAGCATTCATGTGGCCATCTGCACCATCGAGAAGGCCAATTCCATCATTAACAAGCTGCTGGAGCAGGGCAAACTGGATGAGCTTGGCACCATAGTCGTGGATGAAGTGCACCTTATCTCTGATGCGGGACGTGGTTATATTCTAGAGTTGCTGCTGGCCAAGGTGCTGTACATGTCACGCAAGAATGCGCTACAAATCCAGGTGATCACCATGTCGGCCACATTGGCCAACGTGCAGCTGCTCCAGCACTGGCTAGATGCGGAACTCTACACTACCGACTACCGTCCAGTGGCTCTGCAGGAGATGATCAAAGTGGGCAACAAGATCTATGACAATCAGTTGCGTTTCTTGCGCGACATTACGCGCACATCCGAGGTGCCAGCTTTGGGCAACGATAGCGATCATGTGGCTCAACTGTCCATTGAGACGCTGCTGGAGGGCTGCTCCGTCGTGATCTTCTGTCCCTCCAAGGATTGGTGCGAGAATCTGGCCGTACAGCTAGCCACTGTCATGCATACTCTTATCAAATCCCAGAGTTCATTGGCTCAGCGACTGCGCTCCCACCTCAACCAAGAGGCCATTGAGGATGTAAAGCGGCAGCTGCGTGATATTCCTACAGGTGAGTGCCTACCTAATGCATGAATCTCTTATTTAACATCCATTTTACTGCCAGGACTCGATGCGGTCATGTCCAAGGCTGTCACCTACGCCTGTGCTTTTCACCATGCCGGCCTCACCACAGAGGAACGGGACATTGTCGAGGCCAGCTTCAAGTCCGGCGCTCTAAAGGTCATTGTGGCTACCAGCACTTTAAGCTCTGGTGTTAATCTGCCCGCACGACGAGTGCTCATACGCTCACCTTTATTTGGGGGCAAGCAAATGAGTTCCCTGACCTATCGTCAGATGATCGGACGCGCTGGACGCACGGGCAAGGATACTCTTGGCGAATCGATACTCATCTGCAGCGATAGCAACGCGCGCATCGGTCGGGAACTCGTGACGGCGCAGCTGAAGCCAATCAGATCTTGTTTGGATATGGATGGCAGCGTAGGCAAAAGAAAAATCTGTAAAATTGCCTATCACTTTTATTTCAATTGAATTTCTCTTACAGACTCATCTGAAACGAGCTCTTCTTGAGGTCATCTCCTCGGGTGTCGCCAGCACACGGGAGGACATTGATAGCTTTGTTAACTGCACTTTGTTGAGTGCTCAGAATTCACTGCAGCCACAGGAGCCCCAAGAGCAGCCGGAGGAAGGAGATTCCAACAACATAAATGAAGCACTTGATTTCCTCATGGAGTACGAGTTTGTTCGCTTACAGACGGATGAGGAGACGTCTAAGCAGCATTATGTGGCAACTCGTTTGGGCTCAGCGTGTCTGGCCTCTTCCATGCCACCGACTGATGGCCTCATCCTCTTTGCCGAGCTGCAGAAGTCACGTCGTTGTTTTGTACTTGAATCGGATCTGCATGCTGTTTACCTAGTGACACCCTATTCTGTGTGCTATCAGCTGCAGGATTTGGACTGGCTGCTCTATTTGGACATGTGGGAGAAACTCAATCCCGCTATGAAAAAAAGTGGGTGAACTGGTGGGCGTCAAGGAGGCGTTCCTGGTGCGTGCAATGCGAGGACAAGCGAAACTGGACTACAAACAAATGCAGGTGCACAAGCGGCAAGTGAACATTTTTAAGTCTATAATAATTTTAGTTTAATAAATTAAGTTAAATTGCAGCTTCTACACGGCGCTGGCTCTGCAGGAGCTGGTCAACGAGACACCCATAAACGTGGTGGCCCATAAGTTTAAGTGCCAACGCGGCATGCTCCAGAGCTTGCAGCAGATGGCATCCACATTTGCGGGCATTGTGACTGCTTTTTGTAATTCCCTGCAATGGTCAACGCTCTCCTTGGTTGTCTCCCAGTTCAAGGATCGACTCTACTTTGGCATACATCGTGATCTTATTGATCTGATGCGTCTTCCTGATTTGAGCCACAAGCGCGCACGAGTGCTTTACGATGCCGGCATCACCAGCCTTGTGGAGCTGGCAAATGTAAATGCTCTGGTGCTGGAGCAGCTGCTATACAATTCCTTGAGCTTTGACTTGGCCAAGCAGCATGAGAATGAAAATGCTTTGGAGGCTGCACAGCGAAATTCGGCGAGAAACTTTTTTATTACTGGCAAGGCCGGCATGACAGCTGCGGAGGCAGCGAAGTTATTGATCTCCGAAGCTCGTCAATTTGTTCAATACGAGATTGGAGTTGGAAATATTCAGTGGTCTCAAGTGGCCACGAATGCAGCAGAGAACACGAGCACCAAGGGAGATGAAAAAGTAGAGCTGCACATGTCAGTGGAAGAGGATCATCCCAAGCAAGCGGTGATCAGTTCCCAGCACAAGCGCAAATCTTCCGAAAGCATCGAAAGAGATTCCACTGAGGTCTCACCGCGCAAAATACGCAGACTTAATCCTGAATTCAAAGCCAAGAAGAGCCCAGAAATAACGAAAGCCATTCCAAGGAGTACACAGCAAATAACCAGAGTTGGTTTAGTCGAAAAGTCACAAGAGACTTCACTGGGTAAACGAAAAGAAGAGCTACAAGGAATCACACAGTCTATGAAGACAGACGAGTTGGATCTAATCAAATCCCGTCAAAAGTCTCAGAGTGAGTCACAGTTGAGCAAGCAACCGTTACATGGGATAAAGTCCCAACAAAAACCTATGGAAAATTTGCAAGGGATTACCCCAATCAAAACCAACGAAAAAGCTCAGGATAATACGCAGGAAAAGCTCAGAGATGTCAATCAAAGTAAACTTCAGCAGAAACCCAGAGAAAGTCAGTACACCAAAACAGAGGCAAACAAAGTTGTTAAGCAAATAAGGCCAACTGCAGAAGAACCGCCTAGTTGTCCAGCCAAAGAATCACCAGTAGCAAAACCCCTTACTGAATCAAACAGAAGCAGCCCAAGAGGCACAGCCAAAACTACAGCAACCAAACCTGCAGCGGAGGAGAAGCCCAGCACAAGTGAAGCATGTCGAAAGGAGCTGCTGAGAAAGGAAATGGAGGAACGTCGACGCATTGCCATGATGAAAATCAATAAGAAACGATGCGAAATGGAAAACATGCGTCAGGGTTTGCCCGCCAATGCTCCAGCGGAGATTATGGCGGGATCTACGCCACCAACAAGCAAATTAAACAACAAGGAGAACAATGCCGAATGTGATACAAAAAGTGGTTTTAAGACAACAACAGCCACACCAAAGGACAGCCAAAGGAATACACCAAAGCAACTGCCACGACGAAGTCCAAGGAACCATCAGAGCACTTCAAATGCACCCGCATTGGAAAAGGATCTCTTTACGGGCGATGATTCTTTTATGCTGGACACAGGTCTTACCGCAGCACTAACTGCCGCCGAAGCCAAGCCTCAAACGGAGCCCGATGAGATACCCTGCTCCCAGCCTAAGGAGCTAATGGACTGCACTGCCCAGACGCCACACGCTTCCCGTCTAATGCGTTCACAACTCCTACGTTCTCAGCGCAGGCAAAGCCCTAAGCTAAAAGTGGTCCGGCCAGAGCTTCAAGTGGCAGCTGAGACATCGGAGACGGCTGCTTCCTCAATAGAACTCTCAAATTTATCTCTAGAAAACTCATTGCTAAAGCATCCACTCCAGCTGAATGCATCGCATATACTCAGTTGCTCCAAGACGGATGAGAATGCATCCAGTTTTAATCACATTGACATCATTGACATTTGCGGCAATCTGCAAGTGTTCCGGATGGCCATCGAGGAGCTGCACAAGGCCACTCGCTGTGGATTCAGTGTCGGTGTCCAGGCCCAGGCGGGCAGAAGGAAACCTCTGATAGGCGCCAATCTGTTGATCAATCAGCTGGCAGCGGCGGAGCAACGTGAGGCAGCTGCGGGCACAGAGATACTCTTCCAAGTAGACGATAGTTTGTTTATAGCCGGAGTAGCCTTCAGTTTGGCGGATAATGTTAGCTATTACATGAACCTGCAAGCGGAGGAGTCCCAAGAGATCAGCACAGAGATAAAAATTAAGGAACTCTGCTCGTTAATGGAGCGACAAGAGCTTAGTCTACTTATGCACGATGGCAAGGATCAGCTGAAGACTCTCTGCCAGGGCGTGCCTCAATTGCAACGAATTGACGTCATGCTAGAGGATCCCAAGGTGGGCAATTGGCTGCTGCAGCCGGACAGAGCTCTAAGCTTTCAAAACATGGTAAGATGACTTGGGAGGAAGGCATAAATTCATGAACTCTTTCAACTTTTATTCGTGTTTTCTGCAGTGCCATCAATTCGCACCGGAATGCACAGCACTGTGTAATCTTTGCGGCAGTGGACGTGGTTACAGTAGCTTTGGTCTAGATGCCAGCAGTTCCATAATGCCCAAAGTGCGCTGCTCCATCGAGGCCTGCGTGACGGTGCACATACTCAACGGGCAGATAGAGAATTTGGAACGCATAGGCTCCGGGGAATTGCTCAAGTTCTTCAGAAGTAAGCTGGATAATAGAGCCCTTTGAAGGTTCAGGGACTAACAATATCTTGATTCCATTACAGAGGTAGAGATGCCCATTCAGTTGTCACTGTGTCACATGGAATGCAAAGGATTCCCAGCGAAGGAGCATCGCTTGCAGCAGCTCTTTCAGCAGATGCTGGGCACCATGAAGAAGCTAGAGAACAAGATCTATGAGCTACACGGCTCACGATTCAATTTGGGCTCCACACAGGCGGTGGCCAAAGTGCTGGGACTGCATCGTAAGCCCAATGGACGTGTGAGCACATCACGACAAATTTTAGAGAAACTTGACTCACCCATTTCCCAGCTGATAGTCAGCTATCGTAAGCTGAGCATGACGCTCTCGAAGAACATGCAGCCGCTGCTTAAAAGCTGCCAGAATAATCGTGTGCATGGCCAGAGTATCACCTACACGTCCACTGGACGCATATCGATGTCTGAGCCGAATCTACAAAATGTGGCCAAGGACTTTGACGTTGAAGTAAACAACGAAAAGATTACAATCTCCTGTCGCAGCGCCTTCTCGCCAATGGACGCCAAACGTTGTCTGATTTCCGCTGACTTTTGTCAGCTGGAGATGCGTATATTGGCACACCTATCGCAGGATAAGGCGCTGCTCAAGGTGATGAACTCTTCGCAGGATTTGTTTACCGCCATTGCAGCACACTGGAACAAAATAAGCGAAGCGGACGTATCCGAACAACTGCGGAATGGCACCAAGCAGATCTGTTATGGCATTGTCTATGGCATGGGCATGCGCAGCTTGGCAGAAGCGCTCAAGTGCACCGAGCAGGAGGCACAGATGATATCAGAACAGTTTCATCTGTCCTACACTGGAATTAGGTGAGTAAAGGATTCCAAATATATACACAATCATCCATAGCATCACTTATTTTTCTACAGAGAGTACACCCAGAGAGTCGTTAACTTTGCACGCAATCATGGCTATGTGGAGACCATAACTGGTCGACGACGCTATCTGGACCACATCAACAGCGGCGAGCCGCAGCTAAAAAGTCTGTATTCTGCAGTTTCTTATAGTTCCAACCCGTTCTTAATTCATGATCTTTGCAGAACAAGCGGAACGTCAAGCTGTCAATTCATCCATACAAGGTTCAGCTGCCGATATAGCCAAAAATGCCATATTGGCCATGGAGAAGAGCATCAGGCGTTATCGGGAGAGACTTGGTTTAGCCGAGAACTCAGTGAATCTGGTGCTACATTTGCACGATGAGCTCATATTTGAGGTGCCAACAGATAAAGCTAAGAAAGTCGCCAAAGTTCTCAGTCTCACAATGGAGAATTGCGTAAAAATAAATGTGCCGCTGAGAGTAAAGCTGAAAATAGGTCGCAGCTGGGGAGAACTACACGAAGTAAAGGTCTAGGCAGTTTAAACAATTTTATAGGTTATTAAAATTCAACATTGATTTTTATTGTAATTATTTTTATACATTTCTATAATTTTTTATTTACCCTCCTTTTGGGCCCACTCTGTCCAAGAGCCGGCATAGGCCTTGGCGCTGCAATTGTAATTAGTTATTTATGTAAATAAATATACATTTTTGTGTATGACAAATTGCTTACTTCTCGTAGCCCATGGTCTTAGCCTGGTTTGCCGCACGAGCGGCACGTCCTCCAGCCTTGCAGGAGAAAATTATGACGGCATCGGTGGGCGGCTTTGCACGGCCGTAGGACTTTTGAAAGTCCCCATCGGATAGGCTTAAAGCCTTTTCTAAATCGGGCACTGACATGGGGAATATAGTATGACAAAGAATATACTCAGCTAAGCCTCGGTCTTTAGTGCTTACATGGAATGTTAATGCTGGCAGGCAGTGTGCCTGTCTCCTCCAGCTCCGGCTTGTTGCGCACATCGATCAAATACTTGTTCTTCTGATTGGGAATATCCTTAACTTCTTCGTAGGTGGCCATTGTATAAACTAAATGCTTTTTTTTATAAATCAATAAACGAAAGTGAACCAACTGCGACTATCTTATCTTGTCGTGAAGCTAGTAATGCCGGCTAATGGGTTTTAGTAAATGATTGCGCTTAATTTGTGGCTATCGATGGTATCTATCGTTATCGAAAGTCGCGCCATGACTAAGCTTACAGAATGTTATGCTAACAGCTTAACCTCTGTTATTTAACAGCAAAGTCCGTTACAGTTTAAATTTGCCGATAATTCACATCAGATCAATAAATAAAACCCGTACATTTAAAAATTGTTCATTTTATTTAATTTATACATGTGTTTTTTTTAAATAAAATTTTCACATTATTAATATTCAAGAATTCACTAAATAAGCAGCAAAGGCAATTATTTTCCTTTACTAAACCAACAATTAGAATTGCACAACATTCATTGCATGCGTGGAGCATATTGTTAAATTAAACAAGATTGCAAATAAATATGTTAATATAAAGTTTTAAACCGACTTCAATGCATTGTTTTTTTGTGTATATATTGTATATACCTTGTGTGTATAAAATATATGTATATATTTATATCAAAAGTGGTTCAGAGAGTTTGTTAGGCAAATTTCAAGGGGCATTAACATATTTAAAGCTACATATTATATACGTATTCATTTCGTGCCATCTCATTATAATTAAACAAGTGTTTATTTATTATTATTATGTACTTTTCTCTTAAATCAACAGTGAAGTTGGCTAACTAGGCGGCGCACATGCTGGACTGTTGTATTATTTGTATAATTGCTCTAGCTAGTTTTACTCTTTTATCTTTCGTTTCTTTAGTTTCCTTTTCATTTTTAATTCCTATCGCTTTACAATTTTAAATTGATTATTATCCAAAAATAGTTGTTGCTCTGGTGTAAATTCTATGAATTCATTGTTGATATTTGGTGCATTTCTGAGTTATATAATAATACCCCAAAAAACAGCAAATTTTTTTTTTTACATACGAATAAAGTACATATAAAAGATATCTGTATCTGTTTATCCATCGAAAAAGGAAACTGAAAAACCGAATGCAGCTTTTCTTGCATCCGGCAGTTTCCCAACAGTTTTCCTCATCTTGTTGGTTGTTTTGGGTGTGGGTGTGGGTGTGTGTGTGTGTGCGCGTGTGTTTATGTATAGGATAATGCTTTAGATGCCATCAGCGTTCTAAAGATTTAATCGTAACGCTTTGACGGCGGTACTAAGTGCTCTGGCAGCGCATTGGGCAGCTCACAGCCCTCCAGCTTGACATTGATTAAGTGCATGGCCAGCGCAAACTCATCGCTGTCCAGAAAACCATCGCAATCAATGTCCGACAATTTCCAGATTTTGCTAAGCACAGAATTGGGCAGTTTCGATTTGATGAGCTCCTGCTTGGCAGCTGTAAAAGTAATACGATTAGTATGATTTACAATACTTGTGGTAATAAAAGACTAAATTACTTGAGCCAGAGATTTTGCCATCGACCGGTCCCAGCCCGTTGAAGATGGCATCTGTGCGTGGCTTGTCCTTGTTGCAAATCCATTCGTGCTCTCCACAACCAGCGTCGATGCCCTCGCCCTTCATGTAGCCGAATGGTGAGACATTGTCGTCGATGACGCCCTCGAAGGCACCTCCTGCAACACAAAAGAGAGAGAAATGATATAGATACCGGTTGAAAATTGTTATTTAACTGAGTACACATATATATATTTATTTATTTATGTGTGTATATTTTAATTAAGGTTGTAATCTAAGTTGTTCGGTGCGTTGCCGTGCGCAAAACATTCAATTAGATACAATTAAAAACCTTCAGATCGTTTAGACTCCAATTGACGACGACGACGACCGTAGACTTTAAGTACGCACTGTGTCGTCTACCTACTTTGAGTGCAGCAATAAATGATTGTGTGGCGCATAGTCAACAAGTGCTCCAATCAAAATATATTGGCGGTGAGAGTCTTGGAGAGTCTACTTCTAAATGCTTACATCAATAGCGGTCTCTGACTGTGACTGTGACTCTGCCTTGGACTCAGCCTCTGGCTCTAGCTGGGTATCGATTTTGTTCTGTGTGTGATCTGCTGCTGCATCGCTCTCGATATTGTCTACTCTACTTGTGCAGCTGCTGAACAATCTGTGCTGCTGTAGACGCAGATTGTGCAGCCAGCGATCGAAGCGTTCGGCAAATTGAGAAGTTAGAGCTTGAGGCTCCTCCCCTTCTTCGACCTTATCCACTGCCTCCTGTTCCTCTTCCTGCATCACCTCTGTTGGATAAAAATTAAGAATTCACTAAGAAGAGCACACAGAGCGAAAACAGACACAAAAAACAATTGCAATTCTGGTGCTTTTTAGAGCGTGACGCACTTTTGGAAATCTACTGAAAAATTAGTGCGCTATTGTCAAACTAAAGAGACTGAAAACTGTAGAGCAGAAATTCGGAATCGAGAACCTTTTTAGCGACATATTGCTAAACATTGTGATGTGTGCTCACTGTACAGTCAAACACATACGTGTATTTGCCATATGATGTGATACAAGTAGATAAGCAAACAAACAAACCGAAAAAATGTTGAGAAAAACAAGTGACAAAACTGGCGCTCAAGTGTGCTGGACTAAAAGTTACCCTGTAACTGGATTGCGACAATATGAAAATACTTTATGTATGTACATATTAAATTCCATGAATTAACCATTTTAAACTTGAGTAATAAAAGTTCAAGCTTATTTTCGTTTTATTTGTTAAGTTGAGTAAGTAACTGTACAACCCCTTTAGACCACTCACAATTCTACAGGGTATAACTGGATTGCGTGCTGACGAAATATTGTACAGTTAAGCAACATTTCAGCGTGACACGTAATTTCTAAAAGCAAGAAGATCTGCCCTAGAGTTTCCATCAAAGCATCTTTTGCTTACATTATCTGTTTCTTCGCTTTTGTTTTATCAGTTCCCTCAACTATTGTTTACCAAAGTCTCGTCTTATTTTTTATACCATTCTAAGGTCAATTGCCCGCAGTAAAACAAAAAAAGAATGCAACGGAAATGCATACGAAAGCTAAAGTAATTTGAAAATCAAACTATGCAAAGATAAAGAATTCGAAAGAAAATAAAAAACACGAAGAAATCGACACACAAAATTAGCTACTCGTAGTTGTTCTTGACTTTGAATTTTTTTCACTTTTTTTTCAAGTATTTTTTAGTCGTTTTTGTATCTCTCTTAGTCATTTTAGATTTGTGGTGTTTTTTTAGCTCGAAGTTCATTCACTTTTTCGATTGTCAAACGAGTGCAGTTTTATGCTGTCCATTAAGTTACAAGAGGGTATTGGCAGACATAATATAATCATATAATCTAGAAAACTGCACAGAGTATTATACAGTCAGGTGTGCCGTACAGTAATTTTCTTTCTTGTTTTTCATTGCAAACGTCATGTGGTTTACTGTACAAAAGTATTATTAACCCATATGTGTATACACATATATATTTATTTACTCTACGTGCTTTTTATTTCATATTTTTTAGCGCTTTTTGTTGCGGTAAATTAGAGCTGTGCTAAAAAGAAGTTGAGTAATTTTTTTGACAATTCTTTGACTGTGAATCTCCTTTCGTTCAGTGTGTGGCTTTGATAGCCAACATTTGCATTGATATTTATCTACAAGTTTTTGCTTTAGTTCAACAATTTGCCTAGCAACCAAGATAAGACACTGTAGTAACCACAACAAATAGATAAGTCTGTCAACTATGTCTATAATTAGTTAGTTAAACTTATAGGCAATTGCAGGCTGTAATCAAGAATTCATTGAGTGAATGAAAACAGGTGTTGTGGAAAAACAATATACGTGTAAATGGAGCACGAACAATCCAAAAGACCTTGAACTCTATTTACTTCTATGAAACCAAAGTCGAACAGTAGCTAGAACAGGGCCAAAACACACACGAGCACACACAAACCAATACAAACAATGATAAAAGGTTCAGAGGTCACAGCGAGGCAACAAAACTACTACACTTGGCCCCTTTTCCCCCCTCAGATCTATCTCACTTAGAGGCGACAATTATAATCACTTTTTGTATGTACATTAAACGAGCTTAGCGATTATTGCCATATACCCTGTAAATCAATGTGTAGCAGTGCATATTAGTGTGGCCTCAGATTTCATAAAGGTCATATAATGTTTAAAGATGGTAAATTAAATTATGCAATAAATTAATTTAGCTAAGTAACTAACTTTTAGTCATAGAAGCACACAACAGTTTGGGAATTAATTACAGAAACAAAAGTTATTTTTAAGCAATTATTTTAAACTTAAGGAGTGAGTTTTGTTCTATCAGTAAGCACAAGCAAGTGTTTTATTTAAGTTGCACTAAAATAAAAGATTATTAAATATATATTTATGTATTTCAATAGAACATCAAGTCTGTGCTAAATATTTTGTACTTTGATTACATTTATAGTAGTCACTCTACTGGTCACTCCACTAGTCACCCTAGTAGTTTTCGTAGTAAATTGTTTCTATTATCAGATATTACTCACAAAGATACTGCAAATATATTAGTTAGCTATTTTTTCATTGTATGGAATTCTTATTTGCAATCAATGAGTAACTTAGTGGTCTCGTATTAAGCAATAGCTACAACTGTCGGCATATGAAGGTATAGCTTTTTTTAGTGAATTATAAAAGTTTAATGAGTAACTTATAGTCAGGCATTAGGTAATAGCTTGCCAGGTACATAAAAAACAACTCAAACAAAGTCTGGCATAGATTACATAAAACAAAGTAGTTTATGAAATCATTATAAATTAATGAGTAACTGACAGTCTGTCACATGACCACAGCTGTATTTTGCTGCTTCACTTGGCAA
Organism: Drosophila nigrodunni; assembly: GCA_020829145.1. Lineage (NCBI taxonomy): Eukaryota > Metazoa > Arthropoda > Insecta > Diptera > Drosophilidae > Drosophila > Drosophila nigrodunni. The sequence goes on from JACVCZ010000001.1 coordinate 27,936,790, forward strand.
CGATTTAATTTAGTTTAGTCTAGTTTTGGGCTGCGTTTAATGCTTAGCTCTTGGATCGTCATGCTTGCCTGGATCCCAATCTGGAACTGGATCTGGACGCGTCTCTTTGGTCAGACTAACTAACTAATCGCTGGACTGTGAAATGTATGAATAAGCCAGATGGGTCTAACTGTACCCCGCCACACCGCTTAGTAGGGCTTTCCATTTTTCCACTTCCCTTCCCCTTCCCCTCCTCATTCACCCAGTGAGTCATGCGAATGTTTCGATTGACACTGCTGTTTTCTATGCTTTCTACAGTCATTGCTTACATCATTGCTCGATACATTGCTTGTTATCAATACGAAATGACGAAAGCACCCGCTTCTGATAATAGAATATAGAGTATAACACTTATAAGTCGAACCACACCCAAAAGCTAACCACTGAGCATAGTGAACACTTTTGGGCTTACCGACTGTTTGCCTAAACTTAAGATAGCCCCCGCTCCCTTCCCACCTATCCCATCCTTCCCCGAACAGTTCGCTCTCTTCTTTTGCCAATACGTGTGTTTGAGCGCTACACTTCTTATCAGCGCGTGAGTTCTTTTCTTATCACCGCCTATGTTTACGTAGCAAACTCTACGAGTATTAATAATATTTCAAAATTACATAAGTGCGAAAAAAAACGGAAGCTGGGAAAATATTTATTTTGCAGCAACTTTGTTGATTTGGGGACAGAGTGAAAACTCCGTGGATATGGAAAAACTTCTTTAGCTTTCATTCAAGCGCCTGCATGCGCTGCTAAACAGTTAATTGTTGTTGTAATTGTTGCATCCATTAGATACATTTGTATCTCTCACTCGCACTGGGTAGCTAATGTCTGTCTGTGTGTGTTTGTGTGTGTGTTTGTGTGTGTGTGCGTGTTTGTTTGCTAGCAAACTTGTTTTTTACAATTTGGCATGACAATTTGTTAACTGGGTCAACTTGATTTTGCTTTTTACAATTTTTCTTTATTTTTTGCAGCAGCGGTTGTTGAAAAATAGTCTGAAAGACTGACCCACTAAGAAACGTTAGCTGATCGCTTTCCAGCCGGCGTTGAACTCTAACCTTTAGATATTGTGTAATCCAGTTTATATATGATCAAAAGTTTTGTAGCTGTGCAAAATTCTCAACTTATAAATGTTAAAAAATTAACACTTATCTTAGTTAAGTTAAAAAAAAAACAAACTAGCAACTAAAAGGCGGCTTTTGTTGGCTACTTGGAAGTATAACTTTCTCCTTCTCGGAAGCCCAGAGTCGTGATAAGGCTGAAAATAATAAACTACTACAGATAATTGTTTACTTGAGCGTAAAACTTTCCTAGAAAGTTCTTTGACACTCGCACTCAGCGGGAAACAGTGGAAGACTAAGAGAATGAGAACTGATTTCCTCCGAAATCAGATCGGGAGAAATATAGGGGCTATTTATCTGCAGAGTGGATTGGGTGCAGGCTGTACCAAAAGTTTGAGGTGCGGGTGCGGGATAACAGACGTACAGACGTATACAGGTACGGTTATGAATACGGGTTTATGATGTGAACAAGCCAAGTGTAAAGAAAACAAAACGCTGTTTAAATCCTGTCATGAAATGAAACTCACCCTTGACCATGGGCTCGTTGACGAGCGTCATTTCCTCCTGTGGTATCATTTCCATCAGTCTTGCAATATCCTTGGCCAGCATATTGTCCACAATGTCCAGCAGATGGGGTTTGAGTGAATGGAACTTTGTAAAGTCCTGATGCTGCAGAACTTCCTGCATCTTCTTAATGTCCGGGAAGTCACCGGGTGAAATGGAGTGCTCACGCTGTATGCGATCGTACACCTGTCCCAGATTCTTAATCAGATCCTTCTTTTTGCTATCCTTGCCAAACACCGAGGGCATATCCTTGCGCAGCTCAGCGATAATGAAGGCATGCACCTTGGCCAGGCGTGCTCGCTTGATCAGATCGTTGAGTTTTCGGAGTGCGGCATTGCGGGGCAGAGACTGCAGATCCCTGAACAGATCCTGCTCCTCATCCTCAAAGAGGCGACGATTGGCATCGAAGCGCAAGGGCTGATCCCAGAAACTGCCTATGTAGACACGTGCTACCTCTGGCGTCTGCAGCACCTTGCCCAACGACCACATGAGTGCTCCGTAGACGCGCATCAGCTGCTGATGATCGATCATGTCTGCCTTGTTCAGAATGATGCGGATCTTGTCGTCGTGTCCCTTTAGTGCCTCAATTGAACGCCTAAATTCATCGGATATGTCCAGTTTGTGGGCATCGAAGAGCAGTATAATGCGATCGACGCGTTCAGCAAACCACTCGAGCACTCCGGTGAAGTCATAGCCACGATCGATGCGCTGCTTCTCGCCGGACAGAATACCGGGTGTGTCCACAATTGAGATGGCATTCAGCACTGGAGACGCAACACTGGAGCACTGGAAGCGGTTCAGAAAAGCGTTGCCGTATTTGGACAGGGGGCGGAACTGTTTCTTCGGATCGACAACGAGCGCATTGCCGGGTATGACGCCCTCCTTGTCGTCGTACATGACAGCTATAAAGCGATCTGTTGTTGGCTCTGGTCCAATCCGAATGCCTGGAAAATCACGCTCCAACAGGTAGCGAATGAAGGTGGTTTTTCCCGTTGAGTATTGACCCACCAACAAAATCATTGGCTTCGCATCGAAATCGGGATCCTCCAGTTTGGGCGAGTGAAAGTCATGGAACTGATAGTGCTCCTCCAGGGGCAACAGTTTGCTGCGATAAATTTTCTTCAGCTCGCCAATGACATTTTCGACCACCTCTTGATTGCGGGTCTCGCGCTTCAGAAAACTGAACATTTTGTTGGACGACAACAACACACAGAACTGAACACAACTATTAATACAAAATTAGTAACACACTCTTCTCAACGGGTGCAGACGGGTGCTGGCGGAGGCAGTAGCGGAGGCGGGGGGCGTAAATACTGCAACGACGACGGCGACGACTACGACAGCAATAATAGTACAAAATTTTTCGAGGCGGCAGCGGCGGCGAATGCGTGTATACGTGTAATTGAAATTCGAATATGAATATTTTGTATATAATATGTACACTCGATTCATGCGTGTCTTAGTCGATTCGTCGCGAATGATTCACGCGCGTCCGTATATTTTTGGAATAAAAAAAGTTGGTCGCTTAGACAGAAAGCGAGACCAAGGCTGCAATTCCAAAAAGCAACTAAACTAAACTATCGAGTTATCGCAATCGATAGAACGATACTGCGTGCGATATACTTCCAGGGTGGCATATTATTTGCGCGGAGTATTTTTAATGATTCGTCGTCGTTTCATTTACACTTGTAATTTCAATGCAAATATCACTGTAAATCCAATTTGATTTCACTAAATAATTTACAAAAATTTTAAATATGTATACCAGATCTGTAATTTATTTTGCACTTAAAAACTGGTTTGACCAACTGTCAAACAAGAAAAACAACTCACAATTAATTCTGTTTGTTGTTTAAGAAATAAAATACAAAAACTATGTGTTTTAGTTTACAATTTAAATTTATTTAAATATGTTCACTATTATAACAGCCCTGCTTTCGCTTTATTAACTAAAGATTATTCGATTAAATGCAAAGTGTATGGTCACTCTGCTGTTTTTATGTGCAATAAGAAAAGAGAGTAAATTACTTTAATATTCGATCTAAATATGATACAAATAAGACTTCATTTTATGACATAAATATTTCTTATGGACTAATATTGGTTTTTCATACAGGCTATCAAATTCATCTGAAAAAATAATTTCAAATATCTTTAAACTAAACGGCCTGTCCGTTGCTGTTATTAACAGAGCAATGTAAACCTTATATAAGAATGTTGTCGTTTTTTAGTGCTTTGTCGTACTGGCTTAACAGACGAAATGCTGCTGGCATTTCCCCTTCGAAGACGAAATCATCTCAACACAGCTGTTCAAATTAATTTCAGTTGTGAGAGCGAAACCGAAAGATACGTCGTGCGCGCAACGGACGACCGTCGGTGAAATTTTTGGTTGTGCTTCGAAAAGAAAACGAAAAGTAAATTGATTAATTTGCATAAATCGTATAGGCTAATCAAAATAAAACGAGCTTAAGAAATGTAGTAATAAAGAGTATCTTCAAAATGTACATAGCTAAGTATGTATGTGTGTTAACTTTGTAGCTGTGTTGGTGCAGCAGTCACAGCAGCTGCAAGAATGTAAATCCGAATCCGTGTGAATCTCAGTCGCTGGGCGCGCAACAACAACAAACACACACACGCAAAAAATACAAAAAGAAGAGCAACCACAGACACAAAAGTAATAATCACAACGACAACTAAACAAATATATATCTTTGAGAATCGGTTATGCAAAGTACATATGCTTGAAATGGTGATGAAACTGCAGCAAGAATTTAAATGCCCGCTCAATTTGCCCATGTGTTCGTACGTTATAAAATTGACTTGGACTTGGGGCGTCTGAAAAATCGATTGGACATCACACAACGATGCCGACAGACGAGGCAGAGGCAAAAACGAAAACATTGCGCACTTGCAAATTTAGCCAAAGGTAAAAAGTCAACAACATGAATTGAAACAATAACAACAATTTGAGACTTGTCGAGCGCTTAATAAATTAGCGCAATGCTCCGAAATTTAGCAATAACAAAACAAAGCAAAAGTATGCGGCGAATTTGCTAACGCATTGTATTTGCTTTGATTTACTTTGCATTGCCTTGCTTTACTTTTGTGTTTGATTTTGTTTTTGCTTTTCGGATATTTTGTTTCCGCTGAATGAGCACTTTTTTTGACCGTTATGTAGTGTGTGTGTCGTAACAAGCAGAGCCGAAGAAATATAAATAAATGCGGAACATTTTCGCATGAATAACAGTTTGTTTACATATCGAAATATCACTGTTAGCTATTCCCATCCCTGTCCTACCCCTGCCCCTGTTGCTCCATTACAGTACCTGCGACACTTGAGTACACATGCACGTGAGTGAGACCGTTGTATACTCAACGTCTTTGATCAACAATCGTTGTCTAAAGTTCAATTTCAAAGTCAAGCGTACACACACACATACACATATGTATTAAGTTTCCATCTCTGCGCTCTGAATATATACAAGTGTGTGTGTGTGTGTTTCGTTCTTATTTTTTCCGCCAAGGGGCGTAACTAGTAGGGAGGCGGCAGCTTAAATGCCATTGACAACGCCCCCAATTAAAAGTTATTGTGTCCAAGTACGCAAAGTGCTCTCAGCTATTTATGGAAATTCATTGATTTCATTAAAATAGCACAACAAAAAATAACGAAATGAGAAAAAGGAATGGGAAATTATTCAAATGTTTGTTGTTGTTGCCATGACACTTAATGGTCGTTGTCGGCACAAATGTAAGCAAAGGGAACGAAACTTATGACAATCAATTACATTATAATTTTATGATCAAATGCATTTTTATTGCTTCGATTTCTTCGATATTTCCCAAGTGCTTTTCTTGATAAGCCACAAGGGGGGCTGAAATGGTTGGGGGATTACTGGAGGGGCAACTGATGACATAGTAATACACTTCCTTACAGTCCAAACACGTTTTTTTACTATCTCATTTCGTTTACTCAAATGTGTGTTACTCACATAAAAAAGTTTACTTTATTTTTGCCACAACGGACCATAAATAATAACGGCTGAAATCGTTTAAAGATAGTATCTACAAACAGTACTCGAGATGTTTGCGATACTGCAACTTGAACAAGTTTATTTGCTATTAAAATAAATTGTTTTTAAATTTTGCGTATTTATTAAATTAAATTACTTAAATTGAATAAATAAATGACATGTAGAAAGAAATAAATTTTTCTTTATTTCCAAACTTAATTAAATACAAAAATTCATTCAACTTTCATTGAAAAAATTTCGCAACGAACGCTGTTATTTATGATTTTTGTGTGTTTTATTTTATGTTTCCAAATTCCATCAAAATATTAAATTAGTCCATCAAGAAATTTGACAACGAAAGTATTTAAAAATAATCAGCAATAAATTTGATTATTTTTCTCTTGACTACTTGTAATAATTGTCTGATTTCGACTACTTGTCGTCTAAGAAATGAGTTTAGCGACTGAATGTATTTCATCAAACATCAGATTCGCCAAATATATATTCTATTTTTAGTACTTATGCCAATTGACGCGAGGCCGCAGTCGCCCACTTCGCGGCGTACCGCATCGTGCCGCCTCGTGTCTCTCCTCACCGCCGAACGATGACAAAAAGCACGCAACAAATACGTGTCGTTGGGAGGCCAATCCCAGCCGAGGCGACCCCACAACGCCCCCACTTCTCCGCCTTTGGGCAAACAGCGGACAATACTCAAGTATGACTGTCCATAGGCTTAAGGCTTCAAGATTTCAGAGCTTCAAGCTAATCACCTAGGCACACATGTCGTATGAGCATTATGATATATTCCATACTCCGAGCGTATCTCGACTCGCAATTGTGTGCCATTTTGAGCAAAACGGATGCACTTAGGTTAATTTTGTATTCTTGTAACTGTGCAATTGGAGGAAATGAAAAACCCCTTGAGTTATAATATATGTGGATTATAATTTTCATTTACTAAAAATAAGTCACTTGAAAATAGAGCATTTAATTAACAGATGTTTGCACTTAAGCACACTTTGAGCTGCGAAAGTAACCATTGTTTAATAGATAAAATAAATATTTGTTTATATGTTTTATTGTTGAAAAACATGAGTAAATAAAAGTATTTCCAAAATATGGAATATGCCTTTTGTATACTTATTAAATGGGTCTTTTAAACACAGAGCTTCAGTTCGCTTTCTATATTTTGAATAGTAACTACTGTAGGAAGCGTTCAAGCTTAGAACTCTCGAAACTCAACTCAAAACTCTCTAAACTCAAGCTGTTTTTTTTAGAGTACTATGTAAATATCAGGTAACTATAGGTAAAGACCATAATCAACATTGGATAGAATTGATAATTTAACGGTCTTAACTCTTAACATTTTTGTTAATAATAGACAAACCAATAGTCCTGTTTCCCCAGAGTTCAGATGCGATTTAAGAACCACAAGAATTTCCACTCGAAGTTTTATTCATATACAGGGTCTAGAGAGAATACCAGTATATATGATGAAGAGATAGAGAACATTAGGATACATTTTCTTTTAATAAAATGTTAGTAGAATCAGTGCTTTTTAAGCGCTGCTTACGTCACTAGTACTCAACGGCAGTCCCTTACCATTCCCAACGACATACTTAACTACAGGGTGTTCCCATTACCACCTTCTTCTTCTTCTGCTTGCCGACAATTTACCGGAAAGTTGTTTAATTGCTTCGTAAATTTGTTATCAAGCTGAAGCAGCAAGTGAAACATTATTTTCCATTAAAATGCAATGTTTTTTTTTTCTCTACCAACGATAACAAGTCTAATCTCCTAACGCCCACAATTGGGCCCTAAATTTCAGATGGCGAAATAAAAGAGCCTGCCTAGTAGGCATTTGGTAGCAACTCAGACGCAGTTGTCGCTGACAGAATGTCAAAAATGAGAGGTAACTTGGCTTAATTGAAAATGTCTTCAATTTGGAAAGTGTTGCAATGATGTGCTTACATATATACCCTGTAAACAGGTCGTGTACTGATACCCTTGCCCAACACAGGGGCCATGGGCCGAAAACGCAACAATTTTTACATGCGCAGCATTTTCATTCTGGCCCTCTGCATCTTTGGCCTTTTGCAGTACCACAATTTTAATTACTGTGAGTAGTCCGCAACTAACTAATATTGGCTATAGTTAATCGCTGGGATTTGCCCTTTTCAGTGGACAGTCGAGATGCGATGCTAAGCGACTCGGTGACCAATGATTCAGTGGATGCTATACTGTCCATGGTGCCAGCTACACTGCATAAATATCTGACACCGCATTCGCGCAATCACAGCACGTCCGGAGCAGGTAAGTTAGAGCAACTGCAGTAGACCCTGTACTTATTTGGTAGCAAGAATCTACTAGACAAAAGGACTACGGTTTGCTAGTCAACTGTAAATGAAACTGCACTTATTGTAGAGCAATCACGTAACAGAAATGTCAGTTAATCTTTATGAGCGCTTATCTCAGCTATAAATTAGTTGTTGTAGCTATATAAAGTCATATAGCTATTCGATTCTTTACAAACAAAAGTGGATTGGTTGACTTAGTTGAGTAAATAAATAGTTTTTTACATCAATTACAGCTGGTTTCTTCTGTATCAGTTATATGACATGTCTATCCGATTCTTAGTACATTTAATTGGCATATATATAGAATTATATTATGTATACGACATGTGGAATTTGCTACCTATCATATTTTGAAGTACATGGTCTAACGAATGCCGGCTGCATTACTAACTTCTTTTCTTCCACAGCACTGGTCCTGAACGCCAGCAGCGCTGTACTGGGCGCACCGGGTATAACGTCGGCGACTACAATCAGCTTTGATGCATATCGTCCCCCTAACATAACTGAGATCAAGCGTCAGATTATCAGATACAACGATATGCAGTTGGTGCTCAATGAGGACACATTTGGACCGCTGCAAAATGATTCTGTGATAATTGTCATACAGGTGAGTGCGACGTTTTAGTGCAAACTGTTATCACTTACAGCTTATCTTCCACAGGTGCATACGCGCATCAATTACCTACGTCATTTGATTGTGAGTCTCGCCCAGGCACGTGACATCTCCAAGTCATTGCTGATCTTCTCGCATGACTACTACGACGATGACATCAATGATCTGGTGCAGCAAATTGATTTCTGCAAAGTGCTGCAGATCTTCTATCCACACTCGATACAAACCCATCCACATGAGTATCCCGGCGTGGATCCCAACGACTGTCCCAGGAACATCAAGAAGGAGCAGTAAGTGAAGTCGAGTAATTGAAAAAATTTAGTACTAATCAAAGACTTTTACAGGGCACTGATTACCAATTGCAATAATGCTATGTATCCGGATTTGTATGGTCACTATCGGGAGGCAAAGTTTACGCAGACCAAGCACCACTGGTGGTGGAAGGCGAATCGAGTCTTCAACGAGCTGGAAGTGACGCGTTTTCACACCGGTTAGTATTTTCAAGCCCAAGGGAAATCAATGGAGTACTAGTAACCTACTGTTGCTGTCCATTTGAAGGCTCTTTGCGGTTTGTTGACTAAGAATTCATCTACTTAGTTCTACTCCCAGTTGTATTATACCTTGATTCTAACATTTATTCCTTTGGCTTGCAGGTCTCGTCTTGTTTCTGGAGGAGGATCACTACGTGGCCGAGGACTTTCTCTATTTGCTGGCCATGATGCAGCAGCGTACCAAAGACTTGTGCCCCCAGTGCAACATACTGTCCCTGGGCACCTATCTGAAGACCTTTAACTATTACACTTACCACAGCAAGGTAGGTACTGAGACTTAACTAAAAATGTCCGCTTAATGATCCTTTGCCTGGCTAATTGGCTTAAAACTTTCAACGAACGAAACAAAATCTTAAACAAAAAATGCTTCAACAACAAAACAAACAAACATATACTATGCTATATATCAAATTAATGTTTATTGTTTACCAAAAAAAAGAAATTAAAATCTGTCAACGCTTTTGCCAGTTTTGTAACTGTTACCAACATTATCATAGCTATAGCACTAGGTTTAAATAGATCACAGACATACAGTAACATATGTGTATATTATTTTAGAAACACTCACACCCACTCACACACATACACATACACACAATCACAATTGTCATATGCGTTTTTAAATATCATATATATCTTTCTGCATTCTTCTCCCATATACTTTGTGCAGAGCAACAAAAAGTCGTATGCTTCTTCGCTGATCTCGTCTAACGGTCAATTAGGATCGCATAGCAACAATAATAATAATAATTTAAATAACAATAATAATAATAACAACAAAAACTCACTGCAGTCATCAGCGCAATCATCCAGCACTTCATTAAAGAATGTCAAAGTCTATGTGGGCGATACCAATGAAGGAGACAGCCACAAACCAAATAATAACAATAATAATAACAAAATGAATAATAATAAAATTAGCAATCACATTAACACTGTCACAGCCACATCCAACACTAACAGCAATAATGATTATAGTAATACAAATACTAATAATAACAACAATAAAAATGGTGCACAAACTTGGAATTATCATGTGCTGCCGTCATTGTATTCCGTCTATCAGAAGGTAGCACCAACAGACCGTACTTAACTTAACTAAAATCCAACTCCAGCACCAACTAACTAGAGTTAATACTAACTAACTGCTCCTTCATTGTTCTAGTGGAGCAGCAGTACCGGTTTAATTTAATACTCCTTTTATTTTGCATGATTCCATTCAGTTTTTGTTAACACCCAAATCCAATTGCTTTGGCGTATGTGTTGTTAATTTGTTTAAACTTTAAGCGTATTGTTAATTGTATTACTTACTGTGTATGTGTGTTTGTGTCTCTGTCTTTGTGTTGGCATGACCGAAAACACTGCTCGCTATTCTGTTACTTTTACGCATGCAACGACAACTACAACCAAAAGTTGCACCACAGGGCACGTGCCCCAGTCGCGCGTGTCACCAAGCTCGATCGGCACGGCATCGTCAAAGATTATCGCAAGGTATTCAAAGAGAACTAAAAAACTTAGTATAAATTATAGAAATCGTGCGTTTTTGAGCAAATTTTCAAACACTTTTTCAACCTTAACACGCGCAGATTGGAACCGTTTATAACTTAGTTTAGGTCAGAAAGGATACCCATAACTTGACTTCATCGGGTTTGGAATACATTTTGTATATAAAACGCTTTTGAAAACAAGTTTTCATATTTACTTTCTGTAATTTTTGTTTCAATTTCTAACACACACATTCTTGGCTCGTTTATGTTTAAACTTTTCCCTTTTCACCATTGAAATTTGCATGTTATCCCCCGCCCCCCATTCCCCAGTTTGATCCAATGTTCAGTTGTGTTCTGGCCCAGTTAAAAAAGTATTTTTGTATCAATATTTTATTTAAAACATTTTTTATTTGCTTGTTCAGGTGGAGGCCATGCCTTGGATCAGCAGCAAGCACAATATGGGATTTGCGTTTAATCGCACCACCTGGCGGAGCATTCGACGATGTGCCCAGCACTTTTGCTCCTACGATGATTACAACTGGGATTGGTCCCTGCAACATGTGTCCCAACAGTGCCTGCAACGCAAGCTGCATGCGATGATTGTCAAGGGACCTCGTGTCTTCCACATTGGCGAGTGGTAAGTCGAAACTTTGGTATGCCTTTGGGATCGGCTAATAAAAGTTTTGCCTTTACTGCAGCGGTGTGCACCACAAGAACAAGAACTGCGAATCCAATCAGGTCATTTCCAAGGTGCAGCATGTACTGCGTATTGCACGGAATTCGCATCAACTTTTTCCGCGTTCGCTGATGATGACAGTGCCAAGTTTGTTGAAGAAGTCCAAGTTGCGTAAAGGCAACGGCGGCTGGGGTGATCTCCGGGATCATGAGCTCTGCATCAACATGACCCTGCCAACCAGATAGAGGAGTGAAAACGAGAGTAGGAGCAAGAGTGAGAGAAAGCGCAAGAAAGAGAGCACCAAAAAAAACCCAGTAACCACAGAAAACAGCCAAATATAAGGCTTAACTAGTTTAGTTCTTAAACTAAAGACTAACTTTAAATATTAGCTTAGTAGAGCATCAATTTAAGTAGTAAACTTAACTTTCTGAATTATGTAAAGGCAAATCAACGTACGTACTTCTTCTAAGCAAAAACAAAACAACAACAACTAACTAATTAATGGAATAATTACTCAATCGCAAGCAACGCAAATTTGTAATCTCAGATTTAGTGCATAAAACTATATAAACTTTATAGCGGTTTTATAACGAATAACTTTTTAAAATGCTGCACAATTGTTTGTTTTACATTTTATCGTTTTTTTTTAAACCTTTATAACCAAAAAATAAAATCTAGTCAAGTTAAAACAGAGAAAATTTCACATTGTGCCGTTTATACAACTATTAATCATTTATTGTTTTGGGTTCCGTCCAAAATTAAAGGCCGAAGAACTAACATAACCATTTCTGAACAATCCATGTAACTTATAAAATATATTCTCTATATAATAGACACACAAATATAACTGAATGTTCAATAATAAACCCCAAATTGTGCCGAAAACCTAAAGACAACTTTCAGACAAGATCGTAAACTAGTCATACTAAATACTACTATACTCTAAACATAGGCCCATCATCACACACATTTATAGTCAACCATAAACTAGATGGCTTAAATAGAACTAAACAAATTGTACCAATGAATACGCATAAATATGAAATATCGAAATCTTTTCAATAATTCATTCTAGTTTTTAAGCCTTTGTACATAGTGATGAATTTTTTGTTGTATAGATTATTCACATACATGAGTTCTCCTAATCTAAGTATTAAATTTATGTATGTAATTTGTTACTTTTTAATTGTTAGTCCAAGGCGCTTTTATCTATTAAGATTTTCAATTAACTGAACGAAAATCAATATTATAATTAACGCTAATTAAATGCGATCACATTTTTTGAACGCGCAGCTATTCCAACGAACTAACTGTGTTTTAATTAATGCTTTATAAAAAAAAGTTATTTTGATTTCGGATTATTAAAAAAATAATCTGAATCGCATCAAATAAATAATCAAATGAGATGATCATTTGAATTAACCGCGCTGTAATGCCATTCACACATAATTGTTCAGTGTTGCCTAACGCAGCTACGTATGCTACGTTTTACAACACTTGAAACAAACAAAACTAGAAAAGTAACTCAAAATTCGTTGACATCTTTTATTCTTTATACACACATACAAATATTACTCTTAGCTAAATGCCAATTTATATGTTCATATTGCTGACAGCGCTCCTTTGATTGTACCAAAATTATGTAGTATAAATTTAAATATACTAATGGGAAATTAGAACGCAAGTCAGAACGTTTGGTACGGCCGCAGTACAGAGCTTTTGTACCGAGTTAAAGCTTTTTCCGCAAGCCAGTTGTAAACGCGCTGCTGGACAGAAAGCACGGAAAGCAGACGGAGCAAGCAGACTGTTTGGAGACGGGATTGATAAACAGTGATTGGATTGACCGACCACATCTACAAATTGCCGTATTTGTATCATTTTTGTAATTCACCTACAATAATCAATTAAATTCAAAAGTGTTAAGTACAATAATAATACAACTGCAATCATGAGCAAACAACTGGCGCGTCGTGTGGGACAAGTCAACAAATTCCTGACCGTTGCGTCGGCGAATGCTGCTGCGACCCATAATAATTACTTTACCTACGTCAATGAGCTGTCGCATCCAATTAATCGGGAGCCTCCAATTGTGTCCCCGGAGGAAGCCGTTGCCTGCATCAAATCTGGTAAGCAAATCCAATTCCATCGTCCAACCACGCTTCATTAAAATTGCAATTATTGTTATAGTTCGTGTGTTGAACCGCAAAATTAGGCCTGTTATGTAACGTAGCGTTTGTTTAATCCCCCTGCCCTTCTCTGCATCGCTGGCAAATACTTAGGAAAACAGAATGAAAATGCGGCCAGGTTAAGGTTATGACGTGTGCTGTGTACAGGGAAAAAGAGGAGGGAAGATGAACACACTCATGCAAATTCTAAGTGTATTCATATAAATGTGTGTGAGTGTGTGAAATGAACCGAGCGTAATTCAAACTATTTACACACACACACAAACAAACACGCACACAGCGCAGAGGGCAATTACAGGGTGCGCTTTACATAAAAGCCGGCAATAGAATCAATTGACCGTGATTAGTGTAAGCACTTAACCATCAATCAGCTTATCAGTTATTTACGAGCGCTTTTGTCTACCTTATATAATCGCTAATCTTCTACTGCCAAACAGGTGTATGTAAATATGAACATATCAGGTTTTTGTTCATTTATTTACATTTACTGCAGCTAGCTCAAACACAAACAGCTGCAGTTATTTATATTAATTTCAGAATTCTAATTTATATGGAAATATTGTACATACGCGCTATTGACACTGTAACATCCAATAACATATGTTTGTATGCATGTGTGTGTACATGCATATGCATATAAATTATAAATACTTGTACTTTGTACTCTGCTCTAGTGAGAAAAGCTCAGCTTAGTTCTGAGGCGAACAACACACATACACGCAAGCACACCCATACATACAAAGGAGCACACAGAGGCGGCAGAAAAAACATGTCTGGCGACGGTCGCGACAGCTGTGCTGATAAGAGCGAATTATCTACATACTAGCAGAAGTCTAACAAAAAAGTATAAAACTGTTATTGTGCCATTATTTCCTTATGCAATATTTTTATTGGAAGGTGGGCGACTGTACAGCAATATTAACATATGATGAGGAAACAAGCAACACTTCGCTGATAACATTCGTCAGCAAAACACGCTAAATTGTTTGTTTGGTGCTAATGCAGCATTGATTTAATTAATTTCAATTGGCAAGTTGCGCAAGAGAGACCCAAAAAAACATATGTATATATATATATATATTTCGATGGTTGACTAACCAAACCAGTTGATGAGCCCCGCCCACAAAATGTCAGTGAGTGTGTTAAATCTGCTCGCACTTTGAGAGCTTCAGCTATCGAATGTTTGAAGAATGGGAACAAAACATAAGAAAACTAGATAAAAACTGAGAAGATTCAACCCTGTCTAATTTTAGATCAACTCTCTAACACGCGCCGTACTAAAAGGCAGCTACGTCATTTCTTTGCCAATACATTTGTTTTTGTTTTTATTAGTTTTGACGGCGCATTGGGGCCGATAACACATATACACAAACACATATCTGTAGGTATTTAAATAATCCATAATAATGATGTTAACAGTTTGATGTTGATTGACAGTGAATTAAATTAATGAGTTATGACACTTGATAATCTTATCATAATAATTAGAACAAATAAAGAGTACTTATATGGTGGTAATCCGTATGCAAATCAAAAATAAATATAGTATATATATGTGTATAAATAAGTATATGCAGTTGGCACTGGGCTTTAGCAATATCGGCGCCTGTAATAAAAATAGATATTCTATGGCCCATGCCAATTTATTTCTATATATGCTGATTCGCAATAGTTTGCAGTAAAAACTTCGTAAAAACACCAATTTTGCCGTGAGAGAGATCTAGAACATTTTAGGGTGCCTAAAGTGCTTAAAAAGATTATCTAAATTTGTAGGCTCAACTTTAGGCAAACCGTCCCACTGTGCGCTCTGCCGGCAGACGTACTGTTAAACACACTTGCTTATTAGCATAATGAATTAACCATTTCTTGTATTAGTTCACTCAATTACACCACATGATAGATAGTCTGGGAACTATAAACTTAGTTTAAGCTAATTTAATCGGCTGCGCGTATTTACTTTTGTCTTTTATTTTTTTCGCATGCAATTTCTTGGCACTGTTGCGATAACTTCTACACTATATGTCTAAAAATATGGCACGTGCAGCGTAGAATGCTGAAAAAGAAAAACAAATAAATAAATAGATGCCAAAATTTGCTTTTAAAATTCCATTTAGAACTGTTCTAAGAATAATGACAATAATGAACACGACTTAGCTGGGACACAAACCTCACGCGATCTCATCCACTTTTGTGCTAAAAGCAAAAGTCATGCGATAATTTTTAATAGAAATAATGATTACTTTCGGATATAGTATACAGTTTTTTGTTTACTTATTGTTCTAATGAAGCTGTTATCTTATCTGCATGTCTGGTGTTATTTTAGGCGACACTGTATTCGCACAGGGCGCTGCCGGCACGCCGAATGTGCTCCTGAATGCGATGACGATGCACGGCAAGTGCAACAATCTGAAGGATATTACGGTTTGTCACATGCACACCGAGGGTCCGGCGGAGTACTGCAAACCTGAGTACAAGGATATATTCCGTTCGAACTCGTTCTTTATGGGCGGCAATGTGCGCAAAGCCATTGCCGAGGGGCGTGGCGACAATGTGCCCATTTTCTTGCATGAAATCCCACAGTTGTTCTACAAAAAGATCGTGAAACCAGATGTTACGTTCATCCATGTGTCACCACCAGATCGTCATGGTTTCTGCTCGCTTGGCACTAGCGTCGATTGCGTACGCGCCGGTTTGGTCAACTCCAAGAAGATTGTTGGTGAGTTTGAAATGTTGTTCAATATTTTGAATATATTAATCAATTGTTTTCCTACTTAGCTCAAATTAATCCCAACATGCCGCGTACCTTTGGCGATTCGATCATCCATAAATCGCACTTTGACTTTGCCATTGAAATCAATGAGAAACTACCACAGCATGGTACCGGCCAAATCTCCGAAGTGGAGAAGAAGATTGGCCAACTGATTGCCGAGAATTTGGTCAAAGACGGTGCCACACTACAGATGGGTATTGGTAGCATTCCCGATGCTGTGCTCGCCGCACTGCACAACCACAAGGACCTGGGCATTCACTCAGAGATGTTTGCCAACGGTGTTGTGGACCTGGTCAAGAAGGGATGCGTCACAAACAGCAAGAAGACCATGCACAAGGGACGCATTGTCGGCTCCTTCCTCATTGGTGATCAGGCCCTGTACGACTTTGTGAACGACAATCCTTTTATTGGTAAAAATGACACTTCACTCTGATTGAATCCATAGCCTAAACTATTTTTTGTCCCGCAGAAATGTTGGCCATTGATTACGTTAACAACACGGGCGTTGTGAAGATGCAGCCCCGCATGACAGCTATCAACAGTTGCATTGAGGTCGATCTGACTGGTCAGGTCTGCTCTGATTCGATTGGCACACGCTTCTACTCCGGCTTTGGCGGTCAAGTGGACTTTATTCGTGGCGCTGCCGAGGGTGTAGATGGCTTGGGCGTGCCCATCATTGCCATGCCCTCCACTACCAGCAAGGGAGAGAGCAAAATTGTGCCCATGCTGAAACCCGGTAAGTTTAGAAGACTCGTTTTTAGCATAAATTTTAATCCACTTGTTTTGCAGGTGCTGGTGTTGTCACTTCCCGTGCACACGTACACTATGTGGTCACTGAGCACGGCATTGCCTCGCTCTTCGGCAAGAATGTACGCCAGCGCATGTACGAGCTCATCCAAATCGCCGATCCCAAGCATCGTGAAGCACTGGAGAAGGCAGCCTGCGAGAGATTGAAGGTGATGCCATCGCCTAACTAATGGATTCACCCACCAACGGCATCATCTTGAGCAGCATCATCATCCCTTATCCGACATAAGCTTGATTTTGAGTTTTCCTTTTTTTGGGGAAATAATGCCAATAGACTTTTCTATGTTCATGTCTGATATTATATTTTTTTGTAATGCATTGCTTCAAAATTCCGGCAACGATCTAATCACAACTACAGCTGATAATTAAAAACCAAAATATATAAAAAATGAGAAAACAAATTGAATATTCATATCATATCATTCTTTTATACCATTGACAATCTTTTATTATTTCATTTCATACTACAATTATGTGAAGTGGAAGTATCTGGCGGGTTTTGTAGTAGTTGCAGTTGCACTTTGTATCTTAAGTTGTTATATACAATGTGACAAGTACTAATAGTATAAATGTATATATATTTAGGTATATATGCAAAATGTATGTTTTAGTTGGGTAGTTTAGTTAACTTGGCTTACTGCTTAAGTGTTAAAAGTTAGTAGCATATCATTATTATTTCGGCTGAATCATTTTTGCTGTTAAGGATCTGAGAGAAGGAACTAAACGTACATCTTTTAAGTTATACATCGTTTTTGTCATTATTATATCTTGTGTATAGGGCCTAAAACAGTTACATTTTTTATATTTTTACTTTGTTTTGTTTATTTGTTTGTTTAAATCTACAGATATAGCTTAGAAACGTTTGCATTGTTTTAGTTTTACTTCTTCTTTTGGTTCTTGGCATTTTTGCCATCGGCATTCTGTTCAATTTTGGCGCGTTTCTTTGGATGCTCAATCTCATCATCCTCGGCCTCATCCTCTTCATCCTCCTCCTCCATGTCGACAACCTCGACGTCATCCTTAATGGTCTGGCCGTGAATGTAGACCGGTCCGCTGCCCTTGATCAGCTTGAATGTCACCTTTGTCTCGTAGAATTCCACATCGGGATTAACAGCTCGCGTCTCACCAGCCTTGAGTACAGCAATGGGGATCTGTACGGAGTCCTTCAGTGTGGTCACCTAGAATGAGTAGAAAAAATAAAATATATTAAATATATTTAGTATAAAACGCAATAAATCTGAGTGGATCGGATTAACTTAGCAGAAAAATGCCTTAGATAAGAATGGTATTCAAAGCCTTAATGACTAAATCAACTGATAAGCATTATACTAAACAACAATAGCTGTTCTTATACACATAAATAAATGTTCCAGTGTTATCAATTAACAAATTGTAATTGTAAAATGTAATTTTAACTAAATGGAGCATAATTTCTTTTTATTTCCCGTTTGGAATGCTTGGAACTGCGATGAAGATTAGTAGTTAAGATAGTAGTGATACTCATACGCCCCGTTAGATTTCACACACACACACACACCACTCACCCACATATCTCTGGCACACCCTGCGTCCCACCCATTCTCCCTTGGCTTGTCACAAGTGCAGGCAGAGCACTTGAGCGGACACCTCGGTACCTCAAAAACGGCGCCAACGAATTCTTCCCGGAGCATTCGTCGGTCTGCCGTCGCAGAGACCACACCAACCGGCTAATTAAGCGCAACTATTACGCTTTACACCCCCCACGCACATACACAATCTCTGTCAATTTGCAGATTGCCCAGCGCGTGCTACATTCAACAAGTTAATGCTAACTTTTTACAAAATATAACAAAATATATAAAAATAATTAGTGCTCGACTTTATCTTCTTATTTAATTCAACTAAAGTACTTATAACAAAAAAAAGGAAGAAATATCCGCTAAAATGTGTGACTATGACGGTGCGTTCAAGTATTTAATAAGTGTTTAATAATCACCATCGAGTACAGTGTAAATAGAAATTAACTCAAAATAGACACAGATATCTGAAGCCAAGACAACTTTCTAAAAAAAATCCCCGACCTTCGTACTCAAAGACCCGGAACGAGAAAAACCTTTTACAAAGCTATGAATCAAGTTGGTATATAGAGAAAATCAGTTTCATTCACAAACCGTTGCGAAGTTCCCAATCTTTAAACCAAAAGTGATTTTACAACAATTGAATCTTGATTCTGTTTTTAAGCCCTGTATTTCAAAAAGTGGAGGGTCTATAAGGTTTATCAAGAAGTCGGCCGATATACATAGTATACTATAAACTCTGGATCAACAGCTACAGCAGAGTGGAAAATAAAAGGACATAACTCAAAAATCGGAAAACTATATAATAGATAAGGAAGCTTCCTTAGCAACAACATGATGAAATTCCATTAATACGGAACTTATTTTTTAGTCAGATAAGTTCCCAGATTGATTAGATGATATATTTGTGTGTGATTATTCCAGAACAACAGCGGGGTATTTTTCAATCGCATCGCAGAAATTTAGGATTGGCCTACTGGCTTCATTCAAAACATAATCAGGAAATCCCAGCTGATAAGCAAAATTCGTTCAAGCCCTTAATAAATTTGCGATTTCGACGAATGGAAATTTACAGATTTCATTTGAAATAAATAAATCAAAAACCGGAGATATAAAAGAGAGGTATATCGGCGACAAGAGATCTTTAATACACACTTATATTGTTCACAAATCACGAGACTCCAAAAGTAATTTGTCGTGCCACTTGAGATATCAATTTAGTGACTAAAGTATAAAAGAGCAAACAAGTACATATGTTTTTTCTCGACATATATAAACAATATATTGTCAACCCAGATAAGATCGCAATCGGTTATAGCTGTTTTCTTGTTTCTACCGCTTTCAAATCAATCCAAATGTCAAGTACTTTTCCGTTTTGTCTTTGCTGCCTCCAGATGAGCTCTATCACGAAAGATTACCCAATGTTTGCGGCGCCATGGGCACCAAGGCCAGCAATTGTTGTACGACAAAGACCTTGAAAAGATTCTTGCCCATTTGCAGCTGGTTGCCCAAGTACAAGTCCCGATATCTCCTGGTGGACACTGTGGCTGGCCTTACAGTGGGTCTCACAGCAGTGGCACAGGGCATTGCCTATGGTGCTATAGCGGGGTTGCCAGCAGTTTATGGTCTCTACTCCAGCTTCATGGGCAGCTTTATGTACATACTGTTTGGCACCTGCAAGGACATCACAGTGGGTGAGTACTCCTAAGACGTAGAGCAGAGAGGACCATCCAAATGACTGCATAAATTTCCTATAGGACCCACTGCCATTATTTCCATGATGGTAAATCCACACGTCGATGGCAATCCCGATCTTGCAGTGCTACTGTGCTTTCTGTCTGGCTGCATAATACTACTGCTGGGATTCCTGAATCTGGGCGTGCTTACGCGCTTCATTTCGATGCCTGTGACAACGGGTTTTACTTTAGCTGCCGCCCTGACCGTGGGCAGTGGTCAGATCAATAATCTCTTTGGCATAGAAAGCAAATCTAATGAGTTTATCAAGTGCTGGATTAACTTATTTGGGCACATAGAAGAGACGCGCCTCAATGATGCACTGCTCGGTTGTTGTACAGTTATACTACTGCTGCTCATGCGGGTGAGTTGTTGCTATAGTTAAAGATGAATTTCAATCCTTCAAAAATCCACTAATTTTTGCAGAAACTGAAGGACTTGAATTGTGGCTCCCGTCAGTTCAACAAGTATATATCGCTGTGCCGCAATGTCCTGGCCATGTTCCTGGGCATACTCCTCTGCTATCTACTTAGTCGTGGCTCCAATGAAATGCCATTTCGTGTAAGTGGCGATATCGCAGCCGGTTTGCCGCCCTTTCGTCCACCACCGTTTCAAACAGTGAATGAGGACGGAGAGCCCATTGGCTTCGGTGACATGGTGTCCGTATTGGGAGGTTCTATTGCTTCAATAGCCTTGCTGAGCATACTGGAAAGTGTGGCCATTGCCAAAGCATTCTGTAAGTTCACCAACAACCTCTGAAACTGTCCATTAGTAAACTTAATAATTCCGTTTTATTTGCAGCGAAGGGTCAGATTGTGGATGCTTCACAGGAGATGATCGCACTTGGCTTCTGCAATGTCTTTAGCAGCTTTTTCTCCTCCATGCCCATTACGGGTTCCTTTGCCCGCTCAGCCGTTAACAATGCCAGTGGTGTGCAGACCACACTGGGCGGTGCCATCACTGGCATTCTAATCCTAATGACTCTGGCATTTCTCACGCCCACATTTGCCTATATACCCAAGGCTACACTGGCCGCAATTATCATATCAGCCATGTTGTTCATGGTGGAGTACGACAAAATAGCCGAAATCTGGCGGGCCAAGAGTAAGTAATAAAGTTTTGGTTTTACCCATTGATCTGCTAAATATTCAGATTTTTAGAGCGGGATATGGTGCCATTTGTGGCCACGACGCTGAGCTGTCTCTTCTGGTCTCTGGAGTACGGTATGCTCGTGGGCATTGTGGTCAATATGCTCTTTATACTCCGGAAGAGCATGACGCCGCACTTTCAGCTAGAAACCCAGAAGGTGAGTGAAGCCATCAATTTCTACTCATTAATGTTGACTCTCAAATGGGTATGCTCGACACAGCACAATGGCATGCAGCTCTGTCTGGCCGAGCTAAAGGGCAGTGTGGAGTACACAGGCGCCGAGTATTTGAAAACAACAATCGTTGCTCACGTGAGAGAGCAAACGGATAACGTGAGATTGGTCGTCATTAAAGGCAAGGAAATTAATTCAATTGATGCAACAGTGGCGGCTGTAAGTTATGCAACAACTAAAGTAAATCAACTTGATATTTAACTTTTTTTAAACCATTTTGTAGACCATTGTTTCACTGCGCGAAGATCTCAAATTGCTGCAGTGCGATCTCATTTGCTGGAATTGGAATATTGCCGCAGCAGGCGTTGTTTGCCGGCTGCATAAGCCGGCACGCAGCATGTTCAGCTTCACCAAAAGCTTTACTGAATTAATCGAGACGATAGCGATAGAGAATGGTGGCAACGCCAACGGGTGTTTGAACGGTAGCGGCAGCGGGAGCGGGAACAACAGCGGAAACGCGAGTCGACGCGCTTCTCATATTGCCTGCGACTTGAGTCAATAATAAAAGTGCTGCTTATTGTTTTGTTATGTACAGTTAAGTTTATAGTTAAAGTAGAGCGAGTGCTCGAATTGAAGCGACCCTGTACCTAAATCTAACACATCTTATTTGCCCTCAACAATAACTTTTCATATATAATTCCATTTTTAACGTCATTTACATTTACACAAACATAAATTAAGAAAATGCACTGACATGTAACTCGTTTAACCAGTGTTTTAGTTTTAAAAGTAAGTGCAGGGTATTGTCAGTCTGAAAGCACAAGCTGCCCGTCAGTTGTGACGTCATGAATGTGCGTACAGATGAACAGCAAAGTAGCCAGACAAAGGGCGCACACTGCAGATACAGACAAAATTACCCTAACCCACAAACAAATGTTGCGCGTGCTTGCAGAAAATACAAACCGGTCCATGCCCTGGCAACAATAAAATACGAGACCCTGTGAGACTTTCTGCACATAGAACTTCGTGGATTGTTCTGCAGACTTTAACAATACACATCAAACAACGGCTAAGAAATTAATCGTTAATCGAGTGTATTAATCTTGACAGATCTCCAGTATTCACTTATTGGAATATGCAGTCTCATATGCGGAAAAAGTAGCCACCGCTTGAACTGCACTTCGCATGCCAACAAGTCCCACTGGGCTGCCAGAAGTGAACGCATAACGCACACTCGCAGACATGCACACACACACACATACACATTACTTACCTCGACTACATTGAACTCATTATCCTTTGCCTCGGCGCCCAGCAACACTTGCTTGATTACGAGCTTCTGACCACGTGAGTAATCCTCATCGACAACGTCCCAGGTTTCAGTGTTCTCTTCTGCGGTCAGGGTGACGCCTGTAAATGATACGTTTTAATTATGGAGTACAAAAAAATATATAAAAAAGATATCCACAGATGTGTCTACATTACACATACACTTTCATTTTTATGCATGTGTGTTTGCGCGTGTACGCACACACATTCACACTGTCGCAACCTTGAATAAAAATGCCGGCAGCCGGCAACGTAGCCAACAAAGTACAATTTGTCTATTTCTTTTGTTGGTATGCTATTTATCTCTTTTAATTTGCAATTGGCGACAGGTGGATGATTTCTACTTACCATAGAATGATTCCTCAGCCATTGCAATTATTTGTTTTATGTAGAAACTTTAAAATCGAGCGAAGAGCACGTGTTGAGCAAAAACTTTTGCAAAATGGTAGCTACCAACTAGGGATGCAATCGAATGTCACGATAAATTAAACGGCTGCAATATATCGATTAACGACTTTGAATATTCGATTTACTGTGTAGTACTTTAAATTATTGCAGCACAGAAAATTAACACTTAAGAAGATTCAACATACAGTAAGCCGGCTCAGAGTATTTTAAATATAAGCTGTGTTTTTAAAGCAGGTAGAATAGCAATTTCTGTTTCAAATAGAAAATAATAAAGTCAACTTATTTTAAAGAACTTTTAATTCGTTCAAAACAACGTCGAATCTATTAAATTGATTCACTCTATTGAAGTTAAATTATTTCGACTAATTAAATTAATAAAATTTAAAAATAGATGGAACATTTATTTTAACTGTTCAATTTTTGGCCTTTATATATTCAAATCGTATTAACTTAATTCTTTCTCCAAACTCCTTGAATTAGTAAAGTTAATGAGACACTCGACTTTTTCTAACATTAACGTTATCGTTTGTCAATCTATTGGTGTTATCGATAAGTTGAAGGCATCATTTTGCGGCACTCGTTTCTTCAGTCTATCGCCATTGTACGGGCACGTGTGAAAAAAGTACAAGTTTTCGTTAACTTCTAATTGACTGTACAACAGCGTGTTTTTACGGCCTATAAATGGAGTCTGAATCATTCTATGGTAAGCTGTCGATATAATATTTAATGCTTCCCGACCGAGCCCACTGCAAATGCCAGTTACTTGTGGCTTTTACCGGCTAAATCTGTTTGACAGTCGAGAACCTAACAATATTTTACCCCTACCAAAACCAGGTGTTACCCTCAGCGAAAAAGAACCAATTGCACAATTTGATGTTCCAGAAATTCCAGAAGAATATGCTGTGCACTCCCACAAGCTGATCATCAAACATGTTTCGCTTGGAGCAGAGGCAAAAACAGGAGAATTCAATGTTGTACAGGTAAATTTTGCATACAGTGCAACCAAAAAGTGTTGTAACACTATCAATAGTTTTAAACTAGTTAAAAGCCAGATTGTAGTACTGTTCTGACGCACTGTAGGCAGTACATGTGTTCAACAGTGGAAAAACACTGACACTGACGAATACTTAAGTGCTGTCTATTGCTTCTGATCGGGGCAGAGGGCAAAGAATGGCGGAAATAAGTATATTCACATCACTTAACAGATTTTTGTTAATTTTTTGTAGGCTGAAACACACGTGAACGATGAAGAAGGCGTTAAGAAGTCGGTCAAAATTCCTATTGCCGTCTTAAAGGTCGGCGAAACTCGCACTCTGCGTCCAAATGTCGAATTTCCCAATGGCTCAGTGACATTCAAGCTTCTTCAGGGCACGGGGCCGGTCTATTTGTGCGGCAAGGTAAAAGGACTTGCTTTTAACTTTAATATACAACTCTATAACCCTATACTTTGTTGTTTAGGCGGAAATGAACTTGGGCGAATACGAGGATGGCCAAATGTACGGTGAGGATTATTCAGACGAGGAGGACGAGAGCGAGCTGGAGCCTGATGAGGAAGCTTCGCCACAGACAAATGGAAAGAGCAATAAAAAGAAGTAATTTACAAACTTAACAATGTATTCAGTAAGATAATAAACAAAAAGGAAACTACAAAAAAAAACCCAAAACAAAAAACAAACAAACATAACAAAATCAATCATAAATGTTAACATTATGCACAACTAGAACTCTGAAACAATACATATTTTTTGGTAAAGTATGAATAAACAAGACTAAACAAATAACAAACGTTAAAATTATGCTTATAAAGGGTCATAAGTAACAACAGTTACTACCAAGAACTAACAGCACCAACCATTTGTAATCTCACAAATTTTGTGTAATTTTCTATATTATTGGGGAATTTTATTCATTATATTATGTTTGTGTGTGTTTTGTGTTTGTCAATTTGTTATACTTAATATAAAATAATTGTGGCAGTTTTGAGAAGAATGCTCACGGAAGATAAAACAATGGCCACCAATGCGTTACATGTTAATTACAAGCCCTCGCCACCGAGATCTTCTGGCGTGGAACGCTGCAATGCCAACAAAGTATAATTAATTGATTAAGAAATGAGTTCAATAAATATATTAACTCGCACCGTATGTGAATGACGCGACGACGCTCGTCGCTGGGATGTATGAGATCCAGTTTGTGACTCCACTCAATCTGTTTCATCTCGTGGCGCAACTTCTTGCGATCGAAATATGAGATGACGCAGCTAACGGGAATCCAAAAGACAGCGGTGACCATCACCACAGCCACTATAACACAAAGGTTACCCATGAATCCAACAAAAAAGTGTTTCATATTCTGAACTACTTACTGACTATGTTGTCCTTGAGGAAACGCAATGTCTTGGCCACATTGATCTCCTCGATAATGTCCCAGAAACGCTCGACCACATCTTGAATGGTCTTCTCGCAAACTCCCTTGTTGCAGAAGCCCGTTATACAGGGAGTGCCATCGGGCAGCACATCCGGTGGCTCCACTGGGAAGCATGTCTCATTGATACTCATGCGACAGCACCGCTTACAGGCATCCACAATGATGTCGCACATACAGCTCTGCAAGCCTTGAGTCTCACAGTATGGCACACACTTGCCATTCCTGCACTGGCCACGCTCCTGGCAAATGGTGCCATCGGCCATGGCCGGTGATTTGGGGCACTCGGCATGTGAGCCAGTGCAGCGTGCCTCCTGTTCACAGGTAGCGTACTGTGCCTCACGGCACTTCATCGCTGCTGGCATAAACTGACAGTTCTGGCAGCACGGTGAGTTCTTGTCGCTGCACATGGCCCCCTGATTGCGTCGCAATTTGCAGTTCTTGTCACAGCAGGAATCATTGTCCTCGGTGCCAAGCAGGCCAGCATCGCATTGTTCATCGCCTTCGACGCGAAGGTTGCCACAAAAGGATTCCTCCGGCTCAGAGAAGCAGCGCCCCGACTTGGCCTGCAGCACTTTGCGTATGGAGCGCAGTGAACAAGGTGAAAATTTCTAGAAAGCATCAAGAGATTAAAGACCGTATGAACTAAAAACGCATCATTCAGTTACCTTGTTGTTCACATCATAGCCACTGACAGAGTAGGTGTACATGAGGAAACTGCCACCTTGCGAGGCACTGGGTGAGCACTCGGGTATGTCGGGATCATGCTCTGAACCCCAGTTGTGTCCAAACTCATGAGCCGTTACCAGATCAGCCTCACGCGTAATAACACGCTGGCCATAATGATTACGTGAGCTGCTCAATCCAGAGTTTAAATACAGGGTATAACCGTTCTTGAAGTACTCTAAAGTAGGATATATAAAAGACAATATTAGCTAACTGAAGACTTAAAGCTGTTGTTTATAAAAAGAACTCAATGTAAGAAACAAAACGACGACGGCTACAAAATCCAACAAAAGCGAAAAACAAATGAAAGTTGGTAGTAAATGAGAGCTAAGGATTAGCAACCTGGTGTGCAAATGCCACCCACGGAATTGCGGCGTGGGGAGCCAACGTAAGCCAAGCCTAAAATGCCACCTTCGAATTTGAGATCGGTAAATAGATGAGCTAAACAAAAGTCTTTATGGCTGTATTCCCGTGAAAAGACCTACATTAATCGATTATCAAGACAATTAGCAGTAGAATAGCATTAGAATGGAAGTTTCAAGATTTATCATACTTTTAGCGTAAGCTTTAAAGAGTCTAGGATCTAGTAACAAGTACCAACCTCCAGTAAATTGCGTACATCCCATTTCTCCCGTATCATGTTGTAGTGGGCCTCGCCGCCTCGCAGACGCGTGGGCTCCGAGTGTACCACAATCTTTTTGATAACGAAACCCATTCCCTTGAAACCCTCCTGATCCGAGCGATCCTGCCACACTGTATCATTATAGATTTTGTGCACGCGATCAATAAGGCTTATCTGCAGATCAGAGGTGAAGTTGAAGACTTAAAATACTTGATACTTCATTACTTTCTACTTACCAGATAATTGATTGTTGTCTTAGTATTGCCACCGCCCATTTCCTGAAAGAAACGATAATCGGCGACCAGCAGCAGTGGACAACGCGTTTTTGTGGGCGTGTACTCATATTGATCCGCTTGTCGTTTCTCACGTGTTAAATGCTCAATGTCATTGTCATTGTCTTCCAGCTCACGACCTTCTTTGATATAGCCACAGGTCTTGGGTACTACAGCACCATTCTCCGGATGAGTTAGTTTGACATCTGATGATTTGTAGGCAACCATTGTGTGTTTCTTGGCTGTGGGCAGGTGACGCCAGGAAGGCTCTATGTGGTAAGTTTCTTGGGGCAACTCGATGGACATGGTCAAGGTGCCGTCCTCAATGTGTGCACGCACCGATGATTCCAGTTCGCCAAACACTCGACCAGTATAAAAGCTATCATGATCTGTATACATAGAAGTGTAAGTATTTACTTTAAAGGAACTTCTCTTTGGACTCACCCAAGTGCACGACGGTCTCATTGCCATCGGCGTCGACAGCGTATGCGCGAAATTTGCTGTGCAGCACATCGCGATGTGGATGCAGAATTACACGAAAATTCTTGCCTAGTGTTTTAAATTCCAACTCTTTGATGGTATTGTATGGATTATTACTTTGTTTAGCACCTCGCTTCACAATTCTGTGTACAACATCATCTCTGTGGAAAACTTCGTAGTGTCGCAGTGTCCGTTGCAGTGCAACTGTTGAATAAAACTCACGTTATTTACATAAACTGCATGCTGTACATGCTAAATCAAATACTTGCCACAATTTTCGACCAGTAAACATGCGAATAGAACGTAAATAATTAGTGAGCCACAACAATTAATGCATTTTGTAAACATTTTTCGTCCCAATTGATCGGACAGTGTTGTCAAATGTCCGTGTTTGCATCAATAAATAACACACACCAACCGCCACACAACACCCACCACAGCGACAACCCTCTCGCTGCTCTCGTTTCGTCCTATGGCCGCTTGGAAATGTCCCTGGGAAATATGAACTCGCTGGTTTTTGTTCATTTGTTAATGGGGGAAATGTAGTTCGAGTGTGTAAATTAAATTGCGTTCTTTAATTTGTCCACAAATATTGCAGCTGGTAGTAACACAATAGGCGGCAAATTTGAATGTGCCTGTTACATTTTGCTTAAGCCGACTTTTCCTGCTTATGTGCCTTTGATTTGGCCGATCTTGGCCCCAATGGACTGCGGGGATCAGCTGCAGCAGGGACGGGCGCCAATTTGAAGTCTACACCATAAAACTGACCAGTAAGTGACTTTCTTCTTGGATATGGTTGACTATACATTCATTAAATATATTACTGATTAATTAAAAATGCAATAAGCATACTTGCTAACTTTGGCACCATGCACTGAAATAGTAACGTAGCTGGCGGGCACATTATCAAGAAATTTCCTGTACCTGCAACGCATATATTTGTCGGTACGCAAAGAGAGTTGTGGCTTCAAATGATCCAAGTGGTATTTAAACATGGGCAAGACTACCCAATTATTGTCGGGCACATGAAGAAAATCTCGTGGAGTTTTCGTTTTTTCGACATCCTTTTCCTTATCCCTTGGTTTAAACTCGGCGCCAAGTTTTTCGATATCAAACTTGACAGGCAAATTTGTAATTGTTTCGCAAATTGGATTCTGCGGCATTTTGAACCAAAATTTTGAAACAAAAGTTATTTAAGTAAATATTATGATATTGGCATGCTTAGATTTATTTTGAAGAACTAACAACTTTAGTTTTGGAAAGCAACCAAAATATCTTCTAATTATTTTGTAGCATACTTTCCGTCGTGCAATTATTAGCGCCACCTGTGGCTTGTTGTAAATGCTTTTCTTGCGTTGCCTTTAAAATCGGTAGATAACGAAAGCGCTTATCAAATTAAATGAAAAGTAAATAAATAATGATTTGAGGAACTTCACTTTTTATTTACAACAAGTGCATTCAATATACAATAAACCAACTTAATTGATACGGTAATTGACATTGCAGTTCAGCAGATAAAAATCCTCGTCACTGCGTGCACTGATAAGCAATCAAAACGAAATCAATTTAGGAGCCCTAAACAAATCAATTAGCAGTGCAGTTGAAATTGAAGCTATCTAGTATTTGGTAATTGTACATTTATTCTTATCGATAGAATGCCTTTGGCCAGTTGGTCAGTTGACTCGAACGCTAATTTCGACGGCTTATCAGTGATTTGGGCATTAAATTTAGTACCATACTAACAAAGCTGGTGATTTTTTGAACGTGCTAAACTAAATAATACTCATAAAATCGCCACAACTCGTGCGTCTTTCGAGGAATCCAAAATAAAGTGACCAATACAGTCATAAAGTGGTTAAATTTTGGATGGTCAAGTATTTCTCACCTGCTATAATTAGATATTTGCTATATTGGGGGCTCATTAGTGCTATAAATGCGCATAATAATCAGTTTGAACTTTATAATGTCCAACAATTTGAACTTTAAGCGAGCGGCGTTGCTTTCTAGACCCTGTAGCCGAGAAAGTTGTGCGGGTTGTTAGGGTGCTAGATGTGGGGTATGGCCGATCATATATGGTGTCTATATAGCTCATTGATCTCAACAGCATTGATAGCCCTATCTACATAGCGAATATTTTTATAAAGCTTTGACTTTGAGCAGAGCAAACGAAACTTTTGTTAGAGTTGAGTTTATTTTATAAAATTTTTGTCTTATGTAAGAATTTGTTGCATACTGCGTTGCGCTTAGGGTGTTCTATAATAATAAAGCTCTGGGAATGTATTAAGATTCGTTTCGCTCTTCAGACCTAAGCAAAACGTACATCTATAAATAGGTATATTTTGGGGACTCTAAAGTCAGATCAGATGGTCAGACTGACATATATTTTTGTACTCGAGCCGAAAAGGCCTATCGATTGGCATCAAAATATTTAATACACGAATTTAAATCCATTTCTGACAATTATTAAAATAAAAACAAATTGCCAAAAAACTCCTGATTTACAAATTAGTTTTGACTACGTTCAATTCTACTAGTTGTCTAGAGCTCAAGAAGGTATAAGTCTATATGATAGCACATCACTTGGCTGCGTAGTGAACTTTCGACTCATCAAAAAAGACCCAGTTTCTAACATAAACTTTTTATAGTACCCAGTACAGATAAAAGTCACAAATTGCTTATAAAACATTTATTAAATACATTTTTGGGTTGTTTTTATTTTTACTGTTTTTTTTTTTTTTGAATTAGTTTTTGTTCTGTTTTGTTATTTTAAGGCACTTGCTTTGAATGTCACACAAATTTGACTAGTTACATTTGTTGTTGGGCTTCAAATAAGTTGAGTATGCATAAATTGTCACCGTTGCTCTCTGTCACTTTCATTTCCGCTTTCCTTTCCACTTCCACTTCCGCTTCCTCTTCCACTCCCAAATCTTAATCTCTCCTCGATTTAGACTGGCTCTAAAATTCGTAATATCTCCGCACCACAAGTAACCTATACCTGTGGCGCAGTCTTTGGTGTGTCTCTATTTAAATGTCTATCTTTCTCTCTACAAAAGATGTATCTTTTGTGCCGCCCAGCCGAGCAGCAGGAGCAGAGTCACTCCCATTGCGGTGGGCTGGCCAGCTGCTCCACGCTCCTGTTGGACGAGAACCACAGCACGATTATTCTCGCTCTGAATCTCACGGTAATTGTTGTGCAACTGCTTGCCCTTGTCGTACTCAATCTCCTTGAATTCGTTAATCTGCGCCAGCGTTACAGGGAATGTCTCGGTTAGGACTATCCAGGTAACAGCCTCGGCACAGGTGGGCGTGGTCAGTGAACCGGCGTAGGTGAAATATGTGTCCACATTCGGTATCAAATCATCGACAGCCAAACTGTCTGCTATTTTAACGGGTCTATTTTTATTCTCATAGGGCTTGATATCGCCCAGACTCTTGATAATGCTCTCGATGGCCTCATTGGGTTCGCTCGACACGTGATAAAGCACACCCAGCACTGTGATGCCGTCCTTAAAGTTGGCAGCCATTGTTATGTTGGGATAAATGGTATTCCTGTGCACTATGTGCACCTCCAGCGGATATCTGATGGTGTTGATCGTGTGCTCTGACCACCAGTGCATGTGGATCTGCTCCACGACATAGTCGCTGCCCAAAGCACCGCCACTCAGTGTCAATTCATGCGCAAATCCAGAGAGTTGGACTGTAAAAAAGAGGGAGTAAAGAGGAGACTTAGCACAAAGTATAATGTATTACGCATTTCTCTTTAATACTCACTTGAGTGCCCATTGTTGACCATTTGCAGCGACACCTGGCGCTCATCGTAATTCTCAAACTTCAGCGGAGCGAATTTGCCCTTGAGAGCGCCATTTTCGTGCAGGTTGATGGGACTCTGCTTTCGTCCCTCATCGCACAGACCTCCCCACTTTGGGAATGCTACAAGTAATAGATTAAAGGAAGCATAAGAGGGTAGGAATATATGCTGATAAAAAGCCAATAGGAAATTGGGAATATACGTTGTCAAATTAAATTTTTTATCAATAAAATATTTATTTATTTAGATTAACAGTTAAACTATCTCTGCATTACTCAGACTACCAGAAGTTTATTTAGATTAACAGTTAAACTATCTTTGAATTACTCAGGCTACCAGAAGTTGCGTCAAAATCGACATGGAACTTGGATAACCTTAGTTTTTGAAGGTCAAGAGCATGAGTCATTAAGAGGTTGTTTTTCAACTTAGACCATTTTATGAATAGGCGGTTTAAAATAAGAACTTTCTTCTAAGAAAGAGTTTGAACAAAATTTGTATACATTATGTAGCATAAAAGTGTTTGATACTGAAGGTTTATCCCCGAATAAGTTCAGGAAAAAGATATGTTCAAAACAGTATACAGTGAAAGTTGGACTCGCGGACAGCTCCCTCAGGCGGACAGCTCCCTCACATTGGGCGGACAAGGGTTCTAAGAGTTATGGGAATAATTTCTACATTGTTTACTGACTATGCTGATCAAATTATAAGGCAGTTCTTTAAATTAAAATTCTACCCAAATATAAATCATATTTTCGACTGTTCCAAAAACTTAGTTTGAGAGTTAAGATTTTTGTTTTGTTATCAGTTATCAAGGCGCACTCGTTTTATCAGCCGTTTGAGCAATTGTTCGCCTCCAATTTGCATAGACCGCAATTTGGCGCAATTGAAAATAAACAAACAAATGTACAAAGTGAACAAATGACCAAACGAGCACTTGACAATGATCGCCTGACCCACTAACGACAGCCAGACTGCCCGACTGTCCGACTGTTGACTTCCCGACTGCGACCAGTTGATATATGTATTTGTACTTGGCGTTGATTAACTAATTTTGAGTTAAACTCTGCTTTCATTGGCATTACTTACGCTCATCCTGATTGTTGTCCAGATCTGGATAGCCCCACTCACTGGCCGTACTCAGAGCAACAATTGTGCAACAGCCTAGAATGAACAAAAAAGAAAAGAAAAAAAATACACAATAAATTTAAATATAAATAAACATAATAATAAATATCAAGTATACGCAGTGTGAAAAGTTTAATGCGCCCATTTGGATGGCATTTAATGTGTGTTCATTTAAAATCATTTGTTGTTATTGTTTTTCTTGGTTTAGACTTCAACTTGACCGACATAATATGTTAAATGTGTCGTTGTTCTTGGCCGTGAAAAAGCCGCCAAATGTGCACAAACACTTGGCTACTGTGGGAGGGTAGCGCAGTGGTAGCGAGGGGGGTATAACTACATAAAAATGTTGAAATTGTCGTCTGCTTTTGGCAACGTCAACAGCCGCAGCACCTTGCACTTGACTTGGCTAACAACAGGCTAAAAATAAAGCACTGAATTTATGAAAAGTTGGCCAACAAAATCCGACTGATCTGCGTCTCTGTCGTCACACACACACACACACGTGCACACGATTTCCTATATAACAATTTAATTACAATTTTTATGCTAATAAAAAATGTATTTCTATTGCCTTTTTGGCCCAAGCTAAAAGCCTTTTGACAGCCAAACATCAAAAACATCAGTGAAAGCATTTCCATTGTTTTTCTCTGGCTTTTCTTATTTAACCTGTCACTTTTTACGATCGATTTGAATGAATGAAAACATGTTTATAGTTGCATTAAATAATTGACCCATCAGCATAACTCTAACAGCCTGTTTAGACCGCCGTTAATGGGTTAATAAAAGCCTCGTAAAAATTTGCAAAAAAAAAATTTATTTAAACGAGAAAAGAAAATACAAAAATTTTGCACTAATTTATGGTTCAGATTTTTTGCAAACTTTGACGTATTATTTATGCTTTTTGTTTGACTCTCACGCGAGTAAATGACGACAGCAGCTGCCTGAAATCCAACTCGGACTATTCAGATTTATGGCCTATATAGTACGGGAAGAAAGTGTGTTTGGCAAATTTTTTAGTTGAAATATTATTGCTGTCTAAAATTAAACTACTTTCCGTTTTGTCTGTTTTGGCCAACACAATTTTTCTTTATACTAATTGATTTTTGAGTAAAATTGCAAATGGCATTTCAATTAGGAAAGTCATTAAAACTAATGAAAGTTATACGCGTTGAGTCAAGTGCATAATAAAACATTAGAAATTACATATTTCGTTACGCAGTCTCAAAGTACGAAAATTGTATCTAAGTGACTAAGTGACTACACCCGCTCTACAGGGTATCAACTGTAAACACATGTAATTTAACACGAGTTTACCTAAAAAAAAACTCTTGTTATTGGCATACAATTTGCTTTATTGATCAGTGGAAAGCGTTTAGACCGCGTGGCATGCCACATATTGAGGCAGGTTATATTTATTTGCCAGCTTTTGGCTTTTAACGAGTATAAATAAATTTCGCATGCAACGAAATGTTATTTGAAGTTGAAGCTGTTAAAAGTGGGCTGCAATTAACTAAGCTCTGAGTTAGTCACGCAGGGGTAGGTGTTGAGCTCGAGGGGGTGTTACCCCTACCCCTACCACTACCCCTTCCGTCCAACGAATTCCGCACAAAACTGCCAACAAAACGTTAATTGCTTTCGAGATTTCAGAGGCTGTCGCTGGAACACACAATGTGAAAAATTGCACAAAGCAAACAACTTACAAGCACATGGGAGAAAAATTATCTGAGATTTTCAATTGATACGGGCGGCAGGTCTAGGTCTATCTATTTTTAGACCCTGTACTTGCAAGCTGCAAAGGTG
Organism: Drosophila nigrodunni; assembly: GCA_020829145.1. Lineage (NCBI taxonomy): Eukaryota > Metazoa > Arthropoda > Insecta > Diptera > Drosophilidae > Drosophila > Drosophila nigrodunni. The sequence goes on from JACVCZ010000001.1 coordinate 27,971,504, forward strand.
GGAAATTGGGATTGCTATAAAAAATCATATGGCGATGTGTAGAACAAATCTAGTATCTAATAAGCTATATATATTTTTCATAAGTAATGTATAGGAAAGTCTTACATGTTTCCGATGGACTCTATACACAAATGTTTGATAGAACAGACATAGGGAACATTGGCGAACCCTACTATAACTATGCAACAATTTTGACGAATTGTGTGTCAGATTTTCGCCAAGTTCTCTGCAACTTTTATCAAGTCAACGATTTTTGATTGAAGACTAAAAATTCATAATGTCAGCGATTTTTGATTGATGTACAAATCCCAAAAAAATCATCAATTTAAAATCTGTGACATTTAAAATTTAAATTTTCTAATGGACATATCTTAAACAAACTCAGACATTGTGTGTATATTGTATATATAGCGTATGTATTAATATATAACCAAAAATCATAAATTAGCCAATAAAACTGTTGAGTTTTCTATATTTTTCCAAAGCCCTCAAATTTGATATTATGACTGTCTATGATTGCTCCACTTAGTGTACAGAGTGCCACGTTTTAAGCAGCCACGACTTTAGGCCTTTGTTACTATTTAATTACTCTACATTTTTACACTTTCCACTTGCTAATATTCTATGCTATTTCTTTAGTATAACTACAGGGTTCAAGTCAGCTGTACTCATGATTTTCAGCTATTATTTGGCAGCTTTTAAAGGGAAGCTGTTGGACATGCATAGAGCAGTCGAAAAAAATGATCAGATGACAACGGAAATTTGCGGCATGTTCAATTTCACATTGTTTTAGCTTTTATTTCGCTGGTGCTTTGTTGTAGAATTTTAGCGGCGTCTCGACATGTTTCAGTTGTTTATGGCAACGCATTTGGGCCAAGTCAGCGAAAAGCGTTTAAAAGAGTTTTGCATTCGGAGACAGAGAAGCGTTGAAATTTGTATGACAAGGCCTTTTTTCACTTTAGTCACTAGTTACCAAGCAAACCACAACGGTGATTTCTGATAAGTGGCTTTAATTTCTTGGTGATTTTCCATTTAACATATTGTAGTTATTAATTAATTTACATTTTATTATCCATGTGTATAATAATCAAAGTTGTTCGCTGATAAACGATTTCGGGAGTGCGTTCGCTTTGTTTTATGCGATTATCATTAGACAGTCGTCTGATAACAGCTAATGACGGTTGTATTTGCCCCATTACACAGCGCTGGTCACGTGCATATGACCATGAAACTTAAAACTTTCTTTAGCACTGCAGATAACACAGACATGTCGCTGATCAGTTTGTTTACTGCGGTTTTAAATTGCTGATTTTAGCAAAAAAAATATTTTCTAATTAGCTGCATCTGTATCTAATCAACTGCACGGCACTGTCATCATTCATTTGATCAATGTGACGTGCACATTTTTTTGTTGCTTTGAATGATTTTTTTTGAATGGTTTGGTATTTTGCAGACACCCGCCTCCAACCCACGCCCACTCCACTCCACCTTCCACTCCCCCTTTTTTTTTAATGAATTGAGTCCGCCCAAATTTTGATTGCCCGTGATTGTGCGAAATGATCGATTATGGGGGCAATCATAGGAAACTTTCCATCAACTTTCGTTGCTCGGGGATGGGCTGAATTATCAGCGCATTAAACTGCAATAACAATAATAATAACAATAACAAGTAGTTGTAAACACAAAGAGCAGATAAGCGTCACAAGAATCCAGTTCAGAACTCAAGAAGTTCATTCATTTACACACTGCCTGATTATGTAAATATCGGACATAAGCAAAAAACAAATAAACAAATTGCAAAAGTTCTTTTTGCGGACAGCTGCTGCAGGCGGACTTGTTTAGCCGGACGAATTTATTAAATTCCATGGTTAACTTAGATGTGCTAAACAAATATAGAAAGAGACAAAGTAAAGTCTTGGACTTAAGTTCTAGGCCGCAAAAAGTTTAGCAAGTACATTTAGTTTTGTTCGTTCTTCAATGCTTATCAGGGATTTATGCCCAAAACTCGATCTTAGACATTATAATTGCTTTATAATTTTTATTTACTGCCGGAGTTTAATGACACTGCACTTTGAGCTTATATGCGATATTTAAATATAGTGACTATAGTGCGCTTATCATGTGGTCAGTGCGTTAGTCAGGGGTTTTGGGGTGCGCCTGTTTACCAGAAGTTCGATGAGTAAGGGGTTCCCTGATATAGGGCGCTAAGGTTAACGCCATAATCTGCACCTACTATTTATTTTGTTTATTTAGGCCTTAACTTTACAGTTCTTTCAATTTTGTTTATCAAATTCAATTCAATTGCTGTGCAATTATTACCGTATGACTCACGAACTCCGAAGCACCAGCCAAAAGCTACGCACTCCAGAGTGCTCTATGAGTCGACACTTTTATCTAACCCATTCCCATTCCCATTCCCATTCCTAAAGACTTTTGAGTATGTGCTAAGGTTTCGAAATAAGCCAAGTGATAGGCCAGCTCACAACAAGTGCCAAAAAAACAAAACAAGAGAACTAAAAAGTTCCCCAAGTTTTATTGAGATTGAAATTGGGATAAGTGCGACATGTAACCGATCACAACAGATTTGTACAGTCATTGTCGCTTTATAGAGCAAAAAGTTGAACGTAATTAAAAATAGGCACAGATTATGAAATTTTTAAAATTCCTTTAAGATTAATTGCGAGATCATTTAACAGCAAATGATAAATTATTCAAAGACTAATTGAAAATTAAAACAGTTTGCACTTAGTAGCTGAAATTGCACGTTGAGTGTGTGAAATACTCAAAATTGGCATGGATTTTGGAAAAGCATTCAAATGAAACGTGACCAAGCGTCTTTTAGTTGTACAAATCCTAAGAATGTGTCGGTCTAAATTTATAGCGTAGTACAAGTCGCACGAATAGTACCAATAGTGGCAACGATTTGATAAAGAATTGGCTAAATTAAATCCAACTGAATCACGCCGAATTGCAGTTTAAATGAAAATTAAAATTAAAATTTATTTTAGTGTTATTTACCTAATAATACGTATAGCAAATGCATCTTTAAATTGTATTTCTATTTATCACTTTTAAAAATTTATCACTTTTGGGTTTAGCACAGTAGGAAATGTAACAGGACTCGGTACCGTTGCGGCCTCAATGGCAACTCCATAAATTTGAAATGGAACCCTCGTCTTTTATAACTAAACCGAACCACATTCGTTTGCCGAAGAACAGAACCCGCAGTCCACAGCACAGAATGATTACTGACTGTGCCATACGAGCATCAAGCGAATAAGTGTATACACACATACTAGCATACACATGCACAGACACATACATGTGAATGTACAGAGAGACGGTAAGAATTCAATTGAATGATGGCAAAAGCACACAGGTTTACTTATGCACTCTCTTTCTGCGCCTCTCTCTCACACTCACTCTCTTCCGCTCTTTCACTCTCTGTCGATTGACAACAAAATGGAGCCGTTTAAACGACTGCAACAACAACAACAGTAGTAGTAGTAGCAGTAGCAGTAGCGGCAGTAATTGTAGGTGAGCCGAAGTCAGCCGAACGAATTGCAATGTTCCGAACGTTTCCAGCTACGCTGCGTCGCTGCTAGCGCTTCGCCGACTGAGGCAGCCGACGCAGCTGATTAATTGATAAGCAGCAAGCGGAAAAACATGAAACAAACGTAGTAGAAATTAGTAGTAGTAACTGGCGATCACTGAAAGCAGCTGACAATAGAAAAAGAGAACGAGAGCGAGTACGAAAGAGAGACACAGAGAGAGCGCGACAGGTCAAAAAATGGCGCGTGCCTTACACACACACACACACACACACTGACACACAGTTGTGCAGCGAGGGCAACGCCGGATGTGACGTTTTAGCAATTGAATTGAATATTCTATTAAATTTTGGTTTAAAGCAAAGCAACGAATTAAAATTTTACTGCTCGAAAATTCGTAGTGTGCTGAGGGAGGAGTACAAAGCGTGAGCTCATAAATCCACACAGCTCTGAGCATCACATGAAAGCCAGCTCTTAATTAAATTTGGAATATTAATAACTGTCGGGTCAAGCCGCAGGCAGCGTCGACGTCGTCGTTTTGTTGTTGTCGCGTCATCGTTTTTGTAGCCCAATTGTTGTTGCACCCACATGCAGAAACAGAGCATTAATTAAAAGAGTCACATTTTCTAGTCTCTGTCTCTGTCTCTGTCTCAGTCTCAGTCTCAGCATCTATTTGAGTTTGTGCCTGGGCGTGACACTGTTTATTGTCCATTCTCTCTCTTCCCGCTCTTTCTCTCTTCCTCCCTTCCTTGCTCACTTTGCGGTCGACGTCGGCGCGTCGTTAAACTGCAGTTAATACAAATACATAACAAAAGTCAATGTCAAGCGACGACTGTTTGTTGTTTTGCACCGTTGCCGACAGCCTAATGACGTGTGTACACTCCAAGCGCGTGTGTGTGTGTGTGCTGCCGGCTGTTTTGTTTGTTTGTGTGCAAATCAAAATGCATATCCGCTACAATTAGCCGTCAACGCTGTCCCACAATTTGCGGCTATCAAAATTCAGATCTCGATACTCTTTACCTGCAAAGTTGCTGAGAAAACAAATACACACATACACACACACACAGACAGACACGCACGCTTTATCTGTTATCTACAAAGTTTTGGCTTGTAACCAATTAAAAGTAATAAAACAATAAATCTGGACAAATTTGATAGCAAGATTTAATTATTTAGTACTAAACAAATGTATTACACACGTTCTAAAGAGCATTTGTGTATTTATATTAATTTAAATGCTCAATTGGCTATTTGTCAGATCAACACACATGGGAAAATAGCGAAATTGCATGTTTACCTTAAATCATTTAATCCGCGTCCTATGAACTCTCGAATGGGAGGGGAGTGAAGCGTAGAAAGCACTGCACCCATTTCATTCGTTTATCAGCTATTTAAAATCGTCGGTTGTTTTTATCTGTCAGTATCTGTAGTAGATGCATATTATGAATAGCAGTAGCAACAACAAAACAAGCTCGTTGATTGCAGGCGGTGATGATCAGCGCGTCACGCGACTGAAAGTCGGCTGAGCATAAAAAAGTCATGCACATAACTGACCTCAATAACAGTTACAATTACATTAAGCGGCAAAGGTTTAGTATTTTACACATACATTTCCAGTTAAGAGGCGCCCATAAAAGTGTGACTCTGGTCTCTATGTGATTCATTTAAATAATTAAAATCGAATCAAAATCAATTGAATAGCGAACATCATGTGAATTGAACTGATTGTCTTGTCTGAACTGCTAGTTATAACTTAATTAAATTGCCCCGCCGGCAGCAAAGTGTGCAAAGCGCCATTTAACCTATGTACTCGTACAATTCGTTGTTTGTGGCAGTTTCAATTTAAAATTCATTTGGTTTGCGCGCCAGATGTCGGCAACGAGTAGTTTTTGCAGCCCTGGGCACAAACACTTGAAAACGAAACAACGAAATCAAACAGTTGGCAACGCCCAGTCGGTTGTCAATTTTAGAGGGTTGCCCCACCGTGCGATACATGTCACATATGATTTTTGGGTGTGTTTTAAAGCGAGCACGAACCCATTTTACAAAAAGTATTTATCAAAATAATATTGTTCAATTTTATGTGCTATCAACATAAAAATAGTCTAGCGAATAAAGTTAAATTTAAAAAGATTGTTGCGAACGCGACCTAATTGTAACAAGTTGGCAGCATTGTGGAATGCTGAGCTGCGAAGCAGAGTGCATAAGCAAAGCGAAGAGAACGCAGCGCAGCCGAAAAAATTTTTTGGAAGCAGTAAAGCAGCGCACTGCACGCGATATATTTTTTATTTTCAAAGGGTTTAAGCTTGTATCAATCAATTTAACGGATCAACGTGCCGGGCAGCCGTAAGTGCATTAACTTTTACAAAATTCAACGTAATTACACAGCCGCGAGGTTCGTCTTACGAATTTTGCAAGAAGCGAAAAAATTTTTGCACAGCGGCAAAGGCGGCAGCAGCAGCCGCGACTGCGGCGAATTTGTACAGCAAAAGGGAGGTGAAAAGATGAAAAATTTAAGCAGAAACAGACGGATTAACGAGTAGTTAAGAATTTGAATGTAGTTAAATGGATACATTCAAGAAATTGACGAAACTTTCAAGGAATAATCCCATAAATTTGATACATTTGTGTGTACATATGTATGAAAAATCGGCATGTGCTGAGGCCACCATATGAGTATGTGTGTGTGTGAGTGTGCATGAAATTCTTATTGGAAAAGCGTGCTCAGCATTTCGGCGGCTGCTGCTGACAGTTGTATATGTTTGTGTGTATGAGCGAGTCGGTCGTATGCACGGGAGTGTTGATGTGCGTCTGTGTGAGAGCGGAGAAGTGATGTGAAGACACAAAAGAAAGACGACGGCGCAGCGGCGCTGGCTATAAAATGAAGAAGAAGAGACACTAGCAGCGCTGCCCCGGCAAAAGCGCGTTGACGTTTGTCTCTGCATTTGTTGTTGTTCTTGATATTTTGCTACTGTTCCCAACCAGAAAGGAATTTCTTTCCTATGCTGCGCCCAAAATATCTTCAATATTTTTGATTGCCATCGCACGGCAGTCGTTGTCATCGGCCAGCTTTTTAATGTTTGTCCCACAAATTTTCAATTTATCTTATTAATATTTACAGCATAAAGTCTATTTATTGTTGTTATAACGAGTGCTCATCTTCTTGTTTATTTTTACAGGAACTGAGTGTGGAAAGTTCGTTTGTGTGTGTGGGTGTTTCTGACAACAGCAGCAGCAGCAGTAAGCATTACCACTACCACCACCACAACCACAGCAACAATAACAACAACAACAAAGCAAAAAGACTGATAACGAAGCAAATTGCAGGGAATATCGAGAATAATAACTTATATCTTTGTAGGTGATGTTTACTTTTCAAATGCTTATCAATCTTTCCTTTTATTTAAATATAATTTTCTTTTCTCTTCATAGGCTAAAATACAAAACTGCAGCGACAACTGGCGGAGGAAAGCTAAACAATAATAGTATCATTTACAATAAACAGCAGCAAAGCAAAAGCGAAAAAGGAGTTGCAGCGTAAACAGAGCCGAACACAGGGTTAACAAAATGGGCGATCTTATGGTCGAAGTGCGACTGGATAACGGTGCCTATTACAAGGTAAGAGCCATGGAGACACATGAAGGCATGGGCTTAAATCGAAAATTGCCACAGCTTAATCGCTGTCTCTTACCACCTTGGCTGCAGTACGCGCGTGTCGTTGTCAGCAATGGTCTGAGTTTCTAATTTCGGCAATTTTAGCTTTATTTCTATAAATAACTGCAACATTTTGTAGAGTGGAGTGGAGCACAAATAACAAACACACGCACACGTACGCACGCATACATGCACACGCACTTTCATACAGGGCGCCCTCTGTTGTCCGTGTGGGGTGGGTGGGTGTGTGCGAGTTGCTGCCTGCGCAAGCAGCGCTGCATAATCGTGTATTGTGTGTGTGTGTGTGTGTGTGTGTGTGTGTGTGTGTGTGTGTGTGTAGCAGAGGGGGATGACTTCACAGAGTTTGCTTTCGGCAGCGCTGTTTTATTTTGTTTTCCCTTTCTTTGTCTTATCAGATTTGCATGCATTGTATGCAAATGTATCGTAAGATAATAAAATTTTCAATTCAATTTTAACAGTTACAATTTATACAAAACATCAATTTTGCTATACATATTATATTAAGTTCTAAGGCCTTTGTTTAATTTCTGATAAGCAAGTTGGCAAGTTGCTTGCATTTCGTTATCACACGAGACTTTTTTTTTGTATTTCCCCCACCCACTGGCTTTGTGTGCGCGCGATCTCGATTGTCTGCTGCGTCTGCGGCATTTGAAACGATCATAAAAATATAATTAAATATATGTATATACATGTATCATAAAGCACTGGCAACACAGCATTAATGACACATATTTCTCTTTCTTTTTTGCTTTCCTCTTTCATTTTCATCTGTCGCCGCTGTCTACGTCAACGCAACAACAACAACTACGCCAACAACAACAATAATAATAATAATAACAGGGCCAGGTGACAGCTGTCGGCGATGATGGCATCTTTGTGGATGTGGACGGGTAAGTTCTGTGACAAACAAACATTCAAACAAATTTACGTATTTTACAACAAACAAATCGAGTGTGAAGAAGTGAAAAAAATGAACTGTAAATTAGCGCGTATATTTTCTAACTAATTTACAACGCCGTTCCGTTCCTTTTGGCAACGTATTCAAGTACTAAATGACTGCGAGATGCTTGGGTGGCGCATCGTGTCCACTCCAACCTCCTATCCACTGCTCTGCTGCTGCCATCGTTTGCTAGAGTTTAATTTGGCGCAATTTGTTAAATGCTGCAGCAGGGAAAGTAAAAAAAATAATAGCAAAAACTAACGGCTCCTTCCGACAGACGACAAACTGCTGACTGACTGACCGGCGAAGAGGACGGAGGACGGAGACAACTGTCCGGCAGAGTGTCCGGACAAGTGCCAGGTCTTTTCAAAGGCAATAACTGTGTGTGCACAATTCTAGCTGTCAAGCTTCAACAGCAAATGCCACTAAGCAGCACTGACAACAACAAATATCAAAAACAACAACAATTGTCACAGTGGCAACGCTACTGCTCAGTCTCCTTTCGCCGTCTCAGCTGGCGTCGCAGTTGGCTATTTTTAAATCGCGGAAAGAAACTATTTTTCTTGTCATTTTCTTTAATTTGCTTCAGTTTTTCTCGTTCATCGTCCGCTTGTTGCATTTTTCGTGACATTTTTGGAACAAATCTTGTAGTTGCTTCGATTTGAAATTTTCTTTTTTTTCTTTCTCTTCATATTTATTTGTTTGTGCTTTCTTTTTTTATGGGCAGCGAAGAGTCGGCAGCAGCAGCAGCAGCTGAGTCTAATTTTAGTTGCCACCCTGTTGACTCTCTGCACACAAACACACACACCAATACGTATATGCAAAAGTTTGTTTGTCATTTCCGATCTGTCTTGATAGACCCGTGAAATAATAAGGGACACCCCCGCATATTGGTTTTAGGCTCGACGCTTGACGCGCTGCCAACAGTTGTGTGCAGTTGTCGACGTCGCAGTCGCTGTCGCTGCTGACGTTGTCTGCTGCGCTGGCGTCAGCAAAAAAAAAACACTTGTCTGCTCTTTGCGTTTATAATCAAATATTTGACTGTCGCTAGTCTTTTAAATGTGCGTGTTTGTGTGTGTGTTGGTCTGTGTGTGTGTGTGTTATAATTATTTATCTAATTGCTCTTATTATTTCGTATTGTTTTCTTTTTGCAGTGTTCCCGAAGTGCTGAAATACGCATTCGTCAATGTTCGCCTGCCTCCCGATGAGCTAACCGTTGTTGCCGTGCCCAACTTCGAGGAGGGCATGGAAGTGGAGGTGTTGACTCGCACAAATGAGCGCGAAACCTGCGGTTGGTGGGTGGCTGTTATCAAAATGCTTAAGGCTGAAATCTGTGCAGTCGCATACATTGGCTTCGAGGCGCCCTACACCGAAATCTGTGAATTGGGCAGACTTCGCGCCAAAAACCCAAATCCGCCAATTACGCCCAAATCGTTCTTTCAGTTCACGCTGCCCGTACCCGAGGAGCTGCGCGAAGAGTAAGTTATAATCCGTCTTAACGCCTTTATAACTCAAATCCATTTATTAATTTTGGGCATTCTTTGTTGTGACAGAGCTCAAAAGGATGGCATTCACAAGGAGTTTCAGCGCCGCATCGATGCGGGTGTCTGCAACTATAATCGCGATATGGACGCTCTAATTGTCATCTCAAAATGGGAACACACTCAGAAGCGAGCCAGCATGCTCAAGGATATGCATTTTCGTAATCTCACACAAAAGGTAAATCTACAAATACTCCATATAAGGCTTTTAATGGCAGTTATTAAGAACAATTTGATGAGCAATCTAACGATTAAAATAAGACTATAAGTTACTCTCTGTCAGCTATTAATCAATAATAATCCAGGATTATCTTAATCAACTAATATAGCGTATCTCTTGTAAAAGACAACAATTAATTTTACTGCATATTTTCTAAAGAATGAAATTTAATAACTTTCTTGCTGTTTTCCCACAGGTTATGCTCTTGAAAAGGACTGAAGAAGCTGCTCGTCAGCTGGAAACGACTAAGCTGATGAGTCGTGGGTGAGTTTAGAAAGCAAAACGCTGTTTAGTATTTCAGTGTAGAGTGACTTAACAATTGTCGTGTATTTTCTTTTTGTTATTAGCAACTTTATTGAGGAATTTCGCGTGCGCGAAGATCTCATGGGTCTGGCAATCGGTTCACATGGCTCCAATATACAAGCGGCACGCACGCTGGTCGGCGTTACGAATATTGAGCTAGAGGAGAAGTCATGCACATTCAAAATCAGCGGTGAAACGGAGGAATCTGTTCAGCGGGCACGAGCAATGCTGGAATATGCGGAGGAATTCTTTCAGGTGCCCAGAGAGCTGGTGGGTAAAGTGATTGGAAAGAATGGACGTATCATCCAGGAGATTGTCGATAAAAGCGGCGTGTTTCGAATCAAGGTGAGTGCTGTGAGTATTGTGTACTGTGCGTGACACGGCCTAATCAATCTTCCAAAAAAAAAAAAACAAACAAATCCAAAACCCACACACACCACTACTACTTCAAACGACAACAGATTGCTGGCGATGATGAACAGGATCAGAATATACCACGTGAGCTGGCGCATGTACCCTTTGTGTTCATTGGCACCATGGAAAGCATTGCGAATGCCAAAGTGTTGCTGGAATATCATCTCTCACATCTAAAGGTGAGTACTGTGCGCTGGACAAGGAACATCAAATTAATACTATTTCATTGCCTTGCAGGAAGTGGAGCAGCTGCGTCAGGAGAAGCTGGAAATTGATCAACAGCTGCGCGCCATACAGGAGTCCTCGATGGGCTCCACACAGAGCTTTGCGGTATCGCGACGTTCGGAACGTGGCTATAGTAGTGACATTGAGTCTGTGCGCTCAATACGCGGCGGCAGCAGTGGTCAGCGTGGTCGCGGTCGTGGTGGCGGACGTGGTGGTGGCGGCGGCGGCGGTGGTAATAACATGAATCAGCGTTATCACAACAATCGGCGTGAGGACGATGATTATAATTCCCGCGGCGACCATCAGCGCGAACAGCGTTATAATGATCGCGGCAATGTTGGTCCATCGAACACTGGCAACAACGGTGGTGGCGCTGGCGGTGGTGCGGGTGGCGGTGGCGGTGGTGGCAACTATCGCGGTGGCAACGATCGACGCGGCATCAACCGTCGGCCGCCACGCAACGAGCAGAATGGCCGGGACTATCAGTACCACAATAATCACACCGAAGAGATGCGAGAGACGCGCGAAGTGAGCAGCGTGGAGCGTGGTGAGTCATTCAATCAAGCCATGGATTAGAAGATGAGGAGATGCAACAAGATATATACACCTATATGTGGTGCACATGCTATAGAATAGCCGATTATGATGTGGACTTCAAATTGCATTTACTAACTTACTAATTGTGCGTGTGTGTGTATGCGTCTCTTTGTGTTATTTCATTATAATCGTTTGGGGATATAAAGAATTTGAGTGATCCCCATTAACAAAAATAACATGTGACTTGTTTTCATTCGTTTATGCATTCTATACACTAAACTTCTTCTTCTTCGACACAGCGGACAGCAACTCGTCGTACGAGGGCAGCTCCAGAAGACGCAGAAGGCAGAAGAACAACAATGGCCCAACCAACAACAGTGAGTATGGTGAGGCAATAATAATGCTTCAGTCTTCATTACATTGTAGTCATGCTCAACAACACTTGTACTTACTTACTCTGCTTAGCCAATGGTGCGGTAGGCAACAATAACAACAACAGCAAAACACAGCAGCAGCAACAACAGCCGTTGCCTTCTTCGCAGTCAGCACAGCAGCAACAGGCGCCGGCGCAATCGAATAAAGCGACACTGAATGCACAAGAGAACAACAAACAGAGCAGCGGCAATGCGAACTCTTCAGCTTCGGGTGGTGCAAGCAAGTCCAAGGATGCGCCGAGGAACAGCGACAAGGCTGGCACACAACAGCAGCCACAAACCCAACAGCAACCACCGCAGCAGCAGCAACAGGGACAACAGCAACCACAGGCGGCACAGCAGCAGCAGCCAAAGCCACGCCGCAACAACAAGAATCGCAACAACCATACGGAACAGGCGGCTACAACGGATAATGCCGTTAAGAAGGAGGGTCTGGTCAATGGTACGTCCTAAGAGTATAGCAGCGGGGGAAATGTAGTAGCAGCAGCAGCAGCAGGAGCAGCAACAACATTACAGCAACAGCAAGCAAATTCAGAACAACAACAGTAACAACATCAACAACATACACACATGAACACATACATACATAAATTGCACATTTGTTTGTTTAACAAATTGTTGTAAACATAATTGAATGCAGGCAGATAAATAAATTATAAATGTTAATGTCGTTAACAATCGCCAACATAACGAAATCACAACAACAGAACATAAACAACAACAAAAAGAAGATGAACAACGTGTAGAGTAGGCATAAATAATAAATAATATGTTTGAGAAACTATTTGAGTAACTAAACCCAGCATAATATACATGAGAAATGTAATAATTATACAAACATACATACTAACACACACACACACACACACATACACACTATCAACTCGAATTATACACAAAAATTAAAACAAAGGAAAAAAATCACCTGCCTAGGCTCTTATAATTTGAATTGAAATTAAATAAAACTTTAATAACAATCAAAATGAATTATATATATTTATATATATAAATATAAAGCAAAAAAATATATGTGTATAAACGAAAAAAAAAAATCTAAAATGCAATTAACAACTAATTGGAATATGTTTAAACTAAAAACTGAAAACCAAGCTGGCAAATTGGCAAAGTTTCTCTCAAAACTTGAACGAAAAATTCGCTTTAAAAAGCACTTGAAGTTCATTTGACAACTTGAAAAGTTTCTAGTAAGCATAAAATTATATAGTTGAAAGAAATTGTAAATGTAATTTTTTTTTTTGTTGTTTCATTTATTTAATTTCATTTTTTTTTTTAATTAGCATTAATTTAGTTAGTTTGTCAAATTTTGTGTATAATTCGTGCGTGAAAGAAACTAAAATGCAACAGTTAACTATTATTATCTTTATTAGTTCTTTTCACCAACCCTTAACACATTTTTTTGTATTATTATTGTTTAGTTATGTACTACAAGCTTAAATGTTGCTAACAATCTAGCGAATGTAGTAAAAAAGAAAGAAAATGCTATACTTTTCAAAATTTGCATAATTTTGTTGTATTTGATTATTTTTTTTTTTTATAGTTTTGTTACATCGCTAAATGTTAACAACATGCAAATCCTCTCTTATTTGTATAACGTTGTATTTATTACTATTATTTAACAACTGCATTACACATATACACTCACACACATACATATACAATGAAAATGGGGTAAACAAATTATATAATTCATTATATTTTGTTGATAAAATCATAATAATTATATATTAAACTTTGCCAATACCTACAATGCGTATAACTAATTTATTAGTCCTCTATTAAATACTCTTAAATTATTTAAAGCAACACACACAGCAAACAACCATAAGCAGCGATAAACATTAACAATTTACAATTTATTGCAAAATAAAAAATACAACTGCAAATCATTTAAAAAACATATAAAAACAATAAGAAATAAAATTGAAAATATTTTAAATGTAAAACTACAATAACTGAGAAAGAACAACAGAAACAACCATAATAGATACAAAAAATATAATACAAACACGAGATCTTCTTAATTATTTGAAGAACAATGTCAATAATGTGTAAGAAAAAACAAAAACAAAACTTTTAACATACGTATAAAGAAACGATAACGATAAATAATAGTAATGTTGTGTAATTCAAATAAAAAACAAGAAATTAAAGAAAACAAAAAAAAAAAGTAACATAAAACTGAAAAAAAAAATGTGCGATTTAAAATTATTATTTATATGAAGATGAACTTATATAGAAATATAGCAAGTAAATTTTATTAATTTAAAATTTATATATACGAAACATAAAACTAAATGCGAATTTATTTAAATCTTTAATTTTTATACTTACTTTTCTGAATGGGGACATTCTTAACTTATTTATACGAATAAAGTGTGTACACACTAATTATGCCACCTCAAAACTCATTTGCTTCAACTTTTGTGCTCTTACCAAGTGTCTCTCTTAAAAGAGAACGAGTGAGAGAGGCGCTCTGCACGTATAAGAGTTTTTATAAGCAGCTTTTGCTCTCTTGTTGTGTATTCTGTTCGCCTACTACTTTGCACGTACAGCGTTGGCTGAGCGCAAGCACTGTGAGCTGCAGAGCAGCCAGCTGCTGTTAATTCTGTTTACCTGTTATTCTTTGCATGCAGCGGAGACATTCAGTTCAATGCTGATCGCTGCGCTCTAAAGCTTTTCATTCTAAACAGTACGCTTACTTCGTTTGCCGTTCGCCTATTACTTCGTACATACAGCTTAAGGTAAGCGGGAAAAACGAAAGCTTATTTCAGCAAACCAGCTACTGTAAACTCTGTTCACCTGTTACTTTTGGCAAGCAGCTTTCAGCGTCAACGAAGATCCTTTTCATGGGGTGTTCCAGAAACGATTCGTTTCATTTCTGTTTTTTTATTAGCCTATTTTTAAGCCACGCTGAAAAGATTTATATCCCAAAATATAACCAAATAAACTACATAATTTGCATATTTATTTATTAACAATATACAACCCTAATTAATATTTTAATTTTAATCAATGCTGTCACAGCTTGTCGCGGCGGCAGTGAAGATAGTGGCTGTGAATTGTCAAATTGGCCACACAACCAGCTAACCACACTGCCAAAGCGCATAGCCAATTGAATAGTGTTTTTTTTTTATGTTTTATGGTAAAAAAAAAAGAACCATAAAAATTAAACAAAAATATTTAAATAAAATGGGAAAATGTAGAAATATCACTTTTTAGAAACTGGAGCGATGGCGTCATGTAGAGATGACGCGCCATCCTGCGGCTGTTTGACTGCAATTGCGATACTGAGCTTTTAACGCGGCGAATGTTTATTTTGTTGAGTGCGCCATCTTGCGGCTTATCTATGCTGCAGTTTATGCTACGTTGCGCAGACGTCGCGACGGTTGTTGTCCACACCAGTGAAAGCTTTGTCCAACGCAGCGCTGTAAAATATGCAATGAAAGTTATAAGAAAAACTTGCTAGCGGAGGGTGATAGGGGGCGATAATTCGGCTTCATGTTGGCCCTGGCTGATGGGTGTGCCAAATGTCTGTGTGTTTGTGTGTGTGAGAGAAAGAGCGGATGTGGAGGAGGAGTAGTAAATAGTAAATTACGTACAGCATGCGACACATGAAGGTCGACATTTAGCTCAACTTTAAGCCATTTGTTATAATTGCGGAACTTTAACTGTACGCTAAAAGTTAGTATGTTGCGCTTTATTTTCTAATTGAAGTTGGCTAGTAGAACGACCCACTTGTTAGCGGTTTGCGTTCAAGGTCAACGCAACTGAGTCGAGACTCAAGGCTCAAATGGAGTGTCACGCCCCCCGCGGCTGCAATAAAAAGTTACAAAACTAGAAAATGTCAAACAAATAAAATAAAACCACAATAAATATTATATATTTTCAGTAAGACTTTGAAATTCATTTATTTTTATTTATTTACTTAAAATAAAATTATACTTAAGACTAGTAAAACGTTGTTTTAGCTAAACTATTGTTTAATGTTTTTCATAATAATCACTATCACACAAAAATTGCATATTTCTTTTTCAGTTGTTTTTATTTATATTCAGCATTTATTTTGTTGCATTCGGGAAGATTGTACGTTCTGGAATGTCGTACCAGATAGTGCATTTACAAGCTTCAGAATGTTTCAGTGCAAATGCACTCCTGACACGCAGCCCAAAACTGTTTCAAGGATTGATGCATTTCATAGATACTTTTTTTTGTTTGTATATATTTGTTTGGTTAACTGAAATCATTACGTTTTGGCGGCAAACACATCGATCGAGAGTTAGACAGACATTGAGAGACAGAGAGAGGCGGCGGCGTGTCAGTGTAGGCGTGGCAAAGTTGTGGCATCGCAGTAGTGGATATTTGTCGATAGTCGTTTAAACGATTCTTTAGTTTTTATTGTTGTTTTCAAAAGAAAAGTAGATAAAGAAATCAAAACAAACGAAACACAAAACTCACATGCAACAATGCGCTGAGAGAGAGACAGAGAGAGAGATGGAGAGACAAAGAGAGAGCAGAGAGTCGAGAGCTAAACAAACTAAACGTTATCAATAGTGTAAAACTACAAATGTGATTAGGGGCGGTGCCGTTTAAAAATGGGTCAATCGTGTGATTTGTAAGCTCCAAATTCCCCCAACCACTCTACTCAAACAGCCATCAGTCATGTCAGTATTAGCCGGAAAAAGCGGAAGTCTTAGCCAAAAGAGGCAGCAGATTAGATAAGCGCTCACAAGTCACACATTTTTCAGTTGCCAACTGAAAGAAACTTCGAATCATTCGCGTCATAATTTGGCCAACAAAAATTGCTGTTGCGTGAATTGAGTTCAGTAGCAGAAAGCAGCTAACAAATCCAAGCTAAAACCTAAATAAAGCCAGCAATTAACACTTGAAATGTTGTCAATTGGTGTATTATTCTCTCGCTCTGAATGCTGTACAAAATTCTCGAGTAAATGTCACGCAAAGGCCAAAATTAATTGCGTATACGCCGCATGCGCTGCACAATTAATAAGCGCTTGGCGGTGTGTCTGTGTGTGTGTGTGTGTTGGTGTGTGTCTAACAGAATTTTTAATCGCGTGCGCGCAAATGTTGTGTGCTCTAATTTCCAGCAAAAACAATAAAGGAAAACAGCAAAA
Organism: Drosophila nigrodunni; assembly: GCA_020829145.1. Taxonomy (NCBI): domain Eukaryota; kingdom Metazoa; phylum Arthropoda; class Insecta; order Diptera; family Drosophilidae; genus Drosophila; species Drosophila nigrodunni. The sequence continues at coordinate 27,988,491 of JACVCZ010000001.1, forward strand.
CACAAAAAAAAAACAGAAACAGAAATAAAAATAATAAATGCATAAGCGCTAAACAAAAAGCAAACAAACAACAACAACAACGTTGGCAATTAAATAAATTAAAGCTTATTTGTGTCAGTAGTGTGTGTGTGTATTGAGTGCAGTAGTGTGTGTGTGTGTGTCTAGGTGTATCGACGTTGCTTTAAAAAGCGTTAAAAAATTTTATTTTATTTTATACAGAAAAAAAGTTGTCGAAAAAAAGCAAACAAAAATAATTTATGATGTGTGTTAAATGGGTTAGGCGGTTGCAGTTGTTGCTGTCCCATGCCCGCCCCCTCTCCACAACGCCCCTATTAATCCCACCGTTGGAAGCACTTAGTATCTCGGTTATAATTTCATTAGGCAAATGCTGAGCGCTTTTCATTAACAGTTCTGAGTCTACGCTATAAGTGTGTGTGTAGTTGTCGTTTGTGTGTATGTGTGTGTGTGTATAGTTGTTGTTGACCAACACGCTTATTTTTATCTGGGTCATAAAACGCCGACACACAAACACACACACACTCGTACACACACATATGCAAACATAGCCGACTTTCCTGACAAAAGTGTCGTAAACTTTTTGGAGCTCAAGTATTTTTTCAACTTATTTCTTTGACTCGGTTTCTGTGCTGTTCTTGTTTTTTCAACGGAAGTGTTGCCCAAAGAGTTGCAAGTACAAACACACACACACACACACTCTTACACACACGTGCCACACAAAGCTACTTAAATTAATTTACAGTTTGAATGACCAAAAATTGTTGAAATTGCAAACAAAATTTGTTGTGAGTTGATAATTTTTAGCACGTCGCTTAACCGCTTGAAAAAGGTAACTACAGTGCACACGCTGTATAACGAACAGCGGCATTTGTTAAACAAAAGAGCTAGGCACAAGAACTAGAATCTTTTATAAGGTTTGACTGTAAAGTAATCTAGAATTTTTAAGCACTTAGGCTCACATAAGCGAGTTAGTACTGTACAAGGCAGTAGAAAAAACTAGGAGGAATATTAAATGGTCTAGTTACCACTGTATAGCAAGTGGAGAGTTCACTGTAGATGAATATTTCGAGCCTACTACTCATCAAACTCAAAGTTTCAGTGAACTTAAATGTTTGCTATAACGCGTGTTTACTGTATTTGAACAACTGCGTAAACTACGAACGCTTAGCAACAGCTTTTCAAAACTGACGAGCAGACAAAGCTCTCTGGGCACTACTTTCGTCACTAGCGCACAGTGAATCCCATTGAAAATCATTAATCACTAAATAAATTCCGTTGGGATTTTAAACAAATTTTTCAATTTGTTTGCCGAGTGAATTATGAAAAGAACCTCGGGTGTTGGTGCTATCTATGCTCGGAAATTTTACCACAGACAGAAATCAAACAGCAGAGCAAAGCAAAATGAGAGAACAGACGGCGACACAGCAATTTTTATGACTAATTTTCGGCTAATTTTAACAAAAAGCCAAGCAAACAAAAAAAAAAACTATAAAAACAAAACATTCCCAAAGCAGCAGCAGCAGCAACAACAGCAACGAGAACAACAACCAAAAGTTAGTCATGCAGCAAATGCGTGATAGGCTCAGCAGAGAGAGAGAGAGAGAGAGAGAGAGATCCGGTGCAGAGCAGAGCAAGTGGGATCTGTTTAGCCACTTTATAGCTAGATTTAGCTGGATTTGTGCCTGCAAACCCCTTGAAATAAGCTGATTTTTTAGAAAGAGCTTTAAAAACTGCTGCGAAAGTATCCCAAAAGTTTTTATCATCCGCACAAAATGTAAAAACATTTGAATTTTTAAAACTTTTGAACATATTTGATAAACAAAATTGTATTAAACTTGCTTTCTATTACTGCTAGAACTAGCTTATTTATAGCTGCTTTTTGCTGTACAGCTATATAAACTGCCAAAAAGGTTTTAGAATTAAAAGAAATGCAGCAAAAAGTTGCTTAAAATTCAGAAGAACTTGTTCATTTGCAATAAGTTTAACAAACATTTTAAAATCCGTTTTTAAACATTCAAATTAACTATAAAAATATCACTTTTTGTTGAGCTATTAAAGCTATTTAGCTTTATTACTTTATGCTGACAACACTGCTACACCCGTTAGTGATCAAAGTGAATCGCGTGTGTGATTTCCCCATAGACAAACAGAGGAAGCAGAGACGGCGCTTAAGTTAGCTAGAAAACGTTTGAAATTGTTTAAATTTCAATATGAAATTCATTAATTAAAAACTTTAAACACATTTTCCTTGGCTTGCCATCGTTTTGCTTGAAAATTATGGCACGCAAAGCGTTGAGCTGCTTAAAAATTGACGAAAAGCGGTCGATTTCTTTACCAAACAAAGTGGAAAGTTGGTCAGCATATGATATGATTCAAAAATGATTATAAAAGATTTCTACACTTCAATTAAAGTTTTGATAACGAAATTGTAAAGCAGAACAAGTCAAAGTTTGTTATTTTTATGAGAAACTTATTGTTTTCATTTCAGCTGTAAGTTGACCAAGTTAGCAGGTTTTAGGCCACATTGGTGGTTTGAGTTATTTTTGAAACGAGAAAACATTTAAGCAATGCAATGGTCTTGGGGCAGTAAAACTCACACGAGGCAACAAATTGAACTCGTTAACGTTTAAGCAGCTACAGCTACAGCTATAGCTATAGATACAGATACAAATGGTATATATATCGAGCTAGATGGATATATGCATGTTTGGTTTGTTGGTTATGGTAGATTCTTGGCAACATTGCTTGCTTTGTTGGCCAGGTTTGCAGCTGAGCTGACCCAAATTGCTGGGCCTCGATTTTTGCATTCGTATCTGTGTGTGCGAGTGTGTCTCAGTGTGTGTGTGTGTGTGTGTGTGATGTAATAAGTGAAAAGCGAAATGACACAAAAGTGAGCATTGATTTTGTTCTGCAGCCAAAAAGCAAAAGGACGTGCACTGCCCATGGGCGGAGGGTGTGGCGGACGGGGTTCTGAAATTTATGCGCTTTGCAGTTCTCATTCTCCCATTGTCAATTTGCATTTGGTTGTATTTATAGCAACGCATTGACTTCGTTTTGGGCCAACATTTCGCTTTCTACACAGACAAATACAAATACATATGCATATATATTTAGTCTTCACCGCCCCACCGGCCCCGCCCTTTTTTAGCTGTGCATTTTGGCTGTTGGCCAACAAAATTGTGTGTTTTATTTTTGGCTACTTGGTTAAGCTCACAGAGTGTTGGGGGCATAAAATGCAATTTCTACAACAGCTCACAAGCAATGCAGATACTTATGTATCTGTATCTGTATCTGTATCTGCTAGATACACAGCTATGTAGGTTGCACCTTATACTCGATGCAAAATCAATAGTAATACTCTTAGCCATCACGAAAGCCATTCAACATTTTGTAATTGCCTATAAAAACCAAAAACAAAAAAGGTGTCAAAAGTGCTGCTGGCCAAAAGGAGGGAGGAGGGGGGCCCAGTGGGTGCTGGCCGCTTGGTCCATGGAAACTGGGTCATAACACTGACCCAATTTTATGTTCAGTTACAAACTGCAATCGGAACTGCAGTGAAACCAAAGATGAAAGCTATGTCGCTGTATGTGTGTGTGTGTGACCTTGTCGCTGTCGCTGAAGGTCGCACGCCCCGAAAAAAACAAAATATACAAAACCAACAAACCATAAAATATAGCTACAAAAAAATGCCAAGCTAAAAATACTGATGTTTCTAGTATTCTGTGTTGTGCTTATCTGGAGACACGTGACTCATGAACTGTCGCTTATCAGTGCAGTGTTCTGCCTCTTCTTTGTCTCAAAATAGCTAGATACAGCCAGAGTTAGAGTCCAAAGTATCTTATTGCCATATTTTGTCTGCTGAACTAACTATGATGTCATCACTTTGCATACCTTTTAGTACAGATACGTACGCAGCGATAACGACTCAGACAGACAGACAGAAACACGATTCTGGTGAATTTGTCTGCTTAGGTTGTTGACTGGCAGACAAATCGCTGATACGGCAAGTAGTCGCGGTGCAAATTCCAATTTATATACAAAAATAAAGCCAACATTTGTGAAATTTAGTGAGCAAGTGAATGCTACTAAAAATTGTTAAACAATTTCATGACTAACACATTCAATTAATTCCAACACAATTAATTGCACAAAACTCTTAACCGGTTTTTTATTTTTTTTTTGTGTTGCTAAATTGACCCGCATAACGAATTTCTCGATAATTGTTCCCTCTGCCCCTGGTTGCTCTGAATCATTGTAGGGAATTTAATATTTTTGTGCCTTGGTTTGAGCTTTAACAAACAAATCTAACAATGAAAAACCTTCAAATAGAAAACGCCAACAAAGCGAAATGAAACAAGCTAAAAGTGGTAGTTTTTTTCTGGCTTATTTTCTGTGTCAAATGCATTTTTCAGTCATCTTTTCACACACACAAAATCGACCTCATAACAAGCCTTGCAACACCCACAACTATATCTGCTAGGTGTGTGTGTGTGTGAGTGTGTGTGTGTGTGTGTACAGGCACCATATGCCGACGCTTGTTATTTTTATACAAAAAAAAAAACAGAAAAGAGAAAAAAAATATTGCAAAATTCACACAAAACACGATTCACAGTGTATACATAGGTAAACTATATAAGCCAATAAATTGTGAATCTGTGTGAGTGTGAGAGAATAGGTGTGTATCTGTAGCGGTGTGTGTTTGTGTGTGTAACACAAGCTGCATGTGTGCAAGGTCAAGTGGTTACGTTATGCAGCGACTCTGCCTATGTGTGAATAGGAGTATGCCTGTGTATGTGTGCATTTTACTGTAGTTGTTGTTGTTGTTGCTTGAAATAGCATGAGCAAAAACAAAAATCTGTAAAATTGCGCATACGCCACATGTGCGCGTCTTGTTTAATTGACAGCACACGAAATATCAAAGCGAGCGACGCTTTAATTGAAGATTTCACTGTGAAATGCAATTAAAACCAAACGAGGACCCTCTCACGCACACACACTCATACATAAATTATATAAGAGTAATGTAGCAGGCAAAGAGAATGCCAAGTGTAGAAAAGGCTACAATTTAACGGACTTATCTAAATTTGAAACTAAACGAAAGAGTTGCTCAAGTGCCAGAGGGAGACAGCAATACCAGAGAGTAGTGAGAATTGATGCGGCGACAGAGGCAGAGGCAGATGAAGATAAAGCCGTTGATTGTTTTCAACCCACACAAGCACAAAGCTTTGACAGAGTCGAGCTTCAGTTGAGTTTAAAAGCTCTTTACTCTGCCTGTGTGTGGCGGCATTTCCCCAAAAATAATGCACAATGCATTTATTTTACACACAACAATCACACATTGTCTGTGTGTGTTCGTTTTTCGCGGTTGCATAATGCAAAAACTGCATGCCAAAATAAAATGCAGCTACAAATTAAAAATAATGATTGCAGGCAGATGTGCTGACAAGCGTTACGTATGCATCAAATAGTTTATGCAACCTCCACACACAGAGAGAAGCAAACACACACACACGCACACAGTCATACAGTTAAAACAGCTGTTTCGTTTATAACACAACAATAAATTTGAAACCACGTTGCATCGACTAATCCAAATTCCACAATCCACAATCCGCGATCCACAAAATCCAAATGCCAACTGAACTGATGAGTGGCAAACGAAAGCTGCTTGCTTTGGTGCTGCCTCTGCTGCGCTCCTTTTGCTTAGAAGCCACCGCCGTCGTCGTCGTTGTCGCCGCCGCCGCCGTTACCGCTGCTGCAGCACAACTGCTGCTGCCTCCGTGTTGTTAACTCGGTGTGGAAATTAAAACTGACGACTGACGTTGGTCGTTGCAGCTGAAAGCAGCTAAGCAAGCAGCTGGCAGCGCCAATGCTGTCGACGCCAACTGCAGCTGCGACTGCGTTTCGATTCGTAGTTCTTCCTCTTCTTCTTCTGCTTCTTTAGCTTCATCTACTTTTTTTTTTGTTTTCGTTGTTGTAGTAAAAGAAAACTGTTACAATTTTAGGCCAATTTCTTTTATGAACGCTACGCGACGCGTCGCGAACCGACAACAGCAACGACAACGACGACGGCGCCGACGACGACGACGATAGCGACAATTTCGATGGCCACGCGGCGTGAATGAAACTTGCAGCGCTGCGTGTCCAAGTGTAAGAGTGTGAGCGAGTGCTGCTTTGAGTGGTGTGAGTTGTTGGCGTTGAGAGTATATCAGCAGGGGCCCCAAAGACGCTCAAAGGTGAAATATACTAAACGCTGGGCGAATTTGGCTGCATTTCTTGTGGCATTTTATTTCTGTACGAGCCGCTCTCGCTGCAATTGCAGCAAAGGTGCCTCTGCTGCCGCCACACTCACACACACACGCGAGGCACACACGCACACACACATTTATTTGAACACAGATAACTTTTGATTTCGTTCGGCGCAAAGTAAACTGCAAACTACGCTCCTCTAATGCTGAAGCGCAACTGTCAGCTGCTCAGTTCGTTCACAAAAGCTAAACAAAAACTGAGCAAAGTGAACGAAAGAGCGGCGAGAGAGAGAGTGCGAGAGCGGGAGTGTGAGTGAGTGAGTGTTGTGTTGTGTGAGAGAGCGCGTGCGGGTAAAGCTGCTGCTACTGCTGCTTAGCACAAGAGAGCTTTTGGCATGGCGCCCACACACTGAAACGATAGCGACATCGACAGCAGCAACAACAACGAATAGAGCAGGAAGCGCCAAAGCTTTTTCTTTGCAGTGCTGCTCACTGACGCTGCAATTGATTGTAGTTGTTGTTGTTATAGCTTTAACTACTTTTTTTTAACGATTTGTAGTAGTTGTAGTGCTGTGGGTTTTTCGTGTTGCTGTTGTTGTCTACGTTCGCATGACGCAAATGTAGTGCGAGCCCCGCTCATGCCACACAACTATGTATAACAAGCTGTCTCTCACGTTTGACTTGACGTCCCTACCTCACTCTTCTTCTCATACCGCCTCCCACCAACATTTTTAGTCTATTTGCCCTGCATGCCATCTCGCTCACACATTGCTGCCGTATGTTTCACACAAATTTCTCATGTCAGTTGCATTTTGCATTGGGCGTTAATGTTCAAGGTGATATTTACCTTTGTGTGTGCGTTTCTCTTGGCATTTGTGTGTGTGTGTGTGTGAGTGTGCGAAGGCGGCCTTAACATGTGTCACAATTCTGTTAGACTCTCCCTCCGTTTGCGTGTGTGTGTGTGTGTGTGAGCGTTTCGCAATTATGCGAAATTATCGATCAAATTTTATACTAAGGTCAACTTAAATTGAAATAATCAACTTATGTTGGTATGCCAGTGTGTGTGTGTGTGTGTGTGTGTGTGGGGCCAGCTGCTAACACAGTTAAACCCCGTCATGCTTGAATCCATTTCATTTTAAATTTCCCACTCGATTAAACACTTATAAAACTTATCTATATATTTTAGAGGCAGGTAAATGCAAAAGCTTTCGATTTAACTGTAAACTGTAGGAAATACTACAGAGATTAAATGAAAAGGGTGAGAGAGAGAGAGAGAGAGAGAAAAAGAGAGCGTATAACTGCAATCAGCTTAAAATATATATATTTCGATATCTTATCCCCGTTTTCCTGAGTTTATAGTCCCCAGTTATTTAATCAAACTTTGCTCTACGTATTTATAAGTTATCAAGTGCTAATCTTCTTTGGTTGTATATAAATGACGTTTTTTATTAAGTAACTCTAAACGATAAAAAATAATGGGGTTATCAGAAATGCAAGCTTTTACTGCTTATAATATGTTCTCACTCATTTTTAGGGCTATTCCCTTAATTCTAAAGAAACTCCCCATATGTTTTCAGATTTTTTTTTTAAAGTTGTACAGATTTTTCCCCCATAGCTCCCATACTTTTTCCCAGTTTCTCATAAGTTTCCACAATATTTCTGTATTTAATATTTTTTCAAAATTGATTCTTTGATTTTCTTAGTTGAATTTCCAACTTTTTAGTATTTAAAATTCTTCCCCAGTTTCAGAAAACTTTTCTACAACAAAGTCAACGCTTACGTAACTTTGCATTGTATTTTATTTGCTTTTTTAATTGTTTTATAAGTACTTTGGATGCAATTTATTAGTCAGAGCGCTGATTTCATCATTAAACCTGTCATGAGGTCAGCTGACTTAACTTTCGTACCGTAATTAAGAGAGACACAAGTTTTTATAAAGACAAAAGAAAGAAAAGAATTTCTTATATAATAAATGAAAATCAAATGAGACCATTTGTCTAATAAACTATTGATTGCATAAGCGTCGAAGGCAGGGCTAAGAATGTGTATGAAGTGTTGAGGGGCGGTAAATGGTCAAAAATAAAATCAATTTCGCTTTCCTTGACCTCATGGCTGCACAGCAACAAAAACGACAAGACAACAATGAAATGAGCTCTGAGGAGAGCTAGGAAAAATCAGTCAACAAAGGATAATTGAGGGTCATTTGAAATGCAAAAGTGACAAAATCGAGACTGCGGCAAAAACTACAAATGCAAATAAATGTCGAAATAATGTCAACGGAACGAATCTCAGTGCCTTCTATTTTTCCTTCGATATAATTTAGATAGAAAAGTCTCCGCTTGCTCCTCTCCGCCCCCTCCTACTGCCCAGCTGCTGTCGGTGAGCCAAAAAGCCAAAAAAGCGGCACAATCTGCAGCAAATAGAAAATCAGGCGAAAACTCAAAGCGAACCGAAACGAAAATAGAAAATTGCAAAACGAGCGCTGCACGCGATTTTCCGATTTGCCGAATTGTGCAGCGTGAAAATTGTGTGCTTTAATTGTTTGTTTGTTGGCCGAAATAAAGACTTTTCCACCTTTTTAGCCAACTTAACAAAATTTCACTCATCTCGCGGGGGAGTACGACGAGTCTGAGGTTTTCATTATTCATAATTAAATTTTCATTCAAAAACTTTCAGAGCGTTTCAAGCATTCAATTTTCCAAGACCAACAGCTTTTCTTCCCCCACCTCCCAAGTGCGTGAAAATTCAAACAGATGAAAATTAGAAATCATAAGTACAACAATAATAATATTATAATTGATAATAGAAATGTGTAATAACAATTAAATGCTGAATATAATTTATATGCAATTTTTGTATATTTCACTAATTTTCCTCGCTTTATATTTTTTACTTAAAATTATTCAATTTTATAATTTGAAATTTTTCAATTAACATTTTGGGTAGATAAAAACGAAAAAGTTGTTAAACAAAGCTTATGGCTAGAATATAAATTATTTAGTATGAACATAATGAAATTTCAACAAAAAGTTTAATTCAAAAATTTCAAGTCAAAATGAAGACAAAAAAAAAGAGAAATAAAACTAAGAAAATTGGACTTGCAAAGAAAATTAAGTATTTACTCGTCAACCAAATGACGTTACTCACCCTGTGAGTGCAGATGTTGTTGTTGTTGTTGCAGCTGCTGTGATGCATGGATGCCAACGGAAACTGGATACCACCAGCTGTGTTCACTTGTTTTCACAATTTTCAAAGCGAGCACAGGGTGTATCCCAGTGTCAATGGCACACGAGAGCTTTCTGCGAGCGAAAGCTTAGCGTAGACTCGAACCTGCTGCTGCTTAGCTTTTCTGCTGTTGCTACTGCTTCTGTTCTCTTCTCGTTGTTGTTGTTTTGTTATTGTAGTCACCTTGCACTTGGAATTGCATTTGTAGTTCTGTTTTCTTTCACTTTTGTGCTTTCGTTTTGGCATTTCACAATTTCAAGAAAATAATAATAATTCTTTGATACAAATTTTAGCGTGTTTGCTGCATAATATGCGTTAGATTTGCTCTTTGCCTGTTTGCCCTTTCAACATTTATCTACACACTTTTGTATACTTATCGTTTATACTATATAAATAACTCAACGTTGCTTACGCATCGCATTGTATTGTTGTGTGTGTGTGGGTGTGTGCTTTCAGTTGCGTTGGTGTGCGTGTGTGTGCGAGCTAATCAAAAGGTCACAAGCGTTAAAAAAACATGACAAAATGTGTTGCATATGTTAAGGCGCAGTTTTGTGTATGTGTGCACTGTACAGAATAATTTAAAGTTTCGTATCCATATGTTGTCAATGTACGTCATGCGTCACAATCTTTTTCACTGATTCACGTGCAAATTTGTTAAGTAGCTTAACTCCTTATCAAATATGTTTTTACTTTTAGTTATTTAATTATTCGCACAGTTTTAGCACTCATATGGTAACTTTATAAACACACTCACACACATACACAGTTATTTATATCAACAATTGTGTGTAGACGCGCATATTTTGATTTGTGGCAACACTGGTTTGCAAGCAGGCCTGACCTCGCCGGGAGTGCGTCCAACACTGAATAACTTTTCACTGGGCAGGCAACAAGGAAAGCAACTTTCAGCCACACATATACGTAGCTAGGAAGAAGCTAGCGTTGCCGCAGCAGCAGCAGCAGCATCCTGTCTGTCGGCTGCAGCTGTGTGCGCACAGGTGCGCGTCATCGTATCCCAGTAAATATGCAACAGCATATTTTCCTACACACATACATTTGTTTGCATATACACACACGTATATACACGCAAACACGTGGTGGCAGGAGGCGGAGGAGCCATGAAAGAGAAAGTTTCGGGCAGCTGGCAGCAAATACAACAAAAGCAAACAGTTGGCAGACGTCGACAGCGACGCTGACGTTGTGACGCGTCGCTGCCTTAAGTCGCCCACGCAAAAGCTGTACAGAGCTTTTGCTTTTGCATGCTCTCACTCTTTTTGTTTTCCTTTCCATATCAACGTATTTACCTCTCACATACACAAGCATACATGCATACATACCTGCTGCTCCAGTACCAACATTACAAAGCTTCAGAATCGCAGCGCTCTCGCTCACGTTGTCGTCTCTCTGTCTGCCGCTCTCTCTTGGTACGCTCAGAGAGCGCTTTGGTTTGCCGGCTCGTTATTCTGCCGTCGTCGCTGCTGCCGTGTCAAGTTAAATGGAACATTCGACTAGCGCAACAATAAAAAATTTTCAAGTTCAAATTGGCCGCACAGTGCGCATGTCATGCGCCATTTTTGTTTGGCCACTCGCTAGCACACGCATACACAACGTACACGTACAGTGGTGTTCGACAGAGATGCAACGTCAGGTGGGAGGAGGTGAATTGAAATGTGGTGCACTTTGATTGTTGTTGCTGTTTACCATTTGTCGGCTCTATCGCTTTTGTACTGTGCTTTACTGCCCTTTTTTGTGCTGTCGTCATGTGAAAAGGGAAGCGGCTGAGTATGGGCAAATTTCATATCACTCTTCCTTCTTTGTTCGCATGATATATTTTTTCAATTTTTGTCGTGTTTATTTCTCGCAGGCCTTTTTTTTGTCCTCTGCTTTGTAGGCGTTTCGTTGTTGTGTTTGCTGGCTCGGCTCACTCGACTGTCGCTAATTAAATTTCCATGCTGACGCTGCGACCGCACTAAAAATAAATATACAAAATCAGATTTTTGTTGTAATTCGCGCTATGTAAATATTATCTTAACGAAAAATGCATGTCAAATTTATCGATTTCACACATACTCCTCCCAGTTTGTGTGTGTTCTTAATTGAAAATTTTATTTATAAAAGATTATATAACAAAATCCGTAATTATTTCTGATTTATACTAAATTTTTAAATTTCACACCTGGTCAAACAAGTGATTGTGCTTCTTATAGATATGTAGCACATACTTTTTTATGCAGAACTCATAAAAACTGACTTTTTAACCTTTTGTATAATCTATTTAAATGCTATTGTTCATTTGTTTTTTTGTAATGAAAACATACTTTGTCACTAAATATTTACATATTCTCTATTTATGCAATTATGTATTCTTTGTTGCCAACAACTTTGTAAACATTTTTATCTTTATAAGTTAACTTTATCTATTTAATAATGAATTACTTCAGATTTTAAAATAGATTTACATATCGCAAGCCATACGCAATTACTTATAAATGACTTAAGAGCACAATAATTCTGTTTGTTTCTTTTTTAATGATTATAATTCCAATTAAATCATCTGTTGGTAAATTGTTTATTGATCAATTTGCAATGCTGAAAGTGTCTGGAGACAGAAATAGCAACACCCGTCAATTTCTACATGAGATTCTACAAATTCTAGCAATTAGTCAAAACTTGTTAAGATATAAGCAAAAAAGCATGTACAGCTGAGTTCAAAAAAATAGTGGAACCAACAAGTTTTTTAGAAAAATAAATAAAAAGTTTATGCTGAGTTTTTAATGAGAGACGAAGTGTACAAAAACGACAACGAAAAAATTAAAGTAAATTTATGAAACTTATTTGCAGGTATTCATTGAATATAAAAACAAAGTTTCTTTTTTATTTTAATTAATAAATCTTATTTGTTTCTATCGAAAAAAGTTTTTTGCTGCAAATGCAACTATATTCCTGAACACAGCTGTTACAGGCAAGGCTATGTCGATTGCTAATAATAAATAATGTGCAGTGCAACGAACTTGTAACTATGCAATATGTAAAGTACCGTTCATTACACACACTCACACAGAGGCACGTGCACGTGTTTTTACATGTAGTGCAATAAAACACGATTCTTAAGTTTAATGTTGTGTAGTTAAGTCGCAATTTGGCAAGTTGCCTTGTGTCATTATTATGTTAAGAGCATTGCAGTTTGGACTTAAGTATTTATAAGTTTGCCTTAATTTTATAAATTTATAGCTCTCTTTAATTGAACAAATTTAGTAATGCATTTTTTCCTTATTTCATTAAAAGCTCTTGCAAAAACAACGGTCCAAAGCAGACAATTAATTGTCACAAAGGAAACGCAGCAATGCCGACGGTGTTTTAAAGTTTAAGAGAGACAGAAAGATATGACTTTAACTATTCATTTTTATGCACAAATATAAGCATACATACCCACACACACACACACACACACAAAGCCCTTTTGTTTTGTGCTTTGTGTTTGACGCGCGCCTGCTTTTTCGGTTTTGCTTTTCGTTGGCTTCCTCTTCCTCTTTGTTTGACGCTATTCTCTCTGTCTCTTTATATTGCCCTCTCGCTTTGACCTGCTGTCTCGTTTCTCGCTTGCGCAGCGAAACGTGCCAAACTGGTTTATCACACATTTTTACATTCACAGACAAACATGCACACACACAAGCCTGCGAAGAGCACGCTGAGACAGGGAAAACACTTTGGCTGCTAGTGCTTATTCACTCGCACGTATGGGCTGTATGTACAACTAGTATCTTAACCTTGAACTTGAAACACATACAGCCCGCCGCCACCTCGACACACTGAATGACAACAACAACGAAACAAACGACGCTAACGGCGACTGCGACGCAAACGCAAGCAGCGACGCGAGAGAGTCTTTTAGTTTGAATTTTTGCTGCGTTTCTCATTTCACTCGTGTCATGTGTTTGTGTTTGGGCTTTATTGTGCCTGCCTGTGTGTTTTGGGCTTCTTTTTGGCGTTATTTCCAATTACTTTAACTTGTTAGTTGTCTATCCCCTTTATGTTATAACTTATAAGCCCATGGTAGTTAAAATTTAATGCAATCGATAGTAGCCACAAAGGCGTGATAGTTCCAAAGAGGACACTAACTGTATTACTGTACTACACACACACACACACAAATGTACTGCGTTGATGACGCCACTTTGCAATTACCACAAAAGCGTAGAGATGACTCTCTTTCACACTCTCTCTTGCACTCTTCCTGTTGCTCTTCCTATGACCAACCGGCGTAGTAGGAGAAGAGATGAGCAGGGCGTTTGCATATTCAAATGTTACGTAAAAGTTTTCTGAATCTCACACAAATCATCTTGCACAAACAAAAACAACACGCAAGCAAACTTGACTCAACTTTAGATATAAACACAGAACACATACACTCGCCTACACTCACTCACACACACACTGCGATACTTTTACATATGTTTGTGTGAGTGTACGTACGTATGTGGTGTATTCGTTGTTATTATTGTTTTGCCGTTTGTCGGCACAAAGCAGGTTTGCGAAAAAGAGATATGAGGTGTGGGGAAAAAGTGGGGCTTAGATCTTGATTGCGAACTTAGTAGATACAAAATAGTACATACAATTGACAAAGTGTCAAGGTATGAGTGTGTTTGTGTGTATATGTGGGAGATGTGGTGGACAGTGCATCGCAATATTGTATTTCATTGTATTGTATTGTACACACATATGGATATTTGTATTTATATACGGAACAAAAGTGTAGTTTACAATTTCACAGAATTGTTTAACATTCTTTCATTGTATGTATTTACGTACGTATAATTTGAGATAGGAGAATGACAAAACAACAACAGCGCACAGTGGAGCAATTAAGCAGATTGACGTAAAGTCACGTGATTGGATCAACGCACTTAAATTTTTATTAAATTTTCATGATAAAAAGCAATTTTATTTATTGTAAAATAATTTATGGGGCAAAATATTTGTTTGTCTGTGCAATACAAATGCAAATATTATGAAATTATTGTTTTTATGCTGTTTTGTTTATACAATACGAAATTCTGCTAAACAAATGCAATTTGCGGAATACAAAAGCAAACAAAACACACACACATACAACCGCACACATTCCTACTCTTATAAGCTTCGCGTAACTTCTGAAGAAATTTATTTTATTGCTTTTTGCTTTTGTTTTGCTTTGCTTCGTTTTCTCTTTTACTCTCTTTGCAGAATAGAATGTGTGTGCCTGCGTTGGTGTGTGTGTTAGTGTCTACGCATTAGACGTTGTTGTTGCGAATTTTGTTTTCAATTCACTTTTTGTTTGTTAATTCGCGCATTTTGTTTATGTTATAAATACATTTTTATAGTTGTGCAAACGCCGGGGGTAAAAGGTTTTGCGTGCATATTTAACAAACTTCTCTTTTATCAATTGTTACTGTTCCACAATTTGTTTTTTTTTTTTATTATTTCTATCGGTAAGAACTATTGCGAAAAGAAATTGAAATAAACAAAAGCTAACTACGACGCAATTCGGTTTACTCACACTTTTTGGCACAACAACAACAACAACACATTCCCCGTTTAGCTTCTCATGTTGTTCTCTTCTCTTTTCGGATTTGTGTTTTCATTTTTGGGCTTTGTCACTGCGGCTTAAACGAGGGTTGCTTTCGGCGTTTGGCGTGGCAGGACTAAAACAACAACGTAATATATACACACACTTACATAAGTAAGTATATAGTGTTTATTTACATATGTATATGCATGTTTATGTACTTTTATCCCGAGTTTGACTAGAGCTTTTCTCACTTTCCGTCCTGTGACTACACAATCTGCGCAACGAACAACGAACACACGCGGACGTGAGAAGAGGAACAGCGCTGCGATCGGTTAAAGGTGCTGCTGCTCAATGCCGACGCTGTTGGCTGGCGACGGCGTGGAAAGTTCGTTGTGTGTTGTCTGCTGTCGCTGCTGCTGCGACGCGATGCCTTGTCGACAGCATCGACCCGACGCGACGGCAAAACTTGCTTGTTTTCTACATTTTTCGCTCTCTCTCTTGAAAAGTTTCGTCAAATGTTTGGTTTCTTCCTGTTCCTGTTATTCTTCTACACTTCCACGCCACCTCGTTTGTCCTACTGCCCCACACACACACAAATACCTAACACGTTCTGATATGTGGCCTTCAGCATCAGTTATTTTTTTCTGTTCAACTTGTTTCTTCTGTCTCTTACCACATTGCCACTGTCGTTGTTCTTTCATTCATGCATTCTACATGTATCTTATCCACTGTCAGTTTATTTGCCATTCTTATGCTCATTATTGGTAACTGTGTTTGTGTTTCTACCCGTATGTGTGTGCGCTCTACATTTGTGTTAGTGTTGACACTTTGGCTGTGCTTTTGCTCACCATAACCTAAAGACTCTTTTGCTGCTGTCCACGCTGCGCTCATTTTTATCTACGCGTATGTTTGTATGTGTTTTTTCGTGCGAGTGTATGTGAGAGAGAAAAAGAGCCCAAGTGTGTGAGCTTTACTTTTGCTTTTTGTGGCCGCCACTCGATTTCTGTCGTTGCGCGTCACGTTTTGTGATGCCCTTTCTACATGAGGATAACAGGCGCTGGCAACTGTTAAGTATGTACAGAGGTAATATTGGACAATGTTAACAGGATCTTGAGCTTGAAGCTTAACATAGATGTGTGTGTGTGTGTGTGTGCATAGAATAGTTCATGTTAACATTTTTTACAAAATCTTTTTATTTGCGTTGGAAATTTAAATTTTATAAAATATTTTTCGTTTACGTTCTAAATTTCCGATTAACAGCGATCGATTCGCTGTTAAAACATCTGTGTGTGTACGTAAACTTTTATTACCGTTATACTATACGCATGAGCTTTAGTTTGAGTGCATTTAATGGAATGGGGAATTGTTGTAAAAATAAACCACAAGATTAACCAAAACCACAACCGTTTCTAATATCAAGTGATGGATACATTCGTGTATATAACTATAATTATATTAAAATGGAGACAAATTACCTTGTTCACAAGATTTTCAGCTGAAAGTTTTTCCAATGTCTGATGATGCAATAGTTTCCATTCATTCCATTTTCACTGACATTTTTTTCTTTGCGTGTATTTGTTTATACGTTAACAAAATCACATGTTTTACACGTAAGACCCGCAGGTAATTGCATTTTTAACAAATATTTTTATAAGGAACTGAGACTTTGCACACATTTGTTTTGCCAAGTGTATCTCCCATTTCTTATTATCTTTTCGTACTTCCGTTAGTTAAGGGAATACACCAAAAAATTGTACTTAATCGATGTTTGAGTGTATTTGTTTAGTACAATTAGAATTCATTATTGCTTTTGTCACAACTTTTTTTTTTTTTTTTAGTATTTGGATTTGTTTTTACTGCGCATTTGACGAGCATTCGTTGCACAATTAATTTGTAATTATTTTTGCATTGTTATTGTTTTTATTTTGAGCGTTTAGTGCTGCTTTCTGGGCTTGGTCAATTTAAGTTTCCTTTTAAACATTAAATTTAATTTCGTTTTCGTTGATGTCATTATTTTTAAATTCTTTGCGTGACGAATTGTAATTAGTTTAATAAAATGCAATGTAGTTTTTTTATTTTTAAATTATAATTTTTTTTTTAAAATTTGTTTTTTGCTCCTCCTGTGGGCACTGATTTGTCTATTGAATTTTTTGGGGGTTTATTGCTGGGAAATGGTATGTTGTTTGCTGCTCGCTTGTCGCGCTTTCAATGCCAAAGCACAAACAGAAAACGATAGAGACACAGGCCAACGTCGTAGTCGGCGTGTATGAAGCTGACGTCGGCGTCGACGTTGACTTCGACGTCGCGATTCGTTGAGCCGAATGGCGACGAGGTGAATTTTTTTTCTTTCTACTTTGGACTGCAGCTGTGGGGGAGAGCGGTCAGCTGCATATGTGTGTAAAAGTGTGTGTGCGTGTGCGTGTGTCGCTGAGTCAGCCGAAGCGCAGCCAGTGCCAAAAGCAAACCAGGCGACCAGCCAAGCGACCCAAAGCTTAGCTCAGCACAGCTCAGCCTCGGTTCAAGTTCAAGGATGTTATGCAATAAAACGAAATGCAAGAGCAAGAGAGCCAAAGAGTAAGTTCATGTACACGAGAATCACTTACACACATTCACACAGGCATTACTGTGTATATAAAGGAAGCTGCTCATACTGCTCTTGATTCTCACCAATACCAATGCAACGGGCAACGCTGATCTATCGCCCACTGCCGACATTCGCTGCTTTTAGCTTGTGCAGTCTACCCTGACTGCGCCATGCTTACTGCCGCTTTATACACACACAAACACACATGCAACTCTGTATACTGTGGGACTCGTCTGTATTTGTACCTATATTTAGTATATTTGTTGATTTAGAATTCTGGGTCTGGGTCTGGGTTTGCGACTGGGACTGGGACTGGGCTAACCAGGTTGCAAATTGTATATAATTAGCGCATTGACTGACTAACTACAAAACGCCATAAGTGTCTTTACAGACACAAATAAATGTGCGTGTGTTGCAATTTTCAAAAGCTTTTGCCCTTTGTCCTCCCCACTTTCGTCCCTCTCTTGTTTCCATTTGATTTTCTTAATTGAATTTGTTTGGGGTCGTACATAAGACTATATACAATCTGACACATATAGTTGTAAATAGAAGAGACTCTTTGACATGTTTGTTTAATTGTTTAATTTAATTAAATGCCTCAACTGCAACGTTTGCATCTACAAACAGTGACTACAGCTGTAGCTGTTAATGTATCTGTATTTTGCACCTGTATGTGAACTGCTTTTACCTTATGTATGTTTGTACATACATATGTATATATGTAGTGCTGTGTGTGTGCAACAGATGATATTGAATGCCTTCGCTTTCATCAGTTTGCTTTGCTGCTTTCGTGCGCCGTTTTCTTATGTCATGCGCTGTCTTTATAAAGGGAAAACAGTTTAATACACACACAAACATACACACAGTATGCACACTCATGTGTGTTTAGTACACTTTGTGTACGTATTCAGATTTATACTTCCATATTTAGCAACTGCTGCTAAAAACTACAGATGTGCACTTGAGCGGCCCAGCAGCAATTACTAAAATAAGACTAAAACCTGAACTGTTTTCCTTACAAATTTAACTAGTTTTTGTATTAACTGAAGTGGTATTGAAAAAACATTTATCTAATTTATGGGCTATCAAAATAAATTAATTTTAAGTTGTAACTACTTTTAGTACAATTTCAAAGAGCCAATAAGTAAATGACATGTTCTTCCCAACTCTACCTAGTCTAAGAAGTCTAAACTTAGAGTAGTTTACGCAATTCAGTTGGTTTCAAAACAAACATGAGTTTCATCCTCTTGAGTACCTAAAACATTACGTATACGTGCTGTTTACAAACACACTATTTTCTGAGAAAACTGTGATTTGGGTCCGTTGATTACATTGAGTCACTGTCATTGCCTTTGGACGTCTTCTTCTTGTGTTTATCAACCAGCAAATTAAAGTGTCACATAAAATAATGTATACGATTGGTCCATTAAATTTTCTGGCTAAAAGTGCAAAAATTAGCCAAAAATATTTGTTTACTATAAACAAAATTGGCATAAATAATAAAGCTGAGAAAAAAAAAACCCATTTAGAGGTGAGAAAAGGGCAGCTAAAAGCGAAAAACTTGGCTCAGCGCAAATACAGTGAGCTCAGTATATATACGTATATGCATGCAGTACATATGTGCTTGCAGTCTATCTGTAAAAACTAGTCATTATATATCTAGTACAAGTTGTGTATTCGTTGAGAAAAGTGCAATAACAGCGAGAGTAAGTGTGTGTGTGTGGCAAAAAGCAGGAATAGGGAATCAGCGGAAATGAGATGCATACAGTGTGCAAGCACTGTAGGATACATATGTATGTATATGTAGTACGTACAGGCGACGAAGCTGCTGCACATCAAACCCTTGCTTGCCCCGCAACACGCCACTGCAGCGCATGACAAGAGTAGGTGACCTTGACAGTGAACTTGAAATAAATGCTACAAGGATTGGCACTGTCGCTCTACGGCTGTATGTACATACATCAACGTTTGTGTGCGTGTGTGTGTTCGGGAAACGAAGAGGACGGCAAAGGTGCCTAGCAGCAGCGAACTGAACGAAAACTAAAATTTTGAGAGAGCGCAGCGCAGAGAGCAAGTGAGAGAGCGCTTAAAGAGCTTTTGCTGCAGCTGCTGTTTGTAGCATGAGGGCGGTCTGTTTGCACGTAAGTAGAAGATCTGCTTGTATTTGTGCCTTATATGACTGTAAAATGGCACATTCGTTAAACAAAATACTCTCTCGCGCTCTGTGCTGGCTTGCGCTCTTCCGTTCTCGCTCTGCTTGCTGTTGGTTCTGATGAATCATCGTGCGACTCGATGTCTGCAGTCGACATTTGAAATATGTGCCAGAAATTTCCCTTTCATGTTTCGCATTCGCAAGTGCAAGCAGAGAGGGGGGTTAACTTTTGTTTAGGGGGGCTCGTTTTATGCAATGTCGACTTTTGTACGAATATTTTATTTATATATTTACATACAATGTACGATTGTTGTGTGCTGGATATTAAGAGATTATGATATTCATTTCAATTTCGTTTGCTGATTCTAAGCAGCAGTAATTTCTGAATTGCTTTCTTACTGTCAACTTTGACATTTCCTGGGCGAGTTGGTATGTAAGTATGTGTATGTGTTTGAACATCTCCTCCCACTCAATGACCCACTGACTGCACTTGCGTCAGTAGCGTTGCAAGTTCAGTATCTTTCACTTGGATTTGGTTGAAGGACATTTACTTGCACGTTTTCTCTATTAACTTAGGAAACGTTTCCCCAGTAATTGCAGTAGGATGTTGTGCAGGAAACTCAATATTACACTCGTAAATAGGTCATGAGGTAAACAAGGTATATAAATAAGCTAGTACATAACTGACTGTGTCAATATACCCATTTCAGTCACTTTTTGTGCATATACATAGAATACATTTATGACAGCACTTAAAAGGTTTTACTGTTACGAATCAATAATCAAAGATTCACTCTCTTTCATACACACTCATATGCTCACACATACAAACAATCTTTTCAAAAGTAACGGCGATAGGTTTTAAATAGAAACTACATTTACGGTTCACACACATACACACACCTACTGCAGCTCTCTTACGCCCACAAGCACAGCGTTAGTGATGTGAAATGTGAAAAGGCAAGCGGTGAAAGAAGAAAGAGAGGGAATAGCAAACAAGAAGAGCAAATATTCAACGGTTATTTTTGTCAGATGTGGCAGGAGGAATAAACTTTGCGACTAGAGTCAAAGGAGGGAGGCGGAGCTATGTATTGATGTATGTACTACACATGTGAGTGTGCAGTCCAGATCTTTGGGGAATGCAATGGGAAAGTTTAGAGCTTTTTGGTTACCAAAAAACTGCACAAAAAGAGCACGTCACATCGAGTCGGAGAGAACGGACTGTGTACATAGTAAGTACATATGCATGCTATGTACTATGTGTACGTGTATGCGTTAACCTTGAGAATGCTTTGAATATTTAGTTGGGCAATGCGATGTATGTATGTATGCATGTTTGGCTACGAGTGAGAGCAAGATAGCATTGGCAAAAATAAGTGAGAGCGGGAGAGTATTAGTGCAAGCAAGCGACGTTGCAGTCCGCTTTCAGCTAGGGTTCTGTGTATTGTGTGTGTATGTGTGTGTACATATAATGTACTTTAAACTTTTCGCTTTAGTAAATATTTCTTGCGATGCCTCTCTCTTTGCTGCTATCTATCCTGCTTGCTCTTGTACTCTCGTACTCGCTTGCACGCGCCCTCTCTCTCTCATCAGATTTTTTGCGCAAATGCAATTCACGTTCAAGGCCAGTATCAAATGCACACACACAAACACATACGTTTAAAAGCAAGTAGAGGGTTGCTTATGTGTATTAGTGCATTGCTGTCGTCAGTTGTCAACTGTGTTTGTAACAACACATACACTTGCATTCACATGTACATATTTGTGTAGATGAAAACCACCCAGCGGAACTTAGCTGCATGCTAAAAGCGCTGCCTATGAGCTTCCATTTTCATACAGTTGCATCAAGTATAATATATAAAATTAATTAAATATATCTATATGTGTTTAAATTCTTTAGTTTTTCAGTAAGCTTAAGAAATAAATATTTTTACTAGCCATTCATTATTTTAATTTTTTTTTCAAACTACTTACTGAAAAGTTCTACTGGGTCCACGGACAGTCACACGTACACACTGTATAGAGAGCAATTTCATAATGGTGTGGGTACATATAGATGAACTTATAATCAATATCTCACAGCTTCTTGGCACTATTTTTTCCCTTTGTCGGTTGTAGATTTTTAATTTTGTTTTACGATCATGAAATGTGTTTGTCAAACGACAAGATTATGCATGATTTGAACTGGAATATGAGCACAGCGTGATACTATATTAGTGCTTCACCGTGAGTGCTTTAAACTCATCGAATTGTATTTAAATGCAGCACTTATCTAATCATTTTAATTTAAAAAGAAAAATTATGAATGCTATCTTATCTAATCGCAATTCAAAAATGATGAAAACAAGTTTTCATTGCACTCGGAACTACCTCAATTTAAATACAAATAGAATGTGATTTTTTATGAATGTTCTAGATATATACATTTTTGTATACTAAATGTATCTGATCTCAAACTGTCAAATGAGATTGATGTGCAATCAATCGTGAAAATTACAGTGCATGTCAAACAAATACATGCATGATAAAGTAGCTATAAACATTTAATTAATTAACAACTTTTTGTAACGTCAATAATTGTTTATGATTTTGTTGTACTTTTATAAAAATTTAATAAGAAATTCTACTGAGCGCACACAATGGGAGCTTGTGCGGTGGAAGGGGTTAAAATTTGTTTGTCTGCCATTTGTATAAAAGCTAAAATACATACTTACACACACACACCCATACATTCACATATTCGAATGTTTGATAGAATGCGATTACTCACATACACACACACATTGCCGCGCACGAAAAATTCAACTGCGTTGCATTTTATTTGAAAATTGCATTAGACACTTGCCAAATTATTTGTTGTTATTTCTCGCAATTAATTATGAAAATCTATAAAATCTAATAAGTTTTTTGAGGAAATTCCTATAGCCATATGCCGAAATGGTCCAACTGAATGCTGAGAAGGCGCCACGCAATGCACATGACGATGCAAAAAACAATTTTCTCTCTTGTTGCTGTTGTTGTTCTATTCTGTGTGTTTGGCGGACAAGGTCATGAGAGCGAAGCAAAAGCAGAAGAAGAAGAGAGCAAACTCAATATCAGGGAACCGCCCAATTGCACTCAGCGCACACAAACAAACACACACACATATACACATACACATACGAAAGAGAATACATACACACATACCTTCTCCCTTTCTCTTTGGGTCGTTCTCTCGCTCTTTACATTTTTTGTTGCACTTTTGTTAGCTTTCCCCTCACATGCTCTATACTGGTCGCTCCCACGCTTTAGTATTTAACATCCTTGAGCGCGCGTGGGCGTCACCAGCTGTTGAACTGCAGGAGCGCATTGAGTGCCAGCACTGCTCCCCTTCCGCTGTAGTCAGTGACCACATGCGTTGAGCTGTCGCCTTTATTTGCCCGGTACCACAAATCCATTGCGTCTGAAGCTTGTCCAATGAAACTTGATGACCCACTCGACGCTAATTGTGTCTTCTCGACATCCTTGTGCATCCATTTATCCATCACATAAATATTCTACTTTTAAAGAAAGCACTAAACTAATAAAACTAAAGCATGCACTTTTTCCATAAAGAAATACAATTAAACAGCGACACCACCACACGACAACAGGTGGTGTCAGTAAGAAAGAAGCAGCTGTGTGCTAAAAAGTTCGATCATTGGTATAGTACAGCTGTTCTAAAAACTATGTTTAGCAAGGCAGAACCACGTATTGTTTGAACTACTGTGGAAAATATTTTCCACTTATATTCTATATGTTTTATATAAAGTGTATGCTCTTCCAGCGATGCAGCAGTTTTAATTAATCTTCAATTAAGTTGTGTATGTCACTGTGTGGTAAAAACTAATGTTTTTCTTTTTTCCCTTTTTGACTGACAAAACTGTGGTAACGTTAGTTTTTCCATATGTACTACATATGCGTATACACATAAATCTATGTATATGTATTTTGTGCATTCGCCGATTGAGCTTTTGCCTGTTGCATATGCAGTACAATATAACATAACAATAGATGGCGCCAGTATCAGCGCACAAAAGCCCCGCACGTACATTTAGTATATACACAAACCCAGCAAGTTGCTCAGTCAGTACTCACACCACACACTCACTCCAGCAGCAGCGAGAAACGCACTGGGAAAATGTGCGTAAGGAGAATAGGAAAAAGGTAAAACACATATCACAGCATGATGGAAAAATTGCTATTTAAAATATTATTTAGACAGTAAGGTCGCCTCCATGGGCGTTACCCGCCGTGATTGTTTACGCATGCACTGTCAGTGGCCATAGGGAAAATTGATACAGAGAAATGACAAAATTGATAATCAAATGTTGCAAGTGGCAGCCACTTTAACTGTCAAGCGTTGCGTCGGGAAAACTGACCACATGTCAATGTCGACGCAACTTCAAAGCGTCGCAATGATGGCTAACAATAAATGGGGGAGGGGTAGGGTAGTAAAGAGGCAGGTCTGGGCGTAACTGCAGGTTAACGACTGGTAATTGCGACATATAGTTTTTCCCATTTTCAATTCGCACTCGCATAGCGGCAAAGGCAGGGAAAACCTTCGGTCGAAGCGTTTAATTGAAAATTCATAAGCGAATAGTTGTCTCTGTGGTTGCAATTAGAAATATTGTTTGAATGTGTGTGGGTGTGCGAGTGTGTGCGTGTGATTGCCACACGCCCACACAATCATACAGTTGTGGCCTTCCATAGAGTTGTGTATATTATAGTATGGGAGAAGAGAGAGAGAGAGAAAGAGCCAGAGCAAGTGCAATAGTTAATTACCAAAACAGTGACGTCGTTGACCCCTCAGCCAGCCAAATGTTCTAACTGAAATCGGAATTTAATTTCAATACACTGGCAGAAAGAGTGGAGCTAAAACTATCAGCTGTAAAATGCTTGTAGCTGTAAAAGGGTATTCCCAATTTATGAAAACGCTACACTTAAAGAAAAAATGTTCCAATCAAAAAAACTAGTAAAGAAAGCAACAGTTAAATGAAGAGAGAAGAAGAAAGATAATTATTTTATTTGCTGATCTAAACGGTCTATAAGTTTTAAATTTTTCCACAACCCAAGTGCAATTTCTGGCAGTGTAGTGTCGCTGCAGTTGTTTATAGGCCAATTATGGCCTAAATTATTCAGCAACGTTTTCTAACTAATTACAACACACTACAACAATGCCAAATTGTGGCAGTAAAAACTTCAAAACAGTTTACAATTCTTATCTGGCAAAGAGTGGCAGTAGAAGGGGCTAGTAGAGGCAGTGGGAGGGGGAGTAGTCTTAAATATCTACAGATAAGTTTAAAAATTTCTTGTCTCAGTTGGAAATGAGCTGCAGCTCGAACTGGAGATGTCAAAGTCTTGTGATGTACTTTGTTTAAAATCCACACAATTATTTATTGTGGCCGGAACGGTGGTGTTGACACTGTTAGTATCGCTGCTCTGCATTGGCATTACCATACGCTATGAAGTGGACCACGAGGTGGCCAATCCCTCGGACGTGGACTACTGGCGGGATCAGGTCTCGCCACAGCAGCAGATTTGGTACGAGGAGGCCATTGAGGAACTGCAGCAAGCGCTGAGGATTGAAGAGCAGCAGCGCAGACCCAAAAATGTTTGGATCTTTGTGGTTGATGGCATTGGAAGCGGTGAACTGGCGGCTGCAAGATTTACCCAGGCGAATAGCACGCAGAGCCATGCCCACTTTGTCTGGGATCAGTTTCCACAGCTGGCAAGGATTAAGAACAGCTGCAGCAGACGTATGCCCTGCAATGCGGTGGCTGTGGAGCGTGCGCTGTGGACGGGCTTGCCGCTCAAAGCGTTTCCCAGCTCAGCGGAAAATTGCAGCCATCGTACAGAGCTAAAAAGCCTCTTGGAGCAGGCTCAATTGGCGGGTTTCCGCACTGGATTTGTGACCAATCAGCGGCTAACTGGTGCCACGGGAGCTGCTTTGTACGCCGAGTCCAGCTGGGAGTGCGATGGTGTCATGCCACTGGGCTCCATTGAAGCGGGCTGCCAGGATGTGGCCCAGCAGCTGATCTCCAGCCCAGCGGGACAAGGAATCAATGTGCTCATGGGCGGTGGACGGCAGCTGCTTAGCGACAAAGTGCCCAAATTCAGCTGGGATCCATTGGATGAGCGCCTGTGCCGCGCCAGAACTGGACGCAATTTGCTGCGCGATTGGCGCAATCGGAAATTAAAACTGAATCCTGTCCAGCGTTTTGAGCTAGTGCAGCAGGCTCACGAGTTAAGTTCAGTGAATGCCAGCAGCTTGGACTACCTGCTGGGCGTGCTGGCCAATGGTGATCTCAGCAGCAACTCCAGGGCACCCGATCTGCAGTTAATACTCAACAAGACACTGCAGGTGCTCCAGCGCCCAGGGCCGGGGCATCTGTTGATTGTGGAGCATGTGGTGGGCAGCGAAATGGCAGCAAAGCAGCGGGAGCTACAACTATTCAACGAAACTCTGTCCCTCTTAGGGGAACAGCCAGACATGCTGGTTCTAGTGCTTCTCAGCAGTGGCAGCTACACGTCTCCCAGCTGGGATGTCAGCGGCGAAACGGAGGCGTTTAGTGACTTGGAAGAGGCATTCGAGCAGTCGGAGCAGCAGCTGCAGTTAAGGCTGCAGGAGATGTTCTCGGAGCGACTGCTGTTTGCGAAAGGTGAGTGAGTGGTTTTGACCAGTCACTTCTTATTCCTCTCTCTGTTCCCTCACTTACTCTCACTCTCTCCGGCAGGTCCCAAATCTTCGCTCTTCTCTGGTGTGCATGAGGAAACCTATTTGACTCAAGCCCTGTCCTATGCGCTGGGCCTAAATGCGTTTGGCAATCAACTGTGATTTGGTCTAACTTTAAATTGTACTTGCACTTTGATTACTTGCTTAGTCTTCTGTAAATAAAACATACTCTCAGTGGAGTCAATTCTTACGTAGCTTAAGCACGGAAAGATTTTGAACATTATTAACCAATTGCTTAAGTTACTCTGAAATCTTAAGCCCAGAACACCATGAGATATAACCTTTACCAATCTAGAGTTCTGTACTCAAGTGACTTAATATTAAGGCATTGCATTTCAATTATTTTACAGTGAAAGCTCGCTTGGCCGGACAGCCACGGTGCCAGTATTTTTGTCCGCCCAAGGGAGATGTCCGCCTAAAAGAACGGAATTTGTATGAAAGTTATGAAAGTCATGTTAAAAAAATTTTAAATTCGTCCGGCTAAGGGAGCTGTCCTCCTAAAGGAGCTGTCCGCCTAAAGCAGCTGTCCGCGAGTAGAGCTTTCACTGTACTTTATTTTCATTTTCTCTCCTCCAACTGCTCCCCTTTCCCGCTATCTCCAACTCTTTCTGTAGTCCTGTTTCTGTCGTTATCTCTGCCTCAACCTTTATAGCATTTTATTCATCTTTCTGCCACGCTTTCTAACCACAACTCTATTTTCCTTCGCTAACTTTCTTTCCACAGTACCACAGTAGCGTATACTTAATATTCATGCGCCCCGTTGCATCCCATGAAAGTGAACTTTATTGCATTTAAGGTTAATTTCAACTTTAACTATTTGATTTTATTTTTAATGAACTCTATTGAACGTTTAATCAGATTAAACACCAACAACACCGCCAACAACTGGCTCCGGAGGCGACACCGCAGCTGCCGCCGCATTAGCAGCAGCCGACGGCATGGGAAACATCCAGTTAACAGGAGGCAGCTCCAAGGCAGTTGCCGCTGCAGCGGAGGACGACGTGGAGGTGGCAGACACTCCTGCTGCTGCTGTGGAAGTGGATGCAATGCGTGGCACAGGACGCAGCACATTGTTGGCTGTGACGTTGGCGGTGGGTCATTTAACGGGCAGCGGTGGCAGCATAGTGTGTGCCACACTCGACAGCTGCCTCAGATGATTGGCGTGCACGTATTGAAAGGCCGAGGAGCGTTCCAGTTGCTGTGATAGATACAATTCACCCAGCGAGTAGAAGCGACGCTGATCAAAGGGCTGAAACGGGAATGCGCCGAATCTTTGTGGAGTGCCATAGTTTTTGGGCGTGCCTGTGGAGTAAAGTCCACAGTGCGGTGGGCGTGGCAGCACATAGCCAGCGGCATTGACATTAACTGGCGGTGGTTGCAGCTGTGCATGTTGCTGCTGCTGCAGATGTTGCTGCTGTGCATGTTGCTGCTGTGTATGTTGCTGCTGCTGCTGTGCACTGAAGAATTCCATGCTCTTAATGCTATCCAGCATTTGATGCGATGCCTGATGCTTCTTCAGATACGCATAGCTGTGTGAAGTCCAAAGAAACAGTTGCAGACAGTTGACAGCTGAGAGGAGACGCAAAACTTACCGTCGAAAGGATTTGCCGCATTGCTGGCAAGGATAAATGCCATCGCTGCCATCATCGTTAAGTGTTTTTGTTGACTCGCCGCTGTTGCCATTGGCTTCGCTGCTACCGCCGCTGCTGCTGCTCTGCCGCTTCTTGCCGCTCTGCATCTCCGATTTGGGCTTGTGCCAGCGGCGATGCGACGCCAAATTCGCCGGGCAGTTGAAGACCTGCAAACAAAGGTGTTAATAAGCTGTGGCTTAAATCAACGAATGGGTCTAGATTTGGCTTAACAATCTTATTATAAATCGAATAGCTGGTATAAAATCACAAACTACTCGCTGTTTAATAAATGACACTGGTTTAAAGGCAAATAAATATTTCTGAAATGGGTTAGTTGAATAGCAGCAGCGTTGGCTTATGGAAGCAAACAAATACAAAGTTTACTAATTTAATAAAAATGTTTAAATCAGCTAGAAGCGTTAGTGAATCTTTTAGAATTTATTTCGTTTAGACTTAAGAGCCCTGAAATTATTTTTTCTACTTTTCAGGTATATACTCTTAAAGGTAGAGTATTAAAAACATCATGAAACTCATAAATGTTTCTTAGAACCTCTGATTATTCTAATACAGTGAAAGCTCCCTTGGCCGGACAGCCAAGGTTTCAGTAATTTTGTCCGCCTAAGAGAACGGATTTTGTATGAAAATCATGCTAAAAGGGAGCTGTCCGCGAGAAGAGCTTTTACTGTAATTGTAAGTGGTGAATTATTTTAAACTTTAATATCTTCTTAAAGAAACTTGTCTTATATTTCTACGAAAATCGATTGAAAAACTTGCCAGAGACTTTATTACCTTTATTATGGATCATAACTGCTAGGCTGCTCTAGGGCCACTGCTCAGTATAATAAGGAATAATGTGTGAAACCATGAATGTACACTGTGCAGTCAAATAAAAAGATGGCTCTTAAAAAGCTTTGCCTCTTTAGACTAGAGTTGACTAGTAGAAACAATTGTAAGCTAAATGGCATTAAAAGGCTTTTATAAACTAAATTATTTAATATTTTAATGCCAATTGATAGTTCAGCTCTCTAGCGAGCTCAAAAAGGTAGAACAATCAAAAATGGTACAGAGAAGTCACAAAATACTTCAAATCAAAGTTGAAGAGGAAACAAATCTCACAGTCAGTGAGAGGTTTTTCCACATAACTCACTGAAATTCGATCAATAAATCTACTAGCTTAGGAGTATACTTTTAAAATGGATTATAGTACATAAAAAACGCTACACATAATATGTGAAATCGGTTGAGTAATTGACTTGGCTGTTGATGCTGATCAGGAATATATAAGCTATATATGGCCAGACTCGTCCTCATCTCATTTCTTCTTCCTAACACATTCCCGCACCATTTTTAAGTACATCGACTAAGAAACTGATTTCAGCTGGTGCCGAAAAGCCACTAAGATGTGAAGACAGGTGTGTGTCTGGTGTTACCTTTTCGCACTCGGAGCACTTGTACTCGATGTGCACGATGCGAGGACAGCGATGCTGGGCCAGCATGAAGGCATCATCGTAGACGGTGCGACAAAGCTGGCACAAATAATCGCCAATCTTATTATCGATGCTGGCCAAGATGGCCTTGGCCTCCTCGGTGATTTCGACCACATTGAAAGCCGGATCAATGTCACCTTTGCGCACCACTAGCTCCTCATCGTCCCGCAGCTTACGTATGATGGTACCGGAGACAGGACTAATTGTCTCCTCATCGATGGCCGAATGTTTTCTCAACTTTGTGCGCTTACGTTCCGTCTTCTGTTTGCGCAGCGCAGGCGGGGAATGGGGCGGGGCAGCGAACAGCGGGGAAGTAGACTCACTTAAATCCATGTAAACTTTTTCCGCCTGCGTGGAGTCCTCAATGGAGACAATGTCGTCGTTGGAACTGCAGTGCTTGTCATGATTCTCATTGAAGTCACGTTCGAAGAGCTTGGCCAAACCATCGACGGCCTGGTGATGCAGTGCCTCATCCTCGTAAAGCAGCTCGTGACGTTTCAGCGCCTGTGGAGCGGAAAATTCACACTGCATTCGCTGTTGGGCCAAGGCATAATTATCATCGTCATCATCGTTGCCCAAAATGTCCACAAAAACTTCCTCGTCATCGTCCTCAGCAGCGGGGGAGTGGACTTGATTGGTTAGAGGTGCAGCAGCAAAAGCTGTGCCAGCAACTTCTTCATCATCGTCTTCATCTTGCACTTGTATTGTATCATTATCATCATCATCATCAACATTATCATTATCGTTGTCATTATCGTGGTCGTTTTCGTTATCATTTTCCTCCGTGTCCGTGTAGTCATGGGAACTGACAACTGTTTCATCCTCGTCCTCGGTCAACACAATTGTCTCGTCCTCGGCATAAACGCTGCTCGTTTTGACCACACTCGATTGACTTGCCGGTATTTGCTCAAAGCCAACTTTAGTGGAGGCCACATGAAAATTACTTTTATCATAGCTCAAACCCTCATAGCCACGCAAGCCATAGCCAATTTGTGGCTGCTGCTGTTGCTGGAAGTAACTTGTGCCCAGCGGTGGTTGCATCACCAAATGCGGCAGCTGTATAACGGGAGCCACTGTGGGTACTGTGGATGCTGTGGGTACTGTGGGTACTGCTGGCATATGCGGTCGCCACAGGTAATTCTCCTCGGACATTAATCTCTGACGCTTTCGCGGTGGCGATGGCGTCGATGGTGGCGTTATTGGAACTATATTCGACGATGTACGCAGCGATAAATCCAAGGGGGACAGCAGTGAGTTGCTGCTCGTACGATGCTGACTAAATTGCGCAAATGTCTCGTTGATTGCCGGTAATGGGCGGCACTCGGCGTAGTGTAAGCTTTGTGGGTGTGGCAGCTGTGACTGGGATTGTGACGGTAACGGTGACTGTGACTGCGTTGGCAACGGCAAGTGCGACTGCGACAATTGATTCATATTCAACATTCTTAAGGCGCATCAAGGTCCAGAGACCTCACTAGTTTACGCGCTTTAATAGCCAGAAATTGTTGGCAGTATTATTTTGTTTTATTATTTAATTTAACTGAAACGCAAGATAAGAGATTAGATTGTCATTAAAAGTATTTGGAAAGTAGTTTTGTTTCTCCTACAGTCCTGCACTGTATCCTTAATTGTAATATTACTGTATTGGTTTAGAAAATCGCTTTGAAAACATCTAAGACATAGAACATATAATGAAAATAGTGTTTTAAATAATAATGCCCAATTAGGTTGGCTATAATGAGGTTGTGTAAGCGTTTCTTTTAAAAAACCCATACAATTTTTTTTTTGTAAAATAAATTGTCATAGTTGTGATGAACACATAAAATTTATTAAATATATTTGTTATACAATATTTCAACTATTTTTAGTAATTCAACAAATTTTTATTTATTCCTTTAGTTTAAGATTTATTTTATTTATTCACTAAAGTTATGTATGTATGAAAACCTATGTCTAGTTTTAACAAAAAAAGTGTTAGCTTTCGATATTATTTTAAAATGGCAAGAATATATGTGTAGAAAACTTTTAGTTAGCATGTTAAAATAGCACTTAAAATTTTTAAAATTTTACAGGAATTTTTAGAAACCGCTTCATTTATTACATTGCAAACTAAACTAAATTCGTTTAATAGGCTCATCATAACACGCATTGAATTATCTAAATCATCTTAATAAACTTCCAACTTCCAACTTTTTTAAAAGCTTTAAAGTGTTCTTAACCATACAAATGTTAATTATTTTTTTCAGTTTAGTCTGTTTGTAAATTAGCCAAATACCATTGTTATTACGCAGTACCCAAGACTATGCAACATTTATCTCCAAGAAATAACACGACTTTTTAAACACAACTTTTTTATTTATTTTATTTTCAGTACGAAACACACACTTTCACAATGTCCGTTTATATTTTTTTCAAATTTGTTTTTGTAACTTTATGGAAAATAATTTGAATTTGAAGAAATTTGGCATTTGAATAATTCAAAACGCTTTGGAAATTACTTTGCTTAAGCAGCTTTCGGCCTTTGGGAAATGCAAAAGGTTTTCACTTGGAAAACACGCGCGTAGACGAAAAGAATTTCTGATTTACCGTTACACGCAACGTTCCTGTTGCCTTCGTCGAGCTGAACTGAACGAACGGAGCTGAGAGTTGAGAGCTCAAAGAACAGAGAACTGAGAACTTTGCCGTGTCACCTGTCGCAATGCCAACAAAATTGGGTTTGAATGCGAAGCCAATGAAAGCCAGCACAATTCTGAGCAGGAGTGAGCCACCCCCCACCAAACCAGCAGTCCAACAGCCCAACAGCTCAGCAGCCTCTACAGTGAGCCACCCCAATGCTGAGTGGAGTGAGTTATTGGCATCTGACTGACTACAGTTCGAGGTTCTCGCTCGCACATTGCTGTGGAATCCTCCCAAGCGTCAGCATTGGATTCGCTCTCCGTCGCATTGCGGAACTTTTGAATACCCAGCAACCCCCACTCCTCTCCCTCGCTGTCCTCTCTTGCTCTCCCGTCGACTGTCATTGACACCCACACACTGTAAAGCGCATGCGCTGACACGCCTACAGCTAAAGCATTGCTTGGCAGCGTCGTTCAGTTTGTTGGCAGTTTCAGGCGACAGGGGGCGCTGCAAGCTGTCGTCATCTGTTGCGTCGCAACGCTCATTGGGCGCTGTAACATTGGGCTAACGCCTATGCCACGCCCATTGAGCTAAAGGATTTGTCGCAGCACGGAATGGAATGTCATTGAATTGCAAATGAAGAATTTCAATGCAATGCATTGGAGTTTCGTTCGCTTACGTATAGCGAGCGGAAGAGTGGAAAGAGGAGACGAAGAGGAGAGCCAACAGCGAGAAGCAGCAGCAGCGCAGAGTTACAGTTATTGAAAGTCAGAGGCGGAGGTCTAAGCTGGGAGTGGGAGACTGATGGGGGCTGCTGCTGCAGCTTTTTCCCATTTTTCCTCATTGTGTAGACATTTTAAGAACCGAAGGATTCTCTTTTTTGCGTGCGGTTTTCTTTTTGAGCATTATTAATGTCATATTCGGGTATTTAAAACTGTTGAGGGTTACAGTTGGATTTTAAATTACCTAAAATAAATATTTAAGGCATTGACAACAGTTTGGCTTTAACTGCTAACAAATCAATAATATTACAAAACTCTTAATTGGTTTTTAAACCCATTTAAAATAACTTAATAAATAATTTTTTAGCTGCACAAAAGTTGGTATTAAATTATAAAGAAAATAAAATAGTTGGGCAATCATTAATTTTATAGATTAAATTGATTTTAGTAGCAGATGTTTGTAGTTTTGTAGAAATCAAGTTGAGCTGCCTTAACTTAAATTTTTAATTAAATATAAGTTGATCATAAAAAAAAATAAAACCAAAGTTTTGAATTTGCACATAACAAATATTTATAAAATATATTTTTTTGTATTTATATTCTGCTTTAACTTTCATCTGCCTTGCAATCAAAAAATTTGTTAAAAAATGCAATTAATAATTGTCAAGCAGTCGAAGCCTACGCCGACGTCAACTGCGCCGACGCTGCGCGGTGGGCAGCAAAGCACAAGGACGCCTAATAAACAGGAATGTAATTATGAAATTTTTTCCTTTGCTTGCAGAGTTAACCAAGTTAAGGCTGGAAAAAAGCTGGCAACAAAAGTTGACCATTAAGTTATTAGACTCCTCAGTTTATTTCGAAGACATAACTTTAGCTATCTATCTCTCTCACCCTGCACTGCCCATCTCGCTTTAGTGCTACCTGTGGCAGTAAATAAAAAATTTCATTTTGCGGTTTTCTTTAGCGCCAACTAATTGTCGACTTGTCGGAGGAAAAGTCGGTGGGAAAAGTTGAAGAAAAGCCAAGGCTTTTGTTGCTGTCTGTTATTGATAGCCCCGTTAGTTGGCTCTGCTGCTGACACTTGTGTAACACTGTAATTAGCCCTGTTAACAACAGCAGTCAAACACTCATTTGCATACCTTAAGCGTTGTCGAACAAACATTTTTGTTGGCCTAATTGTTCTGTAGCTGTTTTGGCCGTGTTGCTCTCTGCACATGCTCAAGTGTCAAATTACACGCCGAGCAATCAAAACCACAACATCAGTTTATCTCTGCCTCTCCTTCTCTCCCTCACCTTCTCTCTCATTCACCCTGTTTAAAATTTGTTTTGCACCCTCACCTCAGACGAGGGTTGCTTAGTTCACTTGCGGTTTTAGTATCTGTTTACTTTTGAGGGTTGAGTAATGGACTCTTAATTAGGATCATATGAGATTTCGATATCTCCGGAAAAGTATTTACGATATGTTTATTTTGTCGGGGGGATGCAACAGTTTCCAGAAGTGCAATGAGGCAAGTGCTGAGCACATTAAGTTTGTGTTGATTAAGATCTTTGGGATTGGCTTCATTTGATTGCAAATCATTGGCAAATTCTTAGTTATTTTCTGAATCTAAGAAGTGAGAAAGGATACTGTAAAAGACCCTGTACTCACTCTATACAAATAGGTAATTTTTGAACGATTTGCCCTATTGGAGCTATAGGATGTAGTTGTCCGATACGGATCAAACTGGGTAGGAGTAGTTATATTGGTACCATACCATAGTCTCTGAGATCTAGTTGTTCATAATCGCCTGTTCTGCTGATCAAGAATAAAGTACGCGGTCTAAAAAACCTGATATTTTTTAAATAAATAATAATTAAATTTATGCTTAAATAAATCCACATACATCTTGATGATCTTTTCGTTAACTGCCCGTCATTAAAGCTACTGATTCCATCTCCAAAAGCTGTCGCCATACTTCCGCACATTAGAAACTTCCTGTGGGTTACACTGAGTACAAAACGATATGGCCCCAATGGACGTAACGTCACGTCGTTGGCATTTTCCATTTGGTCACGTTGATGACCTTTAATGGAGCTGCCCCTAGGCAAAGCAGCAGAAGCAGGAGAATTATGAGTAGAGTTACTAGGTACACAGTTAATTGTTGTGGGCATATTTTGTATGCTGGTTTTCTTTGGGGGCTAGTTTTAATTAGAGCTGCATGAAAGTATGCCCGAGGCCTATCGACGTATGCAATTCTTATGCAAATGCGTTTAATTACAAAACTGTGAAACTGAATTACGCAACATTGCGTTATTTTAGTGTATTACTTGTGCTGCAAACTTCCAGCTCCTTTTGAGTTCGTGTCTTTAATTGCTCAACTCAACGCCTTTTTAATTACCAAAAGCTGCAGCAGAGCGGCTAAGAAACACTGGCAAACTGTCGCCAGTCAGGCAGCGCAGTGGAAAGCAATTTCCATTCAAGTTTTTCATTTTCATTTTGATGCTCTTCAAATTGAATTTCAAACAGCCTTTGTTTTATAAGAAGCGAACAAAATCAATTTTGATTGATTCAATTTAGTCGCATATGATAGCATGTCAGACAAAGACAAAGTGTGGTAAAAGGGGCTGACAAATACCCTGTAGAATAGGCTTTTTTTTTAAAAGAATGTTAAGTAAGTTTAATAACAATTTGTTACAGTTTTGGGATCAGTTCTTTTAACAGTTGTTTACTGAATAAGTGTACTTCCTACAGTTTTCATACATTTTCTATTCTATTTTTTTAAACACTCACAAATCTCTCCTTTAAAGCTCACATATGTGAGTGTGTTAGTGACATCACATACTCGAAAGTAATTGAGCTTTCACTGCGAATAAAGCGTTAGTAAATTGGCCAGTTCTTCTGGGCTATAAACTGTTAGCTGCCTGTTGTATTGCCAAGTGCTACTATGCCAAATGTTTAGACCAAGGAAACTGTGAACGTTCCCTCGAGTTGAGGCTAATAGGAAATGTTTATAGATAAAAAGGCGACAAATTGAATTTGCAAAGGTCACACATAAGTGCGACACTTGATAGCAGGCATTTCCACTTCACATGGAGGATTTTCCGGCAATTCCTTGGACTCGCAAGACTTGCAGGAATTCGCAGCTCACTGGGATTTTCTATTTTTTTCCATTTGAATTTCCATTTGCTCTTTATACTCACATTATTATTATGCTTTTTTTCGTCTCAGCGCAAATTGAATTTGCAAAATGATTTTATTGTGTGTAAAAGAAGTCTTAAAATCAGGGTGCGACCTCTGGCCACCCCTTTTTGCAGAATGGGAAATAGAGTGGTAGTGGGAGTGGTAGGGGGAGAGTAAAAAAGCTAAGGTAAACCGCATTAGGGATTTTAATTAACTGTGAAAATGGTTGTGATATCCATTAAAGTATCAGCTTACACAGCAACTAAATAGGTTGGAAAGGTTTTAGTGGCTTAGAGCACAAGAGAAACACTGGCAAATAAATATATTTATAGCATTTATGAGTTTTGTGTAACAAGTAAGAACAGCGTGTCTTTTTAAACAGTGGAGTTAAAGAAATTAATCAAATGTATTTAATTGTTTTTAACATTGAAAATTGTAGATAAATTATGGACTGAAGTTGGCTTGGAAAAGAAAATATTTATAATTTTTATTAATCAAATAAGAAGTTTTCAGTTTGATCAATCTTGAACATTAGTCGAGTCGATATAGCCATGTCTGTCTGTCTATCAGTCTGTTTCTTTGCAAACTTGTATCTCAGTTTGAAAACTATGTAGGGATGTGTGATGTGTTATCTCTGCACGCAGTTCATATGTTAAAACCAACCAGATCGGTTGACTATATCATAAAGCTGCCAGAGGAACAATTGGTTAATAATGTTGGCAATGTTTGTTATGAAAATTTCAACCAAATTCATGTAATGCAAAGTGTATCATATAAAGCCCATCATACCCTACATGTTGACTTATTTTTATGCAAATCGGACTACTATATCATATAAAATTCAAAATAAAAAAAATTATTTATGTCCCAAAAATTTAATATTCACTTAAAAATTAGTCTATTTGTAGTATTTTTGTTAAAAATAAGTACATTAGATACAAAAACAAATTTAATCAAATAAATTACTTTTTACTAAACAGTTAGTCGTCCGAGTGGGATAATCATAGACAATTATTGTGCTGGAAAATACCATACAGGGTTGAAAAACTGTGGAGAACTTTGAGAGATTATCTACATAATATAGCTCGCATGATTTGCTTGGCTTCACTTATTGATTACCCATTGAGCATATTGTTTTTCTATTAATTATAGACAAATGACATAGGAAAATTTGCGGTAACAATGCGCACATATGGCTTCAACGGGGGAAAACACATGCCGCAAAGGTCCCGCGGGAGAAGGAAAATGCAAGCCGAAGACATGGAAGAAGGAAAAGCGAACAAACATGCGATAGACAAAGATAATCACAATAATCGGACGCTGCACTCGAACGCTTTAAGCGATTTTCAATATTGCGTCAGGGGAAAAGCGTTTCGTGTATGACGCACAATGGAAAATTAAATGCGGAAAACTCAGCCAAAAAAAAAAATGAAAAAAGGAAAAAGAATGTTAAAGAAAATAAAGGTAACAATCCGCTTACAGGGCAGGCAGGACAGCAAGGACAACGGGGGGTGACTTGACCTACGAGGGCAGCACTCACAGTTTGCTCTGCTTGCTGTAATTACGTGTCCTTTGTCAAGCATTTACACACACATGTGTGTGTCACTCACACCCACTACACCTACCCCTACCCAACACACTCCATTGCTTTACTTGAAATATATTTTTGCGGTCACCTGCATTGCAAATACTTTGGGTGTATCCCCATTGACCTCGGCAATCTCCATATAATACTTATAGCTACCCGGCAGCATATTCTCTGGATATACATTATCCGCCACATTGACGTTAGCCAACGTATAGTTGCCCACTCGTATGGGACATACAACTACATCACTAATGTCCATGCTCTTCTTGAAAAAGGATCGCAGAAAAAAGTTCTCCTTGTACTCAGTTAACCAGCCACAAAAGTCCATTCGTTTCATCTCAAAGATGCGCTTGAAATCCTCTTCACCCTCGAACTTGGCACGCATATTCAAATTCATTACCAGATTATTGCTTCTCAGCTCCCGTATAACTTGCACATGCAAATCAAACTGTTTGAAATCATCGTGTATGCGAGTGGTTACATATGAATACTTGCGCTCTCCGTGGCTCTTAACGCGTTCTATTTTGATAGTGGGCTAGAATGGAGTGTTTCAAAATTAAGTTGATAAAAGTTTTGCAGATAATTACTATGCGCTTCGAGCTATCTACATCCTCCAGCGATGAGTCCAAGCAGTTTTGGTAGCGCAACTGGATCAAAAAACACAGAACTAACAGCGTTTTCATTTTAAAGTGATTTAAAGTATTAAACATTTTAGTGTAAGTCTGACAAAAATTGTTTGTTATGGACTGTTGCATGTATTAAATGCTCACTTTATTTAATTAAGTTCATTTGGGTTGTTTTT
The DNA here is from genome assembly GCA_020829145.1 of Drosophila nigrodunni. NCBI lineage: Eukaryota > Metazoa > Arthropoda > Insecta > Diptera > Drosophilidae > Drosophila > Drosophila nigrodunni. The sequence goes on from JACVCZ010000001.1 coordinate 28,027,023, forward strand.
GAAATGTTTAGTCATAATGTGGTTGTTTACAAGCTGTGTTCAAACTTTATATCGAACTGTTGGAAACTAGAAAAGTTTTGAAACTGAAATATTTTTTTTTAATTTAAAGCCAGATTTTCTTACCTTAATTTCAAGTTTTTCAGGCATAACTAATTTTAAACTTTAAAATCTTTCTAAGCACATTAAAAACCATTTCTTTCTACCAGTCCTGCATTTAAACCATTAAGTTTGGCATTATAGTTTGTAGCCAATTTGTAAACTACATGTACTTGTATTGCAAAATGTCACCAACTTAGTCGACGACTCAATTAGTTAACCGACGGATATGTGCTCAATCAAGGCTCATTCATTAGCCCCAGCAACTAAGCTATATAGTAGTTTACTATATAGCCAGTTTACGCGATATTCGTAGTGAAAAAAGCTCAAGTCTGTGAGGAAGGTCTAAAGTGTTGAAAAGCCAATTAGCGTTGCTTTGCCAAATGACAGGAAGGAAGCCATAACCACAGCTGGAAAAGGCAAAAGAGGCGCAACCACAGCAAAAACAACAGCAGTAGCTGCCGTAGTGGCAGCTGCGCTAACATAAAAAAAAGGCTAAAATGTTTTTGATAAGCAAAAACTAGCTATAAATAGGCTGAAGTTGTTGGTAGGCGCTGATTTGGTTTAACTCCAAAGCTTGAAAAAAGCTAAAATGCCAGCACTGTTAGCCAACAAAGCCTCCTTGGCAGCGTGGGTGAAATGTGCGTGTAAATGTGGAAAATGGCAAATGATTTTGCGTTGAAAAGTTGCAAATTTATGGAATAAACCGCACGCGGCTTGAACACCTGAGTGAAAGAAAGACGCAATCAAGCTGTCAATAAATCAGTCAGTTCATCAGTCAGTCAAGCAGTGTGTGTGTGTGTGTGCTGTGTATGTGTGTGTTTTAACAGGTGTTGCGTAATTTTCTGCGTCATTTAATTAAGCCGATTCAGTGCAGCTCGTTGAGCTAGCGGGTGTCTCTGTGTGTGTGTGGCAAGCAGGTGTGTGTGTGTGTGTCGCTTGTGTGGCAGCTGGCTTAGGCGGCTTATGTGTGGGCGCTATATAGCATGGTAATTAACTCACATGTTCACTTCCATTATTCATAATGTTTGCCTTAATTGTTTATTCATAATGGCTAATAGTGTTTTCAGTTGGCTTAAAGGTTAGCTTCTTAGTTGCTATTAATTGGCATAAACAAATGCTCAAAGTGCGGAAGGGAGATCAACATTGATACAATGTTTGGTTTATGTGGCGCTTAATATTAATCACAAATTTGTGCTTAATTGGAACTGGCCTTCTTGACCCTCGTGTCGGCCAAAAAGCAGGCAATCTCCTGATCATCATTCTCGGCATCATGCAGCGTCACCTGTAGACGTGTGGGCACCTCTGGCTGATTGCTGGCCACTGGCAGCAGCAGTTTATAGATCACATCCTCGCCAGCATCGAGTGGACAGTAGGCGCCGAGCAGCAGATTTCCGCAGACATCACTTCTCTTGGCGTCCAATTCATAGGGTATGGTCACCCCCAGTGAGGTCAGGTGCACCTTGGCTCTCAGCTGACGCATTGAGTTACGTGCTAAAATAATTAATCAAACTGATTAGTCAATAAATTGGTTTAGTTTTAGTTGTTGTGAACTTACTGGCTACAAATTGTATGGCGATTTTGGACTCCAGGCCCTTCCATAAATCACAGGGCAGCTCATCGCAGTTGTCCATTTGCACCTTCAATGGCAGTGGTGTGTTTCCATTGGCACCTGTTTATTTAAAAGGTTTGAATTAGTTAAACATCTGACGAGGGTTTCCCCAAGATTTACTCACATTGTCTGACTGGAGTCACGCCCAACGTCAAATTGCAGTTGAGTGCAAAGATCAGGGCAAAAATCACACACAATTTATTAAGTTTAATTGACATTTTGTTGTTTTGTTGTTTGTTTAGTAGTTAGTGGCAACTGTTTGCTTCAGTAGCTGATTGATTTGTATTTTGGTTCAACAACAATCGTTGCCTTTTATACTTTTGTGGTTCAATTGCACTCGCAATCGAATCTAATCGCTGCCTTTGGACACCCATTTCTTTTATTACCCTAACGGCTTATGTTAGCCTTATCTGTTGCCAAAATAATTTGGCTTGTACTCTATTCCGTCGTCAATATTTGGGCTAATCAAAGTTTGGGCTATAACGACAAATTTGACTAAAATTTATAGAAATTGCTATTGTATAATTAGTTTGCATATCAAGCGGTAAAATAACAACAAATTAAATTTGTTTAAAATATTAAAAGATACTTAATTGTTTATATAAGCGATCAGAGCTTTTTTATATTTACTCAAATTTAAAATAGCAAAAAATAAGTAGTACTTTTTTAATGATTGATTTTGTATATTTACTCAGCAACTAAATGGGAAAAAGTCAATCTAAAACACCAATTACAAGTAACAATTTGGCATTCTGCCTTTAAGAAAAATTGTTTATAAAAGTCCATACTCAAATTTAACTTATGTTGTAAAAAAAAATCAGGGATTTGTCAAATTTGACATCGTTAAGAAATAATTTTTGTTACGATTATATTTTTGCTCTAAAATAGTAGTTTTATCTGAAGTACTGGCTCCATAAGTACTTGCTAACGATAGCAGATATAATTTGATAGTAATTGACTCAAAAAGATAATATTCAAAAATACTTGTGTTTTTCGAAGTCATAAAATTAGTGCTGGCATTAGTCATAGTCAAAGACGTATTAGTCATACCAATAAACAAAAAGTAAATTAAGTACTCTTAAAGATACCACTTCAATTAAGATTGTTTGTGGAGTAGATTGACACGAGTAGTTTGACAAGCGAATTATTACACGTGGGAAAAAGTTGAGTTATGTGTACTCTTTACAATAAAGTCAAGTATATCAATTAAGTAATGTTAGTAAACAAAAAGTTTTAGTAGTAGTAGTAGTAGTAGTAGAAGTAGTAGTAGTTGAAGTAGTAGTAATAGTAGTAGTTGTAGTATAAGTAGTAGAAGTTAAAACTTCGGTTCATATAATTTTGTCAGCAGCGTGAGTTGACAGTATTATAAAAGTCCCTGCAAGGACTACTTAAGTAGAGACAGAAATACTACTAATAGTAGCAAAAATAGTAGTATCTCTATTAAAAACTCATCTTCTTTAGCTAAAACTGTTTCATAAATTCGTTTAATAATTTCTGCTGCTAATTATATCAAATTGGAACACCTGCTCTACGTTAAGTGGCTTTCACAGTGCTGCTAAACCCAAAACAAGCGCATACAGATAGTAGTAGGTGCAAACGAACTCAGCTGCTACGTTTCCGATTGGTTGGTGAACCCAAAAACAGGTGTTAGGACTGCTGTCGGGGTTCTTTGGGTGCACAGGCACTGGATGTTTTGAAGCTTATCAGCAATGCGTGATAATAAAGTGGGGAAACGATTGCCAATGATTTCAATTGGCCTAGTGACAAAAATACCAACAATTGCATTGCATACTTTTGGGCAAATGTTTAAACAGTTCTTAAGAGAACAACCACTGTGCACAGTGTGTTTGAACTTGCTCTCGATGCCACATTAACGTCAATTTATATGCATAGCCAATTTGAAACAAGTTTTATACAATTTCTTACACCCACTTGACTTTACAAGAGCAACAACAGCCAGAGCTGCTGCTGTAACAACAACAATATTGTTAAGGGTTCACCCCTTGGTTTCCTTTTTCTTTCCAACAGCAGCCACTTGTGGCAAAAATTTCATCAATATTTTCAGATTTTCATATTTTGTATGTGTGATAAATTTCAACTGTTTTATATGCAAATTAGCAACGCGATTTTCCACAGATTGCAACTAAGTTGATTTACTTGTCTTCCCAAAAAATTGTTTTTTAAATGTTTATGTCTAGCTTATTAAAATGCCTAAATGATTGCCCTGCTCGACCCAGTGGATGTTTTGAGGACTCAAGTGCTTGGACAATTACTGCAATTTGCATTTTCTTAATTAGTTTGCCAGTCAATGAAGATTTAATAATATTTTTCCAATTGACTTGCTTGAGGGCTAAGAATTTTGAAGGGTTTAAGGATTATATGAGGTTCAAATTGCCGTACAGTTAAACAGAATTTTAAAGTCATATTCAGAAGCTTTTTATACTTAATCGCTTAGCATTTAATATTTTTGTTAACTCAAGCAACTAGTGCCTATTGACATGAAAAAAAAATGCCATTGAAAATGTTCTTCAGCCACTTGGTCTATAATTTAGCCATCAAGTTTACAAACATTCAAGGACTTTTTCAAGGAATTAGAACCAGCTGGTGATGTAAAATTTTTAAATTCCTTGAAAATGCAGTGCCACTTACGCTTCAAGGAAACAATTGGACAGCGTAGAGTGCGATGTGTGGTCTTAGCTAGTTAAACACCCAAATTAAGTGCTCTTTCCACAAATACAAGCAGAAATCACAAAGTAAAATCTTAATTGTGTGTACGAAGTTCGACATATTTATGCAAATAAAGCAAAACCTTTCGCAGGCTGGCAACAAGAAAATATTTATGCATATTCCAGTGAGTTTGGCTAGAGGAGGAAGGTAGAACGCAGTCGATTGAATGCCAACACGTGAGCAAAAATTGCTCGACAGCAGAGAACTTGTCGTAACGCATGTTTCTCTTGATTTCGGGAAACATGAGTTTTGCATTCATTTAATTACAGCACAGGTAAGGGGGGAAAGGGACTCAGGCAAAGCTGACCAAATTAATTAGAGCTCTTGGCTCTTGGCTCTTGGCTAAGGAAAGGTAAAAAAGAAAATGTAATAATTTTTGCATGACAGCGTATGCAAATTGCCGAAACAATCTAGAAATTGTACACATATCAAAGTGTTCGACAAGGCGGAAAAATACGCACAGTTTGGTCAGCCAGGTGAAAATTGCCAACGAAAGCAAACTCAAGGGCAGTTGGTCAGCTAAGAAAAAGCCACAGGGAAAAGCGTTAGTTTATTAAAACACAAACAGTTGAATGCACTCTCAGAAAAAAACTATTACTGAAATCTACCCCAGTGTAGTGCTGAAAGTAACCCTTCAGCACTGCTCACCTGTTGATAACAGGGTATCCTTTGTGTCGAGACAGTTGCGACACAATTAGGCGTGACATACGAAAATTCCTATATTAATTGACAACACACGACCAATGTCATCAAATATGCTTGTAAACTTTTAATGAAAAATTAACAACACGAAAATCAAATTTTCGTCTAATTGAGACAACAATGTTGGCTATTAAATTACGTGTGGAAACAGACGTCAGACGACAGAAGTCGGATATTTGGAAATGCCTTGGACAGCAGCGATTGGCGTCGATTGAGCCAACTGTCTGTCTGTTTGTCTGTCGACTATTGGCTGGCCAACTTCGTTTGGGATCAGAGGTCAGGGCAGTCAGTGACGCGGCTAGGGTTCAAACTGGTCTGTGTGACAAATTGCTGGGCTCTGACGGCGGCATTTTTGTTGTCAGCTTTCAATTGACAAATTAATTGCGTTTTTGTTTCCAAAACAGAGCGCTTCATTTTGGCTTTAATTGCCATATCTTCATGTTGATTTTCTTACAATTACTCTAGTTATTTAATAAATATTCAATTAAGTACATTTAAAATATGTTGCTGATTTTGTTACTTAATCAGTTACAATTCAAAACCATTTATATTTTAAAAGTGGCTTATTTTTATTTTATTATACATAAGAGTTGAATTACGCCACTTTTATGTGAAAATTTGGTCGTTATTTTCAATTTTGCCAAAATCAAAAGACAACAAAAAACAAGAAAATACGGTTATCTTCGGCTTGCCGAAGATTAAATACCCTTGCAGTCATGAACATTGAATTAATTTGGTTTTTTAGCCAATTATTTCTATGGTAGTACGGCGTACTAAGCATTTTCAACTGATTGTCCCTATCGGAGCTATATGATATAGTGGTCCGATCGTTGAAATCGTTCAATAGACACCGAAAATGTTCATACTAAGCATTTTCAACCGATTGTTCCTATGGGAGCTATATGATATAGTGGTCCGATCTGGATTTTTACATATGAACTGCGTGCAGAGAGAATACAGGCCTGTACCAAATTTCATTAAGATAGCTTTAAAACTGAGAGACTAGTTCGCATAGAAACAGACGGACAGACGGACATCGCTATATCGACTAGGCTGTTGATGCTGATCAAGAATATATATACTTTATGTGGTCGGAAACGCTTCCTTCAATGCGTTACAAACTTCGTGACAAAAACAATATACCCTCTGCAAGGGTATAATAAATATAGTAACTATGTGTTACTATCTGTTTAATTGAGATCTTTTCAACAAAGTACATTAAATTTCCATAAAATTAATGTTACTGTTATCGCACTTCGTAGATTTCTCGGTATATTAACAAATAATCAGGAATAATCTATTTCGGTCCTTCACAGGCGGATCGGTTTAGTCAGTTTTTAGTGTGTCTACCAGTCGGATGGCGATGTTGGTTCCGTTAACAGTTATAATGCTCTTCAGTGCAGCAATTTCGGGCTCTATTACAAGGTTTACAAATCTAAAGTGTCTCGTTTTGGATCCAACGTATCTCTCTTATGCCCAATGTGATTTAAAAATTATTGGCCGTGGCATAGTTGCCTTAAATGTACAAACAAAAATATTAAAAGGACCTGTAACAAATGCCAAAGTATATATAAACCTTTTTTTTTTTAAATTATTTACTTATTAAAAATTTTTTTTTTTTTTTTTGTTCAGATAAATCTCAGTCTTTGGCGAAAATATAGTGGATTTCGTCCTTTTATGTACAATACAACCTTCGATTTTTTGCAAGTTCGTAAGTCAAACAGATAAGAAATTATCGTTTGAAAGTATAATTTTAGACTCCATTATCGAAAACTCGAATCTTAATCATTCGTGCCCATATGATGTAAGTAAAGTTTCTTTAAATTACTTCAAGTATTTAATGGGTTATTTATTTCAGACTGAAGTATATGTTAAAAACATGGTATTGAAGGACAAGTATTTTAAATATTTCCCGGTACCTTCAGGAGAATACCAATTCCAGATAATGATAGAAACCGACCAGAAGCGGAGAACCAAAGTAATGGTTAATATTTTGCGAGATGAGGGCTTAATGGGAAGTTAAAAAAGTATAACTATAACACTAATGTTTATTTAATTGTTTTAAATCAACAACAAACAAAAACGCAGTTGTGAAAAATGTTAACATTACTACTAAAACTAAAGCAGGTTAATTATAAAAATGTGTAACTCTCAAAGGTTATTGAATATTTAACACAGAAACGTTTCTACGTTATTCAAAATATATTTAATCTGACAAAATTAAATTACTTTTGAAAAAAAGCAAGATTTATAGCTTACGTAGTTTTGAGAAAGAAAAGCTAAAAAGCCAACACTGGTTATTACAATTTCTTTTAGTGCACAAAAGTATGCTACAGTTTTTAGAAAATTTTAGCAATCTTTCACTTTAAATATGTGTTCTTTTGGAATGTCCAGCGAATTGTACTAATTTTCGAGTACATTAATATTACCATTAGCTTAACACTCAAGCGATCTCACTTTTATTGTAATTAACTCATTAATTGTACCGAATTCGATACATTTTTTTCTGTTGGCTGTAGTTAGTCTATTTGAAGTGATTGTAACACGTGGATGATGATGTGGATTCCGTTGACACTTGTAGTGCTTTTCAGTGGAGCAACTTCGGGCATTTCAACTCGGTTTACAAATCTAAAGTGTGTGGTTTTGGATCTCCTATTCTCAGTGTGATTTAAAAATTCTTGACCGTGGTGTCGTTGGCTTAAATATTCGAGCAAAACTATTAAATAAACCCATAACTAGTGGCAAAATATATACATTTTTTATTCATTACGAATCAAAGTTACCTTCAAGTTTTTTTTTCTTTCTATATTTTAGGTTAATCTTAGCCTTTGGCGTAAATATAATGGATTTCGACCATTCATGTACAATATAACGTTCGACTTTTGCAAGGCCATGAGTAATACCGCTTACAAATTAACGTTTCTAAAAATATTTTTTGATAGCATAACTGAAAACTCAAATATTAATCATACTTGCCCATATAAAGTAAGTAAAGTACTTTAAATTTCTATTATTCATTAAATATTGTATTCATTTCAGGATGAATTTATTGTTAAAAACATGGTAATAAAGGAAAAATATTTTCAATATTTCCCATTCCTTCTGGAGAGTATGAAGAGTTAAAGAAATTTTACTTGCAAGTCGATTCCAATCGATTTCAATCCAGTATAAAATACAATCGAAACACTCAAGTTTATACAATTTTTTTATATTAATATTAACATGATTAATTTCAAAATAAAATTGAATAATAAAAGCTGAAGCACCCAGAAGTAATCCAAAATCAAAAATTCGTTTACTAACTTTTGTTGTATTTTACAGAGCACATTTATTCGTCTAAGACTTTAACTGTTCATTTTCAGTAGTTTGCTTAGAATAATATTTGCTACAATCAAAATCAATCATTTCACTACAGTCTCAAATTTTCAAAAGTAAATTTTAATGCCGAAAAGTTTGCTATTAATTTTAAAATAAATAATTTAAATGAACGAAAATAGTTTACATTAAGCAGTATTATATTCATTAGTATGGTAAATACTGTAATTATTTGATACAATCAGTCAAACATATTTATTTTTTTAAACGTTTATATTTCGATTCGCTTTAGTTGATTGGTTTTTATTAGCATTTGAACTGTGATGATGGGGTTTACTGCGCTCGCACTTATAGCACTGTTCATTGGAACAGTTTCAGGCTCTTTTACTCGTTTTACAAATTTAAAGTGTGAGGAATGGATCCATCATTTTGCACCTTTACACAATGTAATCTTAAAGTTGTGGGTCGCGGGAAGGTTGCTTTAAATGTAGATGTAAAGCTGCTAAAAGGCGTAACAAATGGCAAAGTATGGTAAATAAATAATAGAATTAAAACTCTTCTAATTATAGTATTACAAATTTCAGGCAAATCTTAGTTTTTGGCGTAAATATAATGGATATCGTCCTTATTTGTTCAATAGGACATTCGATTTTTGCAAGTTTATGAGTCAACGCAACAACAAATTATCATATGAAAAAATATTTTTAGACGGAATATACGAAAGCTCAAATATAAATCATTCCTGTCCTTATACGGTAAGTAGTAAAATATTTAAAATTATTAAATAAAGTTTTTGTTTTCAATATTGATTTCAGGACAATATGAAAGTACTGAACCTTTTGCTTGAGGAAAAACATTTCCAATATTTTCCTTTACCTTCTGGAGAATATCAATACCGATTAATCGGGATATCCGACAACGAGACCAAAATCAAACTTGTTGTAACTCTTTTGCGAGATGAAGGTTTAATGAAAAATTGAATTAAATATTGCAGAAAACTTTATAAAAATAGCTCCTTAAGAATACAGCTATCAGTTGACTAAAATGTATACTTCAAATGAGCAAATACTATAATTTCTATAAAAAATATTCCAGCTCGTTGCCTGCGTCAGATGTATTATTCAAGCAAACACTTATCTCTTAAACAACTGTTAAATCTTTTCCCAGCTGATATGTTAATCCCAAGAACACAAAGAAAACTGTCGCCATATTAAAGATAACAAAAAATGGCAAGCTGACAACCCTGGCCGAGTATTATTGATTTCAAAAGGCACACACACAAAATAAGCCCGTGCAAAAAGAGCCAATAAATACATTTGGGAATATGCAAAAAAAAAAAAGGAGGGAGAGCAAAAGAATAAACTGAAAATGTATTTGAAGAAAAGTGCAAACGGAAATGGGGTAAGTAATTCGCTCTGTAAAAGTATGCCGTCTCCGATATGGAATCCCAGCTCTCTCAGTGCTCAGATTTTCCGGTTCAGATAATTGCATTGGATGGCACTGTAAATAGAATATCGTGAGCTAAAAATCAATGCGAGCACAAATGATATTAATCAAATATTGCGGTGGTTCCATTGCCAAAAATAAGAAGCTAAAAGCCTTCAAGGTGATATAGGTGTGTCTGCATATGTGTGTGTGGCAAAATTTTGTATAGGATTTTGTCATTGCTTTGACATACGACATATCAAATAATGCCACAACAATTACAACAGTGCAGCCAGTGACAAGGGAAGGCAGAGTGGGCGGTTGCGGGGCATGGGCGTGGTGTGGGTGGTGTGTTCAAGCTGAGCGATTTCAAAAGCATGTAGGCGGAAATCTCATGCTGCGCTGCCCACATGTCAAGCTCGTTACGAGGGTCGCTACTAAAGTGCTAGCACGTAAACTGTCTACGCCTCTCATTTGTGACCAAGTTTCTGCACACCCCTCGCACACTCAACTTTTCTGCGGCCAAATTATATTTATCAGCTTACTTTTAGTCTCGTTTCTTCTTTGGCAGCATTTTCCTTTTTGAAGTTTCATTGACAATGGTTTTGCACTGTAGTTCTGGCTTAGTTACCCTAACAGAGGGCAGCTTAAATATGTGCAACGGAGTGTATGTAGATATATATTATATTAATAAAATATATATTTAAACCAACAGTTAGTGTATTTAATAGTCAGTTTTCTTAACAAATATTATTCGTCGATAGTTTACTTTTTGTCTGTTGAGGGATTTATTTCGCTTTGGCTTTGTACTTCCTGATGTCATGTGAAAACACTTGCAGCTTGGCAAATAATTTTGAAAAACAAAAATAAGAAAAACACGTGAGTACAACTTTAGTAAGCAACACAACTCAACAAAGAGAATTTTATATGATTTATGGGCTTTCCAGTTTTAAAACATATATGTATACATTTTTATAACTGCAGACCTGTTGATTTAAATGCATTCAAAATACTACGCACTCAACTACTTTTGAGCAAATTTCGGTGTTGGCAAATCAGAAGACGCCAAGCAACGATAAGATTACCATACGAATGGAACTCACTCAAATAAAATCTCGCTAATCGGCTATATAAACGAAGTCGGTTAGTTTAATCGTTTAATTTACTAGCTACTGTTTAAAGAAAGTCTATTTTAAAATTTATTAAAAAAAGAAATGGCCCAAAACGCGTTGATTTTTCTGAGCTGTTTGCTGCTGACTACGCTGCTAACTGGAATCCGCTGCGAGGAACAGAAAGAGCCCAGCACAGAAGTCAAGCGCTGTAAGTTTATTGATTTACATTCAATTCAAATTCAATTTTGGGACTCAAATCTTTTTCTCTTGCCTCAGGTTCTGGTGATAAACCTTTTCCACTGGAGGTGCGTGTGCATGGCTGTATAACACCACCGTGTACTGTCACTAAAGGAACTGATTCGATTTTTGAGATTGACTTTGCCGTGGACAAGTTCATCACACAAATGACGACCAAGGTTTGGGCCACAACATTGGGTTTCATAACCATACCCTATGAATTGCCCTCTGAGGTGTCTGCCGTGTGTCCCAATCTACGTTTTGGCGCCTACTGCCCCCTGTATCCCACGGAGGATGTGACCTATCTGTTTAAGTTTCCCGTCGGCGAATATCCTGAAATTGGTGTCAAAATCGAGATTTATCTGGTTGATCAGGACCGTGACATCGCCACCTGTTTTGTCTGTGACATCAAGGTCAAGAAGGGCTCGGGCAGCAATAAGATCTATGAGTTGAACTATCTCAACTAAAACAAACCTAAAATTTTCTTATGCTCATCTTGGAACAGCAAATATTATACTGTGATAATTTATTCAAAATATATATACTATATAAAACAATACTAGTTTACCTCAATTGGGTGTTCTAAAGGGCGGCCAAGTGCATAAATATCCATTAATATATTACAACTAATCAATGTAGATCATAAAAGTAATCACCTTAGATTTAATTTTAAGTACAAATGATTATAAAAGTCGGTTGCTCCCCACACGCGGTAGTTCCAATTTAATTGCGATGATAAATCCAAACGTAATAATCATAATATTGATAAGATTCAAGTGCTTCTATATGGTCCTTGCACACCTGTCCGAACATTTACCTCAGTTCCACGAGCCCCACCCATATCCCCTCCCCGCCCCGAAGGTCGAAGGGAAATGTACCCAAGAAATAATGACTGCAGTCACTTATCACGTCTACTCTGTGCATTGTTGAGAATGAATATCATTTATCAGGCACACTGAAAGATATTCTGAAGTACCGGATATAATAAATTTTGTTCAGACGATTTTTGTTTGTTTGTTTGTTTATATTACTTGAATATTTATTTATAAGTATGATTTGGGTAAATTTCCGAAATTTCAAAACTCGTTCACTACTTCCTTTGGGGAAATCATACAAGTAATTCCAAAAATAATGATTCTTATAAAGATAGTCCAAAAAGAAATTTTGACAATGATCGAAAATTTTAAGTGCAAAGCACTTTTAAATTTAATGGCATAAATTGGCCTATCAATCGCATAGAAATTGAATAAATGATTAATTTTTTTAAGTGTCGCTTTGCACCTAGAAATCAGCGGCAATTGAATTTTGTTAACCATATGGTCAACTCATACAAGCTGCTGCCTGGTCAATAAATGATTATCAGCATGGATTTTATTAGCATTTAGGCTACACAGTCAATCATTATAAATATTGGGAAACAAGTTTAGGTGCAAATCGCAACGTCACGAACCACAAATCTAATCTCCCTGAACATTGATTGGGCGGTACACTGGAAAGAAGCCCCAACAAACTTATGACGTAGTGAGAAGTAAACAAAATTCAGTTATCAAAAAATGTATATTTTTTTTATTTGTAAGTGGACACAGACAGTCAGCAATCAGTCAGCTAGCAAGTGTCGGCTCGGTTGGTTCAAATTATGTCTCGCTGTCGGTGTGTTCGAGCAGTGCAGTCTGTCCCTTACGGATTTTGCAGCTGCAAACGAAACAGCTGACTGCATTATCATCGGCATCGTTTAACGTGACCGTAACATCGGCAGTGATTTCGGGAAACACGGGATCTACGTAGAAATTGAAACGATATGTGACATCCTCGCCCTCGTCAATGGGACACATTGCGTCGTACAACAGATTGTCGCAGACATTTGAGACATCCTCGGGTAGATCATAGGGCAGATTCATGCCAAAGACCTTTGCTGTTGTTTTGGTCGTAATATTCCTCATATTATTTTTGACTGTCAAAAAAAAAAAAAAAGATTTTGTTAAAAATGTTCTGTGTGCAACGCATTAGTCAAACTTCACTTACCACCCACAAATGTAACATCCATGACGGCAAATGTACCCTTGTAGACGACACAGGGTGGCTCATCGCAGTCAGCTACAACCACCTTTAGTGGAAATGGTTTGCCTGTGCCTGAAATTCAAAGAGTTTTTAACTCAGCTCTCAAAAGTATGCAACACTTTTTAGCCAGCTATCAATTCATTGATTAGGTAGCGCATAGCGATAAAGCTTATCGGCTGTATTTATAAGATACCGTTATATATACACATTTATTTGTATTAATCGCATATAGTTGGTGATTTTTCATGCTTCCGCAGAGATTTTAATCAAATTTATGTACAGAATTGGGAACTTTGGATTACTCAAAACACTTAAACATTGCTGACTCATCAATAGCTATGCAATTATTTGACTAACTTCATTGAAAACTAAAATTCTTTTCTACAAAAATAATATTAAAATGAAAAAAGTAAAATATTTTGAATTTTAAGAGACTGCCAAGAATTCAAATAAATAAATTTCAGTACTTAATTGATTGTGGAAATTCTACCAAATATTTACTAAATTAAATAATACACTTTTCAAAACTAAAAAAAACTTTTAAATTAAAATGAAGTGACTTACATTCCTGAACATTTGTAGCGTTGACAGCAGCACAGATACACGCAAGAGTTAGCAAAACAACACGATACATTTTTGATTAAATTGTTTTGGAATTGAACGAAAACACAAATTCGCTAGCAATGTAAAACAGTAAATGAAACTATTGCCGCTTGGCAGGAACGTTAAATAGCAAAAGTCCCGGAGGGTTTATCTGACGCGTAACGGATGGCTATCGACGGCTAAAATGTGCAGGTGTGACAGTCACGAAAAAAAGAGGAAAAACACAGAATAATAATAACGAACATACATTGTAGTGTGCAGGTGTACGCTTGGCTATGACAAAATCAGTAAATAACGTAAATTTTTGACTGATAAGTGTTGAGGCAGCTAACTTAATACGTATATAGCTAACGCAACGCTTTTGACATTGGGAGACAGTTGTTTAGATTATTTATAAAGTGGTTAAGTGGCCGGCACAGCTGTTCAAATGCTTGACCGTTAGATATCATGATTTTTTTTTCAAGTCTACCGGAAGCGCAATTGATAACTTCAAATGAACTGTCGATACATGGTCTATCGACTTGCCGCCACACGTGATCGTTTATCGGATGATACACTTCGCGCTTTAATCTGGTCATACTTTTCATTTTTAAGCACACTTTTGTTTAAATTAAAATGAATAACACTTCGATATGGAGTAGTCTGGCCAAATATCCGGGCTTACAGCTGGACCACATTAAAGAGACTGCGCACCTTGTCAGCGGAGTTGTGTTTATAAATGAAAAGTGGATACGTTTGAAATTATATTTACCGCATTTTCCCGAGCTGCGTGGTTTTCAATTGTTTGTGCTACAGCAATTGGAGTATAAAAGCTATAGCAATGCTAATCTACAGATCAGCAAGGACTGCCAACTGGAGGACTTACTGCAGCAACTGGCACAACAGCTACCATGTCCAGTTCCATTGGAACTGGAGCAGCCAAAGAGCAACATTTATGCAGAGATTCTGGAACTGAACAAACCTCAGGAGTATCGCTTGCAATTAAATGAATCCTGCTCACGGATTAGATTTAGTAACTTTTCCGAATTCATTGCGCATTATCTGGAACTGGAATTACCTTCGCTACGTCCGCTGGACTACAGTCTGCCCGACTGTGTGAATCTGGCTGATATGTTGGCCAGTGGCGCTCGTTCCCTCACCGAAGTCCTAACACTCTATCTTAAGCTACTGGATGAACTGCGTCCATTTTATGACAGTTTTATGGAGATAGATGAACTATGTGATGTACTGCAACCATCGCCAATCACCACCAAGCACACAAGCCGCGTATTTCCGCTTAAAGAGCGTGTCTATTTGAAGCTAACAATTGCCGATCCCTTTGCCAGCTATGGCTCGATGTCCGTCCAGATAATTGGGCCAACGGAGGAGGTAGCTCAGCTACGGCACGTGCTAAGTGATGGACTCTGCAGCTGGGATACTGAGCTGGATATGCATAAGAATTTGTTGCGCATTTTTGACTTATGTTATTTTCCCATGCCCTCGGGCACTGATCTCGACGAGCTGCTGAAGAAGAACGAGGATGAACAGCATTGTAATATATGCTATGTTTATCGGCTGGACGATGGCCAGGTGCCCCTCGTCTCCTGCGACAATCCCCGTTGTGTGCTCAAATGCCATGCAGCCTGTCTAAAGGAATGGTTTGATACGCTCATCGAAGGCAAGACGTTTCTGGAGGTGTCCTTTGGACTCTGTCCATTCTGCAAGGCGGTAAATATATGCAAATCAATCTGCAAATAGTAAACTAATAAATTTAATCTTTTACAGAAACTATCCACCTCATTTGCGGCACTGCTGAACAGCTAAAAGAAGTTGAAAATAAAGTATTAATTGAAAATAAAACACAATTTTTTATATTGTTATCTTATGTATGGATAAATTTATTATATAACTTGGTAAATCAATCTTACTTTTCCGACACTCAAAGTCCATCTGTTTAACAAATTAAAATAAGAAAAAAATTATTCAGGGAAATACACTAAATGAATTAGTGAAACGAATCGCTAGCTAGAGATTATATGCAGCTCCAAGGATGTCTGGAGATTGTCGCCGCCGTCGAAGTCATCGTGGATAACAAGAGCGGCAACAGAGGCCACCAATGCGTTTCACCAGTCGCCAACCTCATTCAAGCTCACGCGATACAAGACGCAGCAGATTGCGTACCACAAAGTTGCTGCCATTTGTGGGCGTGCGTTCACTGGTTTTACCAATGCGTACACTGGAGCCGGCTAGTCCAAAAAATACTCTGGGCGATAGATTCGGTTCGACAGCCTTGAATTCCCAGCCCACATGCTGGGCACAAAACTTGCAGATGATTATGTGCCACTGATAGCCAGGGAACCAACTGAACTCAACCGATGGCTCACCGCTATAGCCAATGGCATGTGCAATTACCCGATAAACCGTGTTCGTCTCGTGTATATAGCCAGCTGGAATGGGTGTGATTGGATTGAATTTGGATTCTCTTCAAGGTTGGGTAGTCGAATCTCACCTGAATTGCAGTATTGCGTTTGCACGCCATGCTTGGACATGGCAAAGAGATCGGAGCAGGAGGCTAGACTGCTGTTGCAGTAGCGACAGTAGAACAAGGATTCCTGCTTCAATGTGGTACCAATTAGCTGCAGTCTTGTGTTTACCGAGTCAGTGAGAAACGTTAAACGCATCATTTTCTCTGTGAGATGCAAATTGCGAACCAGCCAAAATGATAGCTGTATGGGACACTTGGGCATTGTATCGATTTTATGGATTTCCAACTTTTTACGCGCCTTCTCCACTATGTGCTCAAAGGAGTACTCTTGACAGGCCTCCAGGGGCCAAGGCGTTGTGGTCAACTGATAGCGTTGGAATTTACTTTGCATCGAGGGAATATCACGAAAACGATTTAACGAGCCCATGTCCAAGCATTTAAGCGGCTCGGGAAGAAAGTACTCTGGCAATATCTTAACATTGCTATAACACTTCATGGTTGGGTTACGTGCAATGTACTGTGGTGGCCTGAAATATTAGATGCTTTAGAGTGACCTGTGTCTCGAGAATTTCCGTCACTTACCCTTGGATATCATCACAGTTGATGACAATGCGTTGCAGTGCCCTGGACTTGTAGCTGACGAGGTGTACTCCACTTTCGCCCTTCTCATAAATCTGACAGGTTACGCCATAGAGCTTATGGGGATTATCATCGGGTGGCTGCATTAGCGGGAAGCCAACGCCAAATATAACACCATCACGTCCACTATCGTTCACCTCTTCGCTGATGATGCTACCGTCGATCATGAATGGCAGCACCTCTCCGGGGAACAGTATATGCTGGTGCATAAAAATGAGCATGCGATGGGTGCTTCCTACTTCCAGATAATCTACGCCAGGCACACGATTCAGGTTTGTGCCGAAATATGAATGCTCTGCTGGCAAATTGGTATCGAAGCGCACATCTTCATCTATGTCGGCGTCCATCGGTGGTGACGACTGCTCTGCAGCGGCTTCTGTTGCCGCAGCGTTTGCTTCATTACTGACTCTGCTGCGCAGACGATCCTGGCTGAAGACCATGCTGCGCACACGCTGCAGGAAATTCTCGCGACGAAGTAGCGTGGCAATGCCACCATCCTGACTTCGTGCCTGAGACACCAGCATATCAACGGCGGAACGTACACGATTGGCTGGTATAGTCCAACGTGGCACTGCCTCCAAGTCAGAATCATCTGAAGAGAATCACAAATTAACAATAACTTCAAGGACCATCTGCTTTCTTGTCGCTTTTTACCTTCACTACCTGGACTGTCCAGGGACATGTCGCTACCGCTGTGTCTGGAACTAATGCTAGCATCACTGGGACTGTCATTTGGCTGAGGAGCCGACTCTGCGTCCGGCTGCTCCTCACTCACAGCTGGAGATGGTGGATTTTCTAGTGCGTTGTCAGCAACTGATAGTGGATCAGCTGATAGGGCTTGGCCTAGTGCCGCTGAAGCCGATGCTGCGATCGTGATTGTGCCCGCCTCCTCTCTCAGCTCGTTGGCACGTCGCATCAGATCACTGACATCGCCCATCAACTCACTTACCTCCACAAACATGCTGTCCACCTCTTCGAGCATATTTTCTAATCTGGCACGATTATTTTCATGAGCTCTGGCTGCGGCGGCTATTTGTTCAAATTGTCCCTCCTCCTCTTCCTCTATCCCCCCTCCTTCTTCTACTGGCGATGCCTCTGTTTCAGCCTCTACATGCATGTCCGATGCAGCTGCAGTCGCGTCGTTTGACGAGGTTGGCTCATTGATTTCTGTGTATAATTTGGCCATTTTTAAACCTTTTTAAAATAGTTGCTTAGTTCAATTAATTTACCTGCTGTTTCCTCATCATCCATTTTTAACTTAATTCGATTAAATTTGTGTATTAACTAATCAAATAAATGTAGTTGCATCCGCTGACTGAGTTTTCTGCTGTTTTCTGTGTTTTGATGTATACAAAAACAGCTGAAGGTTTTGCGACAGAGTTGCCAAATGCGCTCGCCTATTGTAAAAATGTAAATTAATTTAAGCCCAACATAATTAACAATTTCATAATATAAATAAACTTTAATTAAAGTTAATTTCGATTGTTTAGCACTAATTTCATAGGTAATAGATATCTTTCTATATATATAAATATTTTACTGCTGCGTAGTTTCCGTGCAGTAGGCTGGCAGCCCTTAAAACGGTTAACATTTGTTCCCTTAATACTGGTGGCTCATAGTGGGACTTTTAATATCGGCAGCGGCTTTCTTAACATTGATCGTTAACAGCAGGCTGTTGGCAGGCATAGAAATGTCTGTATGAGCGGGAGAGCGCCAAGACTCAGCTTAAAGATGCTGCTCTGAACTTCACTAGCTCAGTTAAATCACAAAACGCTTCGACGACGGGTGTCATCGAGCACTAATATATTCATAGAGTTATTAAATATAAAGTTAGTAAAACGCGCGCACAAGGAATTTTCTAACGACAATAAGACAAAATCAACGGCAGTTAAAATGTTTAAATTGCGTTTCTTAATGTTTTGTTTGTTGTCTGTTACCATCGGAAATGTGATCGCACAAATTGTTTATGTGGAGGAAGCAGACATTGATAAGAAGAAAATGAATCTGGAGGTAAGAAGTAAACAACAAGCTCAAGTTGATAACAAGAAGTCAAAGGCAGCTTTAAGCGAGAAACAACAAAAACCTTGAATTCATAAACTCACTCACTCATTAACTCACACTCACCCACACACACCTTCATACATACGCAAGGCACACACACACACTCACAGATACGCAAACGCTTTCTCTCCCATTTTGTCTGCAGGGCCGCAAGCCGTTGTACGCACCCGCTCGCTGTGCCCGCTATCAGCTCCTCTACCCCGGAGATCAGCTCAACGACTGGATATGCGATTGCGCGCCAGGTAAGAAAAATAAACGAGAGTAATTAAAGCGATGATGACATAATTACAAATATACATATACAAATCGCGGTTCTTCCCCCTCGCAGCTGCTTTGTACCATCCGGAAAGTGATGCCTGCTATCCGGCTTATAGGCAAGGTCCCTGCAAAGCTGGTGAAATGCTGGTGCTCTACAAAGAGAAGGTGTTGCCTGAATGTGTGCAGAATCCCTGCCAGCAGGATGGTCATTTCATGATCCATGAGAAATGCTTCCAGTTTGGCAATAGTAATGAAAGCGCCAATCCGTGTCCTCTTAAGGAGTACACCTATGTGCTGGGCGTGAATCCCAGGACCTTAATGGTTGACTGTGTGCAGCTGTCCATGCAGCTGGAGACACGCATTTCGGTGGAGCCAGTTGCTCCTCCAGACTACCATATTGATCTGGCCGAGAAGTGTATGCGTGGCAGTCGCCTCTCCTCCCAGGGACACTGCACAGCTGCCTCCGCATAGAAGAATCCGTCACAAATCAAAAACGATTTTCTTTTTGTGTTTAACAAATAACAATTATGTACAAGTCTTGAGTTTTAAACAATCTTTTTGGCTTTCTTGCGATTCTTCATAGTCTGCAGATTGGCTTCCTCGCCAGCTTCAAGCAGCTCATCCACAGTTTCGCTGCTTATATCGTCCTCCTCGGCCAGATTAACCGACTCATCCAGCACTTGTTCGTCGGTCACAGACTCCAGCTTTAACAAAGTGTTCTCCAAGGATGCCAGGAAGGAACTTTCGCTGTACTCCGGCCATTGGCTGAACTGGGTAAACAGTGTCAACATTTGACTCGGAGTTAGATCGCCAAACTGTGTGTATATATTGATGCCGGGAAAATAATCTCGCGTGCTCATCGTGCTGCTACGCATGGAGTATTGCGGCAAGTGCTCCAGGGTTTCATCTGCATATAAGGGATGCACTTTCTCCAAGGCATTTTGATTGATTATAAGCCGAGGTCCACAGCCAGGCACCCATTTTCTAAACAAGAATTTCATAGGATTAGGGAACTTTAAGTTGGTCAGCAGGGGTTCACTTACTCCAAGTTGGGTATTATGCGATTGCGACGACTCACAAAGTTCTGCTTGATAAAGAACCACAAAGCGGTCAGATCTTGTATGGGGCACAGATCGTGTAGATTACGACGTGGCTTGAATTTGACTAAATACAAGTACTCCGGATTGATGGACCTTATCTTTCCCAGCTTGCTGTTTTTGGCCAGATTAAATTTCATCTGTTGGGGCAGAAAAAGATCGCGGGGCACCTTGGCTATAAACCGATGCTCAAAGAGTATCTGGAACAGCACAGAAGTCGAGCGATAGATCAGATAACCTATCTCATTGGAGCAGGTCAAGTGCTGTAATAAAAACACAACTGATTAGTAAAGTGGATTGAACGACTATGGCATACGCACAATATATATGGGCGGTGGCATCGCTAGAATCATTTCACATCGTCCCAAATTGTAGAGGCTTGACTGAAAGATGAGTGAGTTGATCAAGTGCTTGAAGAACGTATAGGAACCCACAGCGCCAAATACAAGCGTATTAATATCTGCAAATCGTTGGTTAACTTTTAGAAATCTTTGAGATTAATTCTTGGACTAATCATACCTTCAGTAAAGCCCTTTTGTGGCACATCGGCGAGCAAATCAGCCACACGCGTGCCACTATCCATTTTGTCCATAAATGCCAGTTTGTTGATGTTCACAATGTCACCGTGACGTACCTTGACACGGTCCGGATACAGTGCATGTAGCTCCTGTAGACGCGGCATAAAGTGTTCCGTGGATTCGATTAAAATAATCTTCCGAAATTGCGCTTCCTGATCGAGCAAATGTCGCGTGAAGTGTCCCGGCCCGGGATTCAGTTCCAGCACAGTGTCACATTTGGAGGACTTCAAATGAGGTTCCAGGTGTTCATTTATTTGTTGTGCTATCGCCGCATCGGCTATGTACATGTGGGCTGCGTTCTTTTGTTTCTTGTTCAGTAGTTTCTCTGGAAATTCGGTGCTGCAACGAGACATTCGTTCGGCATGCTCCGCCCGCTTTGCTTTGGTGCTTTGATAGCATTTTGCCATATTTTGCAAACTTCTGGCACTACGCAGCGTTAAACTGCAACGCATTGATATCATGTTGATTTACTTTTGTTAATAAAGTCTTTATTGCAGAAAATCTACAAGTTGCAACGGTTTGTTTTTGTTTACAGCACGCAATTTTACATGCTTTTGCAACACTGCGGCTCAGCATGCAAAACTATCGTTGACTTTATCGATAACGTGGTTACTACCACCTGACGCATTTTTTGCAATACCGTTCATCTTTAAAGAAAACTGATTTCATTTTAATACGTTATGAAACTACATTAACTACTGTCAACTTTATTTTATTATTCGTAAAAATAATCGAATCGATTAGCGCTGCCAACGATAGTCCTGTAGTTCGATTGCAACAGTCGCTTTACAGCACTTGTTTGTTGGTTATGTTTACAAATGCAGTCGTTTTATTGCTGCTCGAGTTTTCTGAAGAAAAACAAATATTTTTAACAAATTGTTAATAAGAATTAAAATAATTTCGAAATGGGCAAGGCCATGTCCATGGTGGCTCGCAAGGCCAATCGCTTTAATGTGGAGAATCGAGCACATCGTGTGCTGGAACGTGAGAAACCTACACCGGCACCAAAATACGAGTCCAATCTTCGAGACATGGAACGCACGCTCGAATGTAAGAACTGTCATCATACAAAGTATAATCCTTAATAATTTCTGTAACAATTGTGCATCCGTAGTGGACCCCAAGTTTGTGGACAAGCTGAACGTAAAGGACGCGGGCTTGGACACACGACTAAAAGATGTTTATGTAACATCGCAGGATAAATTTGTGGGTTAAACTTAAAGAGTAACAGACTACAGGGAATTGATAATGCTCCATTCGCTTGTAGATAGATCGTGTGGTGGAACGACAGGCGGCTACAGAAGCGGAAAATATGAAAAGACCGCTGCCATTGCAGCGCACAACTCCCGATGACTTCGAGTACGGCTATTTGGAACCGACCCGTGTCGCCCCGGGACGCTGCACTCTACGGCAGGCGCTACAGTTCATCAATGATCATCAGCTGGATGCTGAAGCCTGGCCAGCTAAAAAAATAGCTGATGTGTACAAATTAAAGGAGCCCCACGTTGGTAGGTTAAAAATCAATTAATTTCTAAAAAGCGCTCTGATGTTAATCTTACTTTGCAGAAAACGTCTTGAAATATTTCAAAACCTTTAATGTTTATATACCGGATCAGAAGTATAAGGACACAATGCTGACGCAGGCCAAGCATAAGATGCTTCGGGATCAGGCAAGCGAAGAGGAAACCCAAAGTAGTAAATCTTAGAAAATTACGATTAAACTAAATTGTTGTTACTTTAAACCTAAGTATGTTTTATTTTACACATTAAGACATCACACAATGGCATTAGGCGGACAGTAATAAATGTTGAGAGATTTGTCCTCCGAAGCAGATATCACTTTATCATTCCCCGGACTGTATTTGACGCCCCAAACCTGATCCGAGTGCTCGTTGAAGGTGTTCAGGCACTTCCGTTCCGCTGTATCCCAGACCTTGACACTGCGATCGCTGGATGAGCTGGCAAAGTGTTTGCCATCCTCGGAAAACGAGACGCACAGCACCCAGGAGGCGTGGCCGGACAGTGTGCCCACAACATCGGAATGTGCACTAAGGAAATACCGAGAAATTGGTTTAAAAAGGAGCATTCGGATTGATTTTACAAACTTACACATCATATAGCTTCATGTGACCATCGTCGGAGCCCGTGAGCAGCATTTGGGAATTGGGCGAGAAGCATAGACTGCGCACCGGCATCGCATGACCCTCGAGCGTCTGTGCCACCTTTCCGGCTGCCACATCAAAGATTGTAATGATGCCATCAATTGCACCATTGGCTATATATTTTCCATCGGGACTCTACAAAGATTTACTCCATTATTTCCCTGGTAAAAGTTTTTTTCACTGCTATGCTCACATAAGCAATGCTAAGCGTGTATTTGCCATTCTGTGCGTCCAGCACTTGCTCGGCTTTGCCAGTTTCCACACTGTACATGGAGATCTTGCCATCGTTGAGGCCAGAAATCACATACTTGTTGCAAGGTGAGAAACCAACTGTCCACAGGTCCACCGGACCGAAAGTTAACTTGTGTTTCTTCTCGCCTGTCTTGGCATTCCACAGACACATGCTGGAGTCCAGCGAACTGCTGGCAATTGCTACAATAAACCAATCAACTGTTATACCAAATATTTTACTTTCTGTCTTGGTACCTACTTTGGCCATCTGAGCTAACCGCCACGGAGACAACTCCGAGTGCATGGCCCTTGAGTTGATGGCGAAGCTTTAGGGTGTTATCCTCACGCAAGTCCCACACTTTAACTAGATCATCCAGGCCGCCGGTAACAATAAAATCCGTCGGTTTCGGCTCCTTAGTATTGAAATTAAATGGATTCTCCTCATTTGGTGCCGTGTTTTCATCGACGCTTGCCGGCTCCGGATCACGTCCCCAGGCGCATGCCCACAGAGCATTGTCGTGTGCATTCTCTTCTTTGTGCAGCAATGAGAACTGCAACAAGAATTTCACATTCCTCATGTAGCAATTATTTAAATTATTTTATTTACCAAATAATTACCATTCTGAAAACTTGTTACAATTTATTTTGGCGAGTTTTATTTCGGTTTGGCGATGTCGAACTAGTATAGTTCCATTAAAACCGAACGAACTAGTTCGTTCCGCTAAACAAGAAAACCATATGATTTAACATACTGAAAAATATATCATTCTTGGCATTATTTGTAGACATATTTTGAAATTATTAAATTAAACTTTACTCTATCAGTTTTTTATTAAATCTTTGTTTTATTTACTTGACGCGAAATTAATCTTTGGTATTTTTGTTACAGCAAAACGTAATTTTTTGTTGTGTGCTTAGAGGATTTTGGCCTGTGGTGCTCTTGGTCACACTGCACTTAACACTAGTGCAGTCGAAAAAAAACCATTGAACACGGTAGACGTGATTAAAACGATACTTTTTAGAACCAAAACAAGTGTAAGTGAAGCAAATGCTGAAGTGATATATGTAACGGGATCTAAATAAAATGCACATGCAGAGTTATATAATATAATTTGAATGCTAAAAGTGCAGACAAAAACGCGCCGCCGTCATCCTCTGTCTATATATATAAAAATGCATGAGTGTTTGTATAAATAAATATGTGTGTGTTGTGTTTGCGTGTGTGTGCAAGAACAGTGAAACGAAATACTCTCTGTCGCGACAGCCGCCTCTGACTCTGCTGACCAACAAACGAAAAAAACGACCAACGCGTGCTGCTGCCGCCCGCAAAGCAGAATTTGTCGCCGCGGTGGAACGAGCGCCATCGCATCGAGCTCCTCCGATGGCTGCATAAAGAATATAAATATTTTACTATTCATCCGCGTGTCTGGAATTCAAAATAACGCATACAATGCCGTATATATTTACAAACGGTTTAGGTTGTGTGCGCTTGTATGCGTGGGGGTGTTTGTGTGTTGCGTGCATGTGTGTGTGTGTGTGTGGCAGCAGCAACATTTTATCTTTTCATATCTTTCGTCAAAAGGCGCAAACCAGATGATTCATTTCGACTCCACTGTGCTTGTCGCTCAGCTGTCGGCGTTGGCTTCTGCCTCTGCCTCTGCATGCGCATCCTGCTCATACACACACAAGCACACATGCAACACACTCTGTTACTATCTCACATATTCGCCTATTTGTTAAATTAACCGAAAAACGCTGTCGCTGATTCCCCTCATCCCTCTTTGGATACCGCCTCTCGAGTTTATCATCACAGCCGGCTGTGCGCGCATAAAGCAAGCAACAAAAATACAAAATTAAAACGCCGCCGCCCCAAAACCAAAAGCGCCTGCTTTCCATTTCCATGTGTGTGAGTGTTCGCGCGTGTGCGTCTGTATGTGTGTCGGTATCGGTGTCTGTTGCCTGTCACTTCTGTCTGCTCTTCGCATATGCCGTTTATTCGTTGTCTGCTCTCTTATGTTTGTTTTATTGATTTCCATTCGCCAACTTCTTCTTCTCAATCCCTTTAACTATTCCTCCTCGTTGTTCGGTGTAAACAAAAAACAGCAACCGGTTTTCATTTTTCTGCGCAAACATTTTTTTTTCTCTCTTTTTTTTTTGTGTCTTGTATTATTAATTTATTCGTTGTTGTTTAATTTTGTTGCCTAACGCGCTTCATAACCGTGTAACATTCTCTGTCTTTCTATTAAAACGCCAGCAATTTCAAATGTTCAACAATTTTCAAATTTCAAGTTTTATTTAGAGGTGAGTTCATAACTAATACTATAATATTTTAAAGCACTATTAAGTAAATTCTATAGTCATCTTATAATTTATTAGTTCTTTACATATTTTAAATAATAAATTAGCTTGTGATCTTTAAACTCATAAACTTATTTATGTGAATCTGATAATGTAGCAGGAAACAGAGGGCATGCGCTAGTGCATTAAACTCTACTTGGCCCATACTTTGTTATAATTATTGTAAGATTTTCTTTTTGTTTAATCTTTCATGCATTACAACTGCATTTAACTTGACGCTCTCTTAGCCTTCAAAAAAAGAACTACACATGTGTTGCCTTATTGGACATGAATGCTTCCCACTTTCCGAGAGGTGTACAAGAAAAAAACTAGACCATAAACATAAATGTCATTCACGGGGTGCCATTAGCGCGAAACATCAAGAAGAGCACAAAGAAACGAAAAAAATACGACAAATGTGAATCCAGGGCAAAAAATAGGAAAAATTTATGTATGTAACTCAAGGCAAAGCTTGAGAGATACAAATAAAAAGCTGTGGAAACCCATGAGTACGATGAGCAAACTGCACTCAAATGTGCACAGTGTAGCAACAATTGAAAAGATACATATTTGTATCTCGACAGCAATCTGACACAAAAAAGTCGGAAGTGTGAAGAAAATTGTCATTTTCATTTGTTTTATGATTTTGTTTTTGGAAAAAGTGCAACAAAGTCAAAGACAGCAAAGAGAACGAAACTGGAACAGCTAAGTAGCCATAAAATGACATCATAAGGTCGTCATAAAAAAGATACAAACAGCCATTTTTATAAACTAATTTAGAACGTAATAGATGAATTTAGTATTTACTTTTAATTAGTTTGATTTCCAAATTGATTGTGAGTCATAAATTGTGTCAGTAGACAAAGAGTTTAAATTCTGAAAAAACACTTGAGTAAAACAGTCTGAAGAGTTCAATAAAACTCTTAGCTTATCAAGCCTGATATCTGCTATAACAGACAACAATCACAGAGTTTATAAACAAATGTACTATATATAGTTATGTATGCAACTTATTTCTTGCTAATTGCCCAGACAAACGATGCTTTCGGTTGATGAACTTGTGAAGAAAACATAACAGCAAAAAGTAATGATGTTGCTAGAAGAAGCAGACGAGGAAGAAGAAGAAGAGTGTGGCAACTACACAGTCAGTGAATGACAAGCAACTGCATTTATGCATGCTGTGCTCAGAGGACAACAACTCATCGCGTCACGTTTGATAACAATAACTTAGTAAAAAAATAAAAGAAAAACAGTAAAAAATGCAAGAAAAAAGTGCTCGTAGTACACATCGCACATCGTATCTCACGCTTCGTTTTATTTGCATTTAAACGACGTCGCGGTCGTTGCTTGAACTCTGCCGCAGCATTAGTTGCAGCATTCGTTGCTGTTGTAGTTGTTGTTGTGGCCGCTGACAGACAGACAACGCAGCAAAGTAGCTTTCCTAACACTTGCCACTTGCCACTCGGCCCACTCAAGGCAAACACGCCGAGGACACAACGACTCAACGCTACACATTTTAGTTTTTAGTTTATAAACATTTTATTTAATTTTTTTTCAACAGAGATTTACGCTTGTTTTTTTGCAGTTCATTTTCATTTGGGGTTGATAAGATAATTGAAAGCTTTCACACAAATTGTTGTTGTTATCATTAAGTTTGACAGCCACAATTGTTTTTGAAAATTTGTGAGACTTTTTTTGTCAAAACTGCTAATTATTTAACATGAAAAAGGCAAGCTTTTCAGCTGGTCAGAGTTTTAAATGTACAAAAATATAGTTTTTACTGTTTTGCAGTTTAATTCCATTAAGTTATATGAAAGTTTAGACAGTTTCAATACGAAATAGAGTTTTTAGAGCTGCTCCAACTCGAAGGAAGCACTTGACAGTTAAGAGGCTTCGTTGAAAGCATTTCTTATATACAAAGGAAATTCGATCTCGTCTAAAAATAGAGAAAAATTAGTTTGTCGTTTGTTTGTTTGTAATCAATATCAAAGTTCTAATACGATAAAAGCCAAACAAATTGAATAAACTCGCAGGCAACTTACTCATCGATGTATATCGTAACGATATACATACTTCAGATAATATTATATTTTTTATTTCTTTTTTCTATTTATATTTGGTACGTTGTAAAAAGAAACCGCAAAAAACTGCTTATCGTTAACTGAGTTGAGTAGTTTTTATTTTTTATGAAGGTCTTTTTGGATGCCTAAAAATTCGATTTCTTTTCCAATGCCTTTCACGTGACTCTCTCGCTGTGTGAGTGTGTGTGCCTTTTCATTAATTATTAATCGCCTTTTTATCGCCATAACATTGGACAAGTGAAGGCGTCAATTGGTGGCAAACACACTTTCACACAACTTTATCAAATGTTTTACATCAGCGAATGGCCATTTTCCAACTCATTTTTGATGTAGTTGCTTGCCAATTGGACACACCTCTGTCAGCTGAGGTAGACAGGTAGATGAATGTACAAAGCATTATTAATTAAAACCCCATAAGTCTCTCCCGAGCTGACTGTAATGACCATGACCTTTGTCTGGTAATTTTCTTTTGTATTTTTTTTATGTGAAAATTTTTGTTTAATTTCCCAATGCAAATATTCATTTGTGTTTGAGTGGAATAGCCGTATGCACTTGTTTAAAATGTCATGCAGTATTATTAATAATATTGTTATTATTATTATTCAAAACAACAATCGGCGTTTGTAACTTGGCCTTAAAATTTGAGCCAAGTTTTCCAGCTTGTTATGAAAATGTATCGCAAACAAAGCATGCAAATCAGCCAGGCGTACACTCGTACACTCGGAAAGCAAAAACAATCATATTCGCTCAAACACACACTCACACAGTCATTCACACACTCACTCATTCATTCATTTATTTAGCCGTTTACTTGCTGTAAATATGATTAAGTTTTTATGCTTCGACAGCTTCTGGGCTCGGTTTAATAAAAGGTTGTTCGAGTGATAGAGGGAAGGTGTTTAAATTGAAACTTTGAATTAGAGTAAAAATAAAATCGAAAGAAAAGTTTTTTCTTTATTTAAGCTTGAACATGAACAAAAAATATTCTATACAATTGTTAAAATTAACTTAAGGATTTACCCTCACTTGTAAGGCGTAAAAATCGACTTGATATTTTCAGGAGCATTCTAAAATAAAAAAATTAATTTAATTTCTCGTTTTAAGCTTGCAAAATTAACTAAAAATATTTTATATATTTAAAAAGTTCAAAGGAATATTTAATTAAAATATATATAAAAATAAATTTTACCTCCCTTTCATCAAATCTGTTATTTCACACTAATACTAATGAAACTCTTAGTTTAGTCTAAAGTTCAGAACTTTTTACACCGTGTACTAACTGTATTTGAAAGTACTTTAAAGTTATTGACTAAACATTGCTGTTGCCATGATTTATTGCCATAATAGATTTGTATCTCAAGAGTGTTTTTGTTATACCTCTCCTCTCCATTCCTCGGTTTGCTGTCTTCCGTTTCAGTCTTTTGATTGAGCAGCATTGTTCAGAAATTTTCCAAAGATTGTCAATGTGCAATGCCAATTCTGGCTGTAATCGAAGGCCAATCAAAGCGTGAACAACAACAAAAACAACAACAGTTTTTGATTTTCTTTTTGAGGTGTTGACAGGCCGTCAAATCTAGAGACATTTGGTAAATGTTAGACTGTTCAGTTGGTTATATAAATAGCATATAATTTCTCTTACCATGTCGTTTTTGCATTCAAACAGCCGTACAATTTCCGCCACCCACTAAAACAGTAGCCGGAATCGGGTAGGAACAATTTTGTTGTTTATACTTAAAGTGTGAATCATATGAAATAATTGAGTATATACAGCGGATGAAAAATTGCAAAAAGATGACGTAGATCCACTTAAAAGAGACCTTGACTAACAAAACACGATTCTCTGACAAAATCAGGTAAAAAGAAGAATAAGAATACTGGGGTATAAGACGAGAAGATACTGCTTAGTTTAAGTCTAATAACTCTTTAGTGACTTGTAGTTTAAATCTATGATTTTTATTGTATTTTTATTTTAATATAAACACAATTTATTAATTACCAACTGCTACTTTCTTGTCTTTTCAGCAAACGAATTTTACTTAACACGAATTAAATCAATTGGTTTTATTTTCTAACTACCACAAATGTTGTCGGACAGCAATTATAAATGTTAAGGTGAGTTCACAAACTTTAAAATTTATTAAATATTCAACTTAGGGCTAATTTTGTTGAGCAATCGCAGTTAATCGATTCAAATCAACATTCCCCTTTGCTGCTGTCTTATAAATTATTGATAACTTGTCTGTAAATCATACTTGAGCAGTTTATTATCTATATGGAAATTGTGTGGCAAGGTCACTGATAATAAACATTGTTTATACATTGGTATCGATTTCAGTTTAACTTGATAACTTACAGCTCTCCTGTAGTTGTGCCAACAGTTGGAACGTTATCAATCTATGTCCAAATGGATAACAACTGCCTTTATCTTTCAGTTTCTACCACCCCCTCGGTGTCTATATTGCGTTTTAATTAGACAAAGTGTCAAATGCACTCGACTCTGTTTTTATTTTTGGCTAATTGCCAGCCTTGAGGAGGTTGCAAAGTTTATTGGGCCAATAATACGAGTACGCCTTTAATGCTATTCACTTTTTCACGCCAACGAAATCGAAACTATTTTTAATTACGCACAATTGCAAATCGACAGCTTTTCATTATTCAATTTCACAAATCGAGACTAGTATATCTAATGACATTTAAATTGATTCCTTCTGAGCGCAGCAGCTGCTGCTAACAACTTCAGCCTTCGAAAAATTTGTTGTTATTTTGTGTAAACTTAGAAAATGAAATTCGAAAATTGAAATTCTATTTATTTATGCCTCGCAATGCAATAAACAAATGCAAATCGCATTCAAGTTGAAATCGAATCAAAAACTTTTCTTACTCTCCTTACTTCGTTTACACAGCTGTAATACTCTGTACTGTTTACGTTAAGGGGTGTATCGTTTGTAAACTAGATTTGATTCTATAATTTTACTATAACTAACATAGTTTAAACATTATATTTTTTACTTTTGTATCTTTTACCAGTCTGTCGATATAATTTTCTAATTTCCGCTTGCTTCCTTTATACTCATCCGTTTAGTTGTTGGAGCTCTACTGTAACTGAGATTTCTATTATTTACTAATTCTCTTCTCTAACTCAATCCCAGTGATAACTGCAGGGCATCTCCTAGTCGTACATTTCAGTTGTCTGACTTTTTAGCCAGTTATCACTGCTGTTTGCTGCTAATATTAGCGTGAAAAGCTTGCGATTGCATGTGACTTGGGCTGGTTTTGTGGTTGATTCTTTGGTTCTTTGGCGCCGTCAATGCTTCGGTGAAATCCAAGAGATTTTTGCACAAATCTCTATATACATATATATACAAACACATCTAAATAAATAAATGTTTATCTGTATGTATTTGTAAATGTATCTGTATCTGTGCGTG
The DNA here is from genome assembly GCA_020829145.1 of Drosophila nigrodunni. Taxonomy (NCBI): domain Eukaryota; kingdom Metazoa; phylum Arthropoda; class Insecta; order Diptera; family Drosophilidae; genus Drosophila; species Drosophila nigrodunni. Next base: position 28,058,246 of record JACVCZ010000001.1, read on the forward strand.
TGTACTTTATTTATTTGTTGCCCCTTTTCGCATTCTGCGTTGTTATTTATTCCGTTGTGCTGCTTTCTAACATTTCCTGTGGCTTTTTAGCTTTTTATTCACAATTAATTGTACAATTTTCCGCACCGTTTTATTCTAAAACTAAAACTACATCTATTTTCATTTCTGGTCGAATTTTTGGTTTATAATTTTCATAATACAATAGAATTTGAGGAAAGTTTATTGAACCGAAGAGCATTTCGTACAAACAAATTATGGTACGCATTATTTGTAGTTGTTTTTTTGTTGTTACTGCCAAATGTTTGGTGCCTATTTATGGTCAGGGAAAAAGTACCAATGTCTGATTTTTTAGTACCGCACACAGGTAGGTCATTGCTACCAGAAGTAGTAAATTTGGGCGTATTGAAATTGAAACTTGAATTTGAGGGCGGGTAACAAGCTCAGAGATAGGATAGATATTGATATGCGTGGCCATATTTGGTACTACCTTTATAATCCCTATCTCAAATCAAAAGCTGAATTATTAGCCAATTACTCATTCATTATTCGTTTGTTTGTAATATTTTTTATTAATCATTCTTTACAATAAATCTATGTTTATAGGGAAATCTTAATAGCCTTTGGCTTATGAGTGGCTTCAGTAATTATTACAAACCAATAAACGGATAAAAAGTTTTTTATATAAATGATTTAATTATTTAATAGGTTACAGATTTAAGAAAAATAATAAACACAAAGAAAATTCTGTGAACAGCAACTAAAATAGAAAATGATTTAACCACAAATTTCTTAATTTATTTTAAATATAATAATTTTAATCAATTTACATTTCTTCTTCTTCAAAAACCACAAAGCCATTTGTTTACTTTAACAATATTGCCTAGGAAAAATGTAATCAATTCCCAGCTGTTTATCAGCAACTATAATTTGTAATTTATTCTAGCCATTTTATGGCACAATTTCCATAATATATTTCACCCGACTTTAGCTATAAAGTGGCGCTGAACTGTTGACTCAACGATGTGCACACCTAGGCATAAAACTGATAACGAACGCTTATCAATAGAGTATTTAATGAAATCGACTGTTATCAGCTGCGACAACATTAGAGGGATCACAATGTGGGTGAGATAAGCGCAGTTCTGCCATATTTGGACATAGAGAAAGGGTGAGAGAAACCTTGACCAACTAAAATTGGTAGTCAGCTGTGCATTTCAAAACGATCGATCTAAACGAAATGCCCTTTAAGGCCAAAAAACAAGGCAGTTGCTGCTGTTGTTTTTGGCCAATTGCATTTTGGCTGTCGATTATCAATTGGAAAGTTGGACACAAAGGCGATTGCCTTAATAAACTGGGCGTGGTATTTCTTGGCCGTATAATTGGAAAAACATTTTTCCTGCTGACCAATGATGCACGCTTCAAGCTTGAAGACACTCTTAAAGGCTTCGTTGGCTTAATAAACAAGTTTTTGTTGTTGTTGTTGTTCTTGTTGTGGGTTGCGCATGAATCATTTTTTGTTTTTGTTTTGCTCTCGTGCGTTGTTTTTTATAACAATGAAAAAAAAAGGTAACTAAACTATGTACACATAGCCATTTACAGTTAAAGGGCAAAGCACAACAAATGAAAGGGAGCTGATAAAGACCACTAGAGAGAGAGAGAGAGAGAGAAAGAGGGGAAATGGAGCGTTGACTCTGCCCTGTTTATGACGTTTGCACTTAACCCCAACATGGCACAGTTATTATTTTTTTTGTAAGCTACTCTGCGCAGAGCGGAGCTGAGCTTTTGCATGGCGGAAGTTGCTGCTAAAAAGGGGAGGGGGTTGAGTAGAACGGCGGTGAGGCAACCAAGCGAGAAGCATCCACAACTCTCACTCCCTGTGTAGCTCAGTGGTACCGTTTCTTTCTCACATTTGTGTTTGCTTTTTGTGTTCTTCTTTTTGCTGTTGTTACCTTCTGTTTATTGCCGCTTGAATGCATCGCCAGCGGATATTGGCAGCACTCGACCCACTGCAGATCCAATGGAGCTACCACAAATCCAAGCTGTGCAGCCAACTGGCGACGGAGTGGCTAGCAGCTCAGTGGCACCAATAATGTCTGTGACGTCAAGAAAACTTGCACAACAATTGCATTAACTGTCGAGCTAATTAAAGCCAACTTCAACTGCTTAGACTTATTAATAAGCTAAAGAATAACTGCTGCAAAGAGTGTTGATTTTCAATTGGATTTAATTTTGAATTTTTTCATTGAAAAATCTTCTACAAACCGTTTGTAATAACTTTAAATTTACAGGGCAACTAACTAGTTTACTCATAATTCAAAAGTTGCACATTTACTAAATGCTTCCAGCCATATAGTTGTAAACAACAAAAACAAATACAACTGCCAATTTTGTGTGTGGCTAAGCAAATTATTATTTAGAGTTGCAGCAAAAGTAAACAAAAAAGTCGTCAGTGGTTCATGGTCAACTCGTGCGCCTAATAGCTGCAAACGTTAGCAGTCGCATTAATTACAACAACAACAAGTAGAAAGAGCAACAGTGGCATGGAATGGAATCTGGCCAATGAATCAGAAAACGCTCCAGAAATGGCCAAACACACGCCAACGCTAACAAAATCTGCACACGCGATGTCCAAAATATCGAATCAACACATGCACATATGAGTGTCAGTGTGAGTGACTGTGTGTGTATAAGTGAGTGTGAGTGAGTGCTGCTTATTTTCGGATTTGTGAGTGGGAGCATATGGTGCCACGCCCACGCATTTGTAATACCTTTTATGGCAAAGTAGCTGACAATTTAATGGCCAAAATAAAAAAGAAAATAGTGTCTAGCCAGCGCCAAAAAGTTAACAATTATAAACAGTTAATAAAAAGTAAGAAAAAAAACGAAAACAACTGAAAACAACTGGTCAAAAGGCAAGGTGAAGTCAGAGTTGGTTAAGACGCTGCACGTGCCGCAAAAGTTGAGGATTACAAACGCTTGAGAGCATAAGAAATAATAACTTGGGAGTAAAATAAAGTTTTTAAAACACTGATTTCAAACAAATTTTCTATAAAACTTAGATATAGTATATAAAATCTCTCACTGAAGGTCTAGTGCATCTGTTTAAATTTTATTTAAATCTATAAAAAACAAGCCAAATTTTCTAAAATATGAATTATGTGCTGTTTGACTTTATACCTGACTTTCACAGCAAATGGAAACTGAAATCGTTAAATTTAAATGTGGTACAACATGTCGTATGAGTAACATGTGGATTCAATTCTAAAAACAAAACTCAAATGAGCAACGACAACATTCTTGCGTAAATTGCAAATGCCAAGCGTAGGGGAAAATTGTGCCAATCGCTGTCAAGAGAAAGACAACAATACTACCAGAGAGAGAGAGAGAATGATCGGGCAATTTATCGATTACGATTAAAAGCACAAATTGTTGACACTGCAACAAATTACGCAACTTCATTTGCATTTTAATTTGATTTAAATTCATTTGCTCGTACAATGTTAATTTCTACAATTGAATTATCGAATTCAATTGGTACTACAATCAATCAATCACTGTGTCAATCATGCAATAGTAAAGTTTCGCATACATTTTGGAAAACTATGCCAAACAACACAAAAGTTCATTCGGAAAATTTGACCTAAATATGAAAAAATGTTGAAAAACTTGAGTGAGTTCCATGGGCTTGAAACATGCTGTCAGCCGCACGTCTGTCTCTCTGTCTAACAACAACAACAAGAATAATAAAAGTAGTAAAAATAATAAGCGTAAAAATAATAATGATGATGATGATGATGGCAATGATGATGTTGATCAGTAGCTTTGCGGTCATCGCTAAATGAAATATAATTTATCGGATTAAATTTATGACAATTTCATGCTGTAATGCGATGAAGCACATTGATGTTGATGGAAAGTACCGGTCAGAGCACTCTCAACTCCGAAACTGATGCCTAATTGAAGGCAGCAAACGAGTGGACCACTAAATTACTAACTACTAGCTCAATCAACGTCACTTAGCTTAGTGGGTTGGCTTAAATACCATAGAGTACAAATCCAACTTAATTAGAAATGAGCTTTTATAGACAATTTTTAGCCCTATTTCTTACTTCAAAATTTGCAGTAGATGCTTTTGTATCTTAAACAAGTTTGTCGCTTAAACAGTTCATTGATTGACAAGAGTTATTTTAAAATACAACACTTCTGAGTGTATCTTCTAGTCGACTCTATGAGTTTTGAAACGAAACATTCCTGGTTTTTTGTTGTATCTGTGGCACTTCCTTGAAGTTTATGGAGTGTGTTGCATGTGCTTGTTGCATGCCGCAACTGCAGCAGGCATAACCATACCAAACTGCAATCTATCGAGTCAAATACAAGACGCTCCACATACTTAGATACACAGATACACATAATGATAGATAGATAGATACTTGCACATATCATTACATCTATTGTAAAGTATTTTGCTGGCCTCGTCGCGTTTTTCATTTCTCCTCTGGCTGACTGACTGAATGTCTGTCTTTCTGTCTATTTATCCGTCCATTTGACTGACTCTCTGCTTTTCTGTCTGTCTGTCGGACTGGCTGACTGGCGTGTGCTCACTCAATTAGCGCCCAGAGGACCGAAACCGAAATAAAAACTGAAACAGAAGCAAAACCAGCAGCACTTGCAGTTGCTGTTGTTGTTGCTGTTGATGCAGCAGCAACAGTCGCTGTGGCAGTGGCAACCATTGAGTCGATATCTATGTGTGTGTGTGTATGTTTTGTGCAGAGCATTGTGCAAATATTTGCCACTAACTTAACTGCAAATGAAATTGTCTTACACAAAAGTACACATATATTTTTTTGTTTTTTGTTTTCTTATTGAAGCAACAATTGTTGCAACTTTTTCTTGCTTTGTCTTCTTCTTTGTGCACAAAACGGGGTGGGGAATCCGGGGTTAAATTGTTTAAAAATATGCCTCAAGCATTGGCGCTGCCAAACGCATTGAAAATGCCAACAAACAACAAATAAAATAAAGTCCAACAACAAAATAAAGAAATGCATAATGTATAAATAGAAATTGTATAAAAATACTTTTGGTTTTCATTTGGTTGCACTTTAAATTGTTTTTTATTTTGTGGGTTGCTTCAATTTACTTTCGATGCGCAACTGATTGTTGCCACTGTAGCTGTGTATTTTAGTAGCTTTGTTAAAAGTAAAATCGAATTTTCACTTTGAGAACCATTGCAAACTTCTGTTGAGTATTTCACAATCATATAAAGATTACTCATACGCCTTATTCAACGGTTCAAAGTTGCTCAATGATTGTTAATGTGCAATTATAAAAGTAATTACTGCTTGACTAGATACATATTCATCAAAATACTGGCAAGTCTCTCATTCCAGTTAATTCACAGTCGAATGGAATAATTTATTAGCTAGAAATCTGGCGGCTTTTAATAAATACTTAAAACTTAAAAAAAAGTTGCATGTATTGACTCAAAATGATTTTAGAATACAACAAAATACTTTAAATCGAATACTAGATACTTGATGTAGTTAGTTTTTACTTTGCAACATTACTCATACGCTCTGCCTGGCAGTGATTTTGAGTCTTTCAATTCCAAGTAAATTGTAGCGATAAACGACGTAAATAAAAAAAACTGTGTGTGTGCGTATCTGTATCTCAATTAAAGAACAATTATTGTTGGCTTTGGCAAATATTTACAGCATGTGCGCAACTTAAATGAGGCATACAATGCAGTCTCGATGCGTTGCCAAAGACACGTTTCACTTTCATTACACACACAGAGAGAGAGAGAGAGAAAGAAAAAAGATACAAATACTTACGCACTTGGCTAAGTCATAAACCTGTCCAAGATATCAGACAGTTGGCTGCGTAGATACTGCCTGCAGTTGTTAATGCATTTGAAAGTGAGATTCGCTTTTAAGGAGTTGACACATATGCTTGCCATTTGTCTTTGATGCCAAACGCTTGAGTGTCTAACGCTTGCAACTGCATGATCCTCAAGGAACTGCACTGATAATAAAGTTATATAGATTGATGGATAATGTTATGGATGCTTAATATAAAACTAATTTTAACTGAAGCTAATTTAATTGCTTTATTAGAAACGCTTGATTAAACATTTAACGCACGCCTGGTCTTTGTCTCAGAAGGTGGCCTATTTTTTTTTTTTATCAGTGTACACTTTGTCTGCGTTTATTTGCCAAACTCTGGCAATGTTCAATAAACATGCACATCACTCGTCAGACTTTGTTTATTTGTTTGTTTGCTTTTGCCATTTGCTATCGATAAATGTTTGTTTGGCTTTTGTTATCGATGCCACAAGGCGGCTGGCAGTTGTTTGCCTTGCAGCGCTTTTTTTATTGTTTTTGTTTTTCCATTGAAAAGCGACAATACCAATTTGGTCTATCGCTTTCCGGTGTATATATATATATATGTGTGTATGGCTCTTGCAGCCTTATATGCCTGCAATGAGTTTGATTCGCTTTGATGTGTCTCATTAAAGCGCATTTTTCAAATGCAACGTGACATTTTTTCAAGGTTGTTTTTGTTGTTCGTCGCGAGTGCAATTCATCAAGCAACCAGTGTTGACCAACACCATGAAAGAGGGAGAGAGATTTGTCATGCAGGCAATCGCATAATTAAATACTTTCACCTGTACGCCTATATACTGCATATGCAGATACATATGTACATAGATACATAGCTAGTTTTATGGCCAAAGACAAAGAAGAAGAGCAGACCGCCCCAAAACCTGGCAAATGCCAATGCACTGAAAATCGGCACATTGCCTTTTAGCCAAAGCTAAAGAGACACCAGAGACAAATATTTTTAATAGCCGCTTTTCACGCACGGTCATTGAGCCAATGTTATAACCCGTACACTCATACACCGGGCCAAAAGACATGTGTAGACCCCAAAAGACATGAAGACATCAAAGCAACGCAGCTGGAAATGCGTGAAAATTGCGATTTATGCACCTCACTCAAGACGTGTCTTCTTGTCTGCTTGTCTCCATGTCTCCAAAGTGCGCACTTTCTCAACCAGATGCATGGCACAAAGAAAATAAGATACATTCAACATGCAAGTAAAATGTCTTGCGTTTAAAATTGAGTGAAGATTTTCATTAACGTTACAAGTGCAAGAACTTGAGTTAGAAACTGCACTACACTTGAAAAAGGGAAAACTGTGTAGAAAGGGAAATGAGTTTTACCACTTTAGTTAGCTATTTTTAATCCAAATGCATTCGTACTTTAAGTTAGTTGATAAGTTTTGTATTTAAGACACTTTAATCTTTTCAAAAAGTTTGTTCTATGTTCTTATTTTATTTTGACGTTTTTAATTATAAATTTGTCAACAGTTTACCTTCCGTTATTTGTTGGCTTTCATTTCTTTTGAAGCATATCAATTGCCCTGCATCATTTGATATCTCAACTGTTGGCCATATTTATTTTGCTGCAGCAGATGCAGCTACATGTTCTATGTTTGAGTTTTGTTGTTCTTCTTGTTTTTCATTGTATGCAGATACACATGCAGTCTTTTTGATATATTTTTAAACAAAATGTGAAACTCAGGCGCACTTTTCTAACACATCCGTTTGGCATTCTGAATGTTTATATTGCCGCTCGCTTGTTTGTCTTTCGCTTTGCTTTTGTGTATCTGTGAGATACTCGCTTCAAAGCACTCGCTTTATGTTTTTGTATTGAAACTGCTATATAAAATTTGGACTCAATGCTTTAACATTTGACACTGAGGTGCAGGGCGTTGGCTGCAACCATCAGCTGCAGCAGCAAAAACAACAAAAACAACAGCATCGCGTAGTATCTTGTATCTCACATCTCTATTTGTATCTGGGGGCCGACAATGAACCCACAATGAATATACAATCAAGTCGAGGTGCTTGGGTAGGGTTGGGTTTAGATTTGGATTTGAGTATGTGTGTGTCTGTGTTTTATGTGTGTGTGTGTGTGTCTGTGTCTGGGACAACGTCAATGACTGACGGACAGAGCGCTAATTGCATTTATCGCTGCTTAGATGTTAATTATGACAGCGCAGAGTGACCAGTGTTGCACAAGGAGAGAAAGAGATAGTTATGCAGCGTAATGGGTACTCAATTTGATGTGTAGGCTTCTCAAGCTCAAGCAGGAGGTCAATGCTATTGTTATACTATAAAAAATAATTAACTGTCGTCACCCGCACATTTACAGTTCAAGTCATTGATAAGGCATGCTTTCTTTTTATTTTCATGCTTTTATAGGCCTAAAAAAACTACAGACAAGCTGTCAATCTAAGACAGCAAAAACTTAAAATTTCTACTAAAGATACATATGTAAAAATAGGGATTACAGAAAAGTGACAAACATATAAACAAAATCATCAACTGAAATCAAGTCCGATTTAGATAGGTGTATAATAGTGCAGCTTACTCGATCATACACATAATTTATTGCTCTATCATAATTAAATATGCATTCCTACATATATCAGCGTCTGCAAATGATGTCTAAGGTTACCAAGCAGTTGCTACATTACTGGCCTTAAATGAAGCTCTTCCTACATAAATAGTGTGAGTCTTTAGCGTTTTCATTGATAAATCTCTGTTTAGAGCATGAATATAATGAGCAGCATTTAACACGATGACAGGTTGATGGTCTCTGACTACAATCTCAACAAACTTGTTCATTTTCTTTTGCTTTAACTGTTTATGAGCTGGCATTTAATAAGGTTCATCGTGTAAAACAAACAAATTAGTCATAGTCTGCATAGATATCTTTGCGTATCTAAGTTAGATAATCGTTTATCTCTGCGTGGAGTTTGCCTCTTTGAAACTAAATCACCACCTAATGATATTTCAATCAAGTGTGCTCTTGGCACCTTTTGGACATCGTGAGGTATCTCTTTAGCTGCCATTATATCATTCGCCAGCTCTATAATTGTTTAGACCAATATTTGCATAATATTCAAAAATTGTTTTTCGTTTCACGTTTCCTACAGACACTAATAAATTGTCAGAAATAATTTATGTATAAATTATTTTTGCATATTTACAATAAAGTTGTTGGCAGTTTTTTTTTTGGTTTGGGTGTGGTCAGGTCAGTACCCGCTAAATTCGTAGAATACTGTTTGGCTATTTATTAGGCCAAAATAGTTAACAGCAACAACAAAAGCAGCAAAAAGTAGTGAGGGAGCTCAAAGAGCAAAGCAAACAAGTTTCAATGCTGAGGAAAAGTCGCCGGCGCAAGTGAAAGCGCCGCAGTTGGCGTCAACAGCGGCGTCAGCGTCGACTGCAGTGTTGGTAGCACATGCAACAATGGGAGGCAGTTTCTTGGCCAGCTTGTAGTTTTCCTTAAGGCGTCCTCCTTTGGACCAGCCAGTGGCTTGCAATCATATTTCACTCCCTGCACTTGTTTTTGTCGTTTTTAGACCCTGTAGCTAAACAGTTATAAAAGGTCTGATAGATTTTGTGGAAAATTCTTGTGCGTTATGGGGAGGAGGCGAGTTTTATGATTATTGTAGGGCTGTATAAGTTAATTAGATCTCAACGACTAGTAGAACTTGATGTAGTAGTAAGTTTAATTCACTGCAACGTTCACAGAACAAATTTTTGTTTACAATCAAATCGAATAAATTAACTAATTTAGTTTACATGGTCCTTTATAGTCGTGTCTCCCAACACTGTAGCTTTTTCTACTGCCAGTTGTTGTTGCAGTCGCTATAAAAATAACTGAACACTTGCCGTTGCACACTTGGCCAACTTTGGCAACTTGACGCTTACTGCCAAAGCGAACACAAACGAGTTGCACTTACAGTTGTTGTTGTTATTGTCGACATTGCAGTTGATGTTGTTGTACGACTGCTTTGCCCAAAAATGCCAAATCAGTATGTCTCCTTTCCGCTCCCCAAACGCCGAGGGGCGACTTAAACATTTAATTTCATTCATTGCAACCAACGGCAGCCGAAACTGCCAAAAACCGCTAAAAGAAAAAATAACAAAAAGACTAAAATCGGCAAGAAAACCAAACGCGTTGGCTCCAAAACTTGTTCATGTTAGTTCCCTTGTTATTATTATTGTTTTCGTTGTCTGTGGCATTGCTAGTTGCACTTGCTTTGAGCATACTCGCGGTCTGTTCACTCAGTTCACTTAAACGATAAAAATACAACAAAAACTAACAATAAATTGTATGGAATGTGTAATATAAATCATTATTATAGGGTATTAAACTGTCTAACATACCCAAAGTTCCATTGTGTTTGTTGGCCACGTGATTTTGCGCCTTGTTGCAGTTACTTTTCAAGCCAACTTGCTGCGCTGTGCACCTATAGTAATTGTTATTGTTGCAGCTGCAAGTATTTGTTGTTGTTGTCTAGTGGCATCCATCGTCTTTGTCGATCATTTTAATGCCATTTTCGTGCCGAAGAAAACAAAACTTAAAGCTACATTGCTGAGTTAATACTTTTGGCTGTTGAAATTTTTTTTAATAAAAATGTGTTTGAAATTTTGTAGCTTTGCTTAACAAATAAGCTGAAATTCAACGAAAAAAATCTCGCATATGTATTTCTATAAACAATTTTACAAGCCAACAGATGGTTTTTTGTTGGAATTTATGAATGAGATTAGCCATAGTTCCAATTAACTGCCCACAATTGTTTCCAAGTCTTTTGCCAGTTATGTATATGATAATCGTTTTAATCCACGGCTTTTTGCATTGCTCAACAACCCACACAAAAAGTCAAGAGCTTGAAATACAAAACACAACAAAAATCTTATTTCTTCTTGGTGTTTTATACAAAAGTTGTCAAATGAACAACTTGAATTGGCCTTCACATTGACAAGTGACAAATGTGTAATTAAGAAGCATAAATTAAAGATTTCAAACAGCGATTTATGAACATTGCGAAAACATGTCTAACTTTGAAATTGTTTTTGTTTTTACTTACAGTTAATGCTGCGTTTATTTACCACATATGACAGAACCAAACCATAACGCCTTCATCAACTGAGAGAGAGACTGAGAAGTGAGTATAGTTTGTGAGCCATTAACACGCCCATAAATTGCGCCAGTTAAGTTTTGTAAATTTATGCAAATTGTTATTAAATTTGTAATGCAATTTTTGCTCTGACCCGATTAACAAATTGTATATGGAGCAGAGTGGTAGGAGGTAATGGTAGGGTTGTGTGTGGGTGGCATAAATTCTATATAAATGTAGTTACCGCAACCGGAAATCGGAACAGAAACAAGCGAGGCGGCACACACTCGAGAGTGGCTTACAAAATGATGTCAGTCAGTGGGTTTAAAAAAGGATTTAAAATTGAGGACATTTGTATGTGCCACACACCTCTCACTCCTCCCACTCTTTGGGGATGTGATGTCACTTTGCCAGAGCAGCAGCAAATTGATTGCGACTTTAACTAGATTTGAAAAAATATTTCATCCCAGCATAAAACTCAAAATCAATTAAAATGCCATTTATATTTATAGAAAATAAATTTAAGCTTTTCTAGCGCTGGCGCCGGCGTCGCTCTGTCGAGAGTTGCTCACTCTTTCCTTCCCACACACACGCTGTCTCTTTCTGCCTGCTTCTAGCTCTCTTTTTTTTGCTTTAGCTGCCAAATGTTTGGTCGTTTGTTGACCCAATTTTCTAAACAAAACTAAGAATAGCCACGTTTCAAATAAGAATCACTTTAAACATTTGCACTTTTTGCCTCAAATTACAATTGCACTTCCAAATAAACTATAAAGTTAATACATATAAATCAACTTGATTAATATGTTTGATGAAAGAAACCTTTTCTATTATTTTCCTAATTATATATCTAATTTATGCGCTTTTGTCTGCCTGCCGTCAAATGGGATATATCAAGAAATTTATAACAATGGCAAGATTATTTGGCTCTCAACCAAATAAGACAACAACTTACATCCAATCAAATTAGATTAGGGTTCTTTTTCCCGAAACTTATAGCTAAAATAGATTTCAATCGGATTTAAAAAAAAGTTGTTCTTGCAGTGAATACCCTCATATAAAAATTAAATAGATAAATGTATATAAACATATATATTTTGCCATACATATATTATATATAAAGCACCCTCAGACATTTCGCATTGTTTCCGCATTTTGCCTCGTGTCTGGTCAGGTTTTTATTGTTTGTTTTTTCATATACGCGTCATAAATCAATTTGTTGCAATTCCAACATTTTTGCGACGCTTTTTGCCGCCCAATTGCCACAACTGGTTGCCAAAATTAGAAAACATTTGCCGCAACCAACCGCCAGCATGCGAACAAATCAATCAAGCGATTTTCTATTTGCATACTTTGTGGTTAGAACTTACAAAAACCCCATGTAATAAAGGCTACAGGCGAGGGAGTCGACAGTAAAAGACCACGTACTATACTATGTTTGTATGGACGGCATTGATTTATAGGGTCAGGAAAGCCTCCATCTACCTGTTACGCACATTTCGCTTCTGACAAACCTAATATACCCCTCGAACTCTGTTTTAGAGTACGGGGACTAAAGTCTTGCTAAAAGTTGGAAGTACCAAAATAAAGTTTAATGCAAAAACTTTGACGAATTTCTGTCGCTTCTGCACAAAGTTATAAATATGAGAATTTGAAGTACATTCTAGTTGAAAACTATTTAACAGCTTAAGTAAATTATGCTGAGCTAATTTTAGAATACCAATAGTTGTGTCAAGAAAGCGGTAAATGCCCTAAAATTTTCTTATAAAATATGCCTGAGAGGTTTGCTACGCTGGATAAACTTTTGTTGCATTTCACACATATTTTTCAAGCTCCCACTTCTATACTATAACCAAAAAAAAAAGTGCATACGTGACTGACATGACCAATATGCAGTCAAGTACTACATATATTGGTAGTTCTGTAGTTAGAAAGTGTTTTTTGAAGCCTTCGTCACTTACTTATCGGCATTGTTTGTTGTTATTGTTTTCTGTTCATAAATTATGTTATCTATTGTGTTTTTTTTTGATTATGGGAACATTTGTATTACGCGTTGTTCATTCTTTTGTAGATACAATATCTATAAATCTATAATTAGAGTTCACAATTCGCTTGACGAGCGTGTTATTACTTGTTTATACTTTTGTTTACCTGTAGAGTATCTTTATCTCGCGTATACTCGCTTTTATTCACAAATCTTTAAAATATGCTGAGCTGCCTCCCAGACGCTTTATTAATGAACGTGCAACGAACGAGAAAAGTCAGTTTATAACCCAAAACAGAAAAAAAGATAAACCGAATATTGTGTGCAAATTAATTGTAAAAAGTTGACGATTGTAAACAGACGGACAAGAAGTCAAAACAAAACACAGGTAATAAGACAATTTTGAGCATTTGACAACCAGAAAATAACATTAAAAATTTGAATTTTGTGTATATTTTTAATAATTATAAAATCTTTTGGCTATTGGCCAACATTGATTTTCGTTTCTCTGAGCGTAAGATACAAATTTTGAGATGTAGTCTAGAGAACCTTGATCTTGTACGCCATAAGGCAGAGCCATGTGCAACACTTCAGTTATGAAATTCTATTTCAATAATTTACTTTCCTGATGCCAAGAAAAGATAAAGATATATAAAATGTCAATCCAACCCTAGTTTGGCCTGTCTCGATGAGTCATCAAACGCAACTCGCTTAAGCATCCCTCGTGTTTGCCAAAAAAAAGTAAAACCGTTTGTTTGTTTTAGCAACCCGCCACGTGTTGGCCAACTTGAATGTTATGCTTGCTGCTTTTCCACTTTCTCACTGCCTCAACAAACAAAACGTTACGCCGGTTAAAAGATGAGCCAGAAAATCGATAAACGTTTTAACTTTTCCGTTGCTTTTGACTGTAATTTCCATGTATTTTCCCAATGTGTCACACAACGTCAAAAGGAAGGAAGAACGAAAGAAGAAGCAGAGGGCCAACAAGCGTCAGAATGTCGCCTATGCCCAACCCAGTAGAAATACCCTAGATAACAGTTGGATTGGTGGGGTCTTAAGGATTCTAGAGTCGAAATTGTAGTGAAAAACAGTTTCATGCTCAGGGTTAGGGTATTGTTCAGCCCAGCATATGCAGTGAATTCTCTTTATCTTTGGTTAAAATAAATATGGAAGTTTGGGTATTTGTTAGTCGAGCATGCTCTTAAATGTTTTCTTTGGTATTCTAAGTATTTGCACACGATAAAATACAAATTCTTTATTGCTGTTTCTTTTTATAGAACAAGAGGTAGGGTATCTCGCAGTTCAGCAAGGCATCTAAAAGCTTGAGTCTGGTTTTTTTTATGTCTTTTGTGGCGCCAATTGAATTTTCCTCACTGTGCCGCTTTTCACACAAGAAGGCAAAAAAACTGGCACAAATTCGCTGACATTGGTCGCTGGTGGGTTAATAATTTGACGATAGGGTTAATCCCAATATACGATTTCAAATTGAAATGCACTTGAGATAGACATGCCATTGTGCGCTTTGAGTAATTGGAGAACAGCACAACAGATACAGGAATTCCTATTGCTATTTATCCTTTATTTCTTTTTGTACATCAAGGAAGCTTGAGAAAAATAGAGAAATGAGTCAAGTGAAACATTCCCCAAATTGTGTAGATTCTTAGAGCCGCTTGTATTGTCAAAAAGCTACAGGGTTTAACCCCTTTATTTATTTATTGTTTGCTTTTGTTGTATTTTTTTTTTTTGTTAGTGACATTCGATTTTATTTCAAATTATAATTTACTTTTCAACAATCGACGACAAACAAATAATACTTTTTTATGAAACAATTTGGACATCATTTTTGATCGCTAGCCAAAGCATCGTGAAGCGTAAATTCCTTGTACATTTTTACTAGTCAACGAAAATACAAGCTTAAAAAAGCACAAAAAAAGCAGTCGAGTCGAGAGAAAGAAGAAGAAATGAATCCAAAGAATTTAGGCAAACAAAATGGGGCAGTAGTTTTGGAGGTCCTGCAAGTATTGGGTCATCCCGCTACCATTGAGGAGGTATCACAGCGTGTGGCTAACATCTATAAAGTAGCCCGTGAACGTATCCAGCCGGTTGTTGGAGATGTATTAACAGCTGGCGTACAGGAAGGATTCTTTTGTTGCAACAATTATCGTTATTCGATTGTGCAAACGACAATCGATCAATTGCGTAAGGAGATTGATAAATATGTATACGAGATGTTATCAATGGATGAAGAATTATTACCGCAGCCATCGCCGCTGATGATTAAGCTAGAGCAATTGGACGGATCGCCGCCAATGACGCCGCAATCCGTACTATCGCCTTCGCCTTCATCCGGGGAGCTGCGAGAGCGTACGCCGCCAGGAGATGCATCATCGGCTGTTGCTACCTATTAATTAATTAATTATCGTATACCAATTGATTAATTAATTCGTTAATTTTGTCCACCGACCTGTGTTTGAGACACACAAACAGCCTTTGTCTGCCCCCAAAAGTGACACGCCCTACGTTCCCCCTATCACAAATCCCCTTGGATCATCAGTTTATCTGCTAATTTTCTTCCTCCCCTCGCAATGTATTTCGCATGATTTTGCTGTTTTTTATTTAAAGTGTAAATTTTGACAGCACAACAAGCACTTCGAGTCGCGTTTAAGTGCGTTTGAGAAGAAACTCGAGACCATCAACTAGACTAATAAAGAATAAATAACATGGGTAGTCCCCAAGTATGATACTAAAATAAACTTGTTCGTTTTTTCCGCCCTTTTGGCCAAAAAGAAGCAATGTCTTGGCTCGTCAGTCATCAGTAAATCACTCGTTTATTGGTTGTAGTTTATACATCCTTTGTCGTCGTCGATTCTCTGAACATATTCCACATATTTTACACACAAAGGGCAAAGTTTTGCATTGCTCGCGTTGTGGTTTACTTAACTTTTTGTATTATTATTACAAAGTTTGAATGCTTTTGAAGTTCATTTTCATACATTGTTCCTTGTTTGTCGTGGGTCGTAGTCATTGTCAGGTTGTTGCCTGTCTAGCGTCCAATGTAGAAGGTTCAAGTCTATGCCACAAAACTCAAGCTTTTCATTGACTCATTTCCCTCTTTATTTTTTGTGCTGCTGTTTTCCTTTCACTGCCTTTGTGTGCTGTCGAATCATCAGCATCATCATCTCCATCTCATCCAACGGAACAAAAGCTTAAACCGAGAACTGTGTTTCCTTGTGCTTGTCAGTCTCACAGTCTGTCGGTTTGTCCCTTTGTCGGTGCATTTACATGAGTAATCATTGCCTGACTGACCGTGTTATGCTCTTTCTTTCTTTAATTTTGATTTATATTTGCTTTTGTTTCAATTAATTGCTTTGCAATCTTTCAGTCAAGATTTTCAGGAAACAACAAACAAAGTTAAATATATAAAAAAAGATTAAATTAACTGTTTACAAGTTCAACTAACAGTTGTATCTTCACCGCGTAAATTGCTTTAAAAAGCATTCCTTGCAATTCGTTTCTTTTGCAGCATGCCCTGAAAATCATTTCAAATTATAAATTTTAATTATATCAATTATGTATAAATAAATTTGTGGACCCAGTTAAGTATAATTGCAGTGTTTACTGTTGAAAATGTTCAACTTGGAGCACTCTCAATTTTATTAAATTAATTCAAGTTCAATCGCGTGCTAAAAGTTTTACTGTGTTCACTGAACTTTACGAGTTGAAACGTAAACAACCATTAATTAATTAATAAATTTGTGACAGTGTCAGCAAAGGAACAAAAGAAGGCAGAACAAACAGACAGACGGAGTGTCGTCAAGTTTGGGTAGAAAGTAAAGCTCTTGGGATGTCAAAGAGTAAAATTTACTGTCAAAGTTATTTTATAAAACAGATTAACTGCGCAAAATAAAAGATTTATTTTGATATTTTTAAAGTTTTGTCAATTTCAATAGTAATGTCATTTGACTAATAAATAATTTCTGTCAATTTTGTTGTCTATTTGCAGCATGAGCCGCCAGCATCAGCGGCATCACCAGCAGCAGCTGCAACAGCAGCAGCAACAACAGCAGCAACAGTTGCTAACGTCACAGCAGCAGCAACAACAAGCCTTACTGATGGCAGAACATGCAGCAGCCGCTGAAGCCGCCGAGCTCTTCGATCTGCTCTGTGTGGCAACCACAATGCGTCAGATTCTGGCCCTACATCGAGCCATGTGTGACGCTGTGGGGCTGCGTCCATCTCCTCTAAATGATTTCTATCCGAAGCTAAAGGCCAAGGTGCGCTCCTGGAAGGCGCAAGCATTGTGGAAGAAATTCGATGCACGTGCAGCTCATCGGGTCTACGGCAAGGGTAATGCCTGCACGGGTACTCGTGTCCTGGTCATTGGTGCAGGACCCTGTGGTCTACGCACGGCAATCGAGGCACAGCTGTTGGGCGCCAAGGTTGTGGTACTGGAGAAACGTGATCGGATCACAAGGAATAATGTGCTGCATCTGTGGCCATTTGTTATAACAGATCTGAGGAATTTGGGTGCAAAGAAATTCTATGGTAAATTCTGTGCCGGTTCTATAGATCACATCTCCATACGGCAGCTGCAGTGCATGTTGCTCAAGGTGGCGCTATTGTTGGGCGTTGAGATCCATGAAGGCGTTAGCTTCGATCATGCCCAGGAACCAAATGGCGATGGTACGGGCTGGCATGCTGCAGTCACTCCAGCGGATCATGCGGTCGCAAACTATGAGTTTGACGTGCTCATCGGTGCCGATGGCAAGCGAAATATGTTGGACTTTCGGCGCAAAGAATTTCGCGGAAAGTTGGCCATTGCCATAACGGCGAATTTTATTAACAAGAAAACCGAAGCTGAGGCCAAAGTGGAGGAAATAAGCGGTGTGGCTTTCATCTTCAATCAGGCATTCTTCAAGGAGCTGTACAGTCGCACTGGCATTGATCTCGAGAACATTGTCTACTACAAGGATGAGACCCATTACTTTGTGATGACCGCCAAGAAGCACAGTCTGATTGACAAAGGTGTTATCATTGAGGATATGGCTGATCCTGGCGAGCTGCTCGCCCAGGCTAATGTCGATACACAGAAGCTACACGATTATGCCCGCGAAGCAGCCGAGTTCTCAACGCAATATCAAATGCCCAATTTGGAGTTTGCTGTCAATCATTATGGCAAACCGGATGTGGCCATGTTTGATTTCACATCCATGTTTGCCGCCGAGATGTCATGTCGTGTGATAGTTCGCAAGGGTTTCCGCCTGATGCAGTGCCTCGTCGGTGATAGTTTACTGGAGCCCTTTTGGCCCACGGGTTCGGGTTGTGCTCGTGGCTTTCTATCGAGCATGGATGCCGCGTATGCTATCAAATTGTGGTCAAACCCACAGAATAGCACACTTGGCGTTTTGGCACAACGTGAGAGCATCTATCGTTTGCTGAATCAAACTACACCCGATACACTACAACGTGATATTAGCGCTTATACTGTGGATCCTGCCACACGTTATCCAAATCTAAATCGTGAATCGGTCAACAGCTGGCAAGTGAAGCATCTGATTGACACCGATGATCCAGCGATATTGGAGCAAACATTTATGGATACGCATGCGCTGCAAATGCCACATGTGGAGACGCCTGGCAAACGCAAGCGACGCAGTGGCGGTATGTTAAATGATCTTTTAGCTCGAAAATTGATTTACCATATCAAGTTTATTCAACAGATTCTCTGCCCCAAGGTGCCACCTTGCTACGCTGGATCAGCGCACAGCTGTCCGCCTATCAGTTTACGGCAGATCTCAAGGAACCCTCGGATGTCTTTCGCAATGGACGTGTGCTCTGTGCGCTTATCAGTCGGTATGTTGATAAGCAAATAATATACATAAAAGCAACAGCTTATAAATACTTCTTTTGTTATAGCTATCGACCTGATTTAATTGATTATGCTGCCACAAAGGAGATGAGTCCCTTGGAGTGCAATGAATTGGCATTTGCTGTGCTGGATCGTGAGCTGCATGTCGATCGGATTATGACTGCCAAGCAATCATTGGAGCTTAGAGACGTTGAGTCACGTATTTGGCTCAATTATTTGGATCAAATCTGTGAACAGTTTCGTGGTGAAATTCCACATATTAAACATCCTAAAATGGATTTTAGTGATTTGCGTCAAAAGTATCGCATTAACCATACGCGTGCACCGCCAGATTTCTCCAAATTGCTGCAGACAAAGCCCAAGGCAAAGTCACCCGTGCAAGATGCCGTCGATGTGCCCACAACAGTCCAACGTCGCTCGGTGCTGGAGGAGGAGCGTGCCAAGCGGCAACGTCGCCACGAGCAGCTTTTGAACAGCAATGGTGTGGCAACAGCTGGTTGTTCTGGTGCTGCTGCTGCTGGGGGTGCTGCCAGCAGTGCTGGTAGTAACAATTTGCAGCAAGGTGTGTTGAAAATAACCATAATAAAACGAAGGGTCAACGAAGATCATCATCATCAAGTGGGAGTCAGTTACCAGTAGCCCCATGTGCCTTGCTATAAATTATAAAAGTTGCAGACGTTTGATCCTTTGTCGTTCAAAAACATAATATATTTTATAACAGAACAAAAATTGTATGTTAATGCTCAAAACTAAATACATTTGCTTTAAAGTTGTATCCGCAAAAAAGTCCTATAAAAATTAATGTCGTTAAAAAATTCATTTTGTTTGTATCAGAATATTAATACCTGCAACTATATGTAGTCTTTGCTATAGAGTGTGTTCAAATATCATTGATTAATAATGTAATTTAATGAAGTATACTACTTCCGTGCTATGCCAACTGACAACTCACTTGTTCACCACGTTAAACTTCAGTATTAACTATAGTTTTTCTCTTGCAGGTGATACGCCACGTCGGTCGAAGAAACGACGCCAAACTGACAAGACGGCAAACATTGTGAGTAGATGTTACCACTATATCATGGATTGGTTAAATCGCGGCGTTCAAGCAACCTGCAAAGTGATGACAAAGCTGAGAGTTTTCATGACTCCATGTTAAAGTGTAAACTAAAGCACTTTGTCCATCACTTTTCAGCTGCTTATGACTCGTACTCTCTCGATCTCTCTCTTTATCTAAATCTCTCATAAATTCCCATAAATTTATGCATTAACTATACTCTCATACATAAACCAAAGCGAAATGAAATGAAATTAATTGTAAATTTTTGTTGAACGCCATAAAAACGAATGAAAAATCAAGGTTAAACTCATACTGAAAACAGCTCTCTTTCATGAAATCAGTAACGTCATAAGCGCATACGAATCCATCACCGAGGTCAGTTCGATCAGTGTCCAAGTTTCAGCCCATTTTGTCCCAGCGTTATTAACCACTCATTTGTGCAATTGTAAATTGTCTCAACGCTTATCACATTTCCAACTAACTCACAACAAACCAATCAATCCACAATCCAATTGTTAGTCTAGTAGTTTCCTTAGCTTTGTCTTTGTTTATACTATATGTTTACAAATCATAACATACACACACACCAACACACACTCCTATGAATTGTGAAATTGCTGATATGTTGACTTCTGCGGGGTAGGAGGAGCGCCAGCAGCGTTTGAAAGAGATCGAGGAGAATCGTCAGGATCGAATGAGCAAAAGGCGACAACAGCGATTCCATCAAACGCAGAATTTCTACAAGAGTCTGCAACTGCTGCAGGCAGGAAAATTGCTCAGAGAGGGCGATGGTTCAGTTGAGGGCGTGGCCGAGGATGGCACACCTTTTGAGGACTATTCAATATTTCTATACCGCCAGCAGGCACCAATATTTAATGATCGAGTTAAGGAGCTTGAACGAAAGCTTCTATTTCCCGTAAGCAATCAGGAGCGATCCTTGAAATTGTTTTCATGTTGGCCCGATCTTTATGGACGCAAATTGCTGCACGCTGCGTCCTCGTCCTTGTCCATGTTGTTGTTTTTTAATTGCCTTGAATTAACCCAAGAAATGAAATCGAAATATCCAAAAATTGCCCTAACAAAATAACAGCAAGAAAATGTGACTAGAATTCGGCTGGATTCAATCTTAACTCCAGAATTTCTCTGAAAAAAAAAAGATTTTAATTAATAAGCTTGTGCCAATTGTTGTCCTAACAAAAGCCTATTTTATATATAGTTGACCCCTCAGCTGCCAAGTTGACTTAAGTGTTCATCTAACTTAGTTATATGATTACAATTATTGTTTGTTGTTTGCCTTGTTTTGGTTATTATTGTTTATGTTATTTTTTGTTTATGTTAAAAATCAACGTAAATATATTTACAACTATTTAAATTTTGATTTCTTCAAAACTTTTGTAAAAAAAATCCAAAAAAAACACAAAAAACACTTTTGACTGCTTCGCTGCACCGAACGAATCTCCACTCGACCTTAGGATCGGGAGCGTGGCGATATACCATCAGCATTGCCACGCAATGCGGCCGATGAGCAGTTCAGTGATCGCATCAAGAATATGGAACAACGGATGACAGGCCGACCAGGACAAGGCAGTGATAAGAAACCCAAAGATTTGATGCGTGCCATTGGTAAAATTGACTCAAATGATTGGAATGTGCGCGAAATTGAAAAGAAAATTGAGCTATCGAAGAAAACGGAAATACACGGTCCCAAGGGCCGAGAGAAGGTGCCCAAATGGAGCAAGGAACAGTTCCAGGCGAGACAGCACAAAATGTCCAAGCCGCAGCGACAGGATTCGCGTGAGGCGGAAAAATTCAAGGAGATCGACACGACGCTCAAAAATCTCGACAAGCAATTGAAGGAGGGACACAATCTGGACATAGGAGAGCGTGGACGCAACAAAGTCGCCTCAATTGCGGGACAATTTGTGCGCAAGGATGAACCAAATTCAGATGAAAAGAATGCAAGCAGCAATGCCACCACGAACACCACCAACAACACCGTCCTACCTAAATCTGTGAGTAGTTTGGAACCCCAAAATGCATATCATTTATTTATGTAAAGTTTAAGTTTTTTATGTTGCTTTGCTTTTGGCTTATACTATAAGTTGGTTACCTTTGTGGCTTAAGGTTTAGCAGCGTGCTGTTGTTGTTGTTGTTAGCGTGCTTCTATTTTAGGCCGTTGTCACACACACTCAAACACACACACACACATATGTACATTACACTCATCTGTATTCAAACGCACATTTGCAGTACTTTTTACTTGTTGGTTGTTGCAATTTATCTAAAATTTGTTACATGAATTTTATTAACGTTTTTTTATACGATCCTTCACAGAGCTCCAAGGTCGCCTTGGCCTTCAAGAAGCAAGCGGCCTCGGAGAAGTGTCGTTTCTGCAAGCAGACCGTCTATCTGATGGAGAAGACGACTGTCGAGGGTCTTGTGCTGCATCGCAATTGCCTCAAGTGTCACCATTGCCACACGAATCTACGACTCGGTGGCTATGCCTTTGATCGAGATGATCCCCAGGGACGTTTCTACTGTACACAACACTTTAGATTGCCGCCTAAACCAATGCCACAGCGTGTTAACAAAGCGAGGGTGAGTACAGTAGCAATAAAGCTCTCTATATCTAATATTACTTATGATGCTTTTCCTTATCTAATTGTACAGAGATCAGCTGCGTCACAGCCTGCCTCACCTGCAGCACCAACAGCTGCCACTGCTGCCGCAGCCGCTGCATCTTCGGATGCTGTGCAGGCTATGGACACGCTGCCAGCCAGGGACCAAGTGGATCTGTTGGACACATCCAGGGCTGCCGCCTCAGCGGATGCCATGTCCGACGATGAGGCAAATGTCATTGATGAACATGAATGGTCACGTAGCAATTTTCTGCCCGAATCGAACAATGATTCACAATCGGAGCTTTCAAGTTCGGATGAATCCGACACGGAATCAGATTCGGAACTATTCGAAGAGGCCGATGATTCGCCATTTGGGGCACAAACTCTACAGCTGGCATCGGATTGGATTGGCAAACAATATCGTGAGGATAGCGATGACTCGGCTGATTTCTACGATTCCAGTGAAGGTATTGCAGGTGTGTTTCTTTCCATAAGAAGCAACTTTTTAAATTCAAAACGAAAACCATTTATTTATATTTATAATCTGGCTGTTCCAGATGATGGCAAGGATGACACCGAGGGTGAGGAGTTCAAGAAGGCGCGGGAATTACGCCGTCAAGAAGTTCGACTACAACCGCTGCCCGTTAATTTGCCTACGGATACGGAAACTGAGGTAAGTTTATTTTAAAAATCATCAACTGGCAATGGGAAAAGAAACTAATTTAATTATCATTTGTATTTAATTTTTGTCATTTTAAACATTTGAATTTCTCATGGTGTTGGCTACATTTTAAATTTATAATTTGATTAGAAACCCCAAACAAATAACGAAAATAAAGAAAATGTCGAACGTGAGTCTTTAAAGTCGGCCAACTCCTTCGAGTCGGCTCAAAGTCAACCAAGCACACCCATGGCTCTAAGTCAACCGAGCACACCCATTGCCACGCCTACGCGTGCCCAACTGGAGCAATTGGAGCGAAATGCTCCCAGAAAGTTTAGCAGTGAAATCGAAGCAATTAGTGAAAAATTATATCATCTGAATAATATGGTTAAAATGAACAAAGATCTGGAAGTGTTGGCCAAGGAGAATTTGGTCAAAAGCGATATATTGCGTAAGTTAACCCTCAAGGAAAAATGGTTAGCCGAAAACGCAGCTATTGCTGCGGGCTTAAAGCCAACAACATCGGCTGCAGTTCCGGTTCTGCCGGTTCCAGTTGCTGCTGGAACGGCGCAACCCAAATCCAAATTCGAGGAGAAGTATGAAAAGGTTGTGAGTCCAGTTCAAGTCGTTGGTGGGCCCAAACCAAAGCCGGTAATAGATTTCAATTTGGATGAACTAAAACCACGGAAACCCAACTTTGAGGAGCGTCCCAAGGAGCAACTGAAGCGACCCGAAAGCCTCAAGAAACCGCCACAGCTCAGCCCCAAATTGGAGCGCAAGAGCAGTACCAATGTCAGCCGCTCCAGCAGCATGAAAAGCACTGCCAGCTCCAACAGTCCACGTCCCAGGAAAGCTCCTCTACCCAACGAAGGCAAAATGCAAATTGAGAATGTTTTGAGCACTTTGAAGAAAGTGCAGCAAGTGGAAAACAGGGACTCCCCTGGAGATTCAGATATGGAAATCGATGAAGAAGTTAATCCTCAGTTGAGTAACAAACTGAAGGAAATTGGAGCAAGCAGCTTTGCCGGCACCATGGATCACATCAAGTCGCAGATGGTTACGCCCACTGTGCACACAGCCAGCGTGGATTTGTCCAAGTATTTCCCCAATCAGAAGGCGGAAAAGAGCAACGCTGGCAACATAAATAAGAATCAAAAAACTCTTAAAGATGTGGATTTGGCGAGATATTTTCCTAGCAGTCCGGCACCGCAAAGAAGAGCAGTGGAAACGGTCGCGGAAAGATTGAAAAAGTCTCAAACGGAGGCGGCCATTGTGGATACCAAAAAGGCAATGGAGGCCAAGTTGGAAGCGGTGAAAGATTCGGAAAACCTAAGGCGGTTCAGACAGTTGCCGAGACAGGGGTAAAGTCTAAGACGGAGACAGTGGAAAAGTCCAAGACTGTGACTGGGGAAAAGCCTAAGATAGAATCCGTTGAAATCTCCAAACCGGTGCCACCCAAAAGGCAAGCATCTCTGAACACTTTCAGCCTGCGTGATCATCAACTGGATGGAGCGCTGGATCTGAGCAAGAAAAAGGCGCCAGTCAAAGTGGTAGCAACCACCAAAACTCCAGTGAAGACAGACAGTGCCACCACATTGGCCAAGGCAACAACTACGACCAAGGGAAAGATCAAAATAATTAAGAAAATTGTGCCCAAAGGCACAAAGGTTAAAAAGGCAGCGGCAGCTGCAGCTGCAGCAGCTAAGAATCCACCAGATAATCCCACCGAGAATCCTCCAAATCCAGAGCCACAACCACCACGGGATGAAGCAGAGCGCATTTTGGATGAGATCTTGGCCGATGGTGCCACACGTTCACCCAGTTCGGAATATCAAAAACTCTTCAATGACGAGAAATCGCCCAGTGATTTATCCGATAAAATCGAGCGTATACTCGAGGAAACTGGCTTGGATTTGGAATTGGGCTTACCACGACGTAGTAGCAAGAAATTGCTAAAAACCAAATCCTTAGGCGAAGGAGACTTCGACTTGGCGCCAAAGCGATTAACTGGAGTACAGAATATACTAAAACGCTTCGAGTCTATGAGTTCTGTGCACTCGGAGAAGAGTGATGAGCAGTCCTCGTTCAAGCTGCGACGCATGGAGTCCAGCACTAGTAATATGAGTAGCTTGAATCGTTCGCGGGAATCGATAGTATCGGCTAGTGACTCCATGAGTGATTTGGAAAAGACCATGGATTATTTGAGAAACGAATGGCGCAATGAGGCCACAAATTTCTTGCAGAAGAAACGCGACAAATTCTATGCTCAAAAGGAGGAAGAACAGAAACCTAAACTACCCGAAAGAGTGTACGATATGCCGGTGCAATATCGCGATTCCAAGTTGGCCAAATTCTTTGGTCTCTCGGCACGTAAATCGCCCGAGAAACGTAAGTCTCCCATTAGCAAGAAGAAGAACAAGTCTCCCAGCAAGCAGTTAAAGCCAAATAATTCGCTGGAGGAATTGGCCAAAATAGGCAGTGCACGTCAAACGAAACAGGCTCAAAAGACGTCAACGAATGTGGCCAAAAAGCTGTCAGTCAAAGCCGTGCTAAAACCAGCGACTCCAGTGCCAGATGACTTTGAGATACTGGATCTGCTGGATAAGGGTACGGTAGCCAAGGAGCTAGAACGTTCACAGACTAAGAGTCCTTTGGTTGAGGATGTTGTTCCTAAGGAAACTCCGCGAACGGAAACGGAGGTGATAACAGAAGCTGTACCGGAAACAGAAACACGTGTTGTTGTGGAGGACATTAAGAATCTACCCAAGACGGGTTGCGATAAGTCGTTAAGCAGTTCACGACGAGGATCCCAGTCCAGTCTGGTGCTCTCCCGTCGACAATCGGATGCTTCACTAACGGATAAACTTGATCGGGATGTGTTTGAAGTGCTGCACAGCATTGAACTGGAACGTGAAGCCATCAGTGATGCGGAGCATGTAGATGAGGCCTTTGAAACCATGCTAGAAGAAATGGAGCGTACGCCAGTTGTCCAGGATGATGACTTGGATGCGGATTCATTGTGTACAACTATCAGTAAGAGTCCGAGTGCTCAACCCGTTACGGTAGTCAAACGAGGGAGCTCCGAGGATCAAAGCATTGAAAAGCTTTTTGGTGAATTTTCCGATGAGATGCTCGTCAATGTAGAGTTCGATTCCAACGAAGATTTGGTGGGCATAACACCCCGAGTACAGCTTAATAGCTCGGCGGAGCGTGACTATGTGGACAAATTGGAGTCCTTGGAGCGTGATGATGTTGATTTAAGTAAGACTAGATTCTCCCAGACGCTTCCATCTGCTGGCGTTGATGAAGTGGATGCCTCCTGTTTCCCCACACGGCCACAGCGCCGCCAGAAGAGCAGCTCATCCTCGAGTGAGCCTACACTACCAGTTGCTCCACAGCGACTGAGAAAGAAACTGGCTAAATTGGATCCGGAGAGCATGCCGCCATCGGTGCAGGACTTGCTGCAGCAATTGAGCAATAAAAAAGAAGCGGAGAATTCCACGTTACCAGCTGAGGAAACTCTTAAATTTCCTAGTCTTGTTTTGGCAGAAGATGTTGTGGAACAACCGCAAGTAAAGCCACAATTGAATGATGTCGTACCACAGATACTGGTGGATCCTACTCCAGCTGTACCAAGCTCGAGCTCCTCGCGTAGCAGCCTTCAGGAGCCAGTGAAACCAATGACGCCGGTGATGCGCAGCAAGGAGAACTCCTCCGACTGGGATATGGAAAAGTTACCCGCTAGTCCGATGCCACGTCGCAGGCAACCCGTCCCTGCTAGTAAGGAGAGTTCCCTCGAATGGGACATGGAGAAAATGCCCAATAGTCCAATGCCACCGCGTCGTCGCATTGTCATGCCGCCCAAATCATCGAATGTCTCTCCCAGCAATTCCATACAATTGCTGAATAGCTTACCCGCTGCCGAGGACGATGACGCAGCGGCACAACAGCGCATCATTGAGGAATTCGAACGGGAACGTCGGCAAGCGCTGATCAAGCGGGATGAAAGCTTTGAGGCTGCAGCCGCGGAGCAGCGGCGTAAGGATTCACAGCAAAGCAGTAGCACGTCCAGTGGCAAACGAAGTCTGCCTCCAGCCACACCCACGACCTCGCATGCGCCTTCCGTCGCCAGCAGCCTGCGACGTGGCACTACCCAGGACACGACTAGCCGTAGGGAGTCCATACGACGGGATGGTACTCCGCCCATGTTCAAGAAACTGGATCTGGGGGAGGACAGCAACTCGATGCTGGACTCCACGGCAGCGTCCACGCGACGCAGTTCGTTTGCATTTATTGAGCTACAGGATAACAAGCCGGTGATTGTGCCGATGCCCAGGAAGCTCCACCTACCCAAACTGGAGCCACCCAAGTATGTGCCGGAATTGAGTACACCGGATGAACCGGTGCCGGAAGTTTTCAAGGATCGCGCCTGGCCAAAACCCCAGTTAGGTGAACTACATCCAGATAGCGAAGGGGAGGACGAGAAAACCGAAGTGGACCCGAAGTCTCAGCTGCCAGAGTACGCTCGCTCCGATTCTCCGCCTTCGGCTGCGTTCCAGAATCGTCAGTGGCCCGATGGCAAAACCATTTTCGAGCAAACGGACGACACGAATGCACTGCATCCGGATGACATACTCGGTCTGTTGGAAACCAAACGCAGACTTCCCAAGAGGTTCAATAAGAAACCTCGCTCACAGTCGCCGCAACCTTTTAGGCCATTAGAGGAAAGCGCCCGCTTGAGCTCCAAATCCTTTGGTGATCTCAAAAAGATTCCGTCCATTTCCGGTTCGATGGTATCGCTCTCGGCACAGTCTAGTCAAGACACGGATACACGATCCACCACCACGGGCACTACAACGGTGGCAACTACGCGACCTTTGAGCTTCATTAACTATGATGAGCCGGTGGACGCCAGCACAAAAGCATTGCTCGAGCGGAGCAAGCGATTGCATAATCGCAAACGGGACTTTGTCAACGAACGTGTCGTCGAACGTAATCCCTATATGCGAGATGTGATCAGAACCACCGATCGTGTCGACTATGAACCGGATGAGGAGCTTTCCAGCTACAGACCACGTCACTATACTAGTGGCACCACCAAACCAACCACAACTAGTCGCTTTCCTAGCTCCTCTGCCTATTCGCGAAGGAACAACTACGATTACCTCAGCAATAACCACACTAGTGATTATCTTAGCCGCAGCCGACCGTACAGCGGATTGGGTGCATCCACTTCTCTCAGCTATTATCCGAGTGCAGCCACCACGAGCAGTGGCCATTTGAGTGATCTCTTTCGACGACGCAGTCCTGCAGCCGTGTCCAGCTACGGACTACCCTCAACCAGCAAAGAGTCGTGCGTTATCTCCTAAACAAATCAATTAATCAAGTTAAAAACAGAAAATTTTTCTTTATTTTTACCAAACAAATTGTAGACGTCGCTTCAAAAACTATTTTTACTGAGGATTCTAGGAGTCTAGACCTCAGAAACAGACCAACAAAACCCCAAGAAATACAATATCAAATCCCACCCTTCATAAACCTAGGAATTAAATGTGATTGATCAAAACTGATCAATCAATGAAACTAAACTAAACAACAATCCAACGCACGCCTGCCTTTTGATGTGCCACGCCATTTAGCTATAGAGAGATGAAAGAGAGAGAGAGAAAGAGATCAGAGAAAGAGAGAGAGAGTTACACCTTTGTTAGCCTAGCCGTAAACTGGGTACGATCTATGAAGGTAAATTCAATCAAAATTTACACGAAATGTTGCGCCCTAACCTCCCGAGCCGCCCGACATCAGCCCGAGCAAAAAGTTTGTAGTCTCTAAACAAAAAAAGAAAAAATTCTAAAATTTTAGAAAAAAAAGTTGTGTTTTGTAAATTTGTTATCATTTTTAAGCGCTGTGTGTTTGTTGAAAATAACCCTTAAAACGCCTATAACTCCCGCCGACTCATATATACAGCTAACAAACCTGATCTGCGTTCATCGTTTCGTTCGTGTTTCGTATTCGTTTTGCGTACCTTTCTGGATCGTACCTAAAGGCATGAATCTGAAAATAAAATTGCCAAAGCTGCTGATTAACACCAACACCAAGCTCAAAACTCTGACTAATTAATTAAGCATGCTCGACTTAATACAAAAGATTATTTCTTTATTAAAGTCATAGCTGATTGTTTTTTTTTTCCAGAACTCTCGAATTTATACAAATTCTCTCGACGCTTTGTTTTATGTTAATTTTTGTTGCGTTGCATTTGCTTAAATGTTGATTATTTTACAACTCAGTAAAGTTCTTAAAATTAATCAAGAATTTTGGCTTTTGGCTGCATTTACAGGTACAAACTGAATCCGAGAGCACATCGCCTGACGAAGTTGAGCTTAACTCTGCCACTGAAATATCCACCGATTCCGAGTTCGACAATGACGAGATCATGAGACAGGCGCCCAAAATCTTTATTGACGACTCACACCTACGGAAACCCACTAAAGTTCAGGTAAGAAATGTTTTTTTTTAGCTAATTGAAATAATTTTAATCATAAACATTTTGCGTTTCTGCAGATCAAGTCCGGCATGATTACGCCTAGCGCCACTGGCCTGCATCAGAAGCAGCTGGCAACGCGGGAGAAGGGTGGCAGTTATCTGCAAAAGTACCAGCCTCAAACACAACCTCCATTGCCACAGTTCAAGCCGCTGGTTCAAGTGGACCCCACACTACTAATAGGCAGTCAGAGAGCTCCTTTGCAAAATCCTCGTCCCGGTGATTATTTGCTGAACAAGACGGCTAGCACGGAGGGCATTGCATCCAAGAAGAGTCTGGAGCTTAAGAAACGCTATTTGTTGGGTGAACCAGCCAATGGCAATAAGATACAAAAATCTGGCTCCACATCGGTATTGGATTCAAAAATACGCAGTTTCCAATCGAACATCTCCGAGTGCCAGAAGTTGTTGAATCCGAGTAGTGACATCAGTGCGGGTATGCGTAGCTTTCTGGACAGGACCAAATTGGGTGACAACAGTCAGCACAATGAACTGATGCGTTCGGCGACCAGTAATGTGATAAACGATCTTCGTGTGGAGCTAAAGATACAGAAGACACCGTCAAGCAATTCCACAGATAATGAGAAGGAGAACGTGTTCGTAAATAGCAAAAATGAGCTAAACAAGGGCATGGAATACACGGATGCAGTGAATGCCACACTACTCGAACAACTCAACCAGAAGAAGAGTTCACCGACAACACCAACGAATAACAAGACGGTCATAGAGGTGATTGATCTGGTGACACCGGAGAAAGCAGTTCCGTTCATAGATCTCACCGTGTTGGAGACGCCAAAGAAATCACCAGATGTTAGCCAGGTGGCAAGTGTCGAAGTTGCTCATCCTGTCATTGCAGATAGCAATAAAATAATCGATGAGAAGGAGGAGGTACCCAAACCGGATGTCTCTCGGGATGTCAAGGAGTGCATACCGGATATAATAGGTGACATTAAGGCGCAAAAGGAAGCACCGGGCGTGGCTGTGTTGGAGGAACAGCAATCGCTGATCTGTCAATCGGATGAGGAGAAACGTGATTCGCCCGAGAAGGCAACGGATCCGGAACAGGATCAATATGAACAGGACACGCTGCAAATACAAGTGCCCAACATCCCTTGGAGCAAGCCCAAATCCGAGATTATGTCCACCACGGGCAGCAGTGCCACCAGTTGCTCCAGTTCTGGCAGCTCTAGCATTGAAGATATACAGCATTATATACTGGAGTCCACAACGAGTCCGGATACACAGACAGCAGGTGGCAAGCACAATGTGCCACGTCTGGAGGTGCACGACAGCAGCGGTGCTCTGATGCAGGTGGACAGTCTAATGATTGTCAATGGCAAATATATTGGAGATCCCGAGGATGTCAAGTTTCTGGACATGCCTGCTGGTGTTGTGGTGCCACCGGCACCAGCGATAAAGACCAGTGAGGTGGAGGATGAAGCAGATGTCGAACCAGATGTGGATGTGGATGCCGATGTGGAACCAGTGACAGCCACACCTGAGCCAGCGGAGTGTACTGTCATCGAGGCGGAGCGAAAGCCAGCACTGCCGGAAATGGGGCCACCTAATTTGAAATTCGATAGTAAAAACGAAAACAAGATCGAAAGCTTAAAACATCTGCCTTTGATTGTGGAACGACAGGCGGAGCACGCTCAGGTGGTGAAACCCATTACGCTAAATCTATGCAGCAGTGTAGCCAGGACACCAGACACGCCCACAACACCCACACAGCATGATAGCGATAAGACGCCCACGGGTGACATAAATTCACGCGGTTCCGACTCCGAAACCGAACCTACGGGCACAGGACAGGTTCTAACCGAAACGGAGCTATCGGATTGGACAGCCGATGATTGTATTTCAGAGAATTTCGTGGACATGGAGTTTGCGATCAACTCCAATAAGAGCACCATGAAGCGACGCAAGGAGCGACGTCGCAGCAATGCCAACAAGCTGCCCAGCAGCAGCGAGGTCATCCATGAGTTGGCTAAGCAGGCGCCAGTGGTGGAAATGGAGGGCATACTCCATGCTATTGACATTGATGACATTGAGTTTATGGACACTGGCTCGGAGGGTTCATGCGCCGAGGCTTACTCGGCCACCAATACAGCTTTACTGCACAATCGTGGCTACATGGAGTATATCGAAACGGTGCCCAAGGCGGGACCACCGACGAAGTTCGCAACGCCAACGAAACTGCCAGCGCTGCAACCGCTACTGACCAAGCGCGATGAGAAACTCGGCATTGATTATATTGAGCAGGGTGCCTATATAATGCACGATGATGCCAAGACGCCGGTTAACGAGGCACCGCGTCTGCCCCACCAGATGACACAATCCCTGACCGATTCCAGCACGCTCAATGAACTGGATGAGGATAGTCTCGCTGGCATGGCCATGTCACAGACGCAGCCCACGGCGACCACAACGGAGGAGAGCGAAGCACTCACTGTGGTCACCAGTCCCTTGGATACCTCCTCGCCTCGAGTGCTGGATCAGTTTGCCACACTGCTTGCCACGGGCAAGGCAGACGCCTCCACGCCCAGCAGCTCAGAGCAGCAGCCAAAGACGACGACCACAAGTGGCAGTGGCAGCACCAACTCCACACCAGCTGCAGCTGCACAGGCCAAGGAATCCGAGGAGGATCTGCAGATACAGTTTGAGTATGTGCGTGCGTTGCAGCAACGCATCTCACAGATAAGTACACAGCGACGCAAAAGCTCCAAGGGCGAGGCACCCAATGAGTCAATCACTACAACAGCAGCAACCGAATCAGGTAAAGGAATAGGATCAGGCACAGGTGCCACCATGGACGACATTGTCATGCGTCCAAGAAGCAGCAGCTCGTCGAGCAAAGTGCCCGAGATTCCCACACTGAACAGCAAGCTGGAGGAGATCAGCAAGGAGCGAACCAAGCAAAAGGATCTTATACACGATCTGGTCATGGACAAGCTGCAATCCAAGAAGCAGCTCAATGCCGAGAAGCGTCTGCATCGCAGTCGTCAGCGTAGTCTGCTCACCAGTGGCTATGCCAGCGGCGCCAGCCTGAGTCCCACACCTAAACTGGCGGCAGCAAGCAGTGCCAGCGATGCCAACTGCAGCAGCCAAGCCCATTATCATGTCTCCACCGCGGCAGTGGAGCCCGTCATGGCAAGTGCAACACAGTCCGATATGTTCAGGCAGCCCAATCCGCTGCAGAAATCAGCCACATCCTCATATGTGTCACCCTATCGTACTGTGCAGCCAGCGATGCGCTCGACGGATCTGTACAAGACGCGACCATTTAGCGAGCATATAGATGCGGAGCAGTTGGGTCATAAACTCAACAAGACCGCTTCCTTTAGCCATGGCAAAGTGCATGATTTTGCCACGCCCATAGCGCCAGTTCGTCCACAGCGCAGTCGACACGTCGAACACGCCCCTTCGGAGCTCAGCATCTCGGCCTCCACGGAGAACCTGCGTAGCGAGGCCCGTGCACGTGCCCGTCTAAAGTCCAACTCGGAGCTGGGCTTGAGTCCTGAGGAGAAGATGCAGCTGCTACGCAAGCGTCTGCAATACGATCAGCATAGCTCAGTGAGGACCAAGCAACAGCAGGAGTCGCAGGACCTTGCGGCACGAGCGATTAAGATGAGCGCCTCGAAGAGTGTCAATGATTTGGCCTACATTGTTGGCCATGGCCAGCAGCATGGTCAGCAGCGGCATATGGACAGCAACGAGGCTGTCAACAAGGCCAAGGCAGCCGACTTTACTTCGGATCCTAATTTGGCAGCCAGTGTTCAGGATAAGGGGCTAAAGAGCAAGTCCAGTCGTCGGCAAAAAGATCCGGAGCGTCGGAAGAGTCTCATTCAATCCTTGTCGAGTTTCTTCCACAAAGGCAGCAGCAATGCATCCTCCACAACCAGCAGTCCCAAGGAAACGGGCCACGCTGTCGCTGCCAATCACTCTGAGCCCTCAGAGCGTCCGGGTACCAGCAGCAGCGGCACGCCCACCGTCTCAGAAGCCGGCACTTCCGGGGGCGGCGGCGGCGTCTTTAGTCGGTTCCGTATCTCACCGAAATCCAAGGAGAAGTCCAAGGTATGTACAGTGAATACACTATTTAATGTCCTTCAAACTGCGTGGCTTATGTAAAACATATGTAACTAGCACATAAGATCAACTTTTTTTGTCTATTTGCTGTGCCTTCGTCGTCTTTGTGTGTCCTTCATTTTTAACCAAAACTTTTTCCAACATTTTGCAGTCTTGCTTTGATCTGAGGACTTTCGGTTTTGGTGTAAGAACATTTCTAATCACATAATAATCATAACTAACAATCACAATACATTTTGAACTCAGTGTACATTTAATCATTCAGTTTGTTTTGATTGTCGAAATTATTTTGCATGTTTTTTTATATTTTATGTAATTCCAAATTATTTCACATAATTTAATCAATTTCCTTTATAAAAAGCAAAAAATTTATTAAATATTTATATTATTTATTTTTTTAAATAGTTTTGCACCTTATTGTCAGATTTCATATTTTGTAAATTAGTCATTTAAAAAACACATTTAAATGTTTTCCAATTTTATTTTATTTTCATTTTAATTTCTGTTTTTCTGTTCGCTTGGTAAGAATTGTTTTTATTTATTTGATTTTCGTTTTCTTTTCACAATTGCAGCTGAAAATATTTAAGTAATAGTTTTAAGTTTGCCTGATATCCCTTAGTTTTTATTTTTATATCATCATTTTTTTTTTATTGTTTGTAATAACTAATAATTTGTGTTATTCAAAGGTTTTACACTTGTTACGATGTAGCCTGAAATTATTAGTTTTAAGAAATACCAGACAAAATATATTTACACATGACCTATTTTAAATAAGGTTTGTGGTTAAAGGATTCATTTAGATATATTTATTTTTCAGTTTATTCTTAGTATATTTTAAGTTTTGGGTCTTTAAGAAATGATTAAGTTAGTGTTGCATGAATTGGTTTTTAGAATTTTTATGGTGTGGCCCTTTCTTGGTTTTTGGTTTTTAAACGAATCGAATTGAAGTCTCTCCATGGATTCTTAAGCACGTCTGAACTATTATTAAGTTGTTAATAACAATACCTTTTTCAAACTACTGAAAGCTCTAAATTGTTTAATTTTCGAATGTTTCTTTTTTGCTACTGCTGACCAAAAAATTCATACACCTAATCACACACATAATATATTACTATATTCATTTTAATACATTTAAATGCGACATAAAATTAGGACAAGGATATGTTCACAAATATTGCAACACCAACACAAACAACAACCACAACAACAGCAGCAGGAACAACATCACAAACAAAACAATCACACGATTACCTCAACAACACGAACAACAGTCGCTACCGAAAGCAAACGAACACCGAATCGTTCTCTTCGTCCAGCCCGCAGCTCTATATACACAAGCCCCATCATTTGGCCACATCGAATGCCTTGGACGACCAGAATCCGCCACCCATACCGCCTTTGCCACTGAATTATCAAAGATCCGATGGTTTGTTAACAATCATTTATTTTTTGTTTACATTTCCCTAATCCTTTTGTTTACTGTATTTAATTGCAAAACCATAAAATTATAATAATTTTCGTAACATGTGTAGATGAAAGCAACGCTAACGAGACACGAGAGCATAAGAAGCAACGTGCCATATCGAAGGCTTCGCGACAAGCTGAGCTCAAGCGATTGCGAATCGCTCAAGAAATCCAGCGTGAACAGGAGGAGATCGAGGTGCAGCTAAAGGAACTGGAGGCACGTGGCGTACTCATTGAGAAGGCTCTGCGGGGCGAGGCGCACAATTACGAAAAGTAAGTCTGAATCACAATCGTATCTTTAATAACCTTAACTAATTTATCAATTGTAAAAAACAGTTTGGATTCGACAAAGGACAATGATGAAAAGCTACTTAAGGAACTTTTGGAAATATGGCGCAATATCACAGCACTGAAGTGAGTAGCAGCGTCTATAGAAAAGAGTCAAAAACTAAAAGTTATCTAATTGTTTTTTTTTATAGAAAACGTGATGAAGAACTGACCATTAGACAACAGGAACTGCAATTGGAGTATCGACATGCTCAACTTAAAGAGGAGCTCAATTTGCGTTTGTCTTGCAATAGTAAGTAATTAACAAATACGATTTTGAATGATTTTAAAACTGAATTTTCATTCTAAAGAACTGGATAAGAGCTCTGCGGACGTTGCCGCCGAGGGTGCGATACTCAACGAAATGCTGGAAATAGTGGCTAAGAGAGCGGCTTTAAGACCAACTGCCTCCCAAATGGATCTAACTGCAGCGGGAGCTGCATCGACCTCCACTGATGCGGGTATTACATTAACCGGTCAATCGCATGAACAAGGCGAATCAAATGTAAGTAAATGATATATTTTACAAAAAAAAAACTAAAAAGAAATCTAATTATTTGCAATGCTTACAGATTTGAGTAACAAATTGGCCTTGGGGTGTACTGGCTTCTGAAGTCTTTCAAGGATTTTTACGCCTAAATACTTAAGCATAAAGTACCAAAAAGAAATAAACTAAAACATTAAATTGAAGCAACTGAACGGATAATAACGCAATGATAATGTGTAATAATTTTAATTAAAAATATTTAGATCAGTTGCTTAACGATATTTTGAAAGAAACGCGCAACATTTATGTATAAATGAAACCAAAAAACAGAGAAAATAAAAGAAATTTGCTTATTCAAATTAATATTTAGTTAGTTTCGATCAATAATATACACAACAAATTTTTAGTCATTTAGTCTGTTGCAGCCTTATAAATATGAACGATTTGATATACCGTCTGATCTTTATATGTTGTATTATGTTGTGTAATAAGTTAACTATGTAACGCGAATATGTTTGTGCAAATTGCTTGATACTCTTGAGCAGTTGTAAATGGTGTAATTGTTTTTTATATATATGTATTAGTTTCTTTGTATAATTTATTGTGTACGCCTATGTCTGCAAATCAAATTTTAAATAATATATGCTACTCTATGATGCATGTAATTTGCTGCCCAAAACTAAAATCAAAGTGAACACAAAGATATACACACAAATATTTTCTATACATATTAGTATATATGCTTAATACGAGCGTATATAACGATAAAGATATATTAAAAAGAGCAAAGCAAACATTTATTGTATACTAATGAAATGGTTTAAATTATTATGTAATTTTATTTATATCCTATAATCAGCATATTTATCGAATTTATTATGTAATTTTTTGATTTATTTAAAACTGAGTAAAGATTTTATGAATTGAAGTGCTGTAAACGGAGTGCATTTGAATTTGGCGGTATTTTAGTAACAGGGTGGCAACTCTCCGGGGATGTTATGGTTCTGTAATGGCTTAACAGCATGCTGTTACCTATGAACAGCTGACGCCACTGCTAACAGTTATATTGTTGCCATAGACGCGTTTGTTTTGCTGTTGATTTTTGTTTAAACAACTTAAGCGTCAATTAGTTGCAGAAAAATGACGGAAGAAAAAAGCGCAAAGAGTTTAAAAAAGCCCGAGGAATCGATAGCATTTACTAATACGTCTAAAGCACAAACGGTGGACAAAAAACAGACGCCGGCTGCGACTGCGCATC
Organism: Drosophila nigrodunni; assembly: GCA_020829145.1. Classification (NCBI taxonomy): domain Eukaryota; kingdom Metazoa; phylum Arthropoda; class Insecta; order Diptera; family Drosophilidae; genus Drosophila; species Drosophila nigrodunni. The sequence continues at coordinate 28,095,574 of JACVCZ010000001.1, forward strand.
TTTTGCCGGAAGCAGAAATGGAAGAGGAGCAAACGGCTCAACCGCCGGCGTACAGCATGCGTCCAGCATTTGGTGAATCATTTCCACTGCCTATCGTCAAGAGCATCATAAACAACACAATGGCTGAGAAACTAAAAGGTGAGCCAGCGAAAAAAAACAACAAACAAAATTGTTGCTAAGCAATGCCTCTGTGCAGACAAAATATATGACAAGGATGTGGCCAAGACATGGACACGTGAAATAGCCGATGAAGTGAACCAACAGATTGCAGCCAATGGCAAAGTGAAGCGCTATAAGCATGTAGTGCAGGTTATGCTGGGCCAAGAACTGGGAGCCGGTGCTACGTATTTATCGCGTTGCTGCTGGGACTGTGACTGCGACACGTCCATAACGGAAGTGTTCAGCAACACGAGTTTATTTTGCGTCTGCACAGTGTATGGCACCTATCAATACTGAGCTTGAAAAGGCTGTAATGTGAGTAAACTTATATATAAAACTATTTCCACAGAAAACTAAAACTTCATTCCTTTTTCAGTTATTTTCCTTTAGCTTAATATTTAAACATACCAAATACAAGAAGAGGACTTTGGAGCACATCTAATAAGGTTTCAAGTATTTACTGACTCATCACCCATAGACTAACTAACAATATAGACTAAGAAGAAACAGATGTGTTTAAAAGTTTATTTATAAAAGGAGAGATGCTAGTAGAAGTGAGAAGGAAGCTACTTGTAGTCAGCTTCACTTTCAATGGAGTGGAGCCAAAGTGTCTGACCTTCGTTGTGCACCATTGACTGCACGGTGGCTCCATCATTGTATGCGCACATTGAGTGGATTGAGTATGCGGCCCGACATAACAGCCGCGTCCAAGTCGCGATCGATGATGAAAAAGAGAAACGGATGATTAACGGAGATCTGTATGGGTTTCGTTTGAGCGCCTGTATTGCCTGAGACGAAAGACAGAAGACAAAAGAAAAGACAAGCAAGTGTTAAGGAAATGTTTATTACCGATGCTGCAATCTTTAGTGCAGCTCAGCATAGCACACCTGTGCAGATCGTTGCGCCTGAACGCGTCAAGGTGTGCTGCTACTTACGTTTCAATTGATTGATGGGATGCGTACGAATGTTGACGTCAATGGATTGCTCAATGTGTCGCACATAGATGCCTTTCTCATCGGTCATGGGTCGAAAATCTGCACGATTTGGCTCAAATATATCACAGCTGTGAACGAGAAGATAAAACTGAAAGTAAAAACAAAAGTTTCGGACCAGCGAGGAGTTTTGACACTTACATGCCCATCTGGAAAATAAATTAACAATTAAAACTGATCAATCGAAAGATAACTCCCTTTGGTGTACTTACATTTTGCAGATCGTTGGTGAGAAACATGGTGCCGTGGAGCTTGAAATCGGGTATGATGGCCTGCACCCAGCGTGGTTTAAGTTGCTTTCGCATTAGCCTCAAAGTTGGACCCAATTTGAGGGATGCAGCAGCTGCCACTATGTCCATGTGGTAGTCGGGCAGCAGTATCATTAGATTATACTCCGGTGTATCCAATTCCAGCTCTAACACACTTATCTTCAGGTGCTCAAAGTACTTGTAGTAGAGCACCGCATTGTATACCTTAAACGTGGTGTGCACCACCTGCTGGCTGCCCAAGTAGAACACATGACTTATCACATCTGTATTGTAATTGGTCTTGGCTTCGACGCCATCGTTGATGTAGTGCGGCTCAAAGTCGTTGCTAATGTGCGCAAATCCTGCGGTTGGCGGTATGGGCAAAGCGTGTGGGGGCCCATGTGGAGCATGCGGACTGAATAGTGCCACAAAAAGATTTGCGTCAAGATCCTTGTAGCCCACCACGTGCCGCTTATGTCGTGCGACTTTTGTTTTACTTCGATTTGAAGGCGTCACGGGCGCTGGCGTTGTCGTAGTGCCTGCTCGAGCTTTGCTGGATGCAGGCGACTTTTTCTGTACTGTAACTGGAATTGGAGCTGCCATCTGTCGTGCCATCATGGGCATCACGGCAATGCGTGCACTGGGCAAATAACTGGGCTTTGGTGTTATGGGATTCGAGTGCTTCAGCGGCGCCTGCAGTTTACTGGTGGGCAAACGTGAGACGCGTGCCTTTTGTATGCGCAAAAAGGGTTCGGCATCCTCCTCGGCTACAAAGGCGGACACGAGCTCGGCTGCTTCCTCTCCCTCTTCGGCAGCAGCTTCGGTTGCTTCGCTGGATTCAGTGGCTGCTGGCGCTTCAGTTGTTTCCGCCTCAGTTGTTGTGGTTTCCTCGGTGGTAGTGGAAGTTGCGGCAGTGGGTGTGGTCGTCTCCTCGGCTGCAGTTGTTGTAGGAGTTTCGGTGGTGGTTTCCATGTCCTTGGACGTCGTGGTCTCCGCCTGCATTTCCTCGGCCGTGGCATTGTTAGCCATTGTGGTGTTGGCTGCTGTCATATTGGCCGGTGTGGATGATGCCATGTCTATGCTCAGATCGTAGCCATAAAACATGAGCACAGTCTCAAAGTCCTTGAGCACCGTTACATTGCTCCGACTCAAGCTGAGGCCCTTCAAGGGGTTATCCGAGCCAAAGAAATAGGTCTGCAATTAGTTGAATTTGAATAAATGAAATTACAATAAAATTAATAATAAATTAAATTCAATCGACTTAAAATTGGGATTTCAATATGGTCATTCTATAGTTTATTAATTGATGCTGTTAACAAATGTAATACATTTAAATTTTTATGTTTTTTACACCTTTTCATAAATCGCAATATGCTCAGCGTATAAAAAAATGTTCTATTCGTACAGCATCTAATTAAATAGATCCGCTATGTATCTACAACTGAGCTCGTATCTATCAATTATAAATTCCATTCATGCCCAAAATATGGTGGGCAAATTATGGAAAAAGAGCAATCAAATCCAAATGAGTTCAATAAACCTTTTGAAAAACGTTTATAGCCTCAATTGGGCAGCATAAAATATAGAGCACAAAACTGCCCTGGGCACAACATGCCACAAGTGAGATACAGATACAAATGTATGTATCAATAGTATCTTTGTAAACTGCAGAGTTATTAGTCAAATTTTTTTTATCAGTCAAGTGGTCTGGTGGGGATTACAGCTTCGTCATGTGCTCAACGGAGCATGTACATTTTTAGAGGGGGTTGGGGCAGAGGGTCGTATCTCACCCGAAGCCGTCGGTGTATGTCGCGATAACCGACACGTATGACGTCACGATTATTGGGCAATTGCAGCACGTTCCTCAGTTCGCTGGCACTGCGTCCCGAGGATCCTTCGTAGAGGGCTACAAGGACACTGACCAGTGCCGTGGGCGAGAAGGCAAAATTATTGCGATTGAGTATGGAGTGATAGTGTAGTAATCGATGGGTTAGATCATTGGTTAGATCCACCATGACCTCGGCGGGTGTAAGTGGTGTTGTGGCTACCAAATGTGGCAGATGATCCAGTTCTAATGGTGTTAATGGCGCTGGAGGTAGCGGGGGATGGGGGTAACCACTGGCCCGAAACTCCTCATGATCGATTTGTATGTAATGGGCGTGGCAGTAGTGATAGTTTGGGAGCGTCACAGTCCCAAAGTATAGCCAGACAAAAACCCAGTCCCTGGTGGAGGTCATCATCGGTTTGACGCTACTGACTGACCTTGTCCAAATTAACTGTTTTTATGTTATGTATTTATTTTATTTTTATGTGTTATTCCCAACTGCAACTGAAGCATGAAATCCGTTTAGCAAAAAAACTTGGCACAGTCGCTGCGTGATCATAAATTGCATTATTTTCATTATTTATTCGCAAATCAAATCAATTATCCCGAATGATAACACGTATTTCACACTCAAGGTTCTATAATTTCTTTTTTTTGTCAGCATACTCGAACTTTGCACATTTTTGCCACAAATTTCGAGTTCAGCTTACGACTACCGACTTTTCCAACCGTTTCCCTTGATTGCTGACTGCGTACTGAAATTGTCGAACTCTCGGCTTTTGGCTAAAATATCAAATCACGATCGATGGGACTCGGCAACTGTGACGATTGTGTTTGGTGTTTGTTTCGGAAATATTTGAAGCATGATCAGAAGTTTTCGAGTTTTTTATTTGTCAAACTCTTTAAGAAAATAGTTTTTTATTGTTTTTTGTTTTTACATTTAAGAACACTTGAAAATCTTTGATAAATAAATTATTTTAAATTACTGATGCTATTAATATTTATTTATTTACGATTCAGAAAAAAAAAATATATATGCGCTAAAACTTAATGCTACGATTGAAGAATACAATTTTGAGAATAAAAAGAAATGAAACGCGCTGGGGAGCTCTCAAACAGCAAATCATCTGCCGAATTACCAGGCAAACAGAAATGCCAGAAGGTCGCAACGCTCAAAATTATTTGCAAACAAATTTTACTAACACAAGTGCAGTAACTCTGTAACAACTGCACTCTGCTTACTCTCTCTTTACGATCTCTCCGCTGTTTCTGTTTATTCGTTGTGTGTTTGATTAATGTACATTGGTTTGATTCCGTGCTAACTCTATGCTGCTCCACACTTAACATAGCTCGACACTTAACACAGAGTGCTCCACGTTGATGCTCCAGATGACTTAGCGGTATTGCTCCACATTCATTAATTTACCATAATTTGCTCCACATAACTTTTAGAACAAATGTCCTGCTCCACATCCTTTTAGCTTACATAATTTGCTCCACATAGCATTTAGCACCGTAGTTTTGCTCCACATTATATTATTTAACATTATTTGCTCCTCATAACGTTTAGAACAGCAGTGCTGCTCCACTTCCGTTTAGCTTACATAATTTGCTCCACATAACATTAAAAACCTTTTAACTAACAAAGTTCGTTCGACAGCTTTAAATCTGAAAAGATTTATCAGTCTAAATTGGCACAAGTTCTGGTTAATTTAATAATATTTCAAATCGACTGACATTTAAAATTTTTCTTTAAACACATGTAGGCAGCGTAATGTTAAACTTCCTCTTGTAATGGTTGCAAAAGTGCGTCGCAAAGTTGTAGCGTATACTGCTCTGCTGATAGGGATCAAATTGCTGTTAAAGTGATGAGAGATTAGAGAGTAGGGATAAAAGAGATGCATGTAAATTGATTTCAAACTTACATTATCGAACACAATGGTGGGCACAAAGCTTATTTAGTGCTAAAGTTTCCCTGCCATATGGCATCAGAATTTCGGGTGTTTTTCTAGAGCTTTTACACTCCTTGGCGGCAGACACATCTAGACCTAAACGCTTGGCACAGTCGTCGATGGTGTTGTAGTAGTGTCGTAACATACAATAGATCAGCTCGAAGGCCTTGTCCAGTTCCATATGCTCCAGCACACAGGCATGGAGAGCATTAAGTTCACACTCCTCCTCTCCGTGCTGGCAGTACACCTCCATCCTATTGGCAGCTGTGTTGTTGTAGAACTATCGAAACACAAGATTAATTTCAGTAATTGAATGTGCACAAAAACGATCACAACTCTTAAATTATACTCTACACTAGAGACAATCCGCTATTTACTCTCTACATGCCCTTATTTGACACCGTTTACCAAATTAGACAACTTACATTTGCTTTGCCAAATGGATATAACTTGAGTTCGGTGCGATTCCACCAATCGTTGTCAATAAGAGCATCGTGTAGTCGGCGTCTTATAAAGCTCATGCTATCCGGACAGAGAGCCTCATAGTGTATGGCTAGCGGTAGCCGAGGGTGCGTGTCAGGGGCAGGATTGCTGCTGATCACATCTGGCAATGGGGTTTCTCCACCTAATACTGTTATCAGCTGGGACAGAGCAAAAAATATCCACAAAACACACAAGGAAGAGGAAGAAAAACGTTTTAGATGATTTAAATCCATTTGTGCGAGTCAAAGATTCCGCACTTAGCACAACACAGCGTCACACACAAAACACAACTGTTTTGTTTCGAAAATAATTTTCATAAAAGTTCAGATCAGTTCTTCTCTCTTTTACTCTCCTCTCCCTCTCTCTCTATACACAACCCTCTTATTGTGTGGTCTACCTTTCTCTTTGGTTCTTATCTACAAAATTAAAATCATTTATACAGTTGCTCATCTAATTATTTTGACATTGGAATTGAACGCATGATATTTATTTTATATTATTTTGGGTAAATATAAATAAGAACAGATCAATAACATAAACAAAACATAAAAATTAAAAAAATAAATGTTTTTCTTTAATTTTAAAAGTGTGAAATTTTTCAACGGTCAAAAGAATTACTTAAGTGACTGTAGGCTTATCCACACATCTCTGTGCGTGTGGGAGTGTGCGTGTGTGTGCATTGGTTTGTATCGTATGCACATGGGTGTACTTTTATATAGTGCTGCTAGAAATGTTTTACAAAAAAAGCTAAAAATCTCAAATAAGCGGGTTATATTAAAAAAAAACATAAAAAAAAAATATATATTCTTTAATCAAAAATGAACTTAATCAACCACATTATTCATATAATATTTTACACATATACTTTGCTCCTAATATAAAGTACAATAATTTTGAACATTAAAAAAAATAATATATTATTTAAAGGTTTCTTAAAAATGGCTTAAATAGCTGCACTGATTTCAAGCGCACTGATTAACCCATTGAGAGGCGAGAACCGCTGTAGACATGCTGCTGATTTAATAAATTTTTGTTTTAAATTTAGTTTTACCCTTTAAATGAATCAAAATAGTTATAATTTATGAATCGATTAAATTATAAATCGTAGTTAAAGTACATTTAATAAAATTATTACAAGTAAACAAACAGTTTACTTTTTAACTATGTGATTAATATTTATTATTTAAAAAGTGGCACAAACAGTTTTGTTGATTAACCCATTAATGCTACTACCAATTGCAAAACATCAGTTTATCAGCTGATAAGCAAGGCCATTAAACGCTTTTTCAAAACCAGTTATTGTTTACTTTCCCATTAATTGCCAAAGATATGATTAAGTGCAGTTTAAAAAGCCATTCGTTACACCGCTTATCATACCCCTGCTACCCCTGCCAAACAATGTCAATGTTCAGACTGTTTTAAACAATTAAAAAAGTTTAGAAAATTTAGTCAAGTATTTTACTTGGAATATTTTGTAATTGAAAACCGGTCGCCAATGGGTTAATCTCGGGGAGACGTCACTTTTGTCTGCGCTTCTGCATACTCATATCCAATTATGTGTGTCCAACGAGTCGCTTGCTATTAACAAATCATAAACAATGATGAATTTAAACAACAACAACAACCACAACAACAAGATGACGCAGAAATGACAACAACTAAAATAGTTCAGTGCACTGTCATGTGTGGAGCCGGCGCTAATTGACAGACAGCTCCATTTTGGCTTGAAAACAGCTAGAAAACCAGTTAAACTAGATGCGAAATATGACAATGATAAATACGTGGACATCTACGCAGTCGCATCATTGTGTATGGCCACATTTAGACCCTGTACTTAAAATGTGTTTTCTAAGAGAAAAATCTGAAGCTTATGAAAAACTGTTCAAGCTTCTTGAATAAATTAATCAAGGTAATGAATCTTTAACGCACAAGTACAGGGTCTCCAACAGTAACATACACTCTGCAGCTAATTAGGCTGTAAAAGTACGCGCCGATATGATCGTAAAAGGAGTAACTGTCTCTGGTCGAGTGGCATTGACCAGGGACTTGCAGTTGGACATTGAATATGTCCAGGGGTGACAAGGGGTTAAGTGGTAAGTGGGGAGGAAAAAATGGAATGAAGAAGAGAAAGGGAAGGGTAAAGAGGTGTACAAAAGGGGAAAGGGGTCTGCAGTTGAGCAATTTCAGTTTCTAACTAAAATTTCAATGGCTTTAATTGCTTGGGAATGGCTCAAAACGGCCGAAGAGACTGAAATGGCTAAAATGTCTCGCTGAGGAGCGTTTATGGTGCGTGTTTCATGGCCAAGGCTTGCACGTAAGAATGCAGTTTGGCTTAAGCCAAAGGCAACAAGTGGGCTTAATTGTGTTGCAAACAGACAAGTGGCAAGTGGTCAGAGGCAAGTGGTAAGAGGCAAGCAGCAGAGCGGCAAGTGGCATGTGGCTGCTATTTCCAGCGGGACACAGTAAGCTGAAAAAGTGACAGTGTTTTATGACGTTTGCAGATTTCCGCATATTAATTGGCAGCAGTGATGCCAGCAGCTAGCCATAAAAGGCAGAGAAAAGACTAGCAGCAGAAATAGGACAAGAAACTCTTTTTTAAAAATCATAGCTTTTAGCATTATTCAAGCTACCTCTGAGTTTACCGAACTTTAAAAATAAATAGCTAGAAAACAGAACAAGTATAGAAATCCAATAGGAGTGTATTTTATATTTGTTCCCGCTAAAGTCAAAGAAAATAGAAAACAACAGCCGAAAAAATGGCTAAATGGCTCCACAGTTACAGGCACTTCTTAGACTCCTCCTTCTTAACAAACTGTGACTACCCTGTCTGTGCGGAGCGTGTGGTCGTGTTTTAGCCTCAGTCATAGTTTCAGTAAAAGTTCCAAATTGCATCTGAATCCGAGAAAAAAACCCAGTCCTCAATGCGTCAGTGCAACAATTAACCCAAATTGCATTTGGTTGTCCAATTTGGGCGGCAACTCGCAACTGGCAACTGGCAACAGCTTTAGGCCAACTCACGAATATCGTCATATCTCAATCATCCACAGTCCACGCTCCCACTCACTCCCTCTCTGTCTCTGCCTCTGTCTCTCTCGTTCCCTCTTTATTCCCCACTCTATCGCTCTCTTTCGATTGAGCTGCTGTCTGTGCCAGTTGTTCGAATTGTGGCTTTAGGTTTTCTACACCGTAAAAAATTGTGAAATACAAGTTTAATTAAATAATTTTAATGTCAGTAATTAAAATATAATTCTTGAATTTAAATGCTGAAAACGATTGTGCATAAATTTAAGTAGATACTACTTTTATTCCAAACTTTTCACTAGTTTTTCTCTGTGTAGTTTGCACTGCATTTGTCAATTTGCATTTCCTTTAAAGATATCAAAATTAAAGTATATGCCAACAGTAAACCCATTTAAAAACTTTAAAAGTAGTGCTATAATTTTTAGTTATAACCAGTTATGTATTTAACTTACTAATACTACAGGGTATCAGTTGTATTTAGCACAACAAATTTCATTCTCTTCATTTCCTTTTGCCATTTATAAATCTTGTGGCCAAAAACGCGTTTACGCTGGTCATTAACCCTTGTGTCAGCAAAAGTAAGCAGCTTAAAATACGTTAGCTAACAACAGTCAAACCTCTGTACAAGAAATAAAGAAGTTCTCAACAGCAACAACTTAATTTATAATTAAAAATTCTTATTAAAAATTCAATTGGTTCTTATTTCCTGAATTGCGGTCGAGTTTCGAAATAAATGTCGCGTTCTTTGTTCCCTTCATTTGAATAATTGAGCAATATGCATTGAATAATGAGTTGCAGATATGACGGGTTTTGGCTGCTGTGGGTTTAATTATATACACGATTAGTCAGCGATTATTAGAGTTATTTTAAACGTGTTTGATAAAATAAGAAATGAAAAAAGATTTAATGTTTGTTTAACCACAAAAAAAAAAAAAATTAAAATAATAATTATAGTAATAATAATAATAATAATAATAATAATAATAATAATAATAATAATAATAATAATAATAATAATAATAATAATAATAATTATAATAATAATAATAATAATAATAATAATATTAATAATATTTAATATTTATACGCTAGACATTTAATTTGGCTTGCTGGGCTCTTTTTGCCTACTTGCCACCAACGGGTTAAATGCAACTTTCAATGCGACTTTTTGTGGGTCACGGTGGACCAGTTTTTGTGTTTGGCAGGAAGAAATTTAGCTGCTCTTTGCGCATATCATTTAGATCAGGCTCAGACACACAGACAACGAGCACACACACTCTTTACACACACTCTCTCACGCTCTTGGTGATTTTAAGCGCTCTGATGGAAGAGAATTTCACAAGATTTATGAAATTGAGGAGCCGTTATGGAACAGCGGTATTTTTCTTTCGTTTAAGAGTTATTCTCTAAGCTGCATTCGCTGCAGCCAACACACGTCCCAAGACGTGTCTTCTCATAACATTTTCAACACAAGACACAATCTGTGGAATCTTCGCTCATTCTGCCTATGCAAATTATCTAAGTACACTGTGAAAAAATACTTGGGATTCTGGGCTTAAGGTAATATAAACGATGTACAAAGTAAGGCCAATCTAACCTACCTATTACCCTACTGTTACAAAGCAAACTTATCATTAAAAGTCAACAGTTAAGCATAGCAGTAAGAAACATTTTAATATATTTTCATACATATTTTTATTTGTATTAATTTAATAAATATTCATATTCATATTCATATTCATATCCATATTCATTTTTTCCTGTGTAGGGCACTTTCTGCGCTGTCTTTCGTCTCTCCCTACTTCCCCCTCTCTCCCTCGTTCTTCTTCTCGCCTTTCTGCCTAATTTCCGCTGCATTGTCAATTTGTGATTTCGGATTCTTTATGGCAAAGTCTTCCAAGCCGCAAACCAAGTGTGAGTGTCGAGACTTATTAGAGACACTGTGGCATAACTCAGTGAAGATCTTGCCTCATCGCCACATTTCATGGATACTAGTATTACATGATGACTTGCAGTGGCTCCTCAACTCCTCTCTCCCCGCCCCACACTTCCCTACTCTCCACTTCTCCTTTCCCCTGCATGCCTGCCCGTCATAGTCTGACTTCACTGTCTCTGGCGTTTGCGTGCAAAGCGCTTATAAATTCAAGAGAATGCATTTCAATGCACAGACTTTTGGACGCTTAGATACCCTGTTAATATGTTATATGTGAATTAACTTTAAATAAGTTTACATTTCATTTAATTTAGTGTTATAGATACGAACTAAAGCTTGGTTTAAGCCCTGTTTCACACAAATCTTTCGCTCTTAGTGCTCTTTGTTGCAACTGCATTACTGTTTGTTTCTCAGTCTATACCACCCTATAGTTTAGCACTTCTTTCACTTAAACATTTGCCGCACAAGCAGTGAAATCAGTGCTGCCCACATTTATGAGCCAAAAAAGGCTTTAAAAATTAAAAGCTGTTTTAACGTTATTGCTAATTGGTTTTCCTTTCAAACGAAAGTCTTGTTTAACCTTGTCAATACTTTTAGTTAGAACTGTCTAAAGCTATTAATTAGCTGAAGACCAAAAAAAGCTTTTTTAAAGCTGTGTTTAACCTTGATTTTATTTTTGATTGTTAAATTTTAGTTATTTTTGTTATTTTGGCTTCTGTTAGCTTTTTTTTTTTATTTGCTTTAAATCAACTTTTTATTTGCTATAATAATTAAGCTTTAGTTGAATAAAGTTAATGGTGGAAATCGGCTTTTCCAAGCTGACTCAGAGCTGGCAGCACTAAAGCAAGCTAAAACCATAAACCAGAGAAGTGACGCCACAGCCAAAAACAACTAATAGTGGAGTGCAACAGTGGAGTGAGCTGGCTGCAAAGACCCTGTACTTGGCTTTAGCAAGCAAATAAAAAAAGGTTAAACTTTTGACAAGAGTTGATGGAACAAATAAAAAATTTAAATGAAACATATATTTTCTACAAAATCTCCATGATATACTTATTTGACTCTAGCAAAATGTGTACAGATATACAGAAGGATGACTAAAATAATGTAAAATAATATTCTGCGGCCATTAGAAGTTAGAACATAATTTAAGCTACTTTAAAATAAATTTATTAAAAACATTTCAGCTTTAAACATTTGTTTTTTATATTTTAGTAAAATTGTATATTTTATACAACAAAATTTGAAACTGTTAATCGAAGAATTTAATAAATTCCACGGCAATATTATTGAATATTCGCTTGATATTGTTTTGTTAGTATACCCTTTTTCCCCCTGTGGCTACAGGGTCGAAAAATGCATTTTCCATTTTCCCATTTAGCAATTTACCATGTGCAGCTGCTTTCGACGCTCGAACAATTGCTGACTTCGACTTTGAGTTTGAATTTTGGGCTTGGTTTTTGTGTTTTTGTTTTTGATTTTGGCATTTGCTTCTCAGTTTTTGATTTGCTGTTTTTGAGTTTCGGAATTTGGGATTCAACTTTGACATTCCTTCGTGTGCAGTTGTTTTTCGAAGATTTCGACAGTTATTTTATAAGTTTTACGTGCGAACCATTAAGAAATTTTGCATTAAAAAAAGAAATCTCTAAAGACTCAGATGACGGCAAATTGAATCAGTTTCGCTTACAAGAACTGAGAACCAAGAACTGGTTCTTTTGCAATTTTGCGTTTGCGGTTAAGTGCCATTTACATCTTAAAATTTTAGCTTTTTACGGCACTTGTTACCACAGTTAGTTCCGATGGCAATAACCTGATTCTTGTCAAGTCTTTAGTTCTGGGAAAAACTTTGGATTGCATCTCATAAATTTAACAACTGTCTCGATATGAAGTGTGTGCATGATATCAGCCAAAGTATGAGCTAAGCGTCAACTAACTGGGCTATCTGACGCAATGTCTAACGCATTTTCTAGTTAAAAAATAAATAGATTGCGTCTATGGGGGAATTCCTATTTATAATTGTCGCATAATTCTGGTCGCACTCAGAAAAGACTTTGAAATTAGCAGGTGACTCAAATTGGGAGCACTAAAAGATAATGCCCACAAAACGATTGACTTTACTAGGGCACACAGTTCTGCTCTTCACTTTTCTTCTTCACCATCTTTCCCTTCTCCACCGCTTTCTTGCCCTTCTTTTGCATTCTCTTCGCACTCGTTAGCTGTTCTTTCTAATTGGATTTTGAGCAGAAGCGCAAACAAATGGCAAACTGCGAGATACATTCCCATGTCAATGGGAATGTGTGTATCTCGACTGAAAGGCTAAATGCGAATAACGACTTTTACTAGTTTCTATTTATGTCACAAATACACTAACTAACTAAGAGCTTTTATGGCCATTAAATGCATACAGTTTTGGCTTTTATTCCTCATTTTGTGGCTAATTCATTTCCAAATGAGTTTTGTTTGCAGAACAGTAATTCCATCTGAAAGATGTTTCATTTCAATATTGCCAAAAAAAATAGGTTATTTAATTTATAAAGTTGACTGCTAAACAATGTAAGTAAAGTTCTCAAATTTTGCCTAGAAATTGAATGTTTTAAGCTTAATTTTAGACCAAAGTCCCCAGGGTCCAATTTTAATTTTAGTTCATTATTTTTGATTAACACTCCCATTAGTTATTAAGTCCTCAGGGACCTTCTGATATTTTTAATTGATTTATTTTATTTGTTCATGGGAAATATTCTGACCCAATCTGTCTAAAATTCTTTAAAAAGTCGATTGCGTCTTAAAAATATTAATATTTCAAATTTCAGATGCAAATTTATTTATTAATCAGCACTGTACCCAAAATGCACAATTATAACAGGAATTCCAGCTCATTATATTTTTGTAGATAAGCTGCAAAAATTATAAGTATTTCCTAGAATCTAGAGTATTATCTGCTCTGGGTTTTTCCATTCTTTTTTTTTCGAAAGTACATATTATGTTTCTTGTTTTGCTGAAAGTACATATGTTAAATGCTTTAAAGATTCGCCATTCTTGCTGTTAATCAGTTCACTGAACTTCTACCTTGCTGATCTGTGCCAAAAAGCATGGCCAAGAGTATTTGCAGAATTCGGTTTGTGGAAAAGCAACGATATGTAAATATCAGCTTAGTAAGCAGCGGAAACGCCAGGTAAAAATTTACGATCATTGGCCGTTGGGTTCTACGTCGTTTTGAGTTTCTTTGGCTCTTGGCAAGGCTGATGGTGTTGAAGCAACAAGTTGGCCAGGTCAACAACAACACCACCGCAGTTCATCACAGTTCTCTAATCACATTAGCACACTGACCAACAATGGGGCTATTAGAATTAGCATTCACAACCTGGCCATAATTACGATGCTGCTAGTCGCTAGTTGTTAGCTGCCAAACAACAGTGCAAATACATTATGGCCCGGCTAAGATCCATTGTTTGCCCGTAAGGTGTTCACAGACCACAGACCACGCCAATGAGCCATTGCGCAAGATTTATAACGCCTTTTGGCCTGACTGGATCTATTTGCATGAGCGTATACGTAATGCCTTGAGGCTTCCGTTAGAATCGTCGGCAATTGCTTTAAGCGGCTTTAAGACGAATACCCGTACTTGCTGTACTACAAGTGGGTCTAGGTCGACGTTGACAGAAATATCGACGACGACGTCAACTTCAGCGTCTCTGCTTGCAGCGTGTGCAGCGGGCTGCGAAATTCTTTGGCGTCCATTTCGTCTATTTCGGTAGTGTCTTTTCGGTTAGTGTGTGACACAAATTTTGTGGTCTGTAATTTTTTTAAGTTTTTTTTTTTTTTTAGTGACGCTTGACGACAAACAAAATTACAATGTGCCGACTGTCTGTCGTCTGACGTCTGCCAAGAGACGAATTAAAATAGGCTAACACCAGGGGACAGCAATTTAGTGACGCCTCTGACAGTGCCTCCTGGGTCATATCATTTGCACGCCTCTTCCCCATCAACTCACTTCCCCCTCCCCTCCCTTCCTCCTTTGAATCAACACTAGAAACTCGTTTCCGTCTACCTTGGATTTGTTTTTTTCGCTGTTGATTACAATTATTTTCAATTAAAATGTGAGCGAAGCAGCAGTAAAAAGCTTTTTCACAGTCTGTTTACATTTTGTATAAGCTAAACAGCTGTTTCGTTGCGAGAGCGCAAGCAAACGAGAGAGACAGCGCACACTATGAGAGAGCGCATAGTGTAAATGAAAAGCTAAGCCCACTGCAAAACTTTTGTCAATTGATTGAGCGTCAGCATTTACACACACACACGCGCACGCACACGTCGAACAACTACTACTAGCAGGCAAAGCTAAAGTAAAAGCAAAAACACAAAAGCAAAAGCAAAGGCAAAAGAAAACGCAAAATGCAAACGCAAAGCCCACTAACAAAAGTCGGCGAGCCGACAGTGCTGTGCCGCAGTCAGTTGTTATCTGAACTTGCTGCCGCTGTCATGTCCGAGACGTCGACGCGCACGGTTCGTTTTGCTCATTTACTGTTTTTTCGTTTCTTCTGTGTTTTGGGTTTCGTTCGGTTCGGTTTTCGGTTTAGCTTTGCCCCGGTCTGGCTGGCCAGGCCTGGGTCGTGATTGCGATACCTTACGTACACCGTCACTCCCTGCGCCTGCTCTCCCATTTCCTTCACCTATTCGTCGTCATTTGTGCTGTTTGCTTTGCAGGTCGCGCGCGCTCTTTTCTGCTCTCTCTCAATCTACTGTCACTCTCCGCCTCGCCACTCTTTATTCTATTCATCTCCCACGCGCGTTGTTCGCTCTCGCTCCCTCTCTCTTGACATCATAAAAATAATACATTTTATTCTAGCTTATTTTATTTGCTGCTTACAAATAAGTTTAATAATAAAATAGCCAAGTGCCCGTATATAAATATATTACAAACTGTGCAGTGAATAAATTATAAAAATATACATATCGCAGTTTTAAAATACGCAGCTAACCAAATCACCATTCGATTTTAGTTACCTCCAGTTACAGTTACACTCACACACACACACACTGACATGTAGCGTACGCTTTAATAATCAATTCATAGAGAGCAAAGCAACAACAATTCTTCAGGTCTGCAGCTCAAGTTCACGGATTGTTGTTGTTGTCTTTGTCGTTCTTCCTCTTTTACTTCGTCGTGTTGTTGTTGTTTTTGTTGCTGCTGCTGCCGTTTGGTTGTCAAAACAACAAAATTTTTGTGTACTTGCGCAAAGTGAAATTGTTGTTTGATGCGGTGAAATTGTTTATAATAAAAGCCCACTAAATCACCAAAAAAACCATGAAAAAAAATCAATGTACTTAAGGCTCTTGAAAAAAACTAACAAAATTCACACATACAAAGATAAACAAACACATGCACACGCACAGTTGGTCAAGTAATTATTTTGACAAAGTGAATTTATTGGAAAACAAAAGTGCTTTAAAATGGAGAAAACCCACTTTACACAAAAATTCCTTAAACTTTTGATATAGTTCGTAAAACACTAAAAAGTAGTCGCATAAATTTCATTGTATAAACCGGTCTTTTACCAATAAAGTTGTCTTTTATTAATAAAAATAGTTAAACTGCCTTGAACTTGTTATAAAACTTGATCCAAGAAACATCAGCTTATTAAAAAACCCCCGAATTAGTTTTTTTCTCGCATTATTTATGTTTGAAATTGTGTATTTGTTCAAAGAATTGTTTGACCAACTTTTTTGTGTAAACTTGTGACATTTGTGGCGGTGTGTTTTGTTTGACCCTGTAGCTAAGAGGAGTACAAGAAGTACACAACTTTGAGTGCCGAAATTGTTTACTTTTATAATGTTCATCGATTTAGCTGTGTCTCGGAGACTATAAGTGCTAGCGACTCTATTTTTGACCAGCAGGTCGCTTAAAGCTAAACTAATTTCTCAAATTGTTCATTACTTCGATCCTGATTACAGGTTCCTTTGCAGTCGACTCCTCTTTGGTACTTTTTTGCGGCCTTTTCGGCTCTTTGCTGCCACTGTTCTTGCAGCGTGATAATCTTTTATCTGTTATCTGTTATCTCTTATCATTGTCATTCGCTGTGCTGTTATGTAGAGTGCCGAACATGGCAAACACGGCGTGAATGAATAAGTGCGACTAAATTATGTACGATGAACTAAACAAAACGTGTACTACAAGAAGCTGCACTTGTTGTTGTTGTAGTCGCTACTACTACTGTTGTTGTGTTGATTGCATTGTTGTTCAATTTGTATATCTGTTGGGTCTGTTTAGTCTCTATCAACACAGCTGATAACACAGTTAGTACTACATCTCCATCTCTCTCTCGTCTATCTCCCTGTTTCATTCTATCTCCTAGATTTTCTTATCGCTGACCCTCAAATCGGTCATTTCAATATTCTACATATTTTGTGTGTCATCAGTGTGAGTGTGAGTCTAGCTCTTTGTACTAAAGTTAGTACTGCTCTTAGTACATTCACTTAATTCGCGTGTGCAAAAAGTGGCGAATTTTTCATTGTCGAGGCGCGCGTGGAAAATCGTTTAGGAAAATGTCTTGATTAGTTTAAAGCTCGTGTGCAATCAAAAAGTCAACACTGAATTTAAATCACAAAACGCAAAGTGCATAATAAAGTAGCAACAATAACAAAGTTTTATAATAAGTAATAATTGTATCTTAAATTGCATTTAATTCAAAGCGGAAATAGTTACACACACAAAGATACAGATACAAATGCAAAAAGGAGATTGCAAATTACATTTAATAAATTATTGCAAGTGCAATAAAGCGAGACAATAAAATAAAAGCAAATGCAGCAAAATAAATAAAAATTTAAGAAAATTAAAAAGTAAATAAATTGGGTTTTAAACGTGAACAAACATTGTTGTTAAAGCCGCATTCATTTATCGACTGGTAAGTAAAACTTAATCACTAATTAGCTAATTAACCACTTGGTTTCTTTTGCTACTAATCAGCCCCCAATTGTCGTTGCGGCTTCCAGGAAGTTACCTTATTTCCCCAGCTCCCCTGTGAGCCAGTTAGGGGGTTGTGCCCTTTTGTACCTAGTTAAAAAACTGCTAGAAAATCAATAGGGGTTGACTTTTTTACACTTTACAAGTGTGTGGGGCCGTGTGTGTGTCTACTTGTAACCCGCAAACTTGTTAACGCTTTTCATTAGCCACAGCTGATTGCACAATCTGCTGACAAAATGACCTCCAACCACTGTGCACCTCCACCCCTTGTTTCTCTCACACTGATACATATACGCTGGCATCGCCACCAAATATCCTGACCGTTAATCGCCTAACCTTGGCACGCCTTTGCGTCTCCATCGGAGGTGCGGCAGAGTGGGCGTGTGTGTGTCGCCAGCTTTTTTTGCTGTCGCTTTATTAGTTTGTCCCCAGACAAAGCGACGCTTTCCTTGGCCTCCCTTCTCTGCCTCTGCCCTCTGCCCTCTCCCACTTCCACTCCCACTGACACTTTCTCTTTTGACGCACCCACCTGGACGTGCTGGGCATGGGCTGCTTTCAAGTGCTGCATTTGGCACTTCATCATGTCAATCAATGTCGCAATTCAGTGCTGCAGTTGCTGCTGCTTCTTCGCTGTTTGTTCCCTCGTCAAATCAGGCCAACATTTAAAAACACACTTCAAACAAAAACACAAAACAAACACACAAACACACTCACACACAGAAACAACAAACAGAAGCAGCGCAGACGGCAGCGTCAGCGTCAGCTTCGGCAGCACCGCAAAAACAACAATAACACAAATTCTGCTTGTTTTGACATTTGCGGCGCATGCTCAAAGCTCAGCTCCTGCGGCTGCTCTCAATTACACTTGTCTATCTGCTCTCGCTCTCTCACGTGATGCGCTCTCAGGCTCAGCTGTCAGCTGTGCTCCAGGGCATTTAAAGCTTTGCCAAAAAAGTTCTCGCCGACTGTTGCCAAGCCAACGTTTGCATCCTACGGAGCTTTTCAACTCTACTTTGTTTTATTATGATTTACCTACTTATTTAGACACTTGTTGATGGTGTTGTATATACCTGGCCAAGTCCTTTTAGCCTTTTTTATGCTAATTTAAAGCTTTAACTCGCCTGTTGCACTTTCACTCGCAGACGCTTGCATTCTAAAGTGAAAGGAGCTATTTATATATTTTATGGCTTTCTAAATGTTGGTCACTACTGCGAAGCAGTTGGCAATACGAGCGCCATTCACAATCCACAGACACACACACACACACACATGAAAACTGATCGTGTTTCTTTCTCACATTTGATCTCAGCACCCACGAGTATTCAGTGGATGAAACTAAACCGACAAACGATAAATAAAACTGAACAACAACATTCTATTTCAATTAGTGTAACTGACCTATGCCATTTGAGTGTGCTTGTATGTGTGTGTGTGTATGAGTGTGTGTTTGTGTAGAGCATTAATCAGCACGTTTTGTGTGTGTTTTTTGGCCTTTTGTTTATGGCCACACTAACAACTGGCTCAAAGAGATCACACACACAGCAATTGTAAACAATTCATATTTTTTGGCCAAGTCGCACTGTTTTGGCATTTTGAGCAGCAACGCGATTCGCGCTTTACTTGCATTTGAATGTGAAGCCATTAAATTTGTATATGTATATTATAATTGTGTCGTGGAATATGTAACATTTTGAGGAGTTAGACAAAAGAGTTGATTAGTACTACTTAAAATTAATCGAGTCTCATTGTAGTGGATTTCAGCTGCGGTCAGCGTGCTTAGCTCACAAAGCTCACACCGTTATTGTGCTGCATTTAAGAAAACTGTGTTTTCTTTGTTAAGATTTTCTTACCAAACTCATAAATTTCGATCAATCTTAAAGGCGCCTGTAGTCATTTGGCTTAAAATCAAGTGACATCAAACAAAACGGTCGCATTTTTAAGCGACACCACAAAAGGCCTCTACTGAATTTTTATATAAAATAGGTACTTCCTAATTTCTGCTGTTTTCCATTCATAATTTCAGTTTTAGATTTTCATGATTCACTAATTTCGACTTACTGTAACTTTCCAGTGTTATTTAAAGCACTTAAGACGTAACTTGGAACCATAAAGCGCAATTTATTTCGCATTTGTGTCGGTAAAATACATATTTTAAAAACCAATAATAAATCTTACAATTGATTGTGAAATAATGTGGTGGAGTGTTGTGTGTTATGAGGGCTTGCTATTAAGTAGAAATAGCTGCTAACTTAAACTGAGCATTGCGTGATCACAGTCAGTCTCAAATCAGTTACTCAACCCAAGTTCAGAGCGTGTTTGGCTTAATAATTAGGACAAATCTATTCAATTTGCGTTTTTCACACAAGCTAGTTGGTTCTCGGTAAAATAGAAATAGAATTAGTTGTAAATACGTAGTATAAGCCGTTTTTATAACCGTCATCTTTTTTAAATTCGCTGTAATTGCTGACAATTTTCAGTTGATCAATTTAAATTTGATGTTATTTGAATGTCAGTTGATTGCATTAAAAGTTGACGAGCTGTCCGCCGAGTTTTGATATATTATCTGGGAAATTTATTTGGAATCAAAACTGGAAATTGTACAAATCAAAAGACACGCGATAAATGTATTAAAAATTGTAAAAAAAAGAAAGAAATATTTAAGACCCGTGAATCAAACGATTTATGAAAAGTGTTTTTGACATTGACGGTGTTTAGCTGTCGTGGTTCATTTTTTTGTCACTGTCACATGAGCGTCCCGTTTACCGTTACCTGATTGGTACCACGTTCGCAGCAACAAAATGATTTCTTTTCCTCAATTGCTTCTTTCAAGTGGTTTCCCTTCCGACTAACTGTAGTTTTAACTGCATGCATAATTTGTATGTGTACGAAAGTTTAATGCAAGTAGGCAGAATTATGCTTCAAAGCATGTTTTTTAATTTCTACTCTGCTGAGTTAACAATTTGGACGCACTGTGCTTTACAAAATATGTTCTAAATTATTTAAGCTTTTTGGTTACGCCTAGCCCACTGTACAAGCTTAAGGCTTTCCAACGGAGCTTTGTAAAAAGCTTCAGAACTAGTTTGCTAGGATACCGCCTAGATGGCGCTTCGGGCCGTTTAAGCTTTAAACAAAGCTCCCGTCTCAAACACCTGTTGCCAGCTCAGTGATTTATGAATTCTCAGCAATTTCTTATCAGTTAAATGTAGAATGCATTTAATCATTTACTGATAAGGCAGCTACATGCTTAGCTGATAAACGATTGCACTCAAAAGTGCAGCAAACACTGGGTTTTTCCCCTACATACATAAACTTATGTCGCAAGAAAACAATCAACTCGAAAAGCTGTGGAAACTGTAATAAAAACAAACAACAATAACAATAAGCAGAAAAGTAATAGCAATAAATTATAATAAGTTCATGAAGCAACTGGAAATGGAAATAAAACGTTAGACATTACAATGGAAAAATGTCACGTTTATGTAACAGAAATAACAGCAGTTTGGGAAATGAGCTAATTTTATAAAACAATAGCAAAACAGTTAAAATCAGAGCGATTCACGATTGAAAAATTGCCGAAAATTGTCAATTGCCAAATTTGTTTTGAGCAGGAAATCAAAACACACGAAAATAAAAATTGCAAGCAAAATAAAAAATATAAAAAGAAAGAAAATTATATATATATACATATGTGCATATATATCGGCACCCCAAACAAATGACGTGACATCAAAATAACAAAAAGAGGAAAAACAATCAAACAGTGACTGCAAAATGTAAACTACACAGAAACGTGCGAGTTGAGATTTGCATAGAATTTAAATGAGTGAACAAAAGCGAAAAAATTTATACACAAAATACAAAATATATATAAAAAAAAATATATGTATTTGTATCTTAAAACTATTTAGCGTGGGGAGTTCAACTAGTCAGTCAAAAGTGTTGGATGTTTATACAATTTGTTAGAATGTATCTCAAAGATACAATTTACTGCACTGTGCCGATTGAGAAAGTCTTCTTGGCATTGATTAAAGCAAAGTCATTGATCGTACAAGGAACTGAATTCTCTTTTCTTTCTTTTATGGAATTTCTTTCGAAAATAACCGGTTCGGTTTCCAAAATATACGTTTTATTTTACGTAGCCAAGCGCGTAATCAAATCTTGCGTTCTACATAAATTTGCATATGTTTAAAGGCCAAGAATTTTAGTATTTTTTACAGTTGCAGACGAGTTTTGAAGCTGACATAAAAATAAGAAAAAGAAAAGATTAAAAAAACTATTAAGTAAGAGAATAAGAGAACGAAATCAAACCCAAAACTGTGTCAATGAAATGTTCGTGCATTAAATTGCAATAGTCGCAAAGAAAATGCCAAATTACGAGGTATAAAACTAACCGACCCCTTGTATACCCTACCAAAAGTCAGTCTTCAACTTGATCAATTTATGTCTGATTTAAATTGATTGATTTGTCTGCTGAACTCGTTACTTTCCTGCGATTCAATTAAGCCAAATTGTTGCATGTTCTGAGAGCGTACTTAATAATTCGTCTCAGCTGATTCATAAAACCGGTTTATTGCCATGTCTTGTAAACAATTAGCTTGTATCGTTTTGTGTCTCTTGGCCAAATGATGCCCAAGTTGTCTGTATCTCAAACTAGTCAAACTACTCATGAATCACTCCCCGTTGTGTCTTTAGTTTTCTGTCATTATTTGCTGTGCGTGCTGTGTTTAAATACCTTAAATAATTTTATCTATGTATCTATTAGTATGCAAAGCAACGCATCTGCACATTAGAGACCCAGGAAGCCACAGCACATGCCAAAATATGTCTACCATAGCATCTGATCGCATCGGATGGGATCGTTTGGAATCGGATCTGTAATTTGTATGCCCACAGCGTTGACTTCTTATATTTGTTGTGCTAATACGTACACCGCGTACTTGAGGTTGTTTTTTTATTAAGGCCTTAAACAGTTTATGTACTTGGCTTTCGCTGAGTGTTACACTGGGAAAAATTAGTGGCAGGAATTGGGACTCATTCTACAGGAATTGCTATGTTACCTAAAAAATGTTTAATTGGGTATTTAAAAAAAAAACTCTTTGGTTAAGATATCTTTGGAATTCCTTAGCTTATGCATGTTTTTCATACAACAAGCTTGATCTGCGTGCAGCATAAAGTAAACTGCATAGCAATGTTGATGTCTTTAGTTTTTTTGGAGTTTTTTAGAGTACAGAAAATACATTTACCATAATTTTTTTGACAAACTTCATATACACTTCATACTTATGTGCAATACTTTGTCTATGCCAATAGTACAAGTATTTACAAAGTAAGTTTTGAAGATTATTTCTAGCCAATTGAAACTACCTGACTCTTTCGCTCAGTGCATACATATGCAGCATGTAGATTATGAGTTTTATTATAAGCTGTGCAATGTTGTGAACATTTCCGCTGCACATAACGATATAATTTTAATCGGTCATTGCTCCGCCAAAGCCCTCACCAAAGTCCCTCTCTTTCCCATTCTCTATGCGTTTCTTTTTCTCACTATCCCCCCTTCCCTTTTATTTCTCACTCTCTTTTTGCTGCAAAAGTAACTGCATAAGCCGTTAGGTAAACAAACTTGCGGACAAGTATCGTCGTGCACAGAATAGAACTTTGATTTTCTAAGCATTTCCCAGTCTCATGTTGTTATGATTTTCTAAAGAAAATTAAAGCACTTTTTGTATCTGTTTTTTATTTATTGTTGTTTGTAATGTTTGCATTGATCTTGATGCGGTTGTTGCTGTACTTGTTGTTGTTTATGCTATTAAACTGCATGATTAATCAAAAATTGAAATTTTAATTGATGTATGGCCAAATTGTGAGAATCATGCGAGCTGTAAAACGAATACAAGTCAACTGGAATATTGGCCCCGAGGCAAATGAAGCGCATTAAACGAACCGTGAATCTGCTGAGTATGTTAAAGATACAAAATAATGTAGAGAACGCTTCTGACTGTCCCAGTGACACAGAACTAATATATTACTTGGGCAAATACAAGTGAAAATAAGTAGACACAAGATGACAGACAGACAAACATTGACTCATGTGGAAACTGTGGAAACTCTGGAGACACGTCAAAGAGAATTTTCTGGCCGGAAAAGGTTAATGAGTTATAAAACTTATGGCACTCGCTTCGTGTGGTGTGTAGTGTAAACGATACGCATTATTAAAATCTCTTTAGTACGTAACAGTTGTTGTAGATACTTTCGTGTGCTATAGATACAACTACAGTTATTGCTACAGTGAGATACAATTTTCTTGACTTCTTTTGTTACGCTTTCCAGAACATGACTTGCATATTTTGGGGGAATGGCTTTCTTTCATTTGACGCCAGCATTAAGACATCTCCAAGCCAGAAACTACTTATAATGGCATTTATTTAAAGACCAAAGCGAAAAGTCCCAATCTCAGTAGCAGTCTCGGTCGCAGTCGACCCAGAAACTGTGTCAAACATTTTTACAAAAGTGCAAAGCTCATGAACAGAACAGCACAGAACAATACCCCCGAAAAAAGCTGAATGAGGGCCAACAAACAGGCCAAAACAGAGCAGCATTTAGGCGGATCAGACCAACAAAAAAGAAGCTGAAAATACAAAGCGTAACTGTTTTTATTTTAGCTTTTTCCCCTCGCTCTTCCTAATCCCCTCTGTCTACTTATGTTTTCGGCAAAGTTTTCAGGGCAGGTGGAGGTCGTAATTAAATCTTATAGTAGAATAAAGTACAGTACTTTATATATATATATATATATAACTAAAACTGAAAAACAGAGTAAAGTAAAGTTATTAAATTACTCGACTTGGCGTTGCAACAGTAGCGGTAACTACTGTAACTACAGTGAGTACCAGAGCATTGGCCATGCTTCAGTTACCTGGCAATGATTTAAGCTTTTAAACTTACGGTACTTCTTTTGGTTGTCTCTGTTGTTTTTGTTTTCTGGGCTAAGCATTTTTGGCTGTTGGAAAACTCGTTGGGAAAACAACACTCGAACACGGGCAGCAGCAGACGAACCGCAACCGACGAGAACTGCGCCTCAAACCAAACCAAAAAAAAAGGCCCAACCTTAAAAACCCTCTGGCTAGCAGTGACACTCGGCTATGTGGGCGTGGCATGGCCTGTGTCTCTACTGTTGTTACCTAAGCGCTGCTGTTGCAATCCGAAGCTACCAAGATTTGAATTCAACCTTTGCCGTCGCTCAACCACAAAATTATTTGAATTCTAACTGCCACAAGCAGTTTTCAGCACTGTCACAGCCCGCGAGAGTCACTGTGCAACTGGTATTGTAGGAAGGTAGTTTTTCAGTCGCGGAGATTTACTTCATTTACTTTAGTTTGAGTTTGAGATACTTTTCTGTTTTAAGCGGCTTAAATTTGTTTACGGTTTGAAGGGTATGCTCAAGTTACTAGTGTGAACTGTCTTTTGAAATAACTTCAATTGATAAGTTTTGTGTATTTCTGCCTTTGTTGTCGAACTGTTTTCGCCACTAGAGTCCTAAGCAGCTGACCTGCCACAAAGAGAACTTTGCATTCATCAGTATGTAGACCGCGCACCCCATTATCTCTGGAACCTAAGACTGTTGCTGGATGCCTCGATCCTTCTTGCTTAACATGCTAGGTTGATGGGAGTTATAAAACTTGTTCTCCAAAAAATTTCATGAATGCAGCAGACAAATACAGGGTGTCTTACAGTCGAGTGTCCCCTTCTTCTGCCACTCCCCAAGCTCTATTAGGGTGTATGATTGATTTGAGCATTAGTTTTTTCGACTGCTCGCCACTGAACACGCTGCAATGCGTTTCAATTTGAAAACGCATTTCCGTTGTCAATCCCAAAATTTCTGCATGTTTTTGCTTACAATAATTCGGTGATGTGTGTTGAGTGTTGATGACGCACAATATGCACGTATTTCATTCAGTGGCTGGCAAACTACATATGTAGGTGACTGTGCCACAAATTAAGTTTGTCACTACGTCAGCAAAAACAGTCGATGATTTGACACCCACTCGAATTTATCTACAGGTTTAATAAACTATTTTATTGATATATATTTCCTTTTAATAAATACGAGTACGAGTGTGATTGCACACACACACACAAACACTCATATTTTCCAGCTAACTACAACAACAACAATTTGAGCCATGGCCTACGAGTTTGCTGATCTGCAAATTTGCATTTTAGCATAATAATTAAGGCTGCATAATTCGATGCTAATTGAATTTTTAGTCAACTTTTGGGTTTGTCTTCGCAAACATTTTGTTGTAGACTTTGCGTATGGCCTCCAAAAATTTATTAACTTAAAATTGTGCAATAATTTATGGCCATCAAGTGTGAAAAAATATAAACAGAAAAGTTGTTTTGCGAAAATTTGGTTTTACCCAATAGAGTTGTTTAATTATTCTAATACTATGTAGAAAAATGTCTTTTCATATGAAATGATTTTTTAAAACTTATATAGACTGATAAAATTCTAAATAGTATAAGAACTAGATATCTCAGATCTTTGTTTATAAAGTAGCACACAATTTTATGACCGGTTTTAGTTAGTCTTCGTAAAATAAAATGTGTTTATTCTATATAGAAAATATTTACAAAACTTGCATCAATTTTTATCCTTCAAAAGAATTCAATCTCTATTTATGAAGCGTCTTGGTAAATTAAGCAAATGGATTACGTAAAGAATACTAAATATTATGCTATAAGATGTGTTTAAATTCAGTTGGTTTATACTTGCAAATACTTTGGTATATACACACATGTTTATTAAAAGTACATTTCATATTGGTTTGCATTCGCTCGACCATGAAATGGCAATTTGAAAAGCGCATGTCAGCCAAATATAATAAAAGTAATGTTAAACGAAAAAATTGAACTGAGAAATTTAATTTCAAAATATTACAACATGCATTTCGGATGTTATTTCTTTATGCCATCAATGGCAAACTTCCGTTTATTAAAAAAAATAATTCGTTATAAGAAAAAATGCAAATAAATTGATATTTGTTAAATGCCTGAAATACAGATGAAAGCAGGCACTGATATAGTTATGTCATGGAGTGGGATAACAAAAGCTGGTATTAAAATATGCGGCTGAAATTGAAACTGAAGTTTTAAATTAATTTTCATGGCTGATTTCCATCAAGTAAATCTATAAAAGTTATGATCGCTTGAAAGCTCCCATTAAAATTTCAGTAGTAAATCAATTTAAGTATTTTAAGTTGGCTAAGGCATTTAAATATTAAAAACTATAAATAGTTTTTTGGCCCACTTTGTTGGCCTCATAAATGTTTTGTCTAGAATCGAGAAACTAACGAGTCGCACTATTTGAGACAAGTTCATTATGTCTGTTTCCCAAATTTCCCAAATGCTTTTGATTGTCTTTCTTATGTAAATTCTGAGCAGACCTTTGTAATTGTTTTAAATTAAATTAAAAAAGCCGTCTTTTGTGTGTTTCTATTTATTGTTCTATTTGTTGTTGTTGGGATCTATTCGCTGAGAGCTTTATATAAAAATAGACGCCTCTATTTATAATGCTCCAATTTGGTTTCTGTCTGCTGTTCGCTTGATGATGCTGATGTATTTATTTCTAGTTTAAAATTAAACGACGAGCAAAAATTTGTCGGTCGAAATTTAATTTTTCGAGTCTCCGCAATTTGTTTACTTTTAATTATGAGACCGCAGTGTTGATAGCACTTGGATTGCTTTTTGCTCTCTTTCTACTTCTTGCTCTTCTTGGTTTTGTTCTGGTGTTGTTGTTGTTGTTTTTGTTGGTTTTGTCAACGCTGGCTGTTTATCAATTTTCAATATTGACCTTTGCTTTTCCACCTTTTTCACCTTGTTGTTTGCTTTTTTAGTTAAGCTGCATTAAATATACACACACAAACATTTGGCTGATGCTTGTTTGGTTTTGTTTTTGTCTCTGTCTTGACACCTTATGGACACTGTGCTATGTTGTTGTCGTTACTCTGGTTATTGCGGTTGTTGCTGGCTACCTGGCGACAACTGTAGCGCCCTGGATGACAGAGTGAGAGAGCGCCACAAATATTTGTATTAAGTGCTTTTTTTTTATTTTTTGGCACAGTTCTCCGCTGCCTCTGAGTCAATTTTTCCCTCTCTTTTTCTAGCACGCACATGGCCAATTTTTACGCTCGTTGGAAGCAAAAAAAAAATGTTTTGAAAATAGATTGACGCTCCGTGTCAATTAAATTTGAACAACACTTTTGAGACGAATTGTGAAGCAAGCTAATTAATTTGAAGTGCATGGCATAAACAATGCCGTTATTTGTTGATTAGTCACAGTTCTGACTGACCAACTGCTGATAAGCGGCAAACGCACTTAACCCAATTAGAAAGCAGTTGGCCAATTGATGATAAAATAATTGCATTTAATTTAATTTGATTTGATTTCAATTCAATTGAATAGCAAGAAAGCGACACAGCAGCAGCAACAAGAAGTACTACAAAAGAAAGAGAAAAGTTAAGAGAGGGGAGTGGAGAGGAGAGAGAGAGATAAGAAATAAGTAGAAGTAAAATTGTAGAAAGAAAGAAACTAATCACTTCCAGCTTCAGCTTGAATGGCATGACCGGCTTCTGTTGTTCTTTAATTTCATTTTCAAGCCGTGCTGATTTCCACTCGAACTTCAGTCTTTTCTCTCTTGCCAACTTCTGTTCTGTCTGGCTCTTACTTTCTAATGAGACTTGAATTTCATTGAAAGTTCAATTAGCGTGTGCACAGAGCGAAAGTTGTGCCCGAGACGGGGAGTTATAAGTGGCAAGTTTACACATAGTTAACTTTCATAATTATTGTTGAAAATCTGTGTATTTATAAATAGAAAAACACTTGAACAATTTATTGTTTAATCTAGTGGAAGGTATAAATAGTTTTTAGTTTTATCAAATGCAAAACAAATTGATTTAAATATTTAACCAAAAAAAAACTCAAACTCATTGTGAACGCTTAAATACAAGTGTTTGCCTATTTCCATTTTCCAGCTGTAGCTGCTATGATTGACATTGCAATTTTGTAACATTCCCGGGAAAAATGTAATCAAAATGTTTTGCGACACTTCACGTGGGCGAATGCGTGTTTTCATATTGTTCGCATTGTTGTTTTGCGATTGCCCTTTTTTTCATAACGCTCTGCACAGATTTTTGTTCTGCATATTTTGTTTTTTTGTTTTTTTTTTTTTGCTTTGTTTTGTGTTGCTGTGCTTAAATAGTTTTGTCTGAAATATTTCTGGCATACATGGCGTATGGGCAAATTAATATTTGATATATGTTACGTATACGCAACGGTAGACGTGAATTTAATTGCCTCGTTGCTGTTCTGCACTGCCGAACTTTGATCATTCTATTGAAATCGATTGGCTATAAGCTTGTGAAACTTTCCGATATCTGTCCAAAGCACAAAGATTTGTTTAACCCATGAGTGAATAGAATTTTTGTATAAAGTTTTGATTTTATTTCAAGTGGTTCAATAATTCAATGACTATTTCTGTTTTATGTCCATTTTTTTGTTGATATTTTTTGTTAAAGTTTGAACTGATAATTCCAATTTGAGACGCCCAAATATGCTTTTTGCTGTGACACTTTTGAATGGAAAAATTTGTATGTAATTCACTTGTTTGTCGCATACCACAATTTGGTTGTTATTGTGAGCTGAAAATCAATTTTTATTCAAGCACTATTTAAAAAATGCAGTTGTGAATTGGTTTCTGCTGGAATTTCTCTAATGAAATCGGAATGTTTTGCGCAAGTTTCTCTTTATTTTATTTTATTATAATTTTTTTATTTTGCGACAAACATGTTATAAATTACCCGGCGTTATTAAAATTTAATTAAAATTGAATATGAAGTTAAGTGCACAAAAGTTATTAAAAAGCATACAAAACACGAGTGGGAAGCAACAGGAAAAAATTGCGCGCTGTCTCTTTGTAAATGACATTTTAATTTACAATTAATATTAACTTTAACAGCAGCATAACTTTGGAGAAAACAATTAATTGTATTTAATTAAACATTGATTTTTTTTCAATTAAGCCGTGCGTGAAAAAATTATATAAAATTTAAATAAAAATGTATCAAATATTTATTTAGGCAATAAAGTTAGTGTGAAGTTAAGCTAAACTAATTAAGTTCATGTTAAAGGTAACTTTAGTAGTTGGCAACTTTGGCTTTTAGTGCTAGGCGATTGTTTAATGGATTATTGATACTGTGACCTATATAAATTAATGATATTGTAATCATTTATCGCCATGGTGACAGCCTGTACTGTGGTCGCTGTCTGTTGTTGATTTTGGCTGTAACAGTCAATGTTTCTGTCATTATTAATGACACTTTGGTTGTTTGGTTATCGAGGCATGGTTTTGGCCATTACCAGCTGGTAACTTCACTGCTGATTAACTAAAGTATATGGTTGCCCACAGAAAAGGTGTTTATTAAAAGTAGTTTAAGTTTAGCCCCAAAAATGTATCAAAATTATTATAGTTTCAGCTGTGGCAATGTGTCTTTTGCTAATTGTTATTTATGTGTGTTATATGTGTGTGAGTTTCCCAACCAAATTCAAGTCTTTTGCCCACTTTAACCTTGCTCGCTGCTCTCGGGTTTAGCTATGATATTTGAGCTCATTAAACTCAAGAGTCGCATGTCAAAAGCCATTTGAACCCCAGCTTATTCAGCTACTTGGCTGGCTTGAGTTTCTCTGAGTTTTTCCGTCCACTCCCACTACGCTCCCTTTAACTTCCGTCTAGCTAGTAGGCCTGCTAATTATTTTTATGACATTTTAATGGCTTAATTAAACAATTTACTTAGCGAGAGCTCCACGATCGTTTAATTATGTAAGCAGCTGCAAGACAGTGAATCAAAGCCAAGATGCAACCAATTAAATGTTCATTAAAAAAAAATAAGGCAAAAAGAAGAAGTAGTAAGAAGTAGCTGGAGTGGAGTGTGCAAGACTGTTTTAAAGTCTGTAGGTAAAAGAGGCAGAAATAATATACAAGATTAAAGATTAAAATTTATGTTACTATGAAAATCAGAAAAAAAAGTATTTTTTATAGATTTTAAGTGTACTTAGAGTCTGCAGCCTTTACTATACTACTTACACCCACTATGCTTAGCAACTACAGGGTCTAAAATGTATTGCAGCTGGCACACAAAGTGTATAAACTGTTGTGGCTTTGGCAGCCACAACAAAGAATCTAATTGTATATCAAGTGCAAGTGTAAAAGTGGGTGTATATGGGAGGGTTAATGGATGTGTGTAGGTGTGGGTGTGCATTTCTTGGAGTGTGTGTGTGTGTGTATGTGTGTTGAGTGAGTGCATTTTATGCGCCAATAAGCAATTCATAGAGGCAAAGGCGAATGCAATGCCTCACTCGTAAACTAATTCAATTAACAACTAAGCCGCTTAACATTAAGTGCTCACAGTGGTTCCACATACACACACGCATATACATAGCTACGTATATGCGTGTTTTGTGTGTGTGTGTGTGTGTGTATGTAGTGCTTTGAGCAGTGCTCTTAGCTCAAAAGGTTGACCCATAAGTCGTAGCACGGACAATGTCTTAATTAGTTTGGCGCACATATCAAACATGAAGGCATCTTTTGGATTGCACCTCAAACATTTGCACACAACTCTTAACTCTCAGCTTTCAACACTCAACACTCAGCATTCTGTTCTCAAGACTGGTCAATTGGGCTTTTAAGCCAATTGTGACATTTGCTAAGTCCAAGCTTGACTTAGTGCAAGTCTGCAACACTGTTATTAACACTGCTTTTGCAAGACAGTGCTGGGAACTTATCTCTTCTTTAGTTAAGGTCAAAACTAAACCTCAGTTTTTTCTTTAACGAAACAAAAGTCATATTAAAATAAGGTGTCTAATAAAAACAATAAACAAAGGCTAATTAGGTAAAATATTAAATAGATTGTTTAGATGGCAAAACATCATTTGCTGTCAACAAACAGATTTTATAAGCCCCATTTCGAAGCTTTTTTAAAAACTTTTAGCATGAATTTCAGGGTCTTTAAATGGGAATTATTAATTTATAAAAAGTTTTCCAACTAAAAACTACAAAATCAGCCACGTGGGTTTTCGGATTTTACGATGAAAAGGTTCTGAGTCTGCTTTATAAAGATTGTTTAGAAATTTAAATGTCAACGGACTTAAAGCCCAAAAGAGTTAGCAGCGCTGCTCGTTCCGACTTTTAAGCTCGTTCGCTCTTGACTTCTTGCTCGTCACTGACTGCTTGACACCTCTGCCAAAATGTGGCCAACTCAGCAGTGTGTCTACCCTGTACACAACTTTTGACTCTAAGACAGAGCCTGACTTCGAGTCAGCGTCACGTCAAGTGCATTAAGCTCATTTTGCGGTTACTCATTGAGCATTTTGTTTGCTCTTGTTTCAGTTATAGTTTTTGTTGTTGTTGTTGTTGTTATTGTTGCTTTTGCTGTGCTTTGTATTGTTTAGTTTAGCGGAAATGTGCGGGCTTAAATGAAGCTGGGTGGCTGGACTAGTTAATCAAATTGCTTGGCATTTGCATATTAATCAAGTTTTGTCTTCTGCCTCTGCTCCTTTTGCAGACAAACGTCGCCTCGTGGATTGGATTAGATTAGAGTGGACTCAAACGGGCACGGAGAGGAAGTACAATTGAAGTGGGTAAGTAAAAGCCGTCAAACAAAGCTGGGAAAACAGTTTACATAGACAAGACAAGACAATTTTGCAATGCTTATCAAGTGGGCGCCAAAGAAAGAGAAATCAGAAGACAGTAAACGAGAAAAGGTGAGGAGAGGGGGTGGCCAAGCGATACAGAATTGACGTCAGAGACGACGTAGGTAAGAGTCCAAAACTCTCTAAGTGTTTGTAAGTCGCAGTTTGGATAGTTTCCCACATTTGTTGGCGTTATCTATCAGCTTGTATCTGATTCTATAAAATACAATGTGCCACATACATATCTCTATGTATCTTTGTATCTTT
The DNA here is from genome assembly GCA_020829145.1 of Drosophila nigrodunni. Classification (NCBI taxonomy): domain Eukaryota; kingdom Metazoa; phylum Arthropoda; class Insecta; order Diptera; family Drosophilidae; genus Drosophila; species Drosophila nigrodunni. Next base: position 28,128,152 of record JACVCZ010000001.1, read on the forward strand.
TTGTGTATGTGGCAAGTGCCGTGCGGTAGTTCTCTCTCCAATTGTAACCTTATCTAACTACACGTACTCAAGTGCCGGCTTTTGTTGTCACTACCACGAGTATTTGCCCCCTTGGTTCACACTCTTTATTAAATAAGCAGCCAGCTGATAATTAGATACCAGATACGAGACTCGAAATAGAATTGCATTGTGCTATTAGTCATGTGCTACTTTTGATTTGCATAGACTTTTATTTGGACCCAGCAAGTGTTTAGTACAAAGGGTATATTAAGTTTGGATGGGGAATCTAACCCATTTGGTCCACTTCTGCCAATGTCACTAGCGTCATTCCTAGTTATCGTCAATACAAAGATAGTTCAGCTTTGGTTTCAGAAAAGATTTAACATTTATTTATTACAGGGTCTGCGTTACCACTACCCCAGCAATTCCTGCTGGGTATTTTTATCACTTACTTGTATTTGTCCCGGTTTCAGTCCCGATTTCGGTTTCGTTGACGGGGTCGGGGAGCGGGACCCCATCCGGGTCCGAGAAGCCTGTAATCGCAGTGTCTTTGCGGCGTATCAACGGAGGCATTAGCATGTCAGGGCCAGATAAAAAATGGCGCATGGACAGTGGATGAAAACGAAATGCCAACAGACAGAATACTTATACATGTATCTATGTATATTGTCTGTATGTTTTCATCTGTGTATGCCAAATAAATACATGAGCAAATACCTTGATTCAATATTTGCACGCCTCAAATTTGTTTTTAGCCTCAGCCAACAAAATGTGGCTTGTTATTCCCTTTTCTGGCCAAGCAAACTACAAGCGTTTAGGAAATTTGTCAGCAGAAAAAATAACAACATTTCTTAGCACAAATTGTGCAAACAAATAACAATTGAGGATATCAATATGTTAAGTATTACCTAATGCCAAAAGTTAAGTACATAATTTAATTATTTGTTTGCCAATCGATGCAGATGTTTTGGTGCCAAATAATCCGATTACAAATACGCTTGTTAGAAAAAGTATTTCGTTGTCAATATTTGGGTTTTCAATAAGGATTTTCCCATTTGATTTAACTGGAAATTGTAAATATTTTCTCGAGTTAGAGTTTGATAATTTGGCATGGCAAAATCCTCGATAAATTTTGATATCTATTTAATGCGATAATTAAATGGAACTTTTAATGCCTTCAATTAGCTAGTGTGCATTAGCATTAAGTGAAACTTATTTTAATTTTATTTAAATGCATTCAATGTAATTGCAAACTAATGGAAATCAATTTCAAACAAAAGCGAGTCATTTCGTTCAGTTTTCCGTTTTGTCGTTTTGTCTCTCTTATCCTCATTGTCCGCTCATTTGTTTGTTTGTTTGTGTACGTGTTTTTTTTTGTCATTTTCCCAGCTTGTCAGTTCATCAGTTTGTCAGTTTGTCAGTTTTTGTCAGCTTTGTCAGTTTGTCAACATAGTGAGCTTTGTGAGTTTGTCGCTTGGCGGCAGCTTGTGCAAATATCTATGTAAATATTTGCACATATTTGCAGAGACGCAACAAATATTACACATACGCAACATGGGCCCAGCTAATCGGATATTCATGAGCCAACAGTGGCACACAAAAATAATGCACTTGCATTCTGTTTGAGTAATTGCAAATGTTTTGAGACATTTGTTTTTTGCCTATTGTTACATCAGCTGCTGCAATTGCTGTCACAAATATGCACAATAAATAACTTAAATACAAATTGTAAAGAGTTTTGTTGGTTTGATGAGTAAGAAGAACTGCAACGTTTGGCTGCTTACAAGAGACTAAATTTATTTCATCATACTTCTTAATAGCTAATAGCGTTGCCACCTAACATATAACAGAGAATTGCCATATCAACACTCTTCCTCAATTCGATTGTTAATGTTTAGTTTAATCCGAGCAACGCAGTACATTTCTTATGATTTACTTTTGACAAATTCTTAGTCAGTATATCGGCAATCATTTCATTTGTTGGACAGTATGTTAAACTAATTAAATTCTGCTCAAGACAATTTCTTACATGGTGATATTTTACATCAATGTGTTTGCTTCTGGCGTGATAAACTGGATTTTTTACAAGATTTAAAGCGCCTACATTATCGCCATGCATGGTTACACAATCAAGTTTAAAATACAAATTCATTTCTTTAATTAATTTTCTCAAATAAATCGCTTCTTTTGCAGCATCTGAGAGTGCCATATACTCTGCCTCCGTGCTGCTTAGTGCAACCGATTTTTGTTTTCTTGACGTCCATGAAAAAAACAGCTCCTGCCCACATGAATGTGTATCCAGTGAACGACTTCCTATCGGTAGAGTCACCTGCCCAATCCGCGTCTGCGTAGCCAGTTATATCAACTCGGATTTCTTGTACGTCAGCGCCAAATCTGCCGTTGTGTTCAGATATCGTAGAACTTGCTTTGCCGCAGCAAGATGTTCGCCGTGAGGATTCGAATTCCTTTGCGAAAGCTTGCACACTGAGTGCAAAATATCTGGTCGTGAACATAGCGCAATGTACATCAATGATCCAATGACGGATTGATACTCGGTCACATCAACGCGCTTACACGACTCATTCTCACAGTTGACTTGAAAATTAGCTTCTAACGGCATTGAAGCTGTGCGACAATTGACCATGCCCATCTCATGAAGCAATCCCATTATATGCTTCTTTTGGCCCACACGTATCGCACCAGTTTTTCCTTCTCTCTGGATTTCCAAACCCAAAAAGTTTGTTATTGGACCTTTGTCGACAACCTGAAATTCAGAAGAAATCGCTTGTTTAGTAGCCAGCATCTCACCCTCATTTGAACACGCCAACATCAAGTCGTCAACATATACAGCGATTATGTTGATCGTCTTTTTCTCTGTACATTTTGTGTACAAGCATGGTTCGCTCTCGCATGCTTGATAGCCCATCTTTTTAGAACGCTATCTAACTTTGTGTTCCAAACTCGACCCGCTTGCTTAAGGCCGTATAGAGACTTCTTCAGCTTCAGAACATGTCCAGACTCGTCGTCGTAGAATTCTGGTTGGCTCATATATATATCTTCTTGAAGACTCCGTTTAGGTATGCCGTCGACACGTCTAGCTGGTGTACATATAGCTCGTACTCAGCTGCCATTGCCAAAATCATTCGAATTGTCGCAAAACGTACCACTGGAGAATACGTCTCTTCGTAGTCTATGCCATATCTTTGACTGCAACCCTTTGCGACCAAACGCGCCTTGTAGCGCTCGACTTCTCAGATGCATTCGTTTTTAACGTATACACCCATTTGCAACCTATGGGCTTCTTTCAGGTGGTAGTTCCACTAAATCCCATGTGTCGTTTCAATTAGAGCATCATACTCTTCCTGCATTGCCAACTTCCATTCATCGGCTTGAGGACTCTGTTGTGCTTGCTGCATGGTTAATGGAACTTCGATGTCATTGGCTAACATCATATTCAGTACATTGTATTGAAGACTTGGCCTTCCACGCAAGCCAGTTCTAATAATTTTTGGTCTGCCAGGACCCCTTTTCGGTGTTGCACTTTCCGGCACAGTATTTACGGCCACTTCTTGAATGTCGTTTTTTTTCGTCTTGGCCGTCCGGAATGTCTTGCTGATTATCGACAATACCATTACTCTCTGCCATGTTACCTTGTTCATCAGTTTCGTCGTCCACCATAATTATAGCAGCTGTCGGTTCACCTTTCTTAAATGTACTATTCTCAATGAAGACAACATCTCTACTGATCTTCACGTTTCCGGTTGTCTTGTCGATCAACCGATACGCTTTTGACGACTCCAGTATCCGACCATCGTATATTCTTTTCCTTTCTCCTGGAACTTCTTCTTTGGACCCTTTTCAAGTGCAATGGCAATGCTTCCAAACACCCTCAAGTGCTTTACAACTGGCTTATGTCCGTAAACATCTCAAATGGCGTTGTGCCATCTAATGCTTTCGTCGGCGATCTGTTTCTTAGGTATGCAGCACATGCGACTGCCTCCGCCCAATAACTCTCGTTCAAGCCAGCACTATTAACCATAACTCGTGCCATTTCCACCAAAGTCCGATTGCAGCGCTCCGCAACTCCGTTCTGTTGTGGGTGTATGGTACAATAAGCTGCCGTTTGATTCCTATAGACTTCAGATATTCGTCGAATTCCATGTTGACATATTCAGTTCCATTGTCACTTCTTATTACTTTCACCTTCAGGCCTTTTTGACGCTCTATCATGGTGATGTGCTCCTTAAATATTTTCGTCACCTCAGTTTGTGTTTCATGAAGTAAACGTGAATATATCGGCTTTTATCGTCGATCATCGTCACAAAATATCTGGCACCTCCATTAGATATTTGACTGATAGGTCCGCAAACGTCCGTATGTATAAGCTCAAGCAGCTCATCAGCTCTTGTTTGCGACTTCTCAAATGGGCTCACGTGACATTTGTTCTTCATGCAACTTATGCAGTCAAATTTATTCTTGTTGAATTTAATGTCAATCCACGTACCATATCCTTGCTCTTTAGTTCTTGCAAGCTCTGCACATTTAGATGCCCATATCTCTCATGCCATTTCATAATATCATCCGAAGCTTTCGACACACACAATATCTCTGGAATCTTTGTTTCACACAGAAACAATCCGCCGACCTTTTGGCCTTCATTATCGTACCATCTTTATCGTAAATCTTAGCAAATTCTTGATAGAATTCAACATGACATCCATTTGCAACTGCCTTCCCTACCGACAAAAAGTTGCACTGCAAATCTGGAACAAATAGCACGTCTTTCAGTGTAATTTTAACGCCACACAGGCTGTTGACAACCACTGTTCCTCGTCCACACGCCGTGGTGAAATTGTTTCCAGCTAATTCGATATTTTCGTCATGTTTCTCAAACTTATCGAATAATTCACGATGTGTACACATATGCGATGTTGCTCCACTATCGATAACCCAAACATTCTTACTTATTCGATTAATTCCAGAAACACCAGCAAACGAACGATGTATCGATTCTTTATTCTTTGTTTCTTCGCTTTTTGCTACATTTTTCCACGAATTTTTCGTTGTCCTCTTTGGATGTACATTTTGCCGCGAAATGCCCAGGCTGACCACACTTAAAGCATTTAAAATCACGACGGCTCTCTGTCTTTGCGTATTTTCCTCGCCCCTTGCCTCCATATCCAGTGGGACGCGCAGAAAATGATTGTGTGCTCTCTTTTTTGATCGCAAACTTTTCGTCGTTCATTTTCCTCTGTCAATTTACATTTTATGACGCTCAGACTAGGTAATCCATCACGGGCCTCAAAGCAACCACCAGATTCTCATAGGACGTTGGCAGACTGGCCAGCAGCATTATTACGATCAGCTCTTCCTGAAGTGTTATTCCAATTGCTGATAGGTTCTCAACAATGTTCGAGAACTCCATTATATGCGTTTGCACATTTTCGCTTTCTGCCATTCTCTTGTTTAGTAACTGTTTAAACAATGTCACCTTGCGTACGGGACCACTTGGACGATGAAGTTGTTGAAGCTCACTCAAATTTCGCTTGCTGACTTGCACTTCTTTATGCAATTTATTTGCGACGCACTTATCGACAAAAACAGTACTGCCATGGCTTTATCATTTTCGCGCTTCCATGTCTGAAACGCCGCACTTGTCTCATCTTCTGGCTTTACATATTCGTTTGAAACCACAGCCCAAAGATTCTGATGCACCAAAACACTACGCGCCAAGACACACCATGAGTCGTAGTTGGTGTCATCCAACTTTTCAATATTGTACATAGAACTCATTTTCTGAATTTCTTTTTAATACTTATTCGTTTTCTTGCATTGTCCGTTATGCACCAAAAAAAAAATTCTTAGTCTCTTAGTATACACACTTGTGCACTGGGTCCATAACCTGTTGGTTTGATGAGTAAGAAGAACTGCAACGTTTGGCTGCTTACAAGAGACTAAATTTATTTCATCGTACTTCTTAATAGCTAATAGCGTTGCCACCTAACATATAACAGAGAATTGCCATATCAACAAGTTTTAGTTTTGTTTTAGTTTTAGTTGTTGTTTCTTTGCCTTGGGCAAGACTTAAAATTTATCTGCTTAATATTAAATTGTGTTTGCTTTCGTTGGTAATTGACCCACTTTTTCTGGGTTGTCGGCTTCAATCCACTTAAGTTATAATGGCATTCAGCTCCTGGCCTATTTTCTCACCCCTTGACTCGACCCTGTCAGCCCAATCTTGTTCTCTCTTTCTCTCCAACTATATTTTTCTGGCTCTTGCGCCCTTAACTCGCTGGCAACAAAGTTTTGCAGTGCCGAAAATTGAAAACGTGTGCGAGAAAACTAATTTGATGCGCAAATATCACCGTAAAAACTTCTCACAGTTGTTGCACAGTTTTTTTTATACCCTTTGCGCGGGGGTATTATAATTTGGTCACGAAATGTGTGACGCATTAAAATTGGCGTGACAGTCCCAAAAAATGTTTATACAGCTATTGATACTTGTTTATATTAAAACTACTAGTAGAGAAATAAGTTTGGCAGAACTGTCTGACAGTTTTTCTGATAACATCAACAGACTTAATGTCAGGTTTACGTTTGGCACTGCTTTTCTTTAATTAAAATTTGTATATTTTAATATTTCATCTTTCGAATATTTTGCTCTGAAAGTGTATAAAACCATTGGCTTGCCAAAGTCAACCCTTTTTTTTTGGTTGTTTGTTTGTTTGTTGTAATACAACTAATATTTGCTTAAATGCTGGAAAAAGTTTCGCTGATTTCGTGTACTTTCGTAGCATGGAATATGTTATTTGGCAATAATGTTGATTTTTCAGCGAAAGAGGGCGGCGCATTGATGAAATTTTCTTTATGCAAATGTTACGTGAAAATTGGCACAGAAAATGTTGAAAAATTAAAACGACGCAAATTATGCAAATGAAATTGAAACATGGCACGTCAAAAGGTCAGCTCCAATAACAACAAAAATAACAATAATAATGGCAACAAAAACAACAACAACAAGAGCGGAATTAAGCCGTTGTTGAGCCGCTCGCTTGCAATTAGCAGCGTCTATTTTAGTTGTTGTTTTTTTTTTTTTCTCCTGTTTTTCTTTTTTCTGGCTTTTTTGGCGCTTCTCGGTAAAAAGGTGTCAACGTATTTGCTATGTCGAGTATTCGGAAACATGAAAAGCTACAAGAAGTGTGGAAAAGTATGCTAATTTTATGGGTATGGCATTGAAACGAGGGGAGCCTCAATTGGGCCAAGAGTCAGCTCTGAGCCAAGCTTTGTCTTCATTAACATTTGGTTTGAAGACATCATTAGGTTCTTGTCTTTATTTGTTTCCCCTTTCTTCATAATTAGCGTGAGAATTTGCTTGAGTTTTTAATCAAGAGCCGAAAAAACATTGTTCAGTTTTTTATTAAGAGTGAAATAAGCTAATTCACTGAAGATTGTTAAGCCTAATGGAAATAAAGTTTCTACAAGGTTTTTGGGGCAATCAAACTTAATTTCTGACCACAATTTACATGATGCTAACAAATCTGACAAATCTCAGCTCAAATTTATCCTTTTCAAATACAAGAGTGTGTGTGGATTGGGGTGTCTGTGTGTGTTTGTGTTTGTGTACATAAACCGTCATAAAGTAGCAATAATAATACTTGAGTCTATGTCGACAGAGGTTTACTGAATTTTTATTGACTCGCCAGACAAGGACAATGGCAGGACAATGCCTGTCCATCTCATAAAAAGTGCTCATCATAATTTTGTTTGGCTTCCCACACACACACACACACACACACGTTGCACAGTGGGCAGCAAAAACTGTTGATGTAAAGGGGCTAAGGGGGAGTGAGGTGAAAGCAGATGTAATGGCTCGTAAATGCCCATTGTCCGTGCACATTATTCGCACATTTTGCCACAGCTAATGGGCGTGGTAGTGCGCCCATCTCTCTGTCTCTCCCTTTTGACTGCCAGTCGAGCGTATGCCTAATCATTATTTGGCTTAAGGCTTTAAGCCCGAATGAGAACGGGCCAACTGTCGGCACTATTCAAGCCTCGCAAAGTGTTGATTTTTATTGTTAGCAAAAATAATTTTTTAATTAAATTTTTACGACACGCGCGCCCACAAAATAAAATAAAAAAAAAAAATACAAAAAAACATTCAATGCTCGATGGTCGAAAGTGAAGCTAGTGACTTGCCTTTTTTGCAGTCCAGGGCAAGGACAAACTTGTTTGTGATTGGGTTGGGCCCGCAGGACAACAAGCAGTAAGGACAGCGGAACAGTAAGGGCATTCAAGACAGCGAGGTCGGTGAGGACAATATTGTTGCCTTGCCCAGTGTCTGGCGACTGCTTTGCGTGTTTTCTACATTTCTCAAGCAAAAATAATAATAAAATACTCGGAGTATCAAATGCAGTGGTTAAGGGGCAACTAGACTGTGAAAGACTCTGCAGAATGTGGAACAATGAGTTTAAAAGAAAGATACAGTAAACGGTCGAAATAGTTAATCTAATTTGAAACTTTTTCATTTATTTATTCTTTATTAAGATTTTAAATTTTCACATAAGAAACTATAATAATTTCCACTAATATGGGTATACAGTTATTTCAGTTGAAATCTTTTATACACAATTATTTGTAGACATCCCTACTGACCGATAATCAATAAAGCTCTCCTTCTTCAAGTATCTCACATACCTCCTACAACTCTCGTGAGTACAGGGTTGTTTGAAAAAAAAAATGTATTAAGAAAGCGAAGAAGAGTGAGAGAAAGAGAACTGTAAATACATTTTACCCTTTTATTTCTTTTGAAAGGACACGGCACGTGGGCGTGTAAAATGCACAAAAAGGACACGCATCTTCTGCTCAAAAGTGTTAACCCAAAAAGGGTATACACGACCGTAATATACCAGCTTAATACAGCTGCTGCAATAAATTAAACATAATAATTTGAAGGCATTTCAAAGCGGTTCATAGTCTACACTACGCCATAAAAGTATTGTCTTTAATAGCTACGGGGTATTTTGCATTTTGCAAACATTCATTTGTCTACTACTATTTTTATGTTGTTATTTTTTCCTTATCGTTTTATTTTTGCTACAACTAAAAACGAAACGAAGCGTTGCAAAAATTTCATTGCCAGGCTTTTTATTGCTTTTCCTTTCCTGCTTGCTACCCCTCATAGTTCCCAGACCACGATGCACTCGAGCAGTTTTCGCATTTTGTTGGCATTTTATTCGTTTTTGAGTCGAACCCAATCGTCCCTTCGTTTTTGTCCCATATAAAAACTTACAAAAACAAATACAAAAGTGAAAAAATGTTTGTTCTTTGCATGACACACTCAATGTTGACCCTTTGTCGGTGTGTGTGTGTGTGTGGATGTGTGTGTTTGAAAGTTTAACTGAACGATTTGTGCTTTGTCCACTTGTCGTCCACTTTCAATGTCTCCAGTTCAGTTCAATGGAAAATAATCGAATTTCATATATGCACATTACGTTGACATTCTGCAAATTATGCAAATTGGAGTTCAATTGATTGGAAAATACTAAAAGCAAAGCCCTCAAAAATATACACACACACACACACAGGCATACACACACAAGGAGTGTGTGTGCCCTTGAGGTGCGTTTGGTTCCTACACTTGCAAAAAGAATTTGGCAATCATAAAAATTGTTGCCAGTAAAAATATATTTAATTAAATTGAAAAAAAAAAAACTATGGAATACTTGATATAATTTAATTAGCTAGTTTAAGTTTTATTAAAGTAGAAAAAAATGTGAGTTAGTTAGCATTTCTTACAGTGTTTTATAACTAACTTTGCTTTTGTTATGCGCTCAATATGCCTTACATAATGACTTCCAGCTTCTGTTTGCCCTGCCCTTAACCCGCCCTAAGCCCCACACGACCACTTTTACAATACCCATATGAATTACAAGCTGAAAATGTTCGAAATTCGAATGTGATTCACAATTTAATGCCATGTAAATATGCGCAAAGCATTTGCAATGCTTAAATCTGCGGCTTGTTTTCGCATTTATTCATTATTCATTATTATGCTGGCGATAAATGTAATGACCACATTTGAATCTGTTTTCAGCCAGACTAAAAGCAGCTACAACCACTACCTTTTTGGACACCCAAAAAGAGCTTAGCGTTTTGGCCCATTTGTTGTCGGGCTCAACTCGGCCTTATTCAATCATTTAAATGAGTCAAATATTTGGCGACTCAAAATCCCAGATTCCTGCCAACTGCCCTCTCTCTGCTCCACCCCTGAAAACCGCACTGTGCAAATGTATGTATTACATTAATATTTCAGCGCCCTGAAAGTGACACTCGAAAGGTCCTGACTGCGAGTGCGACTGGCATGTCCTTTGTGTCCTTTTCGAAGGACACAACTAGTTTGTTTATGCGTGAACTCGTCGCACTTTTAATTAATTATCCTAAAATGCTAGATGAAGTACATTTGTTGCCCCAGAGAATAAGAGGATTGCGCCAGAACTTCAATAAATTATATCACGAATTTTCTTAATTAATAAAATAAATAAACAGGTGAGTGGGTGTGTGTCTGCGTCTGTCTGTGTATATTTCCAAATATCTTTGCTGAGATTTTGTGCTACCAATTCTTTTTGCTAACCGAATACCTAATGTTTAAAGCCCTCGCTGTGTGCCTGTAATTTACAAGGGCTTTTTCTGGGGGTATTAACATTCGAGGCAGCCAAAATAATTAGTAGACCAAAAAGGGCAACACCACAGGGAATACCATAAATGTTTTGCTTATACTCTAGCCTAGGGTATTACCCTTTTGTTTAGAAGTTTGCAAGGATTTGAAGAAGCAGTTTGAGCTTTCTGTTCGTCGAGCTATTCTATCCAAACTTACACAAAGATCAATGTAATCATACTGATGAGTTTCTAATTGTTTTGAAACACTCAATAATTTAGTTTCTATAGTAATAAAAACTATAAAACTGAGCTCTAAATATACCACCGTATACTGCCTACAGGGCATCTCCTTGTTTGGCGTGACAAATGTACCTTTTATTTTATTTCTGTTGGGCTATTTTTTGGCACCTAAAATCCTTGTACTTCAAAACACTTGAAACACTTTGTGGATCGTGGATTTTGGATTGGCGTAAGTACTTGTGATTACGTAAACGCCGCACTTGAAAGGCAGGCACTCAAACAGTGAGTGGCATTCGTACGGGAACAAAAGGTATATCATCAATTTCAATTAATTTGATTAATGGTCAAATGTGTGATAGATATTCAGCAGCTATTCTCCAACTTTTCTCCTACTCCTTTTTCTACTTGGTCTTATCCGTCTTCACTTTTTGGCTTGGTTTGGGGCTTTTCGAGTGTTTTATTAATCGTTGGCATTTTGTGATTGTTAATGCGTTGGTTAACTTGGCTAAGAGTTGTCAATCCCGGCTTCAGGTTCATGGACTTTCATTTGTTAACTAATTGTGGCAAGTCGCTCGCATTTTGTATTCTAATTAGGCTAAAACCAATACTGCAACTTGAATATTTGCCCAACAAAAGCCCAGCGAGAAGTTGATCATTTGTTGGCCTACAAATTGGTAATGGATGGAGAAATAGTTTAAAGTTTCAGGGAGTGAATAGCAACCAAATACCCTATATTATGTTAAAGAGTTGCTGAGGTCAATTAATTCTTTAACTGTCTCAGGAGAAACTTTTAATTGCTGCTTTGATTTGAGTGCGGAGTTAGCAGCCCTTTGGGTATCGTGGTATACCCTGTAGAAAGTCAAAATGTTTAACCAATCAGTTGTTTGTTTAGTATTTGAAGATAATGACTAGCGATTTAGTAATTAGCTAACGGATTGAGGTAAATTCCCTTTAGGCATCCACTGGCTTTAAATGTCGTGTGATACCCTGTAAAACTAAACATATGTAGGGTAAAAGTTACTAAACTTTCAAAGAAATTGACAAATTATCTTTAGATAAGAAATTGTTCAGTAAATTTATTTATAGTCGGTCGTAAGATGCCCTGTAAAATACCCAGTTCATTAATATCAATATTGTATATTTGCATGTTACCTTACTTTCACTTTGGCCTTATTTTCATACCCTGTAGAAAGCTTTGAAGCTTATCCAAAGGTTTGTTTGTTTAGCATGCAAAGCAAATGACAAACGATTGAGTAATATTAAGTAATTAGTCTAAGCATTGATGTAGATAACCTTTACCACTTATCCAATCAAACGTCAGATACCCTGTATTAAATTGAAAAATAAATAAAACAAAAGTGGGTTGTTTTAAGCTAGAGAAAATGTAAACTAATAGAAAAACATTCTAAAGAAAACTCTGAGAAAGGCCTGATAAGTCACAGATACTAAAAACAATCTGTAAAAATTATGTTTAAGCCGAGTTGTTTAGTTTTACTGAAATATAGGAAAATGTGTACTCCACTTTCCTCAAAGAAATTCTACATACCCCAGTGTGTATGTTAGTTTTCGCAGGGTATAGCAAATGTCAAACCATTTGTATGTGTTGACTCTGGCGTCGGGCAGCTCGCGTGGCCAATTACGTGGCAGGAAAAGCAGCTTAAACAAATAATTTGTTTACACAAGCGACGAAACGAACTTTTGAACTTTTCCGCGACTTGAGACTCTCAATTGTCATGCAAACAGTTCGTTCGGCCCTCGCTCCCAGCGACTGACGAAATGAGTGACTGACTGACTGACTGACTGACTGACTGAGTGACTGATTGTCAGTTTGTCTGTCCATCAGTGTGTTGGACTACTGCCTCTCTGTTGGTTGTCTCAATTGTTGCATTGCAATTTTGTTGCAAGTTGCGCGTCACATTAAAAGCGTTTTGTGTTTTTGGCATGTTTACCTTTGCAACTGGAACTGTGGCAACCCCACCATCTCTCACCCACTCCCCTTCGACCCCTCCTAGGACAGTGGTGCAACTGTGGCAACCCCTGCCTCCCTTGACAGCTGTCGTGTTGCAGCTAGACAACAAACAAATTGACAGATGACCTGACAATTGATTTCGTTTGCTTTTACTTTTGGGGCAATCTGGCAACCTGGCAGCTAAACTACTCCATCTTGTGGACAATCAACTCAACTATTGGTGCACAACTTGCTTTGAATTCACTTCAAATACAAATGCCCACAGTTACAGATACAAAGATACAGCTTCAGTTACGGCTACAGTCCCTACAATGAACACAATTAAAATGCAGCTGCTGGAAATACTATCAGCATGCAAATTGCATTGGCCAAACTCAATTACTACCAGTGTTGTACAATGCCAAAGAAAAAGCAAAACAAAACAAAACATTCAACAATATGAAATGTGCCCTAAAATATATATTGGAAGTCCAAAATTTGTATATTGGATGCCAGTCGACTGGTTGGAGGAATAGGAATTGCGAATCGCCTCAGGCAACCGCAAACTTTTGTTTGCACTGCCTGAGAGGGTACTATCATTTAGTTACACGGTATGTAGTGATTTGAAATAGGAGTGGTACATAAAGTAAATTCCACATAGCTTTCATTGGCATTTGTTTAGTTGTTAAACAAAAGTTTCATTAGAGTTACTTTCTCAATGCATCTGAAATTTAATTTTCAACAGCAGTTTTTAACGCAAAAAGAAATGCCATTAAACTGCAAAACAGTGAATTCAGAACAGCTCTAGTATATATCGGTACTAAATTCAAATTAAAAAGGATAAAAAAGTTTTATTCTACAAATTCACAAAAACTCATTCAAAAACAAATTCGATTTCAACAAATTAAACATTTTTTACGGAGCAACAAAACTGTTTTTTTTTAATTATAGTCCGGCTAATTGGGAATTTAATTTGTTGATTGCTTTGCATTGTCTACTTAACTCAATGGGGCTTTAAAAAAAGTTGGAGTACAAACTAGTGAATGTAAGTATACAAAAAATTCATCCTGAACCAACTAAACAGATTTCTTAATTTAAAGCCTCATACTCAGTTCCCAAAATGAAGATTATTATTTAAACAAGTTTTGGCTCGACAAAAAACTAGTGATTATGATTAAGTATTCCAAAAGTTTTTATCTAGGAAATAAGTTAAAAATATTAAATTGTGTTATGTGCTACTTTTTTCCTATGAATTGCATATAAAAACCCAAACTATTCCAAAGACTTTAAAAACTTCTGATTATTATCTTTTTGAATCAAAGCCAGATAGTTAAGACAAATCTTTGGCAGAGCATCAAATCTTTGAGTTCAACTTTCTTTTTGCGCATTTTTTATACAAACAATTTTCTGTGTGTTTTCTGTGTGGTATTTATTATTTGGCTCCACTTTTACCGCCCCTGCTTGTGCCGTCGCCACGCCCTCTCCCTGCACTCCACTCAACAAATAACAATTTCAATTTCGCGAATCGAGCGTCGCGTAAATTCAAATTTTGTACTCGTAACTGCGGCCCTGGCCGCGGGACATAGCCAGGGGTGGATACTATTTTCACACGTGCCTCAATTCGCGTTGAGAGTTTTGTGGGTTTTCCTGCCCTTAGGCAGAGCAACTCGTGGCGCTCGTAAAGGGGAACAATCCCTCGGCTCCTCCACTCCCTATTTTCCCCCTTGTTCTTCACTTTGTTCTTTTTACCACAAAAAACTAACAATAATGACAGCAAATCAATATGAACGCCAAGGCCCAAGGGTCTGGCAAAGTAAAAGTACCGATTGTAATTCAACTCAGCGCGTAGAAACAGATAAAGCTAGACAGAGATGGAGTGAGAGAGAGAGAGAGATAGCGACAGAGAGGAGTCAGATGGATACAAAGTGAGTAAGACAGAGAGAGATTGAGCTTTTGTGATTTGCATTCGTCGCCTGTCAGTCCAACAACCATTGGAGATTGTAAGCTGCGGTTATTGTCGTGGTCCTTGTTGGGTCAGTTGTACTATTTTTTTTTTATTGGATTGAATGCTTCACTGTGTACATGTACTGGCAACACTCAGTGTGGAGCACGCATCCATCCATTCACTCATTCACTCACTCATGCACAATGCACTTGAAACTTTTTTACAGCTATTTATTACCTCTAAAGGGTGGGAGTTTTTTATTTTTTGTTATATATAGTTCTTTTTTTTTTTGTTAAATCAGCTCCAGAGGTTGATCTCTCGTACCCGATATGAGATGAGATGAGAACACGCAATGTGTTTTCTGTTCTGCTGCATTCATGCGGCACAAGATGCAATTGATTGCAGTTGTTGTTTGTTTGTTTACACACACTTTCCAAGTGTGACAAGATGGGGTGCGGGTCGTGTGGGGTGCCCTGGGGCGCAGTGCACTGCAATTAATTTGATATTATTCAAGATAAGTGTTGGAACAAACTACACAACTTTTGATCCTTGACACATTTTTCCAAAACCCGAGAGCTTAAAGGAGCTTTGAGCTTAAGGAAGCTTTAAGCTGTCCTTAAATTTGTAACAACTTTCTTTTGATTTATTTTTCCGTAGAAAGTGCAGAGTGTTTCAGGTTTGGTAAGAATACTGCTTAAGAGGGAGAAGTGCCAGCTTGTAAATAAAACTATTTACTACTATTAATAACTTTCTCAACGTACTTATACGTGGTGCTTTAAAGTCGACTTACTCAACAGCAGCTTTTCCAACTACTTTTGTGCACAAACTTTACTACTTTCCGCAGTTTTCCTGTGGTATCTACTGGTCAGTAGGGAGCAGTCTTCAGTCTTAGCCAGGCTTAAGCAACTCTTAAGCAGTTTTTAACAGGTTTTAAGCAGCTTTAAGCTTATATACAATTAGCTGGAGCTTGGCTTTTAATTGTTTACCAATTAGCTGTTTTATTTCCTCAAATTTTCGCTTCTGACATTTCTCATTTCGCAATTAAGCTCATCTTCAAAACGCGGCACGTTGCAAGTCGCGGGTTGCAAGTTGCGCACGTTGCACGTTGTCATAGACTTTGTCGTTTTAGTTGTTGTTGCTATTGTTGCACAGTTGTGACAAACTTTGTTGCAACTTTAAGTGGACAGACTGTGTCGCATGCACTTTTGCCTCAACTCTTTTTTTTCTGTTTCTTTACGACCGAAAGATATATATGACAGCATCCTCGTCGTCGCTGTCACATAATACTCCTACCCGCACCCGTATACTGTCACTAGCCCCTACCACCTCCCCTACCCCTACACCTTCTCCTACCCATTGCATCTCTACTCATATGTAGCTAAGACTATGCTACATGGTCACATGAATTTAAGTGTTGCCCGTGTAGCTTCTTTAAAGCTAGAAAAGGTTCAATATACATATATATTTTTATTATTCATATTTCTTTATATATAAAACAAATGAAATTCTGAGTTTCTTAATGCAGTTTTAAGATAAAGTTATTTCCTTTTTAGCCTTTGAAACTCAAATAATTAAAATTTGAAATTCTTTTCACCTGATTCACTTGGGATTTGTTGTGCATAAATATCTTAATCTGCGATGCAGATGATTTAGAGTGTTGTTTTTGAGTGATTCATTTTGTGTTAAGAACTTGCTTTGCTTTTCCTGTTTTTCCTGCTTTTCTGCTTGTTTTACACATTTTGTTTATTTGCTTTCGCATATCTGGCTTATTTTAGCTGTCAAATTGCTGTCAACACTGTTGAGATTTGTTGTCTTAGCTATTTTTTCTATTTTTCTTTTTTTGTTGTTTTTATTTTCTGGTGTATTTTGTTGCATTGTTAGTACAACACTCATTGTTGTCGTTGTCGTTTTCATTGTTGTCGTTGTTGTTGTTTCTAACTATGTCGCGCGTTGTTGTCCAACTTGTAGATAAAGTCAAGAGTTGAAAGTGAAATTTTCGCATGCGTTGTCGCTTCCGGCTCGTAATGCTCAGCTGCAGTAGGAGCAATGAGATTTACATTTAATGTTTACCTTTACAATGATGCCACGATGCTACGATGCCACCAGGTAAGCGACTAGACTGTCATTCATCAGTCGCTCCTTGGTCTTCTCTTTTCCATCTTTAGTCTTTCGTTTTTCGCATTTCGTATTTAGTATTTTTAGTCTTCTGCCTTTGGTCTTTGGCGCTCTTGTGTTGCCACTCAACGCCGCTGGTTGCCACTTCAGCGCCAAGTTGCACGTGAAAAGTGAAAATGCTCGAAGCGTTGAGACGACTCGGGTTGAGTCGCTACGACTGTGCATAGCCGAGTAGCAATTGCTTCTAATTGTTATGGCTTTGGGCTTCCTTTTTTGCGAGCCAGCTGCCATTTTGTGGCAGCATTTAAATTAAACTTTGTGCAGCACTTGAGTGCAATGCAATTATGCGATAAGCGACAATGCGATGAAGCCAAAATGGTTGGAAAAATCGTTGTGAAAATGCTTGACACACAAACAAGCACAGACAGACGCACACACACACACACACTCAAACATTGGAACATATGACAAATATTTCGAGGGACGTTTGTGTAATAAAAATAATGTAAATGTAAATTGGCATATTAACGGGGCAGGAAAACGGCTAAAGAAATGATCGCGATAAACGCAAATAAAGCATTGACAACAACCGTCAGATACGCACACACACACACACACACATATATATGTGTATGTATAAGCAGTGTGGAGTTGGGGAAGAGCTCGACTCTGCTAAGCCCTCCATGGAGAGCAATTACGCTGAGCGCGCACCGACATTAACAGCCAAAAAGGGAGAGAAAAGAGAGGAGAACGAGAGTACGGCAGGACGAACGGAACAGAATGTGTCCTTTTTGTGGCTCCTCTCACACTCTTTTCCACTCATTATCTGACATTGGGTATTATCATTCCGTCACGACCTGTGTAACGCATTTAAAAGGACTAAGAGCTAAGTCCTTGTATTCTTATTTGTTTGTCTGTCGCTTCAATCTGTACCAAAGCGACACTTGATCGAATCTGTTGCATATTATATTGGCTTTATATTAAAAATAAAATGAATACTTAAGTTTATTTTAGTGTGAACTTAATAGTATTTAGGTTTTAAAATAAATGCTTAAATGACAAATTGTCAGCAGCTCGGGAATCATTAAACTTTTCTGCGTTTATTCAATTTAAATTGCTGCACTTATCATGTGTGATGCCAACTAAATGCCAACCAACTGCCAGTCTGCAATTTCTTTAGTATCTTTTCAAAGAGTATTTAAAACTCGGCGTGTCAAAAATTAATGCCACCTTCATATTGCTGTGCGTCGTTTTGCTTTATTTTCATTTAATGCTGCATTTCCGTATCCGTTTTGGCGTCGGCTTGTGTCGCGTTGCGTATACGCAATGTGAGTGTGTGTTTTAATAACTGCCGGCGGAAAGCTGATGCTGCTGCTGCCCTTGTCGCTGGCACTGCCAATGCCGTTGTCGTTGCCGTCAGTTGCTCTGTCAGTTGGCCTGTCAATTACATTTTAAATTTCTTGTCGTTAATTTTGATGCGCTCACTGGGCTCTCTATGGGCTCGCTGAGTTCGCTCGTTGTTCGCTGGGGCTTTTAAACAGATTAAGGACACTTTTCGCCAGCAGCAGCCTCGTCAAACGCGTCGTCCTTTTCTCGGGCACACGCTCATTTAATTCACCTGGTTTCGTTCGCATTTTCTACCTGTTATCTGTGGGTTTGTTCAACGCTCGGCGATGCCATTAAATTTTTGCTTCTGTAAATGTCCTTTCGGTCATTGTTAAATTGGGTTTTTATATTGCCAACGCGACACACGCTGCCACCCAGTCAGCCAGTCAGTCAGTCACTCTCAGCCAGTTGGTCACCGGTCACCCAGTCACCCAGTCAGTTAGTCAAGTCGGTCATTTCGGTCAAGCCACGATAGAGTCGCGTCCAGTCAGCATTTCGGCCTTATTTCCCAGTCATTTCTCAGCAGCTGAATTCATTTTACTCGCAATCAGCGGCAACAACAAATGTTTGCATATACATAAATATAAATTGGTTCTGTCCATCCGACAAGCTAGAGACTTGTAGCATCCGATGCCCCTTTCTCTGGCCGCCTTCCTCTCTTTCTCCCTAGATTCTCCCTCTTCAGGTGTTGGAGCTCTTCCCGTTTTACCCTCAGTTTTTTTATCAGATGACTCGCTCTCTTTGGGGCAGTTTTATTTACTTTTGCGAACTTTTTTCCCATCCGTGTGCTCGCTTCGTTTGTTAATTTGATTTTTATCTGCATTTTATTTTTTACTGGCTCTCTCGTTTTCACGTCGCGTATACGCCCTCCCCGCTGACAACGCAGCTGATTTTATTAAGGCTATTTTTTATATGTTTTAAAGTTCCTGCCCAGAGTTGTCGTGACTTATTGCCAAGCAGAGTCCCGCTGTTTTCACTCAATTCAGGTAATTAACCTTACCTGTTTCCTGGCTAACTGGCTAAATCGCAAGCTCCCTTTCCTAGCCATCAAGGAGTTTAACAGTCTTTGCAAATTTACCAATTATGTGCACTGCTCTAATTACTTCCTGGCCCCAAAGCGTACGCTTTTTCCTACTCCTTCTTCCTACTCTCTCTCTTTCTTTCCCTTTTACTTTGGCGCTGGTACATTCTTATAATAATGATTCCGGATATTTGAGTAGTTTCGAGCATAAGCTACTAACAACCAA
This sequence comes from Drosophila nigrodunni, assembly GCA_020829145.1. Classification (NCBI taxonomy): domain Eukaryota; kingdom Metazoa; phylum Arthropoda; class Insecta; order Diptera; family Drosophilidae; genus Drosophila; species Drosophila nigrodunni. The sequence continues at coordinate 28,147,689 of JACVCZ010000001.1, forward strand.
CAGCCAACAACAACTAACAACAACAGCAATAACAATAATGCCTCTAGTGGCACATCTTGGCTTTTGTGCAAAAAGGGCAAACGAAAATATCTGGACAGAACAAAGAACTTCATAGAGCTAAGGTGCACAGTGGTTGTAAGTGATCAACAGAGAGTACAAAAAATTTGCTTGTCTTTAAAGCCCTAAAAAACGATAATTATTGAAGAAAAGTCTGGTTTTTATAAACAATTCAGTTACACCTTTTATATTTTTTTCATTATTTTTAAGTCTATTCATATTAGATTTATTACATGTGTGACTGGCAAACTTGGGGCTTGTAGTAGTTAATTAAACACCAATTAACAAATATTTAAATAGCTTATTTAAGCTTTACAACACATAAAGAGGAAAATAAATAACAATAAGTAAACACGAACTTTTTCTGTGTCTCAAGTCAATCATAAATAATAACAGATAATTGTTGACTTTACTTAGTTTCATATCAACTGTCGCATTTTGTTCCCATGGTGCACAAATGTGCTTAAAGCGACAGCAGTAAAAGCAGCAGCACTTCGAGTCATTTGTGCAGGGTCTAATGATTTCCGTTAGTTTCCGGCCGGCAACGTTGTCATCTCCATTTCCATCTCCAGCGCCGTCTCCAGCTACAGCTTCATATCCGCCAACATTGCGTATACTCAATTCAACGTGCCACAAAAAATAAAAGTTTTTTTTTTGCTGTGAACTCAAAGTTGTTATGCTGAACTGTTGCATATTGTTACTCCCATATTGTTGTTGCTATTCCATATGCTCGTATAAAAATTTAAATAAAGTTATTTATAATAAAATTTCAATGCATTCGGAATTGAATCAGAAAAAGTTTTTAATAAAATTGTTTGGCTGCAGAAATCGAAGCACAAGGCACATATACTAACTAGTTAGTTTGTTAGCAGTTAACCAGCGGCAATTGTTGCTAATAAAATTGTCAGACAAAATGCGTGTTTGTGGTGTGTGACTTTGCTTTTGTCTGTTAATGAAATTATATAATTGCTTTAATTTACCAATTTACAGTTAATAAACAAAAAAAAAAACAAGAATAACAAAATTGCGCGAGACAAAGCGCTGTGTAAACAAGTTTAATTGGTTGCTGAGAAAAAATAGAAATAAATGAAACGACTTGAAGATACGCTGTAAAGTGTTGTATAATATACCTCTTGGAGTTTGGGTATTTTTAAGCTGTGCTTATAAATATTTTATGCAAGCACAAATTGAATCAAAGATTGCTTATAATTTATGCCATGAATTGAGTCAAATACTGGCAGTAATGGCAGTTGTTTGCATTAAAGACTTTAAAAATACTCTGTACTTTGTAAACTTTTAAGAATTCTTAAACAACAAAACCATTTTGTGTCATAATTGCTGATTTTCAACCAAATAATTTCGGGGTCATATTTTTTTGTGTGTCCAATAGTGGGCGTGGCAAGCCACTGAAACAAACGTGCACTGCGTGTTGCCCAGAGGGGCCGTCATACAAATTTTCGTGGCTTTAGCTCCAGCAGTCTCTGAGTTCAATCTGAAAGCGAAGCTTCAACTGATACTGATCAGGAATATATGTACTGTATGGCCTCTACTATGCCCCCCACTATTACGAATGCACTCATTGTACTTTATTTTAAGTACAGGCTCTTATTAATTATCCACTTGACAGTATCTCTGATTATTTCTGTGTACTTTATGTGGATGCATCTCATGCATAAGAAGAGCAGAAAACAATGCAGCTCACTTGCCACATTCAAATTACGACAACGGCAATGACAACAACGACTGCAACAACAACAAAAACAACAGCTAGAAAAAACAACAACAAATAATAACAATCAAAACTCGTTTTGAGTGGTTCCCATAATCAAGAAATAACGACAAAGTCGTGTGAATTTTGTTTGAAACGATCTTCCTGAAGCTTTTTTGGGAAAGATTTCTTGTTTGCCGCAATTGCACTGCACTTAACGGAGAGCAGTATGAGTGGGAGCTGTTGTAGTTGTAGTTGTTGCCGTTGTCGACTGTTGACTGTAGCTACTGTGAGTATTTTCACAATATTTCACGGATACGTGCGCATCGCTTTTGTTGCTTTTGCTTTTGGTTTGAGTTTGGGTTTGGGTTTTTGCTTTTGGTTTTGGTGTGGAAAAACGCGCTCTGCCGTTAAATTGCGCACAATTTTGCCTTTTGGCTTAACAAACTGAACGCTCAATTGTCGACAATGTTGTTCTCGTTTGTTGTTTGCTGAGTAACTGATGTTGAATGCAGCATAGCAGAAAATTATGAGTTAATGGATTTTGTTTAATTCTCACACAAGCACACACACAAAAACACACACACACACACGCCCAATTATGCAACTCTATATATAGTTGCAATTAAAACAATTTGGAAAACGCGTTAACTTTGTTGACAACAACGTCAGCAATTCACGTTGCTTGCCACCAATTGACAGAGCATGAAAGTGTTGCCACTTGCCAACTAACGCCTTACGCCCACCGCCTACCATTCACCGCCCACAATAGCCAACTAATTGCTGCAACTAGCAATTATGCAATCTGGCAAATTTGCAACAATTTCAAGTTCAATGTTGCCTTAGAGACTCGAGTCTAACTCCCTGAAGCCTAATGTGCGGCATGCCCCAAACCGCCAGTTGAATTCCCGCTTTTAATTATTGTAATTAAAAGAGGAAATTGTTAAATCTGTGCAATAAAAACGCGTAGCTCAAGTCTGAAAAAGGGAAATGGAAATATTTCAAAATTTCAAGAGTTTTTTAATTAAACACAACAAAAAATAAATCAATAAAAAAAAACAAAAACGTTAAATTAAACTACATAATTAAATAATAATAATAAATATGATAAAAGTCTTTTGTAATTATTATAATTTTGGTTTTCAAAAACTTTAAAAAGAAAATAATTTCTTAAAAAATTCCTTAAAAAATATGCAAAAGAATGTACACCTAGAGTATTAGCTAGTTCATCCACTGCCGCAGTGCATATGTGTACTTCAAGTTGGCCAAACAGACACACATACAGGCATATATCCACACTCACTCCCACACCCAATTATTTGGTATAATTGCTTTCAATATGCGAACTGGAAAATGAGGCAACCGCATGCGTAATTTGGAAATTGGAAAATAAATGCATTTCGTAAATTGATGCGCAGCTCGACAGATAGCAACAGACAGAGACGAAGAGACAGTGTGAGGGACAGGGACAGAGAGAGCATAAATTTTCATTTAAATGGTAAATAATATCGCGATGCTCGTGTAGACTTTGTGGCTTTAAAGAAACCAAATCTAATTTAAATTCCAAGTAAATCCTATTATAGCCATAATAATATTAATAATAATCAAATTAGTTTCTCAAAGACCGTAAAATTTGCCAAAAGAAATAAAAAATTAAAACGCATAATCGTGCATTAAATTAAACATAATTTATGCATAATATTTTTCTAATTTAAAGTACACAATTTTAGCAGACGATTGTGGCAGCGATTTAATTATTTCTCTCCGCTTTTTTGTCGTTTTAAATATTCATGCGTTATTTATATGCATTTCAAATGAGAAACGTTTACCGCATACCCTTTGCAATTATTTATTGATATCAAAATGCCAACTGCGGTGTAATTTGTGGCACAAACTGACTGCTGCCACAATCACAATAATTACCAGTTCTGATGAACGAAATTCATCTACCTGGTAACTGGTAAATGGTAATTATTATAAATATGTCTGTATTTATTTTTAATTCATTTTCTTTTTTAACTTTTAAAATTTACATGCATTTTTAAGGGGCACCAAATCTGATTAATGTGCGATTAATTAAAAATATTGCGACTGACTCAATAAGAGGATTGCAAACATTAAATCATAATACTCGAGTATGACAATTGCAGTTTCTCATAAGCCGATTAAGTGCCCTATCTCTATCGCTGTCACACTCTTTGTTAATGTGTTTTTGTCTCTGTCATTAATTGAGTTTCACTTTGTGCTGACGGGTGGCTCAGTTTTGATTGCCATTAAGATACAAGTGCTGTCACATTATCACTTGCTGTATAATCAAATGCCTATTTGACACGTCGTCTCGTTTATCCTCTCACCTTTTGCCAGCATTTGCCAACATTTGCTCCTCGTTTTCAACGCTTTTCTGCGAGTTTTTCTGCAAGTTTATGCGCATTTGTTTGCTTCCTCGTTGCACTAAAAAAAAAACTCAGGGAATGAAAAAACAACAGCCAGAGCTAAAAAGTGAAATTGCATATTTGCTTTTATTATAATAAATGCCAATTTGGCTGCCTGCAATTCAATTACGTGAGCACACTGAAAATTTCCCTTTTAGTTTTCCCCTTTTTCTGCTTCTATCTATTTTTTTTCCAACACACAAAACGTGCATTTCCCAAAACACTCGGCTCATATTAATCTAAGAGCCGTGATCTCACTGGAGCCCAAAAAAAAAAAAAACGTGAGCATCGTGAATCAATAGCTGCAGCTGAAAACTAAAAACTAAAAGCTACAAACTGAAACCTTAACTAAAATTGTGGCTTACAATCGATTACTACAGTAAAGCTTAGTTGGGCACAACCGTTGCGCCTTTGGGCTATAAATTTGCATATTATTTTCAAGCATAAATGTCGGATCGATCAACGATGACGATGCCGATGACGACAAGCATATCGATTATTATGCCACGTTTGAGTGAATTGGATAATTGTGCATGATTTAAATGGTTTGCTCGAAGTTAGTACACAGTTTTTAGACCTGTTGTGTATATAATATTGAAAGGTATGCTAGGCTGGTGGAGCAAGAGGCAAAATAAGGAGTGAAGACTTAGAGCCTGTTAGAGCAGTCGCTGCTCAAATTTCATAAGAGATCGTAAGGGCTAAAACACCTTATATGAATATTTGATGGAAAATCTTCAATAAGTAACATAAAGTTATATATCCCATTATTCCTCACTATGACCCAGTTTAGGTAAACTAACTACTTGCTCGCTACCTACACCCACTAGCTTGACTGCTGATATCTAAACAGACATTGCTCTTAGGAGCCCGATTCTCTGGCCAGAAACAACTGTTGTGCATTAGGCGATGAGTTACCTGTCATTTGTGGCTTAGCAGATGAATCTGCTGGTTAGCCAAGTTAATAAACAATGCAAATCACATTAAGCCTATACTCAACAACAAATCAATTCATTTGCGAATCTATTCAATTGACAGTTTGACTGCAAATTTCAATTAATTGGGGATTTTGGTTGGCAAAGACAAGAGCTTATAGGTAACTAATTAGAAGAGTGGGAGTAGGGAGGTAGTGAGAAGATTGCTTAAATTTTGACAGGTCTTTAGATTTGCATAATTGAATTACTAATTAAACATATCGTATGCTTTGCACTATTTACAGCTGATGATTTTGACCAGAATTTGTGCAACGAGTGAGACGAGTGCCAATAACCAATTGACGTCGAGTGTGGCTTATTTGGTAAGTGCTTGTTACCAGTTTCTGTTGCTCTTGCGGTTCCCGTTACCAGTTTTCCATTTCTGTTTCTATTTGCGTGTTGTTGTTGGTTTTGCTCTTTGTTTTATTCCGCTTGTTGTTATCGCAGAGCGTTTTAAAGGCCAAGCTCCGTCAAATACACGGGAATTCACGTATCATATTGGGATTAGAAATTGTTATGGATTCTGTTCATTTGTCCAATTGATGCTGTCAGCGACATGCAGCATTTACTGAGTTGACATTTGCATGTGACAGTCCCGCAATGATGTGTGCTGAGTTGTGGGTGATGCCAGGAGTGGGAGAGGGGTGGACACGGGGCAAATGTTGAATGCGTCATGCAAAGTGTTGCATGTTGCATTTTAAATGAATATTTTATGGTCGACATCAGCAGCAATGCTGAAAACTGCAAACTGTAACTGAATATAAGAAAGAGAGCATTACCATGACATCACGAATATTAAATGCTCTTGCACGCTGATAAGGTTATGTAATTTAGTAGGGAGAAAGTAGTGGGGCAGTCTAGAGTCGTATGTAAAATACTCTACAATGACTTAGAGTCAGTGTGGTATGCTGTAATTCCTTACTCACTAAGTCACTATATATATAATCATACCATATACAATATCTGTGAAGTTGGTCGCATGTTTAAATGATAACTAACCGATACATGTCCAATTCGAACATATTGTCTGGGACTATCCTTTATCTATCTGAAACTTTTCTCTAGCTATAATATTTAAAACCAATTTTTTATACTTCACCAAAACTACAATGAAAAGTAAACAATAGTCCCTGACAGAACAAAGAACAATCTTGTCTTTAACGACTTCACTTTTGTGAGTTACACATTTTGTTAAAAATCTTTATCACCCTTTTGTAGAGGGTGTAATTTCGTGGCCAGCCTCGACTTGTTCCCTGATTGTTTCAGTTGACTGCGTGCGCGAACGCCTTAAATTATGCAATGCGTCGCAATTGCAACGCGTCGCATGCGTGTTGCATTTTAATAGGTAACACCGCCCACAGACACGCCCACACATGCAAACCCACTCAAACACTCACACACACCCACCAATACACACAGACATACACTTGGCCATATATTTGCCACAATTTTTTATGGCGCAATGCAATGAAGTGCATAATAAAATATTTATAGACATTGCACAGTTCAATAGCTGAGCATCTTTAAGCCCAACACACGCCAGTGACGTAAATCAGTTGAAAAATAAATATAGTGATGTCGATTAAAATTATAAACCAATAACGATAGATTTTAATCTGTGTAACTGCAGGAATTCAATTTAAGAAAAATATAAACAAAATAAATGAAAAATATTAAAAATTTACGAATTCGATTTTTATGCCGCCAGCACAAGCAGAAAGTGTCTTAAAATGATTTTCATGAACATCGATGTAGGGCACAATGGACAGCTCGATAGACAGCAAGCAGGCAAATGTACTCAATTCACATCACAATATAATGCAAGTCAGGGAATGAATGCGCCACGGGAGAGAAACACTGACAGTAGCTAGAGAAACACACAGCTAGAGAAAAGCAGCCAGAGAAACTGTCAGACATTCATCTCAATTTATCGTTCTTAGCCGCATATCTGAGCAGATCGAAGTGTCGTCTGCGTATATCACAGTCACAGACCAGACTTATCAGACGGCATGTGTGTGTGGGTGTATGGATGTGGGGTGTGTGTGTAGCTGCAGAATTCTTATTTGTTCCTGCTCCTCACCACCACTTTTTGTTTGCTTCCCTTTCATGCCACTTTTCCTTAACCATTTGTTGCCACAGCAAACGAGTAATTTCACTTGACATGCAATTTTTTGTGTGCCCTTTCCTTTTCCACTTTTCCTATACCACGCCCCCTATTCCCTACTTCCTTCCCCGCTCTTGACACTCCTGCTTCTACAGCTTGCCATTTCACCCATCACTTTGCTCTGTGGGACAAACAAACAGATGTAAAGTTGCATCAGATAGAGCGTGTTCCATTCCATTTCAAACTTTATCTTGCTGTGCGTGAGCTTGAGTGTGTGTGTGAGTGTGCGTATGTGTGTGTATCACTCTTGTTCTAGTTTTTTGATTATTTTTCTGGCAAACCCTAGCAAAAAAACAAAAATAAAAAGGAGGAGGAAGAAATAAACCGAAAGTACTCGTATTTTACAGCAGAAGCATGTGAAAAATACCAAAAAAATACCGAAAAAACTCTGCAAAAGTGCGAACATGACAGAGAATTACTTGGATAAATAAACAATCATTGGCACACGGTACTAAGAGTTAAACGGATTTCTATATATAAATAGTAAATATTGTTTGCCAAAAAAAACGAGTTAGCTTAAACTCGAAGATTGTTTAACAGACAATCAAAATGGGAAATTAGAAAATTGCCAACTCAAAATTGGAAACATTTGTTGGCCTTCTAATGTCTGTTACTTTATTTAATTGAGTTTTAATGAATTTAACTTGAATCAATTTAGTTTGCATTGAATCATGAGACTTTATAGATTTTACAGAAACGAAATTGTATTTTTATTTGCTAAATATGTTTGTAACTTTTTCCTTTAGCCTTCTGCAGCAATTTTGGGCCTCTCTTGAGCCAAAATAATTTCTCTGCATGCCAATTACAATTCAGACCCTAAATCCGAATCGAGTATTGATTTGGCTTATTGTTTGACCAACTCAAACAAACAAATGGATATAAAACTACTTTTGTTGCGTTTAAGCCTTTAGACGATTTGCAGTAGTTTTCGCCCAAAAGAAGAATTTTGTTTACTCTTTCAAATGGTAGCAAATAAAATCTTTGGAGTTGCAACACAAGTGCATAGTTTAAGTAGCTACAGAATTTGCACTTTGATTGAAAAATGGAAATACATTTGTTTGCGGCTTTATCTAGAGTTATATTTTGTTTCTTCTTTTTTGGAAGTTGTTTTCTCTTTATATGCCACGTAGCTTTCTTTGTCAGTTATTTAAGGAACACTTAGTAATGGTTAAATCTTCGGATATGTCGATTTTTTCGAGAGTTTGCTCAGCTTTTAGAATCTTAAATTTAAAGCAGAAAAACTGGCAGGATCATTTTGTTAAATTACACAGAAATAACCACACATATTTGGAAACGTTTTATTCAATTCAAAATAAATATATTAAATTTGATTTTACTGCTACCCAAATTTTGTTAACTGTAGAAATTGTTCTTTTTTACTTAAACTAATTTCAGATTAACAAACTTGAAGTTTTATTTAAGTGCTTTTCGATACATTTTTGTTGGATGATTCCCATTCCTAATTCAAGAGAGCACTAAGTACAAATGCGAGTACAAAGCTGGGCTTTCAAATACTGATGAAGTTGCTGTTTTGTTAGCATTTTTACTGCTGTTGCGAGAATTATCCGCTTATGCTAATCTGTCTTACGTTTCAAATTTTCTTTCTATTCTCTCTCTCTCTTCTCTGTCTCTTCTTTTACACACTGCGTTTTGGCGTTTATCGTGTTTACTTTGTGTCTGTATGTGTGTGTGTGTGTGTGTGTTAGTATTTCACGGATGAACAGATTGAGCTGGCTTTGAGAGAGTCCACACACACACTCAGACACACACACACATTTAGACGGTGCCCAGCCGCCATTTTGCAAGCAACGTGAACTTGATGACCCTCTGAATTGTTGTCAGCTCCTTTAGATGTCGCTTGCTTTAAGGATATCGCTGGCAAGCAGTGTAAGTACTTCCGTTTCCGTTTTCGTTCTGCTTAAACTGCTCCACAAATAACTCATCCGATTATGTCTGCCCATTGAGTTGACCAAAGTTGGCTTAGCTGCTGCCTCTCTACCCTCTCTCTTTGCTTCTACTTCACATGTCCTTGTTCCCACTTGCATTCGTTTTCTTTTAGCGTGTTTTTTATAACAATTGTTATCGTTATCGTTCTGATGCCCGTTCTTTAGCTGCGTTTTTCTACTAACCCAAACAAATGTTGTTGCTGCTGTTGTTGCTGCTGAACCTCCTTGCGCATGAATTGCCTTGAGCGTCATGGTTTTTTTTTGTGTCCCAAAGCCAATCCAATTAACAATGTTAAACGGCCAAGAACAAAAGCCGCTTCTAGTACAGTATAAAAAGTACCATGACAAAAAACTGAGAGAGAGAAAAAAAAAAACCAATTGCAAACATTTCACAATTATTCAGGTTAAGCAAAGCAGCGACGCGGACCGTGGCAGAGGCAGCGACACTGGCAGCGAAATAAATATTACTCAACGCAATGCCAACATACGAAATCTGTTTGCTCCCACACCGGCGACGCTGGCAAAACGCAAAGAAGCCAGACAACGCAGCCAGAGCAGCGTTTGCCTACAGCGTCAGCAGCTCCAGACTGAACCGGAACTGCCACTGGAACGGGAGCTGGAACAGAAGCCGGAACAGAAACAGGAGCAGAACTCCCTACTAAGCGGGAATCAAATGTTAAGACGCTCAATGGGACAAATTGCTGGCCACAATGAATGCAATGCGAAGATGGTGAACAATGGTGATTATCAGTGGGAGAGCCTACGTTTGGGGAGCAATAGAGCGGGCATAAATCAATTCTCAGTGCCTGGGAATCAATCAGCAGTAAGACAATACAATGGCGTTAACAGCAATTCAATGGGACGGCATTACAATGGCAGCAGCACTGCCCTCGACATGGCCAAAAGGGACAAAAATGGTTGGCAACGCAGCGCACTGCAATTGGCCACAGGACAACCAAATCTCACCCACAACGCCTACACTTCCGACTGGCAAGAAGCTAGAAATCACTCGGAAAATTCTATTAACAGCATGGAAAAACAGCAATTGCAGACTGGACTCTGGAGCAACAATAACAACAACACTGTTGACTATGCTAATGAAATGACCTGGGGCAAAAACGCAGCTAGAGAGAAATCGCCGTCAGTGAATCACCTGCAAATTCAGTACGATTTGCAGTCGTTGGAGTTTGGCAAAGTCAAAGCAGATCAAAAGCATGGAATTTATACTAGCATTCCAGCTCCTGCTTACAATTACTATGAGCACGAGGACGACGATGTGGATGTTCTGGAAAATGTTAATGGAAACGCAAAGGCAAATGGAAATGCGAATGTAGATTTGTATGAGTTTGATAAGTTGCAGCTGCATCAACAGCAACAACAGCAAACAATACACAAGGAAAGGTAAATTGACAAAGCTCAAAGGAAAATACAAAGACAAAGATAGAACACATAAAGCACAAGACAAAAAATAGCAGAAAAAAAACATTCAAACTGTAAAATACCCTGTACTTTATAAGTCAAGAACTTACTTGAACAATATGTTCATTATTTGAGCCTATTAATTACTGAATTTAGACCGTATGTGTGAATTTGGTTGAGATAGCTCAAATTTGCCATCATTTTGTCAGCTCTTCAATGCTGAATTCTTCCTGTTTTGCACAAAACATTTATCCAACATACCAAGCAGACCCATTTTTCAGTGCGAGGTCTAAAGAGCAAAAAAACAAAAGACAAAAAGCAGCAAAGTTCAAGTCAAAGGCAAAGCCAGCACAAAAAGATACCAAATGTATCTGAGTTTTGTGAAAAATACTTTTAAATGAATTAATTGTTTGTTTTTGCCCTCCTTCCCTCTGTTTGTGTGGAATGAAAAGCTTTTGCTAATTCTACGAATTCAGCAGCTAATGAATTTGAAAAGCAGCAAAGGAGATTTGAACAGAGATTTCATATCAATGATAACAGCAAAGTATCTTTTGGGCTTGAGTAAAGTATCTTTTAGCTCTTATCAAAGTAATTTCTGGCAGAAAAGAGTTGGCTCTAATTTGATTTTCAGGGTTAAGCAAAAGTCGCAGGTGTAAACAGAAATTTGATTTGTTTAATTCGCATGCGAAGTGCAACCTTGACCCTGTTGCCAATCAAATTGCAACAGTTTGTCAGACATTGGCATATCAGTTTGCAATTGGTTTCATTTGATTGCTCAATTGGCAGCAAAGCGATTATTGTTGTTGTTAGGGCTGTCACCGTTTTAGTTGTTGTTGTAGTTGTAGTTGTCGTCGTAAGCAGCTCAAGTGCAACTGCTGACAACAATCGATAAGTCATTTCTTTTGAGGCACTCTCGATTTGTTCGACATTCTTCCGTCTCATTGATGCGTGGCAAGCAACAAACAGCTGCAACTGCAACATGGCTTAGAGGTGCAGTCGAGTTGGTCGGAAAAAGGTATGGGAAAGGTATATCTCTGAGTGTCACTGAATGCATAAAGCGTGTCATTTTGAGCAGTAGCTGCTGCAGTTGCACAATCGCCATTGATCTGATTTGAGTTATGTGTAGTTGAGCCAAAGGGTATAATAGCTTTATGTAAATGAATGTGACAGTCTGTGACATAAGAGGGCGTGGCAGACCCCTTAAATTGCTACATGTATTCTGTGTATAACGAAGGAATTTCAGTGATAACAATACCGAAATTTGAATTTTACACTTTGCAGACTTAAAGAAGTCTGTTTGGATGTGCTTACAGTTAATTTTATACAAGTTAAACTAATGTAAAATTCAATTAAAATTATTCGTTGGTGGAATATGTTTAAAGCCAAACAGTTTGTTATTAATGTAGATTTTCATGTTAGACGACAATAATTGTATTTGTATTTGATTTTAAAACATGTTTGTATTTCACTATTTTTAGACATTTTTTTGCAGTGTATTTGGTAGTCGCACATATTTAACTTACGTTTTTTTCGCTTCTTTTATTTTTTTGCTTATTTGCAAGTCAAGATTTTGCGGGTTACGCGTTCACTTAAATTCGACTGAAAGCAAACCGAGCAACTACTATGTGTGCGTACAGCCAGTATATTGAGCACAGCAATTGCTAACGAGGGGTTAAAAGAGGGGGAGGGGCAGAGGGTGCAAAGGGGGGGAATAGTATCCAAAAATCAATCATGCGTAGCGGTGTACAGAGCAAGGGGGCAACTGAGACAAGGAAAGAGCGAACAAATTGCGCAGATTCATTCATGTGAAGGGAGGCAGTAGAAAGGGAAAAGGGGCGTGGACGGGGGGTTGAGGGAGCTGGAAAATGCATAATCTTGTTGTCGACGCTGGCGAGTTCAGTGACTGCGGCTAATTGAGCAGGAGAAAGGTAGCGGAAAGCAATTTGTCATTTGATTGAAAGTGAGTTTGATTTACACGCTGAGGTCGATAATGAGGACAACTCAAAGTCGTTCAAATTGATTGAGAATCCAATGAAATTATCATGCTACAAAGATACGACAAACAACAACAATTAGCCTTAAATATTCAACACTTTGAGACGAGTGGCATTATGTTGCTCTTGCACTCCATTGACCCCTCAGCAATCTTATCAAAATATGCAGATATTGAACTCTTTTTTGCACTTAACTCGACTATTATTTTTTTAGCTGTTGTTTCTCATTATTTTCCAAGTGAGTGTGTGAGTGTGTGTGTGCGATTAATAAAAACAGATTGCAAATTGGAAGGGAAATTGCTGTCACTCACTTAAGTTGTTGCTGTTACTCTGGCTGTTGTTGTTGCTGCCTTGTCGGCAATTGTATTAAAGCGAAGCCATCACTTGGTGTTGTTGACGTTTCCCTGGGTTCCAATGTTCCATCATTAATACACCGCATCAGTTTAATTTAATGCAACGCAGCAATTTTATCAAACAGCAGCAACAGCAACATTGACAACAACAACAAGAAGAGCAGCAGCAGCAGCAACAACATGCAGCGATAGCAATTGCTATTAATGCTCCCCAACCCATCAAACATTTCACAGCAATCACTTGCAGTGCCATTATCACACGATATATTTATGTACCACATATATATAATATATCTTTTTATATACACTGATAAAGAAAAGGATTTAAAGTGAAGGAAATAGAATTAAATTTTAATATCTTCGAAAAGTTATAGCTTCTGAATCTCTTGAAAAAGGAATTTCAAAAACATGAAACATTATTTGAAGTTATTTTTATTTAGTTCATAAATTAACTAAAAGTTAACTAAAGATTAGTTGTTTATTTTATAGAATAAAACATATAAATTTATTAATTATATTCAAGACTTAAAGTCTTTCTTAAAATCTTAAAATTATATTTAATTATGTTCTTAGATCATTTTCCATACCAACAACTCTGCATTTTGATGTACAAAATATTGGTGCTCGAAATGATTTTTATCAGTGCATATAATGTATATATCTCTGGCGTTATTTCTGAGCTGCGTCTTTGGCATTTACTCGGGTCACGTTGCCAGCAACTGCTGAGTGACGTTGCCGTTGCCGTTGCCATTGCCGCTGTCGATATCTGCAATTGATTTGATTGTTGCAGCCAGGGATATATGCTGCAACCCTAGCTGGTTCGCTTCCGTCTGGATGTGCCTGTCAAATCATCATCGCGCTTTCATGATATGCAACTTTGATAGGCTGCATCGGCAATTGCCAATTGGCACAATGTTTGATTTGTTGTCTGACATGAATACCCCATACCCCACAACCCCATTCACCCTGCCACGCCCCCTTTACACACCAAGAGCGGCTCTCCGTTTAACCATTGCAAAGTTCTGTGCATTTTCTATTTCTGTGGGTAATCTGAAGGCGCCTTTGTCGTGTTATCTGTCATCCATCGCCTCTAATCGTCAGTTTTTGACTGCAATGTGTTGCCGTCAAATTTTGTATGATGCAACGGCAGTCTATCTCCCTTACTGTCTCATTCCTTTTCACTTTTTCCGCTTGCCCCAGCTATTGTCTGTCAGTCTCTGTCTGAGCCAGGCTAAGTTATATATATATGTGTCTTGTCAGCACTACGTATGCGGGCTTTATGTAAGTTCCAACCCAACAAATACAATCGGAACGAACTAATAATTGCGCAATGCCTTCGATTGGCAATTTCTGTTGTCACTGCAAGTTTTACTTTACATACAATTAATGAACAGAAAACAGCAAATAGTCTACTTAATCAACTCTGTCTTAGCTTTTTGAGGCTGAAAGTTTCTTTCAGAAGGAGTTTTGCTGGTCGTCAGACAAATGCTCATTAAATGAGTCACTGTGGTTTGGTAAAGTTATTCCCAAACATTGAGTAGTTTTATTGTGCTTTCTTATGGGCAGATAATTTATAATTAACTCGAAAATTTCTTCTTTGTTTATATATTTTACGGGTTTAAAGCTTCTCCCAATTTAATTAATGCAAACAATTTTACGAGCCTATGGCAATGACATGTTTGTGTATTTATTTTGGTAAGCTGTGTAAATTTTCTATATGTGTCCTAATTAACTAAAGTTATATAAATTGAGAGAATTGAATACATATTTTTCACACAAATTATCAATATTTTTACCAACAAAAATGATTAATTCATTCTACAATTCTAACTGGATAAAATTGCTTAACTTTGCTGGCTTTGAGCTATTTAATGGCCAAAAATCTGGCACGTGTCTAGAAAGAGTATCTATGCTTTTGCTTCCCCTAGCGAATTGTTGTTTCAATTAAACGTTAAAATAGGGTTACAAGCCTGACAACCGTGTTGTTATGAAAACAACCAATGTTAGCTCTTAATGTGGGCAAGAAACAAGCTTCGTTAACTTCGCCCGGGCTATCACTAGCAGCAACAGCAACAGCAAGAACAACAGCGGCAGTAACAACGGCAATTACAACAACAAATAAAGCAGCGTGACAACCCTGTTTTGTAGTTATAGTTCAAATTCCGACTATCTGGCTTACACACACAGACACAGACAAATGAAAAAATATGCTTGATGCGAAAAAAAAGTAAAAAATTGTACGGCAAACAATAGAGAACAACGACGACTGCAAAGTTGTCGGCACAAAAAATGGACTCTGGCGCATTTCCGGCAGCAGTCAAAATGGCGGATGGTCGTGACGCCGTTATAAGCGCAACTCCCCCCCAGCCCTTCTTTATGACAAAACTGTAACCAAAAAAAAAAGGCTAACAAAAGCAAAGCCGACTTTCAGCTTGTTCATATTTTCAAAACTCGTTGCAGTTGTTTTATGCCCCAACAAAAGGCAGTTTAACAACTTTGTCAAGGTGTCTCTCTCTGTGGAACATATCGTACATATGTATGTGTATGTAAAATGTTGCTTTGACAGGATTATGACAGCGAAACTTCCTGGCATTTTATACTACAGAACTACGACTATTATAACCAAAGTCGATGGGGGAGTAAGTACTTTAAGGGGAAATGGCATCAAAGTGTCGATTGATTTTGATGTGCCTGCCACTGCAGTCAATACCATTAGGAATCACTTAAAGTCATAAACGTCAATTGATTAGTTTTTTAAAAGCCTTTTAGGGGGGGACTTATACTACTACTACTTGGAACTTGTATAATAATTTGAAAGGGGAACGACAGACCATCTTGGGTAAATATGCATTTTTGAGCGGGTTAAAGTACTGAGTCAATGTCGGTTAACTTGTTTGCAGACAATTATGTTTATTTACTACTTTTATATACAAATATTTAACAGGAACATTTAAAAATATTTGTACATACATTTAATAAGGAATATTTAAAATTAGGTAACGAATTGATTGTGTAGAGCTAAGTTTAAAATAATTATTTTACATCATATTAGTACAGTATCTGCTGCTTTGTAGTTTTTTACTCAATTAGCTTACGATGTCTATTAGATTTTAATTTATACATATTTTTCTTTATTTCTGTCTATTTTTTTTGATATATTTTTTACGATACCATTATCAAATCTTCACATTTTGTTTTGCCAAAATGTTTGTACGCAAAAAGTAGTAATCAAGTATTACAATTGTTGATCAAAATAACCTGTTGAATGCCCATTTTGACAATCAGAAGTATCAGCGATCAGTAGATAATTGAAGAGAACACCGTGGAGTATTATTTTTTCGGGGTGCCAAAGATAATGTATCTCCCTTGTTGCCCTGAGAATAGCACAATATTTTTCACTTACACTGCAAGAAAAATATTCTAAATAAATACGCAGTGCAATGTTGGTGTCATTTAGTTAATACTAATATTAAAATTTAAACTTTAACAATGTCAAATGATATCAGAATTCCTCGAAATAAATAAAGGTTTTTAGTCTATAGTATTAAAATTTTTCTCGCTGTGTACTATGCGCAGTTCGAATTTATATTCCGCGTTTGATTGCATTTCGCATAGCAATCGACCAATACTGTCTAAACATTCAGATATGCCTTGCTAATGAAATTCTCTCCTCTTTCTCTCTCTCTTTATTTCTTCCTTTCTCTTTTTGCCGCCCTTTGCAGCTGTGCGCAGCCGGCGCCGTTAGCGGAGCGTCTGCTGCGATTCCGTGAGCGACAGCAGCGTTACAACATCAGTGTTGATATCAA
Source organism: Drosophila nigrodunni (assembly GCA_020829145.1). Classification (NCBI taxonomy): domain Eukaryota; kingdom Metazoa; phylum Arthropoda; class Insecta; order Diptera; family Drosophilidae; genus Drosophila; species Drosophila nigrodunni. The sequence goes on from JACVCZ010000001.1 coordinate 28,164,539, forward strand.
CAGCGACAACAACAACAACAACAGCAACGAATACCTGGTCGACGACAACGCGAATGTTGAGTTATCAGCTGAACAAATAGACGTAACCGTTGCCAATTTGCATAGGCAAAACAATAAAAAAACTTGCCAATCTGTAGTTGGACATAGCCGCAGAGTTGCTGCTGCTGGAGTCGCTGGAGTTGCAGTTGATGTCATCAAACGTGGTTCGACTGACGCTTTAGACGAGTACCAAGTCCATCATCAAAGTGACAACGACAACGCGTGGGAGTGGCACAAACATAAGGCAAACGAACAGCAGGAGGCGGAGGAGGAGGAGGAGTCAAGTGCAGTTACTACACCGCGACAGCGGCGTGTGCTCATCAAGCGTCGCATTGTGCGCTCGACACGCGTCCGTTCGCCAGACCGGAAGTTGCCACAGAGCCCCGAGCAGATTGGCCCAAAGGAACAAGGCAACTGGCTATCGAGGTTGCGAAATTTCAGTTTCAGTGCGCAAAACTCTCAAAGTCAACTAGTGGACGGCAAAAAAGTCAATTCGCTGAATTCGAATTCGAGCAGCCTTAACAATTCCCCATCCCCAACCCCAGCATCCATCAAAGCACCCATCGTTACCGTTCCTAATCCTAGTCGTAATTCCATTATGGCCGTCCTGCGTACTATGAAGCTTAAAGAGCGTCTGGCTATTAGCCTTGGTGCGACTCTTGTGCTGCTCACACTGCTGCTGATTGTGGATGTGCAGATGGATTTTGGTGTTGCCAATCGACATCTGTTGCAGCAGCAGCAACAGCAACAACAACAACATCGAAAAATACGCTTTGGCACTGGCAATGATTATAACGAGGTGGGCACAGCTGGAGGAGGAGGAGGAGTAGGAGGTGCCGCTGGAATGCTGCACGAATTCAAACGAAAGTTCCTGCAGAAGAGGTAAGTGCACCTGTCTTAATTGTTAGCTGACCAGAGTAGACTTTAGCCATGTGTCAATGTTTTTCTAAGAGAAGCAGCTGTGAAATACCCTGTACTTAAGCTTAAAGAAATATTTGAATGTGTTGAAAAGTGCGAATTGTGTGAAATCGACTGAAATGTGTTATTTTTATCCAGTACAGTAAGTTTGTGTGGGTTGTATGACTGATAAATACCTTTTTCATTTCTAAAACAAGTTATTGGTATGAGTTTCAAAATCAAGTTAGCGAAAAATGTTAAAAACTATGCTCTGTTTAGCATGTAATAGTGATATGAAATGACTTAATAAATACCCTTTAAACAGCGAATAGAAATCCCCTAAAATCAAGAATGACGACTAGAAACTAGAAGTTAACTAGGTCAAGAAGTTTACTGCGATTAAATTGAACTGAATAATACCCTGGGCTCTAAAGTAAAGTATTTAAACAAACAAATAAATGTACTCAATTCAAATTTACATGCTTTTAAAATAGTATTTATAAAGCTTGTAATACCGCTGTTGTAAACTAAAAGCTTTTGAACTTTGCCGCTGTTTACAAAATGCGGATTGCATTTTATAATTGGCAGATAAGCCGCGTTAGAAGCTGAACAAGTTCGCTTTTATGCGACAAACCTCTACACAGTCTAGTGTATAGCAAAGGAGATTATTTGTGGGTATTAAATAAATAATATAAATGTTATAAACTGAGCTCTCAATAGAGTCCACATTTGACCTAAGAGTCGTGTGCTCAATTCTATGGACACGACTTAAATTTTCATGGCATACTTTCGGGCTGTTGGTTTTTTAGCTTTCGCTGAGCAGAAATGATAGTAAAAGACGCTGGAGTTACCGTTAGCCGCAAGTTACGGCTAAATCGCTTGCCAGGATTGTACATAATTCAATTTGGCAAATGCAACAAAAGTTGCAAAATAGAAGTTGTTTGGTCTGGCATTAAAACGCAATTTGCTTCAAAGTAGAAAGAAGTCAGGGGAAAACTGCGAGCTGATGATATTGCGCGGCCAGTAGAAAATTGCAAGTACAGTGGAGCTACGAAGCAGGGGACTTTATTTAAAGTTGTGTACAGGAAACTACACGAAATTTTGTATAATCAGACAAATTGCTATGCAAAATATGTCGAGTTAGTTGGAAAAAGGCTTAAAAAAATGTATTCTACTTTAAATGGTTGAGTTTGTAGAAGCCTCACTGTAGCAGTGCAAAGCACACCTTTCACATGCTTTACGGCCAACTTGGGGTTGCATTTGCGCTTTTTACGATGACGTCGAACTGCTGCTTCCTACATATAACTATATAATAACAGGGAGTGTGTGTGCGTGTGTGTGTGTGTATGCTGCGGCTGTTGGTTGGCGGAAGTTATGTAATAAAGCATAAAAATTGACGCAAGATACGCTTGCCAAGACACAAGACTTTCCGGCTGAGCCCACTAACCAAAGCGCTGGGTGAAAAGGGGGAAAAAGGGCGTAAATGTCGGCGGGGGCTTGTGTAGTATAGAAGGGAGCGAGGGGAGTTTGTGGCAAACGAACATAAAACGCCAATATTTTGCTAGTAAATATTTAATTAATTCATAAGTCGCTTGCTTGGTGTTGCCTGTAAAATGGCTTCCACATTTCCGGGTACGCGTAGGAGTTCGCGTGCGATGGCGTGGGCGGGGGCTTAGTCGGGGAAGTGAGTCCCTGTTCAGTTTCCCGTCGCGTTGGAGGAAACTTTGCACAGTTCCTGCGTTCATTCATCCATCCATCTCCGTATTATGCCGTGGCAAATGCAAAATTATGATACCTGCGCTAAGTCCACGCAGTGCAGTGTAATAAATTCTATTAAAGCATCCAGAAATTGTGGGTCGCAGCACGCACACGCCCTCTTTCCCCACCACTCGGTCTGTGTCCTTTTAGTTTTTGCAAATTGTTTTCAATTATTAATTATTTCATTATGAAATGGGTTGAGTTGGAGATGGCTTTAAATACTTTTGGCTACGTATTTATTCTAATTATTATTTTATGCTTTGATGAGTTTTAAATAAATTATACTCTGCATTAATAACAGTGTTCGTGTTAATTGGAGTTTTTAAAGTAGGGTGTCAGAATCTAATCAATATTGAATTACTATTCGCTCTCATAGAAATTATGGATTAGTTAAAAAAAACGGATTTGTTGTTAGATAGACACCTTATACAGGGTATTTTAAAGTTGTTCTTCCTATATTTCGCATAATGTAAAACAAATTTAGAAAACTTACACCAAAAGTTCTAGACTATCTAAAATTAAGTCCACCGCAGCTTTTACCACGGGTCGTATGCGTTATCTGCAGGGAATTGGGCAATTAATCGCATTGCATGTCCTCTGCTGCAGTAGCTGAAAGGTGACGCGTTAAGTGCCAACTGTTTCACGCATGTCACGTGACAGTTTAATGAGTAGATTTGTGCTCCCTTTGTGCACAGAATCGATCCGAAGCATGCCACAAATGCCACAAACGAGTTTGTTGCCACGTTGCATCACGTAGTCAATGCCACACACAGAGTGGCTGACAGCAGAAGCACCAGCAACTAAGCTAGCCACGTGGCCATGTTTGTTGGCCAACATGTAATCAATTTGACATATTGCATAAATATCTAAATTGGTCAGAAGACACATAAGCACACACACGAGGGTTGCTTAATCAGTTTAACGAACCCAACAAACACATAGAGAAATTAAATCTTTTAATTCTTACTGCCACAGAAAATGGCAAGCTGCATTTTATTTAGAGCATTAAATCTGTTAAAACTCGTTATGAGTTATTCGTAATAAGCCTTGTGGCAAAGATGATGAGTGTCGGGTATTGGTGTGGAGTGGGCGTGGCACTGCCAGTGGGAGGCTGTTGTGGCTGCAAAGTTTAAAGCTTGCTGGTAACTGTTAATTGAAAAAGTTTCGCACTTTACCTGTGCACCTGCACATGTGCGCACCTTTTTGAGTGACAGCCAGCGACAGAGACAGAGACGAAGACGAAGACGAAGAATTTCTTCTCTCCAGAGACATACGGAGTATGAGGGAAAGAGAAAGAGAGAGAGATGAAGAGTGATGAGACTCTGGCATTATCCATTGAAGCACACACACGCACCGCATCTCAAATTGTTTTTGCAACAATTAAAAATTTAAACAACAATGTTGAAAGTTTTGCGGCTTAGGCAAAACAATTTGCACATCTTGATTTAAGCTCAAACTCTCAAAAACTCTTAACTCTCAAATGTTAAATCTCTACACATTCTGTAAGCTCTTCGCTTAATGATGCAACAACTTGTCGCATAGGCATATTTCAAATTCATTTTAATGGCCAAAAAGTGTGTAGGATAGAAAATCTGAGACATGGAAAGAGAGTCAGTGCATGACACTCAAATTACAGCTTCTACTCAAATTCTGCTAACAAGCAACTGCAACAATTTGTCCAAGGTTAAGTCAGCACTGACAACAAGAACAACAAGAACATAAAGTGTAGCATCAATGAGATAAGTTTTAGTCAAAATCTAAAAGTTTCTAAGCCCTAATATAAAAACAGTTTGGCTATCTAAATATCATCGTCACACGCACGCACACACACACATACACATACACTTATTACGGCAGCACAAAGTGCAGCAACTATATTTCTGATTTGAGCACTGCAAAATTGCTGCCGATTAACATACTCCGTACTGTGGTAGAAAGTGAAGTAATTTACTTAACATGTACTAGTATTAAATTTAGGAAACTACTTTAAATTATTTTGGAAGCTCTGCATTTTATTTCATTTGATTTAAAAATTAGTAATGTGAAATATATCAAGAGCTGTATGATATTTCAGCTAATTTGGTAATGTAAAAAATAATAAACACTGATAAATATTAAAACGAGTTATGTGTAAATTACTACCTTTAATTTACCTTTTAATTCAGTCGATGTTAAATTCACATTGCAGGTTCACAGTGGCGGTAATAGAGATTTATTGCCTGTTTTATTTCAGTTGTAATTGATTTTTCAATAATTGAATAATTATTATCTGTACTAGACATGATGACCAAGTTAGGTAATAAGTGACAAACCCCTCTACTCTGTTTTAGAGTACGAGGTCTAACAAGTAAGAAATAAATGTTTATTTCCTTAGCCTAAAAATAAAACTGAACTTTCTTTCTCAACTGGAATTCATTATTTTTATGCCACTTTTGAAACACCAAATTTGAAACTATCACGTACGATGTGACCACTGCAGAAAACTGTCACATTTACCCACTATTATTCTAATTTATGCCACTGTGTGGTAAGCTACAGAAATTCTACATGGACTTTGGGAATGCAAGTTGCCATCAAAAGTGCTTGTAATTTTGGTTTATGCACGTGTGGTGGGTGCACAGACGTGTGTGTGAGCGTGTGTGTGAGCGTGTGTGTTTGTGCCTCAGATAGCTTGTCTAAACCAAAGGCAAAGTTTCAACTTACCTTGTGGAGCATGTCCTTAAATGCGCAGCTTGAGCCACTCTTAGCTCTTTTCGGCTTTTCGCATTTCTCCCTTGCTCCCTTGATCGCTTTTCCGTATTCCATTTACCTCTTTTGGAATTTTGCATTTTGTGCAGTGCATAAACTGCCACTTGTGAGTTGCAATTAAGTGCAAGTGGATGGTCCATTGTCAAGTGCGCCTCAAAGTCAAACTAATTATGGCCTTTCCTTCACTTTCTTTCAGCAACTCTTCTGGCTCCAAGGAGGCATCCACTCAGGCCCAGGCCTCGGGTAGTCAAAATGGCGGCACTACGAGTGGTCAGGAGGCCGTTGTCGCTGGCTCCACACTCTCTACACGAAAGCCTACGCCACACGACAGATATTTGGATCTACAGAAAGTGCTGATTAGCGATGAGTATCTTCATGTGATCGTGGACAATTCTCCAGATGTCACGACTAATAATCCAACGCTGGGCGAGATGCTGCACCGAAAAGTCGGGTGAGTAAATAAAGACGAACTTAATCTAAATCCCATTTATCTTGAATATATTTAATTGAAAATTTAGATATAATGCATAATATATTAACTTTAGGGAACCTTTTTAAACTATTAAACAAAACTAGTTCCGAAGACTTTTTGATGCTATAGTCGACACCAAACTTTAGAATTCTTCTAACTTAGTTCTATCAGGGGTTTATCAGAGCTGTAGCGCTCTTGTCCATACACAAAACAGATTTTTTTAACTATACTAGAAATAACACAAAGAAGTCCAATTTGGTTATCATGTGCAGAACGTGAGAAAATTCAAACTGTATAAGTTTAATCAAAATAGCTCCATAAGCACAAAAGTTTCTGCTCATACAAAATTCTTGATGAAATTTTAAACCATTTCGTTTTTGTGTAGTCCAATTTTATCTGGATATGAGTGTATGAAATATTTTTTTTTATTAATGCTAACTTTGCTTAATAGCTACGACACTTTATAAAGAATTTATTAGCCTTATAAATGCCTTCATCTTTCTTTCACATACCCTTTCTCTATTAATAATTCCTTTAATTTTCCATTTGAATTTTAAATCACAATCAGCGTATATTCTCAAAATATATTTTCAAAAGGATTGGCAATTGTTTGACTACTCACTACAGAAAACACTTGAGAAAGTTAAGAATAAAGTTCCGAGCGCCTCAAGCTAATATTGTTGTTTTTATAGCACTGAATTGAATTGAAGGTTGTTGAAAAGTTTTGCAGGTGCAGCTCTACTCATTGAGTGGTTAAAAACGATTTGCGATTTGTGTCTAGTGATTTGTGACTTGTGATTTGTGATTTGTGATTGTTAATGCCAGATGAAGATGAACGGAAGCTGGACGAAAAATTCAATTTCCCTTAAGCGGAAGGCATAATGCTTAGTGTTTTAGCTTCCTGCCTTTTACCTTTTACCGTTTAACGTTATACCTTTGCTCTGCGCTGCTCAGCTTCGCTCGGCTCTGCTCTGTTCGGTTTTGGTTACAGTTTCACTTACAATTGCCAGGCACGCGCAGCAACTGTTGTAATTGTGGGTGAAAGCAGCCATAACACCCACTCAACCACCTAAGCAGCCAGTAACCCAACCACCCAATTGGATTCCAAGTGAAGCAACTAAATTCTCAGACAGGCTAGGCGATTTAAGCAGTTACGGATCCTTTTTTGGCTTTGGCTGATGGTGAAATTGAAATGATTTTTATTGAAATTTACGCTCCATTTACGTGACACATTTACGTTTTAGATATTTGCTCTAACGTTAACGTTTACGTTTACGTTTACGTCTTTCCTCTATCTGTCTCGCTATGTGTTGTGATTGCTATAGTTGCTATTTCTCGTATTTTTGTTGTGGCAAGGCTGATGCCACTTGCTGATAATGCTGATGAGAGTTTAGCGCAATGTTACAGTTTGCGCTTGTCTCAACATTGCGTATACGTAATGCCATATGAGCGCAATCAAATAAAACTGCAATAAAGAAATCAATGCGGATTCCCTATCGAGCTTCTACAATTTTTTCTCTTCTTAGCTAGCTCTCTCTCTCTCACTCTGTCTCTTCCCCTCTCCCTCTCTCTCTCTCTGGCACACACTTAATGCTGCAATGAAATTTATTTCGCTGCAAATTCATTTGATTTTCTTGCACAGTAATCAGCTTAGGTTTTCCCCTGTTTCACAATTTTCCTCGTGTTTCCCAAAGACATCAAATGCTATTGCGAGACTGTTTGACTGTCTTTATCTGAATTGAACACGTGGCGTATGAGTGATTTCATGTGCTCAACTAGTTTCGCAAGCAGCCGAAAAGTATATGCTAACAGAGGGAAAGAAGAACAAAAAAATACCCGTGCTCGTACCCCAAAATGATAATAAACGGAAAATGGGGAAAATGCAAAGTGCTTAAAACTTGTCAAACTGAAAGTATGTTGTTCTAGGCGTTGCCAGCAGGCGGCTTGTTGTTCGTGCTGTTGTTGTTCTTATTGTTTTTGTTGTTGTTGCTGGTTCTTGGCATTAGCATAAAGTGCTTGATTTTCTAATTTATCGTACATCACCGAAACGAAGCTAGAATGCCTTTTTTGCGCTGCACGTAGCACAAATGCAAATTTCATTAACAAGCGAAATTGCTGGCAGTAAATGTGTGTGCAGAGACAAAAAAAGGAAAGTACACTAGTATTTCGAAGAGATATGAGTAGAAAGGTTATGAAGAAGATGAAATACTCTTCGAAGCTAAAGCAAATGATTTTATATTTATTTAATAAGATATAAAATAAATGGAAGTAACAACATTATAGGCAAGTGAGGTCTTCCAAAAGCGATTCATTAAATTTAAAATTTAACACAGTTTAAAACAATTATAAAAGCTAGAGCAAAGCACAGAAAAGGGCTAGTTTAATAATTTAGCATAAATTGGCTTTAAAAAAAAATTAATTTAATACCTTTATAAACAAATTCAACACTTTAAACTATTATTATCTATTTATAATACTTATTTCCTTTAAATCCTATACCTATTCTTTACCAAATATATTTTTCCTGTCATAAAGAGCCTCAAAATATAAGCATGCTTTGAGTTTGCAAATCCGAGGATATAGCCTAAATTGGTTTCAGGCATAGCTTCTGCTCTTACTGCTGTCATCAGAGATATCTCATTAAAATTCTGTTAACTTGCTGCTTGCCGCTTTTGTTGCCTGCCACCGTGGCAGACGCGTGTCGAGCTCGCTGTTCGCCGCGCAGCGTTGCGCTCAGTTCGCAACTCGCAGCTCATGTGGTTTAGGCCGCCTTTTGTCTTGGCTTTTGAGGCTAAGGATTTGCGGGGGATATTACGTGGCACAGCGGGCATGTGGCTTGTGGCAGCTTTGTCAGCAGTTTTGCAACTTGCAGCCATGCTCAGGTAACTCCACCGCCCAACGTTTCTACAAAGTACCAACTACAAACGCTTGCAGCTAACAAAAAATGCAAATTTACCTAAAAACTGCAATATGAAATGTGAGTAGGGACGCTGTCTGTGCACAATGGGATCACTAGCTCTCCTATTAGATAAAATATAATTACAAAAATTTGTGCTTGTTACGAGTGGAGCTGTAAGCGCGTTGAAGTTGCCACTGCCAGTGCCAGTGGCACTGCCACAATGCCACAGCGAGTGACGCTGCCACTGATTTACCATAAGCCACAGTGTCCTTAGTCCTGCCACCATCCCCCTTTCCCTGCTGTAGTCAGTTCGTCCTGCACTCCTGAACTTCTGTCGTTCTTCCGTCACGTCGACTCGTGGCGTGCGTTTAATTAGTATGACAAATTTTTAATTAGCCTGCAATTGTGACCGCGTTGAGCTGGGACAGCAATCTTATTTCAAGCGAATTACAAACCAACTTACAAACAGCAGCAGTGTGCAGCAAACTTAGCAATCACGACTATGGAAAGTCCTGTAAGTACTGAGGTAGGAGGAGATGAATAGTTTAATAAAGAAATGAAATAAATCCTTCTTCAAATAAGAATTGACTACTATGAAATAGATTACCAAACAAATGGTTTTGCCTTATTGTTACTCGAATTTATATACTGATGCACGTTCCTACATTCAAGTACAAATTTGTTAAACTAAATAATCTGTTACTACACAAATTATACAAGCCCTTGAGCGTTTAAACTACAGGGTGCCAAAGAAACAAAAAAACTCAGAATTAAGCCCAAAGTGCAAGTTAAGCAGCAGCTGTTGGCCCGCACCCAGAGCCGTCTTTATGCCAACCTTGCCCGGATCCGACTGCGGATGGCAATGCGGTTTATACAGACGCGTCCGTAATAAAAGACTATGCTCAATGTCGGCGAGTGTGTTAAACTAAAGTGCGCTGACATTTCGCCAGGCAACAACAACATCTAGCAGCGAGTTGCAAGTTTTCGAGTTATACACACTACAGTCTGTACTCCAGCTGCAGTTACTCCGCCCACGCTCCCTGTCCATGCCCTTTAACAGCTCCCACTGTCCTACTGCTGTCAGTGGTTTTAATGTGCGCGTTTCTTGTTGAAGTTTATCCTTGTAGACCGGCAAACGCAACAATATAAGTTTAATTTCATTCGTTGTTCTTGTAACTCACTTGAAAAGCGTCCACCCGTCCGCCATTTTGCCAGTTTGCCATTCGCCTGTCGTCGCGTCTGCGGATTTTGTTGGACGCTCTTTGCCTTGTTTGGCTATTCTTTGCCACAATTTCACACGCACAAAGTTTTTCACTTTCTAAGCACACGGCGAAGGCTGTGGTTGTGGCAAAGGGCTTTAGTTGTGCCCACAGCCTCTGCCACGCCCCCAGCCTTCTGTCCCCTGGAGCAGCTGCAAAGCAAATCGGCAATGGCAAAACTTTACTGACATTTTCTTATGCTGAAACAATTATGGGGCGGTGGGAGAGAGCGAGAGTGCTCAAGACTTTGGACTTGGACTCTGGACTCGACTGGGGGCTTAGGACAGACCCGGGACATGCCGACTGACAGCTGTTATTATATCTACTTGGGCCACAGAGAAAACATTTGCAATCACAAAAGTAAAAAAATAAAAAAACAGCAACAAAAACGTAAGAAATTCAAACGATAAGAACTGAAAAAAAAAAATAAAAGTAAAAATTTGAAGTGAAAGTTTTGCAGCTTGGGCAACATTTTGTTTGCTTAAAAGTTAAAGGTTTACTCTACGCACTGTGGGGAAAATCAATCAATTATAGTTAATAATAAATGCCATTTTAATTGGTATAAGCACTAAACGCTGATTAACTCATGCCACTGCACTCAAATTGGCTTAATTAGCTCGAAAGTGCTCTCAATTTTGCTATTTATACAATTGGTGAATTGATGCTGTGAACTGAACTGAAATGTGCGGAACTGAACTGAACTAGAAGTCCATTAGTTCGTAATACAAATGTTGTGCCAGTTGTGCGTTCTAGTTCGCGTTTCTGTCATTTGCAGGCCACAAGATTGAGACTTGTCAACGTGTTGCATAAACAATTTAACAATCGGTGGACATTGTTGAATTTGCAGTGAGTGAACAAATGGGAGAATGGGGAGTAAAGTTTTCAGCACGTTTCTCGCTGACACATGCAGTTGTTTTCATTTTAAAACTTTGCATAATTGTTGAAAGACAGTCGACACACCACACTCCACACTTGAGCGTCGACAGTCGTCAGTTGGTTAGCATGTGGCATGTGGCATGTGGCAGCATTCAGGCAGAATTCAACTCGATTTCAAAAGGGATTTGATTAAGTGTAGCATATAGTAACCATTGTACAAATGTTTTAAGAAGCCGCCAACCTCAACATATTGCCAGTTGGACAGTGACCAGTGCTTAGTCAATGTCCAAACGAGCTGCTTCATCAATTACGCAACTCTCAGCTGCCCCAATGACCACGGCGACCCCCCGACTCCAGTACCGACTCCTCCCCCAACCCAATTCCAGTCTTGGCTGTGCCCTGTGGAGCGTTTGACAAATGAAACATGAGCAGAAATTGGATTCAGACTTGCCACCGCTTCGAATGAAGTATGATGATGCCTCGGTGCCTCTTGGTGGTTGGCAAAGTCTCGACCGCACTTAGCAGCTGCGACTGTAAAACGAAATACAGAACAAGTTGGTGAACTCGGCAGTGGAAAGGCCTGTAGGAATTATATCAAATAGGGAAATTTGCTAACAAACAGTAAAACTGATTCTTCAATTTTCAAAATTGTACTTCTCATAGTTCAGCCGTCGCTAACGTCCCTTGAAAAGTCGAAAAATCGCAGTTGCTTTTCTTAAATTATTTATTTCTCTAAACTTCAAACAAGATTTAACAACTCTTTATTGAACTCTTGTACAGGGTCTAATATAAACCCTTGTCAATTCCTTGACCAGTTCATGACAATTGCCATCTTTCGGCACGACAAGTTGCCATTCCGGCTAATGTTTAATTGCAAACTCCGAGATGTCTGACAGGCTCTTTAAAAATTTAAAATGCGACTCAAAGACGGCGATGTCGCCGTTGAGCAGACTCGTTACAATTCAGTCATTTAGTCAGTCAGTCATCTAGTCAGTTAGTCAGCTAGTCAGGTAGTCAGGAAGTTGTCGCCATTTCCATAAAAAGTTAAAATATTGAAAGTCATTTTGTGCTGCTCGCTGCACACAAGGGGCTTGGCTCTCAGACATTTGTTTCCTTCCTGCCAGCCAGCCAAAAGCAAGAGTGGTGACAAAAGGTTGAAAGGTTGGCAAACAGAACGAGTTGTGAAGAGGGTGGAGGGGTGGTAAAGAGGCAACATTAAAGGCATTGCCTGGCGTAAAGTATCAGAGACGTCATCAAGCAAATTATGAAAAGGATTCCATAACGTTGAGTTTGGGCCAAAACAGCAGCTAAGCTAGCCAAGTTATGCTAGCCAGGCAGACAGACAACAGCAGCAATCATTGTAGTAGATGTAATGACAATGACAGCGGCAAAGCAGCAGCAGTAGAAGTAGAAGAGGATGAAGAAGAACGTTGAAAAGGACGACAACGATAATTTCAACAAGGACAACTCGCAATATGGCCATGGGAGTTACGTGAGTTCAGTGAAGCATTCACTTTGTGTGCTCCGAGTTTGGCGAATGGTGACTACATTATCTCGTGATAAACATGTCGCACAATGCCGCAAAACTGTTTTCACCCAGTCCCAGTACAATTTCTCTTTCCCCTTCCCCTTTCCCTAACCCTTTTGGACTAGATTTACTACTGACCAAGAGCAGCTGCAAAATTGCAACAACTCAATTTGTCATTCGCATAACTCGCTTCACTCTATTTTCGTTCGTATTTATTTAAGTTTTCTGCTTTTACTCAATGTCAGCAAAACTCAGTTCGATTTCCCATCTACAGAGCTATCAAAAAGTATACAACAACAACAAAGGCGCAAAGTCACTTAAACAGTTTGGCAACGCATTTAAACTGGAATTTTCAATCCGATTTAATGCTTTGACAGCAAAACCGAAAGCAAACTCTGCAGAACTATGCTTAAAATCAACTAAAAGGAATCGAAAGACAAAGAGCAAACCAAAGAGCAATGTGAGGGGTTGGGAGGGGGCTGAGAGGGTTGGGCAATTTGCAACATACAACATATGCAACATGCTGCATGTTTAAAGTTCAGTGAATGCCGCTTTTTGCTGCCCATCGCTCACTTGTAAGAAACTGAAAAATGGTTTCCTTTGAGGCTTCAAAGATTACAGCTTAAACTCAGAGAAAAAGCTAAGGGCAAGAGTGAGCGACTGTGGAAGTCCCTGCAAAGCTGCAAGCGTGCAGAACTTTAAGCATAAATAAGTATGGATTTAGCTCATTAACTGGGTCTTACAGCTTAATGAGTATGACATAGATGAAGCATAGAACTATAGAAGAAGGAATCTTAGAGCTTTAAATGGAAAGCAAATATCAGCTGCTTTTGGTAATCAGAAGCTTTCTTTCGAATCCAGTGTCTCCATCTTTTATGTGAGACGCAAAAAACGGTCGTTGATGTTAGGAATTTATAGATTCTGTAAAAATTTGATTAATTTAGTGACACTTCAAGACAATTAATCAAAGATTGACTCTACAGAATCAAACGATTTTTTAGTCCGCAGTGGTTTGCTTCTGTTGGGACTCAAGGGAGTTTTTATTTTTGATTGATTTGTAAACGAATACAACAGCTATACAGGGTGTAAGATAGCACATATCGTGCTGCTGCTCAGCGTGTTTTAGTTTAGGGTAGGCGGCAGCTGAATGCATTTGAAAGCCAAATTGGCGCTGAAAAAGTACAAACAGTCTTTTAGAATTTGTGCTACGCCAGCTGACGTCTTGCGATTGCCAACTGCTTTGACAAATCAATGTGACAATCATTAAGGCAACTTGATACCTACTCTCGATCTAAGCAAATGTGTATGTGAGTGTGGGTGTGTGTGTGTTTGTGTTTGTGTGCGTGTGGGTTTGGCCTGAAGCATATCCGTAGCATACTTATAAACGCAATCGATTGCCTGATTGTCTAAAGTTTTTCTTTTATATTTCTCTTCGGTTTCTTGCAGTGTAAACGCCAGCAATTTGGAGCGCTTCCAATTGCGCATTACGAAAAAGGAGCTTTACAGCGAACAGGATACACTGGTCGATGCGGTGCTACGTGACATGATCAAGCTGCCAATAGAGCATGTGGGTATGTACAACGTATAAGAATATCCATCCAATACCTGCCTGCCTGCCAGCCTGCATGCCTTTCTGCCTGCCATTCTGTCTGCCTGTCTACGAATCGAACATATTGTAAAGCCATAAAAACTCCAAGTCCTTGTTGCTCGTCTTTGTCTCTGTCTCTGCTTTTATTCAGGTTAAAGTCATTGCCGAGCTGCCTGGCACTGCTCGGCATTCTCCCAGAACTTTTTGCGCCCTTTGGCTGCCAGCACATTTAACTTAATTATGCAAAGGAGCTGCACAAAAAGTTGCCAGGATTATTGAGACCCAAGCCCAAGGTGGCAGGCAAAACTATTTTCATTTGAAACTTTACTCTGCCCGTAATTTATTAATCATAAACTTTTGCACGAGGCGCTCGAAAAACTGTGCAACAACATTAAAATGTTCAAGACAAAGTCTAAACTGCAATGGCAACAGCAAGTGCAACAACAGCAACAACAATGACACTTTAAATTCCCAAACTAAATTGTTGGACGTTTAGTACATTTATCGCGCATACGCCGTGGTAACTACCAAATTTTATACAAAATTTAGATTGTTTCACATTAACTAACCACAATATGTGCAAGAGCCCAAATTAAGGGATATCTTTTGCCTGTACTTGAAGTGGTTTGAGATTAGATTTTTGCTGTTGTTGCAAAATCTTGGCTTTAATTGCATTTATGGGCAACAAAAATATGCTTTTGATGTGTCTATTATTCGGGCATTGGTCGGATTGCTCACTCAACTGACTGAGTGCACAGACCGACAAATGGAATGAAAAAAAAGGTCAGCATTTGTTGTTTCTTTTGTGGGATCACTTTGCGTATACGCAATATTTTTGTAAGCTTTATGTATTGCGTTTTAATTGCAATTTAGTCAAGTGTAATTTGCGCTTGCACTTTCCCTTAATGCAATTTCAATGACTGTAAAATCTGTAGCCAACCACGCCCCTCAATCGCCCTTTTGCAGCATCTTCTTGTGTGATGCCCCGAAAAAGAAATATTTGTGCAACGATGTGCAAATTTTTGCACTGAATGAATGAATCTTCACTTTATACTCGTAATTAAATGCCAAAATGTTGAGCAACGTAATTTAAGTTAACTTGATATCAGCTTTTATTAATTATTCTTCCCATTTTCTTTCTCAATTTTTATTTCCTTTTGCGCAGTTCAAAAAGAGGGCGGAACTCAGCTGAAGCTGATTATCGAATATCCCAATGACATTAAGGCTCTAATGAAGCCAATGCGGTAAGTACAAGAATGCCAAAAAATTTCGCTAAGAAACACAGTAGACAGTAAAAGACCCTGTACTTACAATGAAGTAATAAGTTACAATTAGTTTATTTGTTGAATACTGTGGCTTATTTAAAATCAATTTAGATTTTTATGCTAACCACTCATTTATGACAGATATCGATCCTAAAATCTATGGGCTCTTTCACACTTATTTGCTGAGCAACTACTGTACTTTTTTATGCGCTCGGTCGGTGAGCAATTTAATGATAGTGAAATGCAATAATTGATAAAACTCGAAGCTGCTTGAGCTGCGTAAACATAATTTATTCTCTGGCAGAGCTGACTTTATTCTGTGGCTAGCAAATGGACAATTCCGTGGCGTTTCATCAACTGAAATGCATCATGATGTCAGTTTTGCTGTGGCACTTCAAGCAGCTCGGCATTTAAATTATTTATACGCGTTTTTTAATGAGATTTAAACGCGCTGCTTGTCCAGTTTTTGCTTGATGAGTCGGGACAGACAGATGGAGGAAAGTGGTGAAAGAAGAACACGTGACTCTGTCCTGGGAGTGGAAAGTACGAAGTCCAACGTACTCAGACACACAGCTGAGTAACCGCAGCAGCTGCCAAAGTGTAAAGTGTCCTTTTAATGTTCTTCATTTGCAATTTAAATGAAACGTTTTTTGAATTGCACTGCGGTGTCGCCGTGTAAGTAATTAAGCTGGCAGCTACCAGAGTTTTCCCACCTGTTTCATTTCAACTTTTCCTTTGGCCGGCTGTCCATCAGTTCGTCTGTTTGTCCACGCCCCCTCTGACTAGCTGTAAATGCCAATGCAAATGCATTCAATTGCCACCCGCACTTTAAATTCAATTTATTGCATTACATTTCAGAGGTTTTCTTTTTGTGAAACCTGTAACAGAAATGTCTAAAGGGTTGTTTAATTATTCAGTAATACATCGATGCAACAAACGTAGGAAGGCAATTACATTGAACGGTCATTGGAATAAATAATTATTTTTATGGATTATAGCCCATTTTAGGGAAATTATAATAATATCTTTAGCAATATTTATTAACTAAACAAAATTGATTTTCTTATAATGTAACGTGCAACATAAAGTGTATTGTAATTCAGTATTAGTTTTCATTTAACATAATATGGTCTTTTACAGTCGGTTACGCCCGACATTTACTGTTAGCTTTTCATTATTTGATCGCTTTATCATTTTTATCATTGCGCATCTGTTTCTCAGGTTTCCGAGGGACCAGCAAACGCTGCCCAATCATTTCTACTTCACGGACTACGAGCGTCATAATGCCGAGATTGCAGCCTTCCATTTGGACAGGTGAGTGTACCTAGAACACGCCCCCAATTCCCCCGCCGCCCACTGCTAGACACCCTAACAAAAGCAACGTTGCAATTGGAAATGTGCAGTGAACTGAACGATACTCGCAAATAAGTTTATGCAATCAAATTTATTGCGCCTCCATCTTCCTCTCACTCTCTCTTTATCTCTGTCTGCACATTTATATTAAATTTCATTTATAATTACATTCGGTTCAACATATATAAATATTTATGCAAATGTTTTATCGACATTCAATTGGATTATAAAATCGCCTAATGGAATATAATTTACAACTTTCTGTCACCTCGTAAATCTGTGTTTCCATTTAGGCTTTGAAGCAATCAAATTAGGCCAACCAACAACCAAATACCATTGACCACTTTCGGGCTGAGTTATATGAGTTTTGAGCCTGGTTGTGTGCGATTGGTAATCCCCAAAATGGCCACACGAGAACCTCAAGGAAAGGTGGCAACAATTTATGTGTGTTTATTATTTATGCTGGTCAGGGCAATAAAATGATTTATAACCCAAAGAACTAGCATCGTATTAAAGCATAATTTTCATATGAAAATAAATTGCATTCTCATTCAAATAATGTGATGTGATGAGCCCCCGAAGGACTTGAAGGGGACTAGTTTGGCCCCAGTTTGACTCAGAAGGCAAAGGACCTTTTTAATGACTAATTAACTTGGTCTGACATGTTTAGCCTTAATTTAGATTCAAATTGTCTGCATTGTTGCCAGAGACAGAGAGGGGGGTGGGGAGGGATAGACAGAGAAAGGGACTGTAATCTCTGCTTGGCATTTTTGAATTTAGATAAACATCAGAACTTGTGTAATTGTTGCTACCAGACTTTTGTTGTCTAGTCTCACGCACAGACAATCAAAGCACACTGCCAAGCGTTTTGCAATTTGTTAAAAGCCACCAACTTGTTTGAACCCTTGCCAGCACAATGAAGTACAGGTCAACCCAAAAAAATAAAAAAGCAAGAAAACAAAACAAAATAACAGAAAAAAATGAGGGACACAGTAACAAAGGAAAATTAAAACAAAATTATGGCATTTCACTGATAACCTCAGGCGACACGCAATAAACATTACTCATTGTTAAACATTCCCTGCACCTGTTGCCGGTCTACTACATATGCCTTTAATCTAAAAATTAATTTTAGTCATAATGCAATACAGAAATAAATGCTTTAATGGTGAGTTATAGAACTGGAGTCTTTATAGAGAGAAAGTTTATTGTTAACAGTTTACTTGATCTACTAATGGTACTATTAAAAGCCAGAGAGAGAAACAGAGAGAGAGTTCTCTCAGGTTAGTTTGAAGAGTTTGAGTTAATATATTAATGTGAATTATCCTTTTATTATGAAATTTCTTCTCTGTTCATTCCCCAACTTCAATGGTCATCACAATTCATACTGTCCACTTCAAACTTCTTTATCATTTCCCTTGACTTTCTCAACTCCTGATATCAAATATGCCATTTTCAATTGTCCTTAAACAATCGGGTACAAATATAATACTCTTTTGCAGCCAACTACCATTATTTTGCTATCACAACAGTTTATTTCCAGTTTGGTAATTTTATTTACCACTTATTTCACACTCGGCAACACATCGTTTATATATTGTTATTTTACTGTACGTATGTCATTTTGTACATTTGCAGAGTGCTGGGCTTTCGTCGGGCGATGCCTGTGGCAGGTCGAACGTTGAATATAACAACGGATATATATCAAAAGGCGGACGAAAATTTATTGAAGACATTCTTTGTTTCGCCATCGCTTAATTTATGCTTTCATGGCAAGTGTTCGTACTATTGTGACACCTCGCATGCCATTTGTGGCAATCCGGACATGCTCGAGGGTTCATTTGCCGCCTTTTTGCCCAGTCTGGACTCATCGAATCGAAAGGTATGTATGTGTAAAAGTCTCTTTTATATAAGGGATGCTTTATGGTATAAGGTTTAAGGACACGGTCGGGTCCTTTAGCTGTGGGTCCTGCTAAGTGGTATTTGATTAATGCATGGCAACTCACACAACTCTCTCAGAAACTCTCAACGCGGCGTCAGATTACAATTTATATGCTCGGAACTTGCTTTCATTACTAATTTCGTTCGCTTGGCCAAACTAAATAACAAATCACATTATTTACTTAGCATGCGTGTAGTTTGTAGCCAGTGGCATGTGTGTGTGTGTGCGTGTGAATGGTCTTTCTCTCTCTCTCTGTGTGTGTGTGTCTGTCAGCAACAGGTAGCTGCAAATAAGCTCTATAAGCCGACGACCCCTGGGACCAAAAGCACTTCATTTACCCGAGTTCACTGCAAACTGAGAGAATTTTAACAAGTTAACCAGAAAACAGAACAAGAAAAGTTAAAAAAATATATTTAAAGCTGTGCAAAAAAATCGCTTTTAATTTGCATAATTTTTTATTTCATTTTATCTGTTGTTGGTGTATTTGTTATGTCCTTTGTTTGATGCTCGCCGTGTACACGGTGCACGGTGCACGGTGCACGGCACACGGCTTTCAGAGCTCGACAATTTCATTTCATTTCATTCATTTTGCCGCCTGCTGCTTGAATTAAAAACAAAAATATTGTATCAGTTCTTCAGCAACTCGTAAAGCGTAAAATGAAATATAAATGCAACCAGCTTGGACAGTGGGAAAGACAGAGAAACTAAGAGATGGACGGACAGAGGGACAAACCGACGGACGTTAATAAATTCTAGAGTCCACTCCATCAAGCGAGAACAGCGGACAGTGGGGAAAACGGCAACTGCTTTTAAATGCAAATAACTGAGAATTTAAAACCAAAAAAAAAGGAAAAAATAAAATAAATAAAAAAACTGAACCCCAACTACGTCAGGCATCAGCCATCAGTTTGCAACATGCGAACGGTTTTGACCAACTCAGTGTTGGCTTTAGAGAAAAGGGTTTTATCCCTTTGACCATGTCCCCTAGCATTTCGCAGACAGATTTGCCCTAGCTAAAACATTTTTCTCTAGTCTACCCAACTCTTCTGCTACTCTTTTTTTTATTATTTGTCGGCCATGAGCCTCAAAGGAATAATTCTCCTTATTTTTTTGCTTTCTACCCTGTAAGCCATAAAGAGCAGGAGTCCAAGCAGCGACAAAGGGATTTTTTCATTAATCGTGTCTGTTTATTTTTTAAATTTGAAAACATTTTGGATTGAAAAATTTTTAAAATAATTTCTTCTGATCATTCAAATTTATTTTGTAGACAAAACAATATTTAAACATTAAAATTGGTATATTATATTAATGTTTTCCATGCACCTGCTTTAAAATTATTTATTTAAGAGCCACTAGTTTACAGGATAACTTGTGGTCGACCCCTGCACTCCACTTACTCCTTTGTTTCTTTTGCGGTGCTTTCAGCTCGCTCTCTTGCAGTTAACAAGTAGAAAATGGTTAAGTGTATACTTGAGATTTAGCGTTAGGCAAAACTGTAAATTATGCACAGGAGATCATTTTTCTTTAGTACCGTTTTTAGAGGGCAACAAAATGCAGAGGTGTTTTTCTTTTTCTTCCCCTTCTGCATCTTCATAGAATTCTTGTTGCCATTTTGCTGTGCTTATTGTTGTTTGCTCTTTGTTTCTTAGTTTCTGCTGTTGGTTTTATACACTTTGGGTTTAAATGTGTTTAGCAAATGCCGAACAAAGTTGAATTTTAATTAAGTTGCAAATTTGATTTGCACGCTTCTTAATTTGCACACTGGGACCACAATGCCAATTGGCATAGACGGTAAAGCATTTGAATGCACTTTTAAAATGTGTAAACAGTGCGTATACTTTATATGACTTTTATAAACTAGTTTAGCTTTGAAGTAGTTTTTAAAATATTAACTGCGATAATTGCTGTTCAGACTTTAGTTAATCAAATAAAAAGTACACAGAAATGTGAACCCAATCAGTACCTGCTGCTTATTTCAGACCTTTGATCACATAATTAAAATCAGTTTTTCCAGCACATGTACTGGTCTGTCCACAGTCGGGTTCACTCGACTATATTTCCTGCCAACTAGTTTATGTGCTGGCTTTGTGTTTGCTTTTTGCTGCCGCTGCTTCCGCTTCTACTGCAATTTTCATACAATTTTTTTTTCGCCGCTTGCCGCTTTCTAGTTGTATTTGTATTTGCTTGGCGCTGTGTTGCGCCGCTTCTAGCCGCTCGACGCCGCACAGCGCCTCTTGCTGCATTTTGTGGCAAGTGTGGCAAGTGAGGGCTTGTGGTCATTACACAGTTTTGCCAGCGCTTTTATTATTATGATTTTTTCACAATGTTCTCTATTCTCTTTTTTTTTCTGTTCTACATATTTTTGGTTACTGTTCTTGTTGTTGTCCCTGCGATCCGCCCCAAAAAAATATAAAACACAAATAACAAAAAATACACGTGCGCTTTGCCTATTTGCCAAAATGCATAGGGACGAAAGGTGAGTAGCGATGAAAGACCAAGGTAAAAGTGGCAGAAAGAAAGTTTTATTGCTTCTTCTTCTTTCGGTAGCCCCGCAAATAATTTCATTTAAGCAAAATTAATTTCGCTTGTGGTGCTGCCAAAGCAAAAGCAAGAAAGTAAAAATTAAATAAAAACCGAGTGAAAACTTAAAAAATGAGAAATATTCCGAAATGAGAAAATAAATGTTTTAGTCCGTCCGGCTGAAAGCCCAAAGGAAGGAAGGGAATATTATTATACCCGTTACTCGTAGAGTAAAGGGTATATTGTAATCGTTGGAATGTATGTAACAGGCAGAAGGAGGCGTGGCAGACCCCATAAAGTATATATATTTTTGATCAGCATCAATAGCCGAGTCGATATAGCCATGTCCGTCTGTCCGTCTGTCCGTCTGTCCGTCCGTCCGTCCGTCCGTCCGTCCGTCCGTCCGTCCGTCCGTCCGTCCGTCCGTCCGTCCGTCCGTCCGTCCGTCCGTCCGTCCGTCTGTATGAACAAAAGGATCTCAGAGACTATAAGAGCTAGAAAAATGCTAGTGGTCGCAAATGAAAGGTACAATACCCAAGCAGTACAAGTTTGTTTTTGTTTTTGACACGCCCACTTTAGGGCGTTTTATTTGCATATAAAGGTAAATGTACAGGTTAAACTAGAATGTTTTAGTATAGAAAACTTTTTTGTTAGCTATGCTATCTAAACCAAATTTACACGGAAAGTACACGTCTAGGAAGTACATGTACTGACCAAGTTTGATCCAAATAGAACAACTATATCGTATAGCTCCCATAGGGCCGATCGGTCAAAAATACGCTCCAAATATGAGTTAGTATGGAAATCTTTTGCGTTAACTAAGCTACATTAATCAAACTCACACAGAATACATCTACCAATAATATATATATACTGACAAAGTTTGATGCAAATCGGACAACTATATCGTATAGCTCCCATAGGGCCGATCGGTCAAAAAAATACGCCAAATATGAGTTAGTATGGAAATCTTTTGCGTTAACTAAGCTACATTAATCAAACTCACACAGAATACATCTGCCAATA
Organism: Drosophila nigrodunni; assembly: GCA_020829145.1. Classification (NCBI taxonomy): domain Eukaryota; kingdom Metazoa; phylum Arthropoda; class Insecta; order Diptera; family Drosophilidae; genus Drosophila; species Drosophila nigrodunni. Next base: position 28,186,709 of record JACVCZ010000001.1, read on the forward strand.
ATATATATATACTGACCAAGTTTAATCCAAATCGGACAACTATATCGTATAGCTCCCATAGGAACGAAAGGTCGAAAATATGCTCTAAGCATGAATTTGTATGAAAATGTCCTGTGTTTGCCAAGCTATTACATCCATAACCATTGTTAATAACAAATTGAAACTGAGTAACGGGTATCCTAAAGTCGCGAGGCGACTATAGCATTCTTTCTTGTTTTTATATATATTCCGAAATAGCACAAAACTGTTATTGATTTTGGTTTCTCTTTCTCCATTTCTCTCTCTGCTGTGCAGCTCTGGCGACATCCTTGGCGACGCTCCTACCACAAGCGAAAGAAGGCTCAATGGGAGACAGATGCCAATTACTGCGCTCTGGTAAGTAAACGAGTGGCTCAGTCCCAACTTAAGTTTCAGCTACCAACTCCCACAAAATGCCATTCCCCACCACAATCTGAACTCCTCCGCTTTGCCAATTTCCACATCCGTTTGTCCTCACTGTAGTTTGGTCTGCAGCGCTTCCTGCTGCGGTTACTTTTACTTACTTGTAATTTGCATTTCAGTTCGAATGGAATGCAAATGTTTTTATTTGTTACTTTGGCGTTCCATTCGCCCTTTCACCCACATCCCTACTCTCCCCTCTTGCTATTGTGCTGGCAATCGCCTTTGACTTAATTAAGTTCTTATTTCTTTTAACCAGCATCCATTCTCCATTTTCTTTTCTCAATTCCTTCGTTTTATTTCTGTGTCATTTCTGTCGTTCTGCAAAATTTAATTTTGCATTTTGATTTCACTTTTAGGTACGCGATATTCCGCCCTACGATGAGGGCCGTCGTCTGCTGGACCTTATGGACATGGCTGTATTTGATTTTCTTACCGGCAACATGGATCGTCATCATTACGAGACATTCAAGTGAGTATTGTAGGGCTGGCAAAGGGCAGGTAAGGGAAGGTAATGGAAGGATTGTCATAAATGGTTTTTGGTCTCTTTTGGCAAGAGGCACCTAATGCGATTGGCTTATTTCCGCATAAATGAAGCTTGTTGGCTTCATGCCTACCGTGTGGCAAGTTGCAAGCAGCAACTGACGGGCGTAACGTATACGCTCTGTATGCGCTTCAGTTGTGCTTGCATTTGGCAAGCCTTCGATGCTGCATGTTAGGCGTCAGACAGCAAATGCTTCGGAAAGATATTCGCATGAGGTGAGAAACCACTTTAGTCTAGAGTTACCAGCTGCCTTGCCACATTGTTCGACCGTGTACTACAGAAAAAATAAAAGAGTCTGTTGTGTTTGTCATAAAAAATGGACTATCTGCAGTAGAAAGCGTAAACGCGAACATTAACTGCATAATCATTTAGGTTATCAGCGTTAACTGCCGATTCATTTGCGCGATATACATTTGACCTTATGCAAGGCTTTAAAAGCCAGAGTCAACAATTTTATTTTAGCTTTTTTTTGACCCAAATAAATAAGTGACAGTTATTAATGGCTGTTAATTATATTAAGTAGCGAAATAATTGGCAGTAGAGAATATAATCGAACTAAATCACAAAATCGCGCAAAAAACTTACATTATAATGATAATAGAACAAATTATTACAATCGATTTATTTTAAGCTGATTTTCCTAACTATTTTTAAATGTTCAATGACAATTAACTATTACGAACACTATTCATGAAATTAAAATTGCAATGTTTAGCTCTGATTATATTTGACGCATGAGTATTATTACGGGGTCATTTTGAGCCGACTCTAACAACTGCAGCCCTTGCCACTAGTATTCTATCTTATTTGCTATGCAAAAAGGCGTTTGTTGTTGCCGGCATATAACGATGTCATGCCTTACACCTGGCTGAGTTCTGAATTAGGGGCGTGGCTTAAAGTCAATGCCTTTAGAAACACATTTGCTGGCAATTATGCTTATGCCAGGCTGAGCACGAGGCGTATGCGCAATTTGACACAACAAACACTTGAACACTTTCCTATTTTACAGAATCTATGGCAATGAAACGTTTCCTCTGCACCTGGACCATGGGCGTGGTTTTGGGAAACCCTTTCACGATGAGCTCTCGATATTGGCGCCAGTTTTACAGTGTTGCCTGCTGCGCAAGACAACGCTGACCAAGTTACTAGAGTAAGTTTAGGTTACTTACACTTTATTTAAAATATATTCACTACTTTTTATTCGTTTTTTACTACTTTTTGTAGCTTTCATAATGGCGCCAAGCCGCTGTCACAGGTGATGAGCGAATCACTGAGCCAAGATCCAGTGAGTCCAGTGCTCTGGCAGCCACATCTCGATGCGCTTGATCGCCGAGTTGGCATCATACTGCAAAGCATACGGGATTGCATTAAACGGAATCCACCCGGCGAATTGGATGGCTCCGAGGCGGATCTGTCGTCATAGCGCTAAAAAAAAGCAACTGAAACAAATAACTAAAAGAGAAAAACAAAAAGATTTAGAGTATAAAGTTAGCTATTAGTTGAGTGTGTCTTGTGTACTGTTTAGAGGTTAAGAAAGTGTTGAAATCGTTTCAGGGACCTTTGTAAAAGGTCACGCTGCCCAGCGATATCCTTGAATACCAAAAACAAAAAACATAAACAAACAAAAAGAAAAGCGGAAAAGTGGGAAAAGCAAACAAGACAAGCAAATAAGGCAAACAAATCATTTGGTGTTGTTTGTGTGCATTTCTTGGTTCATTTCTTCAACAGAATAAAATACAGGACACCCACACTCACACACATATATTCCTGAGCAGCTATAACAGTGGGTGCCAAAAGCAACACACACACACACACACACACACCAACACACACATGAAGTGTAAACTAAATTATGCATTGCATTCGAGTGAAACTTCTTCAAAAGACTAGAAAACAAACAACTATTTGCTAAATATTTATTTATAATTGTTTCATACATTTTACAATAACAACAACAACAACAAAGAACATGTATATTTATAATATTTAAATTTAAAACAAAATTCAATTCAACACAAAAGAGAAAAAACAAACAAATAACAAAAAAATACTAAACAAACGAAAAATAAAATAAATTTGTTGCAATTTTAGTTAGTAAGAGATGCAGATACAGATGTAGCTTTATTTTCTGTAACCCCGTTTGGCCCCTCCCCCTTTTGGAGGTGGGCTTTATGTTATGTTTATTTTTGTTGTATTAGCTTAGTCGACTACTTAGTTCCAGCGTGAGTAAGAGCAAAGCATGTACTTCAAGAGTTATCAAACTACTGTTAACAATTACAACTAACTATTATTACTTATTATTATTATTATTGATAATATTATTACCTATTATGGACCATAAATATATATAGTTAATTTCGTTTGTATTGTACATTTTTCGAAAAGTACCTAATATAGTTGAATCTGACACAATGCAATGCATTGCAGTTTGTTTGTTGGCCAATTCGAAAGAAAAAGCGCTATGAAGAAAATGTAACAAAACACAAAAAACTAAAACTAAATGAAACACAAAACGAGAAATGTTAGAATTAGCAACAATTTTAGTGAAAATTTCAGAAACATTGAATAAAAATACCAAAGAAATGTGAGAAAAATCTGATTTTTTATTGCATCGAATGCGGACCTTTTTTGCAGCTTGTTGTGAAGGAGATACCCTGGAATCAGCTGCCATTCGCTAATATAAAATTAGTAGTGTTTCGACACAATATTACCTATCAGGATACATTTATTTGGGTTTCAATATTCGGTGGAAAAAAAAGATTTTCTCTATACCGCCGCAACTTTAGCCACTAGTAAAGTTTGAAGGCTCATAACTCAGCCGAATGAAGTCGTATATGCCTTTTTAGACTCTAGACAACTGGTTTTATCGATCTTAATCGAAATTGAACTGATCTGAAAATGTTCAAAATCTACGAAATTTTAGCAATTTTTATGATGTTACCCCTTTGCATTTTTTCAAAAATCGATGAAATTTTGAAATCTTCAATTCTCAATATTTTAATGCTGAGCTCAGAAAGGCATAACAATCGTAAATTTAACCCCCGAGCGCTAGAATATTCAAACTCAAAGTTTCACTTTACTAGGTCTGAATCGAAGACTTCATTTAATGCAATCCCAGCCATTGTATCATTATAGCTTCAAGCTAAAAGTAAATCAGATATTGTTTATAAATATGAATAATAATAAATTGAACACTCCGACACTTCACACCGGAGTAAATATACGAGCTAAAGTGCAGATAAAAAGCTAGAAAAACACAACATTTTTACAAATATTTATTCGCATTGAGTACTTTGTACAGAGTCTTTTACAGTCTACATCGCAGACCAATCCAACTAAGTTAAGTTATGCCTATTCTTAACTGCCTTGCCATTGTAGTCAGCTTGATTGAAAGTTATGCAAGTCTAGCCGGGATTAAGGCCAGCGAGCATCGTATTGTTTGATGACATAGGTAAGCTTCTTGATGGCCAATTCCACCTTTTCGTCGTCAATCTGGTGATACAGCACCAGACGTACGAATTCCCAATCTCTTGCGCTGGATTTGAGCACAATGCCCGCTCCATTTTTGTCGGTGATTCCGGCCGAAATTTCCTCCGGCTCAACGGTGGCCAGACGTGCCGAAAAATCATCGACTTTTAGCTTCGACTGCTTTATCTGCAGCAACAGAATGTTGGTCTGCACAGTGGTCAAGTCGACGGTAATATTGGGACTGCGTAGCTTATCAATGGCTGTTGAAAAATTGTTGCACTGATGAATTGATAACAGAGAGTTGAGATGCAGCTATTTACCTTCGCCAATGCGCTTAGTGTGTTCATGATCCTTTCCTAGCAATGGCACTACCTGTTCCAGTGCCACCAGACCACCTGCAGCCAGAATACCAGCCTGTCTCATGCCGCCTCCGAGCGCCTTACGCAGACGATGAGCTCTGAAAAGCAAATGAGTAGAGGATTAAGGTTGACAGTCACAGCATTTTCAGCTTTTTCAGTCCTTTAAATGCTGAATTCGATTACCAAATTAAAAAATTCAAATTTTGGCATAATTTTAGATAACTGGATTTATGGTAAAACCAAGTCCTCATATTTGTTTTGGTAATTTAAATATGTTAATTAATTTTTAGCCTAGCTAAAGAAATAAAATTGGGGCATAACAAACAATTACAATACCAGAGAAGCATAAATATCGAACAAAACGAATCGATATCTTCACCCATCTCTACTGTACTCACTCTGCAATAAAGTCCTTGGAACCGACCAAAACGGATCCCACGGGGGCTGAAAGACCCTTGCTGAGGCAAACAGACACGGAATCAAAATCTCGAGTGATCCGCTCGACACCAACACCCAAAGCGGTGGCAGCATTAAAGATACGAGCGCCATCCATGTGAAGGGCAATGCGGGAAATGCCCACACCTGGTTCGCGCACTAACTTGGCCAGCTCATCCAGATAGTCGAGGGGTATCACCTTACCGCCACAGATGTTGTGAGTGTTCTCCACACAAACCAGCGAAGTGACTGGCTCGTGGCAGTCCCTGTAGTTTCGTATCTTGTGCCTTAATTCCTGGAGACTAAAAGTGCCGTCCGGCTGATTTCTAATCGTGGCTAATTGGACGCCAGCCAAGTGGGCGGCACCACCTAAAAAAAGATAGAGTGGGTGTGGGAGATGGATAAGAATTCAGTCGTGCAAGTTTAGTTCTTGTTATTGGTTTAAGTGTTTACCTTGCTCGTAGAGAAAGATATGCGATAAATCTCCGACAATGGCCTCCGCACCGCGTCGGTGGCAATGAACCATAACTGCAAACAGGTTCAAAAGTTAGTGGTAGTTAATGAAATTGTAGTTAGAGCATGACTCTAAGAGACCCTGTAGAGAAAAGTTGACCAAAGCTATATAGTTTATTTAAGTTATAATAAACAAATAATTAAGCTCCAATACATAAATTAAAAAACCAACTTTGATACCCGTATAATAATTAAGTGTCTATCCTTATCTGCGTCAGTCTGTTACCAAACTCATACACCCTTTGCAATCTATTAGCAAACGGTCTAACAAGCTGGAGCTGGAGTTACGACTTGTAGTCGTGCTCGTACTTGGTGCATTTTCACTTTTCATAAAATGAAAATTCCATTAGAAATATTAATTTGAGTGGGCGCATAAATTGTCACAATGTTGACTTCACAATGGACTGACTGACTGTCGACTCCGTCTGTCGTGTTGGGCCCTGAGAACACGTCCAATATTTAAGTATATAATAATAAAAATAAAAATTAATGTTATGTATATGGTCTGCCCTTAACCTTTACGATTATGAGCTTGATGCATGATACGCTGTGAGGACGTTTTGTGTTTTTTCTTCCTGTTTTTTGTTTTTCTTTTGCTTCAGGTCCTTCATTTTCTTTATTTTGCAAACGTTTTCCATCGTTTTTCTTTGCTGTGTTGCCAATAAACATTAGCGAGATAGAAAGATCTGGCCCAACCTCAGTTTAAACTAAGTCCAAGCTCGCTTTTGGCCCATTAAAGATTCAAAGCCAAAATCGAGACTGCGACTAAGGCTGTGGGAAATGTTGGGAAATGTTATTTATGTGCACGTCGTGCCACTTACCCGCCAGTAGATTTCCCATGGTGCCGCTGGGCAGAAATAGCCCCACCTCCTTGCCAAACATGGAGGCAGTTCTAGTCTCCAGTTCTTTGACAGTGGGATCTTCGCCATAGACATCGTCGCCCACAACTGCCTCAGCCATGCGTTTCCTCATCTCGGGTGTGGGCTGACTGACAGTGTCCGAGCGTAGGTCCACAACGGTTGTAGACATCTTGAACTCACTGTTTATGGTTGGCGGAAGTTAGTTATTCAAGTATTTATACTCTGTGCTAGTTGGATTCTAATTTGCATTAATGTTGGATGTCAAACGGCAGTCAGTGTACACTTCCTTCTATTGCATATGCCAAATAAAGTGCTTGTATTTATAATAGAATTCATCAAATTGATAAGCTTAGCCTGACGTGGATTTGGATGTGATTGTTGTTGTCATAAGCAAACAGAATTCGAGTGTAGTTTTCCAACGTTTCGTTAATTATTGATAGCAATCACAATTCTAAAATTTCAAGTAGCCGGCATAACAAACAAAACAAGTCTCTTTGTTTTTGTTATCGAAAGTACTGAGTTTCGATTGACCCCTGAGCAAGATTATCATATCTTTTAGTTATATTTATAAAAACACGTGGTTTTTTTATTATGTAAAAAACAATTTAGCACATTCCAACGCCTCACTTTAAATCAAATTAAAAAATATTGAGTGCGATTTGCAGTACAAACAACTCACATTAATAGATACTAATTGAAGGGCAGCAACAAAAAATTCACGCAACTTGCTCTAAGCAACGCTAAGAATATACTGAGAACTGATTGCTATAGCTGCGAGAATTCCACAGTTGATTCTTTAGACCTCCAGCTGAGCAGCAAGAGCAACGTTTTTTTCAGAGAGAGAGAGAGAGAGAGACATCGGCGATCGGCGTTGTGCACAGTGGGGCAGTGATTATGTTTTTTAGAGCAAGTCGACGTCCACGTTGATAGCTATTTAATTATTGAATATTTAAAATTTTTAAAACACTTTGTATTATAATTACTTGCCATTCATTAAATAAACAAAAACTTTTAATTTCTAAGTACTAAAACAGTTAGCTATTTTCTTAGCCATTTAAGGCTTACTTTTTAGCCATTTCTGGTTACTTCACATTTATCGTCTTAGCTTGTTTTGCTGAATAACTCGGTCAACACTGCAGTTGACCCACTGCACATTTTGGTTACTGATTTTAATTATTACAGTTTGTGTTTGTTTTCGGCCTTTTTAATTAAAAGCCAAAGCGAGAAAACTCGCATAATTTGTATTAGTGCTTCTTGAGTGAGTCGAGGCAGCGTTTACATTCGCGCATGACTGCATCCAATCACAGGACAATCGACTTCAATCTTCAGACTACAGGGTCTTCGTCTCTCTGCTTCCGCCTAAAGCCTGACAATCCTGATAGACTGACTCAGTCTGTCTGCATGAATGCCCCACTGAATGAAGTAATAAAATTATTTTTAAAAAATCATTGTCAATTTTGCGCTGCTCATCGATTTAAAAGCAGAACCGAGCTCGCCTTCCATCTCCTCTTTGCCAATAGCCGATTGTGATTTATAAGCAAACTTATCGAGTTGATGTGGCAGGGAATCTGCTCAACGCGTGGCAAGGACCAGAGCAGTGGTAAGTAGCAAGTGGAAAGCGACAACAGTGGAGCAAATCGAGCAACATATAATAGATTTGAGTACTGGTATTATTTTTTTTATTTTCATTTTTTTTTTGGGCTGACTGAACTGTATCAAAGAGAGGAAAAAATGCCTTTTGTGCTCCCGTCCGCTTTCGTTCTCTTTGCATTGAAATGTTATATTTTTTGAATTATGCCGAAATGGAATTCAATTAGAGAAGTTGCTGAAGCATTTGATAAATTGAAATTGAATTGACTGTATGAAGGTCGACAGTCCACAATCGAGTCCAATGCCGATAATGTAGATGTCGATGTCGATTTTTTGCTGTGTGGACGATTAATGTGCCATCATCACAGCAGGCAATAAAGCGAGTAGTAAAATTTTCATTTGCCAAAAACTTTTACATTTTATTTTGATTAAAAACTTTAAATACTTACCAAAAATTAATGCAAACAATATCGTGTTGCTGATGAAAACATTGTTTCTCAACCTAAAGGTATGCTTTAAATTTTAAATTGCACACAGCATTCTCGTAAAACGAATGCAGCCGAAGAGTATGCATCACTTGCTGCTTAACAATGCAACAATTAAAATTTACAATGCCCCCAAAAGTATGCACGCAAACATGCCCTACCACACTTACGAACGAGTGAGTAAGAGAGTGAACAATTGAGCGTGTGTCAAAAGACCGAGAACAAGGGCGAGAGAACAACGCGTGTCTAAAAATAGCACACAAGCATGCGACGCTAACGTTGACGCTGACAAAGCCGTCACCGACGACACTGGGGTGTGAAAACGTCTGTTTGTCGTAGTTGTTATTTTATCGCACTGTGACGTTAATTTGTTCTCAAAAAAAAAACTTAAACTTCCAGTTATGTTACACTTCAAGTTGATTAGAACGTTTTGGCCGCTTACCTTCAACATGTCAGGATGGCCGAGCGGTCTAAGGCGCCAGACTCAAGATATGAAAATCTTGCCTTTCCATAGAAAGGTCGATGAGCGTTCTGGTCCTCTCTGAGGGCGTGGGTTCGAATCCCACTTCTGACAAATAATTTTTTGTTGTTTTTAGTTTTTTTGTTTTTCACATTTTGAAATTATAAATTTAATTTATAAGCTGCATTTATAAGTTGGCATGAAACAGCGCGGTAATTGCGTGTGATAAACAGTTAATAGCAATTCAAGCTAATTAACATAATTATATAAATAGCTTAAGGTTATTTATTTATGCCACACGCACTTAGTACGACTTTTTAACTAAATTAATTTGTTGCAATCAATTATGTAAGCGCGATTGCGATTCAATGTAGTTAAAGTTCAAGTAATTTAATTATAAATTTATACGCCTGACACAACCAATTAAACACATTTTATGCCATTTAGGCGGATATTACAATTGTGTCACGAATTGTTTAAAATGCACAGAGGAAAATAATTAAAAAGAGTGGAGAACTAAACGGATATATAGCAGGAAGTTATAGGAATTACAACTTGAAAGATAGTTATTCCTTGTTCCTGTTGTAATGCAAATTTGCCTGTTTAATGGTTTCTCGTTCGCATATTTCCAATTTTGCCGTTGGGCCTAGTTTTATGCGAGAAGCTTTAAGTTTATTGGTAACGCCATTTGGAGGCACGTGCCACGACGACCTGACACACAGACTTAATGTGATTCATATTATAGAAAATACATGATGTATAGGCCCAGTCGTTTTAGCCGCTTTTGATGGCAAACCAAACTAAAACGCAATACCGTCATTATGGTAAAACTGGCGTGTTACACTTAAATGACAAGAAGTCATGAAATAAAGTCGTAAACTTTGAACTAAACTCGGCAAGGAGTCGTTGTCGGAGCTGCAGGAGGAACTGGAGTTGAATGGAGCGATGTCTCGATGCCTGAATGACGGCCAAGGACTCGTTAGTTGGTAAACTACTCACATTTTGGCGCTGAATAAATTGAAATTTGCATTAAGTGGCGCGTCAAATGATAATTCAATATCCGGAAATCAAAAGCGTGTTCCATTCCTATGTTTTATTTTCTGCACTCTCTGCTCTTTGTTCACTTGTTCATTGTTCTATTTTCTCATTTACTTATTTGCTTTGAGCTCTTTTTATGTACGAGTAAAATTTGATTTGGCCGACTGATGATAGGTTATATATTTTTTCTTTTTGCTGGTCTTTGACGGGTTTTTGGTCTGCTGTAATTTAATTAATTGCATGCGAGTAAATAAACTCAAACAATTTTTGTATTTAATCAACGAGAAAGGATATAAATGAGTCACAGACAGAGAGAGAAAGTTAGAAAGAGTCAAAGACCAAAGGAAAATGCTTAAAGAGGAAGGGAAATTCCAATAAGTCATGCGAACGAAACTCACTTTGAAAATTACACAAATCTACATTATATATAAGTATGTGTGATGTGTGTGTGTATGTTGTGTGTGTCTGTGTGTGTGTGTGTTTGTGTGTGTATGGGGGTGGGTGATGGGTGTGTCTGAATGAACATAACGTGATTGCTGCCAATTTCAGAAGGCAACAAATTGATGATGAGCTAATGCCTACAACGTTATTGGGCAATAATTTAAGGAGGGAACACCAAAAGCACAAAAACCGAAAGCAGGAGGAGTGTTTAATTAAAGAAATAATAGGTCATATTTATATAAACCTAACTTAATTATTAGTTTTTTATTTGACCTCACTTTGCATACCAACAAAACTTCAACAAAGTTATGGCAAGAAAAAAAGTGAGAAAAACCTTTTTTGGCCTGTAGGAAAACAAGTGCTTCATAAAAGACTTAAAAGGTTTTTAAATTGGGATATGTAAATTATGTAAATTGAATTAGCTTCAAAGTTCTGCGAAGCCTGTAGCCAAAAGAGGCTGAAAATAAGTACTGCTGAAAAGGAGAACATAAAATTAGATTGATTTGTGAGGGTGAGAGTTCGTTAAACGATAATTAGTGTGGTATTAACTAAATGGCTTAGATGGTATTTAGATGGCTTACGTTAAATGGTAAAAAGTAAATTGAAGAGAACATTTTAAGTTGTTACTAAATATTACTATCCTAATTTTGTGTTTTTTTGATTCAACAGTTTTTGATGCCATTTTGAATCTTAAAGTCTATTTCATTTTCTCTGACTTTAAAAGTTGAAACATTTTTAATGCTGTTTATTGCCTACATGCCAAGCCAAAGTAGACAAGTGAAGTGTAACTGTTAGCAGGCACTGTTTTGTTGCAGGAAATGCAAACACATTTTGGCTAATGTACTTAAATGTATCTCAAGCTTCGATGCACTTACAAACGAGTTGTTGTTGTTGTAGCCACGAGTGTGTGTGCGTGTGTGTGTGACAGAGTGTGAGTGTATGTGGGTATGTGGGTATGTGTGTGATAAAATGAACTGTGAGCTGCTTAAAGCTGCCACTTGCAACTTAAGTAAGACATTAATACACTAGGCTGAGCTTCCGTCTGTCCGTCTGTCTGTTTGGCCTGACCTGCAAGCCACTCCACCAACACACTTAAACCGCCCTCACACCGCCCACATGCTTCTCTTTACCCTCTAATCATCCATCAAGCCAAGCTGGCACTGCGTTTGCGTGTTGTGTGTAAATTTGAAGCGCAAAACAAATGAAAACTTCATGACTCGAATCGACTTTGTTCTTGCCACATTGCCATTAAATACACGTGCCACATTGCAACCTGCAAGCAGGCAAGCAGCAGCTGCTTCAGAGCCAAGTGGCAAGTTGCAAGTGGCAAATGGCAAGTGCTCGCTCGGCCGCATATTTTATGGCAACTTACAGGATGGGGCAACTTAATTAGCTGCTGGCTTTGACTTCGATTGCAATTGCAACTGCCACGGCAGCGGCTGCAGAGGCAACTGCATTGCACCTGACATTTAACATTATTACGCGCTGCGACGCCTGCAACTGCAAGCAGTCGAATATATTACGCGAACGATACTCCATTTCTCCATTTCCCGATTCTCTGGTTCTCTTCCCCTTCCCAATCCTTTTACTCCCCCCTCCACGTTGCCACAACCATTGCAGTCCACCATAAACTTGCACTTTAAAGTTGTGCTACTCGCTGGGCGACGTTTAAACGGTGTTAACCGTAATGTGCACAACATTCGACGCCATTTTGTACCCGAGCTGCACCCCAAAATGGCCGACCATAAGCTCTGCCACCAAAACGAGTCGAGCCAAGTCGAGCCTCAATAAAAATAAATGCCAGCAACATTTGTGTCTTTGGTCTGTGCAAAAAGTTAGCGTGTTTCATTGCACTTCTCTCTCAGTGAGCGCAAATAGCTGCAGCGAGGGAAGTGTAATTTTCAGGCACCGCTGTGGAGAGGGGGGCTCTGTAATCGGGCTATAGTTGAACCGTCTATGGGTGCAGCTGACTTACGACACACAAACAAGTTCAACAAAGTTGCTGACTTTAAGCTCCTATTCGCCTAAAAAAAAACAACAAAATGTTCATGTAGCCAAATCCGGAAAATTTTTTCTTAAAAATACAAAGCGAAAAAAGAAAACAAATACAAACTGAAGGGTATCTTTGGCAACTAAAGAGCAACACTGGCCAAGAGAACTGATGCCCTAAAAAGATAGTTGCTATCAGCAGCTAAAAATAAAAAAAAATGGTACAATTTAAATAAAGTAAATCCGCAAGTTTTGAGTCAGTTATGAGACGGAAACTGTTCCAATAGGATTTCAGGGGTAAGTTTGGAAAGATGTTGAATGATGATGAATAAAAATTTAAGTCGAGTTTCAGCAAAATTTAAACTTATCGCGATCGAGTCACTTATCCTATAATTGTCACTGAAACCATCTATTAAATGGCTTAAAAAAAAAAATCAACTGCTAATGCAGATAGAAATAGAAAAGCTTAGCGTAGGTTGGCTTATAGGGTCTGCCAAGCCTTTTAACCAATTTTCTGCGAATAATTAAGATAGATCTATGGACACCGCACACTCCCAGAAAATCCCTAAGACCTAAATCTAATCACTTGCTTAAACATATAGCTTAAACCCCAAGCCATGCATCTTTGGTGATATCAACATTTTGTGGTCATTTCCAATTCCATTTGAATGCAAAAATCATATCACGGTAGTTTTCCGGGAAAAGCCAACGGTTTCTCGGGGCATGCTAAAAGAAGTTTCATGCACATTTATGTTTATAACAAGAATTGTATAAATCAAGGGATAAAAGTGCATATAAAATTGTGGCCAACTTGCTTACAGGCAGCATGTTCCTGGTGTTGGCATTGTTGTTATGGTCATTGTTGTTGTTGTTGTTGCTAGTCGGCCTGGTTAATCTTAGCATGCAAAGGCAGTTGTAGCTGAAATGAACTAAGCAAACGAACATGGAGCCCTCTACATAAATTCAGATGCGAAATTGTTGTGATGCATGCTCCAAGCGCTATAAAATATATCTGACCAATGGGGCTACCAACGAGTGAGCCCAACAGTGTGAGCACCTGTAACTAAAACTATAACTAAACTACCCAAAAAAACAAAGCCCACAACTCGAAGAACTTGCTTCAAGTGCTTTGGGACGCCTACTGCAGTTTGTTTTGTTTACTTTGACTACTTCAAAAGCTACCCTTTGTGCTTACACAAGTACAGGGTGCAAAAAGAACTACAGCAATGGCAGAAATAACTATAACAAAAGGAAAAGCTATGGCAATAATATCGCAGCCAAGCGCAACTTTTTTGCCCAATTCAAAGTTGCATACAACTGTGTGTGTGTGCATAGGGTGTGTGTGTGTTGCTGCATTTCAATGGCAAACTTCACCGGACATGCTTCATAGCTCTAATTATACATGCGCCTTCCTAGAAGTAACTTCCTTTTGGGAGCTGCACTAAAAGCAACAAAAGCAACAACAACAGCAATAAAAACAATTGAAGTTGTTGTTTGTGCTTCAAGTTGTTATATATAAAAGGATGTATGTCTGTGTGTGTGTGTGTTTATGTTTAAGCAACAACTTTGCTTCTTTGCTTCTTGTTCCTCACTACTTGGCGTTTTGGGGCTAGACGTCGTATGCGCAACTTGACTCGTATTTTTATGCCCCGTGGCACAAACACATGTGAATCTGTGGCACATACATGTGTAGGCCAGCCAAGTGATGTGTAAGTTTTTCTTTAGTTTTTAACTCCTGGAGGTGCTCGACAAAAACTTTGCATGTCTGCTTACTAATTCATGGATTGCTGCTCGCTCTTTTGTGAATCCCCTTTATTCCCATCCCCATCTCCCTTACTGGCGTTGTGCTGTCTCACTTTTGATTTGATTAGCCACTAGAACAACCACAGCACAGCTTGGCCAACTCAGTCTGGCCAGTGCATAAATTTATGTACACTTTGCTAGCATAAAATATGGCATTAAAACTTAATGTGCAACTCAGACGCACGCAAGAAGGGAATTTGCAAGCAGCAAAAACAAAGACAAGGACCAGAAAATGCATAAATCATTGCTCTGGCGAATAGTGAATACTCAGCCACATTAAGCTCAAAACAAGCTTATAACTGACTTTTATTTAATAAAGACTAAAATAATAATTCTTAAAAAAATAATCTTAATGGAGATATGTATTTTTTTTTTCTTAAAAAAAAAAAAATTAAATACTTGTAGTTAAATATCATACCCTTATATAATGCACACATAAATTAGTTCTATGGTCAGTTTGGTTCCCCACGAAATGTGTTAAATTTGGCCACATTCTTGGTTTAAGTGTACAATTCTTTAACGCCTGTTTAAGTACAAGAATCCACAAAAAGCAGAAAGTAGTAGAAATCCTATTTTTGGACAGGCTAATAAATTACCGCGTGGGCCATTTAGCTGTTAGAATTTGAGCTATTGATTTTTTTGGTGAATGGCAATTTAAATGTCAATCATTTGATGTCGATAAATTAGTTAAAGACTTGACATTTAAGAAATGCCACGTTTTATGCTTGAATAACAATTGTAAAAATATTCAGAACAAAAGAAAATTCCAAACATTTTATGGCTAACCTTTTATTTATTCATTTTATAAATTCCAACCCATTCTATTAAAGAAAAGTACTCTTTATAAGGGTATGCATAGCAAAGCAAATAACGGTATGAAGACATTATTGGAATGTTGAATACAAATTGCTGGTCAGCTCGGTGAGCCAAATAACAGGCTGGCTAATAAGCTGGCCAGCCCAGCAACCTGATTAACCGTGCCGCATTACCATATTTTCCAAAACCACAAATTTTCTTTAATTTTTTTTTCTTTCTTTTTTATAAATCACTTCATTGACATTTTTTATGAGGCGGTGAATTTGTGGCATTTCGGACATTTTAAAAACAGCAAAAACGCAAAAAATATGTTTTTTTCGGGGTCCCCAAAGTGAAAGAAAAAAGTGCGAAATGTCTGCTCGGGGGCGTTACGAGGCCCAGAGACCGCGGGCCCTGAGAATTGACGCGCCGCTTACGTGCCAGAGGAACATTTGTCTTGCCGCCGCGTTTTGCGTGTCTTAATTAGCGTTCCCCCGACCACCAAAACAGCCCCACCCCTCACACACACACACACACACACATACACAGGGTCGAGGAGGGGCGAAAACTCAAGAAAGTTTGCCGACACAAGTCTAGGCTGGAATTTATGTATTCTAGATAAGGGCTGCCAGATAATACAAAGAGTCGATGCCGATGCCAATGCCAGTATGAGATGCCTGCCTTGGATAGCCAAACAGCAAAGGTTGAAAAGGTGTGAGGAGGCGCGGAGGCAGGGAAAGCGGAAGAACTGGGGCCAAGGGGGCATGCTAATGAACTGCCTTGTAGCAGGGAATATGCTCAAAGTTATTTGACGCTTAAAACAGCAAAGAAATGCAAAAGTTTTCACACACAAAAAATAAAACAAACTTATCGGTTTAGTGGCACATTTCGAGCAATCGAACTTTTAAAAGGTTAATGGCCTAAATGTACCAAAGTTTTGGCCAAAATTAAAGACACATTTTTGTGCTAAATTCAAGTGATTTACATGGCACTTAATCAGCGTCAAGGTATGATTAAAGTAAGGATTAAAATAAATAATGTGTGGTATGTTGCAGACCGCACACAATGAAAATGATTTGATTACTATTTTAATTGAAGTGGTTTAAAATACTTGATGTAAAAATTCAAACAATAAGAACTGAAAAGGTTTAAAATAACCATTTTTCTTCCGGGTGCTAGTCCATATTACGTAAATCCTGCAGTCAGCTTTCTTCAGTTTACATTCAGATACCGTGAAAATCACACCTATGTGAACTTACAACAAAAAGGATTTAAAAACATGGGGAAATTAAAAAATTGCCTTCTAATACTGAGTATAATAGCGACTGCAGTAGCAGAGATTCGTCAAGAGTGTGATTATTTTGATACTGTTAGTCTGAAGGGCAGAGAGCAACTTAAAAACGGATCATATATGTATAAAAATATTGAAATTCCGAGCAACAAAATTAAACAATACGAAGTACGAAGAACAATCTATGGTGGCATAATGCCAGTCTCCAGCTATCCCAGAGGATGTTTATGTCAGTTGAAGTCCTGTGTCCTCCTGTGCTGTGAACCAGATAAATCTATTAAAAATTTGAGAGTTAACATAAAACTTAACGATGGCCAAGAAGTGCAGGTTAATGTGTTTAATGAATTTGCAGTGCAAGTCAAATTTGAAATGTCATGTGATTTAATTGAGGATAAAAGAATGAGCAAGGAAAGCATAGATCCTTGGGAACTATATGAGGTAACATATTTTTTATTAAGAATGGAATAATTTAAAGTTTTTGTTTTAGAATGGAACCCTCGTATACTTGCCTAAGGAAAGATTGAACAAACAGAGATATTGCCTTGTACCTCTAAAGGTTTCCGATGATAATTACGAACTAGTGCCCTATCATTTTAAACCGAAAATTCAAACAAAAACCATATGTAAGCTTTTGTTTTGTTTGTTATTTGTGTGTTTTAATTGAAATATTTTATTTTTAGTTGACTATCACACTGCTCTTAAAGTGATCTCAGTATTGTTCTTAGCTATAACAATTACTGCATATTTGTATTTACCAATTTTCCAATCCATCTATTTTAAATGCTGTTTATATTATTTTATTTGCGTCATCATTAGCATTGCTTTCATTTGGATTGAGTCTTTAGTTCGAGCCAATATAACATCAAGAGCCGTCTGCTTTTTAATAGGTAAATTAATTACTAACACCCAATTAAATAATACAAAAGTATTTATTTATTTATTTAACAGGTTATGGTAGTTACTACACTTTTGTGACTTTATTTCTTTGGCTTTTGGTCATTAACTTTCATTTGTGGAAAACAGTCATAAACTATGGAGTTAAAAATACCAGCATGAAAAAATATCATATATTTGTGTGGAGTCTTGCTTCTATAATGTTAGTGATAACTGGATTATTTGAGTATGTTTTTGATGACATGGAATATAATAAGGACTTTTTTTGGAAACCTGGTGTTGCTATTTACTACTGCGGGATCAATAGTAAGCTCAATTTTTAACTAAATAAATAATAATTATATTAAACTGTTAAAAAATTAAAACAGCTGAAGGTTGGTCTGCAATGGTTTTCGTCTATTGTCCAATCTTACTGAGTATAATTATAAACCTAACTCTGGTGACTATTACGGCACGACATATATTAATGGAGACCAAAAATAACAACAAATTGTGGAATACTTCGGAGAGTGAAAAGAACCTTTCAAATCAAATGAAGTACAAATATTTTTTAACAGCTTTTCTACTTATAATTTTAAATACATTTTTTTTTAGCTTGGTCATGTTTCTGCGCATATTTTCTATTGCCGGAGTTATCTGGTCGTTTGAGATATTTGCGTATCTCGTTGAACATGATTTTAAAATCATTTCATTTATTTTCGACATAATAACTTCTTCGCAGGGCATTATATTGTTTTTTACAACGACGTGGAAACGAAACGTAATCGAATCTCTTTGTGAAAGGTAATACTTTTGCTTGAAATAAGTACATTTAATAATACAATTTATATATTTTTAGCGTAAATGCGAACAACAAAATGTCACCGAAGCATGTTCCATTGACTTCTTCTCAGATAGCACGTTCCAAGAGCAGTGAATCACTCATCGATGGTTAATTCGATCCAATATTTATTATTCAACTTTTTGCTTTTAAGTGCATTAAAATATAAAATTGTAATATAAATGTTATAAATACTCTATACATACAAAGTTTATTTTAAAAATTTTTTCATACCCGTTTAAAATACCTTTTTACATACTTACAAGGTTAACAATATCAAACTTTATGCAAATATAATTTTGTAAATGGGTTTTGAGTAAAGTTGCAACAAAATTTCGGCTAAAACAACAATAATATGTAAAAGTTTAATCCCTTTTTGGCCGGTTTTCATAAGCCATAAACTACCACAAAGTGTAGCAAATTGCATGAATTAATTCAACTAAGCTTCAGATTTGTAAATCCAATTTAGATTTTGGTGGTTGTTGTTATTTTTTGCCAATAAAGTTAATGCTAAGATCTGACATATTTTACTAACCAACAAATCAAATAGCTCTGCTTTGAGTACTTATGGAAAGTCATTCAAAATATGTTGGCCAACAAACGACAACAAAAGGATTTTGACTTTATTCTTGCAGGAAATTGGCTGACGTGGCCCTGTAAGAAGTTTAAGAAGAGTTATGTATAGCTTGTCGAATGCTGAAGCATTTGGATGGGTCTTGTTGGGTCTTATAGTGGTATAATTTTAAGAAATATTTTAAGAGTTCGTTTGTCGGCACTGTAGTGTTAATTTAATAACGGCCAGAACATAAACTTCAGAAAATTGCAAAAAATGCCTCAAAGTCGGGCACTGGGGTTTTCACAGTCGTGCAAACTTGCCTACTAATTTAGCTACCATTTGGAATGTTGTTGCTGTCAATGTGTGGCTTGTGTACACTGTAGTCACATGGTCAACCTCAACTGCTGCTTTGATTTCCTTTACTTCTCTTTCCTTTGCTTTGAATTTTTGCTTTCTCTGTCTACTTTCTGCCTTCTCCCTTCCACTGGCTAGTTCTGCTTGCCCAGTCAACATGTGGCACTCGTTAAATGCTAATTGCAGCATACTTGTAACAGGTTTATGGGTTTCTGCTGTTGTCCATCCAAGCGGGTAACACGACCGCCGCAAAACCAATTGGCCCTGTTAATTGCGAGACGAAACTCCCTAGCCAAAAATTGATTTACAAAGTGGGTCAACTAAGTGAAATTCAAGTTGCATGGTTAAACTGGCATTACAACACCATTTTGATGTTGCACTCCAGAACTCGACCACTTAATATCCGCGAATGAAAATGCGGCACGATAGCCATCCAACAAGAGACCAGTTACCACAACTGTATCATTTGGCCAAGTGTTTTTGGCCCTGATGCGGGCTAAAAACTCTTGGCAGTGGATGCTATATGGTATTCATAACGTAACGAGCGAGTTCTCTATGCAAATTTTACAGCCCAAATGCAGCCCACAGGCAGCAGCGACCATACCAATTTCATTATGGCAATGACACAACAGCTAAGCGAACTTCGACGGACTACCGTTTTTATACTCTGCACTGGTGTTGTAAAGGGTAGATTGTTGCCATTGAGAGATCAAAAATGTATATATATATTTTGCGTTGAAAGTACATTCGAGTTTAAGTTTACAACGCAGAAGAGTAGGAGATATGAGAACAAAGTTTCTCCTAAATTGGCAACAATAAATTTAATAATATATGTTGTATATTGTATACCTGCTTTTAGCTTTTAACTTTTCCTATTTGCTATTCCTTTTGGCATTCTTATTTTGTTCTAAAATGATGTCTCTTAGTCGCACAACTGCTTTCTTGACCACATGGGCAGACACTGAATTTCTGATAGGCATGCAAAATGTTATTTCGAACCATTTTTGGCGGCAAGCGTCAGGCAGATAGACAGGTAGCATAAGGTCTCATCCACCTCCATATACACACCCATCACCTCCATGGTCACATCGACTATATACCATAGAGCTACAGCTGGTTCCGACCACAAACACAACGCAGGCAGCTTGATTATGCAGCCAGAGGCGCAGTTGCGGCACAAGCTCATTGGAAAGCCGTTTTACTGACATTTTTCATTTTAGCATTTATCGTTTAGCTGGACATGATTTCTCGAAAATTGCCAACTGTGATGAGAAGATGCGGCGTCTAATGCAGATTTTCTGGCAGCGTTCGCTGCGAGGCCAATTGTGTTTTTGCGAGCGCTTTTAAACTCCTCCTCCAAAATGAGATTCGCTTAAAATGCGTATACATTTTCATAACAGTCAGCTCCCTTGCCTCGAGATTGATTTATGCCAATAACGTGGAGTGTTCTTCTGCCAGCGCATTATGTGCTCGAACGTTATGCAAATGTAGAAAATAAAGAAAAAAGGTAAAGCATAACCTGCTCGACAGTGTTATGGCTTCCCCTGCCCAGAATCCATACTCATGTGTCGCATCATTTCATTTCTTATATTTTTCTCCAATTGTCGTCGTTGTCGTCATATTATTATTATGTTGCTTCGCTACGTCGTACAATGAAAATGCATTTTGATTTGCCATTCTTGATGAACTGGACTTGCGGGGTGGAGGAGTGGGTCAAGGCGCAGTGGCCGTGGCCGGGTAAGAGGTCAATTGAATCAGAATTGAGTGGAGACTCATAAATTATGCATGTGAATGCATGGTCAGATTTTAAAAGTAAATGGCATATATGAACGAGAGTTTCGATAAGTGCTTTAAATTTATAGCAATTTCATATATTTTTATTTCAGCTTCAGGGTGGACGATCTAGCAATAAAACTACTTTTTTTGTGGGAATGTCAACACAAATGCGTATCACTAACTTTATTAAAGTTATAAGCCAGCCATTTTTAAAATATACATCCAATTTGGGAATTTTTTAGCCAAAACTATTGTATAAAGAAAAATTTTTTCGAAAAAGCTGGGTCATTAATTCAGTTTGTGGTTTAATTTTTTAAACGAGTTTTTTTTAACTGCTGCAGCTCATGAATGTTGATTGACATTTAAAATATTGGATTAATTTAACTGCTAAATAGGTTGGCTAAAAGCAAAGTTACTCAACATTAACCAAACTGAAATCCCTTTGATATAAATTTTCATTCTAAATTATAAAACATTTACTAGTTTTTTAAAAAAAGTTGACCCTTTATAAAAACTCGCAAACTAGCAAAAGTTTTGAACTAATTATTTAGGTGTCAAAATGTTGCGTTGTTCATTAATCAAAGTGAGTTGAAAATAATTTAATGCAACTTATTTCAAATGCTGCAATTTATTCAAGTACACTCACACATACAAACACTTTAATACCCTCAACAACACTGCAACGCCATGTCATAATTACGTTAGGTGTGCTGGTCAGTGCACTAGCAAACTGAATTTATCAGCTATGCAATCATTGGCAATAAATTTTTGCCCACTTCCGGTCAGACGGAAGAGGCTATAGGCCAAAGGCCGATTTGGTTTGGGATCGGCGTTGGCATCAAAATCGGGATCAGGATCCGGTTGTAGGCATTTAAATGGCGCCGCTTTTGCAATGCATGGCAAGCATTAATCTTAAACTAAGCTGAAGTAGAGGTGCAGGAACAGATTACTGGTGGACTGCCCCTTATGAATGGGGAAAACGGCGACTAACCTGGGACACGCACGTACTTTCCGAGCCTTGTTCTCCCTTGCGTGTCTGCCTCTCTCCAATGTTCCATCTTTCCACCATTTTACCGTTTCCCTCCTCTACCTTTGCGTGCATTTCTATTTATGAGCTTGGCATAAAGTTTAGTGCGCCATCAAAATGCGGGGTAGCCGCAATGGGAACGCCTGTGCGGCAAATAAACAGAAGTTCACTTTTGTTTCCTCCTTTTCCTTTGTTATTTTTACGCGCGCCTAAAAGTATGCACGCAATTTTTACCATTTCAACATGTTGCGTGCGAGTGAGTGTGTGTGTGTGTACATTTGGGTTAGTGTGAGTGTGTAAGTTTGTGAGTGCCGCGAGCTGCGGTTTGTTTGCGTATAAACATTTGTACGCTACCTGGCTGTACTTCATGAGTGATGGGTATATTCTATTTTGTTGTAATTTTACAAGAAGAAGAAGCAGAAAGATACATTACATCTGAATATTTCAGCTTCGAGCAAGCAAATCAATTTTTGTAGAATCCGCTCTTTAATTATAAAATTAATATGAGATATAGTTAAAAAGACAGAGATATTTGTACTCAGGTAAACTTGCAGAATTGAGCGACTAAAAACTCCCAATTATAACACATTCCCCACTAAAATACAATCTTCAACATAAAATTGAGTTTTAATTTTATGTTTACAGAGTATATTTAATGTTTATTAAAAACAAAAAAAAAAGATTTTTAATGTAAGTCAATGCAGGACGGGTATTACACAGTCGGGAACTCAATCAGCACGTACCCATTTCCTGCACTTTATACAAACCCGCGCATCTCATATAGAATTTTTGTATCTTTTATAATTTGTTGCAGCAGCCATGGCAAGCTCGGCACCTGTGCAGCAACTTTGCTGCGGTTTTGCAGGTGTTAATGTTTGTTATTTAGCCACTATATGCGTGTCTGCAGTAGATAAAAGTAAATACGAATTAAAATGCACGTAACAGCAGCGACTCCATAACACAATTATAAAAAGAACAAATCGTAGCTCGTTTTCACATTTATATATATATAATATATTCTTTTTTTTAAACACTTATGATAAAGGGCGAGAGGGAGACAGAGTATATGTATGTACGTGTGTCAGTGTGTGTGTGTGTGTGTTTGTCTCTGTGCGTGACGTCAGATCATTTATATTAACATACTTTAGACTATAGCTTAATTTATTCTCTACAAACAAGTCAATTGAATTTTGTATACCGAATGCATCAACTACAAATCAAATTCGCTTAAAATCTAAATTACATAGTTTATTCCTAACGAATTCCATACTCAGATGCATTCGTAATGCTTAAGGTCTAATTAGCTTCGAACCCAGCGCATAACTTACAAATCAATTACAAAATCTAACTTTAATAAACATCACATTATTTTAATTTATTGTGAACAAAATTTTTAATAAATAAGTAGACAATGTGTTCCACGAATCTCTGAAAAGTGAAATAAAATATCTTCATAATTTTAATTCAATTTGTTAATACTTATGGTTACTAAATTATTCTAACATTTATAATAACCGTTTAATATAATACAAAATTAATTGACTTTAAAAATAATATGACATATATTTTTGTTAGTTCACTAGCATAATATTTATATGTTTTATTAAAACTTTCTAGCTTTTCAGTTGTTAGAGATTTGTGGAGTTTGCCTGATAAACAGAATTACAATTTACTTTAGTTTCTAATTAAAATTTTACTCAAAAGTGTTGTCGAAGCCCTTCGACACCCTTAGACAGAAACTGAACTGGTTTACATAAAAATTTAAATTGAAATTGACTCAAAACACATAACAGCATGTATGTATGTAAATGTCGTTGTGTGCGTGTGTGTTGTGCGTGTGTGTGGTACATTTGAGGTTTCAAA
This sequence comes from Drosophila nigrodunni, assembly GCA_020829145.1. Classification (NCBI taxonomy): domain Eukaryota; kingdom Metazoa; phylum Arthropoda; class Insecta; order Diptera; family Drosophilidae; genus Drosophila; species Drosophila nigrodunni. The sequence continues at coordinate 28,210,508 of JACVCZ010000001.1, forward strand.
TTTTTGCACTATGTTTCTCTTTGGTTTCACTGAACTATTTACACAGAAACTCGACTCAACTATCCTTAAACTGGATGCATGAAGTGTGAAGCGAGAGAGGGAAAGAAAGAGGTAAAAACAGAGAGACTGAAGTAGGAGAGGATGGAGTTAGGTTTATAAAATGGAGTATGATGCTTTTGTCACGCAACATGTTAGATTGTTGCTAATTGGATTTCGTTCTTCTTTTCACACACAAACACTCACAAACACAAACGATGCAGACATATCAACATTCGTACCTTCTCTCAATGCGTCGTTTTGTCGTTTTTGTCTAGTATTTAACAGTTAATGATAGATATGACTTTTTGTATGCATGTTGTATGGTTGTGTGAGGGAGACAACACATTATTTGCACTAGATTTACCACATTTTCATTATTTTCCATTCGCATTGTGGCTTTCAATTTATTCATACACTTTACACATCATTTTGATTGGGCCATCGATGTAAGTGGTTTCTGCCCGGGGAAAATCTCCTGTTTCGTGTTTTGTTTTGTTTTCGCTATCGTCTATCGGTTATCGCTTAGAAACTAAAGATATTACACTTAAAGTATACAAAATCACCATTTATGCTCTGCAATTGCAATTGAATTGAATTGAAAATCATTTAACTGCCACCAAGTCAATTTGGCTTCTGCTTTTTTTTTAATTCCTTAGGTCAACTCCGGACTGAGTAGCCATTGACCAATGCGCGCCAGAATAATGGTAATAGTTAGCAGTCGCAGGAGATTGCTTTCAGCCTGACCAGCTGCACTGCGCACTGTGGGACAAAATATACAAAATTCAGACAACAAATGTTGTAGCAAGTTATTTATTTAAATACAAATATACACTATATTGTTCGATTCAAATTAAAATACTGAAAGCAATAACAAATCAGTTGTGCAACACTTAAAAAAAAGGAATTTAAGTTATTTAATTGTATTCAATTTCCAACTAATAAAATTCATTAAATTTAGTTTCAGGAATGCTTTTGAGAGCATTTCTGAATAAACAATTTTGTATATTAAACTTAAAAGTAAAACCCAACGCGAAAAATAAAAAAGGTGAAGCAAGTCAAAGGACTTTGAGTCACATACCTAGCAGCATAGTCTCGCGATTGTCAATGATGCCAGGACGACGCTGTAAAACGCTCTCCTTGCCGCCCTTCCACAGCACGGGGAAATGCTTGCCAGGCACTTGACGCGCATGTCGCCATCGTGAAAATGCCGTGGCTCCAGTTCTAGCTGCAGACCAAGCGTCGAGGTGATTAGTCCGTGTTTGTGCACGATATCGTTGTATTTGTGCAGGAAGTGCTCATCCAGTATCTGCAAGTTGAGTCCAGACGAACACATTGTTCAGTTCAATTCTATGGTAATATATTTCGTACTCTTTTCTTTCTCTCGTCCCTTTCGCTCTTTTTAACTTAGTTGCAAGCTAAACGATGTTGCATTTTATTATTAAACACACGGCGTATGAGTAACGACAACAAAGATGCGCTTAGGGATGTGTCAGACATGTCTGGCAAATGCTTCGGGGTTGCAAATGCTCTCTTTTGTATGACACGTAGCCCTGAACCACACAAACACACACACATACAGTGGGTGTGGGCTGTGTGTGCCTCAACTGAAGGTTACAATTACCAGTTCAGTCAGACGCTTTATAATTTCCCCCTTTTAATTTTGCTGCTGTCAGCAAAACTGTAGGCGTGGCTGCACACACACACACACACCCTTCAAACACACCCACCTCTAGCACGAATTATGGTTGCAACAAAAATGGAAAAAAATGAAGTCATTTGCACAGAATTCGAAGCAATAAATAAGAAAAATACGGTGAGCAGATACAAAATGTGAAATGCTCAAATAAATAGCTCGAACTTTTCTTTTCTTACTTTTTCTTTGCTCTGCTTTTTTTTCTCTTGTTTTTTTTTAAGCAATATTGGATTTGAATTGAGTGTGGATTGAATGCGGGCGGTAGACGTAACTGTTTGCCACTTTGCCACTTTTGGCACTTTCGCCAGCGAAATTGTTGCCATTTGTTATGCGATTGGTTCGCCATTCTTTATGGCGTCCATAAAAATTACAAAGCTCTTGAATTCCAAAGTTGAAAGCAAGTTTAAAGGCATAAATTAAACGCACCGACACGGGGGTGCTGTCTGCTAGAAACACTCTCTCACGCCACCCTTACTGCCCCTATTCCCACCATCAAACTGTCTACGCCGCTGACGCTGTCTTGGCCCTGTCCTGTCGTGCCCTGTCCTATGACTGGGCTGACAGAATAAACATGCTGCAAATGCCAGGAGCTGTCCTGCATGTCCTGACACAAAAGCACAGCTAAATAAAAAGGAAGGAAGGAAGGCAGTTCCTGCAAATTGAGGGCATTTAAAATGCCTATCGCATACCATGCAAAAAACAGATCGAGAACGAATGTTAAATAAAAAGAACGAGACCCCAAAACATTTTATAGCGATGTAAGAAAACATCGTTAATAAAGGATTTTGTTTAATACAAAAATTTGGTTTAAAATTCCGATTTTAGCTCGAATTTAGATTAAACCTTGTTAAAAACCTCTGAGAAAGTAAGACTTTTCATAATGATAAAATTATTAGTTTATTTTTCAAGTCTTTACAAATCAATGCTTTAATCCATCAAGTTTTATTACGATATATCGTTTTAGTAATACATCGCAAAATCTCTACATCGCCAGGGCACTCTGAACACATCCAAAGCGATGCCTCAAATTATAACTTGTCTTTGCAGAAAAATTTCTAAATATTCGTTTACCCTGATGGGCATTCATTATATAAATAAAACTGTCTCTCAACTGCAGACTGCAATGCACAAAGCAGGCACAAAACAAATAGAAACAATGTTTTAAATGAAAAAGTGCCAGACAAATGTATCTTTTTCGTATTTATTATTATTTTCTTTAGTCAGCTGAGTTGAGTTCAGACAAAGCGAGGCAAGATTGGACGAGATGAGACACGATGAGACGAGTTGTGACTAGATGAGACTGAACTGGGAATAGTATCCCTATTGTCGTAAGGCAAATAAACCCGGAAAACGTGCCTAATCGCACTTATTGATTTTTCTCTTCTTGTATTTATACAAAGTGGTCACAGGACAACAGGAGGCTCGACGGAACGGGGACATGGACAGGACTGAAACATGGTAGAGTGAACTAACTTGTACCTTAACGGCTCGATTCACACAATTTGAGTACCATGTAGTCGTTGACTATAAAATGCAGTAAGGGACCAAAGTCCCAAACTTCCCGTTCTCCATTCTTCATTCTCCATTTCCCATCCCTTAACCCCTTTCCCACTTCACTTCTTCTTGTTCTGCTGGGCAGATCAACAGCCGTTTCGTGTTCCGGGTATATAGTAGACGTGTAACGAGCTTTCAGCCAGATGGATGGCCCAGCTACACCTACAGACAACTAACAACATGCCATAAACCATGCCAAGGCTTTTTGGCCCATAGACCCTCTGCAAGCGGGGGTGCTACAAAGTGGCGCGGAAGGGTCTGCAGAAGTTCTGTTAAGCCAAAAGCCTGCTTGGTTACACGATTTTTGTTCATGAAATAATTTCTACCACCTACATTGGCAGCTGTGCCAGGGATTCGGACATTTATTCCATGCCTCCATCCACTTGCCGCGGTCCATTGTTTGCTGCGTTGTTAGAAGCTTAAATATTTACTGTATGCATAATTTCAACATTTTTTTTTCTTTTTATTTTTGTTGGGACCAACTTCAGAGCATTCCCTTTCCCTGCCCAACCTTACATCTGATTAGTGTAGACGCGTTTGAGCGCAAAAAGGCATAAAATGAACACACACCAAAACCCAAAGTATAAAAAAAAGTGAAAGAGAAAAGGTAACAGGTAAAAAAGGTGGCTGTGCTAACAGACTTACCGGTTGTTCATTGACGAACCATTGGAGATGGGAGGCTGGATGTGATTTCCCCGATGTGCAATTCAAGTTTAGATATTCACCGATTTGATACTGATACTGCTGACCTCTTATATGAGGGCCATCACGAGGTAGGACTGCAAAAAGGATCAAGCAAAAAATCGAATAAAACCCTTGGCCGAAATTATTTTAAATATTTATATTATTGCCAGAACATGGTAATATATTGTTAAGATAACGATATGTAAATCTTATTGATAATGAAAATAAATATTTAAACGGGCTGGGAGATAAAGATTAACATAATTCATGTATCGAATAATTACAGTAATGCAATGGCAATGAATGTTAACAGGAATGCATGTGAAAATCATAAAGGTTATGAGTATAATAATGGTCTTGTTAATGTTAATGCTAATACTAATGCTTATGGTCGTGCTAATTCTAATGCCAATGGTAATTCTACTGCTTATGTTAATGCTAAAACTAATACTAATGATAATGCTAATGCTAATGCTAATGCGTTCGCTAATGCTATCGCCAATGTTATTACAAATACTAATGTTAATGCTAATAACAATGGTAATTCTAACGCTTATAATCTTATAATAATCTTAACAATGACAATTTTAATACTCAGCTAACAAACAGAACATGGCTTTCAATTGTATGCAAACAAAAAAAAATTCATTTTTGGGCATAACATATATTTTCATTTCCTTTAATTAATTTAACATTCTTGATAGTCAGCCGAAAGATAAAAGTATTTGTATAGCCCAGTTAAACAAATACAGTGCAATGCAATGCATTTGCAATATGCAGTTCAATTTTACTTACACGTTACATGCATATATGTTTTAATTTTTGGGGCCTTCAAATAGTGCAAAATTCTGGCCCCCTCCACTTAAGCACTGCAAAATCAACAGAAAATGGCAGCGGAGTGGGTCGAAAGTGCACAGAATGAAAATTAAAATATATGTACATAAACAAAAAGAGAATGCAAGAGAGTGAAAGGGCGAGAGAGGGAAGCACTAATACTACACAAAATATGCTGTGCTCGGCAAGGCAACGGAAATATCCATTAAAATGGCATTTCAACTTATAAATCGCAGGCTTGGTCCAATGGCCATAACCGATGGCCACTCCCCCGCCTCGCACTTCCTACAAAAAATACGCCCATTTTTCCACCCGATCAACAAATTTACGTATTCCTTTTTGTACAGGCAGATGTACATTTGGTTTTAACAGCATATATATATGTATAAATGCATGTCGGTATTTGCACAAAAACTGAATGCGATAAACGATAAAAATACACAGCCGTGGAATTACGAGTCCTGTAAAAATTCTGTTATAGAACTAAAGCTTATAAATGGCATTTTAAAAGCATTTCAAACGCAATACAAACAGCTCAGGAGGATACATAAAACGGGTTGTAAAAGCGAGCATTAACTTCAGGTATTTTTGTTGACAACGCTGCCATGCATGTTAAGGGGAGTATTCAAGAATTAAATTTACCTCTACTCTGACCTAAAACTAGCTTTTTAACATTTTAGCTAAGCAACAAAAATGAAGATTAAATTTAAAGAGTAAACTAAAAAAATGTAACACATCAATAAATAAGAAAAATGAATACTATAGTACTTAACAAATCCGACAGAAAACTCCGAAATTATGAAATAAACATCTTATGGATCAATGCACAGCATACTTTAAAACAAATCTCATAAAGCTGTGAGAGTGGTACATTTACAATAACATAAATAAATAAGTAAAATGTGTTTTCTCCAATTAATTCAAGCTTGAAAATAACAAAAAAGCAAATTAAAATAAGTGAGAAGAATGTCAATATAAACTGCAAAAACATTCAAGCAAATAAAAATATGCATACAAATGTGGTTAACCGTTGTGATACACGATAACAACTCACACACACCAAATTCTATAGTAAATACATATGTTTGTGCACTGTGCACATACTTTTATCGGTGTGTGCAAATACATATTTCGTATTTGTTTATCAATTCAATATTTGTCAGTAATTGCAGTGAAAATGTTTTGTGTAAATATTTGTTAAATATCGACCGGAGTGCTGGTTAGGTAATTGTTTATAAAGGGAAAAAAAAAAATAAAATGTGTGGAAAAATGGTAGAAGTATTACTTACATACAATATCCATGCGACCCTCGCCCTGTACTGATGAAAAGTTTGGCGCCTCCGCGGAGATTTCACAGCGATAGAGACCAGTCGAGTTGAGGGTGAGTCCTCGGAGCAGCACGCGACTGGCGTCGGAAAGCTCCTCCTGGAAAAGGAACGGGGAATTCGTGGGAATCGTCAGATACAGCAAAAAATTTTAAAATGTCTACAGATAAATAAGGTGACCATTAAATACTCTGTATTTATTTTGGGCCAACATTCTATAGTTTTAATTCGAACGTAATCAATCAAGATTCCATATATTTATATACTCCAAATATGTGAATTTGGTCAAGAATTTTCAATAAATCAAAATATATAGCAATATAGTATAATATATTATTTTACTGAGCTTTATTTACATACGCTTTTAAGTAAAAAAGTCAAACTGGGCTACTTACAATCACGCGCACGCCGTCCACGCGATAGCTGGTCTTTGGTGGGCGTGTCTTTGGCACATAGCGATAGAATTCCTCGTTGTCCTTGTACCACTTGATGGCATACAATGCCTCGCCCTCTTCCTGTGGCTGCTGTTCCTCCTCCTCGTCCTCGTCACTCTCCCTATACCTGTCCTCCCGCTCGAATTCGGGTACATAGGCAACGGAACCGCTCGAGGCACCGCCGTTGTTCGACACCGAATGCTGCATGCCACCATTGTGAATGCTCGCCCCAACTCGACCGCCCAAATAACCCGATGCCGCACTTCCCCGATAAACGCTATGGCCGTACGGCGATTGCTGAGGCAACTGGGGACTGTGTCCGTCCGAATGCGAACTGGAAATGGAACTGGAACTCTGACTCTGATATTGTTTAAGTGCCTGCGGTAAATGCTGTTGGCGTCGTTGCAGATGTTGTCGCTGATTCTGATGCATGCGGTGATATGGCTGACGGTCGACATCAACATCCGTGTCTATATAATGGGCATCCCCAGCTCCTCCTCCTCCGCCTACTCCATATGGATAGCGATCTCGATCACGTTCTCGGTCCCTCTCGCGCTCTCTTTCCCTCTCCCGATGCCCATCGCTGGGTATATGTGGTCCGTGAGTGCGATTCAGCTCATATTGGCACTCGAGGAAGGCTGACTCACCGCGCATCTTGTAGGATGGTATGGAGACCTTGATCATGCGCAGGCCCAGAGCGAAACCTGCAGCAAAAGAGCAAAATTTTTCGTGAAGCAGAAAAGATTTTCAAACTAACGAGCATAATTCAAACCACAATTCAACAATTGTGTGGACCAGTTCAACAAACTGGTCAAAACCATTTTTCTAGCATATGTGTGTCCTTGTTTTTAAGGGGCTGTGGTAGTAAAAATAGGAAAAATGACAGGAAAAGTCCCTGTACGGAACATGAATAATATTTTTGCTATGTTCTGACATATGGTGTCACTGTTACTTCCTTTGTTTACGGGTAGAAAAAGAGTCAGCAGACACAAAAATACCCTGTACAAGTCTCTAGCTTATTTGTCCAAGAGTTTATACCGTCAAATGATTATTTATATAAAATATATATACGTAAATCTTCTGGCTATGGCGTCAAAAACCACGGACAGCCTCATTAATTCTCGCTAAACTTTCTGTGACAACAATCAAACTCCGTAAGCCATTAAATTACAGGGCTTAAAGCGATTGTTCGTATTGTTGTGTTGTTGTACATGTAAATAGTTTATTTATGTGGAAAAATGTTGGCAACTTTTAAATCGGCCAGCGGACAGGACATCCCATGTTTTATTATCCAATAGCTGCACAGCTCGTAAATATTCATAAATGAGTGCGTAATCGGGCTTAATCCTTTGTGAAATTATGACGCCGGTTGCCACATCGCACATCCTGGCCACAAATTACGCTGTGTAGGGGCGTGGGCAACCAACAGGATATTGGCTCACAGCCCTCCTCGTCCCACTCATTTCAACTTTACCACCATCTAACCTTTATTTCAGCGGCTTACTGGAGTTTGTGCTCATACAGCGTTAAATTAGAAAACCAGCTCAACATTTGGCTCTTTAATATAAATATTTTAATAGCTAAAAACACACAAAACTGAATGGTGGCTATTAAAAGCGTCATTATGTTAAGTCCAACTTCATTTCATTCGCATAAACTGGGCCAATTTTGAAAGCGTGGCCCAATAGAATTCCGCTAAAATACAAACACACAGGGCCAAGTTCAGTTTAAGCACCGAAATTCATTTGGATTAATTAGATTGGACATTAATAAGCCACGTGCATATTTTATGACAACAATTAACATTATTTGGCTAAAAGGGGTCGGGGGAAAGGAAAGCGTCTTTATGGCCAAATATGTAATTAAATTGATAATTTGAATGAGTCAAAGAATGAGCTGTAGAAGTTTTACCCGCTGATTCAAAGTCGCTTGCGTAATTTTAATAAAATTATACAACTTCGTGCCGCAAAACAAGTCCCTTTTATTTTCCCAGTTACAGCCACGATGTGGTTGTAACTGTTAACTGAATGAAAGGGGGAAACAGACTAAAGAGTAGAGGCGGAAAGTAACAGCTGTCTCTGTCTAACATACAGACAAACATATACAGTAAATACGCACCAAAAAGAACACAAAGCAGCAGAGCTGACAATGCAAACACATGTCATTTTGGTTACATTACAAAGTGTCTTAATATTAATTAAAAGCAGCAAAGCTTGCACGCAACCAGCAAAAGCAACAACAGCAATGCGAACATCAACAACAGCAAAAACAAAACAATAGACAAGAAGAAGAACAAAAGCAACGACAGCAAAAACGATGGAGAACAATAAGCATGAGTTAGTACAGTTGGTTAAAGCTGCACTTAAATGAAAAAGTTAACAGTAAAGTTTTCTGAAAATTAGTTTCTTTGACTGTCTATGAATCAAATGAAAGATTTAAGAAATTTTAATTTTATTTAAGAAAAAAAAAGTTCACTTAATCAATAAATTTATCTCGTTGGAATATTATAGCTCATTAAACTTTATGAACTTTTTGACAGTATTATAAAAACTTTTCCTTTTAAAAATAATCATCTGGATGACAGTATTTTAAACAATGAAAATTAAGTATATCAAATATATTTAAGATATTCTAATTATAATAATTTTTTATTACAATTGAGCTAACCAATATTTGAACTATTAGACCATAATAATAGCCTCGGCATGCTTCAATTATTAAGTGCGTCTAGAAGAATGCAACACTTTTTTAGTTTTTAACCTACTCGTGTTGGTGCTTGGATCCATTTTAGATATCAGATTACAATGTTATTTAACTTTTCTAATTGACCGTTCATTTTCATGAAAAGCAGGTATTATATTTGCTTAATGCCCTTCGCACCACTGTGCATTAAATTTCAGCTGCTCAAGCAGTGACTATGTTATAAAAATATTCCACATATCGTTGCTTATATCGCATAGTAGCTTTGTTCAAGCACAACGCAGCACAGCTGCAACTCAATTGATTATTTTTCATATTTTGTTGCCAGTTTCGCACTCAGAAATTTATGGAAATCGCCCTGTACTTTCGGAGAAATTTAATATGCATAAACAGCGCGGTGGTTTGAGTGGTAAGGTATGAAGACAAGCAGGTGTGGGATTCGTGTAACATCATTAAGTATGCATGATAATTTCTTTCATTAACGCATATTTAAGCAAGCCATTCCCGTGGGACTAACCTGGCTCAGGGCAGTGGGGGATGAAGGCTCCGTCGTGGCTTCGCTTCAAATTGAACGTTTAGCATAATTCGATAAAATTGGCAAACAAAGCGAAACGAACGGTAGACAAAGCAGTGGAAAATGTAAAAGCAAACAAAAGGAAAGCGAAGGGAAAACAGATTACGAGCAAGAACGTAAAATAGGTTAAATCGTGGGCCACATCGCATCGCATCGCACCGTACCGCACGGCACCGCAACGTTTCCATTCTACCGGACGCAGACTGTAGTGCATAATGAAGCACATCATTAAAAGATAAAAACGGGCCTAAAAATCTATCGAAGCGGCTTTCCTCAACGATCCTCTGTTCGGGCTCTGACACGGACATGGACACCCTGAAAAGGGGCTCAACATTACACCGCTAATGAGTTCCTCTGCCTTTGCAGCAATTATGCGGCAAACAGACATACAGAAGGACAGTCGAACGAGGGCAAAAAGTTTGTTATCTGGGAAAAACGTTTAACGTGAAAATTTCTGGGCCAACTGGGACTTGCTGTGCATCGGCGGAAAGTTACCCAAAAAACTGTCAAACTGTTAAAAACACAAGAAATAAAAACAAAAGCTGTCAGGCAATTGAAAATACTGCTCATTAAGATGCCTCAACCCTCCATCTTGTTGCTGTTGTTGTTGTTGTGGCTTTTCAAGTGTCTAGACTTCATTAAAATGTATATCTATCTATCAAGCCATTCCATGCATAATTATGAGCTATTGACGTTTTAAATTTGTATTTAAAAAACAATTACTTTCTCTCCTCTCTTTCCCCGATCTCTCATTGCTCTGGGGACGAAAGTTGCTAAACTTTGTTGCAAACTGAAAGTGAACTTCATTAAGCTTCTTGTTTGGCCTTGTGCTAAATAAGCAAACAATTCTATTAAAAAAATACGCGAGCAAGGTTCGACCAAGAGTAAAAAAAATGAAAATCAAGCTGGAAAAGCTGTAATGAAAAAGCCTTTGGGTTAGTTTTGCAGTAAGCGAGCAACAACAAAAGCCGTTTCTAGCGAGACCGCGTTGATTCTACAGAGAGACTGTGGCACAACAGCAAGCACAACAACAATAACTGTTAGCTGAGAGTAAACCAGACTTTGCAAATCCTTGCATATATATAACACAGCGGAAATAATCATTGGAAGGTTTGCCTTTCCTTCAAGTTTAAAGTTTCTTTATCATAACGATAAAATCCTCAAGATAACGGGTGTAACAGATTTTAATAGATATTTGTCACACTCACTTCAGTGTTTTAGGCTGTTTCTAAAATGTTGACAAACTTGGCAGTCTCCTCTAGCCGTTTTAGCAGAGAGCCCTACAACAAACAACGACAAGTACAAAAAAGTGTGCAACAGTTATGAAGCGCGAGCTTGCCAAGGCTCAAAGGCAATACATACACACTCACGCACACTACACACCCACACACACACAAACCGTATCAAATACAAACACACACAGGCAGCTAGAGAAGAAGAGTCGTTACTCATACGCCCCGTTGCGGCGCGATTGCGTGTGCATTTTTGTTTAGAGCCACCACAGGCAACAACAGCAGCAACAAAACGATGACAACAACAACAATAACAAGAACAACAACCGCTGGCAACAGCAACAAACAAACAAATCTGTGCAAGCGCTTCTGATGTATTCAAGTTGACACAAATCTGGCGCAAATCCGCACACAAACAAAAAGCGACAGCGACAATGCAACTTTAAGCGACTCTGACATGACGAGCGTTGCAAGTGCAACGCTTACGTCACGCGGCATGTGTGAGTGTGCACTGAGAAAAAGTACTCATGACTCTGAGCATAAGAATTTATGAATAAAATAGCAAAGCCTGACAGAAGCGAAACGAAACGAAACTGAAACACAAGCGACTGACGGCAACGAAATTAAAAGTGAAATAACAGAAATATTATTTATGATATGAAGCATGGGTAGGTGAAATGTATATGTGGGTGTGTGTAACCTTTGGGTGGAAAAACTTTCATTGTTATTTTAAGCTGACTCGTAATTGAAAAAGTAATAACAATAACAGTGTCAGTGGCAGCAACTACTAGGTGAGCTCATGCCAACAGCGCATATGTGTAGTTTTAAATGTACCGACATTTTTTCACTTTGAAACAATGCGAAAGGATTGGTTATGTTTCGTGTACCAGTGTACCATTATTAAAATAAATAGAAACTATTTGGTATTTGAAATAATAATCAATTTTAACTTTGATTTTAAACACTTTCCACTTTTGTGTGGAAATTGGGACAGAGCGAAAACTTCTTGAAACTTTTTGTACAGAAATATTTTGTTACTTTACCGATAGTTTGCTTTGTTGATAAGATACACTGGTATATTTTAGTAGCAAGTTGGAATATTAACTCTAGACTTTTAAATTCTAAAATATAGTTATTCATTTTAAAATACAAACACCTTAGAAATGCAGAGCACAATCGATTTTTTATAAAATAACATCAATCTCAACAAATCATATTTTGAAGTATTTTTGAATTAAATAATAATGATGTAATGTGCAGCATGATGCAATCTGAGCATGAAATGAGAATCGAAATGGGAATGAGAATGAAATACAATCGAGTTTAGTACAAACTGCGCTGACCAAGAAATGAAGGTGAATGGCAAACGAATGTGAATGGGAACGTGCCACCCCGTTGCACGTTCGGCAAACAATTTGCTGACGCAGCATGAAACTAGCTAACGCTTTTGTTACCCAACGGGTGGCATACCCCATCGCTCTCAGGCACTCACTCTCTCTTTCTCTCTCTCTGTCTTATTCTGTCTCTGTCCCTCTCTACTGTTGACTGATTTGTGGTGCATGTGAGCTTTGTGTGCACTTTTAAGTACGATTACATCCATGCAGTATTTGCAAAATGAAATGGAACTTATGTCGCACTGCCACTCCCACAACAGTGCCACATATCGGCTGATTTCTTTGGGGAATGCAGCATGCCACAAATGTCAACTGCATACGGACTATATGCGTGTGCTGTTAATTTAGCAGCATAGACTTTCAATTGGGCCAACTTGAAATCCAAACTGACAGCTCACACACCAGGCGGCAAACGGTTAACGAAAAATTCTATTAAAATGTATCAGTTTATATATTGTATATAGTACATTTAAAATCAAGCAAAGTTAGGCAGGCAGACAGGTGGGACAGGTGTGTAGCCAAAAATATACTGAGTTGAGCTGAGCCTTATTTGTATGCGCGCTGCGTGTGGCAAGAACAGGAAAAATAACCGAAATAACCGAAACAGGCAAACTTCTAGTTGCCACAGAAAGGGGGAGAAGGGCATGAAAATGTGCTGCACGCACGCAGAGTCATGTATGTATCTGCTTGGGAGTTTGAGTGTGTGTGTGAGTGTGTGTATTGAGGTGTTAAAACGCCACAAGTGACTTTGTTCAGCAGTTACAATTTGCTTTTTATTGACTTGGAAGGTGTCGACTCCCGCGTCGTACATGACTCCAGCCCCACACCCTCTCCGCACGTCATTTTTACTATCCCTTCCTAAAAAAATATCAGATTTTGGCACTCACCTTGTAGCAAACAGCAAATGAGCACAATAATGCATATATCGTTTATGTGTTTCATATTTATGGCATAATAATCCCATACGAAGTTCTAATGATATGGCGCCCAACGTTTTCTTTGTTTCTCGCTCTCAGAGGCGTGGCAGTTTTTGGATTACTTTCTTGTATAGCCAAGTTCAAGTTAAAGTTTTGCTGATTTTCTTTGTAAGCTGTTTTCCTGCCGATTTAAGTGATTTTCTTCTCACACTTTTGCTTTTCTTTTTTCTTGTTTTTCTTTTGTTTGTTTTTGTTTTTTGATAGTTTTGTTTGGATTTAGTTTTTGTGCCTTTTGTTTATGGCTTTTGTTGGCATTGCTGTTTACTTTACTTTACTTTTGTTTGCTTCTCGGTTTCTTCTCTCTCTCTTCTCCCACGTCTCTTTCCTCCTCTTGTTTGCTTCTTATTCTGCTTATTACTTTCCACAAGTTTTCGCATAAATTTTCGGCCTGTTGCCGTTTACAGTTGTTGGCTTAGTTAAGCGCCGAGAGTTTTCGAATAGAGCTGGATTCCAGTGGTCCCATGTGTGGGCATCTGCATCTGGCTCATTAAATGCGAATTGAAGAAGTCTCAAGTCTCGAGTCTCGAGTTTGCAGTCTGCAAAGGGAACAAAGAGGAAATGTAAATGTAAATCAAATGAATTTTATTAAAACTCAAACTTGTGCACATAATTTATGCAAATAAATACTACATTACCAGCTGATGCACAAAAGAAATCCATCAAAAAGAATTCACAATTATTCAATACAAATACTTCTTAAGCATTATACGCAATAAAATTAGTTTACGGAGAGTATAATAGACTGTTCATAAAGTATGCAACAGGCTTAGATTGTAAGAAGGTTTCTGAGGGACTCTAAAGAACATTTCTTAGTCGAGCACACCCAAATGTAGCAGCAAAGCTAAGAGAATTAAAGAAACATAAAGGACATCTGTCTCACAATACAATCAAATCATTTTTTTTTGGTCATGTTCTTCCTTGTTTTTTTGTTGTTGGCCACGAACCAAAGGAACAACTGTTATTGATTTTCATGAGCAGTTCAAGGACTCTTTCGGGAATTGTTTCCATTTTTCTTGTTGTTGCCCTCAAGTAGCAAACATTCGATGCCTTGACATTTTCAATGGCGTCTAAAGAACTCAACTTCACTTAAGTATTCACTCAGACTGACTACATGTAATTATATATGCCATTTAGTATAGATTTTACGTATACGTGTGTGAATTATTCAATCAAAATCAGCTTGATCAAAAGCGATTTGTCTATAAATATATTTTGGTAAATATCAAAGTCAAAGTTCTTAAGTCGTAAGTCTTAAGTGGAACAAAACACGCAACAAATTGCGGCATTTCGTGTCGAAAGTGAACTGTGATATTTATGCGCCACAAACTAGCGCATAATCGAGGAAAATTCGGAATATTTAAAGCAAATTTAAGAGGTAAAAAATATTTAAATTTAAGTAGAAAAATGAGTGTGTAGTTAAGTGTTAAATTATGCAAATAAATTGGTAAGGAAATACTGAATTAGATTTCTTCTTAAATCCGTAAGCATTTTCTGTTTGTTTTTTTAACAAAAGTCTTGAACTCCCTTTTTTTCTCGGAATTTCGAATTTTTTTCTGCTTTTCAAATTTGTTACCGGCTTTAGCAAAGGTCTTATGAAACGTGCATAAATCCATGGAGGCCAGGAAACATTTGTTGGCGGCTTTAATGAAATACGAATCAGAATCAGAAGTAATCATAAAAAACGTGGCGCAGCAGAGCAAATGTAAACGCCAAATAAACTGTGATGATGTCGCCGTCAACGAAGTTCTCCTACCCAGTTCCCCACAGCCTTATTTCTTACTTCTCCCTAGCCCCTCCCTTGATAGCGTCTCATTTCTTTCGCATTTCGCAACCAAAACTTTTTTGATACTTTTTGTCCACAGTCACAGATGAATTTGCCTGTTTCTGTTGCCTGCTCCAATTTCTGCCCCGACGCGACATTATGCGCAGTTCCAGTAAAGTTTGTCGAGTCCTTTTAACACACTTTACCCTGGGTATCCTGATTTTGTAAAGCATTAAGTATTCTTATTGTAAAGAACACCATACCTAGTTCAAAGCTTTGCTAATGAGAAAATTTGTGTGATATTATTTTCTTAAAATAGCAAATAAGATGGATTAAGTTAGTATGTGGAAGGTTTAGCCAAAGTTCAATGAAACATAGCGCCAAGTGTGAAACCGATATATATTCCAATAACTGCATTACTTTATACCTCATGACAGAGTATTTCTTATTTTTTAAAGCCACTCGATGTAAGTTATATTTTCGTGACTTTTTTGTACATTATTTTTACGGCATTAGCAATTGTTTTTGTTGTTGTTATCTTTGCTGAGCTGAAAGCGCTGCGCCTGCGATTATGCAGCAAAAACTTTGCCAGAGTCGGTGCCAGTTTTGCATTGCAAAGCGCGGGAAACTCAAATTGGGTTGCTCGACTGGCGACTGGGACGAAAGTTTCTGAATTGACGGCATGACTGAATGCATAAGGGGCCAAAGCGTGCAGAGATCTCCACGAAAAAGGAAGAAAAATATAAAATAAAAGATAGAGAAAAAGAGAGCGAGAATGGAAGTGAAAAGTGCTGGTATTGTAAATCTCAGCTAATGCAGCTGACAGCATTTTTCCGCTGCATTTTCCCGCAAAGTTGGCTAATTTTTAAGTTGTTTAAATATGTGCAAACATCGCACGACAAATGTAATTCGTCTTTTGCATTCAGTTTTTAGCTTGGGTTTGAGTTGTAGTTGCAATTTGAGTTTCAAGTTTCCAGTTTCCAGTTTCGTTTTGGTAAATCTCAGCTAACCAAAACTTCAACCTCATCGTCCCGTTGCCTACCGGTTGCTGCAAGCAAAAACTTTTCTAGCAGACTCTGTACTTGGAGTACAAGCGAGTCATACTTAAGCTGGCAAAGAGAGCAGTTTGCTTTAAAGTCAGAAGAATGAATGGTTGATTGGCCGAATTTTCCACTTGGTCTGTATTGGGGATCTCGTTGTTGGGAATTTATTTAGATGATAACGGCTATGGTCTGTACAATTTTGAGCTATGTAGCTCATTCTATTTAGGATGCAAAGATTAACAAGCTTGTAAATTAATGAATCAGCTCTCCAAACAGTCAGTAGACCAAGTTTGTTTAGCAAACGGATGAGCACAGGGCTTCCGAGTGTCGGGTTTACTAGCCTGAGGCTTCCTCTGCTGCTTCAAACTGTCGCTGAGCCTGACGATGATATTAGAATGCAATTCCATGCCCACAAACAACTGTGACTGCAGTATTTGCTTTTTGTCTCCAGCTCTCTTTGCATTTCTCTCCTCCTATGCTACGGTTTTTGTGTCCTCAACTCTATATCGGTCTTTGTCTCTATTAACAACTTTGTTGTGGTTGTTGCTGCTGCAGAAAGTTATTAAAGCTGCAGCCGCACTTTATTATTGCGGGACACAAAAACACAGAAAACAAACTCGATCAACTTGTCCCTTTTGGCCTGAAAAACTCCGAGTTGTTTATCTTTTAGATTGTTGCCCAAAAACTTTCCTGGGGTCATGTGTTTTTCACTACTACTCTCCTTTTCACTTTTTCACTCTCTGTACACTCATCAGGACTATCATTTATGTTTCTGCACATTGTTGTCTGCTCAAGACAATGATGGCAATTAATACTTTGTGCTTGTTTGTTACTTAGATCAAGTATACGCATCATAGTGTTCGTTGGCATCACATGAATTATTTATAATTTGTTGCTCAAACAGCTAACGGGCTGATAAATTAAATTTATACCCACGAAATGGCATTTATTCTCCACTCTCTCGACCGAAGCAGATGTCAAGCTGTTGCTATAGCTGCCTATTTGCGTAAATTTATTGATTTTTGGCTTGACATGCGACTGGGGACCCACATCAAAATTAACGAATTGGCACACAAACATGTACACAAACCCGTACACATATATAGTATTTATAGGTATATGCATTATGGTGAGCAATGACCCGTTAGTGTTGTTTGTACTTGCCACACCGACTGGACACGCCCATCATCTGACGTTGCACCTGCTGTTGCTGCTGTGGCATTGCCCAAAAACCACATTAAAATTCAGCGCGCTGCAGCGTCAAATTTGCTGTTGGCACAAGTCAAAATGTTTGACACATAATCCAATTTAAAAATAAATTTTACATTAGCACTAAAGCTCAATTAAAAAGATTACCTACCCCAAAAAAAATATATTCTCCCGTACGAGTTGAAGAGGGTCTTTGGTCTGTTCATAAATACGTAATTACTGATTATTACGTATACGCACTATGCAATCAAATTGAGCATAAATTAATAAAATTACTAAAAAAAATCGATGTGACATTTGGCAGGCATCAATTAACCAAAATTTAATCAGCAACATAAGAATAATATTATTCGTTTAATCCGAAATGTGTCAATTATTTGCCCAAATGATTTTTTGCCCAAATTAACAAAGTTTCTGTGGAAATGCTTGATGGACATCTTTTATTTATAAGGTAAACGACCTCTCGCATGTCAGAGCAACAATTAGTTTGGAGTGAATTCAATAAGTTTGGCAGTTAATGGCCTAACTTGATTTTATCGAGCACATGTTACTATAAATAAATATTTATAGTACTCGCTAAAATCGAAGAAATTGCGAACAATTGATTGAGTGGTTTCTTCAATTCAATTCATTTGCTAATATTTATTATTTCAACAAGTTTCAGCAGCTAAAATTGCGAGGCTTTCCATGAAAAATTCATTGGACTCAGGCCGAGAGCAGCTGTTGTAGATATATCTATATAGTATATCCGCAGTGTGTAAAATATGTGATGGCCTATTGAAATGTGATTGGCAGTGCAAATACATAGCGATTGCGAAACAAATGCTAGTATGAAAATACAGTTTTCATTTTTTCCATCCCATTTTTAGATATATTTCATTTTATAGTGGAGTCTTTGGGCACTGGGAGAGCTGTGAACCTTAACGGCCTTTGAATAGAGTGGCAAAACTCATAAAAGATACAAACACTCAGTGTGAATGGATGTGAGTGTCACAGCAGGGACTGAAATAAACATGAATATGTGTACACGTATGTTGTGTACACATTTGTGTTTTTGTGTTGCGCTCATAGAGTTGATAAATATCACGCATGGAAAATAAAACCAGTTTATGCGAGTGTTAAATAAAAAAAGTATATAAGGGAAGAGAAAGGAAAACTTTTATCATTCTGCTGGCCTAAAGTGTTTATTACCTTTTTTCATAGTGCGCCAACAGAGAGAGAGAGAGGGAGATAAACTGCAGATGTAAGAGTGAGGCAGCATTAACCGTGCCTAAACTAACCATTATAAATATATTATGATTGCAGCTAGATGAGTGCCTAATAACGTGGTATTTAGGCACGCACACATCCATAAAAAGTTTCATTTACCTGTTTAGTCTGTTTGCCTATTTAAAATTTAATAGTTATTCATTTTGTTTAAGTGCTTCCTCTCAAAAGCCATATAAACAAAAAAAATTAAATCAACGTCAAAATGAAAAGACCAAGCAAAATATAAATTACACTACATATAAACAATTCTATATGTACGTCTAGATACTTAAAAACAACAACAGGAAGAAAAAAGCAACAACATTCATTGACAAGCAAAAACTTTAATTTTTAATGCCGGCGACATCGTCATGTGAGTTTTTCCTGCCTTTGTATGCTTCTGTGGTGTTTTCTCAGGTGCAAACCACATAAAAAATAAATGAGCACATGGCAAAAAGGACAAGAACAACACTAGCAGAAGCGACAATGGCAAAAAGCAACTCGAGAAAGTTACGTTTTGAGCGAGAAACACGTTGAATGCCACAACCTGCTCTCAATTGTCACTGTGTGTGTGTGTGGAAAACAGGCGTTACAATCATCCCTATTTAGTCAGCCAGCCGTGTAACTTCTCACAATTTGTATGGTAAATAAGATTCTCTGTTGGTTTTACGCATGAAAAAGGCAGATAATGCGACTTGAAGTTCTCCATAAAAATGTTATCTTAATCGCAACAAAAAACAATATGTGTTACATAACAATATTTAGTTATACAAATGAAGTGTTATGTGACACAAAGCAAAGCCTAAAAATCAATTCCTAACCAACATAACAATGATTGGAGGATAAAAATAAACATACGAATTAAACAAGATAACAGAATATCAATCTACTGCTATGGCTGCTTGTTATACTATTTATAGTTTACTTAAAAAAGGTAAGAAATAAGTCATTTTATATGTATACTCTCGGGATTTAACAAGAACTCTAACCTTTAACGCAACAAAATAAAGTTTTAGAAATGCATTAACATCTGTATGTCATCTGCTTTTTGACAATAAAAATAACTTTTATTTAAAACCAGCCTAAGATAATCAATGAAAATCATTTCGCTATCTGTATTTGTGTCAATAAATATACTTTTTAATTTAAAAAGGACTAAAAATGCCACAAAATGATGCGCAAAAAGATAAACGCTCTAAAAATAAATATAATAAACGTGTCTATAAATAGTTGATTCAGCACATCACACACACACACACACACTCAGCACTCAACACTCACAACACACTCAAACTCCCACACATGCGCACGCACACACAGTTACACCTACATACACAGTTAGAAGGCATCATTTTCCGGTACGGCAATGCCAGCATTTTGTGGCTGCGACACACGCTTCTCAGCCTTATCCTTGCTTGGTGCCATGACGACCGCAGGCAAATTTTGGCACACAGTCGAAGCCAAAGCTAAAGTCAAAGCCAAGGTAACAAGAAAAGGCGTGGGGGAGCTACGTGGCTGTCACGTGAAGCCAGAAAATTAACTGTTATTCAGAAGATTTGTTGGTTATGAAAAGAAAAAGTTGTAAAATAAACAAACTGACACCTTAAACGACGGATCGACCCAGAGCAGAGACCCAAAAGCGCCCAACGCTGCGTATGAGTAATATTGGCGATTATTTTACTTGATATTATGATTTTTTGGCGTAAATTCATATAAGCACATAAGCATATAACTTAGGCGCATATAAAACGCACATTTGTTTTCTTAAATTAAAAGCAATCTATCCACGTTCCACATTTCATGTTCCACTTGTGGCTTCCAACCAGTACGCTCCCCAAGGGAGTGAAGGGCAGTGCTTTTAGAGTGTGGGACCAGACGTGACGTTTCATATTTAATGAAAAACAAAAGAGACGATATGAAAAACACAATTGTCGCGACAACAAAATTGTCTAAGCCGGAAATTAAGCGCACAATCAAAAGGAAGTTCCCCTTAATGTACTAAACCCAAAATATTGTTGAGTGTGTGTGTGGGGGAGTACTCGACTCAACTCGACTCGACTCAGTGACGAGTAGGTGAATAAATGAATATTTACAAATTACTGTATTTCAAAGCCGCAGTATTTGGGTAAATGAATAAAATAGGTATGTACTTATATTCGGCCAATTTGTAAAAGTTAATTTAAATTTGACCATCTGAAATAATAAATAATTGAAGCCGACATTTCCCAAAAAGTTCGCACAAAAAGAGCAATGGAAGGCAAAACCACCACATAAATTAAATTAAAGCTTTACAAATTAAAAACAGTTTACCAGAAATAATATTTTCTTTAGTTCTCTGTTTCTGTTTTTATTGCGAAATATGTTGGAGAGGCGAAATTTCTGGCTTCGTTTTCAACCTTGTTGGTAAGTTATTTCATGCTTAAATTGAGGTACCTAGAGGGACGACTTAAGAAAACCAACTAAAATACTTTACAAAACCTTATTCTTATGATAATAATTTTGTGGCAAAAGTTTGGAACGCGGCGCCAATCATATGAGACAGTCCCATGTCCGCATAATTTCGAGCGATAAAAACTTTTTTGCCAAGAAAACCAACGAAAATATGAAGAGAAAAATAAAATTCGCGAGGTCTTTTGAAGGCGCAAGAATAGGCAACAACAAAAAAATAAAAAGGGTGACACATAATTTGAAAAGTTTTGGTAAAAGAAAGTGTGAAAAAAAAAATATATTAAAGTTTCGCGCAGAAAGTGATGTGAACTTTTACAACGAACATAGAAAAAGATAGAATAATATATTTATAAATTTAATTAAGTAAACAGAGTATAAAAAGCCATTGACAATAATTTATTTAAATGTAGAAAATTCCAGCTAAATCTGATTTTAGATCAAACAATTTAGTTTATAATTTTTGCTTGCCAATTATTTATGCACATTTTGTGCTTTTTGAAGATACATTAATGTAATCAGAAATAAAAATGAAATTCAACTGAATCGAAAATCAAAAAGCGTTGCAATGCTTTGTTGTAATTTTCCGCAGCAGACAATTGTATCATTGTTTTTCTTTTTTGTGATTGTGTGTGTGTGTGTGAGGCAATCGATAAATACTCAATATACGATATGTAGTCGATTTTATGACTGACATTGCGGCATTGTTTGCATTATATTCTCACACTCACAAACACGTACACCCTGAGCTAATGGGGAGCACAACCCCATGATTTATGCCATTGTTTAATTTGCATATATTTTCGATTGAATTTTAATTGAATTTATGACGAGGCGCTTAACTGTTTGGCTTTCTGCTGCCGGGTATCGGCCATTGTTTGCCCTAGGGCAGTAAGAGGGGCAAAGATGGTTGTACCAAAGGGCAGAATGTACCTAATAATTTGACTACTACTCTTACAATATGCATTGTTGTGTCCCTGTAGTCTCAGCCCAACCCTATCTTGTTGCCGCCCCTGGGAGACCAGGGTTTGTGGCTATATAACAATGTTTGTTAATTGCCTTGGGGGCAATGTGCTTGCTTTCCCCCTCACACTCTCATTTCCTGTCTCCCTCACGCGCACCCTCTCTTCCTGCACTTCTTTGTGTGCTATTGTTTTGCAATTTTGATATACTCTAATGCTCATGAGCTTCACTTATGATAACATATCTTTACCAACAACTCACAGCTCTTTTGTTGTGGTTATATTTGCCAAAATTTACGATACAAAATCGAAATAAATTTCCCTTTAAAATGCTGCAACTAAATTAAAATCTAAATTTTAGGGGATTCCCTAAGTTCAAAGTAAGCTGAAGTACTTTTTTTTTATAAAGCTGTATGTTCTTATGCTGTGTATAATCCTTTGGTGTACCTATAAAAATACTCACCTAATTTTCTTGTTGTTGCACTGATTGTAATTTGTAGTCGTTGTTGTTGTTGTTGTTGTTGCTTGTTTCCTTGCTGAGAGAGTTTTGGTTTTTTTAACACTATTTCTTTGGCATTTCCTACAAACACATACACTGACTGTGGTGGTGTGTGTGGTTATGTGTGTGCGTGTTGCGCGTCATGTAAGGACCGCGACATGCAATTTACGCTCTGACTTGCAACTTGCAATGTTGCCACATGCGGCATGAAGGCCAATCAGCCATCAGGCATCCATCAAGCGTCGTCCCGCGACGTCTCAGAACTTTAATTGCCCGCGCACTTTCCAAAAACAATTTTGTTACTAATAACTTTCACACTTTTCACTACCGTTTGACTTTTGCTGGTGATTTCGACTAGAAACACACACACAGGCACATACAATCAACTTGACTAAATTCAATTCAATTTAATTCAACTCGTTTCGAATCGTTGCGAATTCGAATTGAAGTTTGCGTATGTTTCACACTTGATATCGTGACCCGTTCGAGTTGCGTTTTTTTGCTGTTGCACGTTCCTTCAAGCGCTTTCACGTCCGTGCCACAGACCCAAACGTTGTAGACTGAACAATTCCTGGCATGGGCACAATTTGCCGAGTCAGAAGCCAAAAAAAAACTGTGGCACTCGGCATCGGCATCGTCGGCATTGTCCTCGTGCTCGGCTCGGCGACTCGGCACCAAAGCACGAGGGACTAAACTCTATGCGAAAGCTTTTTTTTAGCACAAAGAGCGTATGATTTCAATATCGTAAATGGTTTAAGAGAGAAACAAAAATCTGTTGTTATTTATTTAAGAGCAAACCAACTCAAACATGATTTAAGTAAACACAATGCGGCTAAGGGGGTCTAAGAGGTAATTTTAAAACACTAAGGCAGAAAAACAACGGAAACTGTCGATTCTGCGGGTTTAAAAGAAAGAAAAAAATTGTGTCTTGAAATAATGGCAATGTACATTATCTATTTCCCTCATAATAGCAACAAGCACTGCAAAAGGGCTTAAGGTGCCATTTTTGCCAAAATACTATGAAAATAGCTAAGCCTAGATCAAAGTGTGCAACAAAGTGCTCTGCTTTTGTACCCTATAGGTTGTTCAAAGGGAAGATTTGTGCGCTGACCCAGTTTATAGAATATAACAATATTATCTAAATTTTAAAATACTAAACAAAAAAAATTTAATTAATTTTTAAACCAGAGGAGCCTAAAATAGATAGCTGCACCTTTAGTGAAATGTCTTCAAAAATTAATTGTAGTTACTCGAAAATTGTGGAATATTTATAAAATTATAAAAAAAATCATGCGCTTACATTTAATCCTTTTTAACTAAGCAATAATTGTGTATTTCTAGAGTGGATATCTCCAAGTTCACTTTCAATTTATTAAACCTCTTTCTTTGACTTTTTCTGTTTTTTTGCGTACTCTGAGAATATTGTCAAGTGAAAGTTGACGTTTTGTGTGCAGCCAAAAGTTCGTAGTATAGTAAATATTTTGGCATATATACAACAGACTACATATATAAAAATATATATATTTATTGTGATAGGTATTCTTTTTGATTTTTTACTTGGCTAAATTCAACTGAGCACGCTTTTCCTAATGTAGCAGCCAGCACATAAAAGAAAATAGAAAACACAGTAAAGAACCACAGTGACTCACGCATAAGGCAAACAACAAAAAGAGTGTGCGTGTGTGCAACTGTGTGCGACGACGACAGTAACAGCAGCAACATCGACGTGTGTTTTGATGGGTCGCTTCTAACGTTGTGGTTTCATTTGGCAAAGCGCAAAATTCTTATACACACAAAAACAACAACAACAACGAAAACGAGAAATAAAAAAGAGGCAAACAACTAAAACTAAACTAAACTCAACTAAACTGATCTGAGCACAACTCAAAGCGAAATTCAACCCAAAACCCAAAATTTAACCGAGGAAAAAAAAACGAAAACAAAAGCGAAAAAAATAAGCAGAAAAAGCAGCTGAAATTGTTAACCTTTTGGGGATATCAAGCATTTACAATTCGCAACTAACCAAAAACCGGGAAACCAGGCAACATACCAAACAGACAGACAGACAGAGAGAGAGGGAGTGGCGGAAAGGTAGTGAGCTGGAGAGAGACAGAGCGAACGCCAGCGGCAGAAGCAGCAACATTTAAGTTTTTATCGGAACAAAATAAAGTTTTGTGGAATCCGTATAAAAGTGCCAACCAAAGGAAAAAGAGAAAAAAAAATCGGTAGCTGAGTTGAAGCCACAAGTGAGCGCGCAGTGCCCAAAGGACATTCGAGGATTTGAAGCATAATTCCTACTTCTGCAATTTCTTCTCCTTCCTTAAGAGTTTCCTTGCCTCTCCATTCCCTTCTTCTTTTCTGCTGTTGTTTGCTGTTACTTCGCGTGAACAAAGTTTTATATCCCTTTCGAATTTGATTTCTGCCGCAGTACTTTCAAAGGATTCAACTATCAGGTGAGAAGAATCATCGCCAACCCTTTTGCCCTCCCACTGCATTTTCCGGATGATGTCGTCTAGACACGTGTCGCATCAATTAAATGCAAATTAAAAGCGACAACTGACAGCTGCACAGCTTAGAAGCCATAAACGGGTTGTCGCAATTGATTTGCAGTCGAAGGGTCATATGATTGATCCTTCACGTTTCACAGTTGCTTTGCTAACCACTAACCTTTAGTTCATATTTTTCTGCACTATTTTATTTCACTTTCTGATATCTAGTACCCTATCCATGTTTTCCCCGGTATTTTATCTCCACTTTGTTACCCTCATACCTCACTTTTTCATAGTCCCTTTTGGCTCCACTTTTTTGTCTTTTCCTATACAAAGGATCTTTGATCTTTGACTTCTTTTTGTGTCCTTTGTACCTGTTTTTCCTTTATTATCAGAATTTCTTCATTTCCAGTATCAAATCATTCAATTCTTTAGTTTTACTCACCTGGACTTCTCCCAGACTTTTTGTTCAATTTTCTCTTGTTCAATTTGCTCCTCCGCTTAATCGATGTCATCTATATTTATATTTTGTTCATTTATTCATTCCTTTTCTTTAGTTGACTCTGCTTACCTCTTATTTCCTTGCCTCACATTTTACCCCACGACAGGTCAAACGATTGATCACTTACTCTTTTCCTTACCCCTGCTTTCTCATCTCATTTGCTTGATTTCCTTTTCTTACCACTGCTTTCTTAAAATCCTTTCATAAAACTACATACCTTCCTATCCTTTACATTTTTTTCCTTTTCCTTAACTTCCTTTTTCCAACTTCTCCCTTCGCTCGTAGCAGCATGAGCAACTCTAAGAATCGCATGGACACACCGGTTGTGTCTACCTTACGCAGTTCTCCCAAGTCTCGGAATTTGGGCAATTCCAAATCGCATAACACAACCACTGTTGGCTCTATTCGACTGCCTGGCATTGAGGAAATGGGCCAAAGTGAGAGTGCTGCCGGTGTGCCCTTCGTTCTTGTCGATGGCATGTGCACAAAGACCCGTCAACAACTTCATGTGGCTCTGTCAAAATGCGAAAAGCGACGCATGAAGTGGATTCAGCGGCAGTGTTGTGTGCTTCCCCTACTCAAGTACATGAAACCAGCGTCTAGGGCTGAGCCCACAACTGCAGAAGAGAAGGAGGCACAAGAAGAGGAGGACTTTCAAGAGGATCTCAAACAACTGTGCATAGCCGAACTCACAGTGGGTGATAGCGTTGATCGCACGGGAAGTGAAACGCCAATCGCACATGCTACAAGTTGCGAGGATATAATGCAGTATAGACCAAGATTGGATGAAATACGCATGCAGTTGGAGGAGTTGAGGCAAAAACAGGAGGAATCACTCTCCTCCGACAATGATTACTTCGCATCAGATCCTCCAAAACTAATGCGTCAAGGCACCTTTGATGTCAAGCAGGATGAACGACTGACAAAGAACTCCTCGAGCAGCTCTCTGGGCAGTTTCAAGGGCAAGTGCATGGCAAACAACCCGGGTCTGATGCGTTCCGTGACAATGAGTCAATCAAGCATAAATAACATACACCAGAAGAATACCACGAACTGTTTGTTTAAGAACAAATCCTACACTTTACTGCCGGATACTAAGAAACCCAACCACATCCCACCACCAAATCCCAGTGACTTGCCCAATATAATCAATCAAATTGGAGATTTACTTTTAAAACTGCCACTGCAACCGGAGGAAGATGGGGAAAAACTCGAAAATGGATCATACGCCTATCTGGTAACCATTGCGCCCAGCAAGGAGAAAATGGCAGACAAAGGTTTGCCCAATGTTATGGCTAGCACATCCTCTTCCCGACCCACAACACCCTACGATCCGACATTTTTCTGTGGCAATAAAGCTAACATTCTTTCGGAAAATGAACCACCTCCATCAGTAGAGGTTTCAACGCGTCCTCCAGTTAAACTTGTTTCCAGAACGAGTTCTTTTTCTCAAGATGTCTACCAAATTGTTGAAGAAATTAAAGAACTGATGCGCACAGTGAAAGCGTTTCTGCTCAATACTAAAATATATTAAATTGATCCACATGCTTCAAAATAAACATATCGTCGCTCGAATGAAAGCTTATTTTATTTTATATTTGTTTATGATTACATTTTCAAAAAAGTTTAGCAAATTTGTTTTGATTTAATTGAATTTTAAAGTAGAGGATCTACATGTTTTGACTGGTTTTGAATTCCTCCAAATATTCAGATAACTGTCATTTATTTTAAATTTGTTGAATCGATCATAGTTCACTTGCAAGAAACTGATAATATACTTTGCCAATTTGGAAGAAATGTTAATCTGAATATTGCATTTTTAGTTTCTACTTTTCTACCAAACGTTTCCAACATTAAGATTCAAAACCAAATTTAAACAAGAAGCTAAATTGTTAAAATTTCATTGTCAGACCTAAAAAATTTTAAACGCACCTTAGATTAATATTTAATTTTTGTTTTATTTTATAGAAAATGGAGTGCAGATCAATTTAAATAATTAATTTTAATTAGTTTTGGCTTGTATTAAAATATATTTCCAGTGACAATTTTTTCCAATTTATATTAAGCAGATTTTGAAATATTTGTCAGATTTAAAAATTAAGCTATAAATCCAGATTAACCTAGTTAGCTGCATCTATTATATTTGTAGGTTATAGCAAACACTCGTCCATAAATTTTGTCAGTTTTCTCTGAACAATTTTAAGCCATTTTTGTACAATGCAAAATAAATAAGTCACGCAATTAGAATGAACTATAATAATTACACAATAAATATCGCAAGACCGAGATGGCTGCCGATGGGAACCAGTTTTTGGCTCGTGTTGCATCTACAAATGAAAATAAATTGCAACTTGGTCGCGTGTTATATATGAGTGTGTGTGTATGTGGGTTTTTTGGGTTTTTCCATCGCGCGGCGTCCTGTGTCCTTCGTTCTACGTCGCTAATGGCGGATCTGGGTTCTGGGCCACGTTTACATATTTGAGTACTTAGTTGAGCACTTGATCAGCGAGTCCGACATTAGTTTTGCGATGTGTTTGTGTGTTAGTGGGTGTTTGTTTGGGGTGTGGGTGTATGTGACAGCGAGATTAATAAAATTTATTATCATTGCGATAGTGCAAGCAAATAAACAAACAAGCAAACAAACAAAGCAGCAAATACATCTACATAGTCGTACGTGGCACTGAAAACCAGCTGGGGAAAACATATCAAAATGAAGTAAAATTCATTTTACAGTGCACAGACCGAGATGGAGATAAAGACAGCGAGAGTGACAGAGATACACAGAAAAAACAAAACTCATATTTGTAGTTTCTATTTTCGAATTTAATTATCTCAAATGCTTATACAAATTAAAGAAATAATCGAGTATTATAAATTATTAGTTTGGGAGCACAATCACTAAAAGTACGTGCTAATAAATTCATTGTTTAAAGCTTAATTTAAGCCCCTACGAAATGAATGAACTGTCATCGTTCGGGATTAATTTTATACGCTTTTTTCGTGGTTTTTCTCAGTGTGTGCTATGATAGTCTCCAACCAGAATTGCAGTGCAGCAGGATTTAACTTGAGATCCCAAACTGCAGGCAAAACGGAAGTTCGACGCCCAAGTGGCAGCCGCGATAATAGTGCTCGGCATGTGTGCTAAAATATTAGCATATAAACATAGACACACACACAGACACCTATACTCCCACACACACACACACACACACTCATATGTGGACGTACTAGAGTAGTGCAAGTGTGAAGGAAGAAGTTTTGACTGGAGCGTCTGTACTATCTGGAGACACATAAATATGAAAATGCAGGCGAGAACTCGAGAGCGCACTGAGCACACAACACACACTCACACGCACTACACACATTCGGCTCTGGGAGCTCGGCGAAAAGTGAGCACCTAGGCACGCTAAGTGCTGACTGAAAAGGCGTAATGCCTCGCCCACACACACACACACATGCATATACCCACAATGCAGACAAGTAGGGCCGATGGTGTTGAGTACCGGACTAATTGATACCCATTACTCAATTTAAATATTAATAAGCTTTAGTCTAAACTTACGAATACTTTAAGGAGCGCTCATAATTTTACCTATGTATGTTCCATGCTAAATTGACAGATCAAAATAAAAAAGATTTTATAGAAACTTAATGCGACTTACTCTTAACATTGAACTTAAAATTAAAATTGAAATTTTGAAAACTCAAACGACCCTTTGCCGATTACGAGTGCAGGGTAGAATAAGTAAAAAAAAACTGCAATAGAGTCGAAAGCAAATGCTTTAGCATTTGAATATTATTGTCGCGCTCATACATACGACGACAAGCTCTGGTGCTTAGGAACCGGGAGACGGAGACATAACAGCGGCTGGACAGAAGAGCGGACAAGCCAAAGGAGAGGAGCGACAACAACAATAAACACATTAGATGCGCCACTCAGTATTTAATGGTGTTTGTGCGAAATAATGGCCAGAGTACGAGAGGACGAGGCTGTCGAGGACACAGAAGTCGCTCTCCTCATGGCGCCGTAAATTCAAATTAAGTCGCCCAACTTGCTGACAGTTAAAATCTTTGTAGCAAAAATGTGGAGCACAGCCAGAAAGCCGAGCAGCACCAGCTGGAGCTGGAGCTGGAGTTGGAATCAGGAACAGAAGGAATAGGAGCAACAGCAGGAGCAGAAGATCAGTTACAGTCATCTCTTCAGTCGTGTGTCACAATGTGTGTGCGTATTTGCTGGTAAATGCACAAGTGTTAGTTGCAAGTAGTTTGTTTGAGGAGTGAACACAGTTGGCTTTGAATTTATTGCCCCAAAAGTGCAGACACTATGAGAACAAAATCCCCTCTTCACCCCGATTTGAACAAACCAAAACTGCAGATGGATTAAGTGCGATTTGTGTGTGTGTGTGTCCGTGTCTGAATATGTGTATGTGTGTAACTGCCATTATTTTCATTTTAATTAAATACACACAAACATACCCCAAAAACCAACAAAATGCCCAAGCCTTTTTGTGCTCCAAACTCACATTCCTAGAAGCCACAAATTGGCCAGAAAATACGTCAATATTTATTGGCATTGAATCTGTTCGAGCTTATTATTTGCGTACTTTTCACTCTGTATTTTACGACTTTACGCTTTACAGAAATTGGCAATAAATAAGAGAGAATGTAATAACTTTGACTGGAAGATGTGCAAATGCAACTGACAGACTTCGATTTCAAGAGGTGAAGTGTACACATAATGTGTAGTTTAATGAACCAATTAGTTCAACTAAATAGTTTAGAGGTAGCAAAAACCAGTAAGAATTTAGTTTAAGTGACTTTTATTTGCATATTATGTCTTGTTTTTGATTATGTTCAAGACAGCAAAGCAAATGTAATTAAATACTCGTAATTTTACAAAATTGAATTGCTTTTGCTTACGGATTGGAAGGGAATGCCTCAGTTTTTGTAACGACATGTCCGGAAATTTGAAGCCAATTAAAAATGCATTCAACGCCAGAGACAGGAAATAAGTGAAAGAAAAGCGAAAAGACAAATTGACAGCTGAGCGCAAGCATCAAATCGCAAGAGAAACCAAACAACGTCAACAGAAAAAACTGTACAAGGATAACGCCAAGGGAGACTCTTGCTCTGGCTCAGGATAGGCGGCATATATAACAAGGTTGAACCGAGTTTGGTGGCATTTGGCTAGAAATCTATACGGGAATTGTTAGGCAAACAACGAATCTGTTCAATCAAATCAATGGCAAAAGCGCAAAAAACAGCAACAAAAAAAAAACAATATCAAAAGTTTAACAGACACTTTTAGGTAACATAGCAGGCATCATCGGGCATTACACTCCTGGCAACGGTTGTGACAAAGCCAAACACTTGATAGGACATGGAAAAAGGCTTGGCTCAAAAACACAAAGCGTTTGTGTGTGTCTTGGGGGTGTGTGTGTGGGTGTATATTTTTCATTGTATGCGTGTGAGTGTAAACAAAAGCCCAAGAGGCTTTTAAAACGTACAACTAAACGGTACTGGCAGTGAAGGCGCCGGAAAGCGGAAAAGCGCACAAGAAACGCCACTTTACATACCGAATCGTAAATATTTTGCCATAAAACAGTAGTCGGTTTTACCTGTTTGCCTGTGCAGCAAAGGTACCAATGCCGCACCCCCTTAGCCCTCCATTCTCCTTCCTTCCTCCATAACACTTCTCTCTTTCCATCACGCATAGAGTGTGAATGAAGTGAACACTTGGGCGTTTTGCGGCATTTTGAAGTTGACAAAAAAAAAAAACAAATAAAGCAAAAAACAAAATACAAGAAAAAATTGTTTTATTTGCTGGTACAAAGCAAAGTTTTTAATACACTGCATTCCAATTTTGTCAGGCTGTTCCAATTTTAGAATATATGTCAAAAGAGGCAGTAACAAAGCCAAATATTTTGGCACATTGGAGGGAGCATTCTCGAGAAACAATTAGGATTTTCTTAGCATAGTTTTGTTATATCTACAGTTATTCTGACGAAGAACAGTGCACATTAGCTGCTGACAAAGATGGCTTTGTTATTTGGCATATTTTTCTTTGATAAATCACGCTTAGCCATTGTTGTAGCGAAATGGAATAAAGAGCACTGAAAAATAAGAAAAAAATTTGTATTACTTGAAGATTTTTTGTTACTTTTGTGCATAGAAATTTTGATGATAAAAAATTATATTATTATTACATACTTAATAGAATATATATACTAGTAAGTTATTAGTCAAGTTATTAGTTTGAAAAGTATGTAGTTCAAACAGACATTCCTTGATTACTCATGTATTAAGTTGCTAATTTGAGGAATGTCAACATGTATCTTTCCGTACGTAATGTTACACATACCGTGACATAATTAGAACACCCTTTGACAGAGTATTTAAAAATAGAAGCACGAAAACGAAAACGTGCAAAAAAGCACAACGAATGTCACTCGAAATGTTTTTACATTTGACTGTGACACTTTGTGGCGACCATGTGATGGTAGCCGCCGTCTGTTGCTGACAGCATCGGGTTTGGAGATTGGGGAGGAGCAACTTGTGCAACACTATATGCCATAGGGCAGCATTTCGTCCCTCCCTCTCGCACCCTCTCTTTCTTACCTTTACATAACTCTAGCTGTTACCAGTGCTATTAGGTCTAATGGCAACTCATAATTATGTTATGCCATTTTTAGCAGCTAAATGGCAAGTCTCAATGCTTGATGTTGGTCTTGCTGCTGCTGTTGTTGTTATTGCTGTGGTTTGTGGCACTTGTCGCAAACAGTCAAGTGCAGTTGCATGCAACAAATTTTCAAGGCAAGCACTAAAGCTACAGCTGCAAAACTTCTAGTGGCATTTGCCGTTGTGTTGCTTCAAAAATGCTTAGGCTTTAGCGCATTTAAAACTTTGTCCAACCTGAACCAACTTGGCTTCCAACAATCTATATATACATATATATTTATTTATATAGTATAACTATATAGAGAAACGTTGCTGAAAGCCACTCATAGAACGGTGACATTAAAAGCCTTCTGCTTGGATTTTCTTTATGTTGTTCTTTTCAAACTTTTGTTTACCTCTGAAAAGCGAGTTGAAATCTCTCCGCCCCTAAACTCCGACAAACTATGGGCAATGGCAGCTTAGACAATGGGGTTAAATAGCCTCAAAAACCAATGCCAAAACTCTGAGGTATTGAAACAAGTCCATGAAGTTGCCTATTTCTTTAATGTTAATAAGCCCTGTACTTAAAAACTGCACAGAGTATTTATATATGTGCATTGTTTCAGATTCATATCGACGTATCTCTTTCTACTTAAACATTTTTATACAGCAAGTTTAATAATAAAATGAGTTTCTAAAGCAATCTTATAGTACCCTGGAATCTGTAAAGTTATTTTCTTTGTTCATCACTCATTGAGTAAGTAAACGGTCCTTTACTGTTGAGCTCACTCGGCATTTTACGCTATTCAATCTATTCAATTTTGTTGATACACATTCTCCTGATGCTCCCTGGCAAATAAACCTTATCGTTTTAAAACGTATTATATTTCCTAGCTTGCCACAATAATATTAAGTATACGCCTGGTAAACTGTCGGCCAAGTGTCTGACTTTTGCTGCTAGCCAATACCTTTGGCCTGCTCATAATCAATTTAAATGATTCCTAACCGTAATAACAACAACATCAATAATAATAATAATAACAACAACAATATCAGCCTTTACAATTATGTGAAGTGTGTATACGTTGCACATTTTGATTCATTTTTTCTTTTTTGTTTGACCAACAATATCATACAGGCTGTTGCCCATGCTTTCTTGGAACAAAGAGCACAACATGCTAGCTGCCTGTTGGCCTGGCTGCCTAGATGCCCAACCGCCTGGGGACTGCATCTTAACTGCTCCGATGCTTGCTTGGCCTTCGGAACAGTGGTTGTGTTGTATGTATATAAGTAGGAAAAACTGTGATCAAATCTAATAATAACTTTTAAAAATTTATTTTATACTTTTCTGTTAAACGAAACAACTTTTTCCAAAAGCTTTAATCGACTTAATTCCATTGAAATAAGTGAAATTGGCATTAAATCTACTTAAAACTGATGCATTTCACAACTCCAGTTTTTAGTACCACAGCATTTTGAGTTTAGAAGAAGAGTATGACTCCGCAACGTCCGATTTTAAAAACGTGATTACGAAATTATTAAATAATATTCACATTAAGAGTGTCAGATTTTATATGCAGTACATTTTAGCATTTCATGCCTTTTTGTGGTGTGCTGAACCACTGTGCGCTGACCAGCTGTATACAGCTCTGGTCTGGCAGCTATTTCATGTTGTCCACTTCTGACGTAAACATTATGATGCATTCGGTTCAGTAATTTTTATTGTATTTTTTCACATTTTTCTTGGCCTGCTTCTCACAGCTTCCCATTGCTTCTTCTTGTTTGCTTCTCACTGCTTCTTGTTGTGGGTTTTTTTTGCCGCCCTTTGGCTGTTTCAGCCGCATCGTCTTAGCCAACGTTATTTACTTCTCGGTCTCGGCTTGATTTCTCTTCTCTACTTTCCACTCCACTTCTCTCCCACCTTCTGTTCTTTCCTCTCCTTTGCTCTGCTTTAATATTGCAAACGCTGTGCAGAGCCCGAGCGTCCTCAAAGCTTTTATGGTCACTTTGCTGTTTATTTGCTTTTATTAAAAATACGAGCTGCTTTTCCTCTTCCATCTTCCCACGCATCCTCGTTCGTCTTCTTTAAGTCCTCCTTCTTATGCACTTTCCACGCTTTCTATGCCCTTTTCAGAGTGTCCTTATGCTGCATTTGCTTTTATTTTGTAGTTATTTATTATGTGCAAAAACTTCTTTTCAAAAATGTTTGTTATTATCTTTCCTAGAGCCAAACAAACACACTCACCCACACATACACACACACACTCTAACGCCCACACACTCACTATATTTACAATAAATATTTCACATTGTGGCCTGCAATTCTTCTATTTCTCGTACTCTTTGTTCTGATTGCCCCAAAGCCTCCGGGAACATGCAAGTTTTAATAAGTAATTACTTGATAAAGCCGGCTAAATTTGCAAAAATTTTGCTTATGCTGTACATATATTTGTATGCCATAGAAAAAGCACCAGTGAGCCATCCGTCTAGTGACGAAATTCATCGGCAGTTCAAATAAAATAAAATAAAAAATTGTACTGGAAAATTGTAAATTTCCACTTGGTGTTTTTATATAAGTCAATTAAATATTTTAGCTTTAATTTTTTTGGCACTAGCGAGAACCGCCATCCAGTCCAATTTCTGCAGACCTTCTGACAGTTGCCCTACTGTATATTATCGAGCCAGTTTAAGACCTTTAACATATATTAAAATCAAAGCTTAAATTTGATGGAAGTACTTATAAAGAATTTTTATGGTAATCTGTATTTATTTTTATCTAACTTTTTTCACCCAATGCCAAACAATTTCGATGGAAAACTTTGTAGCTTATGTAGAGCATAAATTAAAAAAAAAAAACTAAGTTTTTATTGAATAAATAAATAAGGAGTAAATAATTGGCTTTTTAAATTGTATTTCAAAAAAATTTGATTATCTCGATAGACAATAAATTTATGGTAATTTATTCTATTGCCGAGATGATTTCGTTATTTAAAATCAAATCAATCAAAAGTATTTTATTACTTTTAATAGTTTTTAAACTGCATTACCCAAATCAACAGGCGCAATATCAAATTTGTGTAAGCTAGTGTAATCAATGAAGTGGATATTTGATACTCACACACACATACATATTTATACTTTGGTTTATACGTACACAGCATATGCTTTTAAGCGTCCACACACACATGTGTGTTTGGGGTTTTTGGTAGTGTGTGTGTTGCTCCTGCAAATATTGGATAGCTTTCTGGAATGCTTCGTCTTGTGTTTTATTTTAGCTTTTGTTGTGGCTTCAATTCAGTTCAGTTTGGTTTGGTCTTGTTTCTGTTTTTTTTTTTTTTTTTTTTGGTTGCGTATGGAAATCCCAAGAGTTCTGTCTTAGCTTCTTTCCAGTCTTACTTTCTGCAATGCTTAGACCAATATAAGTGCATTTGTCACTCATTCAATTTGTGTGGGTTTGTCTTCCAGGGACTTCGCTGCCACATCCCCATCCCCCTTCCACATCCCCTTGGGTAAAGTACCAATTGCTTTTATTGATTTTCCTGTCGAACTTTTCTATTTTTCATATTCGATGCGCCACTCGAAATGCGAATTTAGAAAATGTTGAAAAGTATAATATTTGGCGTGGTAATACAAAACTTCAGTCAACCACAAGTGCTCTACGCATTCAATTGAATTGCCTCTGGGGAAGATTGGTTAGTTTTATTCGCCTGTTGTCGTTACAAAAGCATATTAAGAGAGCTGATCAAACTACTTCCTGGCACTTTTAATGTGACAAATTCGCCTTTGGGATGACTAAACAACAAGCATTTTCTACAAATCTTGATTACAATTCATGGAGAAACTTAAATTCCCCAAATGAACTTTGTTTTGCTTTAAAAATAATATTAAAGTCGTAGCGTTTATTGTTTATTTGCTGCATAAAATTTATCAGTTCAGAATTATTTCGAAAAAGTTTTAATTATTTCCTGAGGAAGTCTTTCAAACATTTAAGGATTTAAAGCAAAAATTAAATAATTTTGAACTGTAAATCATTTGGGATTGATATATCATATTTTTCATATTCTTTAATAATTATATTTAATATGTCAGGGAAGGTAAAGGGATCAAGAGGGGGGTGGACAGCATACGGCACGTTGTCTGTCATATTACGTATTACGTTTAAGCAGAAACCCTCTGTTTTCTGGATGAGTGATGGTTTAGCACTGGCAGACGCACTCAAGTGAGTGACACTACTCAACTCAACTGCGACACACACTCGCACACACATATGCACACACTCTCACACGCATTCAAATATAATTTATGGAGTATGCTGTGCTACTTAGTCGCAACTTCGAAGCGAGGAGAAATATGCATGCGTGGATAAACCTGTGTATAACAGTGTGTGTGTGTGCTTGTGTGCGTGCGAGTGTCTGTTTGTAAGTCTTTGTGGGTGTACATAATGTCCTTGCATTTCTTTTTATAGCGTTGATCTATGAAATTTGTTGAGTGGGTTGTATTAAATTGCTCTTTTCGCTATATGAAAACAATTTAAGAGACAATAAAAGGGAAATAATTCCATTTGCAAATTTACAGAAATGTTTAATATGAGACTTATGAATTCTAGAGCATCCAATATGTGAGAAGCAAGCTTTATGCGAACTAAAATTAGCTAAAGCCCGATAATACTTATTAAATTGGTTACAGGCTCTTTTTAAATCAGTTTATTATGGCTTTAATTAAAGCGAGTTGATTTAAACCAAAGCAATTAGTAAATATTTAGTTCACATTCAAGGCAGCAATTGAGTAGAAATTTGTGCTGAAAGCCGCGAAATGCTATCGGTTCACAGCGATTATTACGCATACGCCCCCGCTAACAAGCTAATCAGCTATTTGAGGCACTAAACAGAATTCGCTGTGACATTCCAGGGATATTGTGAATGACTTTGTGCGAAAAGCGACAGCAGGGACAGCAAGACATGGAGCGAGTTCGCAGACTGCCATTGACATGCATAACTCGAAGCGAGCTTTAAATATTTGCCACCTGAGCTGGAAAAGTCTGTAGTTGTGTGGAAGGAACGGAAATCAGAGGGTGTATGTACGTGTGTGTGTGCATTTTCATTGTTTGCGGATGTCAAACTGCGGTTAAATGTGTTTACGAAATACACACAACAACTGTGAGTTAAAGCATAAACCGGAAAAATACTTAAACATTAAAGAACAATGCAAAATGTTTTCAGGCAAAGTTTATTTTGATTTTTTTTTGTGTACGCATAAATAATAAAATAATCATAATAAATGACACTCAACATTGTGATAATTATGGGGAAATAAATAAGTGAAATGGAAATATATAAAATACAAATTAAAAATTTAAAAGTATTGCACAACTCAGTGCTTCCGCTACGGTAGCAACTAATTGCCAGTCGGTATCTGTTTGCGGTTTGCCGCGAGCTATTAAGGATTCGTTCAGTAGAGCACAGGATATTGGGTTTCATCGTCTCATAGTCCAGTTGCCGCAGCAAAAGCAGCAGCAGCTGGTACCTGGCACAAAACTTTCTTTTGCCAAATTGAATCATTTCAAAACTTGCCAGAAACTTGCCAAAATTGTTTTTATAATGCGCAAGTTTTTGGCTCGCTCGCTCTTTCTCAGCTGCAGAGTTGACTAATAGACCCGAATAAAAGTGGTATGATTTTCGGGTTTAAATTTAATTTATGCTTTCTGCTCAAGCGGCATAAATTTCAAAACTCCAATTGCAACTGCAAAACTCTTTGCTGTCAACGGCAATAAAAACTGCCCGCAATTTTGTCCCCTCTACTTCACCGCATGAGAGAGGTATGACCGCACATAAAATCAACAACAGACATTTATTTTTTGGGAAGGCAACACGCACACACACACTCGCTCACATATGTGATATACCTATGTGGAATTCAGAAATTTATCTAGAGCCTGCTTTTATGGTAATTCGGTCAATGAACCCTCGCTCTATCTGCAAATGCAAATCTGAATTGACAGTCTTTTGAAAAAGTCTGTGCTTAACAATAGATTCCAATTAAAGTGATAAGTTTGAGTTTGTTTATTTTTAAGACACTCTGAAAATATAGTTTTAAAGAAGTAGACTACTTCTCTGCGTATAATAAATATTATTAAAGAAACTATCTTTAAGCTATGCCAATCAAATGTATTTTAATTACAAATACAAGTACGAATACAGGTAAATAATATTCAAATTGACCATTGTGCAATTCACTTGAATGACGAAGAATTTCCCATTTTAGG
Source organism: Drosophila nigrodunni (assembly GCA_020829145.1). NCBI lineage: Eukaryota > Metazoa > Arthropoda > Insecta > Diptera > Drosophilidae > Drosophila > Drosophila nigrodunni. The sequence continues at coordinate 28,249,026 of JACVCZ010000001.1, forward strand.
CAAATTCCCAACGTTACCACATGTAAATCTGTCTTTAATGCTTATAATGCTGTGAATAATTCTAATACATATTAAATGGCCACATTTAAAAATTTATTAAAATTTTGTCGACCACTTAAACTCCTACAAATAACACAAAATGCCGTAATTGAGTATGAATTGTTATTGTTATTGCTGTTGTGTGGCAGACGGTATTAAAATGCAATTAACTGAGTTTAAGCACATCCATGTGAGTGAGAATCTATGTATAGACATATAGGAATGTGTTTGTCCTGAGAGAATTTTCGTAATTATAATTGTAAGGTCAGTTTGCAGAGATGCTTGAATAATTGCGTATATTATTATTTGCAATTAGTTGGCAAATTACTGAACCGGCTAAAGAAGAGATAAGGACAGGTATAGACACAAAGTGAGACAGAAAGAGGTAAAGACAGAGACCGAGCTGGCAGACAGAATTGAAAATGAAATATTGAATGCAAAATTAACATCTGCTTAAATCAGCACAACGTAACTTAATTGACCAAAGATGTGTGTTGACTGGTATTTATATCGTTATTTATGTATTGAAAGTTATGACCTACGTTAACATTTAAGCCGCAGCACAAGTAACTTCATCTTGCAGCAACTGCGATACGTTACATGGTTATATTTGACTATGCCAACCGAGTTGAAGGCAACTCTGCTTACAGCTTGAATCCACATACAAGTACAAGACCAAGTACAAGAGCAAGGCATCGTGTTGGCTGAGGCTGAGGCAGTTGCATGCACTCAGCTAAATGAAAACGTGCATGATGTTTCCAAATAGTTTAGAGGCATGCAACACGATGCGAAGAAGTTGCCACAATCTAAGCAGCAGCGGCAGCCGCAAAATTGCACACAGAGAAAAGCTTATAAAAACATTTAATTTTAAGCATTCATAGTTGAAGAGTGTATTTAAAGTACATGTAAATTTAATTAACAGTATGCAATTTATTTTACGGGAAACTTAATAAAATTAGCTGTCCATAACAACATAAATACAGAAAATTTGTATAAAAATAATTTTACGAATATGTACATATGTATATTAAAGGCATAATATATGTTTAATCAATATTTTCCACCAATAAAATATATGTATAAACATATTAAAGTCTTTTGCTTTGTGGTTTGCTTTACCAAATAAATGCATATTTAAATGTGTTTCACAAATCTAAGGAGATTCACGAACAGTTGGATAAAACGCTGTTGTTTCTGAAACGTCAGAGATTCCACCTCGTATACTCTATGACGATTTATTGAATTGCATATTTAATTTAATTATAATATTTGTTTTCAATTTACAGACAATCATGTTTAAATTGAACTATAACATATATATTTTTTTGATTTAACTTATTTAATTGTAATACGCGTATGTTTAAATCGATCACGTTGAATGTAAAATGTAATTTAAAACAAATTACGGTATTGGCTTCTTTTTTTCTCTGGGTGTAAGACGAGACAGGAAACTCGCAGTTGCAGCTGCAAAAGTGCAAGACATGCAACGCATATAAAGCAGCGAACCGACTCACAAAGTCCGTGGCTGCCCCAGAGCAGTGTGTGTGTGTGTGTGTGTCTGTGCAATGCCGCAAAATGTTGCACAGATGCATATGTATGTACTGTATATATATATAAAGAGTATATGCAAGTTGCCGCTTTTCCTTTGCCTAATTTGATCATTTATCAAGTGTAAAATGCATGAGATGGCAACAGACTCGACGCGTCTTCTCAGCCAAGGCTGTAAATCAAAAGAGAAGCCAACCTCGATGTCGACTGACAAATCTAAACAGGCATGTAATCATTTCAGCTGAGGTCTTAATACCGCAATGCTGTCACAGTCTATAGTCGCAGACAGTTTGTTATAAAGGCAAATAGTGCAACGGGCTTACAACTGTCTCACTCACTGCTGGTCTCCCCCTCCCGTATTCTGTTTGCAGCCGACAATGCGGCGTATACGCAATATTTGTAATGCAAGCTTTCTTTGTTCCTGTCTTGGGAGCTTAGTCTTTTTGTGCGCCCTGTCATATTTAATGAAGATTTTAATTAAAAAATATACGCCGGGACCGAAATGACTGATGATGCGTTAACTTTTATTAATTAAAAGGTTTTCTCTCTTTGACTATAGAACTATCTAGACTTTATTTATGTTTGTCGGTCTTGGAAACACTTAAAAGCCGCCAGGTCACAGCTAAAACATTTTGGCCACTCAGGCACTTTTACTTAGCATTTACACTCATTTGCAGCACTTAACTTTAAGTTGCCTTGCACCGCATAACTACCCGCAGCGTGTAAACATAACGTCTCGAGACCCTGTAGTTTTAAGTAAAGAGAGCTACTAAGTTTGATGAAAAGAACAGAAAATACAATGCCTAGGCTCAGTGATAATAAGACCTTAAGAGGCAAGAGAAGCCGGCAAAAGAAAACTGTAGTTGTTTCTGCTCTTTTACACCACAATTACAGAGTCTGTTTCGTCCTAGCTGTCTCCAACTAATAGTTTGCTTTATAAATATTTGAACGCTTAAAAGCTGGACAGGATCATTGCCAGAGTTCGAGGTGATGATAAAGCAACAGCAGCAGAAAAAAAGGTCCACTGATGGCAACGCTGTTGCACCATTTGGCAGCTGCAATGCCGGCAGCTACTTAACAGAGCAACAACGATAACATCAAATTGAGCTTATTTATGCTGATAAAAGCGCACAAAATGAAAACTTCAGTTTACCTATCTCTCTTTCTTTCACATGCACTTTTCTCTCCCTGTCTCTTTCTGGCTGTTTTTGGGTTCGCACCACGTTCATTTCATGGGATTTTGAAGATAGCCAGCAGCTAATTTCAACTTGTTTCTGACAATTAAAAACTTGGCAACCCAAACAGGCACGTGGCGAAACCGCAGCTGACACATTTAACCCCGTTCCAGATCACATTTGCATTTGTGCAGTTGTGTGGCATGCATAATGGCAACAACGAAGTGCACCATTGGGAGCACCAAAACCGCAGTCAGAACCGCAACCCGAGAGCCGCAGTACTCGTTATACGTACGAATTTTGATTCTGATTTGGATTCGGATTTCTGATTCCTGATTCTGCTTTTGATTCTAATGCTGATTCTAATGTTGTTGTCGTTGCTGTTGCTGTTGCTATTTCTGATGCTGACTCTAAGCCATCTGGCAGTGTTCAACTATTCTGTGGTGAATTTTGCATTAGTTTGCATTAGCCTTGTGCCACTTGGATAGTCTTTTACTTCATGTTTCTTTTTATACCCTTTCAAAAAGTATATTTTAGTTTGTCACAAAATGTGTAATGCATTAAGAGAGTGAAAAACTGCAAGTACATAGACAAATAAAAGACTTTGTCCTCACTGAACTAATCACAAAATGAGACATTAATAAAATGATCATATTTTAATATTTATGAAATAAAATTTTGTTATTGTGTTCTATACAGAAATATAAAACAGTCTGAAATATTTCAAATTTAACCATATTTTTCAATAAATTAAAATAGCCTCTCAAAACGTATTGTTTGCTGAGTTGAGCAGTGTATAAAATCTTCAGTGTGGCTTGTAAAACTTTTTCTTCCTGTAGTTGGATAATATTGTTATTGTCTTTATAGTATTATTGTGCCCCAAGTGCCACAGAGTTAGCTGCTTTTCTCATAGTTGTGACCTGAGGCCACAGAGTTGTTCTGCAAACTTTGAGCTCGACTAAGTTGGCTGCCTCTGCCTTTGCCATACTTGACACATAAATTTTCATACCATCTAAGAGGTATTTTTTCTGTGGTCGCCCACATAGCACAGCTGTATGCTTCTATTACATTAAAGTAGCCACAAAACGATGAAAAATACTAGACAGCGACCGGCTGGTTCAAGGCCAAAATTAGAGACCCATTTATGAAGACAAAGACAGGCAGGCGCTAGAATTTCAATGTAATTTATTAGGTCTGACACCTGTCAGTGGCTCGCCAAGGAGCAGTAAAAGCTCAAACTGATGATAGCGACAAAAATAGGAGAGTGGGGGACATAGTGAAAGAGAGGTAGAGGGCGAGTGAATGTGACTGTCTCCAGCAGATGGAGAGCTAAATATAAAAAAAATATTGTTCTTGTTTAAACTCGGCCAAAAGCAATAAAAGTTAAATGTTAGTCGATTACATTGTTTAACTTTGTAAAAATATTTTGGGCATTCAAGCGAAAAATTATCGATAGATACTCTGTATGAAGTAGAATCTTTAAAATTTTAGAATGAGCGCCTAAACTTTAAAATTAGTTAGTATTTTAATAATAAATAAACTCGCTCAAAATGCTAGAGTAATGAATTTCGTACTTAAATAAATAACATGGCACACCATGTAGTAATTACAAAGCAAAGCTAATTTATCAAATCAATAAAGCGTCTTTATTATCTTTTACCTTATCGGTCTGATCAATAATATAAATCATCAGGTTGGTTGATGTTATGCTGTAGTCTATAAAGTACCCACCACACGTACCACATTCGTCTGTTGGAATGTGAATAAACGGGAATGACATGAATTTAACGTTTGTGGAGAGCATTCCTTTTGATTTTTGCTTCCTCCTTACACACTCTAACAGACCCACCGGCACAATACCACTCACACACTCGTTGTCTTCTTGAAATAGCTGCCTGGTGTGTGCATCCTGATGTGCCACGTATCCCGCAGCAAAAGTAAAAGACAACTGCGGCTTTTATTGTTTCCTCTGTTGACATTATCACGGTGGCGACACCTGCCGGCGCAAGTTGGCAAGCATTTTAATGTTTTGCTTTTAATGCAATACGACGACACCACCCCACTCACACACACTCATTTCTATTCACGTGGCTTAGTGTGTGTGTGCGTGTGTGTGCTCAAAGTCAATGTGGCACATACGCTCAGTTGCCGCATTAAGATAATTAAAAGCATCCTCAAATGTCGCTGCTAAATGGGAAAACTCAATACACCCTGAAAAGGGTTACTTAATGAAAATGCAAATTATATTTAGAGCTAAAAAAACTCCGCTCTCGATGCTTTATTAACGGTCGGGAGTTTCTGAGTAATTGGACCGCTGCTGTCATTGTGTATTACGATATAAATGTAGGTAAATGTGACTCCTACATTAAGCTGTCTTACTGATCGCCATGCGGAACGTTCTACGACTAAGTTACTACCGCAATCAATGATTTTTAAAGTCTATCTTATCATTCACGTATCAATTTGAACCGACTTTATCATTTTAATACATTACTCTTTTTTTTTGAAAACCCCTTCAAACTAATTGATTATTTTACACTAATTGTTATTTAATTAATTCAATCCTTATAACTTTCCATTTGCTAACCATTTAACCATTACCTAACAATATTAAACCATTTAAAAAGTTTGAAATTCGTAAAGAGCATTTTTTTTTACATCTATTAAAAAATTCTAAAAGTAAATTCATATATGTATATTTTTTTAGAGCGTTGATTGTTTTGCACTTTGCCATAAAAACTAAAGTACCAGAACTTGTATAATATTTTGCGTATTTTAAAATAAGCTTCAATTGCAAAATAACAAAAAGTTGTATACCAGAGTTTGTGGACTGCAAAGCATTTGCTCAAGTTATTAAATTAATATACAGTTCAATGAATTATTTGCGTCCATTCATTAAACGAACATCAATCACAAATGATTGAACATACACTTTTTTCATCGATTCAATTAATTAAGTTTTATATTTTGAATATAGCAGCGATTTGAGCTGTAACTGAAAGCTGACACTGACATTTTAAACGCTTTGGTTCGGTTCGGTTAAATGTTTTCATTTAGTGAGCGATTACACGACTTACTCAATTATCCGCATTACACAGCGTTGAATAAAAAATGATGACTGCACCCGGATGAATGGCCATCATCTATGCCACACAACTGAATAAAAAAAAGAAAAACAAACATAAAAAAACTATATACATATGTATAGAATTTAAACTATATGAGAAAAAGTAACCAAATTGCGCAGCACTACAATTTGATTACCAAGAATGACAGACGCCATTTTGTCCGGCAAACGAAATTGCCGAGCCGTTTCATTGACAGGCAAGACCAAGGACCAATGAGGGGCAGTTGTTAGACGTGGCAGAGCGGGTGGCTCATCAAGTTGGCAATGCAAACGTACGCGTTTTATGAGCATCGTTTATTTGGCATACAACTCCGCTGACTGACGAACTGCATACCACAGAATTCAGCCCCCCGCTCCGAGCTCCCAGTTTTCAGTTACCAGTTTCAGTTTTTGGGGTTACGGCTTCGTTTTCAGTTTTCAGTTTTTGGTAGGGCAGCAAAAAATGCAATGAAAAAAATACGCGGCATAACTATTTTTTATGCAACGCTTTTGCGGTTGCCCTTAACGCTGATTTATGAGTGTTAAGTTAATTTGGGCTGCCAGGAGGCGAGAAAAGCACAACTCCCACTGCAGCGACCGTTGCTGCTTCACATTTTCGGGGCACTCTGGATTCATGCATGTTTGAGGAGCATACACACAGACACACACTCGTGTAACTATTCTACCAACACTCATACAAAGGTTTGTGGCATGGTCCACCGAATTGCACTTTGAGTTATAGTCAAAATATAAAACGCACAGTTTCATTTATAGTGCATGCATCTGAGGTGAATCAAAATAGATAGCCTTTTAGACCCTCATCCCCAGAGGAGTGTATAGCTAATTGTATGAGCAAAAAATACTGAATTTAACTTAATTTTAAATATGCAGCTTAAGAGTTACACTTGTAATAATTATTAGATTTTAATATGTTGAAAAAAAATAAATATGGGCGCTATAATTAAGTGATTAAAACAATGCAGGTAAACCTATTTAAATATATAATAGTTTACGATTTTTTAAAGTGTGAATAACATTTCACCACTTAATTATTTTCTTCATTTTACAACACATATAAATATAATTAACTACAATCGGTAATTAAATAATAAAATATTATTAATTAAGTCTCTTGTAAGGTACCATCCAAAAAACAGAGAGTATAAAAAATATGTTGAATTGTAAGCAATAACACAAACCAGTAAAAATAAATTCGTACCTTTTCGAAATATTTATATTTCACCCTATTTTATAAGGACCTTCTGTTAAAATAAATCCTGTTAAAACTACCTTTGGGTTAGTACTTATTCAGCAACATAGATGGCGCCATTATTCGCCAATTAACGCTAGTCTATTTTAAGGATTCTCCACAGAGGGTGAATTCCGCACTTGCGCAGTATTGTCTATTTGAGAGTGTAATAGCAATAGAAGAGAGTGAAGCCAATATATTATTGAAATTATGAAACGGAAATACAAATAAAGAGAGACGGCCTTATACTCGTTATGACCATTCGAATAAAATGGTAACGAGAAATAAATTTCAATTAAAATTTAATACATGAATGAAAAAATATGTAAAACAAACATAGAATATAACTATTATAAATATAATTTAAAACATATTTCGAAAATAAGTATAAATGTAAACTAATTGCTACAAGCTGGTATAACAACCCATTCATAATAGTTGAGCAGAGCAAAATAAACTCACTAAGAGAAAGAGGAAGAAAAAAAAAATTTACTTTATCAGTACCAACTGATAAGATTACTGAATTGTTTAGCATGTAGTTCAGGTGGAAAATATTAGTTGACCGCCAGATATAGCAATGAACGGACATATACCAATATGAAGACATTACGTTTTGCATTTCTTCTACTTGCACTTTTCCTGTGCACTTTTCCATTAACTTTATCGGCCAATATACTAGCCATATTTTTATACACCTTCAGTACTCCCTACACAGTGATTCAACCATACTTTAAAGCTCTAGTAGCCAAAGGACACAATGTGACTATAATCTCTCCTGTTGCTCTTTTATCCGACATTCCGGAAGTGCGACACATTCGTATTGCCAACTTGGACGTGGCTATAGAGTGTAAGTATTAGTTTATGGTGGAAATTCCTCAGTTATTTAATTGTTATGCACTAGACTCGAGCAACAAGAGCTCGTTAAGTTTATCAGCCGTTTGTATTTTCTTATCAATTGTAATTGAGTTTTTAAACAACGTAAACAAAGAATAAATTCTTGTTCAACTCGCCATTTTAGTTCTTTTAAACCACGATTGGGATCCGGAGAATTTAAAAACAAAATGGAACGGAGCAACGTTTGCTGCAAACTTTTATTACAACCTCTCGCATGCGATCCTAAGTGATTCGAAAATCCAATCCCTACTGCATGATAAAAGCGAACATTTTGATTTGATCGCATTGGATCCGACACACTCTGATTCGCTTATTGGCTTCGCGGAGCACTATAATGCACTTCAATTGGGAATCGCATGTTTTGGCTCCTCCTGGCTGGTGGATTACCACGCTGGAAACTCAGCTCCCAGTAATTACAGACCAGTGTCGTTAATGGGATACTCTCTTGGGGAGAGTCTTATGGACAAATGGTATAATTGGATGCATCTAGCAGAGGAGTGGATGATGGACATACTGTTGCACGTACCTGTACAGGTCAAACTCTATCGTCGTTACTTCCCATATTCAACAGAAAAATTCTACGAACGACGAAGAAACTTCTCCCTAATGTTGATCAATCAACACTTTAGTATGGGACACGTTAGGTCGAATTTTCCGAATATAATAGAAGTGGCAGGCATGCACATGGCGGAGCCGCCTACACCTCTCGAAGCGGAGTTACTGGAGTTTTTGGATGGAGCTGAGCATGGAGTTATCTACTTCTCGATGGGCATGGAGGTTTTGGCCAAATATTTATCTGAATACATAGATCAGAAAATGGTGAAAACCTTCTCGCAGCTGAAGCAACGTGTCGTCTGGAAACACGATATGGGCACGATGCTGAACAAGTCGCAGAATGTATACATCACTACGGTCGCATCACAGCGACAACTTCTGAATCATCCCAATATGAAACTATTCATTACCCATGGTGGACTCCTCAGTCTAATCGAGGCGGTCTATTCAGGAGTACCACTATTGGGCTTACCAGTGTATTTTGATCAATTTGACAACATAGAGCGCATTAAGCGGGTGGGCATGGCAACATCACTGGACATCAACACAGTAACAGTTCAGCAGTTAACAGACAACATAGAGGAACTGCTAACGAATCCAAAGTATACCCTGAAGGCTAAGGAAATGTCTTTCCGCTTTCGCGATCAGCCGATGAGTCCTCTCGACAGGGCCGTGTGGTGGACGGAGTATGTGCTGCGACATAAGGGAGCACCCCACATGAGGATGACCGAACAGGATATGGGCTTTCTTCAGTCTTACAGCATCGAATTTTTTTCGATTATATCGGTGCGAATTGCATTAACAGTTTTAGTAGTATTTATGGCCGCTTGCATGACAATTAGTTGTCTATTAAAAGAATTTAAAAGAATATATGGAATTTCAAATACTACAATGCGTTGAACACGGTCGATTGAGCAAACGTAATGTCAATATGGATTACAGTAATTTCTAAACTTCTTATGCCATCAAAGCACTGAAATCTCTGCCACAACCAAGACAAAATTAAATAAGACATGGATTTTTTATAAGTAAGAGCCAATAAAAGGTAAACAAATACTAATAAAATGTTGGCAGAGCCCATAACACCTCTTGAACCAGAGCTACAGGAGTTTCTGGAAGGCGCTGAGCATGGAGTCATCAAGACAAAATTAAATAAGACATGGATTTTTTATAAGTAAGAGCCAATAAAAGGTAAACAAATACTAATAAAATGTTTGCTGCTGATAAGCTGAAAAACTATAAGCAAAGATAAGAATTGTGTTATTTTAAACTAATTTAAATTATTACTTATTTACGACAGATGGCACCTACCAAACTCTAGACAACATTTGCTTTTGTATCCATGAGTAGGAGTTAAAGTCGTTTTACCAAAACCACTTTACCCATACTAAACAGTTTTCATCAATAAAGGCGTAAATGAAACTTGTTGATATTTTTATCAACAACTGATAAGATAAACGTTATGTTGAGCATGCAGCTGAAGTGGAAAGTTAGTTGACCGTCGGACTTAACCATGAGCAGACATAGACCAGCATGAAGACAGCACGCGTTGTCGTCCTTCTACTGACACTTTTCGTGTGCACGCGGCTTACATTATCGGCCAATATATTAGCCATATTTATATACACCTTCAGTACTCCCTACGCAGTGGTACAACCATACTTTAAAGCTCTAGTTTCTAAAGGACACAATGTGACTATAATCTCCTCTGTTGGACTTTTACCTGATATTCAGGGAGTGCGACACGTTCGAGTTGCCAACTTGGACGTGGCTATCGATTGTAGGTATTTGTTTATGGTACATATTTCGAAAAGTTTATTTTTACACCCAAGCACGAGCTACTAAAGCTCGTAAAGTTTATCAGTTGTGTGTATTTCCTTATCAATTGTAATTGAATTTTATTTGAAAACGTAAACAGGCTATTAATTTTTTTTTTTTTAACCTGCCCCTTTAGATTTGTTAAACACCGAATGCGATCCGGAACATTTTAAACAGAAATGGAACGGAGCAATGTTCGTAACAAACTTTTACTACAACCTCACCCATGCGATCCTAAGCGATTCAGGAGTGCAATCCCTTCTCAAAGACAAGAGTGAAAACTTTGATTTGGTGGTGATGGAACCGACTTTTGCCGATTCGCTCATTGGCTTCGCGGAGCACTATAATGCACTTCAATTGGGATTCGGCTGTTTTGGCTCCTCTTGGCTGGTGGATTACTACGCTGGAAACTCAGGTCCAAGTGTTTACAGACCAGTATCCCCAATGGGATACTCTGTTGGCGAGAGTGTGCTGGATAAGTGGTATAATTGGATGTATTTAGCAGAGGAGTGGATGATGGACAGACTGTTGTACGTGCCTGTACAGGTCAAACTCTATAGTCGTTACTTCCAATTTTCAACAGAAAATTTTTACGAAAGACGAAGAAACTTCTCCCTAATGTTAATCAATCAACACTTCAGTATGGGACGCGTTAGGTCCAATTATCCGAACATAATAGAAGTCGCTGGCATGCACATGGCAGAGCCCATAACACCTCTTGAACCAGAGCTACAGGAGTTTCTGGAAGGCGCTGAGCATGGAGTCATCTACTTTTCCATGGGATTGGAAATTTTGACTAAATATCTACCCGAAAAAATGGATCAAAAGATGCTAAAAACCTTCTCGCAGCTGAAGCAACGTGTCGTCTGGAAACACGAGATGGGAACGATAGTGAACAAGTCAGAAAATATATTCATCACTACGATCGCATCGCAACGACAACTTTTGGAACATCCCAATTTGAAACTATTCATAACACACGGGGGAATCCTAAGTCTCATCGAGGCGACCTATTCAGGAGTACCCCTATTGGGCTTACCAGTGTATTTTGATCAGTTTGACAACATAGAGAGCATGAAGCGGGTGGGCGTGGCACGTTCACTGGACATTAATACACTTACAGTTGAGCAATTAACAGACAACATAGAGGAACTGCTAACGAATCCAAAGTATACCCTGAAGGCTAAGGAAATGTCTTTCCGCTTTCGCGATCAGCCGATGAGTCCTCTCGACAGGGCCGTGTGGTGGACGGAGTATGTTCTGCGACACAAGGGAGCACCCCACATGAGGATGAGCGAACAGGACATGGGCATCCTACATTCCTATAGCATACAATTCTTTTCGTTAGCTTCTGTGCGCATTGCATTAACAGCTTTAGTGTTATTTATTGCCGGTTGCATGATGATCAACTGTCTTTTTAAAGAATTCAAGAAAATATATGGTTCCCCTATATACTACAATGCGATAAACACAGTCGGTTAAGGTTGAAAATAATTTTATATATTTTTCCAGTCAATGTTCAACTTTTTATGCCATTTAAGCACGGAAATCTCTTCTGACTGAATTTGTATAAGTAAGAACAATACATAGTACATTAAGCGAGGACCAGGTAAACTTATTGTCTTTGTACAGCCTAATTTATCAAATAATAATAAAATGTTTGCTGCTGATAAGCTGAAAAACTATAAGCAAAGATAAGAATTGTGTTATTTTTAACTGATTGAAATTATTACTCATTTACGACAGATTGCACCCAACAAAGTCTAGACAAGAATTTGTCAATACGAATAAGTGCGTTTTAGGATAGACACGACTGTGAAATGCCCAGCGTGAAACAAAAAAATGGTTTTCACTTCATTATTTTGGCATAAAACGGTCGAAAAACCAACGCGCGCCAACGGTCTTTTAACAAATCCATTTCAACCTTTGTTTATCGTTTTCAATCAATAAAGGCGCAAATTTAACTTGTCGATTTTCTTATCACTAACAGCTGATAAGATTACCGTTATGTTGAGCATGCAGTTTAAGTGGTAAGTTAGTTGACCGTCGGATATAGCCATGAACAGACATAAACCAACATGAAGGCAGCACGTGTTGTCTTCACTTTGTTCGCACTTTTAATGTGCAGCCAAGTAGCATTGTCGGCCAACATATTAGCCATATTTACATATACCTTTAGTACTCCCTACTTGGTGGCACAACCATACATAAAAGCGCTACTTGCCAAAGGACACAATGTGACTATAATCTCCTCTGTTGGAATTTTACCTGATATACAGGGCGTGCGACACATTCGCACATCAAACTTAGACCGAGTTATTGAGGGTGAGTATTTGTTCGTGTTCAATTGGTATAAATTAAAGATATATATAGTATTTGTGTGTAAAAAGAATTGCTTATTAAATAAAATGTTTATTTTTAGATTCTACTAATATAGCTCGTAAAGTTTATCAGTTTTATTTTCCTTTGATATCGCTTTTACTTTGCAAAAGTGCTTGAGTTACTTAAGTTTTTATCAGAGCTCAAATTGCGTCGCCAAAGTTAAAATAAGCAAATGAATTGCAAATCACAAATTTATAAATTATTTAGGAACAGATTTAAGTTGCACTGATGTGCTTTGATCTATTTAAATATTTCTAAGAATATTAATAGTGATTAACTGAATGCACAATTACAGTTATACAAAACTACGTCTTCGACACGGATGTGTTGACCAACAAATGGAAGGAGGGATTGTTATCAGCCCAATTCCACGCTCAAATAAATAATGGGATTTTAAAGGATTTAGCAGTGCAGTCTTTAATAAAGAACAAAAGCGAACACTTCGACTTGGTCGTAATGGAACCAACGCACTCAGATGCGTTCATTGGCTTCGCGGAGCACTTCGATGCACCCATGGTGGGATTTTCGGCAATTGGTTGCTCCTGGTTAGTGGATTACCAAGCTGGGAACTCAGCTCCAAGTGTCTACAGACCTATATCTCCAATGGGATACTCTAGAGGAGAAAGTCTAATGGACAAGTGGAATAATTGGGTACACATAGTGGAGGAGTGGATGATGGAACAATTGATATTCGTTCCCTCACAGTTAGAGCTCTATCATCAATATTTTCACTTTTCATCGGAAACCTTCTACGAAAGAAGAAGAAACTTTTCTCTGATGCTAATTAATCAACATTTTAGTTTAGGACGCGTAAGATCCAATGTCCCTAATGTCATCGAAGTGGCGGGTATTCATATGGCGGAGCCCATTACCCCACTTGAGCCGGAGTTACTAAAATTTCTGGATGGGGCGGAGCATGGAGTCATCTACTTCTCCATGGGAATGGAGATTTTGAATAGATGGCTACCCAAAAATATGGAACAAAAGATGCTACAAACCTTTTCGGGGCTAAAGCAGCGCATCGTCTGGAAGCACGAGATGGCGACGATGCTGAACAAGTCGGAGAATATATACATCACAACGGTCGCATCACAGCGACAACTTCTGAATCATCCGAACATGAAATTGTTCATCACTCACGGCGGACTCCTTAGTCTTATCGAGGCGGCCTATTCAGGAGTACCCCTCCTAGGTCTACCAATATACTTCGATCAGTTCGACAACGTGGAGCGCATGATGCGGGCTGGCGTGGCACGCACTTTGGATGTTAACACGCTAACAGTTGAGCAATTAACAGACAATATAGATGAACTGTTGCGAAATCCTAGTTATAGCCTCCAGGCCAAGGAACTGTCTTTCCGGTTTCGCGATCAACCGACGAGCCCTCTCGATAGGGCTGTGTGGTGGACGGAGTACGTGCTGCGGCACAAGGGAGCACCCCATTTGCGTATGGTTGAGCATGAAATGAGTTTTGTGCACTACTATAAGATTCATTTCTTTCTAATACTCTATGTGCGCATTGCATTAACAGTCCTTATATTACTTGTTGTTGCCTTAATGGTATTTTATTGCGCTTTCAATGAATTTCACAGGTTTTTCGCGGCGCCACATTTTTACACTTAATATTCATAGTTGAATATTAGCCTTTAAGACTTTAATGTTAAATGTTGTACCTAACTCTGTTATCATACCTCATTTTAGCCTCACTTTGTTACTTATGAACCGAAATCTCCTTAATATTAAAGGATTATAATAAGTTTGTAAAATATGGGAAAGTTTTTGCGCGTAATAATCACGACTAACTTCACGCGGGAGTGAATTTTGCACACAGCCAACTTCACGGGAGTTAAAATCTTGCGCGCAGCTAACTTCACGTGCGTTTGAAACTTGCACGCAGCCAACTTAAAGTGAATGAATTTCTAGCTGAGACACAAACCATTCATATTGGTTTTTACTAGCGCCATCTACATATCGTCAATGATTAATAATATACTAACCATTATTTGAAAACTATACAATATTATGCAAAGTAGGCGTTAAATGATTAATATAATTGTATGCGTAATTTAATGATTAATGATAATAAACTATTAAGTAAATTACAAGCGTATATTACAGCAAAAGACAGCAAGTGTTTGATTTATGCAAATTTAAAATTCGATAATTACAGGGTATCTATATGATTCAAGGTAAGTGGCATACAATAAAAATGTAAAGTCTGCAATTTCAAGTAATTGACACACGAAGTTGCATTTACAGCTGTGAGAGGCAACGAATTTTTATGACGTCACCGAAACACTATTGACCCTGAAATTGGCTTATAACGGGACTTTAAGACTGTAATTCGCAATCCTTAAACCTTCTACAATCCGTGTGTTGATCTGTAATGAGGGTGTGTCAGTTTCAATTTCAGTTACTGTTTTTTTATGGCAATTTAACGCGAGAATCGCTTTCGAAATTCCTGTTTGCTCAAGCGATTCAGAGTTGATTTTAACCGGGAAGCGAATATTCATAGTCGAAGCTACACATACTCGCTATTATTCACTAGATATTTGTATAATTCACGCTGAGGCCAAATACATATTTGTATAGAACAATATGGTGACATACTTTCCACTCGAGAAGAGCAAACAGTTTGCAGCTCTGCGCTGCATGCACAATTTTTAATTTGGAGTCATCTGAAAATATTTGAAAATTATTCAAATCATTATTTTGGTAGCTTTAAAATGTGTCTACTGTTTGTTCGGCGTGTAGATGCTGTGAATACGTAAATTCACCAATAAGGTCACACGGGGCGTATGTGCGATGTGTAGTAATTTTTTTGTTAATCGACAAAACGCTTGCCTAATTATTTTACTCTTCTAGTTTTGCAATTAGTGAAAATTTAATTATCTTTAATGTAAATGCATTTACAGCTCATCAGCGTCTTTATAGAGAGTTTTATATATATATAAATATGTATATGTATATATTTAGTATGATCTTGCGCTATATAATTTGATGGCGTGTTGTAACTTCGGTTTTATCCTTGATCTCAAATGAGAAGTGTCCAAGACTCCAGATGTTTGTATCTAGTAGTTCATTGCCAACGGCTTTTCCACATGGGCCCTTAACCTGGCCAACAGCAGAAGAGGCAACGACATCAGCTAATTACACGTGTTCATAGATTAACGAGTCAGGCAGTAAAACTCTAAAAACGGGAAAGATAGCTTTTCCTCAGACACCGAACTTTTGATACCCTAGCTATACAGTCTGTTTTGGAATTTGAACTCTTATTAATTTACCTTTTTATATTATATTTATTTACCTTTTTAAATTATATTTATTTATAATTATAATTCTTAATATGTTTTTGTGCTTGGTTTTCAGACATTAATTATTTTTTATTATTTTACCAAAAGTTAATTTCCTTTAAAGTTTCTACATGTCTTCAAGTTGCCTCAACGACGACTATAGAAGGTCGTCGAAATTTATAGGCATATTTAATGAAATATAATAAAATAATAAAACTTAAATAACCATAAAATTTAATATATTATTTATATATTTATTTATTTATAATATCAATACCTGATATCCGTTTGTACTTTATTTTAGTTCATTTACTAATTTATTTAATTTATTGCATTAATATAAAATTATTTATTTATTTCGTTTTTGTATTAGTTATATTATTTGACTCATATTTTTATACCCTTGCAGAGGGTATATTGTTATATATTTGTTTTAGTAATCAGTTTGTATGTTTAGCGAAACGATTGAAACGAATATAACTTAATCGCAAGACCTTAGCATAATAATTTAATTTTAATTTGATTAATTGTCTTATAATAAAAATCAGTCTACCATAAACACTAAAAATTAATTAAAAATATAGTTAAATATCATAAGCACAGAAATCAATTAAACTTTCGTTGAACTTAATTAAAATGTAATAAAAACTTAAAAGTGCTTTCAAGTGCATCACTCAACTATAATACCCGCTGCAAGGGTATTCAAATCAGCCCAATCTTGGTCAAGAATACGCCGATGATCTCTTTACAGTTGTCGCTGCTGGTTTTGTTGTTGCTATACATTTAAATTACCACAAATAAGATATGAAGAAAAAAAGATTTTTGCATAATTTATGCGTGACGCGTTTTTCACAAAACAAAAAACTATTAGGCTTTAGGATGCTGCTCACACTCTGTCCGCGCGCTGTCTCTTACCCCATGCGACACTCTCTCGCTCTCCCTCTCTCTCCGTCTCTCTTCACGCCTCTGCCGCCCTCTCTGGCGATGGAGCAATTTGACGCTTAAGCGCACCGCTCACCAGCTGCAGACTCAGTTCAACGGCGACAGTCCGACGTGAAGCACGACACAAAATATTTGCTCGCTGCTCGAAGCAGTGTGAAGCAAAAGAAGAAGAGGAAGAAGAAATAGGAGAAGAAGAACAAGAGAAGCGCGCTAAAAGAAAGACTTAGGCGACAAACTTGAACTTGCCTAGCTGAAGTGCAGTGTGTGTGCCTTGTGAGTGTTAACGGTAAATAAGCCTTGAAACGGTTAAGCTGTGCAACGACTAAACGGTTAAACGGTTATAGAAGTAAACAGTAAACTACGAAACGATTAAACGCACAAAGCTACAAACGCTTCAAATTGTTATTGAAATCAAATTTTAAAAACCTTTTAAACGGAAATTTGAACACACTCGAACACACGTGCGCACAACAGATACTTAAGATATGTGTTTAATGTATTTTAAACATTTGTCCATATCGAATTTGGTTTTATTTGTCAGCCAAAATGCGCCAACTTTTGGCTATAAAGTTTCTCTGTCTCTGAGTCAGTCTGGCAGATAGTCAGACATTAGTTCCGTTTTTGCACGATCTGCCGGTTTATATAAGCCAACAGACAGCGCTCACTTGCCGTTTGAGCCAAGCATGCATAAATTTAATGCTCAAAAATTAAACAAAGACTTAAATTTAGTCACGTTATCGGCGAAATTTGTAAATTGTGGGCCTAAAAATGAGCCCTACTAACTCTTCCCTCCTCCCTCTTCTCTCTTTCTCCAACTCTCTCTTTCACTCCCTTTCTTGCGCTCTTTGCAACTCTTGCGCTTTTTGGCCGTTTTTCGCTGTTCGTTTATTTTTTGGGCCGCCAGCGACTCTTCAACATGTTTGACTTATTTATTTATCTGCTTATTTTGAGTCATTTTTTTGTCGTTGTTTTTGTTGTATTTTCTTCATTTTTTCTTCAATATTTACCTTTTTGTTTTGATCGGCGCTTACGTAATGCATTGCATAGCGGTATTCGGAGGCAAACTGAACGATCAACAATCGCAGCCAACTCAACCTGACCGAGTTTTATCGCAGCCCAAGAGCTGAGGAGCTGAAGAGCTTAAACTGGAGACCTGTAGCTGAAGAGCTGCCAGCTGTTAACTTGTCTGTTAACTGTTGGCTGGCTATTGCCAGCTGGAACTGGGACTCAATTGCTCCCAGTTGTCCCCCAGTTGTCTCCAATTCAATCTTCGTCTCATTTGTTATCTCTTTCTACTCTTTCGCTGTCTCTTTTTATGTCTCTTTCTTCGCCTTTTTTGTGCTCATTTCTGGTCAGCTGCTTATTGCATTTTATTTCTTGTTTTATGTGCTGCTAATATGCAGTTAAGTTTGTCGCTATACCTCTCTCTTTCTTTATCTAATTGTCTCTTTCTTTTTTAATCTTCAGCTGCAGCCTTGTGTTCAGTTTGCCTGCGATGCTGTAGCCAATTTACATGCACTTGTCCAGACACTTTTGGTAGCCAGGCACAGCTGACATCGGTCTTTCTCTCTCTCTCTCTCGCTATCGTTATCCCTCTTTCTTCCTACTCTCTTCTTTAACAACTCACCAAACAACTTTCCTCATAAAAAGTGCAAGTTTTTCCGTAGCATTGCTGCCTTCAACATTAATTTCATTATCATTACGAACTTCATTATCATTGTTATGAACAATAATGACGGCACTTAAGGCCATTTACTGGCTGTGTGCACCAGGAAGTGGGTTACTGGCTTAAACAATGTCTACTCCTACACTTTTTTGCGCTCTCTCTCCCTCTATATATATTTCACTCTTCAACTCTTTCCCCATTTGTCTCTTTTCCTATCTTTCTTTGCTCTTTAGGTAGGCGTGTCTCTGTTTACTCAATACCCGTTTAAAGCTAATAAACTGCTGCTAATTTGATTGACAAGTTGTTGCTCAAAATATTTTTTTAAGTATACAAAATTCCTGATTTAATTAGAAGATTAACCAAAATAAAAATTAGATCAAAGCGCAACCTTCCAAATTGTTTTCCGGACAGCAAATTAACCTCGTCTGTCATTCATGAAAGCAGTCAAAATTTAAACAAAATAAAACAAAAAACGACACCGTGTGCATATTAATTAATCATACGCCCTGTGAACATGCAAATATTTAGTGGCTTGGGCTACTCAGCGATGCTGCCAAGTGCGCACAACGACCTCAAAGCCAAATTGAATAATATCTGTATTAGGCTTTAATAGCAAACAGTGACTAACAACAACAGTCAACAGTCGCTAACAAAATTAATCGACGGCCGGCATAAAAAGTCAACAAATTCGAAAATAATCTGAGCCAATTAAATGCGATAGTTGCCGGAAAAATTGACTCAAGTGGTTCAAGCTGAGCTCAGCTGTTGTTATGAGTGTTGCTGTTGTTGTAGTTGCTGTTGCTGTGAGTGCTTTTGTTGTGGTTGCTGTTGCTGTTGACATTCGCACAACTTGGCCCTGACCAAGAAGTAGTATCAGAAGCGTCGCACTTCGCTTCGGTTTAGTCGTATTTTAGTTGTGCCCAAGAGAGTGTGTGTGTGTGTGTGCTTTGTTTGTTTGGCAAACACATTATTGTTTAAGAGACTCGGACTAATGCATTATTCGCTTCTACTTATTTGCTTAGTCGCAGCTCAACAGCAATATGATTTCTAAAAGACTTTCGTGTTCATCGCTCTTTTTGCCCCCACTCGCGCCCCTCCTCCTGCTGCTCGCCGCCCTCTTGCTATGCCATGAGACCAGTTCCATTGCCATTGCGCCCTCAACATTTGGCACGGCCATAGCACGAGCTGGAAAGATTTCAAATACGCTTAAGGTAAGTCCAATAAAAACACAACATAAAGAAAATACAGTGGAACACAAGTTTTGTCTAAATTTAAGTAAATATCATTCCTTTTAAGGTAGTTTGACTATACGTTAAGTCAGTGTGATTTGTGCAAATTATTTAGTCAGTCTAAGCTAATATTTGAATACTATTTTTAATGATTTCGGTGTATCAGTGAGTGGAAAAAACCAACTTATTTGCGCCGTTTTATTTGCAAAAATGCAGAAATTGTGTAAAAATTTCATGTTTTCGAACTCTTCAGTTTCAAAATAAGTGACAAATATTGTTGGTTATTTTTTTTTTTTATTGGTTTCAGACTCAAATATTTATTATTAAATTTTTGAGCCAGAAATTTCAGAAATTTTCTCGTATTAATGGGAAAGGTTTTGATCTGATGCAAGCTTAGTTACTTATGATATCAAGGAGATGTCAGAAATGTCTGGGTTTGGCGAGTAAAAGTAAAAAAGTATAGTTATTTTGATATTAAGACAATTTAAACTAATTTTAAAACATTTTTAAAAACATTCTTTTGTATTAATGGCTTCTATGTAATAAATATTTGCAAATATATAGTTCAATTCTGACAAAATCAATTTTATTTTAAATTTAAGATGTAGTAGGAATATCCCAAATTCGTTTGATTTTTAAACTATTCGTTACAATTTCTACAAACTGTGTTAATGATTTTTATGCGCACTTAATTGCGGGCAATGCCGACTAAACCCACTTGATTTGCATGTATATTTATAGCACATATATACGCACATAATTCAACAAAGAAACAGATACAATTGTCAACATATGAAGCGTGCCAGACTTAAAATTAAGCTTACAGCGCTTTTTTCTTGGCTTGACTCTAAATCAAAGCCACACTGCCTGTCTTTCTTACACAGTTTGTAGCTGTCTCTTTCACTGCCACTGGCAAGTGTCGCAAATTTTTCAAGTAATTCAACACTGAGTTGAGCTGAGTCTGGAATAAACATAAAACTATTGTCTTTTTGTCTTGACTACCAATTTTGGCTTAAAATGTTGGAACTGAATTGCCGCCTTTGTGGCTTTGGCTTTAAGCGCTTTTGACTGCATTTACAGGTTGTTAATGGATTTTATGGCTTTATGCATACGTTAGTCATTTCAGTAAGAGACATTCTCATTATGCACAAGTCTGCTTGCTGCTTTATGAGCCAGAAAAAAAACAAACACAACAACACACACACACATCAAGTATTTTCGGTGTTATTCAATTACATTTTGGCCATGGCTCTAAAGAATCTGTGCCCAATGCGCGTGAATGACAAGAGCTCACTGATTTGAGTATTTGCACAACCGATCTTGAATCGTGTATTTACTCTGCCAATTGCATTGCCAATGCCAGCTAAATTCTCTGTCTACAGATTCAGCAAATGTGTATTTAATTTTGAATTACACTTTAACTGTTTTGACTTTTAAACTTTGTTGTATTTTGGCTGTAATTGGCTTAAATTGTTTCTCTTAAACGATAAAGTGTTCTTTATACAGTTTGGTGTTTAAAATAACAATAAAAATCTCACAACACTTCAGAGTAGTTTTAAGAAAAGACTTTATAATGAACAAATAAATCTTAACTGTTAGCGGGTAAATTTATTTCTTTATTTGTTCTTCGACGACTAAGAGCGATTAAGAGTGAATAGTTTAAAGTAATTTAATACTTTAAAGGTAAAAATAATTAAGATTAAATAAGAAAGGCTTGTAAGCAAAAACCTTGTGAAGTTTTGATGGATTGTTGCTAGTAGGATAGACTTAAAGTGAGCAAAGACCATGTAGTTATTCTTAACATTATCTTGTATTAAGAAATAATATCAAAAATGAAATATGTTTGCTTTTAGCAAATTTTTAAAACAAAAGACAACTTGGACTTGATTGCAGTATGATGTAGTTGTCTGATTCTAAGAAAATTCATTCTATGCTTTGGATGAAACACCACATTTAATCGGTTTTCCATATTAGGTGCCATTTTTATATACTTGTAGGGACACTATAAAATTCTATACACACAATGTGTAACTTTAGAGAAAATTAGTCTACAAGTTAAGTTATATCTTTCTAAATTTCGTTTTATACTTTGTATCTTTTACTTTTCCAATGCAGTGCCTAAAGTATAATTTCTTTCACACCCCAATAATTGTCTATACTATTAATATCCTCATAATTTTTGCTACTAATTGTAGGTGTTATATATAATCAGAGGACAGTACAGTCTGTCAACTCTGCAAAATATATGTGATATAATAATCGAAGATTGGTATCAGGTGAGCTAGAAACCGGTCATTCCCTTATTTCTATTTGTGTTTACAAGTGTAATTAATATCAAAATTGTATATAGATCACTTGATTTAACCAATAAACATGCCTAACACACAGCACAATTGTTTATTTTGTTTAAATAACGTACTTAATGCAATTAAGTTTGTCTAATTAAATAAATAACAAAATTACGATCAAACATTTCCGTTGGCTGCACTGAGTGAGAGATAACATTGAGAGATTAATTAACAACTTAACTAGTGAAGGAACAACAACAAGTAGAACACCATTAGCAGCAAAGACTGACAGTGCTCGACTTGAAAATACCCTGTAGTGTAAAAAACTTTGAAAGTTACATAGCAACCCCAAGAGGAAAATAAATAAATATTTTTAAAATGGATTCTTCGGATTGTTGGCTAAGGTGCACCCACCGGAAAAATACCCTGTGCTAGAATGCGCTTATATTGGCTGCCAATGCAGGCAAACTTGTCTGAAATTGTTTGTTCAGTGAAGCGGTGCTTTCGCTACTACTGAACTACAAATGCGCGACGAGCACATACCCTGTAAAATATAAAAACAAATAAAATTTCATTTAAAATGTTCTATTATATATAAAATGAAATGGCTCATACAAGTTTTCACTGTGCGCAATGTATATACCCTGTAAACTGTCATAAAAAGTTTATATTGCTGCACAGAAACTAAATTTATTTTATTTTTTAAATTCATATAACCCCATGGCCACTTCCACAACTTACAGGGTATTCCAACTAATAACTGTTTTAAAAAATAATTAGAATTAAAGCCAAATAACAACTCAAATTACACATTAACTCGTCAGTGATTTTTGTGGTGATCAAACGGAAAATGCCAAGGGGCCGGGAAATGGGGAAAACTGAAAAACGAAATACGAAAAACTTCAATTAAATTTGAAGCACTTGTTTTTTGGGTTTTGTGCTCAATTGTCGATTGACAGCCAACGCGAGTGCAACATTAAACGGAGCTGTAGCGCCAACCGCAAACGTGTGCAATTTTGCCCCACTGTGCAGTGCAAAAAACAGATTTGAAATAAGAAAACAAAAGTATTCAAATAACTCAAAAGTTTTTACGGTCTCGCATTTTGGACAGTAGTTGCAACACAAAATTTTACTGCCCGCCCTGTTGGCACCCTGCAATTATCAACGGTTTTGCGACACGGCCACGCCCACAATTTGCCATGGCCTGTCGCCTGCACAAACCCTACGCCGTGGCCAGTGTGGCCATCACATTCGCACTGGCTCTCATTATTATTGCCATCTGCATGCAGCATCATTCTGTGGCGAAAAATCAATTGATTATGAAAAAAATCGAGCATTCGTTTGATGAGTGGAACTGGGATGAAACTGAGGCAAATGCCAACGATCTACAAGATACTTTCGCCAGTGCCATGTTTCATGCATCGGAAGTAGAAGTTTCCACTTCCCATTCAACTCAAATCCCTTTTGATCATACTACGAGCTCACCAATTGAGGTTTGTGTGTTTGGATTCACAGTTTAACTACCAGTTTAGTATTATTATTTTAAGTATTATTGTTGTGTTTGTTTATGCAACGCTTTTCGATTGTTGTTGCAACTTTCTACTTTGCGTTGCATGCAGTTGGCGATCTGCCGGACTGCATTTTATTTTTCTCTTTTCTTTTTGCGTGGACCCTGTACGCGGAAAGGGTTAAGGGGTTTTTGGGTATAGTACTCTTTTGGTATGAAATGCCATATCTTCGAATCTGCTTAAGCTTTTCCAAACAAAATTACTTACTATAAGTGTGTTGTGGATCAGATCGGACAACGGTTTCCTATTGCTCCCATAAGATAACTTGCTCGAAGCCCTGAACTTTGTTAGAAGGGAGAGACAGGTTTAATTATAAACCTATTAAACAAAGTTTGAATTAGACTACTAAATGGTACAGCTACTATAGCACAACTAAAATTAAAAAAAAAATCCAACCAAATGTCCACTTTATATCAATGAAAGCTATAGCTACCCTAGGAATATATGCTTAAAATTTAGTACTTTGTATGTAATGCACTCTGCTACATAAGTACAGGGTCTTTCACAGCCGTCTCGCTTGCCGATTGCTTTTACTAATAGTTTTTTTGTATTTCTTTTGTTGTTGTTATAACTGCAGTTGCATAATTTTTGTGTGTGTGCTTTATAAATGGCATCATTTGTATTTTACAACGCTTTATGTATTATAATTGCCAGTTTGCAACCTGCGGCAGAAGAAGAAGACACATTTGACGCCCATTTACAGTCAGCCAGAAAAGTCATAGCCAACACATTCCCAAAGGGTATTAATTATTTAATAAGTTTCGGCTTTGATCAAGAAACCAGCGACGCAACTAATCTAGAGTTTGAAAAAATAAATTTACCTTTAAACGATTTTCTTTATGTAAGAAGACTACAGATCGTTTAAAATTAATTCATCAATTTATTAATAAGTTTTAAAGCGTAAAATAGCCAGTAAAACAGTTTTACTGAGCTATTAATATTTCGGTAGTGATTTTCTTAGGTTAGCTGACATTAAGCTGTGATTTGTTTAAAAAATCAAAAGAGATGATTACAAAATAGTTTGGTAATGTAAAAACAATTTATTTAAAAAGTTTAATCTAGCAAATTTCAAGATTATTCATATTGAAATTTTGATTGGGATGTCAAAAGCTTTAAATTCAGTAGAAAAGTAGTAGAAATTTCTGTACTGAATGAATTTAATTTCAACTAAAATTTCAAGTTAATTAATTAGCTAAGTAATTTCTTCAGTTTTCTAACATATGAAAAATAATTTTCAGTTTTTTTCTTGTCTTTAGATAATGGTAATTTAATTAAGTTAATAAAAAGCTATAAATTATAATCGCAGCTCAGTCAAAAGCTGTTTTATAACCGGCTACACCCACATTAGCATATTGCCACAGATAAAGATAAGGAAAGAAACAATGAGACAGAGGCAGAGCTAAAAAGGGAGAGACATAGCGGGTCAAGTGCTTGTATAGACACCATAAAAAGTAATGAATAAAAGAAATATATGAAATTAGCATAAAGTGTTATAAAATGTGAACTTGAAACAAAATAAAATGATGTTTATTTGGAGCGTTAACTGACAACAATTTAGCTGTTTTTAACTGTTCAACTGCTCAACAGCTCAAGTGTCCAACTGGTTAACTGTCCAAAAGTGTTCAAATGTGTTCAAATGCGTTCAAATGTGTTCAACTGTGTCATGATTCACTCCAACTTTTGAGATACAGATACATTTCAGCTGTGGGGCACACGCCGGTTAATGTGACAGCTGACAGACAGACAGAAGGACGGACTGACAGACTTTAAGCCAAAGCAAAATTTGTGTCTTTGAGCTGATCTAACTGTTTGTCTCTAAGCGTTGGCTGCACGTGACTGTGGCCATTGTTGTTGCCACTTGAGAGCTCTTTTAATTGCCCCAGGCAAAGTGTTTTCATTTTCTTTAGCTCCAAATGTCTCTCTGTTTTTTATACCCTAGCTGGGGGTATTGTCCATACGATACGCAACTCTATTTAAGGGGGTGTGTCAGCGTCTGCAACACTGAACTCAGAAAAAGTTAAAAGATGTTAATTATTTTTTAAAAAATGCTTTTAAATGTATTAAAGTAAACACTATATATTTTCACAGCTAATGCTAAATATTTATGTATTTAAGTAGCAAATTAACATTAATTGTTATGATATTAGTAAGCAGCTATTTATAGAGTTCAGTCACTTTTCACCACGGTAACTCAGAACTGACTTGGCTTCAGTTGAAGAATAAATATTTCAAAATTGTAGAAAACAGACGGTACTAATAGACTCTGTACATATTCCGAGACAGTGAAATTCAGTAATTTTAAATATAAATATATATTTAAATAAACTAATTAACACTCGACTCTGAATTACAACATATTGTTTCTTTGAGTGATGCAGAATAAAGATGTTTTATTCTTAAGAAATTTACTCAGTATATAGACAAATCAAACCATAAGCACTTGTGACTAACATGTAGTGATAATTGGAAAACAATAATAGAATTGTATATAAATATTGATAATCAGCAGATGCCCATATGATGTAGATTTTTAGGAAACTAATGTAAGATAAACTATAATTATTTAATAATAATAATTAATGCGAGTTATTTATCTCTGAGAACAACGAGTTCATGGATGGCAGTGGGGTCTTTAAGAGATCTGAGAAGCCTATTTCATTCTATTTTTGCCAATTATTTATAAGAAGAGTTATAAAAGACTCAAAACATATTGTAATATATTTAACAAAAATAAAATTTATTTGGATTTGAATAAGAAAATACGAATTTAAAACTTATTCAATCTTAGACTAATTGGGTTAACTGTAAGTTGTTGAACAATTTGGCAAAAATTTAAGTGGAATACAAACTGCAAGTGTATTCAAAATTTCATCAATACGAAAATAGTTTCACGTTTTTGTCTTAATACCTCTTTTGGTTTTTGTTTCATTTTCTGTTTTGTTTATATTTTGTTTTTGTTGTTATTGTTTTTTTTTTGGCATTATGTAAATGGCATTTCAATTAAACGAAATTTGCTTGGCGGCAAGGTTGCCCGTTAACATCATTAAAGCTGGGCAGCCCCAAACTAGACAGAGAAGGTAGCGGCAGAAAAGAGAAAGACAGAGTCTCCCTCTCTCTCTGTCTCTCTTTCTCTCTGTCGCAGACATAATAATAAAATTGTCAACGATTAATGCAACAAGCAGACATGAATTTTGAATACTCAGTAGCAGTAAAGAGTGAGTACTCACAGCTCATGGTGAACTTGAGTATCGCGTTTGCACAAGGCGCGCTGACAAGCTTGTAAATTACCTTTGATTTAGTTAAAAGCATAAAAAATATACAAAACATGAGTATGACTGACCTTTGTAATTGCAGGAGACGACAGCATGGAAAACATTGACCTCGCATCCCAATTCGTTGGTGCAATTGCTGCCATCGCGGGCCATGCGAGTGGTGCAGGAGGTGGTGCGATCACTGCGGGTAAGTCACGACAAATAAACTTAAAATAGAGTGGTGAACTAAGAGATACCACTTAATTGAGGCTTATAGCATTACAGTACATTAGCTAGCATTTTATAGAAGTTATGGCCATCTAAATAATTGGACTCCAAGCAGTCTTAACTTTAGCTACTTAAATACAAACTTAATGCTTTAAAGTAGTATGCTTAACATTCATTAAGAAAAACTATTTAATTACAAACAATATACCCATTAGCACTACTTATAACGGGTATACAACTACAACACGACCACTCAACAGCCTTGATAGCTTAAATGCCAAATCAGTGTAAAAATCCGTCAAATGCCCAACTTGATCGTCAACAACTGATTCTTGTCTTAGCCCAAATGGCCAAAATTGGCCAAACTGTCAGCCGCACAGGTGCAGCGTAAAGCAGGTCAAGTCATATGGTCAACCTGCTTCAAGAACAAAGAAAGAGTTGTCTACAAATATGTAATTATAAAATATATATATGAACACTTCTAGCCACAATTCAAGCTGGTTCTTGTTTTGACCATTTGGGTATGGGCCATTGGCTATTGGCCAAAATTCTTGCGCAAGTTTCGCGCACCATGGCCTCCTTCTACAACCAAAACTCAAAACTCAAACTCAAGACTCCAACGCATATACTTCTCAAGATTAATTCTAACAAATTCTTGCAAAGTGTTGCGCAAACATAGCAAACAAATACAGATACAGATACAACATACACATACAGATACATCTTATTTATAAAGACACATCACATAAAATAGTACACACACACACTCATACACGGTGTTTATTAACACATTTGCTATCTCATGGATACTTAGCAAGGCGCAAAAAAATAGTAGCACTTCACTTTACTTCACATTTGCAATTGTGTTTTAATACCCTTACGAAAGGTGGTTGAGTTGTAACATTGAAGTTGCGACACAAGCGAGGAGGACACTCTGAATATTTAACTAATTCTTACCCGTTTGTTAAATCATCCCAGCATGTGAATATTTTTAAAGTTTAAGAATTTTGGTTTAAGAAACTTTATTCCATTGGACAAAATTTCACTCAGAAAATAAACTTACAATTAAAGCGGCTTACAAGCAACCCAATAAGTAAATCCTCTTTAGTGGATACTCGCCCTACTGGATTCAAGCCCTAAAGTAATCTGTTTAGTAGGGTATTTAAACATCGACTTTCAATCCATTATTATTTTAACGATATTTGTCGTAATTTAGAAAAGTTCGCACGCTCGACTTTAGCCAGAGTTAAAGATTTACTCTTGTTTATTTGCAGAAGGAGCGCGAAATTGTTGCAAGCACAACATTGGGCAAGGTGCGAGGCAGGTACCAGAAGTACCGTTCAGGTGAGCGGGGCGGTTACTATAGCTTCAAGGGAATGCGTTACGGAGCAGCGCCTATTGGGGCCAGAAGGTGAGTCTTAAAAAACGCTTTTAACACTTAGAAGTAATAACTAAATTTTATTACTTGTAGATTTCGAGCAGCGGAGCCAGAGAAACCTTGGTCGGGCATCAGAGATGCCTCGAGGGAAGGTCAGAGCTGTCCGCACAAGAACATGATTTTGGACACCTTCAAGGGCGATGAGGATTGTCTCTTTCTGAATGTGTTCACCACACGCATGCCCAAGGAGGAAGAGTGAGTAAATTTACAGAAAAGCAACGCATATCACAACATTAATACAATTTCAATTTATAATTCTTTTACAGATCACAGCCCAAACTGCCTGTGATGGTCTGGCTGCATGGTGGTGGCTTCTCCTTTGGCTCCGGCAACTCCTTCCTCTACGGCCCGGATTATCTGGTGGCCGAGGACATAGTACTAGTCACAATCAACTACAGACTGGGTCCTTTAGGATTTTTAACTGCCGGCCCCGATGCACCCGGTAATCAGGGCTTAAAGGATCAGATATTGGCTTTGAAGTGGGTCAGGGACAACATCGAAGCTTTTGGCGGAGATGCCAATCAAGTGACAATATTTGGTGAATCCGCTGGTGCATCATCGGTGCAATTTCTACTGCTCTCCCCGCTCGCCAAGGGACTTTTCCATCGCGCCATTTCGCAAAGCGGTTCTGCCTTGAACCCCTGGTCAATGGCAGCAAGTTCGGGACACAGAGCAGCTCGTTTGGCGGCAAATCTTGGCTATGTGGGAGCCAATGACACCGAGGAAATTCTTGACTTTCTGCGTCGAGTGCCTGCCATGAAACTGGTGGAAGCAGCTCCCACAACTCTCACAGCCGAGGATCAACGGAATAACATTGGATTGCCCTTTGTGCCAGTGGTCGAGGGATATTGGAATAAAGACTCACAGGAACTGAACTACCTTGAAGAACCCTTCCTCACCGAACATCCCAGCGACATGTACGAGGAGCACAACTTCAATAGTGATATTCCGTACATGACGGGCTACAACACACACGAAGCCATGCTCTTCATAAGAAGTGGGTTAAAATAATGTCCTAATATAAAGGTTAAAAGATAAATATTTAATTTTTCAACTCCATTCAGGGCTGCGCAAGAATCCACAGCTGCTGGGCATTATTGAGAACGACTTTGGACGCTTAGTGCCACATGATTTGAATGTTACTCATGTCCATGACAGAGTTACACGGGAAATCCGCTCTTTCTACCTGGGCAACAAGCATGTGGGTCTGGAGTCAGTGGATGAAATGATTGCGGTAAGAAAACACAGTAGATACAGTTAGAGACAAAAAAGAAGAATAGTATTTTCCAGTCTCCTTTTTCCTAGCCCTAAATCTTAAACAAATATTCAACGTGTTCTTTGCTTACTACTCTTTCAGCTTCTCACGGATCTCATGTTCCTGCAGGGCATTCGACGCACGGCGCGAAATCATGCCAAATATGGCAACGCTCCGGTCTATATGTACCGATTTGCCTTTGACGGAGCTCTGGGACTGTACAAGCGCATGTTGGGCATACCCAGACCAGGTGTTTGTCATGGAGATGAAATGGGTTACCTCTTTAAATTCGGATTCTTTAATCTAAGCTTGGATCCAAGATCCATGGAGGTGCAGGTCAAGAATCGCATGGTTCGCATGTGGACAAACTTTGCCAAATACGGGTAAGACCCTTTAAATCTGTCCTTGTTAAGAACTTTATTGATTGAGTGCCATTCTGTACAGTACGCCAACGCCGAATGTAAATGATCCGATATTGAGCACCAAGTGGAAACCGATTGATGCCACAAATGTGATGAATAGTCTAAACTATTTGGATATTTCGCATGAAATTAATATGAAAACAAATCCGGAGCCAGAACGTCAACGGTTCTGGGATAACATGTATCAGCATTATAATGGTGCGGCTATGTAATGTTCATATCTGATAAAATACATGTCATCATGCACATTGCTAATACACCCACATAACACACACACACATACACACATTTACACGATTTTGCCATTTTGTAAGAGAGTGAGCAGATGAATATTTAATGCAAATATCATTGTAAATTTATCGTAGTTTATAGCAGTTAGTTTATTAGTTGTTTTAGCATTTAGTTTGTACATAAGTGTTGCAGCATTTATAAACAATTACACAGCCACACACATATCCATAACAACACCATTACACACACGTAGTTTAAGCATACCCAAAGCCAAGAAATCTTTTCCTTACTTCTCATATGCAATATCAGGTGTAAATAGCGTAAAAGTGTCCAACAACAATGTACTGTAATTCGAGTTCTGGGTCAACTGACCTGGGCTAAAAATAAAATTGTTTACGTGTTTGCCCTTGACACACGTTCTGTTTCATAACGTATGTGAAAGAAATTACGAGAATCTGTTTTATTGGGAACTGGGAACTTGGCATAAACTGCTGATGTTTGGTCTTTTTTGAATTAATTGATCTGAAAAAATCATATCAATATTTGCTTATTCTGCAATTTAAATAATAATTTATTAACAATTTTAAATATTTGACATTTAATGCATACAAATATTAATATTTTAAATAGTAAAACCTCCCATTGATCGTGTGCCCCCAAAAGCATGCAAAACTCTTTGAACCACTTTGCTAATATACTTGTCATATGTTGCATACTTTTTAGCGCTCTTCATAATATTCATAATAAGCTACATTTTCAACAGAGGGCGCCAGCATTTTTCTCCGAATTCAATATATGTTATGATTCATATAAATGTATCTAAAATCCAATCCAATTGTTTTGAAAAAAAAGGTTCTGAATTTATGGCACATATCTAAACTGAAAACAATCTTTGTAAAATTAGTTGCGCAACACACATAGCAAAAATTCGACCCATATTTGAGCGAAATAAGTTTTCTACAATAGCTAATTAATAAACCAAGCGTAAGTAAATCTCAAAAATACGTTAATTGTAAAGTTAAATCAATGGCAGATTAAAAATAGCTTCGAAATGGGCGCCATTCAGTGCATTAAAAACAAATTAACACCCGCTTTCCGTGTTTAATGGCTACAAAGTGACTACAAATTTGCACTAGACAGATCAGAAAAAGGGGGAAAATGCAAGTGTGCACACATATAAAACATACAATCAGTGATCACAGCATGTATCTCATTGTCAAGCTGCGTAACAAAGCTGATTATTCAATTATCACAGCTGCTTGGGTGCTCTTCATCAGAAGCATCAGCTGTCGACGGTCGGCAGTCGTCTGCCATTCACAATTTAGCGAGAAATGCTCATAATTCATGTAGTTATTGTTGTTGCTATAAATCTCCCCATACTGCCGCATGGAAACTGAAAATTTCAAGTAGGCTACTTGCTTAAAATGTTCAAGTTTTATATTTATACACTTTTCACTTGCATTTTCTACAAAAATTACACCTAATTCTAAAATACAAAGTTGCATCATATATTACCCATTCAGCGTTCAATTTATATCTCAAAATGTTGCAGCAGTGTCAACTAAACAAAGCAAAAAGAGTTTTGGTTCTAAGGAATTTGGATACTAATTTCGATGGTCTTTCATTGATAGTATCAAAGAAGCATTATCGTGAGTTGGACATTTTATTAGAAGCCCTCACAGAGACACTAACTCAGCACTTGGTGCTGAAATCAGCCATAACGCGAATTTATCGTGTTGATGGCCTACCAATTGAGTCAATAGATGATATCCACGAAGCTGACATAATCGTCTGCTGTTGCGCAAATGAAGCTTTTGAAGATGTTGGCTACAATATCAATCAGAATCATGCAAATTATGTCATGTCAATTATGCGTACGGAGAGAAAATTTGAGGACATTGAGTTTATTCCTGAGGAAAAATATTTGATGCAATTCACACCCGATCAGTTGCCAGACTGCATATTACTTTATTTCGAAGTGACGGACAATTTGTTCAGAACCGACAACACTTTGATTTTTGGAGCACAGAGTAAATTCCACAGCGATTTAAAGTATGCCATCAAAATGGTGGATAAGGAGCAGAAAACAACCAAAGATGAATACTATGAAATTGAGACTTTACGTTTACTGCAGAGTCACGAGAACATAATCGACTTGGTTATAACCGTGGAGATGCCCAAATATGTTTTAATTATTGCCGAGCGCTTGGATTGTGATCTGCTGAGTTTGAAGGAAATGTTCAGTGAACCATTCGAGGAAAGAGTTGTGCAACGCATTATGGTCGATGTGGCTCGAGGACTTGGGTACATGCACTCACATCAGATAGTTCATCGGGATATCAAACTAGATAATCTGCTGGTGCAAAAAACTCCAGGCTCAAGCTTAGATGCCCTGGACATTGCAGTCATAAAGATTTGTGGCTTTGGTTTGGCCACAATTTACAAGGGCTGTGATCTGCATCAGTGGTGTGGCACGCCCACTTATATGGCACCGGAGCTGATCAACTATTGTGGCTACGGTTTGGGTGTGGATTGCTGGTCACTGGGTGTTACAATGTTTTATCTACTCTGCAATAGATTTCCCTTTGGCCATGATTGCGAAGATTCGGACGGTGTTTTTTATAGCATCGAAAAGGACGTACATGTCATACCGCCCGAGCATGCAGTGAATCTCAGCATAGAAGCACAGCATTTAATCAATTCTCTGTTGGACAAGTCGCGAGAATGTCGAATTTCTGCCACTGAAATACGCAGACATCCATTTCTGCAGATCAAACATTGAAATTTGTTTTTAGATTTATACATAGACTTTGAAATATTATTCACATGCTTATATTTAATTGGAGTACACGAAAAAAATGTACTTAATAAATTTATGAGGCGTATCTTAGTATTCTATAGTTTCCGCGTTTGAATTTATATGCAGACTGCAGCAGAGTGACACGTGACCGTTTTACGCTGCGTGCAGCAGTGCGTAAATATTACGTATACGCGGGGCTACCACTGGTTCGTGTGTGTGTGGTGTGTTTGTATGCGTAACTGTCATAAATCGGTTGAGAGTTCTGCTATCAGACATTTTCGCAAAGGCTGTTTACGAGAAGTATACTCAATATTACGTATACGCCACCCTTGTGCGAACATAAATTATATCACAAGGTCTCACTTTTCTCGGTTTTATCATTTACTTTTAAATATTTACTTACTTTTATTTTTAATTTCTTTTGTCCGTGGAAAACACGGCACTCAGATAAGCAGTCAGGCACTTATCGTGCTTATCTTCCGCCTCATTTTCAATTTAAAAATCATTTCAATTGAACTTTTCTCGTATCAAAACGACACTTTTATCAGTGTGTGTATCTGTTTGTATATATCTTGCTCTATCTGCAGCTGTAGCTGTGGCTGTATCCATTGCTGTAGCTGTAAATGTATCTGTAGCTGTTGCTGTGAGAGCATCAGTCTGCTGCGAGTGCGAACTGGCGTGCAAGTGTGCGTAACTGAGCTCATTTGCAGCCGAGCCGCCTTTTGTTCACAACTTTTGTTTAGTTTTGATATTTTCTTGCTATCGTTGTCACTCTCATTGCCGCCGTCGCCGTCGTCGCTGGTCGTGTGGTCGGTCATCATTTAATCCGTTGTACTGACTTACGGTTTAGATTCTGTGTCAGCTTCTGTTTGCCCCGTGATCTCTTTTAATTCTATTCCAACGCGCAAACAATGCCAAAATTTTAGCAGTTTTTTAACCCAATGAAAGAAACAAACATGTTAAATATGTGTTAAAGTCATTTGCATAACAATAAACACGGCTAATGCTCGTTTTAAAGGTGTCAATTAATTGAAAATAATCCGCTCGTAAAAAGGTGCTAAAAATATTTAATCTCAAACGAGCCAAACACAAAATAAATAAAGAAAATAATTGAAAGGTGTGTCTGTATTAAAGTTTGCCTTTTTACGTATTTTTAACCGGCCTAACACATTTTTGTGTGCTTGAATAGATTTTAAAAAAATAAAGTCGGAAGCTGCTGTGAATTCTTTTCGATTTGTTTCCCATGCCAAATCTAAGACCAACTGAATAGTTTGAGTTCTACACGTTTTAAGCTCTCGTTATAGATTTGAAATGCTGATTGAATTTGGGTTTAGTGGCACTTATTAGCAATTGTGTTATAAAATTAGAGCCTAAAAGACCATCAAATGATGTGGAAACCTGAGTTTTTATATGATTTTAATAAGCTGTATTCAAATTAGATGTAGGAAAGGCTTAGAATATTTTAAGATACTTTTTTTTTGGGAAGAAATCTCACTCATTTAATCATTTTAGACGTCACAGAAATCTGTCAGTAAGTGTTGAAATCAAATATTCAAATGAAGCAATCAATAAGTCAGTCAAAGTATTACACAATGAATTTAAGAACATCAGTAAGTCAGTCAGTCAATCTGAAGAGGCTTTCGAGCATTGTCATTCAGTCACTTTTTATTTATTTTACAAAGCTCAACTGTTGATCAATAATTATTCAGTCAGCTCGATATCAAAAACGTTTGATGAGACAATCAATCAGTATTTAGTAAGTCAGATATTAACATTCAGTAAAGAAGTCCAGCTATTATTCAGTTTCTTATCAGTTTCACAATCACAGTGTTCATCAGCCTTATAGTCAGTAGGTCAAACGAGACGTGATTCAATCACATTTCATCTCCCTGTTAATTAGTCTCTCATTCATAAAATCAGTTTATCAATCAGAAAGAATATCTTTTAGATACTGAAGCACGCGTTAAATCAGTCTGTCAGCACAAAGAGCTATAAAGATAGTTTTTTAAACAGATACAAATGCATCACTCGACAGCAATCATTGCGCGATAAGAGTGAAAAATTCAACACCGCTTCTCGAAGAAGCAGGGAAACATTTCTAGGCTGCTTAAAGTTTTTGTTGTAGAATTTTTTGCAAACATCAACTAAATGTATTATAAGCACAGCACATTTCGCACCTCTCAAGTGCCTAAAGCCGACAGTAGAGTTTATAGAATGGCATTCAAGAGACATTTTCAATGTGACATCCACAGATGCGTTTCAATTTTACGAGCCACACGGCAGCTGTGACAACAACACCGCCAACAACAACAGCAGCAACAACTACAACTTTGGCTTATCATAAAGATAAAAAGGCTGCAAAACCATTGAAACGACCGTCGACAATTGAAGAGGATCCCGATTCGTTGGACAGTGTGATCAGTAATCCCCAATCGTATCCCATTACGATAGTTCCCAATCGTCCAGCGAGTTTCTATGGCATTTCCACAAATGGAAAACCTTTTCAGCGACAGCAGAGCTGCAGGTAAGTCGCCTGGGGATGCCATTACCCGTAACTAACAGTATTTGCGCATGTTTTTGGCACTCAACTAAGTGATAAAGCCAATAGCGGATTATCAGTTAGAGCTGCTCTAATTCCCAAACCAAACACGGCCGTTTTATGGCTACTTCATGTTGGCCTAAGATCAGTAGCGTTTACTTCAGTTCAGTTCACTTTTGTGCGTGTTCGCGTTCACTAGTTTATTGCGAAATGCAGGTGCCATTAAGTGATGTGCAGGTCCTGCAGGATCAGATCGATGGCGAGGCCGGCGAAAAGGAAGAGACTTTTGCTCACATGAAGGAGTGGAAACGACAGTACATGAGGGGTATTTCCCACACGCCCTCACAGGCAGGCGTCTACTACGAGGCCCTCAAGGGATCCAGTCATTCGTTAGCCAAAGGGTGCGATAGTTTTACCCTTTTTAATGGAAACTACAGTTTAACAAAGTGTTTAATAAATGTGTAATATTGTATGGCGGTCAATCAGTCCATCACGAGATTTTAGTTATATTTTTAACATTTTTATCTCAACTCTAAACGCCCCAAAAAAGTGTAAAAACTGTTTGCACAACTAAATAACTACTAAAACCTATCAACCAAAGTCTCATGTCAAATGTAGAAATCCACTAAGTGTATCCTTAGCAAGTTTAGTCTGAATCGGACGATTATGTCGTACAGTTCTCATAGTTCTCATCGAGATATTTCTTACTTCCACCATTGGCTTCCCTACAAATTTTGTTATAAAACTATTAAATAGATTTAAATTACAGGTGGCTTTTTTCTAGACATTTAAAAAAAACTCACAGCCTACTCGGTCTTCTTTATCATATGACATAGTGTATAATATTTATCTACAATTTTAATTTCTTGCATAATTCTAAAGTGCAGTGCGACATTCAACTTGAACTTGCTGTCCAATCAAAGTGTAGTGTGTGTGCAAATGTATCCGATAGATACACACACAAAGCCCAGACTCGCAGATACGATTTGTTTAGCTGATTAGCACTACGATGCTTATTTGCTTTTAAGTGCTTAGTGCTCCGTGTTCCGTGCACTGTTTGCGGTTGTAATTTAGACTTACAACCGCCCACAAATCGTTGCAGTTTCTCTTGAGTTACGGGCATTATCTAAACGACAAGTATCTCAGAACTGAACTGTATTCCAATCCCTCAAGCGACTCATTAGGCTGTCTATTGAAATTTGGTCCACTCATCTGTCAAATGAGACATGTTTTTGTTATTTGTTTCTGTAATTACTTGCAAGTAGTTAAACGATTTGTTTCAACTTTATCACTTCCACGTTTTATCAATCACTTCAACCGCATTTTTCCCACATTATGAAGTCATTTCCTGCTGCAAATCTAATGTGTCTTCCAACTGCGTTGGCGGTCACACATTTTTTTCAACAACAAATTCGGAAAATATAGAAATAAAAACACAACACAAGTTGAGACAATTAACAATTAACCGACGCTTCGTCGGCTTTTCTATCCATCTTCAAAGGCAGATGAATCATATGTGGTTTGAGATCTACGTATAATTCGATTAAGTTATTTATTTATGGAACCAGCACAATGTCAATTAATCGCCCAAACTCGATTCCCGTGCCAAAGGGGCTTTGAAATTAACACAATTTTAACTGGATTGACACTTAAATCTTCATTGCATTTATCAGCTGAGAGTGTGGCACTTTAGTTGAACTATAAATTATATCGAACAAAGTGTCAAGTGAATTTTCTTTATGTGTTTGCGGTTGACATTGACCAAACGAATTGCCGTGTTAATTAGCTGCACTCTTATGTGCACTCTCAATTTAGACAATTAGCTCGAAAGTCTGGACAGGCAATTCAGGCGTAGACAGACGAAGTGACATTGAAATGAGCTCGGAATGCAAGTGAATCTATTCATTTGCATGTGAATGTACTTATTTGCATATTTACTAAAGCTGGTTAGAGTTTGCTATAAATTCTATCTAAATTTAGGCTTAATTTACTTAACTTTTAAAGTAAATGGAAAGAATCTCAAGACTTAAAAGTGTTTCAAATTAATTATGAGTTGCAAATTGAATTATTTCTGCGCTTAAACTTATAGTTAACTGTTAAAAATCAAATCTTTTTCACACTATTTAATTATTGGGTTTGTTTTAAGTTAATTAGGATTTTTAAAAATTGTTAAACTTTAAAAACTAATTGGGTTAACAAAAAACTATAGCATACTTTTAGGCTGTCAATTTATTGATAAGTTATTTTGCGAAACAATGCCTACGGTTGCTCCCAATTTACTTGTTGAACTACTTTTAATGTATTTTTTTATTTTTTAGATCCCGCAACTTTCGTCCTGGCAGCATGCGACGAGTGCGGCGACGTGCAGTATTCAAGAACGGAGACTGCAATGTGGTGCAGAAACACTTGCAGCGAAGAAGGGTGCGTTTTCTGCAGGACATGTACACAACAATGGTGGACTGGCAATGGCGATGGACGCTGCTCGCTTTTGCACTCAGTTTCATACTATCCTGGTTGTTCTTTGCTCTGATCTGGTGGCTCATCATGTACACTCACGGTGATCTCGAGGAATTGCACTTGCCACACAATCAAGGTAAGTAGTGGAGACCGCTATAAAAGATTGATTAATAAACAAATATTATTATTCTTTAGAGGATTCCGGCTGGGCGCCTTGTGTATCAGCCATTGATGGCTTCACCTCCTGCTTTCTATTTTCGATTGAGACACAGCACACCATTGGCTATGGCGTTAGAACTACTTCCCCGGAGTGTCCCGAGGCCATATTTATGATGTGCTTCCAGTCGATCTTTGGTGTTATGTCTTCTGCGTTCATGGCGGGCATTGTCTTTGCCAAAATGACAAGAGCCAAGCAACGTGCACAGACTCTGCTCTTCTCCAAGCAGGCCGTAATCTGTCAACGCGATGGCAGCCTCTCTCTAATGTTCCGAGTGGGTGATATGCGTAAATCCCATATCATTGGTGCCGGAGTGCGTGCTCAGTTAATAAGAACTCGAAGCACAAAGGAGGGTGAGGTGATGACCCAACACTTCACGGAGTTACAAATTGGCACAGATGATTCTGGTTCGGATCTATTCTTCATTTGGCCCATGGTGATTGAGCACAGAATCGATGAGAACTCACCATTGTACAATATGAATGCTACAGACATGCTGCAGGATAAGTTTGAAATTATTGTCATACTAGAAGGTACAGTGGAGTCTACCGGTCAGTCGACACAGGCCAGATCAAGTTACATTAATACCGAGATACTGTGGGGACATCGCTTTGATCCTGTGGTGCTCTACAACAAAGATCTGCAGGCCTATGAGATCGACTATGCTCGCTTCAACGAGACCACACAGGTGGATACGCCCCTGTGCAGTGCACGCGAACTTAACGAGATCTACAAGATTCAGGAGGGATTCCGCACACCAGGTAGAAGATATGAAAATTAATTAATTGGATCTAAGCCAATGTAACTTTGTTCTTTGTTCCTCTGTTTCTGCAGAAACCACCTTCACCATGCGTCAATTGTCCAATAATCATTCCGATCAGGCCTCATAATGCTTATGTCTTATGTCTAATGTTTCGTCTTACTGTTTGTTGTAGTTTCTAGTTTTGTTATGCTCCTCCTGTTATGCATAATCTTGAGACTTCTTTGCAGCTGTCCCACTGTGCTGTTCTCCAAATCCCTCGACGATATCGACGCAGTCCAACAGTTCTGGTTGCCCTTGCAGAGAGGCTCTTCTAGCGACACACGATGTGCGCATACGAAATTTACTTTTTACGAAATTAAGTTAATAAATGTTTGAGCTTTTAGTTTACACAAAAATTACACGTTCCGTCGTCTCATATAAATGACACATAATTGGCACTTTTGCCACTCGGTTCGGCTCGCAAATGTATTTCCCAATTGCAGTTCCAGTTTCAGTTTCAGTTCCACTTCCAGTTCCATTGCCCAGCCCACTCATTAGGCATCATTAATAATCATGCTGCGGAATTATCAATGCAAAAGGCGCCAAAAAAAAGCAAAGTAGTAAACTATTCACACAGAAGTGTTCACACACTGAACAAGTTTGTTGTTTAAGTCTTTTGATTTGAAATTTCTGAACTGACTGAGTGGATGTGGGAGTGGGAGCAAAGGAACTGCAACTGAGGGTGGCTGGCAACGGGGTGTGGCGTTAACGCAAAACATTCATATCCTTTTAATTGAAATTGAATCAATAACTCTTATTTGCGCAAACTAATCAACACTAAATTATAACACTCACAAACAACTCGAATATTTATTATCACATTTATCACACGGCAATCCAGCGAGTGGATCGAGTGCAGCGAATGCACTGGAGTGGGCTCTAATGAAATGTGGGTGTGGGTCAGACATCTGTGTGCCGTTGCCCATAAATACAATGCCAAATTTGCAGCAACTCTATTACAAACTGCAACAAATATCCCAAAAAAACCAACAATACCAAAAACTACACTCTGAAAAAAAGGGGGTACAAATGGAGCTAAGTTGAACTTAAGGTAAAGTGAACACGAAGTAAAGCTTGCCTAGTTTTATCACCAATATTGTTTTTTCTTCAAAAAACTTTTACTCAATTCATGCAATAAATATTTATGAAGACCATACTTTTTGCTGGCAGTGTAAGCAATATGAACGTTTGAGTGCCAACGGCAAAGGGGCGGCGACCGTTGAGTTCTTTGCGTCCTTAACCCACTTTTGGCCCGAACCCAAACACGCCTGTCCAGGCTAAGAAATCTAAGACTTGAACTGAAATTGAAACTGAAATTGAGACTCAAACTCAGTCAGTCAAGACTCAAGTCTCGGACTTGAGTTAAGAGTTTACGAGTTTGTTTAATTAGTTGTTAAATGTTTGTCGTGCTTATCAGTTGCCCAAAATAGCTTTTTAAAAGCCTCAAAAGCGCAGTGCCATTAGACAGGCTGCTTTGTTCTGTGTCAGAAGCTGGATGCTCAGGTGACATGCGTTCCAAGGCGGACATGTGCCGGTCCATCGAGTGATTGTACCCACTAAACGTGCCCGGCTCAGCTGGGGTGGCTACGTGCTCTGGCCAGCCTGACTTGGTTGCATAAATAATCAATGTAAAAATAGCCAAAAGGTTGGAGTAAAGCAAGCTAGACTCGGAGAGACCCTGTACTAGTTTTGTAAAAAATAAAAAGCTGTTTATCTTTTCATTCCATAGTTTGCTAGCTGCGTTAAGACTTTATAGCTTATCGCAATAATACCATAAACATTATGAAAGACTCCGAAAAAAGGTTGCGTAAATTCATAAGACTTCTTTTTCTGCCAAGTACAAGGCTTTTAAAATATATGTAACTGAAAATTAAAATATTACAGGCGCTTGCAACGTTTGCGAGGCAGTCAACGCGCGCTGCATGTGGCACGAGCAAAGGCACGTTTCCCAAAAGACAAAAGCGCCACCCAAAACGGTTTTACCTCTGGCTTTAGATTCATAATTTTTTAACCCGAAAAGTCCAATGGGTGTATGGGTGTATGAGTGTGTGTGTGTCGATGTGTGTGGTAAGTAATTGTTCGTGTCATTTTAATATGCCACAAATAAATCGAAGCATATGAATGCAGCATATGCATGTCTTAGAAGACTCCGTGATCGACATTTGGCTTCCCATGGTTTTGCTAAGTGGCTCAAACACGCCTTAAATTCAAAGCTGTCAGCACATTCAGATTCAAAATCAGAGTCAGAGTCAAATTCAGAGTCAAATTTAGAGTCAAAATCAGAGTCAAGAGTCGTTTCACAAGCTGCTGGCATTTTATTGTTGCTAGTTAAGTTTTAAATATTGAGCACGCTTGATATTTAGCTCAACTG
Organism: Drosophila nigrodunni; assembly: GCA_020829145.1. Classification (NCBI taxonomy): domain Eukaryota; kingdom Metazoa; phylum Arthropoda; class Insecta; order Diptera; family Drosophilidae; genus Drosophila; species Drosophila nigrodunni. The sequence continues at coordinate 28,290,789 of JACVCZ010000001.1, forward strand.
TATGGCAGTTAGCCTAATAAAGACATCAACTGGGCGATGACTCAAGTTCCCAAAGTTTCGCTCGACTTCCAGCAACAAAACAAGCCTGAAATTAACGGCAACAAAAGGGTAGAACATGCAACATAACTCATCCATAATCAACACTGTTTACATAAATTTCACAAAAAAAAAATTATTACGCTGAACGATTAGGGTGAGGTGGAGAGGGGTAAGGGAAGGGGCTGGGACTGTGGCTGAGGCTGGCCAGTGCTTTAGACCTCGTGATGAATGCTTAAATAATGCGCTTAACCCTGTGCGAACATAATTTATGGTGTGCAGATATACATGAGTGCAACAACAGCAATAACTACATATGTACAAGCATATATGCCACATACGCTTGCTAGCCACATAAATACACTGAAAGAAAATATAGCACTCCTGAAACAAATGGTACATGTAAAAAGTTGAACAAGTTTTTTGCTTTAAATTAATAATTTTGAAATCATATTTTAACTGTCGATTCCATTATCATGCTTGTACTACTAAAAGACAAATATAATTTAAGCCCTATTAGAATTATTTTCTCAGTGCATATATGAATTGCGTCGCTCATGCAACACACGCTGTTTTCATTGTTATTACACGGACATTGCCGTTGACCGTTGAAACGGCCCTTGCCACCAAGTTGCCAAGTTGCCTGCTCATGTTGCTGCCACTTTGCCTCAAATTGATTAATTACGGTCATTTTGGCTGCCTCTGCCACTGCCGCTGCCACCGCCCCTGATGCTGCTACGGCCTCGCTGGCAGCATAAGTAGCATAAATGCCATAAAATGGCGAAGAGGAAGCTCGAAAACTTGCAAGATTCGAGTCATTTGCCAGTAAGGACAAAGCCGCCAAAAATGAAATAACTCAAGCGTAGCGAAGTCACCACGGTGGGTTAAAGGGTGAGAGGGGGGAAAGTAAGAAGAGGGCAAACGGGGAAGGTAAGTCGTTCCAGGTTGCAGCTTCAGCTGCAGTTGACGCTTTTGCCGCTATGTGCAGCAATTGATTTAAGTTACACCCAAAATACCAAGAAGCGTGAAAGAGATGGGGTTTGCGAGAAAGAAAGAGAAATATAGTGACTGAAACACGCACACTTAGTCAAGTAAGTCTTTGTACAGCACTTAAGTTGATTTCAATATATAAAAATAAATTTAACACACAGTCCTGAACTACGACTCTTTAAAATTTTAAGTGTTATTTGGTTTTTAGCAGTAAAATGTGTAGTTTTAGTTTAGAGCTACTACTGAATTTTAACAACCTGTGTATGTTGTTTTAGGCTGATTTCTTAAACTTTCTTTAATTACAAATCATAATAGAAATAGAAAATATTAAATTTGGGGAAAGGAAAAGAAATATTTATTTTAGTCTTATATTTCAACTTTTGAAAACTGTTTTAATTAGACTAAAAGGCAGACTTTATGAAATGAATTTCCTGTCAGAACACTTGCCGAACTCACTATGAGCACACATAATAAATGTAAATCGCCTTTGGGCGCCTCATGCAACTTTTGCAGCAAGTAATAAGCATTTTTATGTGCCACAACAACAGCAATCTTCAAAGCGCAGAAGTCGGTAAAAAAAAGGGTTAAGTTGCAAGACAATATGCTTAACACGTTGATGCCTTTGTTTTTGTTATTGCCTTTGCCCTTGCCACAGCACGTCAACGAGTTGACGTTGCCTCGGGAGCAACATCAACTGCTTGACTGAATAATATTGAAATTAATTACTTTTGATGGAAATTATTAAGTAATTTTTATGTTGCCAACAAATGAGCATCGTTTGCCTTGTTTCATTTTAGTTCGTTCTTTATTTTTTATTATTAATTATATTTATTAAATAACCTCATAAATTAGCGCTGCACTTGCTGCAATGCCTGCTCAATTAAGGAAGTGCCACTCCAAAAACAATATAAACCAAAATATCAAGAAAAAAGATACAGAAAACCCATCAACTGAAACTGAGATCCAGACCAAATTGGCTATCGGGTAACCGGTTATGGATGTTTTTTTCTGCCGTTGTTGTCGTTGATAACGCGCTTTAATTTAAAATCTGCATACATTTTTGGGCAGTTGCGTTGTCTTTTTTTTTCTCTGCTGAAAATGGCAGGCCGTCAGCCCAGTCAGGCCGTCAAAAAGCGCTGAAACCCGCCAAAACTCACAAATTCAAAAAAAATCACAATCAAAAGTCACAATCAAGAGCGGCGCAGGTCGTTTTTATGACAGATCTCACTTTGGAATGGATGTCGGAGCTGTCAGAAATAACACTTGAGCGCTGTGGAGAAGCTGCAAGTTATATTGCATACCCTGTAATAATTAATAGAGTAAACACGGCAGACAACCCCGATACAAATGAAGTTTATTAAAATTGAAGGCAAGCCTTTAAATGGTATGCAAATATTCCATAAATTAAGCTATTTTTAAGTTTCATTGAGCCAACTATTAGCATAAATAAATTATATTATAGTTCTAAGAGCCATATCATTTTTAATGTGGGAGTTTAAACAACATATTAAATTGTTGATGCTTAAACAATAATCAAAATTAAGCTTCATATGGAGATAGCATCACTTTTGAGTTTGAAATTATTAAATATTTTAATTTATGCACTATGCTTCTCACATAAAAATTTGTGACAATTGCATATTAATGGGATTAATAACTATTAAAATTGAATGAATTAGCTTAAAGTGGCTTTTAAATGCATCGACTAGATTTATATTTAAATTAATGAATAGCACGTGTTGTGCATAAAGTTCTAGATGTCAGGGCTAACACACATCAGGCATGCGCCATAAAAATTATTTAAATTCGCAGCTTTTAGTTTGGTGTTTAATTGAACTGGTTATTCAGCCAAAACTAAAATAATTATGTTGATATATCTTGTTCTATTTCTACATATACACGTTTTTAAATAATCCTGTAAGTTTTCATATTAAAGGGTACTTTCGAGTTAATCATTTCAAGGGATTTAAATTTGTTTTTGACACTGCAGTTTTGGTTTATTTTCGGCGGCTTTTGATGTGAAGTGAAGTTAATTTAGCCAACTTGAGTTGCCACAAAAGAAATTGCACAATGATACACATATAAATATAGTAGTATAACAAAAGGGTCATTTGATGGGGCTTAAAGTCGAAACGCTGTTTCAGTTTGTAAGCTTATGGGCTCCGACATTAATCGGGCCAAAAGATTGATCGGGTAACACTTTTGATGGACAACTGATTGCAGAACTTTTCGGAAGACATTGTTGTGTAATAAAAGTATAAATTTGTTTTATAACTTACTTAGCTTCATCTCGTATTGGTGTGTATTCATTTGTCATTAGGTAAATCCCTCTGAAAAATACAAAAAGAAGAAAACAAAATGTTTACCAATTGAAAACTTGGGGCCATTAACCTTTCACATTTACACATAATTTTTGGGAAAGTTTTATGATCATGAAAATGATCTCTGATATCTTGGCAGTATCTTTTTTTTTCGATGTTCTTCTGGTTTCCTCAAAGGCCATAAACAATTTGCAAATGCCTGCAAAATGTGCAAGCAAAGACTTTATCCATTTTAATGATGCACAATAAAATTATGGCCACAATCCGAAATCAATAACATTTGTAGCCCACTCACTGCCCATATAGAGAAAGTAATTATTGGCTCCGTCAAGTGGAGATCAAGAAAAAAAGACGAGCCGACTGTTATCCGATAAAAAATACGCATCGGTTCAGATCAAAGATGAAAGTAAAACTGGGCGTGCGTTAGGCTGGACCAGAGAGAATCTGTGCTTGTTTGCATCCATCGCCACTTGAATGCAGAAGCAGTCAACAAATCAACGCCACACTGAACAAGATGAACGACATTTAAGGGAAGACGAACGGCGGAATACAGGAATCCAGGTAACACCAACTGACCTACAGCAGCTGACGTTACTTCAAGTTTTATTGATGCAAATTGCATGCCTTGAGGCCCTGTAATCAGCTTTTTAGCCGAGCCGGGTTCGGTGCGTGTAAATTGAACGACAACTTCAGCTGCAAGTTGGTTCGCAGACTGGCAAACTGGGTCAGAATTTGATGTGAGATTCACTTAAGTTTGATGATGGGGCGACTATATAAATATATATATAAAGATTTTGTGTGTTGTGTGGTGTCTGGCGCCATCTAGCGCCGCCAAATGCTATTAAGATATAAATCGCATGCCGCAAGAGGCAACAAAAATCTGCAGAACATATCAAAATGATTGACAGACTGTCTGAGCAGAGATGAGAACGGAACAGGACAGTTCAGAACAGCCTTGTGCTTGGCTTGTCCTTGCCACTTAACAAGCTTTAAATAACTTCAATTATGCTGCACTTTAACATGAAATGCATTGCATAACAGTCGACAGATCGTTCCTCTCGTTTTCTCTCTCTGGGAGATTTAGTGATTCACTGAGACAGACAGCAGAGAACTCAGCAAGTTGATGGCTTGGCTGCTCGACGGCTCGCCGGGAGGTCATGTCACAAAAATATCCATTAACACATCATAAAAATTAAAAATAAAAATTAAGAAACCATGCGTTGCAACAAGAAAACAACAGACAACAAACAGAAGGGTAATAAAAATATATATAAAAAAAAAAATAAGAAACCGCAAAAACAACGTCAAGAAAATGCCAAGATAATCACTGGCAGGCAAAAGTGAAACCGGTAATTATGTATTATGTATGCACGCCACCAACGCGGCGGATTAAAATAAGCTACCGCAGCAGAAGCAGAGGAGAGCAAACGCTGCCAGGACAACGGTGCTGCAGCTGAGCAGAGGAGATGGCGGTGAAGGCAGCAGAGGGGCAGCTGTCGACCCACGCAGCGGCTCCGGGGCTTTAACTAAGTAGGAAATAAATAAATTTATATATATTTACTGCATTTCGCTTAGTTATTTTGCTTTTTTGACAATTTACGTGCCACGACGCGCGTCGCACAAACAAAAGACTTAAGCGACGAACTTGCAGTAACATAAATTTCACTTAATTGCAAAAGAAAAGCAACAAAAAAAAAAAAAATGAAACAAAACAGCAAACAGATTTCCAGGCAACTACAAAATGCATTAAATCGATAAAGACAACAAGAGCTGCAAGAAATAAATGAGTTCAACACGCTGACAAAATTTTAATGGACATTGCGGCCTAAGAAATATGCAAAGCACATAAAATTAAGCAAAAATTTGTGCTAAAAAAACACCGAGAATATTTATCTTTTGCTCTGGTGATTATACCCGTTAATCGTGGAGTAAAAGGTATGCTATACATTCGGAGGAATGCAAGTGACTAGAGGAGGTATTTTTTACCCTGTATACTATAAACATATATTCTTGACCAGCATCAACAGCCAGGCCATGTCCGTGTGTCTGTTTGTATAATAATTCAATGCAACTGAAGTTGTTGCAATTGAGTTTGAAATTTAGGCTGAGTTTAAACATATTTTTTCAACATTTCAATTGCATTTGATGCCAAACTATACTCTAAAGCAAATAAAATCGAGAACCCAATGAAAAATTTCACTAATGTTTTTATCTTACCGATTAGTTGTTGAAAAATTAAAACTAATTTACGGGTATTCCGAAGTCACGAGTCGATTATACCATTGTTACTTGTTTCATTTTAAAGTACTACTACGAAAAGTCTTCCTGCTGCAAAATTTGTCGCCAATACCAGTAGCTTTGCGTATTTGCATTTGTTGTTGTTGTTGCGGTTGTTTTGGTTGTTGCTGGGATACTCTGAGGTTTTGTTGTGTGCGAGTGCAGCGCTGTCAGGCTTAATTTCTGGCGGGGCAATGACAGTGAATATGGCTCGTAACTTTTCGACGCTGTAAGTGTTAAAGTCAACAATCGTGAGAAAAGAATTTTATTGTTTTGCTTTTGTTTTTGCTTTTCACACACATATATATATATATTTATATTGTGGCCACTGAAGGTCACTTTTGGCCCGAGTGGCTTCGATTTTATGTGCGCCTTTATTTCTTTTATTTTTTTGCTCAAATTTTCGTTTTCGGTTCATTTTGGCTTATTCCATTTTTTGTTGTCGGTATTTGTTGTAGTTGTTGCTGTTGCCTGTTTATTTTACCCCTTGCCTCATATGATGCCTGTAGCCTTTGTTTTGCTTCTTTTGTGGCTTGTCCGTTTCATGTTTCTGTTTAAATGTCAGTTGTAATTTGTTGTATTAACCCATACCACATGAATTATGTTTAGTTCGAATGTAATTGATTTGAATACAATTTGAATGAGTGGCTAACCAAGCTGCAAAAACAACAATGCCAAAAGCTAAATCTATGAGCATAACAACGGGTGCAGTATCGTCGACGTCGTCGTCGTCAACAGTTTCGAAAATTGCCATAAACTTTGGGCCAAAATTAAACGAAATTGTTTGTTCACTGCCTGGCCAAACAGAATATTCCCAGAGTCTGTCATATGTTTATCCATAAAAACCCAACAAAATAACAGTTTAATCTTAACTTCATGTTGGCATTGAAATCTCCAATTCAAAATTGAATGTCAAATGGGTTTATTAACTTTTTTGAAATACCCCCACTCTTTTTTAATTGTTTTAAAATGGAGCGCAGTATCGCTATGGCAATTGTTATGATATGTCTATTAATTCTTGCAGCTACTAAAGTTTTAACCACGTGAGTCGTGAGCTTTAAGAAACATTTGAAACGTATTATGGTTTCTTTTGTCAGTATCACAGTTTGTTAGTGGGTTAATCACAAAAATTAACTTATATTTGAGCTTAATGATCTTATTTCAGTCGATATTTTCTGATTATTTATAATACAAATGATCAATTTTGTCGTCTTTGACGCTTCAATATTTTTGTCAAGTTCCCTTTGCCTTTTATGTCATTATTTTATGTCATCATTAACAAGAACTATTATGAACTATTGAATCCCAGCAGAGAGTGTGTTTAATTGAAAGATTTGTACATTTTGCATTGTGTTTCGATAAAAAGTTTGCGTGGTTAACACTAAAATTAAAAAACAATTTTATATAAATATGATGAAGACTGTACTTAGCCCATGTATTTTCTGTTTAGATGAGCAGCATCGTCCACAGCGTTTGCCATGCGACCATTCCTTTTGTGCGGATTGTTTAGAGCGATATTTACAGGTGAGGGGGGATCCGCGGTGTCCGCTCTGTCGTCGGCGGTTTCAGGTGAGCGCTGGAGCATCCAATCAACACAGCAACACAGATCCAGATACGCATGTTGTCCCAGCACCCAATCCACCTGAAGATGATGCACGAACAACGGAACCATTTGTTCGTATATTCGATATAGATTTCGATATCGATATGTTGAACGATACTTTGGTCTTGACTTTAACAGAGGAGGAAGTGCGTCTGTTTTCTGATCTTTATGAGGGAGCACTGCGGGATGACCAGCGGCAAAGTTCCGCAGCGGAAGCTTGCTATATATATACCTAAAAATCTTTTATATCTTCCAATTTGTGCCTTATTCGACACTTAACACTCAACACTTGTTTTATACAAAAAGTACCCTTTCGACACATTCCTATTGTTATATTCTATCCGCACAGTTTGCAATTAAACTTATTAACTGGCTTCCACTACTTCTAAAACTTCTTAACTGGCAGCAGGTTCTTAAAGCTTTTATTAAAGTGTCAGATTCGATTAGTCAATTATGAGCTTTAACTAAATAATAATAAAACCAATAATAATTACTGTTGAAACTGCAAACGTTGAGCACAAGGTATTAACTAAGAGCTGGTTATTTTATTAGCAAACACAAATAAATATTACAACTTTGTTGCCGACTAACTGCCATCTTCATCTTAATCTGTATAACCAAATTGCTGGCCACGTTAGTGAGCAGCAAACACGCTACAAACACGATCATCGATCAGAACAAGAACTCAGACTTAAACTCGAAAACCAAATCCACATCCAAATTCTATTCGAGCTTAAAGTCTTATGTACGCAAATTGCAAGCTGCAAAAGTGCAAAATGCATACCGAATGCACAGGGGTAACTTAATTAGACGCTTAGCCTGGCTAATTGCCATCGATGTGGCCAGTTCAGATAATTGATAAGACTTGCTTGCAGATGACCAGCTAACGATGGCAATTAACAGAAGTGGCAGCAGCACAAACAGCAGCAGCAACAGCAGTTGCCGCCTGGTTCAGAAACTTGTTGAGTTAACTTCAGCTGAGTGAACTCGACTGTAAGTAGCTCTGTAACTATTGTGTAAAGTATAGAAAACTTATATCTGAGCAATATTGAATTTTTTAAAGATTGGTTTAAACTAAATTATATATTTTCCTTGATTTTTTATGTTTCTGCACTTAAATATAGGACAAAATTAAGCTTCTCACGCACCGATTTCTCTCTGTCTCTCTCTCTATCTTCCTCTCTCTCTCAATTCATGATCTAACAAACAGCGTTTAAAGCCAACCCATCCACACCCTTTGCTAGTTTCACATACAGGGTGGAGAAAAATGGTGCAAAATTGTTTATTAAATGCTAGTTTGTTTGACCATTGGCCAGGCCTTGCCCAGCTTTGGGCCATGTTAAGCTTGGAGTGTTTCATTTTGTGGCGAGTCTTTTTTGGCCCAGTCTTTATCGCAACGAATCATTTCTGCTGTTGGCCGTTTTGACAGCGTTTTGAGTCAACAACATGGCCAACAACGTTTCTGCCGCATGCAAAAAGATACAAATCTAAACTGCAAATGCATTATGCAATTGGCAATGGAATGGAGTGCGAGTGTCCACTGTACAGTGTTCACTGTCCACTGTCCACTCTGTCCAATGTGCAAAACTATCTCATGGATTTGCGCAATTTGTCATCCATCCTGTTGCCAGTTGTTAGACTCAAGACTCAAGACTGCGAGTCGTCGAGTCTTTAAGTCTGCGAGTCTCAAGCCTCTCGACTTAGTGCGTGCGAGGGCGTGGCACATTGAACAGTTGCTTATTGATAACGCTTGCCAAGTTGCTTTGATATTGCATTTAGTTTGGCCAATTATTAATGCCTGTTGTCGCTCGACTGCGTGTAATTTGTGGCAGTTGCAGCTTTTCTTGCCCCTCGTTGTTGTTGTTACTGCTGAAATGCGATATTTCAGTTTGCTCGCATTTTTTTTGGCACGCATTTATGAATGTCTTGACGATGGCATCGATCTTCTCAGTTGATCTTACATGCTGGCAAACATTTTAATCGCCGATTAGACGCAGTCGATAACCCCAAAAAAATATTTGAAAAAAATACAACAAAGTCGCGCAGGTAGCTGCAGTTTTTAATGTAGCTATATACCTGTACTGCGAGGAGGCAGAGGGTATACTTAAGTCGATGTTGCGTTTATAATAGGGATTAGATTTCAATAGATTTCTATACCGACCAATATTTGAGTCTACGTTTTTGTAGATTTACAATAAATTAAATCTTTACCATATTAATTTTAGATGTAGACTTCTTTAAGCCCTAAATTAAAAGCAATTTTAGTTTACTTTGGATAAGTTTTCAAGTCATAAATTTGTCAAATTGAGACAAAGGGAGGGGCAAAAGCGGCTTGAGACGGAGGAGAGCGAACTTAACTGTTTGCAATTTCGGTCTGGGGCATCTCAGGAACAACAACAACGGCCTCATTGTGGCTATTTGAATTTTGCCTTTGGCCAGACCGCCAGTGGCAGAAAACCCATCGAACTCAAACTGTGCGCACGCGCATGCAACCAAATGGCGACGGCGTTGACAGATTGATGCCCCCAACAGTCGCCAGACACAGAGAAAGACTGAAAGACAGTGGAGCAGTCGGACAGAGAGGCAGACAGACAGACGGGCTGACTGTGTCTTGGCCTGCATCGGATGCTGTTGCCAAGTCGGCTCAGCCCCCGCTTCATTATTCAAATGCTCGTGTGTGTTTGTGCGGAATTTATCAAAGTCGCTGTCTGAGGAGGCAGCAACTGTGCGAGCGAGGGCGCGGCACCGTGGGGTATTTTGGCAAAATAGTGCTTCAAATAATTATTCTAAATATACGAAATTTCCCAACAATTACAGAAAAGTGTAGAAGAAGTTGGCAATTTAATAAAACTGGAAGTAATTTTTCCATATACAAATTTTAATTAAGTATGTTAATCTGCAAGGTAGAGAGTAACACCCATTGTGCCAGGACGAAGACGATTAGGAGGGGGCCAGCCGGCAGCGGTGTATGTGTGTCATTTGAGTTTCAATTCGTGTTGCTTTTCGCTGATGTTGTTTTTGCCCTGCTCTTGTCGCGTGGGAGTCAAATGTGGCTTTTTACAAACAAAAACGTAACTACAGGTCAGTTAAGATAAGTCGTCGCATGTCCAACAACTTTTCCTTTTGGCCAAAAGGGCCAAAACGAAGCCAAACAGAGCCAGCGGGGACTGACAACAAAAATTGGCAACTTGGCAAAGGCAAAACTGGGCGCGGCATAAATTCTCATAAATCTTTTGGCCTAAAAGTTGAAATATAAATATATACATGTGTACGAAATGAACATTTGTACAGTTGTACATTTGCTAGCTGAGTAATTAAAGCAGTTTAACATGTCTTTTGACTGCAACTTGAGTCCACGTATTTTCGGGCAGTTTATTTTTTGGATTATTTTTTATTTATTTTTTTGGGAGCTGTCACAACATCAACAAGCCTTCATTCATGCAATGCGACAGGCAGCCAGCCAGTTAGCAAAGTCCGTCAGTCAGTCAGTTCGTCCGACAGTCAGTCAGTCATTCAGTTCGTCATTCAGCCAGTCAGTCATTCAAAAGCTAGCCGAAATGTTGCCATAAATCAACTCATTTGAAATGCATCAACTGCAGCAATCAGAAACAGAAATAAACTAACAGAAAAAAAAAAAAAAAAGAAAAAAAAAAACAAATCAAATCAAATTGAATTCAGTTACACAAATATTTTTACACGTTCGCGATTTTCAATTGCAATTTTAAGAGTGACAATGCGCGGGCGAGGCAACAACTCTGTTGTACAGTTGTACAGGGTGTCCAGTAGTCCAGTTGTCCGACTGACCGAGGTGTGTGTGTTGCACAATGTGTGAAAACAGGATCAAAGTCCTGCCCAAAACATTTGTCAACCTCTCGACGTTTATGTAATCTGCATTTTGCGAGCTGCAAACCACAAAACGCGAACCGAAAAACGCGAACTGCAGACCGCAAATCGGCGTCTCTCTGCCTTTTTCGTGGCTTGTCATGAATATGCGCCAATTAAGCAGTTTGTCTGTGTGTGCGCAGTGAACATGCATCAATCAAATGTCTACAGGATAAACATAGTCGCAGTCAGTCAGTCAGTTGGTCAGTCAGTCAGTCAGTCAATCAAACGAGTGCTACTTTGTTGGGCCAAAACAAACATGCAACACTGGCGCGAGGTTTACTCTAAAACTTTTTACCTTGTCCTCTTTTCATCACTCTCTTTTCCCACCAGTTGCTCTCTCTTCCCTGCCTTTTTCTCTTTGTGAAAAACAATGATAAGCACTTTTATCTGATGCATTTCATATTTTCCACATTTTCCCACAATTTTTCTCCCATTTAGTTGCATTTATTATTAAATTATATTACAAGCTGTGATTAAGAACTTTTGAACTGCTTTTAGGTTTGATAATCATTCTCAACTTTATTCTCAACTGTTTTCAAAGCTTGCTCCATTACTTTACAAATAGTTGAGCAACCCTCGCCTGCTCGTCGCACTGACCAGGGCAAAATGCAAATGCTTCAAGTGGCAGCTGACAATTGATTGACAAGCGCTGGTTCTGAAAGGCGGGCGATGATATTGAGGCGTGGCAAAGTTATTATTAGCATTGCATGGCAATTGCTTAATTGATTCTGTTGCTGGCCAAGTTAATTGAGCAGGCCAAGAGTTTGGCGTGGATGTAACATGTCGATCGACAAGCACCCAAAAAAAGCCAAAGATCACAGACAGTTAGTCCAGCAAGTTATACGACAGAGAAACACAATGACAGACATACAGTCAGTCTAATTCAGTCACTCAGTTTGCAGATTTAGCTAGAAAATAGTGAGTAAGTTTCACTTATCGGAAAACAATTAAATGAATTTGCACGAGTTACAAATAAATAAATATGAATGTCAAGATGAAGGAGACTAGATGCTGTGAGATTCGTGTGCATTTTGACCCACATGGGAAAGCGGAAAACTGCCAGCAATTTGCCACCTAAGAGAAAATTATGAGCACCAGCATTTGCAACAAACGATAGACAATAAATACGGTACAACAACAACAAACAGCACAATAAACGCGTCAATTCACTTATGCACAAATGGGAACTGAATTCAACTCAACTGAACTGATCTGTAGTGAACCAAAGTGAGTCAAAGTGAACCAAAGTGAAGTGAAGTAGTTTTGTAGTGGAAGTTTACAGAGTGGATGGAGTGTACAGTGTGGTGTCTTCCCACAATTTCATAGCAAAGTCAACAGCATTTTCGTTATAATTTCTATTATTTTCCCTTTTGGCATAATTGCAGACAATTTACTTAACGATCAATAGCTGCGGCAGTCAGGCAGGCAGACGGTAGGACGGCAGGAAGGCAGGAAGGCAGTCAGGCAAACCGGCTGAAAAAAAAAACCAAAAATTTATTAGCTCCCGCAGCTGTAGCCGTCAGATCGGGGACTCCAAAGGAGCGGGCCAAAGTCATATGTTGGCCAAGTTAACAGTTTGACGTCGCATCCGTGAGAGCCGCACATCGTGTTCCCGTATTTGCTGCCGGTTTCTATCCTTGAGCTAATACATATAACTTTTATACGCTTGCTTGGCCACAAAACATTTATTTAAAATAGAGCAACACTTTTTCTACCACAGGCAATGGAGTAACTAACTGCATTGGAGCCCGTCTGGCCCCCCAATCCCCTTGTCTTGCCGCCCAGACCCTCTAGACTATCTTTGTATTTGCTGAGGCAATATATGAAAGCTGTTCATATTTTAATTACGTGACTTTATCACGTCATTTCATGGGTGGCTCAGGCACGAGACAAGACACAGCCCGACAAGAGTACGGTCGATAAAAAATTGAGCACTGTTGGGAAGTATTGGCCCAAAAGGAAATAAATATGTTTTGGTGTGGGAGAAACTTTTCGAGCTATCTAAAACCAGCTTCAAGTCAGAAACTGTAACACATTTCAAACATAAAAAGAATATGTTAGTTTTTGATAATAAAAAAAAATGGCCCTGTTTATTTGTAAAATTTAAAATAGACAACGTTTATTTAAATATTTTATGCACTTGAAGCAATACTTTTTCTAGGAACTTGGCGAGTAGCTGATCACTCAAAATTTACCCAACTTAACGGCTTCCTGTTAACTGTCTATCAATGCAAATTGAGGTCACTATTATAAATCACTCCGAGTTTTGTGTATAAAAATAGCAAAAATATCAATGTCTATTATTCTAATTAAGACACAAACATAATGAAAAGTCATTAAGGCTTCGATGAGTCAAAAAAAAACCTCCATTGATATCAATTTGCTATAATGTTGTGTTTAAATGTTGACTGCTGATTGCTTATAATGTTTGCTAAATGTACATTTAACACACATAAATCGGGGAAAGGGGCGGTAGTGGGAGGTGGGCGTAACAGGCTTTGGGCTATTTAAGTGTCAGGAGTGCAAAAGTGTGAGAACTGCGTCGATTGTCCAGTCATAACAACAAATGAGCAATAAATTTCTAAATTTTCGCCAATAAACAAACTTAATGATCATGTTGATGATCGTGCCGATATAGCTGCCAGACTATCGATAAATTGTTGTAGTTTTGGACGTAGTTATGGCTAAAGAGCCATGCCCATTGCCCATTTCCCATTGTCCATTCACCATTGGACCATTGGACACCCACTGCCTGATTATGTTTGTCTGGTCTAATGTCTGCATAGTGAAAATCTCTGACGATCTTCGACCATCTTCCGTACCATCATCATTATGATCATGATCAATGCGGTGGTCACTAATGTTGTTGTTGTTGTTTATGTGCTGCTGATTATGAGGCGGGCGTCACTAACAAACACATAATCTTCAGAGAAGCTGCAACTGCGACTACAGGCTCGGGACTGCCTCTAATGTTGGGGTATTTTATACACTGCTAAAAGTGGGTATTTCAGGCTTATAAAGAAGTGTGTAATAAAGTTTCTAATGCTTGGAAGTAGTTGGAAATCTTTAAGGACTAGAGATATATATTTCATGAATAAAGTCGTTGGTTAGCTGTAAACAATTTGTCTACAAGTGACAACAGAGTATCTAAAGTTTGGCTTGCCAATGATAAGCGTACTTTCTTGTTTTTTGATGTTTCAACAACGTCGATCTTTTGGGGTCAAAGCATCATACGACGCATCGTAAATCATTCATAGAGGGATTTGCCGAAGTCGCAGCCGCAGCAGCAACAACTGGAAATTTGTTGCATTTGCAGCACACAACAAATTGATTTTAGTCACGATACTGTCAATTAGCCCAGCCATGGGTCAGCAGCCTCTTTCTGCCCGTTTGTTCAAGCCAGATTCGCCTCAGCATCTTCAGATGCAACTCCATCTCTTCATCTCTATCTTCTCCAGAAAGGTGTTGATGCCGGCGAACTTTGCCGGCTGCCTTTTGACCCAAACCAAGGAGGATCAACTTGGAGGGGGGAACCCAGTGGATATTCCTTGTGCAGCTGCAGCTTTAGCCCCACAACGTTTAGATGCGATTAAGGCTGCAAAATTATTGTTATAGTTGGCTGCCAATTCTGCCAAAGTTGGCTACTTTATTAAATCAAAGTGCGAGTATTTTCACATGATTATCACGTGAGTCGCTTATGCCTCGTTGACCCCACACGCTGACCATGTTTATGGGCATTGCATTTTTTATACCCTTACTGTGCTCTGAGTTTACGGAGACTGCATTTTGTTATGACTTTTATATAAGTTTAGTTTTATGAGCTGTGCTAATTGCATTTTATTTAGTTTTAGCTATATGGGATTAAAATAAAACTTATTTCAGATATTTGTATTTATTTTACTATTATTTCTATACCAAAATCTTTGCTGCATGTTTTTATATGCAGCTAAGGCCAAAATACTCACAGCCAAGTGATTACTATATTTTGTGGCAGCCTTTCGCCGGTCAAAGACTCGAATTTGATCTAATTGAGTGATTTCTCGACCGCTTCAATTTTAACAAAAACAAAAAAATAGTAAAACTAATTAACTTTAGTTTTTTGGCTTTTGGGCACAAGTATTTGAAATTTATTTGCTTAATTGTGGTAGGAAAATCGTTGAAATGCTTGGCGATAATTAAAAGGCAACCTACAGAAATTGCAATGACTTTAAATATTCTTGGGTATGCTGGTGGTGAAGGAGGGTAAAAGGAGGAAGTAGCCGAGGGTATGGAGGCATTGTCAGGCGTACCTGTTAAGAGATACTTTGAACCTGTTGTACAGTTAGAGTTACAATTTGCAACGGTCCGCAAGCGAGTTCCAGGCTTGTACTCATTGTATATCGATGGCGATGCACTTGAAAATCGTGATTTCACCTTTTGTACAAGGCAAAGCCAAGGCAGGCAAACAGCCAAACAGCCAAACTACCAACAACAACAACAACACAAATGCTTCTAAATGGCAAAGTAAACTGATTTACAATCAAAGCCAACGAAGCGCGCAAAGAGTCGCAATGAAGTCTGCAGTTGAGTTGACTTGAGTTGAGTTTAGTTCAGTTCAGTTTCGGTTTAGTTCCGTTCAATTCGGTTTGCTAGATCCCGTTGGCTGAGATCACCTGCCCTCTTCCTTCTACCAAATCCTACTCCAATATCAGACCCAATATATAACCTGGCTGTGAGTGCGGCCGTGGCAAAGCCATCAGCAGCACAAAATCAATTGAAGTAATTACGAAATGAAGGCACGAACTAATAAACTTGGTCGTCGTCGTCGTCGTCGTCGTCGTCGTCGTCGTCGTCGTCGTCGTCTTTGGCCCTCGACTTCTTTTTTGGTCCTCTTAACGAGCTTTGTGCTTGGGCCTGGTCTATTCGAATGGACGCCACCGCGCCCAATTTACAGTTAGTTTAAATTAATTAAATGAAATGCACTTAATTAGAAGGCAATTTCCAATGGCAATAGCCCAAGACATCCAACTTGTTGTTCGCATTTGGATTCGGATTGGGATTTGGATTTGGTCTCGGATTGTTTGGACTTGGGCAAGTGCATGACTTTTGCTGCCCAACCTAAGTAAAAAATTGTGAAGAAAAAAAAACGAAATCAGGTCAAGTCAGGCCAAATCTGGGCAACACAAGACGCCGAAGACAGCAACAAATTTGGCCGAGTGCAGCAGACGGACAGGCGCAATCGATCGCACGTCAAAAACTGGGGCTCAGACGACGGTAGAAATATGGTTTTTCATTTAAGCCAGGTCAAGACGCCCAGCCAAAATGAATGACCCCAAAATGAAAACGAAAACGAATATCAAAAAAGCGCCATTTGTAAGGGCATCAAGCATTTTGACCAGGCCATCGCCACCATCATCATCATGAACAGGGCACCAGACAATTTGCTTGTAAACACTATTTTTTAGCCTTTTTTTGTTTTCTCGTTTTTATTGTTTTTCCCGACGCGCAAAGATCAAAACAAAACAAAATACAACAGAAACACTCAGTACGCCGCAGAAAAAAATTAACAATAAATAATAAAAAATAAGAAATAAATAGCCGAAAAAAGATGCGCCACACCCGCGACGTAACCCAAAATAAAGCTAAAAGTTAACAAATGGACAGCCAGAAATTAAAGCCATTGTCTGAGCAATGGGTCAAGTGCTGACAGCAATATCGATCTGTTGCTCGTGGCGTGTGGCATGTGGCATGAGGCAAGTACCATATTTTGCTGTGTGGCATGTGCCCCTTGCACATCTGTTCAGTGTTGATTTAACGCCCCCTTTTCTATTTAATTTTCGGTTATTTTTTCCTGATAATTCCGAATTTTATTTGAATATTTATTGAGCTACAAAGAATTTAACTAAAATACTTTTCTAATTTGTGTCGAAAATTAGGCAACTTAATGAGACAAAAAATAGGTTTTGGGAGCTGTAGTTGCCAAACCACGACACGGATAGACCCTGTATTAAAGCTGAGCTGAAAATGCATATTTTCCAACGGCTGTTTTAATTTCTTGAGATTGATTTTGTTCTGTATAAAAATAATAATTGAGATATATTAATTATATATAATTTATAGCATGACTGTTCTAGAATGAAAAACTTAACAGCTCTCTTACCACTTTGCAGTACAGGGATTTAACTAGAAATGCGACCATTTGCTAACTTTTGCCCTAGCCAACGCCCACGAAATGGGTGAAAGTTTGGTCCAAAAACGTGAGCTCATTTTGACACCCAGCAAAGTGCACTCAAACACTGAAAGCCCGAAAAAACTCTAGACTCAGATCCGATTCAGACTCACTCTCGTATTTGGATTCGCATTTCGCACTCATTTGAGCGGTGTACGAAAATCGTTTTCAATTAAAGTTTGAAACGTGCTGAAAATCAAATTAAATGCTTACACAGCCAAAATGCCAAATGAAATTTTGATTATTTGTACAGCTGGGAATTAGAAGGAAAGTCGCCAATTGTGAGTCCAAAGCTAAAGTAATCAACCTCATCATCACCTTTTGTGGCTACAAGCCTTGACTTGGCGTGCTGCCAAAGTAGGTTGGACCGACCGTCCGGGTGGCTTGACCCACAGCATTAAACACAGCCACCACAGCAACATCAACAACAACCACATCCACAAATGCCTCATTGATGTGGCAGCTTGGCTGCATTTGGTCAGTGAGATGCCAGAGCTAGATGAAAGCACGCCGAGTTGTTTAGAAGTAAGTGCTCTCCGTTGAGTCGAGTGCCAAAGTAATTAGTCTACTAGCAAAAAAAAAAATACATGAAAAAAATAAAAAAATACTCTGGAAATTTTCGGGTAAGCTTGCAGTTCCGCATAGCTGATTATTAGGCCTAAATGCCAAACAAGGTACAAACAAATCGACTTAATTGATTAACATTCGAAATGTTTGAAATGTTAAACGATTTTCAAAATGCACTTCAACATGCTTCATCATCTTTCGTCTGTCTACTGCCTTCTATCTTCTGCTATCTGCGCGCTTCATCAAAGCGAATCAAAGCCAAAAAAATGAATATAAAAAGCTAAAAATAAATCAAGCCAAATGTCTTGTTATTGTCGACGCCATCAATCAGAGCTGGAGATGAAGATAGAGGTGCTGCTTAGCTGCTTTTCTGCTGCTGATGATTGGAGTAAATACACCGAAGCCAAAGGCGTTTTACAGTTTCACTTAGAGGCCAATACACACACACATAGCCACTCACGTATGTAGATGGGCTAAAAATAAACAAAACTCAAACTGGCAGTCAAGTGAATAAGCCACATCAAAATTGAAGTTAATAATATCAAACAAATACGGCTGAAATAAGCAACATTTTGTACTACAATGGCACAATCGACCCTCGGAGCGTCGAAACAAACTACAATTGGCTCAACTGCCTCAATGGTTAAGTGCGCATTAAATATAACAACACAATTAACATATTTAACTTTCTACGTGAAATATTATGCAGTTTCTAGGAAGTAGGTAGTCATTAGTTTAAGTATAAATAGCTGAAGATTTTGCTTAAATTATATACAATATTTATTATAATTATTTAAACTATTCATGCTTTAAATTTATATATATCATTATTTTTTAAGAACTTGACATCTTAGAACCCGAAATTGCTTACCACAATTAGTTGCCACACGAGCTTTAAGTGTGGCCAGTATCAAGTTGCAATGCCGTCTGATTGAACACCTCAAAATGATGCGCACGTAATGCAGATTTACAAGGTCCGTAAATGACTAAAAAAAAGACAAGCAAAATAAAATAAAACCACGAAACGCAAAACAATGAACGTAACTCGGATCATGCTCTGTTTTGCTGTCTCTGTCGGTGCATCCTCTTGCGCATCCTTGTTGAACTTAATGAGGGCAATCGATGCACGCTGAAGCTGCCACATGAGGCTACAATGTGGGGCTTAATACGCCCCATCAAGTGGCTTGAAGTTTGCACAAGAAATTAAAGATCGCAGCTGAAGAAATGCCCATAAAGGCGAAATCAAATCCACTCCCTGCCTGCCTCCTTCCCACCCTCAGCTCCTCCTCCTTCGTACTAAAATGTATGCCATGTATCAGTTGTGCATCTACTTGCCCTTAAGTAAAGTACAGTATCTTGTTGCAACTTCATTTCGTGGCATGGACCCAAAAATTTTTTCAACGTTTCTGGCGACCGCAGCAACAACAACAGCAACATGTAAGTTGCATATTTCGGTTTCAACCTTGTTGAGAGCGAAGACTGGAGGCGGGAGAAGTGAAGACATGGACTGAGAAGACAGGCTAAAATTATTTTCTCTCCCTCGTGTATGTTTCGTTTACGTTTTGTGGCTTGGGTGTTTTTATGTTCTTATAATGCGACTTATCAGATTTTTTTTATTTTATTTTTTTTTTCGCCAAGCTGACAATGGCCGAAAAGTGGCCCCAGTGGCAACAACCGCGAAGGTTATCACAGAATTCGCAGTTGGGGCAGAGGCAGGGAAAGGACTCAGAGGGGGAATGTGGGGACTGACTCAATACCATCGTCGATTCTGTTGCGGTTTTAATGCGTGTTGTATTAAATTTTGTTTTCCTTTTCTGTATGCCAAGAAGTAATAAAAAGAAACGAGATTCTCTCCTCTTCGTTGCTGCACAGCGTCGCTCGACACGCGCCTTTTTTTAGTATTTTATTTTATTTAATTTTTGGGGGATTTTTTATATATATTTTTGGACATGATCTTCCTTGATGATTTTCAATAAAATTAAATTGAAAATAAAAATAAAATAAAATTTTATGTTATTATTATGTTGACGCCGCAAAAGAGATTGTTTTGATAGTTTGCGAAAAGTGTTACCATAAAAATGTATTCACCTCTTGTGGTATGAATGAGATATAACAATTCAATTAGCCTGTAATTTTAATGCACTTTTATGGGGATTATTTGTGACGTTTTAGGAGGAAAATATTGAGTGGGTTGTAAAGTTTAATGTATTTTAAATTAATCTAGTTATGTAATTGAAAGTCCTCAGTTAATAATAGCTTTCCGGCTTTCTGGCTTTGTATTTTTCTATTTTACATATCTAATAAATATTATAAATAAATATTTCTTTTGTGTTAATAATAATTTAGTAAGTAAAGTATATTTATATTGCCTTAATACCCTCCCATTTCCACAAATACTCAATTAAGCTAATAAACATCCACTAATATCAATAAGGTCATTTAATTGGTATCATCTTTCCGATGTTATCACATTTCTACTTCAGCTATTTTAGTGTCACATCGTGTCGGTTGTAATGATCGTTTATTGTTGTAACTTGTTGTCCTGCCGCATTTCGCATTTTGGTTTTCTGCGATTTTCGCTTTTTTTTTCGATTTTCGGTGTCGGTGTTTTGCGCTTGTCAAATATTTGCAAATCGCTTTGACATCTGGTTCGACAACTTGTTATCGTTCAACATATCGCCAGCGTCTCCAGCGCCTTCTCCAGTCCTCCCGCCTGCCATCCACTCCTCTCAAGTCGCACTTATTTCGTTTTTAATAAATTGTAGCACAATTTGATATGGCAACGCCACGCCCTGCTCGGCCCCCTCCTGGCTACAGTTTGAACCAGCAGCAACTACAGCTTCGGCTTCGGGTTCAGCTTTGAGCTCAGGTTTTTACTCAGTCGCTTATTGCAGCTGTCATGAGTGCAATGCAAAAAATGGCATAAAGTCTTTGATTAGGCGTGGAAAAATATTGTCGGAAAGCATTTTAATCGTTTTGATTAAAAGCCACCACGCCTAATTAGTTGAAAATTTTTGCATCAAAACTGGTTAAACGGACAGGCGAATACCTACATACTAAATACTGGATCAAAGGCCTTTAGATTGGCTTTAAAAAAACAAACTGAAAACCTTTCGTCAATAGCCGATGTTGGGACACATGTGCGGGCAGCCAATTTAACAAATAATTCATAGAAACATAAATCGCGATAGCGCCATGACTGCCACATCGTCATGCCTGTCCGAGCATTGTGACTTTGACTGCAGCTCCGACTTCGACTCCGACTCCGACTCCAACTCCGACTTTGGCTATGAATGCTACACTGACTGGCAGTTGTTTCTGCCACAAATTGTTGCCAATTGTTTGGGCTAAACAAATAAACAAAATCTTTCAAACTCGGCACGCCCATTATTGTAAATATTTTCGCGTATTTTTGTATTTTGTTCTAATTAATTTTTTATAAAAGCAACAACTGCTCGCACACTCGCCAGGCATTCAACACATTTGCCCGATAAGCATCGTTCGAGCACAACTGAATTGAACCAAATCGAAGACAACAACAACAAAAGAGGAAAAATTAAACACGGCGAAGCCAACAAACGACATTGGTAACTATGGACGATTAGCACAATGGGGTCTATTTGAGGGAACACGTGCTCCATGGTGTGACACAAGCATTGCCACTAAAATTAAACCTACTAGAATATAAACTGTTATAAATTCCTGTAGTTTTTATAGCTTTACTTAAAATTTTCTTAACTGCTGGAACTTCCCTCGGCAGCATGTAACAAAAACGTGCCAGTGCAGCAATGACTTGCGGAGAGCTGCAGCCGCAGCAGCAGCAGCAGCAGAGACAAAAACAAAAACAAGCACTGCTTTTAAATTGAAAATTGTTGATTGAACTCAAGTTCGTTGCCTAAGTCTTTCGTTCAAATACTTACACAGCGACGCGATAGCTGCTGTTTTATTTTTTTTTTAGTCTTTGCAGCGTGACACCAAACTGTTGTAGTAATTAATAATAGCAGCCAGCAACAACAAATTATGCTTTTAATAACTGTAAATTTGTAGTTGTAAAAATTTACGATTTAATTGCCAAGCATTTTGAATTTATTACAAGTGCTAAGTTATTTGATTATTTTCCATATTTCGTGCTATTTAGCTAAATGTACAAGTGTGTGTGAATCTAAGTGGTGACTATGTTTGTGCTCGTGTGTATGTGAACTGCTTTGTTACAGCTTTTGACCTTAAGTTAAGTTTATTAGACCACCAGAGCAGCTTCATTCAGCTTCAGCTTCATTTTCAGTCTCCGATGCCCACTTTAAACAAAAACTGTGCTTTACTGTGTACACTATGGTACATCCGTATTGGAACAGTACCACTGTGACATATAGTGTATATATTGCTGGCAGCATTGTACGCTTCTTTTATTTGCTATACTCTGCCTGCAGGTATTCTAAAACTCAGCGATTTGTAAAATAATGGAAAGCAATAACAGCAAGTTTCAAAGCGTATCTTTTATGCAGCGACACGAAGATAATTATTCCATCTTTTTTTATACCTGTTAGTTATAGAGTGAAGGGGTGTACAAGAATTATTGTAGAATCGGACCTTGTGAAAATGTAATGTTTTAGTATAGAGAACTTTGCGGTTTAATATAGTACCATAATAAAATTACAGAAAATATGTTTGCCAATAACTGATTAATATCGATACAAATCAGTAGCCAACATCGGTTCAAAAATCGTACTGTGATCATATTACTTATCACATTTTACAACTGAGTAACAGGTATCTAAAAGTTGCGAGTTAACTATGTAATTCTTTCCATTTTTTTTATTTTTTTTATTTTTCAGCTGTCACTGTTCACATTGGCTCAATCGTGCTCATCGTCCAGAGTCAGTTGGTTTCATCGCTATCGCTATCGCCGTTTTGCTTAACTACAATTACTTATTTAATCATAATTTTGTTCGCGTTTCAACAATCATCAATCATCAAATGCAATGCCGACAGCGGCCGGCTAAATTCTGTGACTGGGCCAAACTGTCAGCCTGACAGATTGGCCGCTTTCAGCGAGAGCAGGAAACCGGAGAAGGAGAAGTTGCAGTTGCTTTTGCTGTTTGGCCAGGCCAAGTGGAATGCACGCTGCATGCCACAGCAATGTGGCAGCTCTTCAGCTCAAACTTCAGCTGTTTAGCGCGCGCAAAAAAAAAAATAACGCAGCAGCGGCAGCAGAACTCCACAATTATCTAGTCAGCAGTCAGTCAGTCAATCGGCTCGTTGAACTTGCAGCAGCAGCAACTCTAGCTGTACTCGATGCCGATACCGATGCCGATGCCGCGGTTCCCGCTACGATCACACAAATCAATCGATCACGTTTTATAATGCTGCTGCCGAGAAACAAAAACAAAAGCAAAAAACTGAAGCGCAACTGAATGAACTTTCCAAATAGGCAGCGAAATGCTGTCGGCGTCAACAGAGTCTCTGCAGTCGACGCAGGAGCAGCAGCAGCGGCTGCAGCATCGGCTAGATGGATTGATTGATTGCCTGAAACAGTTAGCAGACATTGTCTGGTCGGGGCTTATTGCTATTTATGATCTTGATCTATGGATCGAGGGCAAAAGCACATGCGGCGACGTCGACGTTGTCGTTGTTGCAGCCATTGCAGTTGCTGTTGTGCTTGTTGTCGAGCAGGCAGTGCACATGCTGATAATCAGCACGAAGTCAATGCCGATGTTGCTGTTTAAACCAAAGTTGCAACTGATAATGATGCCAATGCTGCTTTGGCCTTGATTGCGACTCTGTGTTTCAATCATGTCCGAGTGCAATCAACGCTCTGGTGCATGCACCAACTGCTGCTGCAGTTACCGCCTAGTTTTTGATTGAAAATATATTTTGGAAAATTGTTACAGAAATGAAACCTTTAAGGGTAACATGGCCTGAAAACAGTGCGCAGGTTAAAGAGCTGCTTGGTGTTAAGTGCACGATAATCGATTCGATTCGATTTGATTCGTTGCAAACCGTTTCAGCTTCAGATCTTTTGCCACAATTTTTTTGGTGTTGGCGTTAAATGGCCAAACCGAAAATTGCCTATTTATGGGCCAAAGTTGTTGCTGCTATCGTTGTTGTTGTTGTTCTTGTTATTTCTGGTCGTTGTCAGTTGCATTTGCAGACAGGAAACTATATATTTGCATGAGCAGCAGAAAAACGCGTCCATTTATGTATTTAAGTGCATTACATAAAAAGGCGCATACAAAGGTGAATTGCTCCATGCAAAACACACGCAAAAAATTACAAATATTTACCAAAGAGACGACCAGACTCTAACTCACCCATTACTTTTTAAACTTTATTGTGGTTTAAATAAATAATTTATTAATTCTGAAAATTAGTATTATATTCTTTAATAAAGGCGTATAATAAATTAATTTGTAGCTTACGTAAATATTAAAATTATGAATACAATATTTACAGCTAACTGAATTTAGACGCCGTGAAAGTTGCCTAAACGAAAGTGGAACAATTGCATACTATTCATCAATACTTTTCTGCTTTCAATTCACACTAAAAAATACACCCATTTTGCTCATTTTAATGGGTAAACAAATTTGGAACAAATAAAAAATCAATGCTGCTCGACGAAAACTCGTGAATTTCATCTGAGTTTTAATTATGCTTGTGCCAAAAAAGCCGACAACGTCAAAAAAAAGAATATTTTTTGTGTGGTTTATTTAAAATTTTTTTATGTTTCGTTGCGCGTCGGCAATCAATGAAAAGCCAATAAAAACGACAGTGAGTCGTATGCACGAGCCAAAAAGTTATCATTGCGGCTGTATTTAAGGTGCCGACCAAAATCAACAACGACAAAGAGAGGTACAACAACAATAACAAGAACAACAACGTGTTAAGTAGCATTTTATGAGATCATTTGAAAATGACGATGACGACGGCAGCGGCAACGGAAGCGGCAACTGCTGCAGGTGCGGCCAGACTTTGGTGTAGCCGCAGACAGAGTGTCAGACAGACAGACTAACAGTCAGTTAGCATGCTAATTACATGCCGTCAACATGTCGCCAAGTTGCTGGCGCTGCCACTGCTAAAAAAATTGATGCAGATCACAAGTCGCACACACGCACATCAAAAGACTTAGGCAACGAACTTGCACAATACTCAAAATAAATAAATGAAAAAAAAAAAACTATTTGAGATCAAACAGTTGTTCAACAGCTGAGTGCAAAAGTTAATGAATTAATTGCTTATTATGTAATACACATAGAATTCGGCTAACAAAAAAAAAATGTTATAATTTTTTAATGATTTATTTATGCCATGTGAATAGACGATACCGTTTCGTTCGCGTACCCAGTCGGAAACTAACTGATTGCCCGCTGGGCCAGCTGGGTGGGCGTCATGGTCGTCTTGGCCACACCCAGCCGCCTGCGTAGTGGCATTGGCAGCGACCCAACCTCAACCCCAAACCCAAATCCAAGCCCAAACCCCACACGGCCTCTATCGTGGCTTGCGTATCTGTGCCTCGGGTGCAAAATGAAATCGACATTGAATGCGCTACCACAAAAATTGTGTGTAGCCATACTTAGAGCGCAGACTGTGCGGTCGGTATGCGGTGTGTGCTGTGGTGTGGAGTTTCTGTATGTTGGCCATTTCCGTTCAATTGCGGCTAACATGATATCGCACATTTCAATCAATTTACTTATTATTATTGCCGACATCGGCATAGACAACGACGATTTTGCTCTCGGGGCATTCCCGTTAGTATAATAGGCCATAAAGGTGCGCTCGATAGATCCCAATGAAATTTCACTGAGCCCAAAAAAAAAAAGAAAATAAAAATTGAGAAAAAAAACCAAATAAACCACAAAATGTATTCCGAAATATTTTGCGGGCACAAAGCGTGAGATGCGACCACATGCAAATTTTGCACAGAACACGACAAAATTGAATCCAAAAGTCGTTTGCCTGACTGACACTTGTCAACAAATTTTTTTCTACTATTTTTTGGGCTTCCTTTCGGGCCAAAGTATGCAAATATGTGTCAAGACCCGATGGCAATGGCAGAGTCATGTCAACTTCTTGACAACAACAAATGAAGATCAACGCTGGCTTATTTATTTTATATGCAGCCCATGAGTCGTAAGTCTCACATTCTCTTACTCTCCAATTCTCTCTCTTTCGCTCGCTTTGAGCACAAAAGTCGTAACGCCCCTGCAACTGCAACTGCAGCCGTTGCAACTGTTGCAACTTTAGCTGGAGTGTGTCAGAGCACTTGGCACAACACTTGGCTCGGCAAAACTTAGTGCCAAACTAGTAGGAAAGGCTGCAGTGAAGTATACCGACTGTAATAGACCCTGTACTTATTTTGTAGCAAGCATGTAATCATTTGTTATGATTATTTTGCGAGGAGAAGGAGTTTGACTAGTCACTGGATTCTTTTAATATTCCTCTATAGTCATTTGTAGTGCTATGAAAACAAATAGCTTAATTGATTCGACTGTGTAGACTGCTTAATATTCACGTAACACCGCTTACTGTCATACAAACCATAAAAACTACTTCTTATTGCTAACTACAGGGTTTAATAGCTGCAAAATCTTCAGCAACGCTCGGCAATGGCAACACATTTTCGCGCCCAAAAGTGTTGGAGGCGTTTTGTTGTCCACTTAGAGACGAGGGTCTGTCCGTCCCACTGTCTATTTTGTCTGTCCGCTCGACTGCCCGTCTGTCTGTTGGTTTGCCAGGCAGCCGTCTAGCAGCCGCTAAGCGTCTTAGGCACACGTCAGGCTGTCGCTTCTGTCGGTTTTTGGCGTGTGTTGTTGCCGTTGCAATTGCAATTGCAGTTGCACTTTTCTTGTTGTTGTTTTTGTTGTTGTTTGCAGTGTTGCTGTTGCCAGCCTTTTGTTGTTGATTGTGGCATTTTGATTGATTTCTTTTGACTTTTGGCAGCAATCGCAAATATTTGGTAATCCTCCTTAGCCCAGTCACAGTCTCAGACACACTCAAAGTCTCTATGTGAGCAGACAACAAGACGCTTCATCAGCAATTTTAATGCATACGTTAACGTATTTTAACACCTTGGAATTGGCATCGCATTGCAATCGGTTTTTTTTCTTCATTTTCTTCTTTTGTTGACTATTTTTGGTATTTTAATGCCAGCTTTGTGGCAACTTTCTACCACAAGCTCAACACACGTTGATAGAGTTGAAATCAGCTAAGATTATTTGGCTCTCAGTGTACAGTGTGTGTGCGTTTTTGATTTTTTAAAAGTTGTTCAAGCAAATTGACCATAAACTTGATTTCTGTGCACATTCAACGACAATTTGTCAAAAAATTCTGGCAGTCTCGCAGTCTTTTGCTGCATTTTACAGCCGCTCTGAGTATTAAGGTCAACGTCAGTGTTTAATTGAACACCTGGACGACCACGCGGACCTCTCGATGACGCGGTCAACTGTCCAATTGGACAGCCGAACAGCTGGACAGTTGGACAGACGGTGAGTCATTCGATTGGTTCCAAGGTAAGGGCAAGACTCTTTTCCATTTCAGAGCTTTAATAAATTCCTGCATATTATTATGCACTCAATCGTTTTGCAAAAGTCAACAAAAAATACACCAAAAACAACATTGTCAAAATCCTTTCATTATTTACACACGTCGAAAAATACTGATCTGACTTCTAATAGAAATACTTGTAATTAATTCCAAGTAGTCACAAAAAAAACATGAAAAATCTAACTGCACTTCAGTTTTTGAGCTGGTCAAAAATATGCATAAATTATGTGGTTTTTAATAAACACATTACTTAAGAATATTAATTGAACTAATCGCTTAACATAACTGCACGATTTGTTTAGCTTCATTGCTAAGCCATTAAAAAATTGTGTAATTAATGTAATACCAATTTCAGCTTCATAAAAAGAAATAAATTCAAATTTTCATTGAATAATATGTAATAATTTAAAGTAAAACAAATTTTGGTAAGGAAAAAAAAGTTTATATATTTTTTTTTTTATATTAAGTGCACATACATCTATGTAAAATTAATAATCTTATAGCCGAAATTACATAGAATTAATTCAACATTTCCAAGACACCATTGACAGCATTATTATAATTCATTAACATAAAAAGAAATGAAATTAAGTGAAAATTTTTGTTCCAGCTGAGAACTTTTAAAGTTTATAAATTCAATCAAACATTTTCCGAGCTGAAAATCATTTCTTTCTAGAGATTTTTAAAGAGATTGAGTTTCGTTGCAGGTGTTGGTTGGTTTTTGGGTCCTAACTTGTTGATGCTTGTTGTCTGGACTTAGCATAATTTGGTCGGTGTTGCTGTTGTTGTTTTTGTCTTTCTTGTGGTTGAACTTTAATTCTGTGGCTGAAATGAGTTTTCGTGCAGTTCGTCGTGATGTTGCGGTGGCTTCCTGACAGCCAATTTGCATTTAGTTTTATATGCCACAAAGAGAGTTGCCAGAACAACAACAATGACTTTTGTGGCTCTGTGAAATCTACAAAAGATTCAGGTAGACATTGACATAGAATCGCAGTAACTCAAGAATAAATACGACTAGTGATACAAGTGAAGCCACACCAAAGTACCGCCAAACCAAATAAAAGTCCTGTGTTCTGAGCGGTTTTATTATGATGGGCAGAGAGTAGTCCTTGAGTTGCATTCTTCCTGCCTTCACCATGTCATAGAGACTGTGCTGCATCCAGTGTGATAGTAGACCCGATTGCTGAACTCTCATTATATACAGCTTTAATATTTCCCGATAGATTGATTCGTCTGCAATTAGTACGCTTTCGAGATTTGGGACTCCAAAACACAAGTCGGAAAACCGAAAGACCGGACGTTGAAAGTTTCTCTGCAGTTGCTCATACATAGTCCACTTAGTCGAGGGCACACTGTACGCCCAGCTGGTATTAAATGAGCTTCGCATTCTAAAAAATTCAGTTAGATTGCTGGTCAATCTGAAAGCATCTGCAAACCGTGCCCGAAAATCATGATTAAGCAAATCAAACTCAGCTCTTAAGCCAAAAATATGCAAATCGGACTTAAGTAATGCAATGAAGCTGTCAATTCGATGTGGCTTTGGATTTCTAACTAACAAATAATAAAATTGAGCTATGCAGACAATTAGCAGGGAATGAGCCAAGATTCTTCTTGCCACTTGCACGTAGTTCCAAAAATTTTGTATCCACTGTGGAAAATTTTGAATTCCAATCTCTTGGCAGAGCCAGTAACAAGCATAAGCAATAAATAGTGTTGCAAGAGCTTTGGTTTCCAAAATTTTTCCAAGAAAGAGGCAGGTCCTTATCGGTTTTTCCAGCGGTAACATAATACACCATTTTCCGAAGTAGACTGGATAGGAATACTGTCGAGGTCTGAACGAACTTATTAAAAAAGATTTAAATTTATACTTTAAATACTATTGTCTATTTACCTTACCTTAAACGCATAGACTTTACTGGTCCTGTGTATAGGGCAAAATCAACACTGCCATTTCTGGTAAAGTCAAGCATATATGATTCCGATAGAAGTGTTCCCATTTCCCAAGTAGGAAACTTTGGAATTAAGCCAGCACCAATTGACTCGGAAAATGTTTTTATAAAACGAAACATGAATCCAGTAATTTGTTTTTCCCCCATTTCATCATAATATATTATAGAATTGGGCTCTGCAAAATCAACCATTGCTCGCAATTCATAGCCCTTGAGATTCTTAAGCTGATAGGGAAATAAATTCATTGAATTGCCGACTAAACGATGTTGCAACATTTTAAATTGCGGGAAGACTTCAAAACTATAGATGGTCAAAGGACTTAATTCGTGTTGAAAATACAAAGCTACATTGAGCATATTTCTTTGTCGAACATATTGAAGGATATGCAAGGCTTGAGAGTTGTTTTCTGTAGCTCCAATTGAATTTGCCACCTCGATTAGCATTCGCACAGTACTCATACGACTTAGAGTTTCTACTAATCCTCTAAGTTCCGATATATAATTGTTCTCTGATAGGCATGCCAGGACAAATATTTCATTATTGTGTTTTTCTTTTAGTGAAAAATATGGTAAATCACTTTTCCACATCCACTGTGAGTGCGAAGTTAAATTATGCTGCTGAAACCAATTCCAATTGCATTCCTGTCCATGTGGATTATAGTAGAAAATGCTACATTCGCCAATCATTTTAATTACCAAGGAAAATAGAGGATACAATTCCAACACAAAGCTCTCATTGCCTTTAAACCACATTACCTACAGTAAGAAATAAGTTAATGAAAGTTAGGCAGGTTTCTAAGAAACTCAATACGCAAAAAACAATATTTTTGTTAAGCCATAAAATAAAAATAAATAAATTTATACGCAATTATTTCCATAGCTTGTAAGAGGTCATTTCGGAGTTCATTATGTGTGTAATAAAAATTAATTATCGTCGCCACGAATCCTTCAATTACAACGGGTCATGCCACCGAAGAGAAAGTCATGAAATTTTTGAGGTCAACATGCAAAATTTGACTGAAATTTCAGCGTCGACCTTCGCACAGAGACGACACAGTGAAAACTGAAGAGTATTTAAAATAATTTGACGCAAATTACGAGTAGTGCTCGTATAATCATTTTATCTTATGCCTGAGAAATAGTGTCGGTCGTCTCCGATTCCATGTTGACACCAAGTGCACGATTACGATTCCAAATTGTCTCACATGTCGTGCGGTTTTTGGCAGATCAGAGTAAAGTTTTCTAGGTTCTCGGGCTCTGTAAATTTTCCACTTTTCACCACTGACTGCCAGAGTCTGCCCACGGTCACGGCCACATAATTTATGGATCGTGTTGTGAGAAATTTGTCAACAAATCGTGGCGCCATAAATTGTTTTTCTATTTCTCTCTACGTGTGTACGGCAATTGTCTCTATGCTGGCTCTAAAGGCTTAGAATTATGGGATCTCAAAAGTAAACACTCAACTCTGTAATCTATTATTATTTGCTCAAGATTCGTTTAGACATTTGTTGTCTTTATCCCAACATATGATGGCTTTTTTTGTACCGAAGCTTGAAAAAACATATTTAAAATTAAAGTCCTTAAAATCTTGGGTGTATTGTTTATAGTTTTAAGAAAATGTTAACTGGTCCCATTTGTGAACTTCACAAGTACTTTTTATGCAAGCCAGAATAAAATGTAATTTTCATGTCAAAGTAAAGTTCCCTTAGACCATTGCAAATATTTAAAACTGACACCTGGTTGGGAATTCTCAGCAGTCGAATCGTGCTGACAGGGTAAATGTCAGTTCTCTACGTTTTATGCTAATGAGACATAGCCTCAGGATCAACACTAAACACTCAACTGTAAACAGTAAACACTCAACACCAAAACACTCCCCCAAATTCGGCAGTGAGTCACAATTTGTTAGCTGCATTTTGTACTTGCGAGTGTTTTACATAATTCGTTTGCTTTTCAAGCGATTTTCTTTGCGTGCTTCTCATTTCTATGGCTCAAATGAGTCGTGGCTTCTTCGCGCAAACGATTTGCATTTCGTTTTCTTGCTATTTTGTAAGTCAATAGCATTTTTCGTGAGGAGCGTGCAAATTATGTACTCACAACTGAACAAAGAATGTTAAAAGCAAGAGTCGTTACCGAAACGCGACCAACTCTCACAGGATACAAAACACAACAAAGTTGTGACAAAGCTGACAAACTAAGGTTAGTAAGCATGACTAATTACTGGTAGGATATCTTAGATTGCAGCGTGAATAATTGAATTGTATGGCAACAATTATGAGTAAGCAGAAAATGTCAAAACGGTTATAATTATGCAGTAGTGCTGTGTGCTGCTAGTTATTACACATACGCTTAGTATTGTTATATTTTTCTCCTTGCAAAACTATTTACATGTGTAATTATTTCAAAACTTTATTTACTTAAATTATCTAATCCAAAAGTAATTATATAACTGATTTCGATTATTTCTGCTAATTCTTAAAACAATTGAGTAAAAACTGTGGCCAGTAAAATTGTTTCATCAGCTTTTTTAAGGACTGACTTGCAAGTTTGCTATTTGTGCCTAACAACTTGGTAAAATGTTGAAAAGCAAAAGTTTTTCAACTTGGGCAATTGCCGCTGGCTCTGACCTGTCACCAGACTGGCCTAAACACTGTCCAGTTGCTGTTGTTTTGGTGGCGGTGGTACTGGTTATTGGTGGCTACCCACTTGACTGAGGCCCATACAAAAAGGCAAGCGTGTCGACAATGGTCAAAATGTTTAGGCCAAAGTGAAGATGCAGCTGGCTGGGTTGGTAAGATTCCAAGACACGACCAAGAGACACTTGCATACAATGAATTGTTTTCTTTTGTTTTGTTGTCTTCGCTTTGGGGGCACCCACAGATACACTCACACATACACTCACAGAAAGACACCCACATGGCTCGGTCTTTGGCTCGAGCTTAAGCTTTGACTCTGTGCAAGACTGGCAGCAATGTCCATGTCCATGTCATCATCAACTGTTGTTGTTGTTGTTATCTCCGTCTTGCTTGCTGTCTATCTGTCCTTCTCTGTCCGTCTGGCACTTGTTTTATCGTCGTTTTACAAGCATTTTTCATAAATTACTGTTTATTGTTGTTTGATAAACGGCCAAACGGTGGGCGCTACTTGTATTTTGTGTATTTTGTGTGTCCAACAAGTCCAACAAGCAAACAAGCAACGGCACGCAAATAAAACACAAAACAAGAAATTATTGTAGTTTTTATTGTACTCGCATTAACGTCATCGTCTGCTTTTGCCGCTTGATAAGTTAAGCGTTGACATCTTTATGTGCGTGTGTGGGCATTAAATAACCAACCAACAAACCCATCCCAGACTCAGTCTCATCTCATTCTCAACATCGTCGTCGTCATCATCATCATGTCGTTATCGCCATTATCATCATCATTATCGACAGTTTGGCCACGAAACAGTAGAAGTCGCCATAAAAAATCAAATAAACAAATGCGTCTACAATTTAGGGTTGACTTGCGTCTTTAACTCTGCATGACAATTAAAAATTCATGATGCACTTTTTTTTACGATCATGAGAACATTTTTATATGTACACCTCCGCACACACACGCACACACACTTGCTGTGTAACTGTAACAAGACACCTGTAAAATTGCTGGAAATTAATTATATGTTAATTAGGCACTTGACCCGAAACAGTTGCAGTTGATACCAGCTATAAATTGTGCATTTGCATAAAGAACTCTTGAAGCTAAAATATGCATTAAATAATTGTAATAAAGTTACGTATTTAACTACAAAATAAGTGGACACAATTGGTATTAAGAAGTTAGTAAACCAAACTGCTATGATATGCATAAATGAATAAATAAATGAAAATAAAAATATTTGTTATATGGTAACAGAAAATTATGATTTTGTGTAGTCCACAAAGTATATAAGTTCAGGAATTTTACACACAAGTATTGAACTTAGTTCCGGAATATATTAGTAATCATTCAATCCGTCTGTAAATTATAGTTGCGACATTGAACAAAAGCCAAAGAATTGAGCTAATTTCACAGCATGCTCGAATCTTTTTGAAATTTATAATTTTAGTTCAACTTAAGTGGAAATTGATCAATCACACTCCATACAATATGCATATTGGCGAGTCCATAAAATTAGCTGCAATTGCAAATTGCGCAAATGGCGAAAATTATGCAACTTTGCACTGTGCCCGAAGCAAAGTCGATGGCAATTAATTTAATTACAACTGCATGAAAAAGCACACCACGCCCGTTACTAAGCATTTTAATTAGTATCAAATGGGCTTCACAACAAAGACAAGAAGGTGAGGGCTACGAATGAAGAGAAGTGTAAAGAGTTGGACGGAGGCAGAGAGAAACAAGCTTAAAAAATTCCACTTCTTGGGCAACTGAAAAATGCGAAAATAGTTCAATTTAACGAGGGGCATTTGTAATTTGATTGACTTGTACTAGTCTGAGTCCAACGACTAGCTAGTCTGATCTAGTCTTAATGTTGATGCTGTTCTGAGCCAAAGTTGTGAAATTTTGGCGCAGCAGAAGCGCCTCGAGTGCTGAATATGTGCGATTGGCCAAGTTGTTGCCGCATTTTTCGACATAAGTTTGCAATTTGATGGCCCAAAGCTGTCACGCCGAGAAGCCAGACAGAGATAGAGCGAGAGAAGGGTAGAGAGAGAGAGAGGGAGTTAAATATGTAAAGCAGAAACACATTTGCAAATTTTTGACTTCTTGTCAAAAACTAAAAAAAATGCGCTGACTTTTGCAGACAATGTTTGCTAAGCCGGCACACGTCGAGCCACCGAAAACCACCGCAACACTGCACCACTGCACCAGCAAGCGTAGGTCTATGCCTTGGCTTCAGTTTGAGCCAAAGTTTCAGCCTCTGACATATTCCTTGTTGACGGCGCACGACTTGGTTAAGGACGGTCTTACAAACGGATTGAGGGCATCATTATGATGTGACTGTGACTGCGACTGCCACAGTGACTGCAACTGCGATGGCAACCTTTCGGGAGGGGCATACATAAACATTTTCATTTTCGTTTTTCATTTCGTTTGGCATAGAAACGTCGCCGCTTGGCACATTTATCACAAAACATAAGTAGGAATGCTATAGTAGAGTCGCGACTTAAGGATACCCGTTACTCAGTTTAAGTATGTGATGAGAGGTACTAAAATTCGGGTTTGATTGCAACTGCTTCAACTTTTTAGAATAAAAATTATACAGACAAATGGATGGGAGTGAGTATTTCTCCTTGTTGCATACAACGATTCTGGTATACCGTTTCACTCACCAATTGACGGGTATTGAAATGCCCAACTGACATTTGCCAACCACTTAAAAAGGGTTAGCGGTGCAGCAGTCGCTATTTTTTTTGGCTTTTACTGTCCAGATTTTTGTCATTAATTTTATTTGCTGGTTGCCGCCTCGGGCATGGCCACGTGGCGATTTCTCAATACGCAATACGTTTATGGCCCAAATTTACTTAGCCAAATTTGCCAATTAAAATGGCTAAGTATTATATCAAAAGGTTGGCCCTAAAACGCCAGTCTAGCATTATCGATTTCTCGATCTTGTTTTCCAAACACTAAATCAATTAACGCCTTAAGCCGCAAGTGGTCAAGATAACAGGCCAAAGCTTTATAGCCAAAATAGCAAATTATTTTGACATTTGCAACCGCAATACGCCCCAGTAAAAACCGCTCTGATGTAATCGGATTGCTGGTGCCTGGAAATATGTTTTATCGCATTTATTATCAGCTGCACCAAATCGTATATAATTGAAAAACTGTTAACTAGATTAGCGGCCATTAAGAGACGCACACACGTTGCGGTCAAAACGACTAAACGTTCGGGCGGGAATTACAATTTTTTACCCAGTTTATTGGCTCACCAGAGACGTCAGTTTATCAGCCAGTCAGTCGGTAAATTGGACCGTTAGTTTATCTTACCAAAAATGGCCATTTTTTTTGGTTTTTTGTTTCAAGCGTCAAATAAATCAGTCTCAAATACCCTGAAGGGACAAGTTCTCCATTTGATTTTGAATGTTTTATGCTTTTTGTTTACTTTGAGCTTAGACTTTTTACTTTACTTTTAATATAATTAAGTTGTTTAAGTGGAATTTGTGGCCATTAAATTATGCAAATATTACACGCTTTATGCATTTTTGCATTCGTAATTTGCACATTAAAGCCCCGAGGGGACATTTGGGGTGGTCATAAATCAAAAAGTGAAAAAGTTTAGCTCACGATGCGAGGGTGGAGCGAAAACTGCACTGCCATGCGAAAAATTATCGCAGAACTGATTGCTGATAAATCGAGCGCTAAGTGAGCTTTATATATCTAGTCTATTTAAGCTAAATATTATAAAATACTTTACTACATTTGAAAAAAAATCAGTACTTCATTTACTAATGTAGCTTACTCTTTGTTCATAAATTTATTCTCAATTGTAATTAAGTGCAAAATTTTGAAATTATAAATTGCTATCAAGAACAAAGTGTTGTGCTTCCTTGAGCTGAGCACAGTGTTGTTTGTTTTGGACCAGATCATAAAGCAGGCTAAAAATGGCTGAAATGTATACGCCATGTGTGCCACTACTAATACGATTACAAATATAAACACAAGAGTATTTGCTAGTTGCAGTGCTTTTCACTTATCTTGGCTGGAGTTGGAATAATATAACCAGGAAGTCTACGACAATTATAAATCATCTTTTTTTCGTTGTGCTTTGTATGGCAAAATTCTATTCAGTTGCTGTCATGATGAGCACTTGAATTGTTGCCAACTTCAGACAGCAATAAACAGTTGCTCATTACACAAAACACCCACCCAAAAAGCGACTAAGTAAATGGGCTAAAAGGTAAGTACGATACGAGTCTAAAGCGTTAAGCGTTAAGCTAAATGAGCATCAACTCAGCAGCAAAGTAAACACGAAACAGCAACAAC
This sequence comes from Drosophila nigrodunni, assembly GCA_020829145.1. Classification (NCBI taxonomy): domain Eukaryota; kingdom Metazoa; phylum Arthropoda; class Insecta; order Diptera; family Drosophilidae; genus Drosophila; species Drosophila nigrodunni. The sequence continues at coordinate 28,327,130 of JACVCZ010000001.1, forward strand.
AATACGAAACAACAACACGAAACAACACTTACTACCATCAGAGTCACAGAGCCGACATGCTGGGCGTTGCAAGTGCTATTTGCTTTGGGCCAAGAAAGCTAACTGCATTTTATACCCTGGACTCGACTTGACTCCTCGCGACTCGACGTAAACACAAAATAAAAATTTTGACCGCCCGCAACCCACTATCAAAAAAGTATGTCTACTTCTTAGCATACCCTTTACAGTGGGTTTTATAATTCTATCGTAAGCTGTATAGAAAGGTAGTATCTTCAAACAAAAATCCTAAAAACTCAGCTTAAAAAATACTTTAATTAAACCAAATTTTGACTTATTTTCATTTTAGTTCATGGAGTTACTTTTGAGCTACCTTTAATAGGCTTCAACTGCCTTAGCACCAATCTGTCAAGGGTATGAAATATTTGGCTTTGGCAAAATTGAACAATTTCTTTGAGTTTGCTTGTTGTTTTTGGACAAGCAGCAAAAGGTTCTTAGATTAGAAAAGCGTGTGCTTGTAATTTCTTCAGCTTCTTCCTCTTCTCAAGCATTTTCACATGTTGCAGCGTCATAAAGCCGTTTGCCAGGTCGTCGTGTCGACTTGATGTTGTTGTTCTTATTGTTGTTGTTGCGTCTATTAAAATGCTATTTTGACTGGAGTAGTTTAGTTGAACAACCGCGTCTGCTTGAGCTTCAGCTTTAGCATCAGCTCGAGCTTCAGCTACAGCCTCATCCATTCGAGTGCTGCGAAAAGCTGAAAAGCATTTTTATGTTTATGTTCTCGTGGCGTCAAGTGCCGCTGCTGCCGTCATGCATCGAGCCACAAAAAAAAAAAACAAAAATAAAATAAAATAAAAAACGTTAGAAAATTTGCGCACCAAAGCGGCCAAAACCCAAACAAGAACAATGTTGATGATAATAGTAACAACCAACAAGCAACCAGCAACAACAAACAGAAACAACAACAACAAACACTCTCCACTTTGCAGACAACTGCGCAGCGTGCAAATAATGCAATTTGTGCAATGCGCCTGCTCAAACGTGGGAGTCTTAGTCTCAGTCAGTGTTCCAGTCAGATTCAGACTCAGAGCCGGCGTCGACGTCGGAGTCGAAAACGGATTCAGAGTTGGGATCCGACTTGCAGTTGGATGAAGTAGAAGTTGCAGTTGATGCCGCCGCCATGGGGCTTAGTTTGACTTTGCTGCTCATTTTAGTAGCTTCCCCACTGAGCGAACACAGGCTCAGTGGCTACACTGACAGAAAAAGTAGACTGCCCATTAAGGTATTCAAAACTTTGGAAATAGGCAAACTTCTCTAAGATATATATAAATAAAATCTAGTTATCAAAATAAAATCAATCATGGAATTTGATAAATGAGACACAAAACATTTAAATAATTAATTAATTTTATTCAAAAACCTCTTACATATTATAAAATTAATTTTTCATGAGTATTAAATTATCGACTTAGTTTATGCAAATCAAGTATAGTTTTTCTGCCAGTGTAACTACTGTCAGTCAGTTAGTCGATGCCGTCGTTGTGTGGCCGCTGTTGATTGCATTCTTCGGTGGCTGCAACTACAATTCAGACTTAGACTCCGACTGCGACGACGACGGCGACGGCGACTGCGGATGTGGATGCCACTACCACAGCCGTAGCAACTGCCACTGGCAGAAAACAAATAAGTGCATTTAGTGTTTAACAAATGTTCAGTTTTGCGCTGATGGCGCTGTTGATAAGCACAAAACAAAATGAATTAACAGCAATGAGACTGACGATGACAATTGCTGATTCCACCTGACAGTTGATGCATTACATTTCTCATTAATTTCAGATTAGAAAAGCACATTTCAAGCAATTAATCAAATACATAATATATAAATATGTTTTGAGATCTCTCACTTGTTGCTGTTTAGAAACGGATTGTTAAAGTGTTCTCGTTGTAGTCGTTGCTGTTATTGTTGGTACTCAGCTGGCTTAATGGCCAGTGCCTGTTTTGGGCCACAGAAATCGACGAGCCATAAAAACGAAAATATTGCAACGCCCACGTCAACTCAAAGTTTCACCTAGTTGAAAAGTTGCGGTCCAAGTGGATGTGGACCAAGATTCAACAAGATCCGCTTGGAGTTGAAGTTGCTGGTGCTGCCGCTGCAGGCAGATAAATGTGCAGCGTATGGCACGAGGCATGGGCTATGCTGCATGTGGCACTGGGGCATGCGCGGGTGTTTTGGCCACATAGAGTTTCATTTAAATTAAATTAGAGACGCCAACTCTCTAACTGTAACAATGAGTGATGCACGCACTAAAAGCTGACAACCACTTGCCATTGGCAACAGCAGCAGCAGCAGCAACGTCTACTTCTATGGCCATGGCAATTGGCCAAAAGGAATCCTCCAGAACGCCAAGCCAATGCCAATGCCAATGCGTGGGCATAAATCAGACTGATGACCAAGAGCCAATTGCCGTTTGCCAGTTTGCCATGGACAACGAGGAGTACTCGTTAAAACCGCCAATTGCAATTAGCAATCGAGCAACAGTTGCTGCCGTTCCTTTTACTGTGCCTGCTCCTACTTCAGCTGCTCCTACTCCAGCTCCTACAGCTGCTGCTATTCTCCTGCTAATGACCGTCATATTCATTATGAATTGAGATTGCCGCAATTGAAATGGTAATCGACACCGCAATCGCTATCGTCATCGCTATTGCTATCGTTTATCGACAAAGCAATCGTCATAGCTTTTCGCAATTCCAATCGCAAACGGAATCACTTTGAACGCCCACGAGAAAACTGTCTGACAGTGTCAAGTGATTCGTCATGGCATGTGGCAAGATTCCAGCATCTCGTTGCCAGTTTGGTCCGGCTTCAGTTCCGTTTGCATGCAAATTAGAACAAGCTAACAAAAACAAGTGCTAAACTCAAAAGCGAGCTCTAAACTCGAGCACGCGACTCACAGCGACCCTGTAAATGCTAAATGGACTACGTAAAATCTTTTTAAAGAAAGATTTTTTTCTTAAAAACCTTTGACCCAATATTGATACGATATTTTGGCGACTTAATAGATATACTTGTGCATATTTCTACCAGCTATTTAAATACATTTGAGGCACCACTTTAAAGCATTTTTTATATAAAGCTTCAGTATTAAATTCTTGGCCATTTGACATCCAAGATGATTAGTAAATGTTTTAATGCTTGTCCGTGCAATAAGTTGAAGTTTTCCAATTAAACGCTACTGTAAATGATTTATTGACTGAGACTCATAAGACTTAACCGGCTTGACTTAAATTTGACAGCTTGAAGACTTTATGCATATAGACTCAATAACCACATTGTTCTTATCTCTTTAAACTTTTAACGAAATCTTATCGACCCCTTTGTCATTGGCAGCTACAGAGTATGAAAAACACATTGCTGCTGACAGCGCTGACAAACGGATTTGGCATGCACCTGTTTTTATAGATAACTAAATAGTTTTTTTCTTATTTTATTCCAGCTGCAGTTACCTGGATTTTGACCCGCAGTTCTCTGACTTTCACAGCTTTCAAAGACCAGGAGACTACAAAACCAAAAAGACCAGAAGACCATGGAGACTAAGCGACTTTCAAGTTCAAAGACAAATGGTCGCGCATTCGATTCGATTTACTTTTAATTTATAATTTGGCAAACCTTTTGAACTCGAGAGCATTGAGAAAAATGAAATTGTCGATGGGTTGACTTTGCAATTTGTGGTTGCAATTTCATTTCGAATTCAGTTCCGCATCATTGCCAAGGTGTGCACGGTGTGCACGGTGCACCAGTGTGGAGCGTGCACAGTGAGTAATAAAAGTAAAATACTGCAAATAAAATCAGGTCAAATGGGGCACAATGGCCAGCACGTAGAACGAAAAGACCATTAGGCCAAATCTGGTTGGCAAAATGCTTTCTAGTCTTTAGAAGTCATTTTGGTCTTTCCACACTGACATTGACCCTTGTCTGCATTTAAATCGCAGCTTAATTGACTTTGGTATGAAGGTATCCCCACAAGGCACAGGTGTGCGTGTGTGTTTATGTGTGTTTGGTCTGTTGTCAAGGCAACATAGACAAGACATCAATCATCACTAAATTAAAAAACATTTAAAATGCCTGCATGAGGGAAATGTTTGTTGCATGCAACGCAGAACACCTCATAAATAATGCAAGAGCAACAACAAGTAGAAGAAACAAACTTACAACAGCTACAAAATGTCACATTAAACTGGCGATATTAAAGCTGAAAAGCAGATGACACCAAAATCATGTTAGGCGGCACTTGAATGAGTATCAAACGGCAGCTGCCATAAACACACAAACACGCCGTCAATGTGTCGACGGCTCGAAAGGAACTAACCTGGTCAACAGCATCAGCAACTGTAGCTGGAGCAGCTGGGACAACAGTCGCCGCTCAGACTACAGTGGACACTGCCGACAGTGGACAGTCGTTTTACACTTGTCGCCGGCATTGACCAAAGTTGGCAATTGCCGCGCCACTTTTATGTGGCCTCCACCTGGGGAGTTGCAGAATTGGGGAGTCAAGGAGCTAAAGAGGTAGAGGGACTTTGGGAAGAGTGGCCCCTTCTCGCCGGCCCGGTCTCTGCTGCAGCGGATGCATCAAAATGTTGGTAGGTGCAAACGCCGCACGTCAATTGCTGTATTAGATGACAGTCTCCCAGTCACAGCGCTACACTCGAAGAATTTTGTATTGTACTTAACAAGAGTTTACCGGAGACTGGCAAGCAGAATGCTTTCTCTAAACAAAAACATTTATATAATATAATTTCTTTTTTTAAGAAATATTGTAATGTTAGTATAATGTCTCTGTAAAGAGATGGCTTAATTTGTTATCCTTGTTACAGAAAGATAAGGTTTAATCTGTCAATTATATTTAATATATTAATAACTAATAACTAATTCATAAATTGGCATCAGGGGCCATTTTATTGATAATGGTTTTCAAAGTTAAATTTATTAAGAATTATTTTATTATTTTATTTTTAAAATTTTTTTTTGAAGTTTATTGATAACTGTTATTACATTTATAGAAATTTATTGAAAATGCATTTAAACTTTAAGGTTTGCGCTGCGAAATTTTGCTGAGTGCATATTTTGCGACAGTCGCAGTTCCAATTCGAGCAACGATACCAAACCCAATCCCAATTCCATCCCAGCGACCAAAACAAGTTGTCATTGGCGCGTTATTTATGACAATGTTCAAAGATGTTGGCGTTGTTGTTGCAGCTGTTTCCCTTGACACAAGCTGTGCCATCTTGTGCTAGCCAAAAACTGTTTATGTTAATGCTAAGTTCGAGTCTCTTTCTCTTCCCTTCTTGCCATACACCGCTCTTCGCTCTCCACGCTGACATCGCTGCCGCATTCAAGTGTCCGTCAATTGGCATCGTTAATAGAGTTCGAGTTGGAGTCCAAGTCTGAGTTGGAGTTCGAGCTTCGTGCCTCGTGTGGCAACTGCAGAGTTGACCAAATGCGGCGGGCGTGTGACAATTAAATTGTCAAGTGCAGGCCTTTGACATTGACGCGTGGCAAGTGTCGAAGTTGTTGTGGTTGCTGTTAACTGTTTGTTGCTGCAGCATGTGCAATTCTGTCCGGAAGGTGCGCTTTTCAATTATGATTTTAATCAACAGCAACAACTTTATATTTCACATATTTTTTGCTCACTTTTTCTCATTCAATTTTTTTTCGCTGTTCTGCCACAAAGTTGTTGCTGCTGATAAATGAGCCTTGATATGTTACAGTTCGGAGTTGTTCATGGGCGTGGCCTGGTGTTAGCTAAAAATTATGCCAGAAAAAAGCTAAGAAAAAACGTTTAAAGCGCTTTTTGTTCGCTAATAAAATTTCGTATAATTTTATTCAATTTCTTATCAGTCAAATGCCTCTCTCTTAACAGATCTGCTTACAAACTCTTTGCCTGATTGAAATAAGCTCTTGCTGTCTCTTTGTCTGCGCTCTCTTGCTCTCTCTTGCTGTCGCTGCCGCTGTTGGCGTCGCAGTCGCTGCTTGGCATTCCAGTGACGTCGCTGAAACGTCTTTTTATTGGTCAAAAGCTGATCGGCAACTGATAGCGCAGCTGGGCTGGAAATAAACCGCTAGGTCAGGCGCTGTCTTGGCTGGAAAATCAACAACGAAACTCAACAACGTTGAGAGAGCAGTGGAGAGCGGAATAGCAAAAGAGCGCGAGAGAGAGAGAGTGTGTTGAAGAGAACTCGCTCTGCCTACGATCGGCGATAAACGAAGCAACGTACGACGCTGGCAGAGAGCAAAAAAACGCAGCCAGCTCAACAGGTTTTTGGTTTAGCGTTTTAGCGGCTTTTTTTTGCCGTTGCTCCGTTCGTATGCTCGGCTCGGCTACAGCCTGTTGCCTGCTTGCTGTTGTTGTTATTGCTGTTGCTGGACTGTATTACTCGGTCAGTCGGTCTTTGAGAGGTTGTTGCTATTTTGCCACTTTTTTTTGCTCGCTCGCTGCGCTTCGTTGGTGTTTTGCAACTTGTTGTTGTTGTCGTTACTGTTGCCGGTGCAGCAACGGCAATTGCACTCAACTGCTGCTGCTGCGCTGCTGCATTAAGCCGCGACTTCAGCTTCGACTTCAGCTTTTGCTTCGGCTTCGACTTCGACTACGACTTCGAGTCGAGTTCGAGCTGCCTGCAATTTTCATCCTCTTGCAGTTTCTGTGCGACTTTCTTGCGGGACTGTTTAAACTTTTTGCGGATTGCGCGCGTTGCGAAAAACCCAAACAAAACTAAAAACTAAAAAGAAAATTCGAACTGTTTTTTTTTTTTTCACGCGTTATTTGTTTCGCAGTCGCGTGCGCGCGTTTTGAGTGCGTTTCACGTGCGTTTTTCTGTTTTGAGGCAGATTTTTGTAACTGTTAGAAGAATGCAACTTTGACTGCAGCTGCAAAAGCTTTGAACAGTTTTTTAATGTATTTGAACCAAATGTGGCTGCTGTTGCTACTCCTGCTCTTAGCCAAATCACTCATAAAATAGCAACAACAGTAAAAAGCAATTCAAAGCTGCCATAAAATCAAAATGATATACACAAACGAGCACATATGTAAACAGTTTGTTGTGTGTGTGTTTAGTGTGTAATTAAATATGTATGTACCACATGGGATATGCCCTTCGTTAAGCTACCAAATACACACACTTGCACACACTTGAAACAAAAAATATATAGTATATATATAAATATATATACTTATATAGTAGTATAATCAAAAAAAGACAAACTTGTTTGTATGAGCAACAACGGCAACAACGGCGCAGTAACAAATATAAAACAAATTAAATTAAATTAATTTTAATTGCCGCCAAAAGATCACATAAAAAGCGTGCAGTTAAAAGAAAAATATCAGCAAATTAATTATATTGTATATAGAAAAACATGGCGCGATAAAAAATAAACAAAAAAAGTTTACGATTAAAATATAAAAAAAGAGTAAAATTTATTTGATATACACAAATACAGTAAATTAACAAACAACAGAGGCAACAAACCTCAACAAAACCAACAGAAGCGATAACACAAACGCGCTCCAAAACAAAAGACTTAGGCAACGAACTTGCTGCCGTTTTCAAAGCTGTCGCTCGTGTGTTGATTTGATTTGAGTGGAGTTTAGTTGAGTTGAGTTGAGTGTTGCGCCAGATAACGGTGCTTCGGTTCGGTTGATAGCAGCAAAAAACAACAACAAGAAAATGCAACAAGCAACAAACTAATTGACAAGTCAAATCCTGCCTGCCTCAAGCAAACAGCTGGCAAGGAAAAGCTAAAAGAAATACTAAAAAGAAAAACAATCGACAGACAGCTCGTTGTCGTCTTTGTCGCTGGCTTTGGCTTTAATCAAATCGCAGCCAAACGACAATTGCAAGTGTGCCTCTTAATGTCTTGCCACAAAACACACAAAAAAATCGAAGAAAATACTAAGAAAAAAGTTAAATAAATTTACATAAATATTTCACGTGCTGCTTGCAAAACTGTTGCATTTGACGTAGTCACATCCGCGTTGCGAAGATTTGCGAGATTTGAGATTGAGTTTAAGATTGAGATTTGTCTGTTCTATAAGTGTGTTTGTGCCAGTGTCTCTCTATCTCCATCGTCTCATAAGTTTAAATAATACGAATAAAAAGAATTCAAATTGAAATTGAAATAAAACCAAACAAGAGTCAACAGTGCGTTAATTGCTGTAGATTTGAATGCGGTAAGTGTAATTGTTTTCAATTCGTTTGTAATTAATATTTAGTTTAATGCGGCTTTAATTGCACTTTATGTGCAGCATCAGCTAAATTGATGCAAAACAGTCATTAAGATGACTTCCAGCTGACTAAGTTAAGACAGGGCTCAGCTGAGACTAGATTCATCAATTAAAGCTGAGACGCAACCAATTCAATTACAATTAACAGACACAACAGCTGCCTCGAGAGTTGTTTGGTGCGTTTGGCTATAAAACCGTTAGTTAAAAAAAACTTTACCACTATCATTAATTGCAGTGATTTGATTTGAAAACGGGCCACTTGGCTTTTTAGACAAAACGCTTTGACTGACTACGCTGCCAACTTATTTCCTAGCTTTATGTAAAACGAATCAAAAAAGCAGCCGCTATGTCCAGGTTAACAACAGCAGCAGCAGCAACAACAACAAAAACAACAGGAGTACGCCATAATTACAAAGTTCAGTTGAGCAATTTAAATAAAAACACTTCAACACTTTAACAATAGACAAATCAACATCGCCAGCAGCAAAACCAGCAGATTGTCTGCTGTCTCCCTCAACACGCTTCACTCTCGCTGTCTCTGTCTCTGTCCCCCTCTCACTACCTCACTACTTGCCTAATTGCTAGGCTTAGCTGTGATGCAATTTATTGGAAAATCGTTTTATAGCCATGCTTAATTGAAATTACATTTCAATATTTACACGCACAGTATGTGTTTAAGCTTTTTTCCGCCTTAATAACAACAAATCGTACCATAATGTTTATTAATTTTAATAAAATAAAATAGCGCACTTTATTCTATGCGATAAAAAAACGCATTGCATTGGGAAAAATTTGAATGTGAATGAAAATTGGAAAAGCGGAAGTTATGTGTGTTATTAAACCTTGGCTACCCTCCTGTGGTTTCTCTCACAGCATAGGGTATACTTTTTTTTTTTGCATTCTGTTGCACTAATTAAAACAGCAATAACGAAAAAAATTAATCAACATTAAGGAAATTACATAAAGATAAATAAAAATAATTATTTACAACAAAAAAAAAAAGCATGGCAAATAAATATGCAAAGAATTATTTAATTCTCACAATTGCGAAACGCAAAGTCACGAGATTCCAGATCCAATTGGGCGTGTGCACGTACATAAAGCGAATTAAATTAAATTTATTGTCAGCAGCAGCAACAACAACAACTAAAATGATAATAATAATGAAAACAACAACAAAAGTCGGCAATTGTTTAATTGCAATTGCTGACAAAGAAATTGTTGAGCTGCGGCAAATGAGTTCAGCAAGAAATGATTTTTTTCTTGGTAGCAGCTTCAACTACAGCTTCAGGTTGTTAATTGTGGGCCGTTCTGGCCAGGCCAGAATGGATGAGTCAACAAGAAATTTTCTTAATAGCTGCAGTCTGGCTGCATTTTGTTTAAACTTGTTGCTGCTACCGTTGCCAAGTTTTTCTCGCTATGTTTTTTTAATTAATACTTTTTTTCTGCTACCGACTCTGCCGCCAGTGCTGCCATAATTTATTAACTTTTTTTAGTTGTAGTTTTTTGCAATTATTGTGACTGATTCAAAGTGTTCGCGCTAGTAACGCGTTGCATTTGATTTGCTTTTGTTTTGCCTGTAATTGTGCTCATTATGCCCGCTGCTTTTTGTTGTTGTTGTTCCTATTGTTGCTACGAGTATTTTATATTAATTTTTTTAATTTTTTTTGCGCGCGTTTGTTGTCATTCGCGTCATTACACATGTTGTCTAGGCAGTAGACAAACTGTCTGTCTGTCTGTCTATCAGTCTCTCTGTCTGTCATTTGCTGCTCGTTTGCACGTCTTTCCGTCCATCTGTCTGTCAAAACGCTTTGATTTCCAGCTTAACGATTTTGCCCTTTGTTTAAGCATAAAGTATAATCAATGACGCACTTGGACTGACATTTGTTGCACAGCTTCTGATGTCATCGCCGTCATTTAGCTGACAGCAGTTTAAATGTCACGCACTTCGGTTTAAAACAATAATTGCAGCAGATTCTAAAACTTGAGTTCCTCAGGCCAAGTTTGCTGTTTAAGTCTTTTGTTTCGTCACTGCAAAGGAATTCCCGGAATATTTCGATTACGGCAACCAAAACCAAAACCAAATGTAATGAGCCATGCGCAAATATTTCGTCTATTATGTAATACAACAGCAATAACAACAACAACTACTACAACTTTGTCCAAAATCGATGAGCTAGACTGTTGGTTTTGCTTGGTTTTGTAGGCGCCAACACAATATGCATACATTTTGTGCTTTTTGTGCTTTGTGCGCTACTCTAAGCCAACTTCATGCCACAAATGTGAAGAGTTTTCACTAATTTCAAGTTGCTGCGAAACAAAACACGCGAATGAAACAACAACAACAGCAACAAAGAGCAACAACAACAAACAGCAAACAATCAACGTTGCTGCATAAATAAAAGTAAATTTAATGACAAGCAAAATATTTCTTGTCATGCCTATCAGATTACAAGATTTCTATATGAACTCGCAGATGACGCGCCTGTCTGTCTCAAAGTGTGTGAGTGTGTGTGTCGTTAAAACATGATTACTGGCGCTCACACAAACACACCGAGAGACGCACAGACAGACAGAACCGTTAGTGTCATTTGAATGTGGTTGTTGCAAGTGTGTTATGATGCCTTCAAGTTGTTCCAGTCCCAGTCCCAGTCCCAGACTGAGACTGAGTCCCAGTCCGAGTAGGTTTTTCTTTTTGATAAAAAGCCACTTCAAAGAGAACGCACCTCAGTCAGCAAATACAAGTTGTTAATCACAGTTAGATTTAGTTTTGAAAATTTTAATTAAGTACTTGAAACAATTTCCCATGATCAAAATTGTGTGAAAAGCTATTGCCGTTTATAAGCCACATTTGCGATTGCCAAACATAATCAATTTCACACAGACAACGCCATGAAATTGCTAATTGTAGCGGAAGGGCCATGGGATTGTCTAAAAAAAATAAAACGGAATAAAAAGAGGTCTACGCGATGGCCGTAGGCCGTGCTTTAGCATCGATCGACAATTAAAATCGTAGCGAATTCCCAAAACAACAAAGAGAATTTAATTACACCGCATGTGGCGGTCTGTACGACCCTTGAAATCAAAATCGAAAAAAAGGGCAATAGTTTTCGAGGCCTTGTAATCAAGTGAGAAATTTGTTGGCCTAATGAATTTTTGTTGAAGCCCTTTTGAATTTTTGGCTAGAAGCCAGAAAATTGGGCGTAGTATTTTCTATTAAAAGCCAAAACGAAAACCTAATCTAAATCATAATAATAATAATAGTAATAATCGTGTAATGATGATGCGATCAATATGATTTGAAAGGAGGTCTGTGATTTTGTTTCCCAACATTTGAATCGCTAGAGAATTATAATCGAGAGATTAGACAAGTTATTCGCCCAGTTTATGGACACTATAATTACTGATAAATACATGCAGGCCGATAAGATGATTAATCGATTAATTGGCAAGCATGTCGACATTAATTTGCTGCATTTACGGATATGTTTTTTTTATTTTTGTTTTTAAGTTTTAACTGTTTTTTATATCACTGGCTGCGACAGCTCTTAATTGTGAGCCGTGAAAAATACTCGCAAAAAGCCGCTAGATTTGTTTTTTTTTTTTGTCGTTGTTTTTTGTTGGTTGTTCATTAGCCGTTTTGGCTATAACTGGCGGCGGCATGCTTCATTTTATGTATTTCTTTGATTGGATTCACTCATTTCAATATACAATAAAAAACAGAAATAAATAAAATTAAAGTTGCTTTGCATTCATAATTTGCAGCGTGGCAATTTTTTAATTTAGTTATAAATTATTTATATGCTCAACAGTTGGATGAATTTTGATAAACTTATCGATAAACAGATAGCCAGCTAGCCTATACTATACACGTTATTTCAACCAAATTGTTTTTGTGTCTAAAATGTTAAGAAATAAAAACATAAATCTTGTTGTCTGTCGCCAGCAACAGCAACAAAAATTCCTCAACATATTATAGGTGACATCAATTAATTTGGCTTTGATGTGCCTGCATTAAGTGGTTGAACAGTAGACTCTAAGATACCCTACACTTAAACTAAAATTTTCCTTTCCGTTTGAACGCTGAAAGCTTTTCTCTGATTTCATTAACAAACTTTTTCCCATTTCATTTTGAGGTGTCTACAGGGTATAAAAAAATGTGAAATGTTTGGCAAATTCATGCATACAAATTTCAAATTTCAGCTGCTATAAACAAAGACTATGAAAATTAAATCAAAAATTAGTTTTCTTTTCGTTTCGCTCATTGTTTTTTGCGAATTTGTGTTTGCAAGCATTTGATTTGCATATTTCTCGTAGGTGGTTCAATGAACTTGTTGCCAAAGTGGTGTGGTGGTGCGGTGTTGCGGTGTTTGCTGCGGTGCCGACTTGTATGCGATGGGGGCGATGGCAACGGCAACTGCGACACTTCCCAGCGCTCAACTTGATTCGCCTACACGTAAATTGACAAATTTGCAAAGAGATTTGCATAAATCGAGCAGCAAACAAACGCAATTCCAATCAGCAAATAAGTACAGATAAATATATATTTTATGTATTTAAATAAAGAAAATAAAATCCAATTATTTAAGCTGTTGGTAATTTCTTTTATAGCTGACCATACAGAGTGCTACTGCAATTGCTCGCAGACATTTATGATACGCACCATAAAACTGAGCAAATTTAAATAAAATGACTGTAGAGAAGCGGGGAATACTCAACTGTTGCAGACTCTGTATATATTGTGTTGAAATTTGTACAATAAACATTTTTTAAGCCACTTGAAATGCGACTAAAGCCAAAATTTTATGTTCAAATTTTATATAAAAAATAATGTATTAACGAACTGCCACGCCCACTGTTTCCAAGAAATTTAGCAGACAATTTACTGTTTTTTCCGTTACAGGAACTCAAAATCGCAGTGACTTTTAAGCTGGCGTTACAATTCGCTTTATGGGCTCATAAAAATTCACTTTGATAATGCCAATTTGGACAACGGGGAAGTTTTTGTATTGATTTTGGCTTTTTCTCTTGGCCATTTAAAGACGCTAACAAGCCAGTATTCAAGCACAGCATCCAGTTGAATAGCTTCTTACTTATTTTTACTTTACTATTTTTCTCTATTTGAGTTTTAATTGCAATTGAGTTTCAACATGAGCTGCGTGCATTTGCGCAATGATTTGCAGATAGTGCTGAAGTCCATGGGAAAGAGACATCGTGTATCGTCTCTCTGTATTTAACTCTTTGGTTGCCTGAACTTGGTTAGGCCTCAGTTGACTTGGCTAATTGATAACGCCTCTTTAATTAATGCACAACTGATGCCGCTTGACTCTGTCTCCTTTTCGGCATTTCACGAACGTGTTAAGCACTCGAGAAACGGGAAACAGTACGATAGTTAAGTTGAGTGTAATTAGCATGGTTCAATCATAGTTAGACACTTATTAAATTTATTTAAATGCACTTTAGCTATAACCTTGTCGGTAACCTCATAATACTCCGAGCTCAGAGCTGAGTTCTTGCTACGCACTTGCAACAAAATGTAATCTAAAATGCTAATTAAGTTGCCGGCACTAGAGTAGTTCTTGTTGTTGTTGCTGTTAATAACGCATGCAAAACTTATGTTACGTATACGCACCATGTTCGCATTCGAGTTTTGCGTTTGAGTTCGCGCTGCGTGCATTAATTAATAAATGTCGTGATGTCGCTTTTGAAGTGTCTGTCATTATGAGATCAATTAATAGGAAAAAATTCTAGATCAAGGCGAAAATGTACAAAAATGTCGTACACACATACACACACACGCACATACGCACAAACACGCACACTCTGGACAAGCTGTCGTTGTATTTGCTATTGATCGACATATTGTCTATGCGATATTTTGTCTGTCCTCTATAGCAAAAATTAAATTCCCCCAGCGCTAACATATCTCATATATTTATTAATTGCAATTTGTTTTATGTTTTGTTCATGACGTCATCATTGGCATTACATCAGACGGTTGAATGGGCCATAAATCTTAGCAGCTCATCAAAATTTTCTCTGCTTCTAAATGTACATAGTTTCAATAAAAAAAGCATGTAAAAAAACATTATCTAATTAACAAATTTTCATAAACATTTAATATTTAAATGCTAGAACTGCATACAATTAATTATTCACTAAACAGACTTTTTTGTAGCGTGTACAAAGACTTTATGTTTAACTTTTTGCTCTTAAAATAAATTAAACTGTTTTAAAATTTTGCTACTTTATTTGTAAATTCTTTGGCTACTTCTCTTTTCAACTAAACCACTTTCAAAGATAACATAAATTTTTACAAAGAAATATTATATTTTACTTTAAGAGGCATAAGAAATGTGTGCAATAAAATCACTCAATTATTTTGTGCAGTGTTGTTGTTATTTATTAATTTAAATTTTGAAAATAAAACGCACTTTTTGTAGCGTGTTTGGCTCGTGTTGTTGTTAGTAGTTGCTGCTGTTGCATTTGCTATTGCTGGTTGCTGTTGCTGTTATAATTAATGTTGTTGTTGATACAAAAATCACATTTGCTTTGCTGTTAGTTATAGTTTTAGTTTAGTTTTCGTTTCGGTCTCAATTGCATTTGCTTTGATTTCATGTTACAAAGTTGCACGTTTGTTGTGTGTTGGCTGCACTTGTTGTTGTTTTGGCTGTTGCTATTGCTGTTGTTGGCGGTTTTATGTTACACAAATATTTGCGCTATTGGCAAAAACAGCTACAACTATGCACACTAAATGAATTTGCCTTGCAAATCGCGTCACAAACTAAGGCAACGATATATGTTTGAACTTGATTTTGGTGTCGGTTTAGAACAAAAACTTGTAGGAGTAAGGGGTGCTAAGGGGAGCGGGGTAAGGGGTTATCGGGGTTGGGTTCGGTTTGCCGGGGTCAACTATAAAGTTGACACTGTCCGAATGCAGCTGCGCTCAACGGGCTGTGCGTGAGAACCAGACGGGCCATTAACAAAAGCAACAACAGTCACAGCAACTGCAGCAACAACAACTGCTGCTGCCTTATATATATCAAGATTTCAATTTTTGCATTTGTGTACTTGAAAATTGACGCCGCACGGCACGCACGCATTTGTTGTAGTTGCTGTTGGTGTTGCACATATACATTCGTCTAGCTGGTTAATAAATTTTGAGATACTTATCAATTAGCATACGAATTACATGCCTTGCAATCATAAATAATGCGTAAATTTTTGCGCTGTTTGTTTATGAAAACTAAAATTTAAAAAAAAATCAACATTTGATGCATTAAAGTTGATTTCTAAGTCGCGCTCTCCCCACTCTCCCCTCTCTTTCTCCCTCCGCTGCTAAGAATTGTAATTTATATGCATTTCTACAGTAAGGTGCGTGTTTGATTTGTCTTTGATTAGAAACGACAAATAAACAACAAATCATGTGGCACGAAATGTTTTGTGTGTAGGGGCTATGCTGAGGATGGAATGAAGTTGAATTAAATCGAAATGAATTCGAATTCGAATTGAAATTGAAACAAATGACTTAAGCAACGAACTTAGCGAACCCCCCCAAAGCTCATTGTTATGCTCGACACTTTTGCGCTATATTTACAAATTGGGCCAATAAAATGAACACCAAGAGAGTAGAACCTGATAACTAACAACAGTAACAACAACAACAGTCCACTCAGAATTGTAAGACTATAAAAAGCAACCAAAACGGAAAACGGGCACATAACTAAAATCAACTCACAAACTGCTGATGAATTTTTATGCATGTTTATATGATGGTCATAAAAGCTAACTGAACAACCGATAGACAAATAGATAGATAGAGGAACAGCAAGAGGGATTGACCGGCTGACTGTATCGCCAGTTGGCCAGAAGTCAATGATTGTTTGTTGCCTGTTGTCCAGCTATTAAAAGAGCCAGCAAATAAATCAAACCCCAACTCGCAGTTACACTTGATTATAAGAGATTCAGCTTACAAATCCGCCCGCTTCATTAACAACACACAAGCAACACCGGCAACTACAACAACAACAAAAATCCGGCATCACCTGCTGGGCGTCCGCTAGAAACAAATAAATGTCAATGGCGCGTTAATCCCTGCGCTACAAATGTATCTGTATCTCAAGCTTTTGCTACACTGAACAGTTGAGATTTTTAAAAACTAATATTTAAATAAATAAAATAACACAGGAAAGACATACCATACTTTAAGAAAAAAACAGGCCTTGGTTATTTTTTTTTTAATACGAGAAAATATTTCTTAAGTTTGTGAAATAATTTTAAAACATTTTCAAAATATTTTTGCTATTAAATAAAGTATTTAAAAAATATTTACTTATTTTATTAATAATGTTTCGTCGTTTCTATATTATGTTCATGTCATGTTCTGAGCATATTTTGTAGTCTACAGATTTATAAACTTACAACACAATTATCACCACATTATTTAAAATTTATATACTTATTTAATATTTACTTAAAATTGCCAACTTTCTTTGGAAAAAGTGTGGGAAAATGTTGTATCACACAAGTTAACAACACATTAAATCAGTCAACTTTGAGCACTATTTGTTATTCATTCTATACCGTAATGTTAGTTGTTTTTTTCACGGTGTATAATCAGCGGCGAGAGAAATGTCTTTCCATGCGTAATGAATACGTTTGCAGAGGGATTAACGCTTAACTCTGGTATACCCTATGAAATATGAATAGAGGGTAAACTATGTTAAGCTGACATCGCGCTGAGGCACGCGCTAAAACATTTAGAAATTGTAAACGGCTGATAAATCGACAGAAAGATAGAGACAGAGAGAAGAAGAAGATGGTGAAAAGCAACGAAAAGTAGCTGGTCAACAACTGTTAGCTCTTAGCCTGACTCCTACCCCTACCACTTCCACTCCCCCTTTCCACTCTTTAAGAGCATTTTTGATTGTTTATTAAATACGAGTCATACTCAAAGTCGCACATATTTTATCTACTGCTCCAGATCTTGCACTGTATCTGTGGCTGAAACGGAATTGATTTCGAATTCGAATTGAAATCGAAATCTGGCCGACGATATTGTATCTCTGCTGTCAGGCAAGTTGACACTTTGGGCCATGATTTATGTATGGCAGGCATTTAACGTGCTGTGCGTAGTGCTAAAGTCTCAAAAAAGAGCCAAAAGCTAAAAAAATACAATGTGTTGAGGCAATTACGCCCACCTAGCTGATGTTTATGGTTTATATATACAGAGCGTACATTTATAAGTCTTATGCGTTTTGGGATTTGTCACTCTAAGTATTTTGCAAATGGAATTTCCCATAAGAGAAAGAGAGAAATAAAATAAAATAAAGTAAAGGAAAGAAATGTGTCAAAGCTTTTAATGCGCTGCTAATTAAAAGTCAATAAAGCAAAAAGGCAACAAACTACAAATCAGTGAAGCAGTGAGGCAATGCAACCAGTTGGAGACTCATCAATGCCCACTCTCTGTCTCTGTTTCTCCCCTCTCTCTCTATCACACTGATTCACTCTTTTTTCTCTCTTTTTTTCTGTCAGCGGTAAGTGCTCCTAATTGGCCACCAATCTCGTCCTAAGCAATTTTTATTTTGTTACTTTTCGTTTCGTTAATTTGCGAAACTGACAAACGCTTAGCATCCGTCTAGCCTTATCTGGTCGCTATCTTTATGCTTTTGGCTGCTCTTGTGGCTTTTATGATTTTTTAAATGTAAGTCACGCTTTTGGCAATTAAGTGCCCCCAACACCGACACCAACACCGCAACACCAACAACGACACCAAATAACCAACAGCAAGAAACCAACCGCAACGACTGTGGCCTGTGTCCGCCCTCCGAACAGGTGCAGCCTCTCCCCTTTGGGGCAGTGCAGGGCAGGGTACTATAGAAAGAGTGATGAAGCAGGCGAGCGGGTGTTGGCCATCCGATTGCACTTTGCTACAGCTAGACCCTGTAGTTCCTAATACTGGAAGTGTCTCTTAAGTGAATTTAAAGTAAAAGGTGCGTAATGCGTTTATGGTTAACGAATGTCGATCAAAACTAAGTTTACTTCAGAAACTATAAATTAAAACACATTTTTAAACATACCGAACGGAGAGCTTAGAAATTTTCTATGCAGCTATTATTTTAAAACCCTTAATATTTTTCCCTTAATATTAATTCTTTAAGACATTTACAATTTAATATTTAATTATTTGTGCATTATAACTCACCATAATTTTGTCACGCACTGTTAACGCAATGCCTCCTTATAAAGTCTAAAAAAAAAAAAAAAAAATTAATTTGATTTTATTAAATTTATTTACACATTTACATTTTGTAAAAATTAAGTAAATATGCAAAAATTAAAAAAATTGTGTTCTTTGCTAAAGAGATAATTTTCAGCTTCAATTTGAAGCTGTTTTTAAAAATTACATTTGACATATCCGAAATATTTTCAATGGTCTACAGGGTCTCTTAAAGTCGCGTGCTGCCAAGTCTAGCTACTGCCACTAGTTATGGTCTTTCTCTGGCTCCATCTCCATCTCCTTCTTCATCTCCAGCCTCGCCTGCCTCTCTGATGTGCCGTCTCCATCCCTGGCTCTGTGGCTGCCTCTGTGCTACGTTTTGGCGACATGCGCCGCATTTGCAATTATTTTGCGGCTCATTAAACTTTTAAACACGTCGCTCACGTAGTGACGCGTCTGTCAGACGGCTGCCATGTAGCAGCCGCCTCAGCTGCCCCCTGGTGCCCGCCCCTCTGCCGTACCGCTTCTCTTTCTATCGCCCTCACTCTCCGACTGGTGCCTGTGAAAATGTCATAAAAATCTCTGGGGAGTTTTGCAGTCGGTATTTTTTTGTTGTTTCTGTGGCTTTGACTGCTTTGATTTCAGATTTCTGTAGTGCTTTGCTTTTCCCAACGCTTTGCTGTTTGCGAAATCACTGAGATTTCTTTTTTATCGCACAAATATCCCCTGCTGTTGTTGTAGTCTCCGTTTTTGTTGTTGTTGTTGTCGTTTGATTGTTGACTGCATTTTATTTTATGATTATTATATTTTGGTTCAAAATTGCCAGCATCTCGTGCTGATCGGCCACCCCGTCACAATTGACACACACACACACACACACACACATATAAAAACACTCAGATTACATGTGGCCAAACAAAAGACTTAAGCAACAAACTTGGCCGCGTTTATTGCTATAAATTGTTAGCCGCCAGCCGCTGTCAAATGCAATTAGCTGCAGTTTAATTGAAAAGCGTCCAGTTCATCGGCAGCGGCATCGTCTGGAAAATACCATTGCCCAAAAATTGAAAAAATACAAAGAGCTGAAAAGTTGAAAATTGAAAAATCAAAAACATTTTGATAAATGCCTTTCTGCCTTTCTGCTGCAGCGCATTCCACGGAACATTTCAATTAATTTTACTACACAGCCGGCACTTTTCTCTTTCCTTCACGCATTGTTCGCCTGTGTGCCACTTTCTGGCCATCATGACAGGCAACAACCAACAACCAACAACCAGCAACCAGCAACAACAACCCCGACAACGTTTCAATGTCGGCTTGCATTAAAGTGTCGTTCGTTTTCTGGTTCAAGTACGTTTGTCGCAGATAAGTCGTCGTCGTTCGTCCGTCTTGGCCAAGACAGCAAGGAGATTCCATTTCATGGCCATTTGCATGAAAATCGCTCAGCTGAACTCCAGTTAAGTCCCAGTCCAGCGTCTTCCGTTGTCAATAACGATTTCCATCATCATCATCGTCATTGGCATCATCCTGGTTCAGGCCAGTCGCTCTGACTTTGCCACAGAAATGTGAACCAGTTTTTTTCTGTGGCCTGCACATGCAGCGCCATCTAGCGTGCAGTTTTCCCCCAAATCGCAGCGCAGTTGCTACTAATGAAATATATGCGAAAGCTGGCAGCAAACGACACAGACGATGCCTTCCACATGATATCGGCAAACAGCTACAGTTTCATCGTCTCGCCTTCTTTTATTATTGTAATTTTTGTGCCTCATCCGAAAAAGATACAGAGAGGAATAGAGAGGGAGAGGTAGATAGATTCCAGCAGCACAATCGCAACATGAAATGACTTCAAACGGTTTCGTTTCGTTTTGTCCAAAACTATGCATAATTTATGAGCATCGTTTTGGGTTGCATCGTTTTATTATGCTAATGCCCTGGTAATTTGTTCGCTTTTTGGAGTCTGCCAACTTTGAGCTTAGTGTCACTATTAAGCGACTAATTAATTTGTTGCAGACGCTCACTCACTCACTCACTCAATATTATTTGTTCGCTGTGCCCACAGACGCCATCAATTGATTAGCATTAGTCGGAGCTGAGCATGAAGGTGCCAACAGTTCCATCAATCAATTAAGAGCAAACAAAGCTCCTCTTTACTCTGCACAGACTTCCCTTCTCCACTTGAGTTGCAAATGCATTTAATGTGCAAGACACTAAGCCGAAAAACATTAAAAATCTTATAAGCAGCTGTGTGTAGGTTTTGCTCAAAATACACTTACTATTTGTAGGAAAATAATGCAGTTTAATTTATAAACTCTATTAATTCAAGTTTAAAGTTTTTTAACAATGTGCCTGGTTATTTATTCATTGGTTCCTAAAGCCATAAATATTAAAAAATTTATTTTAATTTTAATCGGTAGATATTTATATGTTTTTTATCTTAAACTGGAATCTTAGATTTATAATGACCACTCAAATTTATGAGTTTTGAATCAAATTGCCTTTATTTAAAAAAGTTTTCACTTAAAAAATCCACTTTGCTTTTTTGCGTTAGTCTTTTTCCTTTACTGAACATGATACACGGCAAAGTCATGGTACCCTAGGAAACTGCATGCAAACTGCAACTGCGACAACTCTGCCCGACATTACAACAATGTTGGCTCTGAAGCTGACCACGTCGCCGTGTCTAGTCTGCTCAGATCAGGTCTAGCAGCGAGGCATAGAGGCACCAAAGCAACGCGGCACCGAGTATGTGCCCCCGCGAGAGGTCGTTCGGGCTGAGAGATCCGGCTTTGCGGTCGCAGTGTCGCACTGTCGGTTGGTCAGACGATCTGTCGGTCGGCCTTTGAGTTATAAACGTTGGAAATAGTTTAAAGCGCTTAATAATATGCAGTTTATTATTGTTATTGGCGTCGTTGTGGCACATAAAACTTGCAATTGGCATTATTAACGCCATAGGCTCCAAAAAATACAACAAAATATGTGCTCCATTCAAAGTTTATGCTCCACTCCAGTTTGAATTTGGTTGTGGATTTGGATTTGGATTCGATTCGGAATTGGGCGTGTGTGGGAATGCTCTAAACGATTGCAATATTTTGGCAACAACAAATGACGCTGATTGATTGTGGCTCGGACAACGAACGACGGTTTAAAGCCAAAGCTTTATGCCTGTTCACACCTGGCCAGCAAACATTAATGAACATTCAAATTAACTGCAATTCTAATTAACAAAAAAAATACATACTATATGTATATGTTTATATATCTATACATACTTAGTCACAGTTTGGGACACGCAAACCGAATTCAAATTCAATTCAAATGCAAAACGAACTCAATTTTTGTCAATGAGCAAACATTTCGAATGGGCGAGGGAGTGGGATGTGGGGATTGAGGCGTGGCATAACTCATAAGCTAATTAAAAGCAAAGCATTTGCTAATAAAAAAATATATATTTCTTTTTTTATATAATGGCTTTATAAAGTGCGTGATCTGTTCCACTTGGGGCGTAATAAACGAAACGTGAATTGAATAATGAATTTCAAATGATTACGAATACGAGTATGAATACTAGTACTCGCATGAATACGATTACGAATTGCTATACAATTTATTAGTCTAATGAGTGCAGCGATAGATTCGCGTGACTTTCAATGAATATTTACTTGAATTTTTGCTGATTTCGTTGCGAATCGCACTTGTCAGAGGGTTGGCAGTAAAGATTTCACTATTTTCAAATTTCAAGTTAATTAATTACTTAATCAAAAGTATGAAAAATTATAAAGATTGGTCTATGGTTTAGTAATGAATTTATTCAAATTCTAAATAAATAATTTTTAAATATTTTTCTATTAAATTATTTGCTAAATGTCGTCCTTCTATTGCTCTAAACTAATAACACATTTAAAATAAATTATGAAAAAAAGAAGATTGGTTTCATTAAGAATTTATTAAATAATAGAAATAAATTACTTTAAATTATTTATTTGTCAAATAGTTTGTCAAATGAGTTTCTGTTTATTTGTTTTCAAAGCAAAAATAAAACCAGTTTCACTTTAATTCATTGTTTCTATTAGTATCCTAAAGTTAAAGCTACGACTGTATATAAATAAGTTTAGAGCTTTTTAGAACAATATTTATAATAAGTAAAATATATTTTAACATTTTTGTAATTTAGGCTTTAGTTAAACTTGTTCTACATTTTCTTGAGTATTTTTTACTTTATTAAATTTTTGTTGCCTTTACGAAATAAACTTATTTTATATGCCACCCCGTGACCTCAAAAACCGAGCTGCAAATCAAAATGGAAATAAGTTGTTATTGCCAGATGAAGCCTATAACTTTTTATAAGTTTTCTACTCTTTTTTTTTTTAATTTTTTTTTGGTTTCCGCGTTGTCAAGCTTTTTGGCTTTTAAGTCTGCCGACAACTGAGTCTAAGGCTGAGAGATTGAGACTGCGACTGAGAGGCTGTTGGCTGACAACACGGCGTATGCGCATTTTTAATTGCCACAACATGGATTGCAGCGAAGATTGGCAACGTTTTTTGACTGCTTTTTTTGGCTTTTGGAGTTTTGTTTTTATTTTTTTTTGTTGGTTTGTGTCATTACTATTATCAAAGAGTGCTGCGGCAAATTGAAGCAGACATTTCAAACAGTTTGCTGTCTACGTTGTTGGCGCGTTAATTTCAAATGGTTAGCCAAAAATGGTCGCGTTATGAATTATCAATATGGAGCCGCTGTTGCCGCCCTGGTGACATCGCTAACCGCTGACGCTTTGTGGCAAAGTTGCACACGTTGCACAGTGCACAGAATGTGAACCGTTGTTGAGTTGAGTTTTTCTTTGCGCAACGCAGGAAATTGTTGGACAACATGGACAGCTTTGGGCAGCGGGTGCTCCATATACGGTCTAAATATTTGCTAAATCACACGCGCTCCACAGACTTGCCACAAGACAATGCAGCAGCAGCACCACCACCACAGCAAGAGTCCAGCTACAATATGATGTTGCTCTCATTGTTGCTGGCAGATTTGCTCCAGCTTCAACTTCAACTTTAGTAAAAAAAATTTTTAGTTTATTTTTTTTTCTTTTTTTCTGGCTGTGGTCACGATTTTAACATTTTTGCGCATGCGCGCAGCGAGCACCCCAAAATTTTCAGCGTTGCCCATTAATTTTCATTGAAAACGTTTTCATATTTTGCCATAGTTGTTACTCTCGTTGTTGTTGTTGCCACATTTTCGTATAGCACAATATTTTCATTGTAGTGTTTTTGGCATATATTTATGTGCCGTAAAAAATGCGATCAAGATTGTGCTAGGACTGTGCCGAGTACAAACTACAGTAGACACCAGACAAGGCGAGGTCGCAATGGGCATAGGAACAGCAACAACAACAACAACAACCATAAAGACACATTGTTGTTCAACTTTGCACTTCAATTGCAGTTGTTGTTGTTGTTCCCTTGTTTCAGTTAATGTTATTACCGCTTTTTGGGGGCGCAGGCGTAAATTAATGGATTCATCGAGCCAAACTAAGCCATCGAGTTAGAGCTTAAAGCCCGCAGCCAATAAACTGAAAATCGTTGCCAAACTCGAACTCGAATTGAAGTTCAATGTTTGTGTTAACAACTTTACACCTTCGAGTGCTGCAAATGAAGACAGCGAGTTGTGGTTAATTGAATTCTTTGTTTAATTTATCAATTAGAGAGTTTTGCCTTTTTAATTAAGGCCAAATTAGTGGCCATTATGAGAAGAAATAAAGTGAGAGACAAAGAGATGGCAGAACACCAACAATTGTCTTGGCCATTTTTGTTTTTGGGGTGTGGAACTGGGCGAGTCGTAGTCTGAGTTCAACTTCGAAGTCTGCAAAACAAATGCTAATTATATGGCTAACTGAAGCTACCACAAGTGCTCTCACTCTCTCGCACACTCTCCATCTGTCTTTCTCGCTCTGTTTGTGGTCAGTGTTTTGGCCAGAACACAAGAAGCTGTAGTCGGCACTTCTTTAGACATTGTTGTATCTCCGACTGTGACGGCGAGTCCAACTGCGACTGCGACTGCGACTTGGACTGTGATTGTGGCCACGCCCATTTAATTGCCAGCTAGCATTTGAGTTAACTAACTGTTCATAAATAGTTATGGCATACACGGACAGCGGCTGCGCCCACAAAGTTGCCACTGCAGTTTAAACCATTGCAGATCTGGCCAAAAGCCCGCAACCAAACCAAACTTAGGCCAAGCCTCAGTCCAAGTCTGATTTCGTTTCCAAGTCCGAGTTTTAGAGTCCCAACTAAAAGTCTCTGTGCCATTGTTAGCACAGTACATTTATTTTCCCACTCATGTCTTGCCTTTGTTTTTCCTCCCAATATTATTGTTGTTGTTGTCATTACTGCGCAGCAGCTGAAAAACAACAACAAAAACTTAGTTAATTTAGCGCATTTTGTTTAATTTTGGTGCTAAGACTTGGCTAACAATTTGATTTGCAGGCCAGCCATTGATTGCTTTATTAAGCGTTAATTTGGCCAACGTCCTTGGGGGCAAGTTAGTGCGCAATCTTGGGCAAAGCAAAGTCTTCCGCAAAAAGAAACAAACTCCAAATAAAAACTGAATCAGCTCGTGCTTGAATGTCACATGCGATGACTCAGTTCAGTAATTCTTTGAAATATTTCATGATTAATTTTTGTTAAAAGGTGCGTCTAAAATGAGACTAAAGAACTGATTGAATAGGGGAGACAGGTAGGAGAGCAAGTGTGAAAGACAGTAGAAACTTTGGGTAAATTAAAAGTAATAATTAAGTCCCTGATGTTTCAGCACAGCTGATTACTTTTTAAAATAGAAATCATTTTGATATTTTTACAAATCTTATTTAGAATAATAAAAAATAAAAAAAAATTGAGATTATTGAATATCATTAATTGCATCCGATTTTAACAAACTGCTTCTTAATAAATGCTTATTAAGTTCAATAGAAATGAGTTGCTAAGAACTGTAAATGCTACAAAGTATCAAAAGAATCCAAGAAAATCCAAACATACCGGCATTTCCCTATGAAAAGCGGAAATGCAAACAAACTGTCAAATCAAACGCAGTAATAATAATGAACAAAACAACTCAAAATATGCATTTAGAGTCATTAAAATGCTAAATCTAGAAATATATATTTATATGTGTAAATTAAGCGGCCATTGAGAATTTAGTTCCCAGCGCAGAGTTGTGAGTTTTCTATTTTCCCACTTTAATAAATTCGATATGCCAGTCAAATAGAATCCCAGGCATAAATCACAGCAGAAAGAGATAGAGGGAGAGGGTAAGAGAAGAAGAGGGAGGGAGACCGCACACTCCGAGACAAGAGCACCCCACACTTGAACAAAGTTTTCCTAGGTGCCATTCATGCGTGGTCTCAGTGGCCCATTCAGAGGTGTCGCTACTCGGATCGTTTATGCAAATATGCAGCGTTCAACACAAAAGCCAAGTACGCCCAACATGTCAGAGCCAGAGAGTCAGAGATGCAGACTTAAGTTAGACTCAGAGTTAGACTTGAAGTCAGTCAGACGTTTAGTCAGACTCAGAGGGCGTTCATATTTATGCACATTGTAGTACCAAGTTGTATGCTGTGTATATGTCTAATTGCCCGCGTCGGGCCGTGAGATTCTTATGTTCCATTCAAATGCAAAAAAAGATCAAAATAAAGGCCTTTTGGGGCATCTTGGCTTAAACGGCCCAGTCAGACAGCGTTTTTGGTGCTTATTGTTATGCAGACTGCATGCTGTCTGTTTGGCTCACTCGAGTGCAGAGAGCAATCCACGGAGATCTCTTCAAGTGGCACATTAGCATAAATTAAAACCACACTTGTTGCCTCCAACGATGCCAATCAGTTAGCTGCCCCCTACCCACCGCTCTCCTACCAAAGATGCGTTAAATACATTTGTACATAAGCGCATATTTTTTATTTTCTTTTTTTTTTTCTTTTTTTGGTATATATGGCTAGATATTAGCTGCTTATTGTATTTATGGCTTTATGAAATCATCAAAAAGTGAATGGATTTTATGCTGTACTTATAGTTTTAGTTATTCATAATGCTTTAAGCCATCGCAGCAGCAATTATGACTTTGACACTTTTCGATTCCATTTATATATATGCAAACAGCCATCCATACATGTTTTCTGCGCGTTTCTTTTTGGGTGGTTTATGAGTTTGGCTAACGTAAAGCAGCACAAAGTGTTTCTGTCTCTTAATTTTATGGCCTACACGCAGTCACAATCAGCATAGAAAAGTGTTGACACTTTTTAAGAAAAAAAAGAGAAGAAAAAATACCCGATAGCATATCAATAAACGCTCATAAAAAACTCTTATGGTCCAGCACCATCAGAAGCTGCTCACAACTGGGTGTGTCATTTCCGCTTGAAAGGAGCTCTGATTGTGTGAAGAGCCATAAAATGATGTGTTAGCCTCTTTTAGACCCTGCTAGTCGCCATCTAAGCCACTAAGCCCCCGTCATACAAAAGGAGCTGACCATTGTTGACAGCTTAACCAATTTTAATGGTCGTCTACTTGGTTTTTATTCTATTCTCTTGTATGTTGTGTGTGTATCTGAATCGCAAACAATTCTATTGTAATTTATATTATTGGTTGCCAAAGTGAAATCGTTCATGAACTTGTTGGCCATAAAACCAGAGCCAAGTTATGCAGCAAATTAATTAAATTAGCAACTCTAGTGATGTGTTGATTTTTTATTAATATTTTAAGCTACTTTAAAACGATATTTAGTTTAAAGACTTTCTCCTTATCTTATATCAGGCTAAAAAGCTTATGCATTTATACACAATAAAAATACAGAAAATGTTCAATTTTGAGCTGATACTTTGGGCAAAAATCAATTCAACTCAAGTAATCACACTTTTTTTCTCAAACATTTCGATTTGTAGCTGGCAAAATGTACAAACTGCTCAAGGGGACCAACCCGCAAAAGCATTAGCAGAAAAAATGAGCTGAAAACTATTTTAGCCATTTTGCCATTTGGTCATTTTGGCAATTTGGTGCAACGCGAGCAACAAAAATGTTGAAATACTTTTTTTTTTTTACAAAATACATGCAGCAAAATGCGAAAACAAACGCAACAATAAATAAACGAGTGTTTTTATAGCTTTTCAATTGATTTTTGCAGCTTGGCGGTGGTGCTGCTTGGCATGCGTCGCAATAAATAAAATCTCGTATAGCCTATTATACAATATAATAAATCTGAAAAGAGTGTCCAACAGCAACAACAACAAAAGTGGGCGTGCTGCTCTTGATGTTTGTTGTTTTTAGTGTTTTGTAGTGTTTTCATTTTTTTTTTCTGCACTTTGCACATTAAAATGCCGCTCGCATGCGTGCCACAGTGTTGCGAGTTTGTTGCAGGATGTGGGCAGCATATTGAGCAATTCCCTCAGCGACAAATTTTGTGTGCTACAAAAATCTAGGCACCCCAAAAAAATAAAATACACAACTCGATAATTGCCCCACCCTACAGTCTCTCGGATCAAAAGTAATTCGGCGCGCCTTTTTCCTTCAGCGTTGCACGTAGCACGTAGCACGTTGCACGTTAATTAAGTTTCGATTTTCATTCATAATAAATGCACTTTAAATGCATGTTTTCTCACACATTAAAAGCGCATAAATAAAAAATTAACACCCAACAGACGGAGACTGGCTTTCTTGCCACCAAGTTGCACATACGCACATTCATGCTCCTCAGCTCTAGAGTTGCTGAGCTGCCTGAGACTTGCCTCATCACTCATACGCAATGAAGACATTTATATGGCAAAAACGTTTGGCGCCAGCTCCAGAGCAAAACGCATCTTCGTCTCGTTTTTTGCCAGATGTCGATGCTGGCGTTGGCTCTGAATGTTGGCTAGGTAAAACCAGGCGCACAGACAGCGAGGCCTAAAGACACATTACCTGGCAAACGGACAGTTGAACCGATAGGCAGGCGGATAAAAGCTGCTGCCAGTGGAGTGCCAAAAGGGATCTGCAGCAACTCTCAACTGCAGTCACTAAAATTAGCCCTTGAGTGGCTTATGACAAGTTTAATAATAATAGTTCCACTTATCTTTTTGACTATGATCAATAGGTTCAAAAAATATATTTTCTAAATATAATAATAAAAATATTAATTGTCCAGAATAAAAGCTATTGATGAGCACATTACTTTGGAGTCTCTTTTAACAGTGTCATATGAAACGCTTGTTTTCAAAGTAATTATCTTTAGGGTCACCAGAGGTTTTCACATATATATGTTACATTAAGTTCTTCTATTGCCTATAGTTATCACATAATTTATTTGTCAGCTTGTAGATACAACTTCTCAATATCTATAAAAAAATATTTCTTGTGTTACCGCAAAAAATATAAATAACTGTTTGCATCAATTTAGAATTTATACACTGTCAGGCTATGAACAGTAATCACAAAACAAGAAATATGTATGCGATAACTTCAAATTTACATCGTCTCTTCAAACTTGTATTTAGAAAAAATTTCTTTCATTTAAAATAGGAATTATACAATCATAAAACTGTTTTAAAATATCTTTATGTTAAGTAGTAAACAAACTGAAAAGTTAAAACTTCTTTAAAGATCCTATTTTATACTTTACATAACTGTCAATTCATGAATTTATGCCAACCTTCGTTATGCCCCCTTTAAAAAGACGCCTCTGCCACAGTTGCAGCTTCTCACGCACTTCGTTGCCTTCGTTGCGGCTTGCAACTTATCGTCAACTTTATTTTTATTTCTTTTTTTCTAGTTGCCGCCTTTTGCCGCACGCAATGGGCGTTGCCAGGCACCTGTTGCCACAGTGGCCGTAGTGTTCGTTGTTGTTGTTGTCGTTGTCGATGTTGTTGCTGTTGTCGTTGTCGCTAACTGAAATCAGAGCAAGGCAAGGCTCAAAGCAAGACTGTGTGTGTCTGAGTGTGTGTGCATGTGTTCGTGTGTCGTGTGGCTAAGTCCGATGACAGCATCTTAGGCAGCAGTTGATGCTGCTGCTGCTGCTGCTGTTGTTGCTGTTGCTGTTCAACATGTTAATTCGCTGTGCGTTGCATAAAGAGCAGCAACAGCGAGCGTGCAGCCCGTTACATGCCACTTGCTCTGGCTGCTCCTTATTTTATGTAATTGCCAACTAAACACTTTCCGACCACAATCATCATCATCAGCATCTCTATCTTCATCATCAGCTGCTGGAATCGATCGTTAGCTCGAATGTTGTTGTGCGTATTTATGTCTAATTAAAATAGCGCTGCATGCCGATCATACCCAGAAGCTGCCATGAACAAGATCGAAGTCAATCTAGTATGTGTGTTTGTGTATCATATGTTAAGTATGTGCATTGTGTTAATTATAGCGATTTAATGTTGCGCATTTAAACGTTTTTACAGTTGCCAGTTCAGCAGGCATTTCCTGTTCGAGGGGCCAGAGCCAAAGCTACCCAAGCCAAAGTCAATAAATCTATGCAAAACTTATTAAAAAATAAAATAAAACATCATATGACAAGGCGTTTAATTATCGCTGTTTGTTTTTATATATTTTTTTGTATACTTTATCAAGCTGTGCCATTTCTGACTGAGTTTTGCTGCTGTTGCCTTAATAAGCCGCGACTTAATTTGCGGGCGGCCACAGGGTCGTATGAGTAACGTTTAATTGCACGCTCGACTTTCGCTTAGCAAGGGGCAACAATTGAAGAATTTTTAGCTGAAATCGCTCATTATGCAGAACCAAAGCAACAACAACAGTAACAGCTAAGGCACCAAAATTGTTAGCCATAGTAAAAACAATAATAATAATTAAAAACCAATTTCTGAGTCAAGTGTCTGTGCACAATAAAACAACAAGAAACTGGGCTATAATCACACACACTCACACATGCATGCACACACTTTAGCACTCACAGTTAGTTCGTAAATTTGCTTAGTCAAGCGGCAATAAACGCGGCGTGAAATGGGCGCAGTTATTTGGCCCACGGTTGCCACAAAGAGTGCGAGACAGAAATGCACCAAAAAATATTATTGCGATTAATAATTTGGCAATAAAAACAGTTGGCAACACACTACACACA
Organism: Drosophila nigrodunni; assembly: GCA_020829145.1. Classification (NCBI taxonomy): domain Eukaryota; kingdom Metazoa; phylum Arthropoda; class Insecta; order Diptera; family Drosophilidae; genus Drosophila; species Drosophila nigrodunni. The sequence continues at coordinate 28,357,706 of JACVCZ010000001.1, forward strand.
TACACACATAAAACACTTTATTCATAACTAAATCTGAGAGCACTTAAGCAGATGCCAAAACAACAAAAACACCAATTGTCTGCATCCAAATTGTAATCCTGACTGCATTCGCCTCACTGCAACTGCCACAACAGCAGCGACAGCAGCACCAACAAATATAATAATAATAATAAAAAAATAAATATAAAAAAAAGAAAAATTGAAATATTGTGCTGTTGCTGCCGCTGTTAAGCAACAATTAAGCAATTTTCATAATTACGAACAATGACCAATTTTTTGACACGCTCGCAAAGCGCGCAAAATTTTTTAACCAGCGGCAAATAGCGACAGCGCTGCTGACGTCGACGTCAACGTCATTGCAATTGCAGTTGCCATCGGCAGCATTTAGCATGTATGTAGTTTGTTGTACCGTGTTGCGTAGTGTTGTACAGTTCAGTGTTGTGCAGTGTTGCATGCCTAATCAGAAATTCAAACAGTGAATTAAATGCAATGGACAGTGATTTTGTCTTTATTTTTGCAGGCAAATTTATGCAGAATCTTGCATATACTTTAAAGTTGTAGAAAACACTACATGACTAAAAAAGACACTGTTTTTTCTTTGAGACTAACATATAGTAACTTAAGATATATTACATCTCAAACATCCTCTTTCTCTGCTTAACGTATAGACAATCAATCAGTGACCTCAAAGGCTCTCACAAGTGCACCAAAGTGTCAACGCAAGTCTCCAAGCTAAGCCACTGGCAATTTAGTGATTTCCCCTAAACCAAATCAAGCAATACCCAAACGCATTTTGGCCGATTTTAGCAAAATCCATTGTCAAATGTTTCCATTTTGCAGCTAACAATAATCACGTGTGGCAGCAGCAACAACAACAGACAGACAGGCCAACACTTGCCACCAATTGATCAGCGTTTTGCTGCCGGCGTTTCGTGTTTGCTGCTGATTTTAGTGACCAATTTGGGCAACGATTTATATAATCAGCAGCGACACAAAACGTGGCAACATATATGCGGCAAATAATTTGGCTACAGCTTCAAGCCAAATCTAAAACAATTTGCGTTTCGTTTTGCGGCTGCAGTTAAATTCGTGTTGCAATTGGCCAAAACAAAAAAAAAAAGCTCTTATTGTTATGGACCAACCCAAGTAGACACCGGGGACATACGAGACATCTCCCACCCACAATTAATGTATAATAATTGCAAATTAAAACCAACGCGACTCAAATTGCAAAAAAGAAACAAAATAAAACAACAGAAAGAAGAAAAAAACTGCGCCAAGTGTTGCAAATTTTTGCAAGCTGCGGTTTTGTTTTCTGTTTATTTTTTTTGTTTTTGTGACTAGCGTCTCGTATTTGTTAAGAGTCGAGAGTTAAGATATTAAACAATAATTGTAACTGTAAAGTGAGCTTAACGTGAGTGCATCAAAGCATAATTTTCTTGCAACAGAGACGCTGCCAGACTTGCAGCAATTCATTGAAAAAAAAAAACACAGAAAAACAGACAGACGGAGCCACTGTGACTGACAGACAGACAGTCGGACGGTTGGAGAAGTCAAGAAACTCGGGCTGGTAAAAAAAAAAAAACATACCGCCTTATAATTAGAGCAGAAATTCTGACGTTTCTATTTCAATTTTCCAACAAACGCCACGCAAAACTGCCACGCCAAGTGACGTTTTGATTGAGTGATTGGCAACAAGTCGGAGTGACTAGGGCAGAGAGGCGTGGCAAGGGGGGCCAGCTGGGGTAGCTGGTAGCCAACCAGGCAGCAAGTGTTGCCCACTGTGGTTACAAATATCTGCATACCAAGCACTTCTGGCACGGCAATAACTGAATGAAAAATCATTTTTTTCTTCAACCACTTCTTGTAGTTGCTCCTCTTGTGAAAGAAGGTATCCAGTTACCCTCTGCCAGCTCCATTGTCTTGTACTTCAAATCCGGCAGGTAATTTAAGCACAACACAGAGAAATTTTTTTGCACAGTGGTGTGTGCGCACACATAACTTGACTAAATGTGGTTTATAATTATCAGCACACAAAAACAACAGAGAAAAATGTATAAAATAAAACAACAAAAAATGTTGCTAGTTGTAGGTTTTGATTACGTGCAGCTATTGTTGTTGTTGTTAGTGCGGTGGTTGTGCGGTGGTTGGGCACACCCACTTTTGTGCCATACAAGTTTCAAGTGGTAATTGCTCCAATTTGAATACGTAATAAAAATCGAATGAGCAGCAAATCGATTAGCAATCTAACGCGCGCCCATTGTGTGGTCGGACCCTGGCTCCGCAGCAGCAGCAACAAAAATAACCACAACAACAACAACATCCAATATGTTTCCATGCACGAACCAGACGACCAGACATTTGTCTACCGGATCGGATCAGTCGAATCCGATCGTAACGATCGCTTTGCGGATACTGTCCAATAAAGCTACTGCTCAATGTGAAGGTCAGTAGGTGGCGGCCAGCAACTACTACAGACCGTACTAACACCACCACAACAACTACAACAATCAATTAGACAACACTGAACACTGAATACTGTTCACTGAAAGCAAAACATACTATTTTCACATGACTCAGGATCAAAGAGAAAGGTGTTTGATCAACAGTTGTAGCAATTATAGTATTTTATATTCCATCGATCTAGAAGACCGTTTGGTACTCACTTTTTCTGCTTTGTTTTTTTGGCCAGCTAACAGCGGGCTGTCAAGTCAAGAAAGCAAAGCAGTCGGGCAATCAAATTGCAAAATTGTTAATTACAATACTGCACTTAAATGGGAGTGAAAGAAATTGCCAATGTTTTTTGTCTTTTTACATTTTTGGTTAGAGAAACAAAACTTTATGAGCAGATCGTACTGATTTTTGCTTAAATATTTTAATAGTTGACGTACACAATTTAGATTAAAACTGTTGAGTTTTATGGGCATATAAACAAGGAAAGTTTTTTTTAAACAGTACTCGGTGCTGTCTACATGCTTTTTTTTATATGCTTTAAAATATCATACCCAATTGAGTGTGAAATTCTTCACTTAACTAACTTTAAGCAGTTCGATTAATTGAGTTTAAAATACGAAAACATAAAAATATTATGAAATCTCCTTTCCTACCGCCCTTGGCTACATAACTAAAAAAAAGTAATCCACTTTAGAAATGACACTGCCTCACTGCCTCTTGTGCCAAGAGTTAAGTGTTTTCCATTGTTGCAGTCTTTTTGCTAAGCGAAACAGTTTGAAAATCGAAGGATTAATGTCGTCTTAGCTAAAGTGCGTACGATCAAGTTGTAATTGTAATTGTTAATTGCTTTCTTTTATGATCAAAAACTGAATCAGCTGAAACTACGCTCTCTCCCACGCAAGTCTCTTGATACGAACATTAAATCGTAGCTTTGACTGCTCCAATTTGATTTGTGGCAAGCATTTCAATCAAGTTTCGAAGCTTGATGCTGACCAAAAAATGTTTTGACAGTTTGCAGTTATTGTTTGATGCGCTGTCATGTGATGAGTTCATTAAGTGTACACAATAATTGAGCGTTAAATGTTGAATAAATAAATTGAAAAACATATAAAACAAAATAAACTTCAACTTATGAATGGGCGTGCGTTTTGACAGACGGCAGAAAAAAAAGACGAAGATCGACTAAGAGATAGATTGACTGACTGACTGACAGACTGACACTGATGGCTCTAAGCGCTGGCCAACGAGGGAGGCAAGCGCATTAAAGCCAAGTGAAATTGATACAACGAAAGTTGGCAAACCCAAAACCAAATTTCCTGCTTTGTGTATAAATCGGAGACGGAGTCCGAGTCCGAGTCTGAGTCGGAGTCGTAGTCGGAGGCTATGGTATAGTATTGTATTTTATTTGCCGCTATCTAATTAAAACAAAGGCTTGTCTTGTCTTGTCTTGGCCTTGATAAGAACGATAGGCCCAAAAGCTTTTGCTGCAGCTGGCGACAACTGTGAGGTCGCTCCTATTTTATTATGGCCCAAAGCTGGAGCGCATTTATTGTATTGAATTGCCAAGTGAAATTACTGATATTTGATGCTATTAACACAAATCTCAGTGTTTGTTGTAGTTGTTGTAACAGTGGCCATTTAGAGTCTACTAAGATGCGGCAACTCGTCCCCCCCTTTGCCACGCCCTACAGCAGAGCACAGCGCGTGGCAGATCGAATCGTATCAAATGGTCTCGCTTGAGACTGGAGTGTGTCTGTTGTGTGTGTGTGGAGTAAACCAAACCAAACCAAACAGATGAAATAGATCCGCTTTAATATCGGTAATTAGGACCACACCTATTCGTCGATACTCAAAGTGATTTTTATTACATTTTTGTATCGTTGCTTGATTTGTTCTCTGCTGATATTATTTTTTCTCTACTTCTTTATTTTTTTTATTAGCTGCCTTTGGCCAAAACTCGATTAGTTTCAATTTGTAGCTGCTATTGATACGACTATTGCTATTCCTATTGTATTTTATTGTCTTGCCTTTTTGCATATATTTATACCGACAATATCTAACCATAGCATATAGTTTATATACTCGCAGATACAGATAGATACAGACATTGCCAAGTTTACCCGCAAACGCAAAACGTCTCAACCTCAACCTCAGCAATGCCATGCCAATTACATGAAGTTTTTTCTACTCTTTTTGTTATTCTCAACAAACTGACCTTAAACTTGCCATGCGGCTTTTGTTATGGATAAACTAGCGAGTTCAGAATGAAAATCAAAATAAATAAAATAAATGCAGCGGTCAGTTTCTATGTGCAATTAGTTTTTACTATATAAGTCGGTGCTTTTGTTTGGTTTTAGCCAGCTGTCTGTCTATCTAATTTATTTGTGTATTTATTTTTATTTGGAAAATTAGTAAGAACGGGAACTTTAGCTTGGGGTATACATTCAAGACAGCGTTGACTACTGAAATTATAGTTTATTCATGATTACGAGAAATATATTGTAATGCCAGAGAAATGGAACAATTAATTACTATTTATTTTCAAGATTCCTAAATTTTGTATATGTAATTGGCGCAATTGTTTCTAAGCATATTTTAAAGTACAACTGTAGAGTATCTATCATGCGAGCAACCCCATGGCTAGCAGCCTTTTTACGTCGTGTGTTGAAAGTTTTTGTTTTATTTTTTGTAGCTTTTTTGTTTTATTTTTTTGATTTGATAGCCAGGCGAGTGGAGCAGCAGGTGGTCGCACTGTTGCACCGCCGCCAAAAGCTAATTGTGTTTTTCTCACATTTGCAGTTAGGCAGCGTTTCCACGGGCTCTCAGCTCTTGACTGTAAGCTCTCAGCTCTCGCAGTTGTTAGATACATGAAGCTACGTATCTGTTAGATACATGGGAGCACACATGTGAGCACATACATGTGTGCGCTTAAAACAAACACACAATAAATTGCCTCTGCACAGCATGAGTCCTTAGCTGTATGTGCCGCTGGGTGGTGCTGTGTGGTGCAGTGTGGTGCAGTGCAGTGCGGTGTAGTGCGACGCTGTGTTTGGCTGCAGCGGCAATTCTATTTCATTTTGTGCCTTTGCCGCATTTTGCATGTTGTAAATTAAAGCAAGTTGGCTCTAAATGTGCATTTGGCTCCTTTTCACTCCGTTGACTTTTGTGGAGGCTTTCACTTAACTGAGGAAATCGTTAGGATGCAACTATTAAATATAGTATGTGCATAATTGCCTGTTTGAAAGAACTCAGGCATGGGAAAAAGAATGGTTGTAATTAAAAGAAAACTAGTCGCCAAATGGTGGAGCATTTGGGAGAGCACGAAATTGAGAGTCCCTGTACCAATTAGGCTCTAAATTGTTTCCTCAATAAACTTTGAGTAGTTTTAGAGAAAACAAAGTCCACTAAATAAGAAGCCTTTACAATTAAACTTTTACACAATATTAAAATACCATTTTTATTCACTTAACACAGAGTCTCAAAACCTGTTGTACGGTTCACATGTCGGTGATAAGTTTCTCATTCTTATTGCATCACATAACTACTGATAAGTGAGTAAGTAAGAGATGCAGATCTCATTAGTGCGATGTTGACAGGCCAAGCAACTACCAGTGTTAACAATAAACTCGGTTAACAGTCAGTTATCAGCCATATTCATATATCAGAACTTATCACCGGACAACAAGACAGTTGAAATTCTTTTGAGAATTTTTGAAGAATTAAAACGAGTTTTCTGGCTTCGCTTCTTGCGACTTCAAGCTTCATTAGACATCGATAAATGGAAATTGAAGACGGAAAATGAATGAATAAATTAAAATGTCATATTACGAGATGTTTACCGAATTCACATTGCTTTAGATTTTCAGAGTTTTCCATAGATTTTCACTTTGTATGCAAAATCGCTGGCAAAGCAATGAAAGCAAAATTAATTTGCAATACAAAACCTAGTAGTGAGACGGGCAGGCGAATGGACAGTCGGGCGGACAGACAGGCAGGTGTGCCTGTTAAGCCTACACAGAATGGGAAAACTCATCATGGAAAATAGTGAGGGGCACTCATGCAGATAAACAGTTAGGAAAAGCCATAGGAGTGCGAATAGAGAAATACAGAGACAGTGAGACAGAGGGAAGGAGACAGTTTGCCTGGCAAGTGAATCACATGTGGACAGAGTTGACCAAGTTGACCGAGTTGACCATCTTGACCGAGTTTTGTGGCAGTCATCGCATCCGCCAACTCATATCAGTTGCCTGTCTCCATTGCTAGCTGGGAATATCAGCTGCCCACAACGCCCAGTCACAGCTGCGACACGTGTAGGCATTCTTTGTTGTTTGTATGTCATTTTTAGACCCTGTAGTTGACACTTGTTTGCCAGCAGCTGAGCTCAAAATGTACTAACTGTGTTTAAGTTAATATAAGCAACAAAATCATTAAGAACGTTATTGATAGCATGCCAAAACTTCAATACCCTACATACATATTTCAGTAGTATTTATGTATATACTAAATCCTGCTTTGTATCAACATATTTAAGCAGTATACCTCCCTCAATGCTTCAATAACTTTGTGACAGTATTTAATTACCTTCTGCAAGCCTATAGAAATATGTTTGCCTTTTCTACAGGGTCACTGAAAGACGTGTTACTTCTGTCTTTTGTGCTTCTTGTTTGGCTTTTTGCTTCCGACTCAATTGTTTGTTATATGTAAACAGGCAAGCAACTTAAACTGCCACTGCGAGTTAAACTGAGACTTGGAAACTTGGAGACTGAGAGACTCAAAGACTCAGAGTCTCTGTGCCGCCAAGCAGTCTACAGTCTACAATCTGCAGTCTACAGACTGTACAGCCTGTTGACTATGGACTATTGACTGTTGGCTATTGACTGTTGACTGTTTTCAATACCATATTGGTGGCAACTAGCTGTAACAAACGGTCAAAGTAAACGTTAACACTGCTGTCGCTCCTATTAGTTTTAAATGCCACATTGCCATTGAGCAAACACTTTGAACTCTTTGGGCCAAAGCCAAAAGCCTAAGCCCAAAATTTAAGTCAACAATGGTGTAAACTATATTTTACCACAAGTCGACAACACCAATACGCTTAAAAAATTGGCTTAAAAAAAATATTTGAAAAACTTGATAATGAAAAAATCTAATTTAAAGTTTTAAAATTATATTTTATGCTTTTTTTTCAATCTGTTTTATTTAAAGTTCCTCATCAATAAATCAATTAACACTAGAGTCGACTGAGTCCAAAAAATACGCTTCTTCTGATAGCTCGCACTGTTGATTCATGCGGTTTAATGCGTAGTGCAAACAAAGCCACCGTTTAGACCACACACACACAAATACCAACACACACACACATCAAGTGACACACATACATACTACTGACAAGTGAGAGATTTAGTACTTGGCCACCGTTAGTCCACTCGTGGACATTTGCTAATTGCGCAGAAAAGCAAACAGTTAACAGCAGCAGCAATCGAACCACCAATCGCACCACCAATTCAACATACAGTAGCACCACCTGCCTATGTATATTTGTTGCTAGAAGTTCAGCGGTTTTCACTTTTATCAGCGTCATTCCTATAAGGAAATTATGCAAAATGCTGACAAAACACACAAAAAGCTTAAAGCAAAAAAAACCTTAAGGAATGAGCAAAAAACAAAGTTTTAGGCAACTGACTGCCATTTTAGGCCCAGTCAAAGTATTTGCTTAGTTACTTGTTTTGGCCATTGATTCAGAAAGTTGTAAATTAATAGGCGAAAATAAACACGTGAAGCTTTTTTGCAAATAACACACACACGGAGGGTAGTGTGTGTGTGTGTGTTATTTGCTTTTGACAATCAGTTAACGCCCATGGCGGGAACTTTCAGTCAAATGGCCGAAAATGTCCGAAAATGCCCGAAAATGGCGGCTGTAAATTGCCAATAGACGTGCATTAAATGTGTCTTTTTTCATGGGTTGCGGCACTTACAAAACAATAAACATTTATTTTACAATACGACAGTGATTTGTGGCACCAACAGTAACAGCTACAACAACCACAACAACTTCAATTTATGCAGTTGAAATCAAAGTGGAAGTTGCAGTTAATATTGTGACTGAAACTCGGACTCAAACTCAATTTCAGTCTCTAAAAGACTCAGAGTCTGCAGTCAAAGATCTGAAGTCGAGAACCCAAGACGACCAACTGGGCGCGACAATCTGGCAGTCAGTTTTAATTATGTGTCCAAAAAATAATGACGACGTCAGGAGGTTGCCCAAAAATGGTGCAGGCTATCGGCCAACTTCACTGGCAAATACCCTGTAAAGAGTTGGTAAGGTAAGCACGATGCAATGGAGTGAAGAGAAACTCTTCAATAGCTCAATAAAATAAAAAGTATTATATTATATAGTGAAAAATTGTCCAACAAACTTTTAAAGAAACGTATAAAAACTAATGGGTATCTCTATGCCTTGCAGTCCCCACGGCTGCTGCGTTTTTGCCTCTTTTCTTTGTAGCTGGCAGTTTGTCAGTTTGCCTTTAACAGGCTGTAACCAAATCTGAATCCGAATCGGAGACAGCAACAAAGACAGCAACAGAGACTGTAACTCAAACTAGATTGATTTTGTGTCTTGGTTTGTTTGTTGTTGCTCTTGCTAAAAGTTTGTTGTCTTTTGGCTTGAGGTTTTGGCCTGCACTTGCTTTGAATTTGCCAGCAAACGCCCGCGCCCCAAAGTGCTCCAAAATGTGGGCCAAAAAGGGGCACGGCTGTCATTTTGGCCGCTTTGTCGCTACATTTGGGTGGGTGTTGGATTCAACACTTTCGCCTGGCAATTGATTTACAGACAGGCAGATGAAAGAACAGGCAGAAAAGAGAGCAAGGGAGATGGGGAGAGAAAGGGACACCTAAAGCTAGACCGCAAATTGCATTGATTTGTGTGGGAATATGGCGTTAATTTGATTTGATTAATCAAAATACAGGCACAGATTTCACCTCGCTATAAGTTAACTGTAACAATATCAGACTACATATCTGCATCTTTTTCCCGGTCTCTTTCTAACACAATTTAAGCACTCCACTGCAGTTTATTTTCAGCTTTTGATCCAGGGTATTACAAAAAGCTTATAAGTGGGATATTGAATGTTCAAAAGAATATATTTATAGGAATTATTGCTTTAGTCCCCAATTAAAAATCATAAAAAATGTTGTGAAAACAATCGTCTACATCTTAAGCCAAATTTATTATTTTTCAGATCATTTCATTAAAGTTATTACACCAAAGTACAGAGTATTCTCCTAGTCTGTCACATACTTATTACACTTAAGATAATCTTTTTGAATTTTGAGTTTTTTTTGGCTATGACAGGAGCATGCGCCGACGGGTCGTGGCCAGGCACTGACTTTAGTGTGTTACCAAGTGTGTATGTGGCCAATAATTCAGTCAGGCGGGCTAACGGTTTATTAGCATAAATAAAAATAAAATTGATATGTTTGAACTATTTCCTGCAGCAATGCGCGCTACAATTTTCAAACATGACAACGAACAAGCGACTGCAACAAGAACAACCTGCAGCCAAACGAGCTACAACTAATGCCAGGCTGCAACCAACTACAAGCAGACTAAGTGCAACACACACAGACAAGTATACATCAAGTACGTGTGAGTGTGTGTGTGTGTGTTCATGCAACTGCAACTGCGGAATTGGTAGCAAGGCAACAAAATGTTACGCTGTCAGCGGCGCATGCAAATGGCGTGGCCATTGAAGCAGTCAGACAGTCAGATAAGGAACAACTGCGAGTGGCACAAGGAGACGTAGAGGGGAATGTAGGGGACAGGGGGCGTGTGTGTTAAGCATTGCCAGAAACAAGCATCGTATCTAATGGTCATAAACATAAGCAATACTTGCCACTTCATATGGTTAAACCCATTGAAAGTGCTGAAAATCAACTTGAAATATTACTATTTGACTTCAAAGAGCTAAATAAATAATTTTTCTACTTAAAATACATCGAGAGACAAGATTAGTTTGTCAATTTTAAAATATTATTGGAATTACATGCAGGAAAATTGGCAGTGAACTCAAAGCTTTTTTTAAATATATAACTTTTGTTTTTGACCACAAAATGTTAACGAAAAGAAATAAAATAACTTGATATCAATTATTATTAACCATAAAAATTAGGCATACAACTAAATCATTGCACGCTTAGTAGAGCAATGAATGATATTTATGTAACATGTCTAGCTAAAAAACTTCATTTAAAATCAATATAATTTAATGTTTATTTATTACTTTACAAAAAAAATGTTAAAAATAACTAAATTAAATGTAGTACCGCTGCTATTTACCATATACTGTACGCACAAAAAGTTATAACAGCAGTATTTCAGAAATTGATTGGAATTACTTAAAATTTCAATTTACGCCACGCCCCAGCACAAAAAACTCCTATGTCGATCCATTTGGAAGCGAATGACATGTTAATTTTACAGGCAGTGTAAAAAAAACAGAGTGAGACGACAGACATGTTGAGACACGCACATTTGCTAGTCATGCCACGCCCCCAGCTCGTACGCAACTCTAGACGATTGGGTTATATCGATAAAGAAATCATTTATGCAAATTTAGTCGACAGTTTTTCAAAAACCAAAAAAACAACTAAAATATAAAATAAAATGTTGTCAGTAGTTTCCAGTCTGTCAGTTTTGAGTATCAAGCATCAGCTCTTGATTAAAGCACTTCACATTTTCAAAGTAAAATATATGAAATAAAAAATTTGCATAATCAGTTGAAGTGATCTCAGAACACTTTGGCTAAAACCAAGTAGGCATGCAGGCGTTAACTGAACTAAACGCATACTGGCCAATACCTAAGCTTAAAAGCCCAAAAAAGTTAATGACTCACTGAAAGAGAGCTGGCAGCGAGTCGACTTCGAGTTTGGCATGTGTGTGGCCCGTGCTACCAAAAAGCAAACAGTAACTAATATGCAGTTAACCCACAAATGCCAGTGCAGAAACAACAAGCAACGACGTGTGCTATTATTAACAAAAAAAACCCAAAGAAGAAACAACAATCAAAGCTAACGGCACTGCTGTCCGTACTGAACCACAATGAACCAAAACGCTGGACCATAAGCCAGTCAAAGTGTAATTGATGATGAAAATAAAAGAGATCGATCATATTATGCGAGCGCATATCAATCATGGCCACGACAAACTATACTATCCTATCCTATCCATAACGTATGGGGCATTTCAGCGAACCAATGCGGCGTATGCGTAACGTGTCGCAACGGAGGCATCGCTACCTGCTGTCTGTTGTTTGTTGAATTTTGCCTGCCCCAAAGCCACAAAAGTCAACATAAATATTATCCAGCGTCAATTTGAGTTCAGTTTCAGTTCAGTTTAAAGGCGTACAGTGGCGTACGTATTAAATCTTTAACCTGCCAACGGTGCGTATGAGTAATGTTTTGAGTTTGAAGCTGCAAAAATTGTAATAAACACCGGCATTCCATCAAAACGAGTTATTCATATTAATTGGCCTTTTCATAGCTCAATACAGCTACGAAGCGGCGGGCGTATGGGGGTGTGGCGTGGCGTGGCGTGGCGTTTGACTCCCAGTACAGTGTTCTACTTTTCAAAGACCATTTTTTGTTGTTGTTGATTCCTCTGTGAAGCGTGTCGAAAATTGCCAAAAGATTACGCAGCAAAACAGTTGACGCCCTTGCGTGCCATAGTCCACAAAAGGGCTAGAGTGCGCAGGAGAGAAAGAGATGGAGGCATGCTCTATCGTTCACTCTTGAAATTTGCAAATTAGCCTCGAGGGCAAAGCCGCGAGATTCGTAAGTTCGTTCGTTCTGCAGCATCTAGACCCAATTTCATGCTGTCTCCCGGCGTGGCAAACTTTTTATTTGCTTTAAGATTTCTTTATTGCTTTTTTTGATTAATTTTTTTATCCTATTTTTTTTTTCTTCGACTTTTTTTTGCTCATTTCTGCGGTGGCAGCGCTGCTGTAGCTGAGGCTGCTGCCAAAGCTTCCGTTGTTAAGCGATTTGATTTAAGACCGCTTTCTTAGCGTTTATTGTGAGCACACAGAAACGAACCCGAAGCATAACAAATTGGAGCAGCAATAAAGCAGCAAAAACAGCAAAGCAGCAAATAAGCAATGGCATGTGTTGTCCAATCTATGGCGGAAATAAATAAAAAGCTAGAGACTTTAGCTGGTCAGCTGGCTCTTTTTTTTAGCTTTCTTTTTGACAGCGATTATTTACGGCGCCAAGCGTCAATCTCAACTCATGATCATCTTGATCATGATCACGATTAGTATGCCAATCAATAAAAATATATATAAAAAATTAAATAAAGGTATATCCATTTCCATTCCGATTCCGATTTCCATTCATATAGAAGTTCGATGCCTTTCGGTCTGCATAAATAAATCTTTTAAATGCATAATTAAAAAGAAACCCATGCGAGTTGAAAGACTTTGAATTAAATATCATTTATTGTTGATGTCCCAAAGATTACCAAAGTAAATAACTGGAGCAAACTGCTCATCTGATGTCGAACCAAAAAAGAGTTAAACAATAAATCTTAACGTTTTTTTTTTGTTGTTGTTTGTTTTCTTTCTGCTTTTTGTTGTGTCAACCAAATCGGAGCAAGTGACTCGCAGGAAAAACACTTGATTTTCCTCAAATTGAAAACGGTTTCAGCTTTGTTTTTTGTTATTTTTCTAACGACCTTTATTTCAACTGCTAGCAATGTCTGCAATTCCAAGAGAGACAGAGAACCAGTTAATGCCCTCTCTCTCTCTCTCTCTCTCTCCCTCTCTTACTTGCTGCTTGGTTTCAGCTGTCATTGTCGGCCTTGTTGTTGCCAAACGCGCAAAAAAAAGCCGTTAACGTTATTTTGCATCATTAGTATGATATGTGTTTGTGTATTGGTGTTGATTTCAGTGCGCCGGCTGTGAGAATTACAAATGCACATACATTTACACACACACACACTCAGTCCAGCATGTGTGTATTAGCAGCTGAACTCACATATTTTTCAACATTTAATATCCACCTTGACTTTGATAAGCCATAATGCCATAATGCCGCCACATGCACATGCGCTGCAATCTAAAGCTCTGCTCACTCCCTAACACTCCCTCCCTTCTGCCCCGCCCCTAGGCGGTTATGTGTGTGTCTCGACGCCCGGCTTCGTTGTTGTAAATTATTCGCAGTTAGTGACCCGGCGTGGTTACATTGGCATATTTCAAGCGCTAAATGCATCATTAGCCAATTTGATTTACTGGCCAAGCGCAAGCAAAAGACACATGTTCCAGTCTGAGACTCATTCCCACTCGCAGTCCCAGACTCGATGTGAATCTGACTAGATATGTGACTATGGGAAATGTGTAGATATATGGATTCAAAACTATTTAATATTTATTATTCCTAAGCAGTATCGATCATCAGATATTTGAAGAGTAAGTTATATTTACAAAACAAATGTTTAAATTATTAAAAAACATAAACATAGTCTTATGTTTGAAAAGTTGCGCTTTAATTAAAATTTAATCCAAATTAAAATACAGTTTTTTCCATCTTTAATCACATTTGGCAGTGTCTTAAAATTAATGAAAATCTATTTCCATACGCTTCCTGGTGTTCACACTGCCAATCCAAAGTATTCGGCGTATACGTACACAACAATTTAATTAAACAATTTCGACATTTGCCGTTAAATAAATATATTAAGTGAAATCAATATGTTGGCAACATTGTGTAGCTGCTGCAATTGGTTTTTCGCTCTGACTTTTTGTATTATTTTTGGCCAGCAGCATTTTAAGTTTTGGTCAAAACGAGATCGCAGCAAGTGGCACGCAATGTGGCAGCTGCAACAGCCACAGCAACTGCAACATGAAGTGTAAAATGAAATTGCAATTGCGAACGCTGCTGGCTGTTGAGATGGTGGCTACCTGATGCGTATCGAGGCGGCATTTTAAATGAAGCGATTAAAATCAAACGCCTGCACAGTTACACATTTCACCAAGATTGCTCCTCCCCTCACCTCTAACTGACTACCTGTGCCCCCTCTCGCACCAGCCAACCTGCATATCTCTTAATTCAATCATTTTTCTCACAGTTGACGCTGGCAAAGCGCATGAATCATGTGAATTGAGTTACATGAGATCATACACAAACCGCTTACCGCATGCAAAGGCTGCTGAAAATAAAGGGAGTGGGAAAGAGAGGGAGAGCGTACTGCTGAGAGTGAAAGAGAGAGTGAGGCGCAGACGTTGCGCATGCGCCATGTGTGCCCTGAGCTGCGATGCTTCATTAGAATAAGCAAACAAATACCTAAATTCCAAAATACCGAAAAACTCAAATACACGAAAAATCGAAAAACGAAAACTGTATTCCAATAGCGGTCAACAAGTCGGTGCGTGTCGAGTAGAGGAACACCCACAGCTTGGTAAACATTGACGGGCAGCAATTAGAGCCAAAGCAGTCACTTGTCGATTGGAGCTCAATGATTGTAGATGGCACATTGTAGCCATTGGCTGTTAGACCCTGTACTTCAGCTGAACCAAGTGCTATGTGGCATTGTGCACCTACGATCTTGTACATTGTAACACATGATTTATTAGATTTCTTTAGTGTAAACTTCGATAAAATGTAGTAGCTACTTGTATATTTAATACCATAACTAATTGAGCAGTAAACTTAGCAGTTTATGAACTTTCTGAGTACAGGGCTAAGTGTAGTTGGCTACTCCACACTCTGACATTTTCCAATAGTTATTTATGCGCTTGTTTGCCTTTAAAGACACTCGTCGTTGCCTGATTGTCATTGATTTATGCCACTAATTGTTATTCATCACGCCGTAGGTGGCCCAAACTGAAAAAAACGAACACTGATAGTACTCGCAGCGCCTTGGCCTGGTCTAGGTCCTCCTGCTCTAGGTCCTACCACCTTTGATGAAGCAATAAAAACTTGTTCTAAATCGCGTGTAGTTGTCGCATAAATCAGTAGCTGCCGTTGGCCCAAAAATCGTTTCGAATCAATTTGAAACGAAATTAATCAAAACTAAATAGAATAATAAAATAATAAAATACCCAAACACAAATAGATTAAAGAAAAAAAACAAGCGTCTAATGATTTGTTTATGCCTTGGTAATGGGCTACCACAACTCGGTGGCCAAGTTTTGAGGCTCATCATCTTGTAGTTTGTTTCATTTTGGATTCGTGATCAGTTTTTTTATGACCGCCTACGCAAAATGCTTGCTGTCGATTGTTGTCGAATGTTGGCTTAGATTTGTCTCATGTCAGCATAAATTTGGCTTAATTGATTTTAAATTTGAGCATTTTTAATAGCCTGCAGCCCAATTTCCGACATGGTCAACAGCATACAAACTCAAATACAACAAATACAGTTTTTTTTTTTTTTTTTTGCTCTCCTAATGGTGACTGCATACCAAATAAGCCAAGAATCCGTGTATCAAACGTTGGTCTCCATCATTTTTGATTGAGCATGAATATGCATGCTAAAAATGCTAATGTTAATTAAATTAACGACCCTTAAAGATTTCATATAATTTATTTTTTCATGTCTTCTTTTTTGTTTTTGTCGTTTTTTATTTATTTATACGAACTTATGCTAATTGCTTAATTTAAATACTGCTCCATTCTCATTCATGTAAAATTTGATAAATGTTTTGCACTCAGCAAATGACCAAATCTATTGACTAATTGGTTGTAACTTTTAGATAAAATTCTGCTTAGTATTAAAGCATAAGTTTAAAGCATTTATAAAAATCTCTTAGCAAAACCTTCGAAATCGAATCAATTTTGCAGCTGATAAGATAAAAGTACATTAAAAAGTGATGAGTTCACAGTCAGATAAGGCAAGCTTTATGTGGGAAATACACTGTAAAAATGGCAATGATTCTAAGTTATATTATTTTTAATTAAAAAATATTTACTTTTATTTACTGTGTAATAAACACTTTATTTAAAAGCCATACATAAATTTAATAATTTTTTTAAGTCTACCCATAAAAATTCACTTGGGGTAGAAACAATAATAATCTATAGAAATCGGCTGGCTTTAAAAGGACAAAACCCGCTGAGAGTTTCACACAGCGAATCACAGCATTTTATATTTTTGTTTTTAATGCTCCAGTTTTTATGGAGTTGTTTTGAATACAGGGTATGCAAATGGCAGAGTTTAGACGATGTAAAGATGTTAACAAACCCACAGTAGTTTTATTTATTTACATACATAACCAGTGTGAGTGACGCTTTGTATTTTTATTTATTTAATTTATATTTATTTATGTTGTATTTAAATGTCGTCGGCACTTCGTCGACATTTTAAACAGCAAATTATCAGGCAAATTGCGCCATAAATAAGCGAAGCAAAAATATATTTAAAATTATTAACAACAAGAGATCGGACAAAAGCATTAAACAAATAAATAAATAAATAAATAATCTCAAACAATTGAGATCACATTTTGGGCAAGTTAAGAGCGACGATAATGGGGTGTATCATGGGAGGGGCGGGGCAGTTAAGGGGGCATATGGGGGACAGATCGTCGCACGGTTAATGGCGTGAATTATTTACAGATTTTAATGTCAAGCCAATATACGGAATATCACATTGCGAGACATTGCTGCGCCTTAGTGATTACGTGAGTGTGTTTAAGTGTGTGTGTGTGTGTGTTTGGCCAACACTTGTGTACTCTTTGTGATATGAAACTTGCGTTTATTTAAAACAAATTGTAAAGTTTTAAATGCCGCATAGTTTTGGTACCAGAGACCAAAAGAAGCCGACAAATATCGATATCAATATCGAAGCTGAAGTCGATATTTGGTGTCAAATTGAGATTTGAGAAACTCGGGAGTCCCAACGGTGGCAGTTGTGGTTGGTCTTTTTTTCTAGGTGTGTCGCAGCTCCGATTCGGGCAGACATTATGAAAATAAACAAGAGCAAACCCATTGAATGCGTTCGATATATTGAATGTGGAGCAGTTTTTTCAAAAAAAGCCCAGTAAAGAAAACAACAATGAAATAACAAGCAAAGCCCAAAAAAATAAACTCAAACCGAACGCAACAATAAATTTTTGAACTGGCTGCTGGCTACTTAAACAAACAGCGATCTGGGCATAATGAAAAATATAGCGGCATCGGGTTAAATAAACTTCTTTCTTGGGCTTGTGAGATATTTTAATCATAATAATAGATAGATAGACAACAGGCAGCAAAGCTGACAAAAGCCATTGTTCAAATGTCAGAGTTAATAAAAGCGCAAAAATTTATTTTAAACGTTTTTTAATGACATCGCTGAGTGAGTGAGTGTGTGTGTGTGTGACTTGAGCAATTTGAATGAGACACGCATTTCATGTAGCCCTCGTCAATGACGATCAACTGTGGCTTAGTTATGTTACATGCATTCCCCGCCAACGTTTTGGCTCCCTTTTGGCCTTTGTTTCGACAGTTCTTTGAGACGGCGTGAAACTGAAACAGTAACAAAAACTGTGGCTGAAACCAAAAACCCGAAAACCAAAAAAAAAAAAAAACCGACACCTACAACATGGCATCACGTACAAATTTCGTATGCACGATTTTGCACTATTTTGATATTTATCCAACACCTGCGCTCAAAACGAAGATGAAGTTGGAGTTGGAGTTGGATTTGAAGATGGAGAAACCAAAGATCTACGTCTAGGGGAGATGAGACTTTAATGCTGCCATTGAATGATCACGCTGTACATGAAAAGCATGAAAGACGTCGACAACAAAAACGACAACGTTTATTTGTAACTCTTCTAGAGATTCCACTGCATATTCAAATCTCCTGCCAGAATTGACAAACTCAAACCAGACCAGACCCGAGCAGAGCAGCTGTGTGCCTGAGAAACCAAAGCACCAAAAGACCTAAAAATAAAACAGGCATCTTAGACATCATTAGAGCCAAGTGCATTTACGATTTGCAGTTGCATAAAATGCAGTTCAAATAATTGTCAAAATAAATAAGTTGTTATTAATGGGTTAAGACTAAAAGTTGCCCAATGGTACTTCTACATAACGATGTATGCTAAAGCTAAAATATTTATTTCTGAGATACTTTTGGCGCTACAAAAATAAAAACATTTCCGTATCCGCTGACAAAAAAAATCAAGCTAAAAATTAACTTAAATTAAGACGTTAAATGGCAAATGAAATTTATAAAACAAATAGCAGGATGAAGAGCTAACTGAGCTATATAAATACAATCTAAAATACTTAAAGGAAGTCTGTAAAATTTAAGAAACTTAGCCTTTTAAGAAATCAAATATTTGTCTAGTAAATTGTAAAACATTTTTTAAATCTACCAATTTTTGGTCTTACTAAGTTCGAAAACAATTCCATGCGTCTCTTGTGTTTTCACTTTATGTCCGTGCATAAGTCAAATTATTGTACTATTTTACCACCAACAAGTCGAACATTCTTTTCGACCAAATTGTAGCTGTGTAAATGAAGTTTAGAAAACGGTATTTCATGGCTCAATGGCAAAGGCAACAGCAACGGCGACCGGCGATAATAAACTTTGTGGCCCATGAACGGGCTGGAAATGACCAAACACCACGGCAAATAACAGCAGCAGCGGCAGCAGCAATACAACCACAATTCGTATACGAATAAAGCAAACTGTGGCTCATAAGCATTATGATTGCCTTCAATAAATTGCAAATAATTTCGACCTCATTTCGCTAGGCGTCGTCATTGTTGTTTGGTCTCTGGCACACGGTCACGGACGGTGTTCATATGGCCAATAGCGAATGCCACGCCCCTTACACCCCGCTCCACACCACCCACCAGAGGTAATGCCTACCAACACACACACACCCCGCTGTGTGAATTAATTTTTGAATTATGGACAAGTCAGAGCCAATTTTGGTACCCTGTAGTTGGGAATGGCCAACTGTGTATTACGTTCGTGAAGCTAGCTGGTAGGAAAACGCTGATATCATAAAGTATATAAGTTCTTGATGAACTTGGACAGCTTTGCTGGGAAATTTAAGTTAAAAATATTTCATTTTATTATAATATTAGGAGTAAAATTAATTTTTCTTTAAACTGTCTGAAAATTCAAGTTTGTTCTGATACAGGGTCTTTTTAAGTCGGCTTTGCTGCCGAGTGTCCGTCAAATTGGCACAATTTTAAAACGCTTGAGCCACGCACTTGGCTGCGTTTTAGTTTTTCGCACAACGCAATATATTTGGAAAACTTTTTTTGATTTAAATGTTCGAATTCTTTTTTCTTGTGTTTGATTTTTAATTAAAACACAATCAAATGTCAAGTTTAGCCGGCTGTAGCGCCAGCTGCAACGAACCAGGTTGCAAGCTGTAAGCTGCACGTTGCAGGCCAAGTTATAAGCCGTAACCGTAAACAGCAAGTTGCATGCAACAAGCTGCGTCCAAAGCAAACACTTGTCATCTTGACAGGCCAAACAAAGCGTGACTGACGTGCGGCTAAAAGACAAACGGACAGACAGTGGGACAGAGAGACGAAGAGAGTAAGCAGTTAAATGGGCAAACTCACGCAGTAGGCCTAACGAGGGTCATTCAATGAGTTCGAGTTGGCGCTGCATTTGCATAGACCCCCACACACAGACAGACGGACAGAGAGTTTGGAGACTGCTAGTGTCTAGTGGATAATGTGGGCATAATGTTTAGACTTGGACTCGTAAAGTCGACAAAAATAGAGTCAAAAAAATAAATAACTGAAACTGGAGCTTTTGGTTATGTTTTAGGTAAATGCGCGCGTGCGTGGTGGCTAACAATTGAGAAACACTGTACGAAGTATAGTGTACACTGTACAGTGAGTACTGTAAGTCTTTGTCATAGTTATGGCTTTGTTTTGCTTTGCTTTTTGTTTTGTTTGTGTTTGTGTGTGTCTTGTCTGTTGTCTGTTGATAGTTTTGCGGCGATAAGCGCGACATGTCAGCGTCACTGTGGCAAGGAGGCAACAAGCGTGGCAGTGGCAACAACAACAGCAGCAACAATGACAACGACAACGGGCAGCTTTAGATTCGAGCACACAATATATTTTGTCAGCTCAAATGGTGTACATAATAGCCCAAAGATAAGATTGTAATGGGCCGGTTAAGCGTCTCATAAATCATTGGCATGGAAATTGCTTTTCTATGATAGACAACTCGACTTGACTTGCCGCGACTTGCTGTGACTTGAGCGGACTTGTCTTGACTTGTTAGCGTTGTTAGCATTCAACTTCCGCAAGGCGAAACCTGCAAACTAAGCTATTTTAAGCAGTACTTTTCACTTTCCGCTAAACACTCCACATCCGCCCAACAACAACAACAACCACAGCAACAACGACAACCGCAACAAGTGCTACAGATCGGGAGCATGGGGAAAAAGTTCATTTTCAAAGTAAATAAACGAAAATAAACTCATTTTCATACGGTCAGCGTAATGAATCTGCAGCTTTTTGTGGTATGCGCTTCCTGCGCTGATTTCTATGATTTCTATGCTCCCAAAGTGCTTACA
This sequence comes from Drosophila nigrodunni, assembly GCA_020829145.1. Lineage (NCBI taxonomy): Eukaryota > Metazoa > Arthropoda > Insecta > Diptera > Drosophilidae > Drosophila > Drosophila nigrodunni. Next base: position 28,378,690 of record JACVCZ010000001.1, read on the forward strand.
AATATGCTGAGAAAATAACAAACTAATGCCAAAAGAAATTTTGAAATATTTTCAAGGCAAAAAAATACTTAAATTGGTGTTCAAACAAAGAATCTTAAAAGCAAATAAATAACTGAATCAAGACTGGAATTTTAGCTCAGGAAAGTTTCAATTAATAAAATGACTTATTACTCAACAGATTACCCAATAGAACAGAAGTTCTCAAAGTACTAAAGCTATAGATTAAATATAAAGGATTTAAATGCTTTTAATTCATTTGTAGATAGATTGTAAGAAATTGCTACAAAAGATTTCTAATCAACTTTTTATTTATATCCAAAGTAGTTTAATTTATTGCCAGGAAGTTGAACAAGTTCCGTTAGCAACGGCTACAGGGTAAACGCCAGGTCGAGTACTCTAAAGAATGCTTAGTCGTTTATTGATACATTTTTGTTTCGGCATTTTTGTTGTTGTTGATTTTTTATGCGGCATGTCGTGCAGCAACTGAGGTATACAAATTTCTTACACTGTAATATGATTGATTGCCCCGTTGACCTGGAAACGCTCCAACTAATAGTTACACTTAACAAAGAGCCAAAAGACCTGGACTCAAAGTCAGAGTCAGCGTCAGCGTCAGAGCCGGAGATGGAGTCTGAGCCAGATTCGGAGTCAAAAGAATGGAGAGCAGGAAAGTAGCCAAGAAGTCGAACAAAATGGGTCAAGCGGGGCGGCAGACCAGCCCAAAAAAAAGCCCAGAAAAAAAGTGGTATAAAAGAAGCTGAGTGGGCGCTGCATGCCACAGCAATGAAAATGGTAATGGAAATGAAAATGGAAATCGCGCTGCAATGGGCAAGTGTTTTTCCAGGTAGCAGCTGACATGACATGTCCATGACGTGGCGCTATTTGGCATTTCGGCAGTTGAAGCAGTTGAACAGTTGACGAAAGCGGCAAGTTAATGAGCTGACTTCATTGTTGTTCTTCTTCTGACCATTATTATTATTATTTTTACTGGACTCTTTTCTACATTCAATTTCAATTTCACTTTTCTACATGGCTAACAAAACAAAAGAAGCGGCCAACAGCAACAACAACAATAAGTAGTCGATGTGGCGCATAGGTAATTAAAAAACCGTTAATATTGGAAACGCTGTGTCGCAAGGTGTCAAATCAAACATAAAAGATATTATTAAGAATTCATAAAAAGACGAAGGAAAACGAAAAATGCTCAAAAGTGAACAAAAGTTGGTAGGAAAAGCTAGAAATGATAGAGTAGACTATAAAAGACCCTGTATTGGTTTGGTTTTGCATATAATTTGTACATTTGGTAGCGATAGCTATATTAGTATCAACATTAGGCTCATTATGAAACAGAGTTTTTAAAAACAGAATAAATCCACTCGAACACCATATGAAAGTCCATGCCGTCTTTCTGACAAACTCAATACACCCCTAAATTGATATATACAGGGTGTTAAAACACACACTGAAAACTCTCGCAGCGAAATGTGAGAAAAATCTCATCAGAAACTATTTGATGCGCTGCCGTAAAATGCAAATGAGAGGCGGGCAAACAGGCAGACAGGCAGCCAGGCAGCCAGGCAGCCAGGCAGTCGGGCAAATGGTTAGAGAGTAGCCAAAGATGATCAGACCAAAATGATATGGCCAACAGATATGACAAACTAATAAGCTGGGTAATAACAATGCAACAATGAAACCAACTTTAAATGTAGCGTTAAGTGTTCAAAAGCCCAGCAAACGGCATTAAGTCATAAAACTTTAAAAGGCGAGATATGGCCAAAAAAAAACTAAAACCAAAATGAAACCGGGCTCAAAATGCATATTGATTGACGTTGAAATGTATTTTGAAAATGGAGCAAAACTCTCAGAGGCGATTTGAGACGATGGAGTGGTGGCAAGTGGTGCAAGTGGTTTTAGATGTTGTGGCTAATAAGTGGAAGTGAAATGAATTAGTGAACGCTTATGGGGGTCGCAACGGTTGCGGCACTCAAAGAACCGAAACAAACTAAACTGAACTAAAAAGTCTTTAAGGCTTTTAACATATTTACCCCTGCTCCCGCCTTTCGTGCTGGACAGAGTTCCAGTTCCAGATCAATGGGCCATTGAGGCAGCTCGTCACAACTGTTTTGTTTTGGGACCAGACGAAATCGTAAATTGAAATCATTGACTAAAAGCTTTTGATAAATTATACGAAAGAGACAGTTGGAGAAAGACCGAGTGAAAGAGAGACAACAAAACTGCGACTACATCAATGAACGTAAAGAAACAAATCCAAAAAAAAAAAAAAATCAAAATAAAAAACTATAACTATCAATGGGGCAGCATAATTGTGTGAGAAAAATATAGTTTGTGCATATTGGAAAGTTTTTCGAGAGCAGGGCGTGTCCATTATGGAGGCCTTTCGAAATTCTAGAGGTCAAAAGGTATTTCTTTATTTTTTTTGCTCGAAATTTGCACAACTTCCCCGCCCCTCTCACCTGTTCCAAGATCAAAACATTCACAAAAAGAAGCCAATCATAAATTGGTCAATTTATGGGGCACAAGCGGCACACAAATGTTGACAGTTTTATAAAACTATATAGTAAACTATATTCCTCGATCTATGCAAATCCCTTGATACACATAAAAAAACTGTTATTACAAAGGGTGCTCTAAAAATAAACCAGACTTTAAATTTAACAACAATGGCATAAAGCCCACTACAAATCAAACGAAAACGAACGAAAATAGTAGGAACAATGAGACGAAAATGATTTTGGGGGCAAACAAAAGACTTAAGCAACGAACAAACATAAAAATAATTGACAAATATATTATACAAATATCTATACGTATATAAATTTATATAGAAAGAGAGTTGTATATAAATCAGAATAGCTAATAGAGCGCGAAGAGCACACGGCTAGCTCTTAACAACTACAACAGCAACAACGATAAAGATACAAATGTTTTCATTGATTTTTCGCTGGCAGCGGTGTCGACGCCAACGTCGACGTCAACGTCGCAATATAAAACCTAGGCAGCTTTTATTATCATTTACCGCTTGTCCACCAAAAACAACAACAACAAGAAACCCCCCAAAAAACACTAACACACACACACACATATAGAAACTTTTATGTCTCGCTCTTCCAGTGTTGCCGTCATGCTCTCAGCTTCGCTGTCGACGGCTCGGCAAGCAGCGATCTCCGCTGCTGCTGCTGCGGGCCAGCAACTTCTTGGACTTGCTGGCCCGAGTCCGAGCCGGGCGAGATTTAGTTCAGTTTCAAGTGTTTGTGCGTTGCGTGCGCCACGAAAGCGGAGAGCGGAGACTTTTTAATAGCGTTTTTCGTTGTCGTCGTCGTTGTTGTCGTTGTTTTCTCGAATCCGACTTCCGTAAAGTCGCTGTTCGATTTGCCGTCGGCCGACAACAGAAATTTCAATCACGATCTTCGTCGTAGTCGCTGTCATCGTCGTGGGCGTCTCGGCGACTCCTGTCGCCCAAAGTTTGCCGCGCAAAACGCAACGGAAACCGTAACCGCAAACGGAAGTCGACACAGCGATAACGAGCGTCCGACCATCCGATTATTGCAGTATTTTTTAATTAACGAGCCTCAAACGACGAGCAAAAAAAATAAATGAATCAAAATAAAATACAAATAAATTAAATTAATTTTCTAGAATTTTTAATGAGCTAAAAAAGCGGCCAGAAAAATCAAGGGAAATGAAAAGTGCAAGAATTATGTATTATTGTATTGTATGATAAGTTGATAATACGACCTACTACTACCATCTATGATTTGTGTGTGAGTGTGTCCAACAATTGAGAGCCATAAATAATGGTCATAATGGGTTGAGTTGAGCTGAGAGCCAAAATAGCCATGTGAGAAACTAATGCAAAAGTGTGAAACACCAGACAACAGAATTGTCTACGTTATCAATTTCTACATCTATATTTATATATCTATATATCTATATACACATTAAAAGAGATAAAACAAAAGAGACCGAGAGAGAAAAAATATATATTCGGCCACGATCAGCTATATATGGATTTATTAAGCTATTCAAATTGGATACAATTTCCTACAACATCAAACTGGTGAGTGCAAGTTCGTTGCCCAAGTCTTTTGTTTGACGTAAGCAAAAAAATCAACAAATATCACAAAAAAAAAGTCAACCACATTATACACATGTGACTTTTTTTTTGTGTCACTGCTCATGCCAAAAAAAAAAAAAACTGCTATAAATTTTCTATAGACCGAAATAATAAAATATTTTTTATATAAATTAAAAAAAAAAAAATTGAGAAAAAAAAAAAACTCAAATTAATACAAAGAAACTTTTCGGAACATCGCCTTATCGTCTGAGCATAAATTTGGATTTTATCTTTATCGTTTTGTATGGAAAAAATATAAAAATAACACCAAAAAAGAGTCAACGGATTGAAAATCTTTTGCTTAGATCTGTGATCCCCATTGAGATGCTGAACTATGTTTAGCTTGTTTCATTAATTTTAAATGCTCTTCCTTTTGTTTCAGTGTAGTATTTGTTTACCCTCGAATGCTTATGCTTACCCCCGTTATTGTCGCATTTAAAAACTAGTTAGAAATATCAAACAAATCTATAAAAACAAAGAGTGTTTAGAAACCAAAGAAGAGAAATCAAGAGAACTGCAAGTGATTGCCAAATAGCTTAAATACTATACAATATTGGCAAAGTATGGGTTTTTGGCAAAATTAGTCACTCGCCATGATCACGGGCCTAGCTCACAATAATTATATACTAATTTGGCGTATAATTAGCTAATTAGAACTGCGCAGCAAAAGCTCAAAACTGAAAACTGAAAAATCTTCCGGCTACACCTTCTGTGCAAAAAAATGTTTGCGAAAATAGAAAATAGCTTTATGCTCGGCATGACTAAAGCAAAAATCAATTAATCAACTTTGTTCGCTTTTTGTTTTTGCAGTTTTTTGCAGTTTTTTTGGGTTTCTGTTTCTGTAAATATTAATGGCTTCATAATTGAAAAATTTCGTTGTCAAACACACAGGAGTTATTTAATTTATCATTGTTTTGCACAAATCTAAGATCTACAAATTTTCTATAATTATTGCTATTCACATTGTTTATTTATAGAAGAAACATAGAATCAAGTATTGATATCAGCAAATGTCGCTTGGCTCCGTGCTGAGTGTATGAACATTATTTATATGACAAGTAAATCAACTAAAGATTTAATATAGCGACGCCAGCTGCTTAATGCGATTCTAATAAATTAGCAATCAATGAATACTAAGCAGATTCAATTATTTAAATTCAATTAATAACGAACAACGCAACTGACAGCAACACAGAAAAAATTTGAAAAACACAACAGAAAACTATTTGAATCAAGAGTAGTGGAGACTAAAAAATATAAACATTTTAAAAGCAGAGACTTAAGAAATTTTGCTCTATTAATTAATTCAATTTTAATACAATATTTGGAGATAGCTTTCTTTTTGTTGAATTGACTTGCTGATTTTCTTTGACTAATCGCCTCAATTAGAATGATTTTTCTCAAATTAGAGACGAAATATGTGCAAATCAATTGGCAATCAAAAGCTGTTAAGCTTATGAAATACAAACTGATTAATATGCCTATTATGGATTTTTCTAATATTTAATATTAATAATTAATGGATGTTGGTTGATTTTCTGCTGTGTTTGTCCCGTGCAAGAAATACGCTGTTATTAAGTATACGTATGTGTTAAGTTGCCAAAGGCGGCAAATATGCAAATTTCGATATGTTTTATGTTTGTTCGTTTTCGTTCATAATTTTCTATGAAAAATGTTGTAGTTTCTGTTGTTGTTGTTGTTGCTGCTGTTGCTATTGCTGTTGTTTTCTCACATAAATTTGCCGCAGGCGCAAAATTTCACTCAAATGGAACCGGAAGCGCGCTCGTCAAGTGGAATGGACTAAAAGTGTTGCTTGGCCATGGCTCTAACGGAGCAGCTAGTCAGCGTATATTATTTGTTAAGTTTATCAGTACCAAATAGAAGAAGCAACAGCACCAACAATAGCTATAGAAATTTTAATATTTGTTGACTTACAACGCATGAAATCTACATTTTGCACTCCAGCTTTTCTCACTTTCGCATGTTAATCTGTGTGTGTTTTTTATTTTGGCTTTTTTTCCACGCTCCTCATGTCAGACACTTTGTCAAAATAGCATTTGTTGCGCTGCCAGTACCAGACACCAACGCACTGGACAGCAGCAACAACAACGACAACAACAGCAACTTGAAGCAAAGTAATAACGAGCGTTATCCAAGCATCATCATTATCAACTTTTAACCATCGGTTTATGTTGTGTGCCACCGAAATGATTTAATTTTGACAGACCTTTTTTTCTTACTTGGTTTTGCTTCATTTTTGTTCAAGTTTCTTTCTCGACTTTTATGTGTGGGAGTTTTTGGATTTTAATTTAAATTTTTATTTGTCTATTTTGGTCATAATTTTTTGTCTCCATGTTGTTGGCACGCATTGTTGCTGCTCCATTGCTCTCGTTGTTGTTGTTGCTGTAGTTGTTACTTTAATTTTATTTGATATGCATTACCAGCTTGGCTTTCGTCTTTGTTTATTTCTTCTACAACTTCTCCTTTTTGGCATTAAGTGCTTGTAAATTGGGTCAGTGGGAAGTTACACTTCAGTCGTCGTGGAGTAGCCGTTGATGTTGTTGTTGCTAGTACACTACAACAAAAACAACAACAACAACAACAACAGCAAACATCATGTGTCATAAATTGTTACTCCAACTCTGCGTCTTCTTCTCTGTCTTCATTTCCAGCTCTGACGCTGAGAACTTTTTTCCCGCGCAGCTTTTAACGCTTTTAAATTTTCTCTACTTCATTTATTTATTTACTTCATTTTCTATTGTTGCATACATTAAATTTCATTGAGCATATTGTTCTCCTTGTGCTTCCTGTCTGTCATAAAAAAATATAAAATTAAATTAAATTGTTGATTGACAAGTTCGTTGTCTAAGTCTTTTGTTTTCATTGATAAATCAACGTTTATATTTTATGTGCTAAAAAGTTGATGCTTTATAGATAATTTATGTATGTATAACATTATTTGTTAGCCTTGGCTTTTGACTTACTAACCATTTGCCGCATTTTCAACTTGTTGCAACGACAAGCGGAGCTGCAACGTCAGCAACACACATCCACAACGACAACAACATCACAACGACATCCACATCGACAACTTGAGAGTCATCGTTCCGTCCGTTAGAGGCAGTCAGGAAGCAATGTGCAATGTGAAGTGACTTTGGCTGTCTGCTGTCTAGACATTCTTCGATTTTTCCTGCCAGCTGCCAGCTGCAACAACATCAACACCACAAAAAAGTATAGCGATGAGTAGAACAAGTGCAACGTCGGCAGCTCAAAAAACTCAACCAAACTGAACTGAACTGAACTGCATTGAACTAAGCTGAGCTGAAGAATATGTACATATACTTACCCGAGTACATCCAGTGCTTTGCTTGATTTTTATTGACACAAGTCGTTAACGGACTGACTGTCTGTCTGCCTCTCAGTCAGTCTGTCTGTCGGTCTTTTCGACTGCCTGTCCAACTGCACGGCCTGGCACACATTTTGCATATTTTACGAGCTCGTGTTGTTGTTGTTGTCGTTGTTGATGGGCCTAAACTGTTGCCGTTTTGCCAAAGTCATAGCCATGTCTTTGGGCCATGGTTTGTGCAATGTGCAATGAGCTTTTTGCATAATTACCGTGAAACATTTTTGATTTTGAATTCTATGCTTATTTACTACTGGCAACTACTACTACAGCCAGCTACTTGCCGATGCCTCAAAGATTGTTTCTTATGTGCACGTCAATACTCACAGCAACTTCGTACCTGACCCAGGGGACAGGTGACCCACTTGCACTCTGTACTCTATGCTGGAGTGCTTGGTGCGCTTTATGTAACAAAGAGCAATCCAATGTGAACATAAATCAAGAACCGACACAAATGTATAGCATATGTTTGAGTCTGTATTTGTTTCGACTGCTTTGACTGTCTGCTGTCCTACTGTCCGTTGTATATTTGGATGAATAAATCATGAAGACCCCCTGCCAAATGAGTTTTCACATAAGTACATGGCGATTTCGCTTGTTAACATTAATAATAACTTGTAATTTGCAGTTGTTTCAAAGCCCCCGTTGTTGAAAATCACTGAGAGGGCGCCGGGGAGCAGCAAAGAAGAGTTTCAAAAGAAGAAGCATCAGCAGCAGAAGAGGCAGAAGAAGAAAACTAATTACAACATTTTTCACATATGTAAACATTCATTCATAATATTAAACCACACACAAGCCAAGCTAACTTATGCCAGCATAATGTAAACGGGCGAGAAACTTTGAAATCCCAAACAAAAACCAAAAAAACCGAGTCCAAAAACAAAAAACAAAAAACTGAAAACCAAAAAATGATTCAAAGTCTCACTTTGAAGATCTTCCGCTTGGTTTCTCTCCGGCTCTCAGTGTGTTGTTAATTTTTGTTCATTAAGTCTGAAAATGGCCAAGTTTAATGTTTGACTGAGGCACAAAATTAATTAAACATTTATCAAAATCAAAGCCGCATCGCAAAGGCAATAAACGAGCATCTCCCCCAAGAAAAAAATAACACAAACAAAAAACAAAAAAACTAAAACTAAAAACCGAAAAACCAAAACACAAAAACACCTATAAAATAAGACACCTGGGGACAACTGGCTGCGACCCGGGAGTGTTGACATTTCAGCAGAGCACTGAAATGTACTTGTGGCTGTACTTAGATCAAGTCTTGGCCATTATGATCAGTCATTGTATTATTTAAGTTATTCAGTTGTGCTAACTGCGCTTTAAATCTCTTGGGCTTGCCCGGTTTTAACTACGTTATTAACTTGCTTAGTTTAAGTGTCTTTTCACACAGAAATTGAATTTTGTGTTGAAATTGAAATTAAAATTGAGACGAGTCCCGCATGAAGTTTGAACAAAAAGATCGACAAAATCAAAACTATTCACATGCCAAAAAATAAAACATATCTCGGTCAGCCAAAAGTCCAAAATGTTGGCAATGGAACTGGAAGTGGACATCGACATCAGTTCGCTGTCGCTTTTAAATGAAAAATGCTTAAAATAAAAAACAAAAAAATCGAAAAAATAAAAGAAGAAACACTCTGTATCGTTGTTCTTTATGTGGGGGCCTTCGTTTTTTATTTTTTTTTTTTGCCTGCAGTTGAAATCGGCATCGAATTCGGAGTCCGTTTCAGTGTCCAAGTTGGATATCAGTGACTTGGCCCAGCACTTGAACTGCACTTGAGTGTTGTAAATATTTTTTAAAGCTGCCTTATTGTGTCAGTCGCTAAAGTTGAAACGAATATCGAATGCCCTCTAAGTTATAGCCCCATTTGAATGATAAGCAAGGCTTATTATTCGATAATTCGATGAGAGGAAGACGGTCGCTTTTGAAGATTTCACTTGATCTCAAGAGTTTGTCAGGGTGGTCCCTCAGCCCCTCGTTCAATAACTTGAGTAGCATTCCAATGTGGTACTCAATATATATTGACATTGATTTCAATAATGATAATTATTACAAATTTTCAACTTCATTGTGTTACGTGTCCTGTCAAAGAAAGTTTGGTTTCTTTTTCATTCGCAGAGCATATTCGTGTGGACGTTTCTTCTGCTTTTTTCTTCTCTTTTTCGATGTGCAGTTGTAACTCTTATTTATTTTGTTTTTTTTTCTTCTTTTTGGGGTCTTGTTTTTGTCTTGGTTTTTTGGCAATTTGGGTTACATTGGCTGCTGTCTGAAAAATTATCTGGCACTTATATTCACGCTTAATTGGCATTTTTTATGAAACTCGAGCGTGCTGAATACAACAAACATAAAGCAACATCGACTGAGAAACATTCGTGTGCTTCTGTGCTCCCTGTTTGTCCGGCAGTCTGACCCTCTGTCATTTTGTCCCACTGTCCTACTGTCCTTTTGGCAGTGACACTCGCACTCAAAATCAAAAGGTAGAAAAATCAATTTAATGAGCAAAACATGCAATAAATTACAATGCCACGAAAGACGAAAACATTTTTCTCTTCTTGCCAGTGAAATTCCCCAATTTTGTAATGGAAAAATTGGGTCAGAACTTTGAGTAAATATTTCTTCGGTTTCAGATAGGAAATGTATAAATTTTATTAACTTATTTATACATCTTTAATGACGTTGGCAGCGATGAGAGCAAGGCGCAAGAAATAAAAAATAATATAAATATAAATAAAAACAGAGAAGAGTTAATTTTTGCATTTTGCTAAATTGTCAAACCGGTTATTTTATTTGTGTTTTGACCTTTTGTTTCTACCCTTTGGTTGCTTGTTCTTAATCTTTTATAATTATTTATTTTAAATGTATGTTTTACTTAATCTCAAATATTTCTCTGTCTCGATTTCAGTGAGAATTCTATGCACCATGTCAGAGTCATCACCTTAAGTGGGATTAGCAACTAAAGTAACCACAATAACAACATAGACCAATAAAATGTAAGTTCATATTTTAGTGACATCTATTAGACACATACAGATTGTAGAATAATAATTCAAAAATTCCAAAACCAAATCCAATTCCATTTTAAATCCAAATTTGACTTCAATTCCGGCTTACAGTTTCACGCTATCAAAATGATAGATGAGACTGCTCTTTAAACTGGTCGACCTGCGTGTGGGGGGTGTCTTAAATATTTGGGTTTTTTTCTATTTAGCCGCACAGATAATAAAACAAAAACTAAAACTAAAAAAAAAACAAATGTTCGAATTGATTTTAAATGCAAATCGAATTTGCTCACGCTACAAACTCGTATATTTTAATTAGTCTAATGCGTGCGTCTACCATTTCAAATCTGCTTGATTTAAATTCTTCTCATTTTTATTGATTTCTATTTCGATGACGTGGTGCAGCACCAAACCGCCAAAAAAACAAATATCCACCAAAAAGAACTCAGAGAAAAAAACTATAGTTGAAGAAACTTGTTCAGCTCTTAACAAATTTCGACTGATTTAATGGATGTCTTTGAATTTATACATTTGAGTAGAATCATTGACAAAAGGCATTTATGTATGTGATACGACTTAAGCCGCTCAAATGATAAATGATTCTTGAATATGACTGGGATTACGCTGTGCGTACATCAGTTAAGAGTCAACACTTTGACTCGACGTTGCTTCCGTCATGACAAACTCAATGAACAAATTTGAAAATCCAACGTGAATGCGATGCGATGAATGAATTTCAAACTTCGAACATAACGAAGATACATGAGTACACTGCACAAAATTCGATTGCTTGAAATAAGTTTTAAACACTAACTAAAAAACTCTTAAATGTCAAAGTTTGAAAGACTTCTTCAATTAAATAAGTTTTCAATTATTTTTGCATATTTTATTAAACAAGAAATCTACGATTCAAAAACAAACGGTAAATATATAAATTTGTCATCATTAGATTCAGTGTTACTTTGTGATATAATGCTAAATAGTTGAAAATAAAAATATCCTTGTTTGTCTTTCCGAAGACTGTTGAAAGTATAGTTAAAAAACATATAAATTTCCACAAGATAACTATAAGCACTAAATTCATATATAAGTCTGCTTCTTTAAAATATAAATGAAATAGGTTTACTTTTCGTGCCCAAGCTAAGTAGTTGAATTTAAGTGCATATATTATATAAATAAATTTAGTAGCTGTTTTTGCGGCTATAAAAAACTAGAAGCTCGTAACACCTGTTGGCTTTGAAGACCCAAAGTGTTCAATAAATTAGCCAGTGTGGTACATAAAAATTTGTCACATAAATTACAATTTGCATGGCTGCATTTGTGTGTCCCGACTTGTCGTACACTCTTTCGCAATTTTTTTTTTTTTTTTGGCCAGAAAGTGTACAGACAGGCGACACGACGACGACCCTAATTGCCATTGAGTGTTGTCCCGAACTAACTTTGCTGTCGGGCATTAATTGTGCGTACAACTTGCAACAGCAACAGCAAGTTACAACTCAATTTGCATGGCCAGCTTAGAGATGCACCGTTAAAGAAGCTAAACACATTCCCAAGCAATTAGCCAAAGGGGTCCAAAACTGGCCAATTCAATTGGCCAATTGGCAGGCCAACAGCTGTAGCTGTAGCTGTAGTTACAGCAAATCTTACAAAATCTGCAAAATGGAGCGAGCGCGCATAAATGTCAGCTACGATTTGGCATTTTCGCTGTTTGCAATTAAAAGTGCATCGAAGCGAGCTTGAGGACGAGGACTATAAAACAGACTCAGACTCGAACTCGGACTTGGACATTTGCCTGACAGATTGACAGAGCAGCAGCTTTATTTACAGCTTAATCTGCTTTACAGCCGCCACTCGGCCACAAGATGAATGAGTCTCAGAGTAAGGTATTAAACCGCAGGCGATAGGCGAATTGCGAATTGCACTTTTTATGCAGCTGATAGTAGTTGAAAGAGAGAAAAAGACAAAAAAATATAATACTGAGGTAGAAAGTAATGCGAGTGACTTTCTTTTCTTATGGCGCATGTCAACAACTTGGCCAAGATAATAACAATGCTTAACAGGCATTTAAATCAAGCTGATCGATGGATGAGTCAAGTCAACGACGCATTCCACACAAAACTTATGCCAAAAATCAACATATCGATTTGCCAGTTTCAAGACGATTATGCAAGCAAAAATAGCTAAACAAATGAAAATATAAACAACCAAAAATAGTCAAAAACACAGAAAAAATACTCTAAGCTGGTAGTGGGCATTGTTGATGTGGTTGTTGTATTAAAATATTAGTCAAGCTGAGCAGCGATTGGTCCACTGAATGTTTGGCTCATTAGCATGTTAGGCACACGCCTTCCAGTAGGCTGAGCCTGATGTTCAACTTGGCTTTTGGCCTGATAGCAGCCAAGACAGACAGAGTGAAACAGAGAGGAAGAGGGAGAGCTAGAGAGTGCGGCTGGAATTAAGTTATCTGACAGAGATTGTAGCGCGCGCTTCGCTTTGGCAATAAATCAAAATTATTATGCACACATTTGGCGTTTTTTTTTTCTTTTAAAGCCACAACATAAGTTTGGCTAACCATTTATGGCGACGCGGCCTTTAAAAGAATGCCATGCAAAGAAATGAAATCGAAAAAGAAAACAGTGGCGCTGTCTTATCTCTAACGAATGCGATCTACGAACTCTCAGAGACCAGACTCCATTTGAATATGACGCACGAGTACACGGTTATATAGCCATATCTATGTATAACCCAACTGCACAACATGGCCAAACTAGGGTGTGTGTGTGTGTGAGTGTGTGCAACTGCTGCTGGCCACGTTCGGTTTTGACTTGTAGGGGCAAGCTTGATTTTCGATGTGCGATAAGAAATTTATAGTTTCTGTTTAAAAGACATTAGAGTGTAATATATTTCGAGTTGCGTCCGAGCGGCCTTTCAGTGTTACCAACTGCCTTGCTGCAGTGGGTGTGTGTAGACGGCGAGCCACAGACTCAAACTGTAACTAGTATGAACGGCTGCAGTCGAGCGAGCTAAGCTGTAAGAGACTCTGCACTTGTTGTTACCGCTTTTAGCTATGGGCTCTACAGAATATAGTTCCTCGATCCAGGCCAAATTGGCTCAACTATCCTGGGCAGTTGGGGCCATCACGCCTCTAGCTTTTGCACATTTGCTCCCTTCAAACTTAACGTACCCTTTACTCTATTTAAGTACAGGGTCTTAAAAACCCGCCACTCGATATATGCAAATATTTGTGCATGCACCTTTTTCCTCCACCTTCTTGGTGCCCAAACAAAAGACTTAGGCAACGAACTCGCTCAGTCATCGGGCTGTCATAAAGCCAATGCCGCAGGGCAACAAGTCAACGGTATTATGTAGTTAATAGCTGGTACTAGGGCTCAACTTGCATTGAAAACCGAAGGTGGAATTCTTAAATCGCTTAAGCATGTAACACGTAATCACAAATCAACTGAGCTTTCATAATTATCGGTTCTGCTGGCCAAACCCAAGTATTTTAATATATATTTTCTGAATAGATTTCTCATTAGCAACTGATAAGTTTTTAAAAACACAACAAAGTGTTAGCAGTTCATTGATTATTCATTTTATAATTTACCACTTATTATTTATTAATTATTTATTTAGATCACTTGATACTATCGCTTAATCAGCCGTGACAAGTCGATAAAGAAACTCAAGTAATATGAAAATATTTGTTTACTACAGCGTATAAATAAATCGTAAATTTAGCAAAAAGTGTAGGCATTAACGTGGTATTTTTTCTAGTATTTATATAGTTTTTCTATTAGAAAAACAACTGCAAGACTTAAATTAATTTGTGCTTAGTTTAAAATAAATAAAAATGTCATTTCAAACAGTTAGTTCCCATGAACAGCAGAAGCAGGCGATGAGTCTACAGTTAGTAGTAGATTTACAACTTAAAGGCATGCAATAGTAGTAGATATTAACTACTACTTTAGCCACTATAGCTTCTCTTTGCAAATTCATTTCTATGCAAATTTCTAGTTTCCCATTTCGGTTCTCTCGCAGTTTCACTTTCAGTTTGCAGTTTGCAGTTTTTGGTCTTTTGTCACATTTACTCTGCTGACGATGCTTTTGTCTCCTGTATGTTCTTGTTGTTGTTTTTAGTTTCTTTTGTCTGCAGTTGAAATTGTGTTTTATATGGCAAAATGCAATTTGTGCAACTTGCAAACGCGACAAACAGCAACAACAACAGCAACAAATAGCATCCTTTGCTATATATTGAAAGTGAAGTCTCTTAGCATATTTGTTGTTGTTGGTGCTGCTGTCTCTGTTAGCCATATTGTTGTTGTTGTTGTTGTTTGAATTTGCATTTTTGTGCACAGCTGCTTTTTTGTGCTTTTCTTCACTTGCTGCAGCAATTGTTGCTGTTGTTGTCTTCTATTGCATTAATTTTGGCTTCTTGTTGTCGTCGTGGCTTATATGGCTGCCTTTCTTGTTGTTATTGTTGTTGTTGTTATTGGCCTGTTTGTTTTTTAGGTTTTTTTTGGGCTTCATTGTAGGCTCATGTACAGCATTTGTCGTTAGCAAGCAATGTTGCCACATTCTGCCATTCAGGCGCTTTGTAATTAATGGTTAATTAATTGAAACGAAGTAGCTGACAATCTTAATGATCCGTAATTTGTTATTATGGTAATTTATACAAGCAGCAACAGCAGCAGCAACCAATGCCCACAACAACACCAACACAATGAAGACTTTTGTACTGTTTGCTGCTGCTGCTGTTGCTGCTGTTGCTCTGCTGCTGTCTTGTAAGACATATGCGGCTACAAATAAAAATTCATTAGCTTCTGAGCCATGACTCTGGTCTTTGCTTGGTTTGACGACAGTGACAATTGTCTAATTGCAGTCACGAGCAATTTATGTAGTTTGTCTAAGCATGAGTTATACTTCAAAGCGATATAGATGCCCATAAAGGCAACAGCAATGACAACGACAAACTCAACGACTACGCGCCAGCTATACGCCCACAACAGACGAGCCGCGCCCCCTCCCCTCCCTCTACCCCATCATCCAATCCCAACTCTTTTTTTCAACCAAAGACTGACGGCTGGAATCAATCTGTACCCCTTCCTGGAAGATGCGCACGACTGTCAAACAAACACAACAGCAGCAGCAGCTGCACCGGCAACAGCAACAACAACAAAAGCAAACAAAGCAGCTGAAGAAAAAAAATAAAAACGACTAGAAATTTGCATCTTGACGAATTTAATGATGATGATGAAAACGACGCCAAAAAAAAGAAAAATTATTTTGATCGACCCACAAGACGACGAAGTCAGTTGCCTCAAGGAGTCTACAGACAACACACGATATTTGCCATAGACTCGGTACATTTTTCCTCTTCTTCTATTTGATTTTTTTCCCCCATTTTTTTTTTGGGTATGTGGGAGTGTTGCTGCTGTTGCAGTTGCAGTTGTTGCCGTCGGGTGCAACGGCAACAGCATCAAATTTATGAAGATGCCATTTGGGTGGCATTGCGGAATGTTTGACGTTTGTCTGTCTCATGTCAAGTGTTGTGTGTAGTTGTGTGTTGTTGTGGTATTTGATGGGCAAGTGAAAATATTTTCATTGCACTTTGACATGACAGCAAACAAATTGCTAGACACAATCACAAGCACATACATACATGGTCTTAGGGATGGGTAAGAGCCACAGCAAAATCACAGTCAATATTGACAGCATAGAATATCAAATTGAAAAATATTAAAGTCGAGATAGTAAATTTGTTGACTACAAAGGGCTTCAAGCATACCCATTGCACTGCATAAATTTAAATTAATTAAATAAAATATAACTAAAGAAGTTTTGTATATTTAAAAGAGGCTTGTTAATCTAAGAGCCTTGTGTTTCGTTCGATGTAAACAGTAGTGGTAATATCATAAAGTATACGCAAGCTTTATAGGTACTTAGCTAAAATATAGGCTTAAAGGATAATAACTAAAGAAAAAGTCTTCTTATAATTAGTAAAAGCTAATTGAATAACACAAATTTATGCTGCCATCAAATTTTAACCCTAATTAGGAAGCCATGGATTAAGAGTTTACAGCAGATAACATCTTGCAGATTACACATTAGATTATAATTTAAATTAAAAAGTTAGGCCTCTTAGCTTGCGTCAGCGTAATTAAAATTTTATACTTAATAACTTAATACAATTTTAGTCTTCCACATCGCTTTGCTCTATCGATACACTATCGAAAGCCCATCTCTAAATAGCACATGAAGGAAATTGCACACACCTACAAGAGTTAACAGTTAAATGGCTTTAATGAATGGCAGCCTTCAAAAACTGAATACATGGGATCGTCGTCGACGTCTCAAAGCGCCTACCCCTTTGTCTGCAATCCAAGTTGGAGTTAGAGTTAGAGTCGAAGTTGGAGTTGGAGTTGGAGCTTTAGCTTGTGCTGATTAGCCAGAATTCCTGGCGTGCTGTGCTCTGACCTGCTCTTTTGTTTGGCTGCCAAGTGGCGCCTGCAGCGATCACGTCACAGACACAGCAACAACAACAGCAACCAGCGCATAAAAGAGTTGGCTTTATTGTTACTATTTGCTTTTGATTGTTGGCCAAGCTCACGACTCGGTTTCAATGTCTTTTAGCTCGTTTCGTTTGCCAAAAATAACAACAACAATCAAAATCAATATAGTTATCATAGTCTGAGCTAGAGACGTCTCGCGTCTAAATCGTTTAAGTTATTATAAATATATGTTAGTTGATTCTTTTTTGAAAGCAGAAAATTAAGTTACTGCCTGCCAAAAAGACAGCTGTCAAAATTCTGCCTCGACTCTTGTGGGGTTAACGCCCACCAAAAAAAAAAAGGCTAACAAAAAATTGGTAGAAAAAAATTTGCTAACAAAAAACTCAATTAACATGTCACGTTTGGGCAATGAATGCAGTTTTTTCCATTTGGTTTTTCATTATTATGTCGCCAGTCAAAAGCAATTGAAAGTAAAAACAACATTAACAACATTAGCAACAACAACAAAAGCAGCAGCAGCCAAGATTTTAGCCAAATTCGTGCGCTACTGTTTTGCAATGGGTTAAGAACAAACAACAAGAAGGACAACAACAACAATAGCAAGAGCACAAAAAAAATTAACTTGTTAAAATGCAAATTTTTGTCTTCAGGGGTTTGCTCGCCTTTTTGCCATTTTCGCCTTTCTGCCAACTTATTGCCGGTTGGCATTGAGTCTAAAGTCTTGAGACAGCCTTATTGATTTTGATTAATGTCTGCCGATTTCTAAAAGCCACGAATTTGGGGCTGGGTATTGAAAAGCTCCAGCTAACTGGCTTTAATTAACACATTAATCACAATGCTGTTGCTGTGGCTGTAGTCACTGCTGCTGCTGCTGCGGGTGTTGCTGTTGTTGCCAGCTTTCACAGCAGCAATAATTTTCACCTGGATTCGAGGGTCTGCAATAAGATGGACATGTTCTGATACAAGTTTCATAGCAAATTTGAAATTTATTATGCCGTGTTGCAGTTGCTGCATGCTGCACGCCAGCAACATAACTCTCAGCAGCAGCACCCACAAACACTGGCCTTATTTGGCCAGCAAGTCTTTATGCAGATTTCTAAGTGTGTGAGTGTGTGTGTGTTTGTGTTTGTGTGGGTGGCCACACAAAGCGACACTTTCTACTTGCCAATTGGCAAGGGAAAACGCCATTTGCATTTAATCAAGAGCCAAAATAAAATAGAAATGAAAACCGTTAAACATCATTTGATGTTTTGCATACACACATTGATTGCTTTATGAACAAATTATTTTTACGGCCTGTCATAAAATAGAAAATCGGCTAACTAACTGAGATGTTACACCTACAACAGCTGCTGCCAGAGCAACAGCAACTGCAATTGGCGGGTTGACAACGGCAATCGTACAACGAGCCAATCAGCAACATCTTCTTTCTGAAGTTGGAGTTGCTTTTAAGGCTTTGTCATTAATCAAATCGAATTGAAATGCGCCGCGTGTACATCACAAGACATTGTTGTTACTGCCACCGCATGTTGTTGCTGTTGTTGCTGCTGTTGCCCGTTTGGTGCTACCAACATGTAGCGCCCATTTGGAGTTTGCCATTTTTGCGCATTTTAATCATGCTTGTCTCGCCTGAAGTTATTTGGCTTTTTACGTTTCTTACGCTTGCTTATGCCAAAATAACAACAACAACAACAAAAAAGAAAAGATCTTCGACTACTGATAAAACCAATGTCGATGTCTGCGCTGCCGCCGCGCTGTCGCAGTCGACGTCGCACAGTGAATAAGTTCAGTTTGCCAGCTTAAATCCAATTAATTGCAGACAAGTCTACTTGCTGGTAACTTACAAAAGTTTGTTACATAAAAATTATCGTCATTAAAAATTCTTAAAATTTTATAACTAAATTAATAATAATAAAATTTACTGCATGGTTAAAATATCAATTTAAAATATGAGCATATTTAAAACATTAAATGTATTTAAATTTCAATTGTTTGTCTCTTTTTAATTTTTTTAATAGCTTAGCAGTACCTTTATCAATTTATAAACCAATTTAAATAGTTACTGAAGTAGCAGCATCTTTAAAGTCTGAACTTTTATGTGTATCTGTTTCTAAGCAGCGTTTTTTAGAGTGTCAGTTTAATATAGCTGCTAAAATTTAAAAACCTTAAGCTGAGTTTAATCTGTTCACAAAGGAAACATCTATAAAAATAAAATAAATAATTAACGACTATACTAAAATCCACTCGGTAGCACAGATTTATAGGTGAGCTCACTTTTTGTACTCTTAGAAGTGCTACTGCTAAAACATAAACCATAAACACATTTGCATACTTCAAACTTTACGTGTGTAGACTTTTATTAATTCAAAATAAAAGAGTTTTAAATATTTTGAAATGTAGAAAATATTCAAAGCTATTTTGTTGATTTTAGCCACTGTGCAACGCTGTTCACGCCAACGCCAATGCCAATGGTAGCCAAGAGTTGAACAGTGGTCAAAATGATTAATACATCTTGATGCGATTTGGTTTGTAACGCAGGCCAATAAAAACGTTGCTTTTGATTGACAATGTCAGAAAGAGTTTTAAGTTTTCAGTTTTCATTTTGAGTTTGAGTTTGAGATGATGTCCGTTGATTACTTCATTAGTCCGCTGTTGGAAAGTCGTTATTGTTGCTGTTATGGCAGCCCACAGGGGGTAAAAGAGAGTGAGAGAGACAGACAAAGAGAGGAAGAGTGAGAGAGAGAAAACCATTTGATTCAATTATGCATTTGCATGCAATTGAAACATAAGTTCGCTGCTAACAGCTGCAATCCGAATGGCATCCGCTTATCAAGCCATCCTCTCCAGCTATTGGTCAATTGGTCAATAGCCGACTATTGCCGTTATGCGCATTTAGCCGGTTTTGTTTTTCTCCCCTCAGCCAGTAGCCTTTTTGGCCAACTTTCTGCCGGCTGAAAAATGATCGACTGGCTGATGGCATGGTGCAGATCGGATTCACTTCGCTAACGATGCACATTTGCATTGCACACATGTGCGCCACCAAAAAAATAAATCAATAAAACTCTGAATTTAAACATCTCTCACAGCTGCACATACTTTAAGATACTCCTCAATTTTTATGAGCATATACTTTAAGATACTCCTCAAGTTTATTAGCCATGTGCTCAATCTTCTTACAGCCATTTATTTGGCCAGAAAGCAGCTGGAGCACCAGTTATGTCCTGTCATGCAAAAAGCTTAATTAGTAGTTTTTTATGTAATTAAAAATAAATATAAATATGTTTAGTAATAGTCTTAAATTTGAAGTTTTCTTTAAGAGTGTATGTTGCTTAAATAGTAATTCCAATCAAGACAACATTGGGTATAAATATTTAGTTAAGAAAACTGACTAAAATTGAAAAAAAAAAAAAAGGGAGAAGTATTTAAATTTATTATTATATTCAATAACATATTTCAAATTAATATCTTTTCAAACGAAATAATCTTCAAACATTTTATATATTTACCCTATTTTTACTCTAGAAATGGCTTTAACCTCCACTACGAAAAATCAATCAATAAGTATTGTATTATCGACAAATAGATGTCTCCATTAAAGTGCGATTTAAATGGGCTACGTGAGTTAACTCGTTTGCTTGTTACCAACTTCTGTGTATTTTGCCTGAGTTTACTGGTTTCTTAGCGAATTGTCTCATTTATCTTTGCTTCTTTTAGCTACATTTCTTCATTTCTTTGGCAATTTCGCTACAATTGTTGAATTATTTTAATTGATTAAGCTCGTTGGCTGGAGGACAGGTTTTCTATTGATCATGTCTGCAAATGGTAACGATATATGTGTGTGTACGCATTTTGCCATGGCTCTTGCCAATTGGTAATTGAAACTTGTTAGTGAAGACATTAAAAAATCGTTTAGCACGGAATTTAGGTTAAAAATGCGTGGAAAATCGTGAAAAAATCAAACGTGGCCAACAACATTTGACAAGAAAATGCGGCCAAAAGCAAAATCGAAATAGAAGCAGAAACAGAAACATGCACAGAAGCAGAAGAGCTTAAGCGTGTGATTTTCAAAGGAAAAGCGTTAAGGAAAATTTGTTAGAGAAGTGGGAGGTGGGTGGTGGGAAGTGGGTGGCGGTGTTTGCTGCTAACACAATGTTGAAGAAAATTGTGTAACCACAATATAAAAATTCCTGCACATAAACTAATCTCGACAACGGTGTCGATGTCGATGTCGGTGGCTTTGGTTTTTTGTTTTTTTTAGCTTTTGACTACCGCATTTGATTTGTTTCTCCTTTGTATTTGACGCCCCGCTCTCTGCTGGGTCACTGCTTGTGGTACTCCAAGGGGGGTTGGAAAATCAGGGATTGGAAGGGGGTATGGGCATGCTAATCATGCCCGACCCGATGCACACCAAAGAAATTGTGCCGAAAATTTCATAATTTTCTCGTACGTTTTGCATACTGTAATAAATTTTCCTTCTTCAAAGTTTCCCTCTGCAATTTGCATGCCAAACAAAGACCAAGCACAATGTGCACATTTAAGGTAGAAAGAGACAGAGATGCAGTGTAAGAGAGACAACGTGTCTTACTGCTTAAATAGCTCACGGTCTTTAGCTTGTATGTGTAAATAAATATGCCAAAATTTCGTTTAATTAAAAAAATTATTGGCGCATTTTTATTTATGGCCCATAATCGAATACCAACAACTTTTTGTACTCACCTCCCGCACTCCATGTAAAGTCAAACAAAATTGAAAGCATCGGAAAACAAGTTGCTGGAAGTAAAAAGAGAATTGGAAACAAAGAATTTTGCATACTCTACAAGTGTATATTCTTCTAAATATTAATTTAAATAAATATTAGTTTAGATAGGTATACAGTAATAAACGTGGAGGGAGATTGGTATATTTTAAGCGGAACTCTTCTGTAGTAACTGTTTGATTGAAAATTTCTCTATACCCTTAATCAGTTAGGGCATACAAGTAGCATGCTATCATGTTTTTTAAATGATGCTGCTGCAGGCTGTTTGCATTGGCCAAAATGCGCTAACAATTTCAGCGATTAGGATTGCATTTGCCTTGCTGCATAAAGAAATCAACTGTAATCGCAGCAGTTGCAGTTTCAATCGAAGTTGTAGCTGAAGTCTCAGTCTTTGTATCCATGTCAGTTGCAGGCACATGCATCTTCATGTTTGCCACATGATGCATGTGCTGAACACATGCACGTACATGATTGGCCGCCGGGCAGACGATCCGATCCGATCCGATCCGATGTTCAGACACTCAAACACTCAGACGATCAACTGATCAGCCAGTTATATGTATGTTTACATTGTATTCTATTATGCACGTTCCTCTCTCGGCCAGGCCAAAAAACTTTCATTTGCAAACAAATCACAATAATCGTGGCTAAATTAGACAATATTTGCGAACCGAAAAAAATGCTGATTATTATTTTATATGTATTTTATTTTATTATTATTACTATTATTATTACTATTATTATTACATTATTATTTATGGCTGTTTATATGCATTTTAGTTTTAGCCTTGATCGTAAATTGTGTATAAAGTAATTTCTTTTGGTGAATTTAAACATCGTGATTAACGAAACTACTAAGCGGCAGGCTTTTTTCAGCCAAATGACTACAAATGATTACGCATTTGGCCAAAAGCCGCAAATTGTCTTTTGGGTGAAATGTTCAGAGGCTGCTTGGCTTCTTTTGGCTCGGTCAGATGAATGAGCGATAAGCCATGGCTAAAACACTGAAAACGAGTTCACTGCCAGCTGAGCCTTAGACTGGTCATCGTCTTGGCCAAATGGTCTGCACTTGTTGTAGTTTCAATTGCAGTTGCACTTATTGTTGTTGTTTTTATTCAGGCTCTAATGGGTCGTGTCTGCAACTGTTGTTGCCGCATTTTTAATGCACTTGGAGATCAGGTGTTGATGCTGCTGCATCTGTGGCTCCTACAGTGAGTCTCAACTATGTGCGAATATCACAAAAGACCTCGAGACTTAGCTTCACATTGCTGTTGATTTCTGCGTAGATAGCGGCTTAAATGTTCCTGGCAACAGCATTTGAAATATTTATACCATGGCATTTTCTCTTTGCATTTGCCCTTATCTAAACTATGCTAGAGCTCTTCTTTCTATCTCTCTTCGAGTCTCTTCCTGACTCTCTTGCTGCCTGTTGTATGCAAATTTGTTAGGTCATTTGTATATGTGGTTCTCACGCTGCCACAGCAGCACAGTATTCTACCCTGTATGCCATAGCAAAGTGTTTAAAGATTGGCAAATCGAAGCACCCAAAACATACATAATACATAAATGAGTCAATCTACAGCTATTTAAAAAGTTAATAATGCACCCAAAAGTATGCAATAGTTTATTTTAAACACACATTTAGCTTAGGGAGTTGAAATAATTCTATGTTTAACTCAAGAGTCTCTTTGGTATCCCCTTACCAGAGTACAACAGACAACAGTCGAAAACCAGACAGATAATCACAATTTAAAACTGCAACTGGAAATGCAACTGAAACTAGAACTGCACACGAGCTGTCAATTCGATTTCGATTTCGTTCATAATGTCGATTTCCACAACAGACAGCATCGATTACTGCAGATATGAGACACTCGGCTCCACACACTCCTCTCCCGCACAGAGTCTTCAAATACCAAGTTGACCAAGTTGTTTTGGGCCTGTTCTAAATGCCCGGCTTGTTCTACGACTCGCGAAATCTATGCAAATTTAACATGAGAGCAACAAATAAACAAAAAATCTAAGAAAACAAAATTCAAAAAAAAAAAAAAAGAGTTGAAATAAATCGAAATAAAATCGAAAAACAACGTGTCACAGCGTCAAGTTTAGCTTTTTAGCCAAAGTCCAAGTGCGGCTTCGGGAGATTTACGAGCCGAGCACGCCAAATGTGTTTACACTTTGTCACCCTTCTGTCAGTTTGATTTATTTATTTGCAGATAGCCAGCACAAAAATCACTGAGAAGGCTAAAAGTAGCTGGCCAAATTAAAATGCAAGTATTGCTGGAATGCACAACTCCAAGCAAAACTCAAACTAAGGCAAGACGAGGCACAGTGTGGCAAAACTGGGCCACTCACAGCCAATGCGAGGCAAAGTGCAAGAAATGGGCGAATGAATGAGTGATTGACTTATGCAGCCAACTGACAAGTGGCTTAAATAAATTAATGTGAATGCGAATGCGAGTGTGGATGTGGATGTGAATGTGAACACGAATATATATTCAGTATTCACCAGCTGAGAGTCCAATCAAAGGCGTGGATGGTGCTTCAAATCGAGTATGGCACTCAGATCGAGTACGGTTCACAAATCTGACAACTATTCCCACTGTTTTTGGATTATACTATCTGCAACAGTCCCCACTACTATTTTAACTACTTTGAATGCTACATGGTTATTTTACCCATATTACAAATTTAACTACTACTACTATTTGTAATTCTACTACTACTTTTACTACTACTTCTACTTTTCCTACTACTAATTATACCACCGCTACTACTTTTACTACAAACATTACTACTATTACTACTGTTAGTACTAAGTCTTTTTAAATTAGTACTATTTACCTATTATTATTATTGCTATAAGTATTTTTTGACGATTCCTATTACTGCTAAGGTCCAAATTAAACATAACAACTATTTCCTAAATTTCTACTCATTCCAGATACCTTAACAATTAAAATTTAAACATCAAAGAGTAGTAAAACCATTTCATTCGCACTGGAAATTCACGGACAACAAATGATTGGCACCGAGGACATGTCCACATCGACTGGCATGGATATAAGTGAATCCTTTCGTGCCGAGGATCTCTCGAAGACGGACTTCTTCGACTTTGTCACAGCACCGGACATGGGCATTGGCATCGGTGTTGGCGTTGGTGTCGATGTCGGTGTGGGAATCAGTTTGCAACAGCAACAACATCATCAGCAACAACAGCAACAACATCCCAGTCACAATCACAATCACAGCCAAGGACATCAGCCAACAACTTCACAAGCACCACAACAGGCGCGAACCAACAACAGCATGACACATGACGTAGGAGACAGCGGAGGGGGCGGCTCAGGAATTGTGGCTGTAAGCAACCGCAATGGCAGCACAAGCAATGGCGGAGACCCAACGTTACAGGGCTACGAGGTGAGTTTTAAGAGTTCCATGAAGTGTAGAAAAATACTTTATATAGTAGAAAAGATTATAGATAAGCAAACTAACCAAATAAACTCTGTACTTATTTGGAATAATAATAATTTTTGGAGTAATAATATAATATTTTTTTATGCTCCTTTCAGTTCTGGCACCAGGACAAAGACAGCAGCCGCCTCGACTCCAGCTCGATATTCGAGGACCTCGATCGCTACTGCTGGCAGCAGCAACCAGTGACAGCCAGTGCCACGGGGAGCATAGCACCGAGCAGTGTTCGATGTAGCAATCAGCAGAACAGTCCCACATCTCCGCATACACACAACCATACACACACCCATCAGCAGCACCAACAGCAGCAGCAACACCAACAGCAGCAGCAACACCAGCAACAGCAACAACCGAATGCAAGCAGCTCATCGAGTGCAGCGGGCAGCAGCAGCGATACCATAAGCAGTCTGGACACAACCGATGGACAGATCTACACACTGACAGTATTAAACGGAGGCGAACCTTGGCTAAAACGCGGTGAGACGGAACAATTGCCCAGTACACTGGATTTGGACAGTTTGCTGGGCAGTTTTCCGGGTTACATCAAATCGGAATATCCCTACGATGACAGTGGCTTCAGCACGGATGGCAAAGATGTGATTGTGAGTGGTGCCAGTGGTGATGCCAATGGTCTCAGCAGTATTTCCCAAAACCAAACGGCCCAGACAACCCATGGACAGACGCTACCCTCGCTGGTTACGGCCATTTCCCTAGCGGGTGGCGGTGGACTCAACGGGGATTTGGGTCAACAATTGGCACAGTTTCAGAACAACAACAACGATTGGCACATGGCCGATCACAATGCGGAGGCGGAACAGAATACGGCAGAGTCGCTGCTGCGTAGTGCACTACAGGGCAAAGGATATGCAAAGGGATTGCACATGCAGAACGGTCTCAGTTTACCTGTGGTCAAGGACGATGAAATGCGACGTTTGCTCTTCACACCTGACGATGCTGCCGATGCTTTGGGCTTTGCGGACTCCACACTGAACACGGCTCAAATGTTCGACGAGGCTCAGGCAATGAGTCACGCGGGCGCAGCAGCTGCACACATGTCGGGGGGCAATCATGGGCAACACGGCGGTAATGCGGCCAACATTATTGTGGATGACATGTTCCTGTCACTGGAGAATGCCTTCAGCGATGACTTTGAGAAAATCAAACGGATTGCCAACGAGGTGCAGCAATTTTGCAGCACTCCAACGCCAGCAGACTACGGCAACAACGATGTGCTTATGCAAATCTCACCAAGTGCAGCACCGACAGGAGCAGCGGGCACTGCACAACTGCAGCCGCTGGGCAATGCACAGCAGCAGCAACAACCACCGCCACCGCAGCCGTTGAAACCGGAAGTGTCCACCTCGACAACCGGCACAAATGTACCTACATCACGACTTGGCGGTGTCAGCAAGCCCAAGAAGCAGTACAAGCGCAGCAACAGCAGCGTCAACAACAACAATCCCAGTGTAGCCAACAACAATAACAACAGCAGTACTAACAACAACAACAACAGTGCCGGCAGCGTGTTGGGCGTGGTCATTGGCGGCAGTTCCTCATCAAGCGGCAGCGCCAGCAGCAGCAGCAACAGTCCGCCCGCCAACTGCAGCAACAGCAGCAGCAGCGGGGGTGGAGCAAGCAGCGCCAGCGGTGGTCAGCGCAAGGAACGTTCGCTGCACTACTGCTCCATATGCTCCAAAGGATTCAAGGACAAGTACTCGGTGAATGTGCACATACGAACGCACACAGGCGAAAAGCCCTTCGCCTGCTCGCTCTGCGGCAAAAGTTTCCGGCAGAAGGCACATCTGGCCAAACACTATCAGACGCACATGACCCAGAAGAATAACGGGAATCTGATCAAAGGTAGCGCGGCAAAGCATCAGCGAAATGCTGCGAATTCTGCAGCGAATCTGGCACAGCAGCAGCGCCAACTGAGCAATGCAGTGGCCACACCCAGTTTGCTAAGCGGAGGCGTTGTGCTGAATGGTCCCAATACGCCGCCAGGTGTGTTACCACCTGCAAACGGGCTGCTGGCGAATCGGTAGTATGTGCTCTGACTTTTGAACTTTTATCACAAAAAAAAACAACAAACTATTTCTTGTTCCTTACTAAACACAAAATAATTAAAAACTAAGTTTATAAACAAATAAAATCGAATACTCTTTGGTTAAATATCGAATTAATTCCTATCTCAGCTTTCTGTGCAATTCCTATAAACACGAAATACACACATACACACACACTTGTAGCACTTCCAAATAAAAATACTCAATTTTTATCTATCATTAAATTAAAAACACACACAAATTAATTTTTTAAATGTGCCAAATTAAAAAAAGAAGCAAAACTTTAAGTAAAAAACGCAATCATAATTATAACTATATTCATTTTAAAATGCATTAATTATTAATTAGTTTGAGTATGATTATTTTTATTATGATAATTATTACTTTAAAAGTAATGAAAAGTTTTAACGAAGCTAATAAGCAAATTTACGAGTGGTGATATCTAAATGAGGCCAAACGCTTCCTTGCTAAAAAAAAAAATTAAATAATTGAATTAAAAACAAACAAATCTCTTAACTCACCCACATTTTATTTGTTAAACCAATTAATTATATTTATAAATTAATTTTTATGAGTCGCGTTTCCTGTACATTAAAATAAAAAATATTTTTAAATTTTCTAGTTGCTCTTTTTGTCTGTGTAAATTAAACTAGCCACTTAACTAAACAAATTTGAATTTAAATTAACACAAACAATTTTACACACTTATAAAGATCAAGTTCAAAAGCCCTTGCAGGTTGTTCCTATAGTAGCTACTATATAAATTATTATTACATAAGCAAAACCCAAAATTAGATTTGGCGTATCGTAAATTGTTAAAATAAATAATAATAAATTTCTGTTAAATTTCTTTAAAATTGTACATGCAAAAAATAATTTTGAAGAATATCAATTAAAAGCTTTTTATTCTAAAAATATTTAATATTTCAAATCAAATAATTTTTTCTGCAAGGGTAATTTTTCAACTACTTGAAACTTTGAATTTATTACTACTTCAATAAATATCTTATCTGTTCATGTTCCGAATGTTTCAAGGCTTTTCAACTATTTAAATATTCATTTAATGCAATTGTTTTAATTTTAATTGCACTTGCCATTATTTTTGTATTTGTTAAATAAATCATTTAAAGAATTTACCATGTTTCTGCTTGTATGTACTACAATTAATATAATATATTCAAATGTTAAGAGCCTAAAATTTAAGTAAAACAAATTAAACTTAACTACAGCTAGCATGATAAGTAATGTAAATGTTAAAGTTAAAGCTAATGTTAATTAAACTGCCAATTATTATGTGATAGTTTTAATACATTTAAATTTATTAACTGGTGTTTGGGTTACGTTGCGTTTAAATACGTTTTAATTGAAATTGTTATACTGTGAACTCTGCAATATTCTCTAATTTATTGAATTTTAGTTTATGTAAATAATAAACAAATAGATGTTGCAATCGCCGATGAAGTTACTCTTATAACTATGTTTAAGAATTTGTTTATACACACTCACACACACACACAACACAATACAGACGCACAAATTCATTCATACTCGTTTTGATTTTAAGCAAATGAAATTAAACTTTTAGTTAAATGTTTGTTAGTTATTATTTATGCAAGCAAAAGCAAATTAGTTAATACTTGTAATCTTAATTGTATACACTAATTATCTAAGTATTTCGATATACAGAAGAATAAAAAGTTTTATTGACAATTAAATTCGATCGAGTTTTTCTTGTACAGATTTAATTTGGCCAGACCAAAATGCGACGACGACATCAAAGGCAAACTGAACCAGGCCTATTGTGCTAATTAGTTGTTCAGTTTTCAGTTTGAAGCTTAAAGACTGAAGTAAGAGTACAAATCCGAGTTGGAGTTGTAGATGAAGATGGCGATGGAGATGGCTAAGATCATCAGGGGCATATAAATAATTTTCTCCAATAAAGGAAGCGCATGAAAGCGCATGCAGCTGTGCATGTCAACAACAGCAACAACAACCACAGCAACAGACTACAACATTACACAGGCGGCACTTGTCAGTCAAAATCAAAGTGCGCAGCTACTGCTGCATTAACAGCATCATCAGCGGCTTGTGTGCTACAAGCGGTAACGAGAAGGGGTTGGCAATGGGTTGGGGGAGAGGCAGGTGGACAGTGGCACTGTAACAGCAGAAGGGGGCAGGGAAAGCAACCAAATGCGGCACGCATGCGCCAACCGCCAGCAGCCATCAGTGCAGATTAGAGAAAATGTTTTACTCGCAGCATCAACTTCAGGCAGAAACTTGGTCAGCTCAGATTAGCGCTGGCCATCGGTAAATCAAAACTATCGTCAAATATATCCTTTGAGAAAAAAAGAATATTCTTGCATATAAAATACAAGTTAATATTGACGAAATAATTTGAATTATACGATTTTAAGTAGGATCACAAAAACTATGGATTTAAATTAATCTATACTCTAATACCGATAGGCAGTCCCCTGAAATCCCATCACTAGATCAACGCAAGTCAGCTAACAACCACCGCAACAACAACCACAGAGGCAACAGCAGCAACCACCGCGTGTCTCAGTGAGCGGCAAAGTCATTTGAGATCGAAACATGTCGATTAGGGAATTTCAAGAGGCGCCAGTTTCGAGCGCAGGTGTCTCACATCATCCGCATCATCGTCATCGTCATCCTCAAGCCTCAAACCTCATCCTCAACATCATCGTCCCCTCTCTCTATTCCCAACACCCGTCTTAGCACCTTGGGGGAGCTGCAACAAAACTGGCGAACGAACAAGCATCTTAATTGCATTTGATGAACTTTGAGCCAAAGTCTTCTTTAGCCAAATGAATATTTGCACAAAGGAAAACACACAGAAAACACGAGGAAAAACAAGCATGCATGTGCATGTTGCTTTTTCTGGCTTATTGGGGAAGGGGAAGGAGGAGCTGATGTACATACTCTCCATGGGATTTTTCTTGACAAATTAAAATGTATGTGCATAATTTTTAACAACTGCAAAATAGAGATATAAACGGTACTAAATAAACAGAAAAAAGTACCTACTCTGTTTGGCTGTCAACGGAATACATCATAAAAGGCAGATGAGAGTCAAGAGGAATAAACATAAATTATTCACATAAACTGTAAAAAATAATTTAAAAATATATAAAAAGTATAAAAATTTACAATATTTTTAGAGGT
The DNA here is from genome assembly GCA_020829145.1 of Drosophila nigrodunni. Taxonomy (NCBI): domain Eukaryota; kingdom Metazoa; phylum Arthropoda; class Insecta; order Diptera; family Drosophilidae; genus Drosophila; species Drosophila nigrodunni. The sequence goes on from JACVCZ010000001.1 coordinate 28,409,222, forward strand.
AAGTACAAATAAAACGATAGTAACTGGGCTTTAAAAATTTGGTAGTCAACGATGACGATAATGGAAAATATAATATAATAACATCTTCAATATTTACATAAACTGCAATAAATAATTTCTTAAAAATGTCTAAAGAGTTTATGTTTATGTTAAAGTGTACTCCAAAAATTATTAAATTTCTAATACATTTACTTTATTTTAGCCTTTAAAAAATGATTCATTGCTGTTCTGCCCTCAAATACAATCCATAATTATTTCCTAGTCAATTTCCTCTTCCTTCTCTGCTCAAACCAATGCCAGCTTAGTTCTAGAAGAAAAACCGAGGAGGATAACACCGCCATGACAGCAAATCCGTACCAAATATACTGCAGATCCTGCAAGTGCATAGCACGAAACGCTCTGGGTGGAGTCAGATCGGCGTAATTGTATTCTCCGGCCTCTACTAGCTCCATGAAGCCACTTTGTGTCCAGTGTTGGATAAGGCCCATTTCGGTCAGGTCCATAACTAAATCATAAATGGGTTGCATATAAATAGAGTTTTCATGAACTGGAAATCCAACGGGAACATTGTTAAAGAAGCAGAAATCTTCACGCATGCGAAACAAAGGTTTGGTAAAGACATTCTGCTGTGCATGGATCACCACCCACTTGGTAGAGGTCATCATGTAGCCAAAATCTGTATTAAACGAGTCACGCATACTCAAGTATTTGCTGAAACTGGGTTCGACATAAAACATGGGCTCATATTTTCTAAAGTCCGCCAAACGTCCAATGAGCTCATTAAACTCATCCCTCCAGGCGACGACCTTGATTTTGGAGGCCATGACATCATCGTAGCTTCTGAAGGGCAGCTCTTTAGGAGAACTGGTCACATATGCGGAGAAATAAGAGTTGTACCAGGCGGTGAGCAGAAATCCCAGCACACAGATCTGTACGTAGATGGCTCTCACGACAATCGGTGCCCTCAGGACCTCATAGAAGGACTGTCCCAACGCTCCTCTTAGACAGTTTTCATGCATTACATAGTCAATCAACTGGACACTATGTCCATGCTGCTGCAGTGCTGTAGCTAGCGTCAAAGATATGATAAACATGGTGGCCAAGGTCAAAAGAAAAGCAGCCAATTCAAACACTCTAACGTAATACTCTGAGGGGGGTATATCCGGTTCGACGGGCAGCATGAGACACCAGTGCATCTGTTCAATTGGGTAGGTAATACCCTTAAAATCCAGTCGCCAGGGAAATGTTACAGCCACCGATATGTCCACACTACCATTTAACACCGCAGCCACCACATCCGTAGAGGGAGCAAAAGAAGTTGCATTTGCCGGAATTGGTTCCACAAGCCGACAGTTGTACTTCCTCTGAAAGGCATCCATATAGTGTCCCACGAAGCCCTTGTAGACGGCTTTGCCTCGGGCATCGTAGTAGCCAATAATGCGAGGAGATGCACCACCAATTACTATGGTAATACGGTAACCCTGTAGATCCTTAAAACGGTAGGGGTAATATGTAGAGTCTGTTTGGAACAGACGCTGCTCAACCTGAAGGCGGGGAAATGGATTATAGCTGTGAAAAGTTCGGGTTAGCTGCGGGAAAATCAAAGGAAATCGATAGCATGCTAAAAGTTAAAAATACAGGGTAAGCCAGCTAGAGTTTGGAATTTAAACGATGGTTTGTTTTAGTATTTACATTAATCTCATTCATATGAATGGAAGTCGGAAGTATTAATATTTAAAACCGATTCAAATTCCTAATCATAAACGGCTCACCCATTATTCATTTAATTTTCTACCTCGTAATCCCCAAAAACAGCCAAAACATTAAGCAAATTCAATCGCCAGCAATGTGTAAATAGTTTGTAGAGAAATGTTTCATTCACCGCACTCGAGAGCACCACGAAAACCACTCGAGTTGTGGTCATCTGTCGTAAATTGGCCACGAGTCTTTGCAGAAGTCCTAAATGGTTTTCCAGCACTGTATTGCCCATAAAAACCAACGATAAAACGTGACTGGACTGTTTTGTTTTCAGAAAGAAACTGACACTTTCATCGAACTGGTAAATCGGAGCTTTTAGTGTATCCATTAGAGTCCTTTCGAAATTATACCCCAGGCTCTGCTCCATTTCATTGCTGGCGTTCCGGTTTTTCATAAGAATCAAGTACTTGAAATTATCCTCTTTTTTAATACTCGTCAGTAGTTGTAATAGAGCTGAGTTATTCTGCTCTATTTGTGCTTTAACACACCACAGAATGTAACACAAAATCAGCCAAGGACACAACATGTTCAATACCAACTCACGACTGCAGGAAACCCATTAATGTGCGGCTTTTTTAAAGGGTTGCTAATTAATCCTTTGGCGACAATCTCAATTAGCGCTGTGTGTTAACAAGCTTCGCACAAAAACAAGTCCTTTGAGATTACAAGAATGAAATGAATATTAAGGAAAACTAGTTTTTTCTGATTTACACAAAATCAACTGAAGTGAGTTTTTATGGCCCTCAAATTCAAGTTGTACTTAGGAATATTAGAATATCAGGCAGCTCATGCTCTAAGAAAGAGTGCAGCGAAATGTGCGTAAGAGAGGAGGAAACATTACCGACCCCATAAATCACATCCGTATGAGCAACTGGATCTCAGAGACTATAAGAGCTAGAGCCACGAAAAAGTCTGTCTGCTTCGCAAGCAGAACAAGTTTAATTAAGATTGGTGAATCAATTGATAATTTCATATTTCAATGAAAAAATGCACACTAGAGTACGGGGTCTTTATCCCATTCTTACCTAGATAAAAATCAAGTAATAATAATCACCATAAAATGCAATATTAGCTAAAGTCTCTGACCATTTATTTGGACTATTAAAAACAAATGTCACTTTTGCATAAATTCCTCTCTAAAAAATGTTTGTAATCATATTTAATAAAAATGAATTATGGTACATTTAAAATTCTTTCTTTCCATTTTATAGATGTACATACATTTTTGTGAAATAGAAAGATATTAAAACCTTCATTAGATAAAACGTTTTTATATTAAATTAATCTGAAATAATAAACGAAATAAACTCAAACAATTGTAAGCCCAAGTTGTTTAAAGTTATTTTTTTCAATTAGCCGAGTGACAGACTTTCTTCAGCCTGCTGAATAATTGCTCGAGGAGGAATACAACAAATGCGAGGAGTATCATCGATGCGGCAGCCATTAAAATGTAGCTCAGGTCGATTAGTTGCATGGCACGGAACTCGTTTCGTTGGCCAAGATCAGCCAAAGACAATTTGCGAGCAGTTATCATTTCACTAAAGGCCATGTCACGCCAGTGGATCATTAGACCGGTGGCAGTTACCTCGCCGATCAGCCGCTCCAAAGGCTCACGGAAAACCGAATTGGGCGCAATGGGAAAGCCAACGGGAATGCTGCGAAAAACGCACAAATCATCGCGGAATGTAAACAATGGTGTTCTAAAGAACTTCTGTTGCTGCTGGACAATAAACCATTTATCCAGTGGCATCATGTAGCCAAAATTGGTATCAAATGAATTGCGCAGTTTGAGAAATCGCTCAAAGTTTGATTCGAATTTAAAGAGTGTTTCGTACTTCTTCAACTCAGGCTTGTACTCGACAATCTTTTGGTACTCTGGTGTCCAAATAACAATTTTAAATTTCGACCTTTGTATGTCCTCAAAGCTGGTAAAGGGCTGCAAGCGTGGAGTACTCGTTATATAGGCTGAGAAATAGGAATTATACGAGGCGGTGAGCAGAAATCCCAGTACGCAAATCTCCAGGTAAATGCCACGCACAAGTATTGGTGCTCTCAGCACTTCATTAAAAGATTGTCCTAAAGCTCCTCTTAGGCAATTATTGTGAAATAGAAACTCATGTGTCTTCACACAATATCCATGTCTCCGTAAAGCCATCGAAAGTAGCATAGAAATCATGATTAATGCCACTATAATGATTAGGAATGTGGACAAATCCATGACGCGACTGTAGAGCTCACTGGGAGGCACTGCTCCAGGCACAGGCAGCACGAGGCACCAATCCAACAGCTCTATGGGATAAGTATATCGATCTATTGGCGGCTCCGTGAAGGTCACTCCCATGCCAAAGGTGACGTTGCCACTTGCCACAATCTCGACAAGCTGCTCTGCCGGTCGCACAGTGGTCTCATTGAATTCCATTACTTGCAGCAGACGACAGTTGTATCTCAGCTCGAAGCAGTGCCTCAAATTACCCACGTAGCCCCCATAGATCAGTTTACCATCGACACCTCGGTAGACTATTAGACGTGGGGTGGAGCCACCCAGCATTATGGGAACTCCATAGCCTTGCAGATCATTCAGTCGCTTAGGCAATAACGGTTTAGTTTCCCGATCAATGCGTCGCTCCTCGTATTGCATTATGGGAAAAGGTGTGTAACTGAAAAGCAATCCAGTTTCCTAAAAATACAAAAAAAGGAGCACAAGTAAACTAAGCTTTACTTGCCCTTACAAATTTTTTTCATTTCTTAAAATTTAAAGCAATTTTAAATTCTAAATTAAATAAAATGAGCTTATGCCTCTTTGTATTTTGTATCTTATCAATCTTTTTTTGGTTGTGACGAAATTATGTAGAACAGAAGGTGGGTAAAGACTTCATATTCTATTCATAATTTTAACCTCAGAAAAGTATTATTTACTTAGCTTAAGAAGACTAAATTTTTCATACTTAAAATTCTACATTCTAGCTTAGATAGATGCACTTTTATGGCCAATTCTGGACCCTGTACTGGCAAGTTCAAAATGTTTGCCTACGATCCCTTTGACAACGAGTGTAAGGAGTTTCTCTATGGTGGCTGTGGTGGAAACCCAAATCGTTTTGAAACCGAAGATGAGTGTCATCTTGCTTGTGATGTAAAATAAAACGATATAAATTCTCACCTCAAAGTCCTCGTAGATGGCCAAAACATTTAGTAGTTGTTTTTGTTGCCAACAGTACTCAAAAATTGGCTCCACTCTCAACGTTTTTTCCAAAATTAAAAGCAAAGGCCGAGAATTCCATTTTTTTAGATTCAAAGCCAAATAATCCAATATTGGCTCTGCTGATTTCTCAACGTAGATAATGCTTAATAAATTACTGGAGTGATGTCTAGCCAAATTTAAGCTAATATTGGAATTGCCGTCAAACAGAATGATTGGCAGCGTTAGCTTCTTCAACAGCTGTTGCTCATTGTTTCCAGAGGTACCCAGAATTAATAGATAGTCAAAATTCTGTTCTATTTGTAGTGCTGCTACCAAGTCAGCTCTGGAGATTGGCTCAGATGTAACTGCACCGAGTGGTAGCAACAAACTGATGAAATTAAGCAATTGCCTCATGCTGAACTACGAAGCTGGTTAAAATATCGTCCAGGTAGCCCTTTTATACTTGATATTTAGGGCAACTATAAATCACGCATATAACACATTAGGCAGTCCACCGAGAGAGTCCGACTAACAGTTTACAACTATAATCCTAATAATCCTAAAAGGATTTTAGATTACTTTAACAAACGCACTATTGCCGGGTACTTTAGCGTACATCACATTTTATAGTAACATTCTTAAATTAATTTATTTGTATTTCCTAGTCCTTCGAGCCCTACCACATCTAGTACACAGTAATTACATCTTCTGGTATCTGTAGTAGCTCCCCCTCCTGGTACTCATGGTTGTTGTTGTAGTCCTCCCCAACTGCACACAGATTCTTATATGTTTTATCACGTCGCTTGCACTGCTTGCCAGGAGACGAAATGATCTTGTAGATGGGAAGTTCATTCATGTTGTCAGTGGCAAAAGTGCAGACGAGTGAAAACTGATTGGAATAACTGTTCGTATAAGTCGCAGCACTGCAGCCCACATGTGAATTCCGATCTGTCATCAGCAGCACAGCGCGTCTTACAGTTCTGTCAAGGATGCGGTATTTAAAATGGATCACAAACTCTTCCAAATAACAAACTTTTTTTGAAAATCCGATGTGAGATGCAGCAGTAATTTTCTAGTGACAAAACGCGTGTCCTCGAACCAACCACTGATGATCTCCTCGATAAGTACTGGGACTATTTCTGGCTTGTAGACTCCTGAGTATGACAGACCATCATAGATGCTGCCAATATTTGTAAACTCCGGCGAGGACATGCAGGGATGCATTGCTGGGGCACACTGTCTTATCATTAGAACCGCAAACTCTTCCAGCTCCTTGGACCAGGACATGCGGGACATTCGAGCCGCCGGAAAAAGGGTTCTCGTATAGCCCAGTGCTACATTATTCCGATAGCTGTTTAGCTGATGCAAAATCTGTTCCTTTTCCTTTGAATTCATTTTAATCGACTTAATTCCCGGCGCACAATTATCGCTAAAATTCTATATGCAAATTTGGCTTAAAACTCCATTTAAAGCTAGTAAAGAGTAGCTGAAACTTGCCTTAGGCGGCAGGCAGGCCAAATTTTGTGCTCCACAGTGGGTTAATGTGCAGTAAACACTACGATTCTTACTCTTGTTTGCCAGAGAAAAATGTATAACACACACTAGCAGCAATAACAGCTGAAAACTAAGCCGATTTCTATTTGAAAAATACATTTTCCTAGCTCTTTAACGACTTTTTCTTTACTACAATGTTTTACGCAACTTCCTACCCTTTATAGTCTACAGGCTACACGCAAAAACAGCTGTGAAATATAAGCCTTCATGAAAGATTATTCCCGCAAATGTGTTTTGCACTCGTTATTTTAAAAGTCTTAAATTACAAGGTAGCCAAAGTAAATAAAAATCGAATGACTAATTTAGAGTGTACCTGGTAGTATGGAGCCCTGTATGAGTATTTTAAAGCTACTGTATTTCTAAAACCTATTTAAACTAAAAGATCTCACATGTTAAGCTGTGCAGCAATAAAAATTGTTTATATTTAATAGTTGGCACTTGAAGCACTCAAGTCTTATTAAATTGAAAATTTCACAAGCTCAAGTTTATGGCCTGAACGAATACTTGTGGCTGTAATCGTAATGAGCTGTTCCAAAGCAACATCAAAGTCATAAGAAATACTCAAATGAGGCAAAGATCTCGTTCATTTGTTGACAGAAAGACAGAAAGATGGAGAGACAAGGGGACAGACAGCAAGAAAGACTGGCAGATGATCACTCTTAATGATGCTGCAAGCAAACAACAAATATTAACAACAAAAACAACAACAAGTATGTTGAGAAGAAGAAGCAGAGAAAACAACTCTCATTATATTTTTCAAGCATTTTTTTTTTGGTTTTGGGTATTACAAGTTTGGGTGCACTTCACTCGATTTGGCAGATGCGTCAGCACTTGACCCGACTTGTATCCGACTTGGACTCGACATGGACTCGACTTGGACCCGACTTGGAGTCGACTCGTCTCGACTCGAACTCCATCTTCGAGTCTATGTCCCATGCTTGTTAGCCGCCAAATTGAGTTGACGTTGACGTAATGCCCCGCCACTCGACTAGGTCTCACTTTTTTTTTGCGCAGACCCTGTAGTGGAATTTGAAGTAAAGTTGTTCTCCTTTAAACTAAAATTTATAGCTATTACAAGTAATAGTTGATATTCTATTGTGCTTTGATGACGCAAATATTTCAAAAGAGTTCAACAATCAATTCCAAAGTCATCAAAGAATAAACGTTTCAAAAAGTCTGATGATTAAAAATGTTTAACCACAAAGTACACATTACAGGGTCTTCAATAGTCGTTTTCCCTCAAGTCCCCCTATTTATACCAAATTTTTTGTCTCTGCCTTGATGAAGTGCAGTATCTGAGGCCTCTGTTGTCGGTCAATTAGCTACGCATATCACAACAACAGCAATACAATAACAACCGCAATGAGTAACAGTGACGGAATGGAAAGCCCACTAAAACATGACAGTCCAACTTGGACTCACTACGGGGTCATATGGAGTCTTTAATTGGCATCTCTTGTGCATGAAATGACGACAACAGCAAACAAAACAAAAACAGCCACAACTTTTTTTGGAATCACTTAAAAGTTCATAAAATTGCATTCTCAGCGCATCTGTAAATTCCCCAATGAGATTTCCTACCCACTTTTATGGCAGACTTTAAAGATTTTATATTTTAATTAAATTGTCAATATCATTTGGGGAGATTGCAAAACATTTCTGTGCTTTAAAGTTGATTTAAAGTATATGAAAAGTTTAAAGTAATTAAACTACAAATTTAAACCTTCGAAGAAAATAAATTCTAAACTTTTTTGAAAGCCCTATACGTTCTTAAGTTTTAAGTCAAACTGTTTAATTTGAATAAAAATAAATAAATAGTTATTTTATTCTACTGATTCCTCTTCAACTCAAAACTCCTTTAGCAAAGTAAATTGTTATTTAAGAAATAACAGCTGCTTCTGTTTAACTCATAAATATTCGAATAAATCTCTGTCTTATTATTCTAATTATTAATATTTATTTGTCGGCTAGAGTCAGAGATCACTTGAGATCAGACTTCTAGCTGTTTTTTCTGTGTCACATTTAAGTTTGTTAGCAGCTGGTTTTAGTTTTGGCTTTAATTTGTCTAGTCATTGTCACAGCCACCGCCAAGACTTAGGGAGGGACTGCCCCACTCAACCACACTCGATGGTGACACGCAGTTCAGTGGTTAACTGGTGCAACAGAAAACGGTAGCATTTTTTTTATTTTTTAACCATTTTTTCTATTTTTGTGGACAATGGAATTGTTGTCGGAAAAGCGAAAGAAATGGTGAAAATAGCGAAACAACAAACAGGCTAAAAGTGTGCTATATTTATATATGTATATGTATAGGTATGAATTCCTATATACGACTTCTATATGAGGTGTATGATAAATGACATAGTTTATAGCTCGAATCTGGCTATTGTGCTGCATTCGTGTTTGTGCCACAATGTAAATTTCAATGGGCCATTTCGGGTCTGAGTGTTTTTCGCATTTGGCCTTTGAGCCGTTCTTCTGTTGACCAAGTTAATGCACAGTAGCTGCGTTATTAGTAGACCTGGGCAAAAAAACAGTAAAAATAATATTTGTGGCGTGATTAATTTATTTTCTAACTAAAACAAAACCTGATCAAGAAACTTAAGTTTACTTAACAAATTTTACTCATAGCAACACTGTGCATTTTATAGTTCATGTTTACTATTTCCACTTCACGAGCACTTTACATTTTCTATTTTCTCTGACCCCACGGAACCACTGTGCAGCGGTGGACACGAGTCGACTACGCGGTGGTCATAGCTGCAGCTGCCCCCAGTGATGGTTGCTCGTATTTATGAAAGGGTCTCATAACTTACTACAAATATGGTCATAACTTTTTTTCGGCTTTTACTTTTTGGCCACTTTTTGGGCACTTTTGGCTAATGAAGCGAAACTGAAAACGTCGAAATGGAGAGAAAGAAGAAGAAATAAGCGGGAAAATAACCCTTGAAGCTAGTTAGCTAATTTAACTGAGCAGCAAACGATGGCCACTTGTTGCACGTCTGACCAGCAGACATTGTTGTTGTGGTTGTTTGTGGCACGTTGTTGGCATTGCTGCCACTTGCCAGCAATCAGCTAGAAACGTGTCATTCCTAGTTGGCCAGTCTGTGGCAGTCTATAATCAACATCAACATCAGCATCAACATTTAAGTTGCATGCAACGCGCTGTGGCAGCCACTTGGTCGCCTACAATGTGGAGCAGTTCCGCGCTGGACTTGCCACAAGGCGCAGCGTTGAGCCACGCTTCAATAAATGTCATTCCCCGAGCTTTGCATCTAAAAATTGATGACAATAATTTGTTGCATTTGGCCCCAAGGGGGTGTGGCTGTTGCCCCACTCGGCCTCTTGGCTGGTGCCGACAAATCCATGGTACCAACAAATTTTCTTTGCCAGACAGTTGGCTCTTAGCTCCAGTACCCCACCTGCGCCCCATACCCTTGTCCACTCTGTCCCCCTTTCCACACCCTGTGGCAGCAGTGGACACGATGCTGCCGTTTTCGACACAATTTATACAAAGTGTCGCAGATTTTGGCGCTTTGCATTTGTTGCTGACAGCTTTGTGCCCCTTACTCCCGGCCACACCCCTTTCCGCCCTCATGCCACAACGTTGTGTGGCACGCCCCAGTGTCAGCCCCTATAGCGACCGCACTTTGCTGCTGCAACAACGGAAAAATGAAACATAAATTTCGTCATTTTGTCGCAAGTCGTTTGTACTCCTAAACTACACTGAAAAAACGTATAACCAAGCTTAAACATAAGTACTAAATTAGTTAAGAGTCTTTTTAATTTTACTTTACTTAATTTTAAAATAACTTTTTGACAACTCTTAGTACAAACAAATCTAGTCCAATACACTCCAAAATACCAACAATTTTGGCACTGTGTACTCGACGTCTTAGCTGAGTATACCCAAACTACAATAACAGGGTAGCTGGGGCAGTAGCAGGGAAGGGGGCGTGTTTGCCTCTTTGCGTCGTTGATTGCAGAGCGCTTTGCGAATTGTTTTCACAATTCTATGAAAAATCAACAACAACTGTAAACACATTTATTTATTTATTTCTTCTAGTTGTTGTCGTTGTCGTTGTTTACTGTTGTTGTTGTTGTTAGTTGTTCGCTTTGATTTGATTTCGATTGCACATTTTTCAATTTGATAAATTTATCGAGAGTCTCTTTCTCTCCTTATTTCTCTCCAAATCCCTTCTCCCCGCTGACCAACAATAAATCACCTGCGATGCCTGCGAATGAGATAAGAGAATCGAAATTCAATACAAATTATAATGGAAGCTTTCTGGCCACAGACACAGGAGTTCTTGCCACTGCCACTGTCACAGTTTTAGCCAGAACTACTGCCACTGGTTGCCTTTATGGCCATCGTATGGTAAATGGCATCAATTGCGACCTTTTGCCATTCTTACGGAAACATTTCGCTAATGAAATCGATACCTCAAGTGTCAGGCTCCATTGGCTAACAGCCATTTTGGCCACGTTAGTGCAGATGCTGCAAGCCACATTTACCACATTCAAAGCCAACTTATGGCGCTCATAAAAATGTTAAGCGCACAACATTTGCCACATTGGCACCTTTTGGCCAACAGGAAATGGAGCACGCACGTGGCACGCTCTTCAGTCTACAGTCTTTGGGAGAAATCTATAGAAATTGGATGCCTTCATTAAATATGCCACCAAGTTCTGTCACTGCAACACACACAGCAGCTGATTATTAAGGAGCAATCATAATCTGAAAGTCCACAGATTCTAGATAAGCTTCAAGCTTTCTAAACTTGTCAAAGCTGTTACTCTCTAAGTAGTTTTTTACCCGGCATATGACTTTCCACAAGCATATATATATTTTTTATAGCTTAAAAAAACTTTTTTTAAATTTTTACTGTTTAATAAAATATTTAATAATTAATCACTAAACAGCTTCTGCTATTTAATTCAAAGTATTCGTTAGTGAATACTTTTAATCTGAACAGAAACGTATACAATCAAAATATAATAGAATTAAAATAAAAATGTTCAATTAAAACTGATTGATTGTCCATTAAATTGTTTTATTATTTTTGATTAAGCACAGACATATTGCCACATTAATAATAATAATTTGCAGACAGACACTTGGGAGTCTCGAACGATGGATGGATGAACTGCCGAATGGATGGCCAAAAGCCACGTCAAGCACTCAGTCAATTGGACAATTGTTGCAGTCCAAATCTCGTGTCCACAATTGTGGAGTGTTTGGCGTGGGCGTGCAGCAAAAACAACAACAACGAGACACATACGTGAACAAACATGCGACGTGCGCTGGCTTGATGCCAATTTCGTGTGGATCTCAAGTTGGTAAGACAAACACATACACTCAAACATACATACATTTGGACATGTCTGTGCATGTGTGTGAACGTGTTTAAACAAATACAATTTGCAATTATATGGCAAGCAAATCAAGTAGAAATCAGCATGCGATTTCCACCTGTGACCGGCGTCATAATTCGTGGCTATGTTTTTGGTCATAAATCTAACGATTTACAATTATTTTGGTTTTTCTTTTCAGTTTTTGGCAAGAGGAAGAAAGGGGTAGGGGGTGGCAAAGAGTGGGGCAGCAAAAGAGTTGAATGCATTTCGTGGCACAGCGGGCAGCTGCAATAACATGCGCATGCTCCACGTATGCAAGAGAAACAACCACAGCAACAACAACGATAGTTACAACAACTGCTCCTAATGGTCATTATGGCCATTTCGTTATCACTGAACCAAACACCAACAAGCCAGGAAACACACGGCTCGTTTATCTCATTTGGCTCCCTTAGTGATGTAAATAGTGTGCTATAAATCGATAAATATCGATATGGTCATACCATAAAACATCACTAATGCTCTTAACTCAACAGCTATATAATTTTATGGTGTTTGTGCGGTAAACACAATTTTTATGTCTTGCCGCTTTGTTTTTAAACATTTGTAAAAGATTTCAGAAAGTTAAAATTGTAGTAAATATATTTTTTGGTATAGGGATTTTCTATTATTATTTTTTACAAATTATTAAAAGTTTCTTTATTTTACTATTTTTAAAATATTGAATTTTTTCTTCATTACATTATCTGTGTCTCTCGTTTGCCTTTGTACTGCTCTCTCTTACCCTGTTCTTAATTTAAAGTTTGTTGTTATGACACGATTAATAGAAATCTGTATTGATGTGCAATTTGTAACTGTATTTATATTGCTATCATTATCAATTATTTCCTGCCGCTTTACATCACAAGCTGTTGTCTCTCCCTGTGTCTTCTCCCCTAGTCCATCCTTTTCACTTTCATTTATCCAATTTTACGATCGATAAACGATTAATCGGTGTATGTATTACTCTACCTTTCTGATTATTGTTATCGTCTTGGCTATCAATATCAAACATTTCCTGCCGATTTACATCACTATTGCCCCTCTTTCTCCCTCCTCTCACTCTTTTGCTCTCTACTTTCCTTGCTCTCACCCTCTTTCTCTGTTAGTCGTCATAAATTTACATAAATTTCGCAATGTAAAACTGCTAAAATTATTTATGATGACGCTAACGAGCGACGACAGGTGACGCCGCAGCCAAAGCCAAAACTAATGTTGTCTGGCAAGTCAACGCTACGCACATCTCTACAGCTATCTCTTTCACTCTCTCTTTTCACCTCTCTTTCGCACACGCACTGATAACACTTGGTGCGTGGCTGCAAATTGATTTTGTGGCGCCGCCCGCCCGTTGTCAGAGTTGCCGTTGGCATCGCAACTCATCGCAACTTCTTTCAACTTGTCCACATTACGCAAAAGACAAGTGGAAATTTACTTTAAGCGCTTTGTATTAAATAAAGTATATATGCTATATGAAGAGGGATTAGCTTACACACACACACACACACACACACACACAGACACACTCACATATACACAGTGCCATTTGGCTGTAATTAAAAGTGAAATTATTTGGCCAAGAGCTTTCAACGGGTTTCCATTTGCAGCTCTAACTTCGACTGCAATACTCTCTATGATTGATGGATGAGTTTGAGTTTGTCATGCAAATTTCAACTGGCCACAGAGAGTTGTGTTTTGTGTCTTGTGTTGCATGTGGCATGTGGCATGTGGCATGCTGCACATGTGGCACGTTGCTCGCTTTGATGATGTTGTCTTGAGGTCTACAAAGACACAGTGCCTAACGAGCTTGGCGCGTGGTCGTCGCTTATTTTTTTATTTTACTTTACTTTGTCGTCGATATTTGTGGCTTTTATTTTAACTACACTTGAAAAAAGTCTGCCTTTATAAGGCAGTGGAATTAACAACTTTAATAAGCAACACACAGATTATTTTATTTCCTTCTCAAAAAATTAAATTAAAATATTTTCAATACAGGGAACTCCGAAAACAGATTGATCCTTTGATCCGATAACTGACTTTTTCGTAACTTAAATTATTTTAAAAATCAAATCAATTGTCAATTAAATCCCTAGTGGCTTTTGTTGAGTGTACTGCATTGTGTTGCATTTCTGTTGTCGTTGTCTTCTACTTTGTTGTTTCTTTTTTGCTTCTTTCTATTGCCATATTCTGATATCATAAATATAAAGCTGTTTTTTATTAAAAATTGGCTGCATTGGCATGTGTGTGGCATAAATATAAATTGCAGCCCGTTGGAATTTTAATGACAGCCTTTGGAAATTAATCTAACGCGGTTGCCAGCGGAGTACTTGGCAGTTTCGCTCTCCTCTCTCACTCCTCTCCTTTCCACATACAGCTATCTCTTTTCTACGTCTCTCCTCCTCTAACAACCGCTTCTTCCCTGTGCTTTAAGCTGGGGTTTGTCTCGTATCGATCTGATCATAACATCGTTGTCAAACTAGTTTCCAAAGTGTCGCAGCTGTAGTTAATGTTGCTGTTATTGTTGCTGCTGCTGATATTGATTGTTAAGTGATTTGGGCCTGGTCCACAGCCCAGCACTTGGCATATCGATCACAGACTTTTAGCGGGAAAACTGATGCTTATCAAAAGGAGCGCAACATAAAAATAAAGATGCCACCAGCAGCAACTGTAACATCAGCAACAGCACAGCAGCAACTGCTGCTGCTATAGCGGCTTTCACTTGCCGCATTTGCATGAAAATGCCGCGCCAATTTTGTGCAATTAATCGCATAGTCGAGTCCAAAAAAAAACTGCACTCGCCCCCGCCCAATTCAGACGAGTTGCAAGTTGCGAGTTACGAGCTGCACGTTGCACGTTGCGAGTCATTTGCATTTCGACTTAATTAAAACAGTGGGTGGTGGCAGTAGTCGTACAGTGGGTTACGCGCTGCATTCGCTTTCTTTGGCCAATTTCTCTGGCGGAAGAATTGAAATTGATGTGGAAAATTTCATGGCACAAAATGCGATTTCAACTTGTCTCATAATTTAAGTCTGGAAAATTGCGGGCTAAGACAGCAGCAGGTACACTTGTTTCTTGCACAGACTGTAGAAATTTGGGTAGCATTATTAGAATTATTTGATTTTAATTTGAACATTTTTATTTTAAATTGGTCTGACAGTGAGTGATGACAGTGTTCAGCCAGTTGAAAGATACATAAAATGAAGCGGGTAAAATTTCTTTTAGCACAGACTGTTGATTCAAATGAAGCATTTTTATAACAATCTTACTTTAAATATAATATACATATAATAATTATTCAGCGCTTATTCATTGTCTATTTTTGAAGCCTGACAGTGAGTGATGACAATGTTCAGCCAGTTAATAGATTGAGCATACATAATGTGACAATTTGGCTTTCGACGGTTTCTCTAACACAAAATGTTGTCAATTGATTTTATGCACTATTTCAATTGACCTCCAGTTGTTGTCGATGGCTGCGAGCAACGGTAGCAACAGCAACAACAGTTGCTAACAGAGAGTCACAGCCGGTGCAAAAATGAAACGAATTAACAATTTGATGTAACTGTGATTTTGTTGTTGTACAGCATTTCTATTTTGCGGTGTTGTTGTTCTGATGTTGTTTTTGGCCAAAAAGTCACAAATGTTGGCATTGTCGTTGCCGCCGCACACGCCCTCAACACAGCGAATTCAAAAGAAATGCTTATCGTGCTTCAAAGAAACCCAGCAACAGCAACAACAACAACAAGAGAAACATGAAATTGAAAATGCCAAACGCTAAAAGACAACTAGACGATCAGTTTCCCTGCCTCTTTCGTCCCCCGCCAATTATTGTTGCAAAACTGTAACGAAACCCGATTGAACCCGCCATGGGTGGCTCCAGAGTTGCCAAGTCTGTGGCCCAGAGTTGGTCCCGTACTGGACCACAGCCGACATGGCCCAAACAACATGTACGAAAACGTTTCATTGCCGGTCTGCTTTTTGTCTCTCTACTCTCTGCTCTATGCTCTAGGCCACGATTCGCCAGGCCGCAAAAGCAGCTGAAATCTCTGCCAAAAAAAAATTCTACAAAATATATATATGGCTAGCGGGCGTTTTGACCATGGCGCAAACAGCAGCAGCTGCGGGCGCAGACCAAACCCCAAAATGCCCAAGTCCAAGACACATCCGCCAACAATCGCAGCAGTAACAACGACAAAAAAATAATTAATATGCCTCAAAAAGACAAAAAAAAATTGTAAAAAAGGCTAAATAAACCGGCCTTTATGACAGGCGACAAGGGCAGGGTTCGAGCCCACAACAACAGCAGCAATGGAGAACTTTGGGGATGCAGCTGCACTTGGTAGCTGCACAGTGGGTAAACAGCGGAAATTGCTATTTTTCTGGCAACAAAAACTTAAATACTTTTACTATTCGTCATTATATTGTTTATATTAAATAAAACTCTTATTGACTACAGCAGATGATTTAATAGCCGAATTGGCGGAAAGTCGGAATTAAAACAAAACCAAGGCAGAAATCGAGTTTAAATAATTTTAAATATAAAATTGTTTTAGATTATGATTTGTTTTATGATATAATTTATGTTATAAATTTAAATATGAAAATAGAGCTGGTGATTAAAAGCTTTACGTAAACTCCATTAATTCTAATACTTTTCCTATGCTTTTGAAAAGCAAATCAGTACTTATTATGAAACAGTTTATACAAAAATAAACTTTATTTTATTTATATAAAGAAAGGCCTCATGCAGATTATCATAACCTTTGATTAATTGAAAGTTAAGTTTACACATTCATTTGTTTAATTAAATGATATGAAAATAGTATGCAAGTCAAATTAGTCGACGTTTAACCCATAGTGCGCTGGCAGCCAACGGCAGCAACAAAAAGCACAACAGAGAAGACAACAACAACAGCAGTTTAACTAACGGCTTCTGTGCTTCTTGTTGTGCTGCCGTTTCCGCATCTCGGTGTCGCCTCAGAATGTGCACGATTTTACTTCAGATTCAATTTCAAGTGCAGCAGCAGCCGCAGCAGCAGCAGTAATTGTGGCAGCAGCAACTGTGGCAAGCGCCGCTATTAAGTCGACGACAACAACAAGCAATAACCCTAACCGACAGAGCCGCCAGCGCCTGTGTTGCCACCGTCTGCCGCTTCTTGCCGAGATTTCTATCTTTGATCTCTTACTCCACATGAAGCAGCAGCAGCTACAGCAGCAGCAGCAACTCTAGCAGCAACTGCTGCTGCTGTCTGCTTGTTAAATTGCTCATTTAAACCATAACGAAACGAGAGGCTAACTTGACTAACTTGGCCAACTTGGCTCGATTGCTTGGGCATGGCCCAGACCAGCCGCTGCCTGTGCCGCCGGCTGCACTTCCTAGAACTTTAACTTTGATCAGCTCCACTTGCTGCAGCTTCTTAACCATCCCCCTTCCCTCTTCCACCATCTACTCCTCTTGGCCATCTAGAACTTGCTGCAATTTGCCCATTGGCATTGCAGCCGTTGGCACTTTTAATTAGCATACGGCGGAAATTAGTTTGCCCACTTTATGTGACAACCACTGTGTGGCACCACTGTGCGCCACACCACTGTGCCACATCAAATACCCATGTTCTGCGTCATCTGCGGCATCCACATAAATTATGATCCATGGAATTTATAACGAGCATTGTCTGTGGCAACTGCCAACTTGCAACTGGCTACGTGCAACGTCTGTTTCCCTGCCACCAAATGATGTGAAAAGCGCAATTACATTTCACATTTTTATGGCATTTTCTGCAATTCCGCTTGCAATGGCGAATCAAATCAGAATAGCAAATATTCCACACATTTGATTACCGCATTCTATTGATATATCGATTGATATATTCTTGCCCAAAAAGAGTGTCGTATTCTAAGTAAGACTAAGTAAAATGCTTGGATCGGAGCGCATAAAGTAAATCGATATACATCTCTATCGCTCAGAAACCCAGATCACTGAGACTTTATAAACTAGAGCAAAAGATGAGTTTTATGAAGGACCCCTTACATTGCAAACAACACTGTATCCATACAGAAAATATCTAAACTGTAATCAGAATTAACTTAAAATATTTTAAGCAATTTAATTTTATTTCCATTGTTTATATTTTATAAAAGAAAAGATGCCTCAAAAAAGATATTTGACAGGTAAAAAATTGTAATTATGTTAACAGAACAATAATTAAATTTTATAGCCATCGATTGACCTACAGTAGTTTTTGTACAACAAAGTATCTATGAGATAATCTGGTATTTAAAGTGGCAAACGAGAAGAAAAGCGATTAAGAAAGATGGAAAGAAAGAAAATCGTTTGTGGCTGATCGGACGCCAAATTGATGTCACAAAACCAAATCATAAATCAGGCAAATTATGGTTATTATTGCATAGCACATGAATAAACATATAAGAGATATATGCATTTATATAAACACAGGCAAAAGCAGAGAGAAAGAGAGAGAAAGGTGGGCTAGAGAAGGAGAAAGAGAGAGAAAAATATCTATGGAGCTGGTAGAACAAGCGCCGCCGCTAAATCTGGCTAGGAAAAAGGCCATAAATCATAAAGCGATGCTCGTCGCATTATAGCCACAGGCTACAACAGGCAAAGGGGCATGGTTAGGGGGAACTGAGGGGCATCCTCCATGCTTGACTGGACAATCATAATAATCACAGTCACAACGGCTGCGCGGTTGCTGCAACAACAACAACAACAGCAACAACTGACAACAGGCAACAAAAGCTACTTACTATGTCTATGTCAAGCCGATATGCGACTGATAAAAACCTGTGCAGAAAACAATCAGAGATTGCAAATACCCTAACTGCAGCGGGTAGCTTGGCATTTAGTGTAGACTTTTATAAAAAGCAAGAAGAATATATTTAATTACATTTTACTCAAAAAAAAAAATATAATATTAAAATAAAAGTCGTTCAATATAATTAAAAGTTAATGAAATGAACAAATATTTTCGACAGCTATAAATAACTATAAATGTTATTAAAAGTTTCAAACTAGTTTATAAACAAAATCTTAAAACACTATTCAAAATCCTAGTAAATTCAAAAGTTAAGCAATTTAAAATATTTTACAATTTGTTATAAGCTAAAAAAATCTTTCAAAAGACTATTCAAAGTTAAAAAAGATTTTAAAGATTTTAAAAGTAACTTTTTTAAGGGTATTCCGTAGTCGTTTAACTTGTAATCAGCTTGTTACTGACTTGTTATTCATTGTTTTTTTTTCAGTGTGTCTCCTTCTTTCGCTCTGTGTATTTCGCTGGCAGCAAGGCAGCAGGAAAATTGACAATTGCGCACCTGCTTCATTTTCTTCTTCTCTTAGAAAGCGGCAACTGCAGCAGCAGCAACAACAATGCCACTGCCAGTGCCACTGCCACAGTTGGTGCCCCAAACAGTCGCCTGTTTAATGGCACTTAACGGTCAACATGCTCACTGTGTAGCAGTAAAAACTTTGGCTTCAAATCTTTGCTTTGCTGGCAAAAACTTTCCAAAACAAAACACAGAGCGTACCACAAAAAAAACAGCCAAAATGCCAAAGCCAAGCTAGGAAAAAACGGCCAGCATTTTGGACAAAATCTCGTACTTAAACCTTAGAAAAACTAAAGCACCTTGCTAACAATTTGCATAACACCGCAAAATAAAACACAAATAATAATAGTTAATAAACAATAGAAAATGAAATAAAAAAATCAAAAAAATATTTGAAAATAGTTGTAGTCGTATTTAGATATTCATTTGAATACTTATGTGTATTTCATATAATCTAATTGTATGCTAATCGAGTGAGTCTGGAAATAAATCTCTCGGTTTCTGCCACAAATGAGTTATGACTCCCCAAAAAAACCCAATAGGCTTGCCCCTTTTTGTGGTAAGCAGCTGTGTGTTGCGGCATCTTTTGTGATTGTTTTCAAGCTCTGCTCATTTGAAAATGACACACAACTAAACATACTGTGTGTGTGTTTATATGTGTGCATGTATGAGCCAATTAAGCGAGCCAAGTTTGAGAAATCAAGAACTTGGCCAGCGCAGATCAATGTTTGATGATGAAGTTGTTTTGATAACATACACAAAATTAAAGCCCTGCCTAGCGTACACAGGAAAAGAAAGTAAAGCGGAGTTCACAAGGTTGTGAAACACCCCGCAGAGAAAAAATTTCAGAGATTCCCGAGCTTAAACCCATTCCAAACTATAGCTGAATATTCTAATGATCAGGGATTTATCGGCTCAAGAATATACCTTTACCATTACCATAAAAATCCTTTTGGCCATTACATACTACCATTAAACCCATTACACCCCTTGTACGGGTTATAAAAACGTGCAGAGTTTATCGAAATCGGTGCATTATACCCTGGAGACGGCAGCGGGAGGTTCATTTTGCATGGCCTGTCGGCCAAGATAAAAATCATAAATGCATTGAAATGTCATTGCCAACTGTTGCTATCTGTTTGCTTTACCTTCTGCTTTTCAGGCCAAAAGCAAACCCAAAACGATGGCGATAATAATGATTGTTTGGGCTTGGTTTTTTTGGACTTCGTTTTGGGCTTGAACTTGGGCAAGAACAAGTTCGTTTGCGACAGGAGCAACAAGTGCCGTTAGTCTTGATGCAATTACGAGTCGAACTGCAATTGCCAGAGCTTAATTAGAAACACATACGACACAAGACCAGACATGCAGCAGCACGTTGAGACGTGTAGAGGGCAAACAGACCGCAATTCGTACTCATTCAGACAGTCAGTCATTCCCCAACTCACTCACACTCACACACAGTCCATCCGTCAGTCATTCAGTCATTCAATCAGCCAGTTTGTCAGCCGAACTGATGATTATTTATCACCGTCGTGAGTCGTGCGACAATGACGAGACGGGCCAACAATGAGGGCTAACTGCCTCTAGTGCCTCACAGTGCCTCAGAGCAGTCATTTTCACATGTGCACACTAAAAATAAGCATAAAATTTAATTAAGTAACTGCCGGCTGTTGATTGACTAGCAGCTACCCTATGAGCAGCACAAGAATTGTTGGTCTAAGATCGCAAGCATGACAATTAAATATTTTTAAATAATATACAATAAAATAAATAGTTAATAAGCATTCAACTTAGTATTTAAGAGGCAAAAAACATGTTTTAAATAATTAAAGAACCTAAAACAATAAGTACTATGATTAAACATTGTTAAGCCAAATCTTATCATTAGTCGTGCCTTAAAAATTTCTATGTGGTTGTTTTTGAAACAAAATATTTCATAAGAATTTTAACAAATATTAACACATGTTTAACGACTGAATTATCTAACAATTTTAATCAATAAGTTATGTGAGAAATCAGAGAAATTGGTCATTACATCTGAAATGATTTCAAATACTTAAATTTATTAAGTTTAAGTACTCTAATAAAAAACTTTTATTTTTAGTCCCACAGTCGCCTAGTTACGATTAACAATGTACATCAAACCACTGTGCATCATTAGCAGCAGTTTGTCTGGCAAAAGATGTTGGCCAGTTATTGTCTGTCTGACAGTTTGATTCAATCACTCAATTCATCAATATCTCAGATTACAGAGCAGTTTGGCCAAGGAACGACAAGTGCACGTCATCACAACAATTGACATTCTGTGGGAATGAGAACTGTAAATTACAATAAAAACTAGAGAAAAATTGTGAAAAATACTTCCGATATATTTGTTTTATAGTTTGTTTAGTCATAGCAGCAGGTTGTTAATTATTTTGCACTTTTTTAGCCAGAATTCAAAACAATAAAAATAAAATGTTTGCATATTTAGGGCACAAAATTGAGAGGAAAATTTTGAATTCAGTTGGAAAATAACAAGAGAGCGATGAAGATCGTAGTGTTGTGTATTTTACTAGATCTCTATGTGGGAGTTACGGCGGAATATTTTCAGCGAAAGGAGTTTGTGCGACAAGGTGGAAACATTTGATTAAAAACTAAATGCAATTAAAATAAATATTTAATTCTGCAGAGAAATGTATGTTCCTAGTGGATCCGGGTCCATGTCATGGCAATAACCAAGTTTATGGCTTCGATCCATTCGCCAATATTTGCAGTATGTTTACCTACGGTGGATGTGGGGGAAATCCCAATCGGTTTAATAATTATGCTCAGTGTTCGACCGATTGCATAGTGAGACCAAAGGAGGTGGATGAGGAACCAGAAGATGAATACGTGTACGGGGAATACGAGGGGGGAGAGGAGGAAGAGGAGGTAGAGGAGGAAGAGGAGGAAGACGGGGAAGACGGGGAAGACGAGGGAAGTGTGGAAGAGGAGGAAGGTGTAGAAGAGAAGGAAGTGGTGCCCGAAGAGGAGCCCGAGTACGAGAATTCTCAGGAGACAGACGACAGCGAAGAAGGAAGGAAGGAGAATTCAAATGAAAACCAGCCGGAAGGTAAAGAAAGTGAAGAAGACACAGAGGAAGAGGTAGATAAAGAAAATGGTGAGAAAGAAAAATCAAAGGAGAAAGAAGAGCATTCAAAGGAAAAGAGCCAAGAAGACAATGAGGACACTGAAGGAAAAGAAAAATCCAAAGAAGTCAGTGCAGCAAATGAAAGTAAGGAAAGCAGCTCAAAGGAAGAAAGTAAAGAAGCGACTAACAAGAATGTGGACATAGAAATAGAAAAAGAGGAAAGCGATTCAGACTTAAGTGAAACTTATGATGAGGAAGAGGAAGTGTTCCCAGAATATATAGAAAACTATGTGGATGATGTGGCAAGAACAATCAAAATAAAGAATATCGCTGAGTATATAGATCAGCAAGGAAAGTACATAAAATAGTGGGATAAAATATATGATCTACGGGAAAGGAGAGATAAAGTGTAAAAAAATATAAAATTTTATATAAAAACATAATTTAAATAATTATATTTTAAAAGCAAAGCGGAAATGTCTAAAATTAAAACGAAATTCATTTAGCTAAAAAATCTTAAAGGCAACAAAGTGTTAAGCCAAGATACAATCTAATGTTTGCAAAAAAATAAATAAATATTTATTTAAATGCGCGATAAACAAAGAACTTGATTAGTGCGGAAGTGCTGCACACAGCAGACACACCACACACATAAGCCACACCCCCATAACCACAGCAAAACTAATAACAGCAACAACAACAAGTTGCATGTCTAATGCAGCGGAACTAAAACATTAACGCCCCGAAAACTGTTCTACTATAATTCTCCGATGAGAATTAAATTTAGCCTTTTCATGGCTATACAAAGCAGAGAGAATTTTAAGGTATTCGTATCGCACATTCTAATGACTTTATTATGAGCAATGCAGGGCAATAAGTAAATGTTGCTGTTGGCAGTACTTTTGTTGTTGCTGTTGCTGCTGCTGCTGCACCCAGCTTAGAAATGACGTCAGGGGTGTGCCCATATAGTCGTCGGCTTAGAGCCTTTTAAGTGTGCCGTTAAATGAAATAAATACGACTACGACTGTGAGTATCAGACTGAGTGTGTGTGAGTGTATTCATATCAAGCGACTACAGGCGAATATATATCAGTTAACTCTTGAGACCCTGTGCTCAAAAGGAGTAGAGGGGTAGTTGGATTTATCGGAAGCAAAATGTGAGAAGGAAGGTTGAATTCTTGATAGCCAGCGTCCGCCAGTAGTCTGTCTGTCTGTCCATGTGGCCATCTGGATTTCAGAGCCCTCGCAAATTCTATAAACTATATATATTACAAAAAAAAATGGTACAACTAGAAGAATCTAACAGAATGCGGCTTAGATCGAAAAACTTTTTTACAGGCACAATCGATTGACAATTTGCAGTTTGTATACAAATTTTGATCATGATTCTATATATTTCATCCCAATTTAGTCCAGATCGATCAGCTATATCCATTAGCTCCCTTTGGTCGATATGTGGTGAAACTCTTAAATGATTTAACTCCTAAGCATATACAGAGTCTTTTACAGTCGACTCTCTCGAGTGTAGGCTTTATTACAAGTTTTTTTTGTTGCTGTCTTTGACAATTATTTATGGTAATAAATAGCGTTACACACAAGCTTTAAGCTGGATCTATTCCCACCTTCAATTCCACTTCCCAATGCGCCTCTAATTGCCGCACTCTGCAACAAATGAACTATAAAATAGTTTTTATGAGCTTGCAACGATTTTCAATAAGTGTGTGTCTGCGTTTGTGTGTGTTGCATGCAAATTACAACTCAGCATATTGAAATGTTCCCAAACGTCATTGGCAAATTTGTAAGCGTGCAATTTATAAAGTCAGTGATGTCCACTCGTCCCACTGTCCAAATGTGTACAATCTGTCCCACTGTCCAGTTCATTGTCAGCCAAACAAATGGGCAATGTCTCATTAATGCCACACAATGCAGGCAGCCAGCGGCAACCGCAACAGCGACGACGACAGCAACAACAACAACAGCGACTGCGACGCCAATTGCGACGTCCCGCTGCGTCCAAAATATGCAACATTCATCAATCACACTGCAGTCCACTGTCCAGCCGTCCAAATGTCCAACTGTTCGACTCTTGGCCAGAAATAAGAATGAGTTCACGCGCTGCACTTGAGGTCGAGTTTGAGCGCCAACTGCGGGCTTTAACTGTGAATACACTCAAAACAAAAATGTACTGAGATCATTTTTAACATAAGACATAAAGACTGGGCAATAAATTTAATTTTTCTAAAATGCTTTAATAACTTTTTACCAATTTTAATTTAATTATTATTGGACCACAATTTTTTTCAGTGTCTGCTGTACATTGAGGTTTGGATTGATTTGCTTTGGCGCATTTTCAAGTCAATTACACATATTTGTGGCATTTGTGGCACTCGAACATTGCCATGAATAAAATGGCAAAATAAAAAAACCAAACCACGCGGTGGGTCGCCAAAAAGCGATCGTAGGTGTTAGTTGTCTGTCTGTTTCGTTATGTTTTGCTATTCCTATTCCTAGAACTACACGCCTGCCCCTCTCTCTCCCTCGCCCTATCTCCTTACTGGCCTTAAACCCTTAACAACAATTGTTTGCTGTTTTGCTGTACTGCATGCCACAACAAAGCTGCATGTGTCCGCCCACAGCGGCGCTGGTCAAACAGTGCCACAAGTGACTCACGTTGCAAGTCATGCAAAACATAATTCATGTCCAACAGCAAAACAACGGCAACAATGAAAACTGTAAGTGAGTGACCAGCTAAGGGTTAAATAGCTTGTGTTATCAAAACAGCTGTTTACAAAAAGCTTTAGACGCCCCGTAAAACGAAAGCTTTTTTGGGCCCTAGCCATAAAGCTGATAAGAAAGTTTCGTGCTCATTTCAGCAACGCGACGCATGTGTAATGGGAGAGAGAGCGAGAGTGAGAGTGTGTGTGTGGGTGTGTGGGAGTGCGCTTAGGCAGGGAGAGCGTGTGATTACAGAGAGCGCGGGTGAGAGCGCGCGCGCAGTGATAAGCTCGTTGTAAGCTCAACACTCAACACTGCTCAACAATGAAGCACAGATTGAACAACAAATAACAATACTTAAGTGGTATTTGGTGATATATGTAGTATAAGCAAAGCTACGAAATACCCTGTAATGAAAAAAAATTGAAAAGATTACCTAAAATTAAAATTACAACTATTACAATTTTTTTAATAATCTGAATGATTTCATTTAATCATTTCAGATTTATTTTTTTTACTTTTATAAAATTAAATTGTAAATTTAAATGTAAAGTATAAATGTTGATGTAATTTATTTAGTAATATTTTTTTTCGGTTTTTTTTTGTATATTATTTATTTAAAAAGATTCATATAAAATTTACCCTTTTTATACTCTCAATATTATTATATTCATTTATTTATATTTTAATCACTTCCTTTATACCATTTACCATTCATTCATTTCCCTTCTTATTATGACCGAAACACAAGTTAGTTATACAAATAAAATATACGCCAGTTTATTAATATTTAATTAAGATCATGAATCATTTAGATATTCATTTATTAATTAGCATAAATTGTTAAGGTCTTTGTCCGCCAACTTGTTAATGACAAATTAATACGTTTATTAAATGATTCATATTAATTAATAAAAAAAATGTCAGTATCAGAAAATATAGTTATTAACGAAAATATATTAATAACTAGACTAGAGTATACTCTTAGTAGATATATAAACATTAAGTTATACGCCCGTGACGTATCTGTAAGATTTAACTCTTACAATTTACTTTACAATTGAATAGTTTCTTTTATTTAAATTTTAAATTGTACTTAAGTGTCATTTTAGTGTCTTTAGTCTCTAGACGAGCCATTAAAGGAAACTGTGTCTTTGGTGCGCGTCTATAAATAAACGGTATTTATACAATTTGCATTGATGCGGCCAAGCGTTAAGCTAAAGATACATTTGTATCTATAGAATGCGTATGCAGTTGTGTGGCAACTTTGAGGCGTTCCCTGCTTAACACAACATTCTTTATCCATGATGACAACAAAGTGGGAAAAAGTTTGATACTATTTTTATACAACACAAAACTCTCTCTCCAATCGTTCTCGGTCTCTCTCTCTCTCTCTCTCAGTGTCTCTGTGTCAGTTTTGCATAACAAAATACGTAAACAAAAGCGTAAATAAACACAAATAAAACAATTCTCAGTTGCTGCTCTCTGTGGTCTGCGCTCTCTCTCTCTTCCCACCTTTCTCTTGGGAGAGCAGCGCCAAATAACAATCAAGTGAAAGCGCTGAGCAAATTCAAAACGTAGACGAAAACTTATTGTATTGTATATTGTATCTACAACTTTCATTGGCTGCCATCTCAGATACAATAGATACGAGATACTCGAGTGTTAAGCGTGCATTGCACAAGAGCAAAGTGCACGGCGCATAGAGAGAGACTAAAAGAGAGAGCCAGAGAGAGTGCGTAAAATATGTAACAGAATTTCTTGAGGGCAAACTCGGAACTGAAAAATCCGGAGACAAGAGACTAGAGACCGTCGGTCCGACAGTCAGCGTCGGAGTCAGCAGCGTCAATGTTGTCGTCAGTGTCGATTTCGCGGTTGTAGCAAATTCAGTTCGTAAATGGAAATGTGCTGGAACAGACGGCGGGCGGGGCAAAGGCGGCAAGCAAATGAAATGAAATTTATTAAATTAAAAACGAAGACGTGAATGCGCTTAACAAACGGAAGTGAAAACACATACAACAAAAGAGGGAAAAGCATAGAAAAATAAGAAGTAAAAGAAAATTTCTAACTAAATAAACTCAAAGCCAAAAAGGTAAAACTAAACGCCAAAAGGTGCAGAAAATGTATCTGTGAAGTAGCTGCCACTAGCTGTGACTCCGTGTATATGTGCGTGTGTTTGTGTAGGTGTGCGTGTGTGTATCTGTGTACACGCCTTGCCGAGAGTGCAGCGTGTGCGAATAACTAAAAAAAAATCGAGCTATCAAATTGCCTTTTCCTAAAACTATTATATTTTCCGGCTTGCACTGTGCGTAGCCAGGAAATGCCTTCCAGACAAACTGTCGTCTGGGAAATTGGCAGCAAGTTTCCCTCCACTCCCCTTGCACATCACCGTCTGGCTATTTGCCAATCTTATCCTGCTACCCTTTTTCCAGCTAGTTGGCAGCGGGTCAATATCCTTTGACCCAATTATGTTGGACACTGTAAATTCATAAGCGTGAAGCCAATTGACATTTTGTTGTATTTTTTCTTCAATTTCTTTGTTGTTGTTGTTAGTTCGTTTATAATGTGCTTCAATTTCCGTTGCTTTTGTATTTGGATAGACAAACAGTGCTGCTCATACCCCCACCCACTGCACTCTCTCTCCCCTTCTCCATTACACACTACAGACAACACGCCTCAGAGTTTAGCATGCAAAAAATGTCACAGTTGGCGTTGTAAGTGCAAAAGGGACGTAAGTAGTAGTGGGGGAGTGGAAGGAGGTGGAGGAGTAAAGAGCGCAAATGTATGTGCGTGTGGAGAGAGGCTGGCGTAGGGCGTGCAGTCCCTGGTGGACGGTGGGCGCGGCAGCACACAAGTCCCAGTCACAGACTCTCTCACTGACACAGACACATACAAGCACAAGACAAGCCAACGGTCTCTCTCTCTATGTGTAACTCCCATCCGACCACGCTCTCCGCGCTCTTTTGCCTGCGCTCTCTCTCTCTATCTTCCGTTTGTAGCGTAAGGACGTGCCTAACCTACCTTTTGTTGAATTCTATAGTAACATAATAAGTGTAAAGTTATATGTATGTGTGTGCGCAGCTGTGTATGTGTGCATGTTTACGAGTATGTTTGTGTGTATGTGAGTAGCAGCGCGTGTGTAAGCAGGTGATTATCTGTTGCAGTCTTGTATTTATCCCATTGAAGCCCAAGTGACAGGCGGACAGCTGGACAATTTGACAAACTGACAGACAGATAGACTGAGTGACTGCTTTCACAAGTTACTGGCGCCCATTGAGAGCTATCAAATGACACACACACACACTCATGCAGCTAAACGGTACAATGGACCAAATTTAACTATGTTTAATGAATTAAATTACAAGTAATTTGTGTTCAAAATTCCATATCACTTAGTTAGAAAAGTAAAATAATTGTTTAATTCATAAATGTACAGCACTTTGAGCAAAGCAAATATTTGAAATAATTTAAATAACATAGCACTAGAGTAGAGCTTAAATTATAAGTTGACAATTTCAAAAAATATAAAGTAAAATATGTTAAAGAGTTTAAGATTAACTAATGAACTAACTAAGCTCCTACCTTTAACTAAGATAAAGGCTATTAAACTGCCTTAATATCCAAAACATCTTACAATGTTGTCCCTTAAGTACATCAATTGCTGACAAATTTATGAAGTACATTTTTGCCCCAACACACAAACTTGTACACCGTTGTCTGTTGGCAAATGCACTTTGCGCTTAATTATAAATCGTCATTTTAGCCCATTGTAGACGCCAAAGATGCTTAAAAGATATTTCAGCAGATGAAAAGCACTTCATCAGCAATGAAGCTGCCAGACTCAAAGGCACTTCAAACTGTGCCTCCCACAGGACTCTGGACTCGGTTGTCTTATTGTGTGAATCTCCTACTCTTTTTTTTTGCCTTGCCCTTTAACACGGATTGCTGAAACAGGGGGTGTGGGTGTTGGGTTGTTGGTAGGGGTGTTTTGTGGGCTGTTTACGTCACAGCAAAAAGTCATTAGAGTTAAAAGGCGACGCGAGCTAAAAGCCACAAAGCCAAAGGCATTTTAATGAAGCACTTTTCGCAATCATAATTCGTTTTAAGCAAAGGAAATCAACTCAAGCTGCCACAACTCCTCCTCGATTCCCGGCGTGCCCTCAAACACCCCCAAAAGAAAGCCTTTCGATAAAAATGCTGTTAAGTGTATGAAATTCCATTAACATAAAAAATACTTCCATTGCAGACCACGCCTATTTTAATTATGGGCAAAGATCAGGAGTTTCTGGAGGCAGCCCGAAATGGCAACATCAGTCATATCGAGAAGGTGCTCTCGCAAAAGGGAAAGAGGGCGGGGCCTTTGGCCAGTTTGCGACGCACAGGTGTCAATGTCCAGGACAGCGGCGGCTACTCGGCGCTGCATCACGCGTGTCTTAATGGCCACGAGGACATTGTACGCCTGCTACTGGCCCACGAGGCGTCCACAAATCTTCCGGACTCACGTGGGTCATCACCACTTCATCTGGCTGCCTGGGCAGGAGAAACGGATATTGTTAGATTGCTGTTAACTCAACCGTATCGTCCGGCGAACGCTAATCTGCAGACGATTGAGCAGGAGACGCCGCTGCACTGCGCCGCTCAGCATGGACACACGGGAGCGCTGGCCCTCCTCCTTGCCCATGATGCGGATCCAAATATGCGGAATTCTCGAGGGGAAACTCCATTGGATTTGGCTGCCCAATATGGTCGTCTGCAGGCCGTGCAGATGCTCATACGTGCACATCCGGAACTGATTTCACATCTTAGCACAGCGGCGGTGGAAAGTGCGACGCCTTCGCCCTCGTCGCCATCGTCGCCCTCGCGTCACATCTTTGCACACACCTGTCTGCATCTGGCAAGTCGCAATGGCCACAAGAATGTTGTGGACGTTTTACTGGCCGCAGGTGTTTCTGTGAATCTTTTGACGCCCTCGGGCACAGCGCTCCACGAGGCCGCTTTGTGTGGCAAAGAGAATGTAGTGAAGACTTTACTGAGAGCTGGCATCGATCTCTCGGCCACGGACAACGAGGGACGCACTGCTTTGGATATACTACGAGAGTTTCCACCTCATGTGACCAAGCACATAATTGCAGTGATTAACAGTACGTATGCGTGATTTATTTAAAAGGGGAATTGGGCCTAAAACGTTTGGAAAATAATGAAGACAGACGAAATCACTGTTGAACAAATATGTTACATATATAAGTGCCTTTGCTTAAGCTACAAATACTTGAAATAATTTTAATAGACTTGCTTTACGTATAAGTAATTTAGGAAAACTTTTTATTTAGAAAACGAATGAATGATGATTATAATTCTATAAGGAAACTTTACTTATTCCAAGTATTTCAAATAAAAATAATAAAGATTAATTAATACGGATACGTCAAATTTAAAAAAATCTTTCTACTTTCAGTCTAGTAAAAGTAAATAAATCAATGTTAATCAGGTTTTTAAATCTGGAATTCCTTTTAACAATTTATTCTATCTTTATGTGCCCTGTGAATTGATTAAAAAGTAGATAATACGTATACGTAATCAATTATTTCGATTCTCTTGCAGAGCAAAGCAGACTTGACTTTCGTTCGTTATAAAGAAAAATATTCAGATAAAGAGTAGGTGATTTGAGTCATACAACACAATAATAGAATAGCAAGCGTAATAATTGTTCGATTAACTCACATTACGTATACGTCATTCTAGAACTATAAATTAAATAATGCTATCACAGTCAATATATGACCTATATTTCTAAAAGGTTTTCAAGTTGGCAATCGATTAATTTTTTAAATATAGTTTAATACATAAAGAGACCTTTTGATTTATAAACATAGGTAATTCACTTCAATAAACTTTAATAATTTAAATTGATATACTCCACTTTAGATTTTCGTCACGAAATGGACACAGATGATGGAGACGAAGTCATCTATCGACAGCACTCTGCATCAGGGCGTGTACAGGGTACCAGCCAGTCGCATTCACAGTCGCACAACAACTACAATCACTATCACTTCAACTCCAACAATCATTTACTGAATCACTCGCACTCCATGCAACAGTCTGGATACAGCAAACAGCGTCTGAGCGCTGGCAATGGAGGGCACTACAACGGAGGAAAGTCCTTGGACAGCGCACTGCAGCCGGAGGACAGATTCTATCAGGAACTCAACGCACACTCGCCTCTGCACATACAAAAGTAAGTTCCTTAAATAGGATTGTATAGCTAGAAAGCAATTAAAAGGATCTAAGAAACTATAGTATACTTGGGAGGAGGATATTATAGGTTCATTCTACCCTCTAAGCTAACTTTTTGCTCTCTTTCCAGCGATATTGGCGGTGGCTACAGCGTGAGTCCTTCGTCCTCGCTGAGCAGCTTTGAGCCGGCCTCCGTCTCTCCCCGTTCACGCTGCTCCACAGGAGGCGGCAATAACCAACCACTTCAAATGAGCACGTTTGCGCCCAGTGGACCACCCAAGAAGCCGCCACGTCGCAATCTTTCCGTATCGCCAACGCACACAGGACCCGGACCACAGTTTGGATACAGTTCGCCCTCGAGTCAGGGACAAGGACAGCAGTTGCGTCGACGCCCTCCCCCCACCGACAGTCCCTACTCTCACCAAAGTCACGGCAGTGTCGGTGGCATGAGTCTGGACGAGACGCAACTCCGGGAAAGACAACGAAGCGATCGTCTTTATGCCAGTGCCAGACAGAGCACTAGATCAGCTGTGGGCGCTGGTATGAATCTCAGTTCCAGCAGTAAGTAACAAGTGCAGATTTCCGAAAGAGGACAGTACTATAGACTTACTCCGATCTCGCACCCTCTCTTAGATGATATGTTGGATCGTCAGTGCAGCTCGTCGGAGCTGAACAGCGAGACGAGTGTGCCAAATTCTAGCGGAGAATCACCCGCTCCTGCCACCAACTCAATGAAGCGACCGATTCCAGCTCAGCGCAGCGCCTCGACCAAGTTGTCCAAGGAACTACTCAAGTCTGCCGAAAGCGCAACTCTCAAATCCTACAATCCTAATCGTAAACTCAAGCGGAATCGCAACAGCTGGTAAGAAATCTCAACAGCTCCTTAATTAATCAGATCTTATCGTTTGAATTTTCCACTTTCAACCTTCTTTAGCTCCCTGAATGTGCCCGAGAAAACGGATGGCGTTGATCAGAACTGTGATCCCAAGCAGCAGATACCGAGCAGCCCAACACACTACAAGCAACCACCGACCCCAGATCATCCACCCCCGAGCTCCAGTCAGGCCGAGCGCACCATCCACGAGCGCATCCGTCCGCTGAGCCAGGAATACAAGCGTCGCTCGGCGTTACTTCAATTGCAGGCGGCACAGCAGCTGATGATTGAGACGGGATCATCGCCATCGAAGCTACTGCCAGCACTGGGTACACCGGGTTATGATTACGATGATACGGTGACGGTGGTACCACGTTGTCCGGCTCCCTCATCGGGTTCGCTAAGCTCGAGCATTTCCTGCTCGGATCACAGTCTGTCGCTCTCCACGGACTATGTGGAGGAGTTTGTGAGCGATGTGCCCTTTGCTGGTCTGCTTAAGGGCTCCACACAACACAAGGAGTCCAAGGATCAGGAACAGATACCGCAGCAACCTCGTGTGCGTCCTCCAATTGCCAACAAACCTCCGGTGCCGGAGCGGAAATTTGTGAAACCTCCGACGACGCCATCACAGCAGAGTGCGGAGATCAAGCTGGAGACAAACGGCAATGCAGAGACTGAGAATGGTTCACATAAAGTGGACAAATCACCAGTGAAATCAGCGAGCAGATCACCTGCGAAATCACCCGGTAAATCTCCCGCTAAATCGCCAGCGAAATCGCCAATTAGTGGACATTCAATAGCTCGCAATTCCATCAATCTGCTAAGTCCCTTTAACGCGGAAGAGGCACGCAAAAAGATCTCCGAGATCATAGAGAATTTTGGTAGCGGTATTCTCAATACCAACATAACGCCCACCCATGACATCGAGCTGGACTTTGAGGATCTCGAGGTGCTGCCCGAGCGGCGCGAATTGGCTGTGAGACTGCGCAACGCGGGTTTGTTGCATCTGGAGCGGATTCTGTTTGAGAACGGCTACGATAACTTCAAGTTTGTGGTGAGTTTTAAATGAGAAAGCGATTTTAATAGTCGGACCCTTAAAACATCTAATTTTCGTTTGCTTATTTCAGCGCAATGTTTTCGAGGAACCTGATATTCCTCTACTGCACATTCCAGACCGCGATGCCACCAAGTTACTACGATTTGTGGAGACTCTGCCCGCAGCGGAGTTTCTGCCTCAGGTGCCCTTCAGAACGCAGCAGGAGAACAAGCAACAAGGCGTGGCCAGCCTACAGCAGTGGCTGCAAAGCATTTCGTTGCCGGAATATCTGGAGTTCTTCAAGTAAGTCGAAGCGAAATCCCTAAGAAATGCTTTAGCACTTCACCTAGTAAATCCCCAATAAATTCTGAATAAATCCATAGCAATATTCAAACAAATCTCTAACCATATTAATTTTCACAGCAAACATCTGTACAACACCATTGACAGTGTCTGTGGTGTGTGGGACGTGGAGTTGCAGACGGTGCTGGAGATCAACAAATTGGGACATCGCAGACGTATCCTGCAATCCTTAGCCTACATACGACACATGCGGGAAACCAAATCGCAGAAGACACCGCTAGCGGAAAACAACGAAACCAACAAAATGACAACGAATGGCAACAAGGAGGCAACAACGGCAGCAACGTCTACAGCAACAACAAACAATGCAACAGGATCTGGAAACCATCAAGCACCAACGACTACCACAAATGCATTGCCACATAGGAATTCCATAACGGGTTATCGCAAGAATCGGTGAGTAAAGCCGAACTACTGGGCATTTAGCAGGCGAGCAGCTCGAATGTAGCTTCTATAATGCTTTATTTAAACAAGAATTAGTATTCATATTATTTGAAGATATAATAAATAAAATAAGCATATATACTATATATTTTTTAACAGACCTGCACCACAGCCACCGCAAAAGGTGGCAACTCTACCACTGCAAATACGCGCACCTTCCGAGCTGCTGCTGGGCTTACCGGCCAATATGCGCACCACCCAGTGGCGCCACACGGCGCACACTTTACTCAATGAGCACATCAAATACGAGGTTCAGGTAAGTCGAGGCAATTCAAATCTGGAACACCCATTACAATATAAATCCCTGCTCTTCCCTGTGCAGTACCTCGGCTCAACGGTTGTGAAAGAACTACGTGGTACCGAGTCCACTAAGAAGTCCATACAGAAGCTGAAGGCCTCCTATGCCGAGGGAGCCGAGGATTTAGCCAAACAGGGATCTCCACTCACGCTGGCCATCTGCCATCGCGGCGTGGAGTTTATCGATGTGGCAAGCAAGGTAAGTGCAACAACAAGACGACCTTTTGTCACTTGATTTACAACAAATTTCATATTTACAGCGCATAATCTGCGAGCACGAGATACAGAACATAAACTGCGCCTGCCAGGACTCCGATGACCTACGTCACTTTGCCTACATCACCAAGGAGTTGGACATGCACTACTGCCATGTGTTCCTAGTAC
This sequence comes from Drosophila nigrodunni, assembly GCA_020829145.1. Classification (NCBI taxonomy): domain Eukaryota; kingdom Metazoa; phylum Arthropoda; class Insecta; order Diptera; family Drosophilidae; genus Drosophila; species Drosophila nigrodunni. The sequence goes on from JACVCZ010000001.1 coordinate 28,443,905, forward strand.
CCAACACAGTAAGCAAAACAAACAATTAGAGTATCTAAAACTTAATATATAAATAAAAATCTGCTTTAGGACTTGGCTAGCGAGATTATCTTGACTTTAGGCCAGGCCTTTGAGGTGGCCTACCAGTTGGCTTTGAGGGATGGAATTGCGACGACACCAGCAGCACTGCTGGACAATGGAATGCTGCAGGGTGAATTCTGTGGCGGTGGCAGCAAATAGAGTCAAGAGCTGGCCACCGCCCAGGCCCAAAACACAACACACTTGGCCAGCACAACGAATCACAGTCAAAGTCACAGTAGAAGTCACAGTCGAAGTCGCAGTTTTTGTGCAAAAATCTTTTGCTTGACCAACTATGGAGCGCTCTTTAAACTCTAGTGAATGAGAGAAAGAAGCAGCATGCTCCAGATCCTTTTTGATCCTAGTCTTTGTGCATTTTTTTGTACAGTGTTTTTTATTTTAAATTTAACAAAAACAAAAGACTTTTTTAATACCAACAAACACACAAGAAAAAAGCACAATTTTTTAAGGAAACTGAGAAAAGCTTTGAATTTCTAAAAATCAGCATCGTAAATCAGCTAAAAGTAAATAATGCATTTAAAAAACAAACCACAAAAAAAAAACTCTTTGCAAATTGCATTTAATTCAAATTAATAAAACTTAAGTGTAAACGAATGTTTTAGACAATTTTAGCTACTATATTCGACTAAAAAAAATCAACATAAATCTATTAACTTATTGACATATTGGCATATAAACAATTTTATTGATGTTAAATAAATCGGAAATTAAAATGCAGAAAATTGCCGATTGAAGCAATTGGAAATTCATATCGATATAACGAATATATATATACATATATTACAAATTGGCTATATACAAGCGACTATATATACACATGATTAACTGAATAATCCAATGATAACGTGTTGTTATATAATTTTAATAAATCAAACATATTTAAAAAACACAAATTTCAAATCTAATCAAATACAACGCTAAAAAGTTATAAGCAAATTTGCTTACAAAATAAACTATCAATAATTCATTAATGAATTAAATAATTAATTGAGATGTTTTCTGTGCTTTAGTTGTTATGCAAAAAACGAACAAACAATTTGTTTATAATTTGAAATTGATTTAAGGCAAAGCCTTGTTGTTTGTCCCATTGTTTTTATCATTAACATTATGTTTATCATTAGTGTTTTAATTAATTATTATTTAGCTGGATTTTCAAGCAAATTTTCTCTCTAAATGCTTTAAATGTTAGCCTGCTTTATGGTACAACAAAAGTTTATAATGAAGTACCTATCCATAAGAAAATAAAATGATAACTAATATTAATTATAATAATAATTGTGCATTTTTCTGCAAAGTTTGTTATGCAAATCGCGAATAACTATATATAAATATATATTATATATACAAATCTAAACATATTCAACAGGCTAGCGCATAACTAATGAAATTTAATAGCAAACTATGCATAAATAAATATAGCAAAATAAAACAAAATAGAAAAAAACCAAATACAACCGAATAATAAAAATAAAACATGTTTACCGAAAAAGAAAAAAAAAACCTAAATGGAAACCTGTAAACCTGATTTGTCTTTGTCAAATTGCATAAACAAGTTTATCAAAAAATACTTAAAGAAAAAACAATTTAAATAAAGTATACACACAGATACACACACACACACACTCATGCAGATGTACAACTAACAAACACAAGGAACAACCCTAAAAACAAATACGATTACTATTACTAATTAAATGCATAAATAAATACGACGTTGTATGTAATTTAAAGAATACACCAATTGTTTATCTTTGTCTCTGTTGCACTCAAATCCTACTACAATGCCCAGCTCTATTTCCATCTCTGTCGCTCGCGTTGTGTCAATTAAAACGCACTTTCCCACAGGCCTCTGCCATAACTCTGCCTCTGCATCTGCCTCTGCCAGCTCGTTGCAGCGTTCCAAACTTTCAGCGTTCCACTGTGCAGTACAGAACGCAGATCATTTACACAAATTGACCGCGAGCCGGTTTTTAGTTGTCTTGTTGGTTTTTTATAAGGCTAAATGCGTTAAGCATTTGATCATACGAATATTAATTGGCCAAAACACCAAAGCGCAGCTCCGGGCCTCGACACCGAGACTCCACAAACTCCAACTCTGACTCTTACTCCGACAGACTTACTGGACAGACTCACACACACGCGCGCTAATGTAGCCAGCAATAAGTTGCCGCGTGCGTCAAATGTTGCCAATGTGACTACAACACAAGATAGCGCAATAGTTGGCAACGCGACAGCACGAGAGTGGTGAGTGTGAAGAGAGTGGTGGTTGGTGCTTGTCTTGTTTGATGCGAGCAGCCAAACTGACGACGACAACGACAACGACGACCATCTGCTTGCTCCTCTCCGCTCTCACTCTCTCGCTCTCTGATGCTGCCGCCTCTTGTGCTTAACGGTTTAAATTATTTCTTTGCAAATCGCTAGCGTGCAATTTGCGGCGCACAGCTTATCACAATTTCATTATTACAAGTATTATTATTATTATTACTATTACTATTGCCATACTAAATTCACAGAAAGCGATGCGATGCGTTGCGTTAACATGCACACACACATGCACACGTGTATGTGTGTAATTGAAATTGCGTGACTTTATTCTTTGATTTCGCTATTTCTCTCTTTGTATTTGCTGAGAAGGAAGCTCGCGCACACAGAAACATACACACACACTCAGAGACACAAAGAAACTTTTGCCAAGCTTTCAGGTCGACAATAAGAAAGCAGCTGCCAACGCTGCGCGCCTGTTACAGTTGTGAGCAAGCAGCGCAAAATTTGAGCAGCCCTTGTGTGTGTGGAAGTGTGACAACAAGTGTTTGACAAAGCAGTGGAATTCCACTCCTCCCACTTTAACTCTGTCCTTTAATAACCGATAACAGTGAACAACAGCTCATACATTATTTATTTATCGTATCATAGATGGAAAACGTACTTTTTCTTTGCAGAAATCAATACACGTCTCTTCGTTATAGAATTTATTCCGATTACCGCCACAATTTGAGTAAGTAAATGTCTCGCAGTTATTGCGTCTGGGGTTAAAATACCACAACAAGCGATGACCCTTACAAAGCCCATACTCCGGCCAAGCACTGCATATGCCTGCAAGTACAGGGTATCTATTGGATGCAACTAGTGTAAGCAGCATTAAATTATTACATACGTGTCCTTAGCGATTCCTTGATCTTTTTTTCCCGTTTTCTTTGTGCCGTTTCGGCTCGCAAGGAAACAAAAATTAAGACAAATATCAGAATTGCAAGTAGTAAGTGTTTCATTCTGCCTCCAGTGAAAGACTAATTTGTTTTTCCCCACAGCAGCTTTTATTTAAAGCGTAAACTTTATGGTGAGAAACAGATGGTTTTCTATGATTAGAAAGCACAAAATACCCTGACTAAAGCCCCTGAAATAACTTAAAGAAATATTTTGATTTGATTTTAAGAAAGTGTTTAGTAAAAAGTAGAAAGTACGATTTATTCTTTACAAATTCTTATTGCTCTTAAGCTGTTAATACTGAAATTTAAATTTATCCTGTAAAAAAGAGTAATAATATCACTGTGTAACCATTTGACTAAGTTATAGCTCAATTACTTACCGATTTTAATATGAACAAAAAAAATAATTAGCCTTTCATATAATAACGTTGATTTTATCATTGGTACAATAACATTTCAAACCTAAAACTATTGATCTGCTCTATAGAAAAAATCTAACCAATACCTTAAAGTTGTAAAATTCAAGACAGATAATTGGAAAAAAAATCAAAATGTAACTTTAATTAAATTGTTTGTAACAAAAATGTACAAAACATCATATAAAGTTAATTAAGGAACCATTAATACGCATTTTAGTTATATACAATTTATTTATTATCTAATTTAAAAGTGTTTAAAAAATCAATATATTTTAACTCAAGTTCATTAGCTTTTATTTTACTTCTTAACCGTCGGTTTTATCCATTCTTTAGCCATTGATGTGCAGAATTCATCGCATTCTCTTTTGTTGTAAAAACGATTTAGATTTCCGCCACAATTTGAGTATGTGAACTTTAAACAGTTCATGTTGTGCATATCAAAGTACCACATTTCTCGGCGACCTATGCACTTGCCATATTTGGGTCGCTTTTGGCAAACAGCTGAGCCAAAAAGGTAAACAAATAAAAAGAAAAGAAAGCAAAGAAAGCTTTGAATTTAGTGCTTGTTTAATCTTTTTTTATTTAATTACCTTTTTTGATAAATTTCCAACGTGTATCTAGTTCATCCCAATAATCCATGGCTTTTATTAAACATAAAACACTAATTAACAGCATAATCAGGAGTAAACCAAAACAGCGCGACATTTTAATTAGACTTGTTCTCTTTTAGTGGCTGTTAATAGTACTGATTCAATTCTCAGACAGAACTTACAATTTATAGCGAGTGTCTTCAATAGATTCATTCAATTTAAGTGACAAGTGTTTTTTTGCTTAAGTTTATCAGTCGCTTAATGACAATTGTTAAGTTTAAAACACATCTGCGGGTGCCGAAAGCACCTTGCAATTGCTCAATCTCTAATCGGCATTCAAAAATTACGACTATTCGTAGTCGTATTCGATTTGTGACCGGTTGAGCAGTTAGTTAGCTAGCAAGCGAATTCAATTAAATTTCTCAATAAATTACAAGTGCAAAAACCCATGTGTCTCTAAATACACTAAGAAAAAAGACCAAGTTACAAATGTTGAAAAATAAATGACAAAAATTTGTAGCCTACAAGCTTTTAATAATAAAAATTAAAGTAATTTGTATGTATTTTATCTTCTGACTTTTCAATTTATTGCTTAAAACTTTCTTAATCCTCCTAAGCTTTTCTCTCAGTGCACATATTTGCGGCTGAACTCAGTTCAGTTCAGTTTGGTTCAATGGAGTTAGATGCATGAAAAGTGCAGCGCCGTGAACTGGTTCGCAGTTGAAACCGGTACTTAGTACACGAATCGGAATTACGCAATGCCGCACATCACACGCAGACTATGACATACACGCACACACACACACATACGAACACTGGCCACATCACGCATACGCCGAGTGGCAAACAAATCCGAGACATGTTTCTGGCATTTTTCATCTCTCAAAACGAAAACGAAAACATCGGAAAATCGAAATTCTAGATCAAGGCCAACACACACACGCACACACCGACACACACACACACACACACTATGACTTGTTTATCAAAGTGCGTAAAAAATGTATATCAACAAACTGAGACTCAAAACTGAAATTGAAACCGTAAGCAAAACTTGTTTGCCATTTGAAGGAGGATGTTTGATCGTGTCTCACCGCACAACGTCCACTGCAGTGCACAGCCGACGAAGTTAACGTTAACTGGGTCAAAAGGAAGCACTGTCAAATGCATTGAATAAACTGCAATGTAAATCAATTTTGTCATTTAACAATTTGCATTTGGAAATTACAAGACAAAACACTTAGCAGCACTTACAATGCTGACTAGGCCACAGGCTCCCGATAAAAATATATATGACTTTATGTATATAGATATATATTTTTAAGTGGTGTCATTGATCGGCTATCTGTTTATACCAGACACGAGTTGAAGGTTTCACCCAAATTATGTTTAAAAGCCGCAGCAAACATTAAGTATACGTTACGTATACGCTTGAGAAAATCAATTCTACTTAATCTCTGCCCTTAAGATAAAATAAAATGCAACTAAATTATATTAATATTACATTTAATTCAATGAAAACGTCCAGCTTGAGGGTATTTTTTTGAACTATTGAAAGCATTAAATTAAGCCATTATTAAATGAAATGTTAGACTTAATGGGCTGGCGAAGTAATCGTTATTATTATGCACAAGAGCATATATTACAGGGATCTCTATAGTGGTGTTAGCCCCATAATTACATATACTACTTGTTGTATGTTTGAGATATCTATATCTATGTGATTGTCAAGGCCAATAATTATGTTTAAAAATCAAGCAATAAAATAATATGACAAAATTTAGGTTCAACTCTGTTGGCTTTTAAATATCGGCTGAAAGCTCTGCAGTTTTTATTAACTACTGAAGATAAAAGATAAAAAAAAATATAGAATTGGTTGGAAAATGACTTGTGGCTGTGAATTTGGTTGCCCATTGGCCGATGACTTTTGCTGATGCGCGATATGAATCACCATAAATCCGAGTGCGGTATAAATATTTATCGTGATTTTATAATCATGTCGGGCTAATCAAATTGCCTTGCAGCAAACACACAACTGCAAACTATTGGCATGCGTGAGAATTGCAGAGAATCACACGCAGAGCAACTCAAGACTCACAACTTGCAACTTGCAAATGGCAACTTGCAACTAAAAACTGACCACATTTTCTTTTTTATGGCAGGCAAATTTTTTTGCACATTACAGTCCTGAATGATTCGAGTGTTGCAGATAAAAAAGGTCGCGCGGTCTTAGAAAGTGGGTTAATTAGCCAGACTAACATGCGGGCTAACAGGCACTTACAGTGAACGAATTTGGTTTATTAGTGGATAAAAATTTAGATTGAAGATTTTTTATAGTTTTTGTTCTAATTCGCATTTAAAATTAATAATTAGAAAAATGTTCTTTTAAAAATTGTCAATACATCAGAAGGAAAAATTTATTTCAATTTATTTAATTTATTTTAAATATATTTTTTGAATTCACTAATTTTCTTAAAAGTATTCATATTTATGAGTCATTTAAGTTGCTTGAATTAAAAGCCAAAACTTTTCATCCGCTAAATCTCACAACTCACCCACTGTGCCATAGTTGCACTACATTGTGCAAAAATTGCAGCCGACTTGGGATAGACCCCACAGTGCTCCAATAAAACATAACGCATTCGCAATGGAATGCCCAAATGTTGACCTCAAATGCCGACAACTGTGCAGTGGCGGACTAGAGGGAGTAGTGGAGGAGAGTGCCAGAGGGATAAGGACGATTGCTGCTCGCGCACACGTCACGGTTAATTGGGCATTCAAATGTCAAGTTCAATTTTGGGCTACATTAGCGTTACCTATAAAAGGGCTGTTCCCTCTCTCAGTGCGCCGCATAAAATGAGATTTATTGTTGCATTTTGTTGCCAGTTGCCAGTTCTCGGTGGCATGCCACATGTCTCCTCCTGCAACCTCTTCTGCTGACTGCATAAATTGTTTTCTTTTTGACCACGGTGGCAATGGTCCACTGATCATCGGACCAAAAACCAAAACAAACAATTGGCCAAAAAAGTGAGCCACCCGATAGCCGAATAATTCGGCATCTCGGCCAACTCGTTTAGCATTTAACTTTTGAATAATTTGACCAGCCCAAAAGATGCATAAATTGGAATATCATTATTAGCCTAATGATACCGCGCAATTTCCCATTTTCTCTCTTTTTCATTCTTTAAGATGTCAACATTTTCCAACGCTTTGGCCAGAAAAAACACTAAGTTTTATTAATATCTTTTTGTGTGTTTTGACAATGACGCGACGCTTCCGATTTATTATCGTAGCCAAAAAAGGAGCTGCAGTGTAACAGCTTTACATACTCTAAAGCAGGGTATTATAGCTTTGTGAGTAAGTAGATTTTGTAGTGATAAAAGAATGGACAGAATCAATAAAATAACTTTTTAAAAAAAGAGTCAGATTTCGCTCTAAGTTAGGTTTTGGAATTTGTTAACTTTATTAAAATATCAATATAGGTGTTTAATCTCAACTTAAACTTCAATTTAACTTATTTATTGAACAATAAAAAGTTTCATTTTAAACGCAAACTTTTTAGATTTTTGTCTTAGATTTTCTAAACTTACTTTAGAAAATATTTCTGCCAAGACTCTCTCAGCCAACAAAACTAACCTTTTATAATAATTATTTTCGTTTTTAGTACAGTTTTATCAGTCAAATGTTAATCGTTCTTTGGGTTATTGGGTGCCAACAAGAAAAATATCTACAATTGGTGCAATCAAATTGAACAGCTTTTAAGTAAATCGATTCAAGTATCAATTAAACTCTAAAGTTTTTTTTTCATATTTTAAGTGCAATCAACTAAAGTAAAGTAAAAAAGCGTAAAAAAAACAACAACAACATGAGCTGCAGTGGCACGAATTGCCGTAGCGTGGCAGCAACTGTTGCTGTTGTTGTTGCTGCTGTGGTTAGTTGTAAATTTTTCTTTTGGGGGTAGCATAAATCAACGATAAGAAAATTAAAAGCCATAAATTTGCAATTAATTTTTAATTTGTGCAAATTGATTAACATCAGCAGCACAAATAGCAATAAACCACAAAATGCCAATAAAAAATTTAATGAAATAAATCAAGAGGCGAATTCAATATGTGATAAGAATTTCCGGCACATTTTCACTATCGAGAGTTAAAAACGCCTAAACAACTTGCGAATTATAGACATTTAAATGTGTTGGATGCTGAACTGTTTTAGTACTTTTAGCCTAGTTAACAAAGCTAACTAAGAGCTTATGTTTTTGGGAACAACTTACATATGTCTCTGTAGCTGATTGAAAACTTTATTTAATGGTAACTAACTAAAATTGGGCACCTAAGAGTCGAGCAACTCAAATGCAGTGTTCAAACATAAACAAACATTAGTTCTGGTCCTCAATCTTGGCCCTCTTTAGAATGATCAGTGGATTTTACATTTCCCATTTGCCATTTTCCAACTTCCAGCTTGCATTTCCCATGGCCTCAGGCAACCCGTCAGCGTCAGCATCAGCCGATAACTGTTGAACAAATTCGTTCAGCAAAAAAGACTTTTAAGACTCTATCTGTACAAAATGCCCAGGGCTACAACCTACGCAATGTGGCCAATAAATAAAGACGCGAAAAAAGTGTGAAGAAGGTCTTAAAGTTAGCTGGCCAAACTTAGCCTGTCTTGGCCAACCTGCAAAAACCAATAACACAAGACGAACTGTTGACCCTGTTGGAGGTTGCTGTCGAGTCTGATGTTGCTGTTGCTGTTGCTGTCCAATAAGCATTATAAGATGTGATTAATTATGCTGACATTAAATCGGCTAATAGAAATATATCTCGTTGCGATGAAAATATTGTTGACGTGATTGTAATTGAAGTTGTTGCTGTTGTTGTTGCTGCTGCTAGAATGAGTGTTGCCTTTAACCCAGCGGAAAATTGCCTTTTTGTTTCCAACGGTGCGGTGAGTGCAGTTTATTGCAAATTTGTTTGTTTCTGCATTTATGTTAACTGATGGTGGAAAATTTGTGAAAAGCGCTTAGGAAAACGCATTTTGACAGAGTGCATAAATCACATTGATAATTGGCAACTGTTGCAACTGCTTTCACGCCAGCAACACAGATAGGCACACAAGGAGAGAGTAAAGCGAATGCGAAAGAGACAAAAACAGTGAGAAAGAGACAGAGAAATTGATAGCAGTACTTGTTAGAGCCTTGGGAAAGTTCTTTGCCATAATTAAATAGTTATTTGTAGCAATATAATTAACTGTTTGCAGGTAGTAAAAGAATTTGTCCAGAGTACGGTGGGTAAAAAACCGATATTTGGGTAAAAATATTTGAAAATTTCTTTAAACTTACAGCTGGAGTATAAACCATTTTTTAGTTACTGTCCTAAATTTATAAACGTAACTTAGTCAGCTTAGATAAAGGAAAAGTATCAGTGCACCAGTAATTGAATTGAATTGCATGTTTTAACCATAATCAAAGTAAAAACTAATTAAATAATTTAAACTAAATGTTTTTTAATACCTACCATAAAAACTTTAGCTATTTGTAAGTCATACGGTGATTGCTTGATACCTCCAAATCTATTTCATTTAATTCTCTTCGAAATAATTGTGTGCATTTATGAAAATTAAAACAAATAAAGTTTAATCTCTAGCTTAGTTGTATTAAATTTCTGCAGCTTTAGTTAAAGAGTTCATGTTTTGTAGCCATAGTGCGACGTGGCGTATAAGTAATTTGCCACGCATCATCAGCGTATTTAAATCAATTACCAACAGCAATTTGTTGCATCGTTTGGCATGCGTTTCTATTACAGTTGACACTGTTGTTGTTGTCGTTCTCGTTTTTGTTGTTGTTGCTGTTGCTGTTGTTGCTGATGCTGGTCGTGTTAAGTACGCGCGAATTAATGTGTTGCTCGAGTCACTACATCTTGAAAGTCATCTGCAACGCTTGCCGTTGTCGTTGGCTGCAGCAACTGTTGCTGCTGTTGTTGTTGTTGCTGTTGTTGGTAAATTGCAAGTCAAGACAAGTCAAGAATTTAACAGCCAAAGCGCCGCCTCAGTCTGAGTCTAAGTCTTAGTCGCAGTCTCAGTCTCAGTCGCGTAATTTACGTCGATTTGATGTTTCCAACATAAATTTATAGCGCGCACATTTTGTTGCCGCCTGCTGCAAGTTGCTGATGATGCTGCTGTTGATGCAGCAACTGTTGTTGGCGGTGTTGCTGCTGCTGTTGCTGGCGTGCTTTGATTTCGCAGAGCAGCAAACAGACAAAAATGTCGCAATCGCCACAATAATGAAAAAGCAAGAAAAAATCATGTTGGCATCTTGGTTTCTGTTGCTGCTGCTGTTGTTATTATTGCTGTTGTTGCTGTAGCAACATTTTTGCCAGCGATTTGGATTTTATTGACTGAAGAGGCCGCCAGTTGAGACCAAGAGGAGGCAGTTGCTGCCAAGGCTTTGAAGAGGCGCCTGCGTGTATGAAATATGGTGTTGCTGTCGTTGGTGTTGCTGTTGGTGGTGTAAAAGCTGCATGTTTGTTGCCCGACATGACATGTTCGAGGAGCAGGAAGTCGTTTTGCGTTTTGCGTTTTGCGTTTTTGCCACATTTATGAGTTACGCTTTTGCCGCATGTTGCAAGCAACAACAACAAAAATAACTGGCATGCAATGTGCCACTTATGCCTCAAGTTGTTGTTGTAGTTGCTGATGCCTTTGCTGTTTCTGTTTAATTATTTGCAGCTATAACCAAATGATGTCATTAGCAAACGACCCACGGTGCAAAGGTAAAACACGCACAATTAAATTAAGAAATTAAGTGGCAGCATTTAGCGCTCAAGACTTGCAACATGTTGTTTGCTGCCGCTCCGGTGTTTGCTGCTGCTGGTCGACAAATTGCTGCCCGCGGCCAACACGACGCTCTAATTGCAAATGGAGCAAAAGGAAAACTGTTAGCTAATTTCGATATTTCATTTAGTGAAAACAACAACAAAAAGTAAAACACAGTTCGCCCAAGGGCGGAAGCATGTTGCAAGTTGCATGTTGCAGTTGCACGCAGCAGGCGAGTTGCTGCTGCTGCTGCTGCTACACGCATTGCGGTGGGTGCTGCTGCTACGGCCCCCGATGCCTCCGCCACTACTGCTGCCCAGCCCAATTATCAGGCACCTGCAATTGACAATACGCGGCCAAAGTGGAGCGAACGATTGATTTATGCGGCGAACCATTTAAAGTCCTCGGCGGTTCCATAAACAAATTGTCGCCATACGCTCTAAATGGCGATCTGCCGCTGTCTCTCAGCCGCAGCCAAAACTTAAAAGCCATGCCCCCAATGTCTACGCCCACACACTGAGCGAAAAAGTTTAGTATTTTGTGCTTTCGAAAGGATTGCTCCCAAAACTTTATAGCTAAGTAACTGATAACAAGGGAACCAACATATTTTTACCAATACTGAAGTTTCAGTTTAATCTGCTGTCTGAAGGAAATTTTACAAAATCAAATAAAGAACCGAGTACTAGTTGAGTACTTGTTTTCTTTCTTACTTGATTATCATGATTAAAATTTAAAAATAACTAAAAGATTAGCTACTTCATTTCCTAAATATGGTTTTAATTAAATATTTACTTTACTTGACATTTTCACAGACCACTAAACACGCATATAAACAATTATTATCACAAGCTCATGTTTAAGTTAAAAAAAAAATGTACCAGCAAATACACTGTAAAAAAGGGTCTAGCAAACACTTTTTGTACTTATTTTAAGAGAGTTCAGGGCTGACTCATTTAAAGAGCTTTGCGTAAATGACTATTTATATTTTCTTATACAAAATAAATAAGTGCATCACATTTTTCTTGCAGTGCATGCCTCCCTGTGCTGTGAGCGTGCCATGAAATTGAGCTGTAATTGAATTGCACTCAGGATACGAAATGCTCGAAATGCTTTTTGGCCATCTTGCAATTTATTGCGCTGCATTTCAATTTCACAATTAAAAGCAAGCTTTTGAGATACCACATCATTAGTTTTTGGCCAAGCAAATATGGTCATTGTCTTAGAGAGTGTGTGAGTGTGTGAGTATGTGTGTGTGTGTCTTTGTGTGTGTTTGTCATGGATATTGCCACATATCACATGCGACTTTGCTACGATTTTAAACATTTAACATTTGTTTTAGTCAAACAGCCTGCAACAAGCGACATGTTTGCTCAGCCCGAGGCCTCCGTGTGTGTGTGAGTGTGTTTAACTATATGTGTGTGTGTTGCTTTGTTGCTGCCTTGCTTGGCTGTTGATAATTTGTAAGCAGCAACTTTGTTGCAATTGCTGTAGTTGCTGCTGCTGCTGTTGCTGCCAGTGTCGAGTGCTTGTTGCTGTCCAAATTGCCAATGCAACCAAAAATATGTATCTTAATCAATGTTGCTTTGGCAAACAAACATGCAATACTCTGTGTCAGCTGATAATGCAAAAAGTCATCCACAATTTTAATTTTTGACATAATTATTTTCATAATTCCATTTTAGATTTGACTTACGCTCACTCACTCACTCACTTAGGATTGACTAATAAATCGAATTAGATTTTTATAAAGTTATTTATATTTTTAAAAATTATATTAAGTAGAGCTTCCTAGTTTCCCTTATCTTTATTAAATTTTATTTATTTCTCTCACTTTTTCAGTCAGTTGAACTCTTACAGGTTTTTCTATTCATCTTCCTGTACCTCACACTTCTTTATCTTTTTCTTTTATCATCTACTTCCATCTCATTCCTCTCTTAACCAAAAAACCATATCTCACATAAGTTTTATTTCCAGTTAATTAATGAACTAATCAATAACTCTGAAAATTTTGTTTATTTAATTATCTTTACCGCTAAACAATGAAAATTTCGCTTTGTCTTTAAACAAATTTAAAGTCATATCTGTCTGCACAGGCAACAACAAATCGGTGGTCAGCGATCGGTGATCAGTGATTGGGTGATCGGTGATCAGGTGAACAGTGATTTTGCTGCTGCGAAGCAAAGCAAATATCATTGTCAAATGCGCTTTTAATTGATGTAGACAGCGCCCGTACAGATTGGACAGCCAACTGGACACGCTGGACGCCAGGTGGACACCATGGAGGACAGTGGCACAGCGGGACAATGGGACAGACGCTCTAAGCAACTTGCAGTTGCTCTCGAGCTCCAACTGACAAGCGCACATTAGCAATAAAATATCTAATTGGCGTCTCTTAAGCAACAACAGCAACAACAACAATAATAATAAAGCCAAGTTAAAGAAAAATGAAATTTCATTATACGATTCAAAGTTGAGACAAGCCAAGTTATTTTTTGCTGCACCGAAATCGAAACTTTTGTTTGATTTTTCTATTATTTTATATTATTTTTTGTATTTTTTCTTGTTGCTGCTTGTTACAATTTATGGGCTGTGATTTATGCCAGCAACTTAAAATTTATTTCGTTTTTAATGAGTAATTTACACAAAATTGCATTAATTTGAGCGCCCAAAGCGAAAACACATGCCACATGCCACTGCAACATGGCCAAAACATGAACAAAACATGCCAAACGGCGACAACTCGTGGCAAATTTCTGACATTTCCTTGATTAACAAATTGTGTATCGTATTGAATTCTCAAAGAAATTGAACGCTTTTGACATCCAAGCTAAATTAATGCATTCTATTTTCTATATTGGAGATTTAATCATTAAATTTATTACGGCAATCTCATGTATAAATCTTAATTTAATTGATTTCTTTACGATCTAAAACAATTGGATTATATTAGCATCAATTTTATTTCATCACTAACAAATTGAACTTAATTGTTTATTATTGTTTAATTAGTTTCCTGTAATTTTAAATTGGAAACAATTTCTACATATTTTTTCATAAAATTTTAATGATTTTTAATTTGATTGCTGTAACTTCCAAAAACTGAAAGAAATTCGTAATGAATTTTCCATGCAATTGGCAATTAATGAAGTCATTAATGAAATTATTTGAATTCTTGTTTTGTTAATTTTTAAACGTAATTTTCAGATGCCAAACGGGCCAACAATATGTCAAAGTGTTGCCAATTAGTCGCCACAAGCTCTGTGTGCCACTGTGCCACGAAATGTTGCAACGATTTCCATATGCGCAGCAGATGTTGCCCCAAAATGGATGCAGATCAACTACAGACGCCCTCAAACGCAGACCAAAGACTAAAATCGCGATTGAAATTCAGTTTGAGACTGAGATTGAGTTGGAGATTGAGATTGAGATGATTTAATGTCGCCTCGACTGAGCTAACCATAAATGCACAGTTTAAATTAATATGTACAAGCGTCACCTAATGAAGCCGCCAGACAGATGGATGTACAGAAAGACAGAGACAGACAGTTGGAGGAAGAGAGACCAACAGACACGGACAGAACGTGACCAAGACGACTTGACGATATTTTTGAAATTTTTACAACAATCCCAGTCCTCAAAACCTCGGATTCAAGTCAGCCCAAAGCTTAACTCGGCCCACTTAACATTTTCCATTAGCAATAAAAAGACGAAGGAAGTAAAAAGTACTCGAATTTCTAATACCCTTATTTGTGCGTAAGTGAAGGAAGTAAATATTTTCAAACAACAATAATATACTATAAGAGTATATGCCCTAAAATCGACATGCTAATTTAAAAGTTAGTTTAATATTTTTTTATATCTAAGGACATTGCATTTATGCTGTCTCTTTATCAAAATATGATATTATTTCCATTTAATTTAGCTCTGTCAAAGCTTTGCAAAAAACCAAGCTGCCCCTTTGTTAGAGTATCTGCGCGGGGAAGAAAATAGTGCGAATACGAGTAGGTTTAAATTATGGTAAAACACCTAGGCCATGATTTATAGTTGTTGTAAATAAAGAAATTAAAATGCTTTTATGGTCAAAAGCAGCGTTCGTTGGCCACATTTCTGTGGCTTCTGTTTGGCCAGGCCAACAACTAGTACCACGTACCACGTACTCGTACTCGTAGTTCGACACAAACTCGGACTCGTAATTTAGCCGCTTCCAGTGAGAAGGCACAAATTAATTGCCAAAAAGTATTGATAAGATTATTGTGAATGTTGTGTGGTGGTGCTGGTTTGGGGCAACACCCCCGCTTGGGCGAAGGAAAGGCGCAAAGTGTCCTTAATTAAAAATATGTTGCATGCTACCTGCTAGCTGCTTGCCGCTACCTGCTTACTTGTGGCAATATTGTTGCCGCAACCATGTTGCCAATATTAATGCGACTCTGTAATTGGTTTCTCAAGTCCAAGTCACGTTAAGACTATTACGAGAAATGCATTTTGGCAGCCTCGATGTTGCCGATGTTGCCGCTCTTGTTGCTGTTGCATAACTCCATTTGTTGCTGCCACACGAGCAACACAAGCATACCAAGCACACACACGTGTATGTGTGTTTGTATGTGCTTTTGACGAGCAGGTTTAAGGCTGAGAAAGACGCCAACAAACGCTAGTATTTACTATGCTATTTTTTTGTTAGCTATTTTATTTCTTCTGTTGCAATAAATTAACACTAAAAGCTCATCGTTAACAACTGACTCAACGTGCAACAGCCACAGGGGCATGCGACAAATTCACAAACAAACCAACATGCAAACATTCAGATGCGTATGCTAGACAGGTCGAGGGCAGTAGACTGTAAAAGACCCAGTTCTTGTTCTAGGAAAATCAGAAGGATACTGTTTATGTCAAACATTCGAATGGAAATAATTATAATATATCCTACAGGTGATATCATTTTTCACTTATTAGCCTCATGGCTTCCCTTATGTCTTTACATACCCTCTGTTTAAATACAGGGTCTGCAAAAAGCACCTGTAATTGGTGTGTGCGTCTGTGCCACATTAATGTCAAATAACGATGCAACTTCAGCACACACACATACACTTAAAAACAGCAGTCTTGTCTTCTGTCATAGTCTGAATTTGGCTAGTCTCTGCAACTAAATGCTTAGAACAAGCTCGTTAAACCTTTTCAGTTGCCATCGTTGCTATAAATTCTGACAAAAATGTGGCTAATGATGTGTTATGAAAAGTCGCTCATAAATTGCAGCATCTTTGTAGAGTTGTTTCTTGCAACACATTTGGCCTAAAGGGGATGCAGCAATGCCTAATAGTTGTCTAAACATGTAATTAATTTTAAATTGTTTAGGTTTTAAATTCTTAAACATGAGAAACGAGTTGAATGGAATATGATTTTTAAAAGTAAGCATTTTATGAATATTGTTTAGATACAACTAATAATAATATTAATTAATTAGCCTTTCAATTAGCCTTAACTTTCAAATTAATTACTGCAACAGACTTATGTAAAACTCTGCTGGAGGTAACTCCTTCAATTGCTGCAGAAATAAGCGATCGATTCGTGCAGCTTCATGTGGCATGGGGCATGCGCGCGTGCCTCGCCAGAAGCCAACAATTATGATATTTTGCCCCTCCACATAAGGTGGCTTTATGGCCCCTTTTACAGCCACAACGTGAGAGAGCAGATTTTGGCCGGCAATGCGGCAATTGTGGCAACTCTGGTGCAGATCGCATGCTGCATCTCAACAATGTGTCTTAGAACTCAGCGATCTTTCCCACGATCTACTCAAAAATTACTTAAATAGCTGCTAACTAAATCTTCACTGCGATCTCTTCTTTAAAGCTTCTCGTAGATAAGCGAAATTTTATGAATTGTTATAATCCTTTTGAGAGGTCCACACTTTCTCCATTTCAAGTTCCAAGGATCAGCAGGGGTCTGCAAATTAGCGCAGACAACCCAGACGAACTGTACACTGAAAAAAATTGATACACTACAACTTTCTTAAAGACACTTTCTGCTGCACCTCTAAAGATTCCCAAATTTTAGTTTTTAGAATTTTAAAACACTTTAATTTTAGTTAAGTTGAGCTGGAAATAAGTTTTTCGAGTGTGATGAGCAGTATGCCACTCACAGTGCCTCAAATGATCATGACTTGGATCATGCATTCAATACACAAATGTCCCAGGCAACACAACAAGAGCAATAGCAACCACAGCAGCAGCAACTGATGATGATAAATGTGTCGCCTGATCTCAGGCAGTTCACATGAAAAACACATTACGCGCTGCAGTTTCTTAATGTTCAATAATGATGGAAAAATCATGACACAAAGCTCACAATAATGTTGATAAATCAAAGCAAACACAACGACAACGACAGCGATGCTCCACACAAACAGTTAACGGTTAACTGCCATTGTGGTAATACCCTTAACTTGGCCCCAAGGTGCCCCAAACACACATACATCAAGTTTATATTTATTTTAATATATTGATTCCATAATAACTCTGATAGGGTATATCCTATAGGGTATGCTATGCCTATAAATGTAGTGCCTTTCGTTTCTTGTGCTCTTGGTGTTGACATGGCCAAGAACCGACGAGGCAGTCAAAAAGCCAACTTATCAACCTGCGCAGCAGCTCCATGCATGTGGCACGTAGCACATGGAAACAACTCAACAACAACAACAGCAACAAATATGTCTAGCAACACCGCAGACTTGTTGACGGCAGCTTTTGTCTTGGCTGGCTTATTATACCCTGTAACAAGCCAACAAAGGGGCGTATTGCTGATTAATAGACTTTAAATCTCTTTTATTTAATTCAAACATTAAAAAATCTAAAGCATAAATATTTCTATTTGTTTATTAAGGAATATTTTAGCAAATTTAAAGGGTATCCCACGCACTATCAGCCAAATTGCAGTCATAATGCATGTATTGTTGTCGTTTTTAGTATTGTTGTTGCTGCTGTTATTGTTGCTGTTTAAGCCATTAAAATATATAGTTAGTGTTATAGCTGTCAATATGAGAGACGGTCACAGAGCAGGCGAAGAAAGAGCAGAAGGCAGCTGAGAAGAGAAGAGGGAGCGGACTTGAGGTGGGTTGGATTGGATTGAATACAACAGCAAAGCACATGCCTGATTTAAGCTTGTTAATAATGTTGCTTGCTGCTGGCAATAGTTGTTGCCATAGTTGTTGCTGCTGCGGCTGCGATTGTTGGCTGCGATGATATTGATGTTAGCATTATCACGATCTAATTTATTTACAAATTGTGTTGAAATCATACGTTCAAGTCGTGTTTGAAAACTTACAAGTTCTATATGATTTATGTGAGCGTTGAAATGCCAAAAAAAAAAAAAATAAAACTACGTAAAAGAGTGTGTCTAGAAATTTTTCTCACAGTCCTGGTAGGTAGTAAGCCAGATAAGCTGTAAACTTAATTGATTGGCCAATGTCCAGAGGAAGCGACTCACATTCGTCTAGAGCCCAGTCAACGTCTGCCTGACTGTCCATCTGTCCGCCTGCCTCCCAAAGTTAAACTCTTCTTTGAGTTATGTCCAGGAACCGCTTTGGCGCACTAATTTAGATTTATGATCCAAATTTGTGACTTGCCTGATGCGTGCCAGGAGTTTTCCTAGCCAGTGATGACGATTTAGCTATTTTTTCAGCAATGCACTATAATTCCTATGAATTTCTGAATACTTTTAAGCTAAGCTCATAGTATGACCTTTGATAATAAATTGTTCGTTCTTAAACTGGAACAAATTGGCATGTTTTATGGCGAAAATTCATAGATAACTTAGGTATAAAACTGTGACCTTTAAGAAACATTAGTTTCTTGTTTATTTTAAAAACTTTGAAAGCCACTTACCATGTAGTTTTCAGCTATTATAGCTAGAAACTAGCATCACTGATGTTTAGCCACCCTGCGAAGCCAGCAACTGGGCAGCAGTTGCATGTGCACCATTTGTCATGCAGCAGAGAAGATTCGTGCTACAGCTGTAATTTCAGCAAGAGAAGAGCTAAGCAAAGCAAAGTCTTAACATTAATCTCCATTCTCGCTCTCTCATCCACACACTCTCTCCCTATCCGACTCTCTGTCTGTGTAATAATAATGTTGATAAATTAGTTGATTGTTGATTTCACGCAGCAATTGATGCAGTTGTACACCATGTCACTGTGCCAGAGAGAAAAGGAGTCGGAGTCGAAGATGAAGTTGAATCAGAGTCCAAATAAACATATCAACATGATAAATATGCGACCCAAAAGCGACTACTTTGCCATCCAGGTTATCTCTGTTATGTGTGTCCGGGCTACACGCAAACCGAAGGACAAGAGCATAAATCAGTTACCTTCGTTTTAATCGCTGATTTCCGCTTCATTGGAAATGAAAACCGAGAAGAGATACGTTTAAACTGGTTTCTCCACAGGCTTCAAACACAATGACTGTTGGGTCAACCCTCGCCGACACAGACGTGCAGAGTGTAGAAGAGTGTTGAGGAGTCTTGGACAGTGTTGGTGAGTGTTGAGGAGTCATGGAGGCTGTGGTAGTCTTGGAGACTGTTGCAGAGCCGTTTACCGTGCATGTTTACTAAATATTACATTTGTTTAATAAATCCATTTGAATTGTTGTTTATGTGATTTTTTTGTTGTTGTATTTAGCGCAAACTTTGTGTTCTTCTAGTTGCTCATGTTGTTAGAGAGTAAAACTTAAGTTTACAGAACCTTGGCCTCGGACAGATCATCCAAAGGCTTGCTGGTTGGTGGAATCTTGTACTCTGTCTCTGGAGTCTCATAGATCTTCTCCTCCTTGGGCTCGACGACCGACACATTGTCGGGCAGTGGCTTTTTGGGACCAATCTTGTTCTTGGGATCATAGGGCAACATGATCTTGACCTTGATACCAAGCACACCCTGGCGCAGCAGAACGTGACGTGTGGCAGTCTCCACATAATCATTGCATGGATCACCAGAGTGAATCATGAGTCCATCGACGAACTTCATCGACTTGGCACGCTGACCACGCAGCTTGCCGGACACAACGACTTCACAGCCCTTGGCGCCAGACTCCATGATGAAGCGCAGCACACCATAGCAGGCACGACGGACGGCCAGACCTCCGGTCAGCTTGTAACGCAGCGACTCAGCCTGGGCAATGGCGCACAGACCGCGAGTGGCAACCTTCTCGGCGTACAGCTCGATGCGGCCGGTCTCGAAGTTGAAACGCTTCTGCACCATGGCGGTGAGCTCACGAATGCGACGACCCTTCTCGCCCAACACCTGTTGGGTCTTGGTGGCCATGATGATGATCTCAGTGCGGGATGGAGTCACACGCACCTCAACACCGGAGTAACCATCCTCGGCGAGCTCGCGAGTCAGGAACTCGTTCAATTCCGCCTTGAAGATACCGTCGGAGACGAACTGTAATGACACAAGTTAACAATATTTTAGCTTTATTATTCAAACAATTTTACACAATGCACACAATTTGTTTTTGTTGATTGAAACTGAAAGCATGACACGGGGTGCTCCATGCCTGCCCCCATAGAAAACGACGCCCGCGGTTTGAGGTTAACTTTGTATTCACATCGTTTTTCACGCAAACACCGTAGTTTCCTCACACAATTTGATGCACTTGTTATACAGACGGTTGGGATGCAACGTTCTGCACTATTTTCAATGCTATATTCGTTTATTTACCTTACGTTTCTTCGAAATTGTGAGGTTCATGTTCATTTCATACGACTCGCACGGAACGTGGTCAAAAAGAAAGAAAGACAGCGCTCTGCTTTACCGATAACATGGCCGTCGCTTGCACTGCTTTACCGTCTATAGAGTTGCTGGGAAAGTTCATCGATATTTGCAACAGCTGTTCTATCGGTTTGACTGGTTTACATATTTAACAATTTAAACAGAAAAAAGTCAGAGCCCAAACCTTTAAATTAAGTTAATAATAATAATAATATTAATATGATAATAATTTTATTGCAGCTTATTTATAATTTTCAGTTATTCATGCAATATTGATAGTTCTGGCTAGCGCCACCTTCCGGCTGATTCTGATAACTACAAAAACAATCAGTGGCAAATATCGATAACGGCTCTTTATAAATGTCCCACTATTATCACGACCACCAATTGAATAGTCCTATTATTTAAACAGCAACCACTTTTTTGGGAATTAATTATTGCTTATCGATTATTGTTAAGTACATCGATAATTTCACAGCTGTGCAGAACAAAGCAAAGAGCAATTGCGTCTCACCATAAAAAAGAAAACGAAAATAGATACAAAAACGATACGGTTTTAAGCCCAAAATGTCGGAGATAAAGGCGTTGGAGCACGCCACACTGAAGGTGCCATACGAAATCCTGAACAAACGCTTCAGATCAGCCCAAAAGATAATCGACCGTGAAGTGGACCTAGTGATGAACTCAAATTGCCATATTCCCATTGTGTGCAGAGTCGCCTCATCTGTCGTGTGACTGGTCTGCCCCTCAACGAGCACAATCAACCTATGATGCTGCCCAATGGCCAAATCTATGGCCAACAGGCGCTCCGAAAGATAACCAAAGAGGATGGCACCACCACATGTCCGGTGACCAATGTTAAGTTCACAAAACCCAAAATCGAAAAAGTTTTTATCATGTAAGCGTTACCAAGTCGTTGGCGAGCGCTCTACAAATGTTTAATCCCAATTTCTCTTTATTACTATGTTTAAGATAACGATTATTATTACTATTACTAGGTTAAGCTAAAGAGTCGACTATATATTTTGAGTAACCCGTATTTCTAATGACTTATATTTCTGCAGAGGCCGTAACTGGAGTAAAGCTGTACTAATCCTTCTATTTGTTCTTCAAAAAAGTGGCATGTTTTTAACAAAAGTCCTACACTTGCTATAGTTTATTTACGAAAATCCTAAGATATATTTTCTAGATTGTGACCTAAACCATTTGAAAACTTTTACTCGCTTTTTTTTTTTAACACATTCTTCATTTAAAAAATTTGAATCAAGTGTTAGAAGTAGAAATTTCTGAAAAAACTTTTTAACATTTGTTTTAAGCAACTAAAGTTGTTATATAACTATTAGACTTGAATTAAAGTTTCAAAAATATTTTGGCAAAAGATTTAAGAAATTTTACCAGACAGAATTAAACATAAACTTTGATTTAGACTATTAATAGAAACAATATACTTTTGTCATAATTTCAAGTTTAAAACTGATTTATACAGAAAAGGTTAACAAAGTTTAAGCTTATTTGTGTATTTTTCCAAAATGAAAATATTTTAAAAATTCAAATTAATTAACAAAATTTCAAACGGTCTCTGCAGCTCCAAGTTTATACTAATTTCTAAGTGGCGCTTCTAACTGCGCATTTGAATTTCGATAACGATAAGTTTTTGAGTTTCTTTACGACGCTGCGCCGTCGCCATACTATTGATTTTAACGACAGCGCAGCAGAACACAACGGCAGCAGAATGTGTCAATGATTGATTCATATGGTTAAATATCGCTCGACAAAAGTGTGAACAAACAAATTCTATGCAAAAATATATATATAAATAAAAAGAAAAATTTAAATAAAATGAAAAGTTTGATTTAAATGCAATTTGTTGTTGTGGAAGCTGTGAAATTTGACTAAAATGTCATAAGTTGGCAAAACAGCTGCAACATAATAATAACAACAACAACAAACAGATACATAAACAACCCCCACAGCCAAACCACTACCACCACTCGAAACACCACCACCAGCAGCACCACCACTACCACCGCACAGAGAAAAGTGAGGAAAACCAACAAAAATAAAAAAAAAGTCTCGGCTTAAATCGTAAACAATTTCAAAAATATGGCACTGGATTTTGTGGCCACCTACAAAGTGCTCGTCTTGGGCGACTCCAATGTGGGCAAAACCTGCATTGTGCACAGATACTGCGATGAGAAATACTACGACACATATATCTCCACCATAGGTAAGAGTTTCGACATCTCAAACCTTTGTCTGGCTTCAGTTTGAATTTCAACTCGAATTTTTGACAGGCATCGATTTCAAACAGAAACTGATTAATCTGGATGGTGTGCCCATAAAGCTACAGATCTGGGACACGGCTGGTCAAGAGCGTTTTCGCACTTTAACTACAGCCTATTATCGCGGTGCCATGGGCATATTGCTTATGTACGATGTAACCAATCTGGAGAGCTATAACAATTTGTCATATTGGTTGCGCAATATCCAGGAGAACGCATCGCCCGATGTGGTCAAGGTGCTTGCGGGCAACAAATGCGAATGCTCAACGACACAGCGCATGGTGGACAAGGAGAGAGGTGAAAAGGTGAGTCAATCAAACAGGCAAACAATTCACAGGACGGCTTAATTTTAAATTCAGTTCGACGACTTTTTACCCTAGCGGAAAAGCTCACTTCCTGATCATCGTGCAGGCCAAACAAAGCGTGATTTAAGCCTGAAAAAGTCTCCTATCTAAACTTTTATATTCTGTTGACTCAAAAACTAATTTTCAATTATTTCAAACAGATTTTAAAAACAATCGTTTCTTTTGTTGGCATAGTCATATCTGGGTAGCAAATATTTGCTGTAAAATGTTAATCATTAAGGGGAAAAATGACACGATGAGCAAATATTTGCTTTCACTTTGGAAAATATCGGTTGTCAAAAATATTTGCTCTCTTTTGGGCAAATATTTAATTAGTATAATGCTTGCTGAACATTCTTTGAAGAAAATTATCAAAAATAAATAAATGTTTGTAATTTTGTTGAAATTGTATTGTATAAAATGAGATAACTGAGCATCTTAAAGTCGAGCAACTCAACTGTAGAACGCCCACTTGCTTTCAAACACACCATGATTCATTTTTAAGGTAACAATAGAGTGTTTAGCAGCCTCCAGCCTAATTGATTGGCCAAAAAGATACAAAAACAATGAGCAAGGCAGTGCCCAAAGGAATGCGTTTAAATAATAGATGACAGTTTAAATATTTATTGGAAAACATTGTGACGCCTTTTAAAGTGTGCAGCTTACTTATTTAGTTTAAATAGATTAAAATACTAACTAAATTCAATATCTACCTTTTCAGATTGCCGAAAACTTTGACATGCCATTCTTTGAGGTCTCTTGCAAATCGAACATAAACATTGAGGATGCTTTTCTTTCACTGGCTCGCAAAATTCGTGAGCAACGCGAAAGACGAGTGAGTTATCAATATTTTCTACAAATTTTCCAATATATTATTAACTTTCTCTTTAAAAGGGCGACAACTTTGACAACGATGACAAACAGGACAAAAAGTCACCAGGATCCAACGGTTTGGGCACTTTCAGTTTGGGCAGTCTCTCCGGTGATAATCGTTGCACCTGCTAAATTGATGGAATCATTTGGAATGAGAACCTGAGAAAATGAATTTTTTGCACAACTTAAGCTGGACGAAAGCTGGCGAACAAGTTCGTGCATGTTGGCATGCCATCTAACGATACAATTATGAGAAGTGAAAACATTTGAAATGCATTAATCAAGAATGAAGTGAAGCCTAATTAC
Organism: Drosophila nigrodunni; assembly: GCA_020829145.1. Taxonomy (NCBI): domain Eukaryota; kingdom Metazoa; phylum Arthropoda; class Insecta; order Diptera; family Drosophilidae; genus Drosophila; species Drosophila nigrodunni. Next base: position 28,468,564 of record JACVCZ010000001.1, read on the forward strand.
AAGAACGTACAGATTGTGCATTTTTTAAGATAGTCCAAGTAAATAGCATAAATATTTTAGCATATTCGTGCAGATCAAACTATATATTATATAAATATATATACTATAGTCGCGTCTTGATTTCCATATACATATATATATATATTAACTCGATAAGCTAAATAAGTACTAAATAATACTATGATAATTATAACTATAAATATATTGTAAATTATGGTTTAGCTATCTGAATGTGAGCCGCCTGTAATGAAAGATTGATTCAGTTACAATTACAAAACTTTTAAAGTCAAGCAAAGCAGATACAAAAATGTTTTTATTCTTGATAATCGGATTTACGAGAAGAAATTGGTAAGATCTTTATATTGGTAGATAAAAATGGTAGGAGACCCCTGTTTCCATATGTTTCGACCTCTGATCTACTATAGAAATTTAAATATATTCTTTGTGTGACTAATCATCGTATAGACTAAACGAAAACAGCCTAAAGTTTCCTTCTAATACTTCTAAACAGCTCTGATCTTTTCACCCAACCCATTACAATCCCATTAATTTTTCAACGGGTAATTGCAACAAAAGTAAATTACTCAATTGTCAATCCATCAAAGTCAAATGGAACAGACAATTAGCAGTATGGATTACTGTAATCCACGCTCTCATCGCTGATGGTGCCTAGCAACCACAGTGACCACAACGATGACACAACTATAGACACTACAAATAGATAGGATAGTCTAGTTTGATTTTTCTGCTCTTCAGCAAATTGAAATGAAACAATTTCGGAATAAAGCGAATTCGTTGCCCATCTTCAATGGACGGATTACGGACACAACCACGCTGACGAGTACATCGTTGCAGTTGCCACTGGGTGGTGCACATAAGAAGAGCACCACTCACAAGCTGGCCACACGTGTCCTACCCACAGTGTATACCATAACCGATGGCAACACCGGAGCAGCGAGCACATCTCTGGCCGAAGCCATGATTAGCAAACAGCTGCCTCAACTGGCAGATCCTCAACAGCTCCAGCAGTTGGAAGTGCCCAAGGAAGCACTGAATATTACCGGCACCGAGCTGGCCAACTATGAAAAGGTGCGCGTTGTGGGTCAGGGATCCTTTGGCATTGCTATTCTCTACAGACGCAAATTCGATGGACATCACATTGTCTTTAAGCAAATCAATTTGAGCGAACTGACACCACCGGGACGGGATCTGGCCATGAACGAGGTGGAGGTGTTCTCCAAATTGCATCATCCCAACATTGTCAGTTATCTAGGCAGTTTCATCAAGGACAACACACTGCTCATTGAAATGGAGTACGCCGATGGCGGCACCTTGGCGCACATCATAGCCGAGCGACAGGGGAAACAACACTTTCCTGAGCGTTACATCATCGCTGTCTTTGAGCAAATCTCCAGCGCCATCAACTACATGCACTCGGAGAATATTCTTCATCGGTAAATAGGGAAACAACAATTTGGGAAGGAGACGGTTTACTAAATTTGATCCAACTTAGTCCAAGACTTAAAGATATCCCTCTTTCCTTTAAAGCTTAGCTTGGAAGAATAATTAATTATATTTTTCCTAGCTCTAACATTTAAGTAACCTATCCGAAACCTACAAAGTATTTTCTTACTTAACTCTTACCGGCTCAAAAACAGTTGGGAATACCGAAGAGATCTCCCAAACAATGTTCAGAGCTAGCGATTTAAGTGTTCACCTAGATTTATAACCACATCTCCCAAAACGCCCCTATGAATGCTTTACCCACTCAAAAGCTTTATCTTTTCCGTATAATTGACTATGCTACACCTTTCCAGTGATCTCAAGACTGCGAATGTATTTCTCAACAAGCGAGGCATTGTGAAGATTGGTGACTTTGGCATATCCAAGATAATGAACGCCAAGATTCACGCGCAGACGGTGCTGGGAACGCCCTACTACTTCAGTCCCGAGATGGTAGAACCTAAAACCTTACTATTAAATACCTTTCTCTTACTAAATTACTGTTCGCAGTGTGAGGGCAAGGAGTACGACAACAAGAGTGATATTTGGGCCTTGGGCTGCATTCTGGGCGAGCTGTGTTGCCTCAAGAAAACCTTTGCCGCCTCGAATCTTTCCGAACTAGTGACGAAAATCATGGCTGGTGCCTATACCGCGGTACCCAATGGCTACACCTCTGGACTGCGCAGTCTGCTGGCCAATCTACTGCAGGTGGATGCTTCACGTCGTCCAACCGCCTCAGAGGTCTTGGTTTACTGGATACCCTTAATCTTTCGCAGCCTGGGCAAGAACAAGGGGTGAGTTTGTTGACCTGAACGTGGATAAAAGGCTTAACTATCGACTTCGTAGCTACTCTTATGAGGATGGCATTGGTGGAAGTGGCAGTGGCAGTGGAAGTATTATAACTGCTCCCAGCTCACTCTACACCAGCTGCAGTAATCTGGCCATGGAACTGCCCACAGCACAAACCGAGACACGTAAACTGATGAGCGCCGAGACAGTGGCGCCCAACGAGATCATAGAAAAGCGGTAGGAGCTCATGCCTTTTACAGATCTCTGGTAAAAGATCTGGTATAGCTTACTACCTTTCCAGCTCGGTGCTGTACCAACTTAAATCCTTCGGCAACAGCTTCAGCATGAATCCAATTCAGTTGCCCCCGAAGGCTGTCATCGTCTGCGTCGCCATGAGTGAATCCCACTTTGTGGTAATCAACGATGACGGCTCTGCCTATGCCTGGGGCGAGGGAACTCATGGTCAGCTGGGACTGTCCTCGCTGGAACCTTGGAAACATTATCCCGGTTTGGTTCAGAGTTTGCGCAATTATCACATTGTCAGCGCATGTGCCGGCGAAGGTTTTACCATTTTCCTGACCCAATCCGGGAACCTGCTCAGCTGCGGCAGCAACCTTCAGTATGCCTTGGGTCACGATGAACAGAAGAACTACTACAGTCCCAAGCTTATAGCCAAGTTGGCGGATGTTCGCATCGTTCAGATTGCAGCCGGTTTGCATCACGTAGTGGCGCTGAGCCGCGAAGGAGCTGTCTACGTCTGGGGCACTAGTCTCGGCGGAGCTCTCGGCCTGGGCAACTACCAGCAGCAATTGTAAGCTATACGCGGCTGCTTAGACCCTGTACGCAGAAACGGTAAAGGTTCGGAACAGAAATAGGAGTGCCCGAGCCCATAAAGTATATAAAACCTTAATCAGGTTGAACTCAAAAACTATAAGTGCTAGAGTTGTTCCGTCTGTCACTGACTATATTGGAACTATTCCCATAGAAACCAACGCTCTTAAATACCTCATATCGATTAGTAACAATAAGTACAGGGTCTTTAAACAGTCGGCATACGCGACTGCAGTTGCTTACCCGCATTCTTCTTAGGAAACATCCTCAGAAGGTGCTACTCTCCCACGTAAAGAGCAAGCCCTTGCGGATTTACTGCGGGCCGGACACATCCTCCGTGCTTTTCAACAACGGAGAGCTGCATGCCTGTGGCAACAACGACTACAACAAATTGGGCTTCACTCGTACGGCCAAGATCACCGCATTCGTAAGTAATCACTACCGATCCTACTGCAATCCAAATAAGTTTTTCTTTTGTGAGCGTAGAAAAAGGTGCAGCTGCCACAGAAGGTAATGAAGGCTTCTTTCTCCTCGACGCACTCGGTGTTTCTGGTGGAGGGTGGCTATGTCTACACCATGGGACGCAACAAGGAGGGACAACGTGGCATACGGCACTGTAATCCCGTAGAGCAAGCCACACTGGTGGAAACAATGCGATCGCGCTACATTGTGGTGAGTACAAAGGCGGAAGGATCAATCGAAAATCCCATAAACTCTTCCACTAATAGCACGTCAACTGCAATGATCAGTGCACCATTGTGGCCTCAGAGGATAACATTATCTCGGTGTGGGGCACTCGCAATGGTCTGCCCGACATTGGCTCCAGCCAGAGTGGTTTGGGCTTGGAAGTCTGCACTCCGAATGCGGAACTGGAGCTGGGCAACAATACGGCAGCGTTTACCAACTTTCTAGCATCAGTGTACAAGTCGGAGCTGATCATGGAACCTGTAGACATTCTAGCGTAGGTAACCCTTGACATAGCAGGAATCCTCTTGCCTAACTCCTTATTCTTCTTAGCTTATACTCCTCCAAGGAGCAGTGTGAGCGGGGTTACTATGTCCAGGTGACAGACATCTTTCCGCTGGCCCACAGTGTGCTCGTGATGGTGGAAACTACCACGCCCCTCATCTCCTCCTACGAGGGCTAGTCCTTCCGGGGAAAAGGCTTAAGATTACTTGAAATAAAAGTTTGCGAATCCAGTCTCCTGAATTAAAAGGGTTCTTTATTGCTCATTGATAGTAGCCACGTTTGGCCGCCTCCTGGACAATAGTTTGCACCGCTGCGAAGGCTTCTTGAGCTGTTGGCTCGATTTCTTTGGCCGACAAGATGAACATTTCCTCACTGTCCGGTGGACCACGCAGCTCAAAGGTGAATGTAATGGGAATATTCAGCTTGCTGTAAGCCCAATCCTTGGAGCCACCACTGGATGGATAAATGGTCTCATAGATGCTGCCACTTTTGTACACGCGTCCATTAATCTCCTTAATGCGATCCGCTGCCTTTTGGCCAATCTCCTTGAGGTCTGCATAGTTGGGCACACGCTCGGCCGTGTGTCCCTGTGGAAACATGATCAGCTGGGAGTAGCTGTGCAGCGCCAGATAGCTGCGTATGCGATCCGTTTGGACGTGTGCCTGCAGGAATTCTATCATTCGCTGTGTCTCCACCTCACTGGCAGCGGCTGGTCCCGAGAAATCATAGTGACAGGGATTGCCACTGGAGCCAGTGGTGTTCCAGCTCATGGGGAAGTTGCGATTGAGATCAACGCCCCGACAGATGCCAAACAGATTGCGATTCTTGCGCCACATGCGATCACCAGTGAATGTATAACGGTATCCATCGGGGTTTACCACGGGGAATATTAGCCAGTTATGAGATCGAGCCAAGGATTGCACGGCGGCATCGTTGGAGTGTAGCAGCTGCTCAATGAAGTACGTAGATGTGGCAGGAGCAATCCATTCCCTTGCATGTATGCCACTCTCAATGAAAATGCTGCTCAGATTCTGGCCGCCAAAGGCAATTCTCACACCCTTTATTGGTAATCCCTGCGTGCTCATTCCCATGTCCAGCAAGGTCACCACCTCGGGCTGTGTCTTGGCCAGTGACTCCAACCAGCCATAGATGTTTTCCAACTGAAAGTAACGCTTCCAGTCCATCTGATTAGGGGGTGTGCTCTCGGGTGCCACCTCAGCATAGTTGGCGTCAATAAGTTCCTGGAAGTTGCGGTTCAAGATGCGGTGACTGACATTGTAGCTGTGCAGTAGATCGTCAAAGTCAGACACCTTCTGACCGGCAACCATAATTGTTAGCTTCTGCCCTGGAACGCGTGCATGTCCCATGAAAATGCAAGAGTCGCTGGCCGCTTCCAGTTTCTGGAATAACTGCACATGTGATTCACTTTCCAGGTCCACATTGTAAATTCTTGTGAAATCGTAACGTGCCTGAACTGTGGGAGCTCCTGCTTGCACAGTGGCCGCAGTTACCAGCAACAACCAAAAGATTAACATCTTTGCTCTTCAACTGACAGATTAAAATGTTTTAAAACAGCTCTTGAGTCAACTTTAAACCCCGACATTTCGTATACATGTATGTGCGATAAGAGACTGAAGACTATCTCACTTTTTTTCGAATCAACTAACGCGCCATTTTGTGAAAGAACAGTGGCAACTCTGTTTGCTAGTATTTTTTTTAAACTTACGGTCACTGGTCACACTGATCGCTCAGCTGTTGCCATTACAAAAAGTAATGGAATCACAATTTGATAATGCAGAGTAAGTAAAATATTAGTTTATCAAATAAAATAGCTAAAACATAGATTTTTACTAGTGAAAACTATTGGAACCGCTCGTCTAGAGCTGCCTTTAGCTTTGACGATGATGATGACGGCGATGCTGGCAAAGCCGGCATGAGCACAGACCCAACAAAGCTGAGCAGCAAATGGGACAACAATGCAATCTTCAATGATGATACTATTTCCGAAGCCAGTTTTGATAATAGTGCAGCTCTGGGTACTCTCAATCATCTGTCAATTAAAAACATATTAAGCGATGAAGCGCTTAAGTTGGTTCTGCAAGAACAAACGCTGGATGAGCATGTGGTCCCAAAGGGGATGTCACCAGAAGAGGAACTGAAACTGCTGAGACGACAAATTCAGAGTACGCTCTACTGTCCAAATCTGGAGGTGACTGCAGAGAAGCTGTTGCACGGCAAGCAGGCACCACTGGAGATGTTCAAATCGCTCATGGAGAAGCAGCAACTACTGGACACGGTTCTTGCCCATGGGGGAGATGCCATAATCGGAGTAGTGTTATTCCTAAAGCGCACGCTAAACAGTACACAATTCCAGAGCATACTGCAGCAGCGTCCTAAGGCGTTGGAGCACTTTCTCAGCTATCTGCGTCAAAGCGGCGACGTGAGCAATTATATTGAAATGCTGCAACGCTTTGGACGCCACCAAGAAGCGGCTCTCAAGCAATTTCAAGCGGCCATGGCTTGCAGCGACCTGATTACACGCAAGCAGCAACTGCAACGTCTGATTCAAGCCTATGCCAGCGCTGGCGTGGGCATAATTCCGCTCTATGAGCAGATCTTTCAATCCGCCCTCAAGCTGCAGTTGGTGCAGGAAAAGGATGGCTTGAGTCATCGATTTGGTGCTAATGCCACGCCCATTGAACTGCTGTATGTTTGCTGCACGCAGAACAAGAATTGGAAGGATCAGGACATGTTGAAAGCCACGACCCCGCAACGCTTTGCTGCCGATCAGGAAATCTCAGCAGCCCAATACGAATGGACAGCTCTCAATGAGCGTGCTCAGGCACAGGCGTATGCGGATCTGGAGTGCATCTTCGAGCGCACATCCACATGGCATCCACTCAAATCGCGGCAGTTCCACATTAGCTTCGATCTGTCCTTAGCCGTGCAGCGTCTCTTTGAGCTGCAAGCACCGGCCACTGTCCTCCAACTGTTCCTCTCTAAGATGAGCAACAGCAGCGAGAAATTGGCACTGGCCCAACGGGTCAAGTGCATCAAAGCAGTGATCGATGCGATGGCGAGCCTGAAGCAACAACAGGAACTGCAGCAACTCAAAGAATCGTTACCCGAACGCTCTGAGGAGAAATTCTACTGTGAGAATGCTTTGAAGTCACTGCAAAGCAAACGCTGGACAACGGACAATATTAAGCTGAAGCTCTAGACAATTAACGGAAGAAACAGTTGAATTTTGTATAAATGTATTTTTTTTTATTAATCATATGTAACTATTTTTTAAATTAAAACATTTTTATATTAAATAATTGCAAATCACAAGCTGAATATCAATTTAATCATGTTCCGTTTTTGAATAGCAACGCACCCACAAACGGGGATTCGAAGCAGACCAGGATTCTGTAGTGTCCATTCCCCAGCTGTGTGTGGGTATGCTCGGTTGTGTGTGTGTTATAAACATTTTTTTATTGCGTAAACAAAAAGCGTTAGCAAACAATACATTAAAGAAAATAAAAATTAAATTCTTGAAACAATTTGTTTGCTTTTAAATATTTTACTTAAATAACATGGCTATAAAAGCTAACAACAATTAATTAATTAAGTATAAACATGTGTGTGTGTGTGTGTGGATAAATATATAGTATATATATATGTTTAAGGAGACGCCAATCTTGATCTTTGGTCTGCAGTTATTAACAAACAAAAGCAAAATAAACACAAAACACAATACTCGATAACCAGAGGGAAGAATCGTAGGCAGAAGCATAAAGGTGGCTACAGTGCATCCAATGCTAATTACTGGCACTGGTGCCATCGGCATCACAATAGCTGAGCAGACGCTGGCAAAGGATCGTCTTGAACTTAACCGTAAAATTATCGAATATGGCATCCGTATCCTGCAATACAGCACTCGACTGATTACAATCGCTTGCTTCAATCAATTGCTTAAACTTCTGATTGAGATTCTGTTCCAGCGTTGAGTTATTATTGTTGAAATAGAAGACATAGGCCAGTTCCAGCCAATAGTAATCAAGATCGGCCATGAAATAACGTTCACACTCGAGCATATCGAACTTGTGGGTCAAGAAGTGCACACACATGTGATAGATCAGATGCTTCAGGTCCGAACGATGCAGAGGCACATAGCCCGTATCCTTGCTAAAGTACTCGAACAGCTTCAACGTGCGCTGACCAGTGTCGCAGCTCTGCAGGCACAACCGAAAGGCCTCCACGAACCGAAAGTTGAGCATACAGATCCGGATGCGGTACTCATTGCGCTCAGCACGCGTACATTCGCCAATCTTATCCGGATTATAGAGTCCATGGAAGGCGTAGAGACAGTAATGGATATAATGACGCAATGGCTGCAGTGCAGACACATCAGCATCGTCCGAGCTGGGCGTACAGGTGCTCACATCGTCGCCGGCAGCCGAACCCAGGAGACCTAGAGCAGCTGTTGTACCGGCCATGCCTGTTGTCATGGGCAAAGGCAGATAGCTTTGCTCCTCCGGCGAGTAATCCAAATCCAATGAACTATTGCCATCAGCCTGCTGTGGTGCATTCAACGAGTAGCTTGCATCGTTCTGACTAAGATTTTCCAGACTGCTTAACAGATCATCCGAATCCTGTCCAGTGCCCGCCTGCTCCGTGCTCGATTTGTAGTTGAGTGTGGCCAAGGAAGTGCGTTGCTCAAAATTGATATTGGCCAGCTGCAAAAAGTGCGGCTGGTATGGCGGTATGATCTTTAAATAGCGCACGGGTTCCAGGTCCAGACGTATACGTGGTCGTGGCAAGTTAATCTCCACTGGCGCCTCTACACATTGACTCTCGAAGCGCATCACACGCTTCGTTGTGGGCAGGCAGACCATGCGCTGTCGCATGCGATCCAAGCTGGCGCCCAAGTCGCGTCCACACTGGCCATTCGAGTTGCCGCCAAAGGCTTTGACAATGTGATCTGTGGTCATGACCAGCGTGAAGTCCGCACCACAATCCACATACATGGGCCGCTCGATGCTGTCCACGGGCGATGGCTTCAACACTGCTCGACGATCCTTATCCTCTGTGCCAAGCTGATGCTCCAGATTCTTACCCCACGTGTACAAAGTGCACGTAGATGATATGAGCGCAAAATGAAACAGTCCACTGGAGATCTGTAAGTAAACTTAGTTATAACAAGGATTGGGGGTATTCCTCGTGCATTTACCTGCAGTATTTGTCCAGCTACCTCGCTGGTGTCCACCAAATGCGGCGTCATATGCTCCGTTGGATCCGGTTCGGTGGACTGCAGTGCTGCTGCAGTTGCTCCAATACTCTCACTAGCATTCGATGGTTTAGCCTCTTCCGCTTTAGACTCTTTGGTTTCCACCCTCATCTTGGGTACGGCGCCCACAACAACCGCTGCATAGGATGTAGTTGGTTCAACCAATACACTATTACTTCCACATTCCGGCAGCAGTGTCTCTTCCAATCGTCTGCTCAACATTTCACGCTGTTGAGTCTCCTCCAGCTTTTGCTTGGCATTGGCACGACGCTTGATCTGATTGGCCAGACGCAGTGCCTGCGGTGAACTTCCCCAGGTGTACATACGCTCCTCCTCATCTACAGCTAACTGCAGGGATCAATAAACATATTTAGTTATGCATTATTTATAAATAATTCAATTACTTACATTTGTAAAAAACTTTGTGTGTATCAGTCTTAAGCTGGAGCCACCCAGTTTCAGGCGTAGGGGCAGACTTGTCTTTGTCTCCGTTGGTTCGTTGTTGCCAAGACCAAGTTGGCCAAAATGATTGGAGCCAAACACAAAGAGCTCGTTGTCACTGAGATTAGCCTCGGAGTAATTATTATGGATCGTCTGACACAACACCAAACTATGTGCATGTCCCAGCGATACTTGTAAAACTTTCTATAAAAAAAAAAATGTATCATATATTAATACATTCTTTGGAAAAGATTGGGATTAACGCACCTTGTACTTAAAGAAACTGACTAGTGTGGGTGTTGCAATGTTCTCGCAGCTACCGTTGCCAAGCTGTCCATAGATGCCCCAGCTAAAGTGCAAAATAAAAATAAGTAATTGATTTTTAAAGTAAACTGTTTAAACTACTGGATCTTTAAAGGATTATAGACAACTACTTACCCCCACATGTAAAGCTTGCCATCCACGACGGCCGCATTATGATATTGTCCTGCCTCCAGCAGCGTAATGTTCATGCCATCTAAAGCTGTCACCAGCATGGGCTGCAGTGCCATTTGCATATGCTGACCAATTCCCAGTTGGCAGAGACTATTGTTGCCCATGGCGTACAGCTAAAGGAAGCAGTTGCACATAAATAAGAGAGCTTAAAATGTTTTAGAAAATAACATACGCCATTGTTGGTCAATATAAGTGTATGCTGGCGACCACATTTCAGAGCATGCACCTCCAGATTTAGCTGTGAAAGCAGCTCCAAGGTCTTGACAGCATGCGCAGGCTCTGGAGGTTCTAATAAAGACGAAAACTAGGTAAATGGGAGCACTTTTGATTTCAGTAGCTGGCACACACCTGTTGATTTCTGAGCGCTAAAGCAGCAGGGCACACCGCTTGAGCCCCAGAAGTAAGCGACACCATCGACCACGCAGGCACAGTAGGCACAACCCGCCGAGATTGGCTTAAACCGCGATGACTCAATAGCAAACTGAAGCAAGAAAGAATACAGTATTAGATGCAAAGAATTGATTTTTTGCCACCTAAGAAACTTGCCTGATTGTCCTCATAATTAATACGAAAATTTGATAAAGCATTCACAATGGAATCGTGCTTAATACGCTGCGATTCCATGTGAATGAGCACGGCCAAATAGGTTTCGATGAGACACTTGCAGAACTCAAAGAGATGGGCATTATTGTCATTGTTGCTCGAGGAGCTGCTGCAGCTGTACGAAACAATGGGACGCAGTGAAGCGGCAAAGGGATTCAGCTGCACGGCAAGACGCTGGAAATAAGGAGTTTAGAATCGCTTGAGACTAAGCAATACATTTAAATATACCTGCAATACACAAGGCCTAATGTGCTCTAGTTTGTCCTGTATGAAACTAAAGTAATCCATGGACACCAACGGCAAGTATGTAATCGTTTCCATAAAAATATTCTGGCTCAGATTATATAGACAGACATTGAGCTCATTGTACCAGCCAAACTCTTGGCCCACAACGCTGACCAGCGCATTAAACGTGTCTAAGCAAACACCACGTACTTTGGCCAAAATAACGGCCGATGAGAAGAGTCCACTTTGGCACAAAACAATACTGGTCATGTTCGTGTGATACTTGCTGTTGGTTACCAAAAAGTTCCTAAAATAATAAAAGAGTTATTCATTGTCTTTTTTGACCCTAAATCCACTTACCATAAGGGCAAATAGTTCTTGTCGTTGACAGCCTTCTCGGCCAGCGTTATAAGCAGTAAATTGGCCAAATGAAATTGTGATGATGGAGACATTTGCAATGCGCTGATGGACTCATCCACACCATAGTGATAGTCACTGCAGGCGACACCACTGTTTATCACCGCCTTAGGATCCCTTCCACTCAATGGCAGTATATTGCGCACATCCTCAGAATGCCGATATGTGGCATCAGATAACATGCTCTTAAGCAGCGGATGACACAGGTGACGAGATCTCAGCAAATAAGATGACTTTAGGGCCATGGCACTTAGCTGCATCAGTGCATAGGTGTGTCCATACATGGCCAGCTTGAGAGCAGTACGTATTGGTTTCACTCTAGCCACGTTGTAGGTGATCAAGGCTTGGGTAATTTTCTTGCGACGCAGCAAATAATCACCAGCAAATTCAATGCAATGCTCGAAGGACAGATCAAAAGTGTTGCAAAATTCGCGACATTGATTCCAAGAGCTCAACAACGCAGCGTCCAGAAACAGCTCAAATGGTTCCTTTTTGAGCTGAATAGTATAAACGTTCTTGTTGGTTATGACATAACAAGGATCATAGTTGATCTTTGGAAACTCCGCCTGCATTATCTCCATTTGTCGAAGTGAGAACTCACTGCTGACATCCGCCGTCTCATAGAACTGCACATAGTCCATGGGTGTGTGTATGTCTTTAAGCTCGAAGGCCTTAGCGCGTTCATCCTTCGTCAGCGTCTCCAGCGGATTGGATTCTGTTCGAAACTGAGCCATTTGATATAGATGCAGCACAGTTTCACGCTCGAAGCGAAACAGCGCCAACTGAGACTGGTGATTAAAGCCCTAAAAAAAAAACAGAATTAGAACTACTTTTGGGTTTCAAACGTTTTACAAACGCACATCATCTTCGGTGGTATGCAATGAGGCCATGGCGCTACTGATGACACTGACGGCATTGATGGCATTGCTGGGCATCTCACTTTGATCAATGCTTGATGCACTTGTCGTTGTAGCACTCGTTTCATCACTTTTCGCTGTCTGCTCCAGTTTTTCTGTATCGGCATCGAGACTCTCCTTCTCAGTATTGACCACGAGTGGCTCTTCCAACGATGAAGCCGCTGTGGAGCTAGACGTATCATTTTGTCCATTTAGATCCACATATTGTACACCATAGAGTATATTAGAGCTAATGAGTATATCCACGCAATGTTTGGGGATCTTGTACAGAAACAATGGCTTCAAATTAATGTCAATGCTGTGCACCGTCAGACTGCAGCTGTTGCTATGCAGAGCACTCAATAAATAGGTGCTACGCAGATTCTGTATGTTGTAGAATGAGCCTTGGGTGTTGCCCAGTGGCTCTGGTGTCACCGATGGGGAATCCATGATGGCCAACGTACCCATATTTGTTTCGGGCATAACTGCAAAGCAACATAAAGTATAATCCATAAAGGGATTGGGAATAGCTTATAACAAATAACGTACATTCATCAATCTTTTGCCGCTGATCCGATAAACGCATTTTAATGGCCTGCAGCTTCTTGGAGCCCAGACTTTTAAGCGAGGCCAGGCGTGCTCGTGTGGCTGGCAGAATGCCATCGAAGCTATTGGCGGTCAACTGTTGCTGGTAACGTATGGCGGTGTTTTCGCCATAGGCTGGCGGTGCTGGCGGCGGTGTCGGTGGCAAGATAACGTTCATATCACCTGATGTGTTTGTAGCTGGCAGTGCAGCTGTTTGTGTATTTGGAGCAACTTCATCACCGGCTGCTGGAGGTGCAAATACATCCTCCTCCAGCTGACTGCTATCGGAGGCCGGATCGGAGCTATTGCTCTGCCGTGCATCATTTCCGGTGACATTGTGATGTCGCGAGTGAACAGACATAACAATCTGCCAGGCGCCCTCACGTGTTGTGGGCGAACTATCACCTGGATACACATACTTTATGGCCTTCTGTTCGAGTAGTAGCTTGTATTGTTCCTTAAGCGACGACGTGATCTGCGGAGCAACGAAATTAAAATGTTAAGTATTTGAATTGGTAAATAAGAGTGGTTTACTTACCAGCAGCATGACACCATCGAAGGTATTATCCTTGCAAATGGTTAGACGCACCACGGATCCATTCTGAATAGATGTGCTAGCTATCATTGGACAGTTGGGACTGAGGCCCACAAAGCATATGGAGCCATCTGAATAGCCAATGATGGCACGATTCAGACCACAATAGGTTCTCCACCACACCACTGACAATGGATATGGACAGGTCTTCGATGCCATAAACGAGCTGGCCATTACTTGACTGTTGCCCGTTGCATCAAAGGGCTGTGCTTTGGATTGGACGGATGGCTCAGAAGTTTTCGCTCCATTGGCCAGCATATGTTCGGGCAACTCGTGACCTAACGGCTCCTCCACATCCCGTTCCAGCTCCTGACTATCAGCCTCTTTATCCAGCTTCACATGTTGAAGGTTTTCCGACAATTCATCCACTTGTTCCCGTGATTCTTCTAAGCCGGTCGAATGATTTGGGCACTTTTTCGAATTGGGACATTCGTGGGGACCAACAAATGGTATTATGTAGGACGTCACCTGTGTGGTGCTATACACGGCGCACGCATCCAGATTGTGCGATTTGTCAACCAGCGATAAAGCGGGCACAATGTGCAGTGTATTGTCAAAACCTGTTGATATATACAAGTCATAAATTAATATCCATAGGTAAAAATACAAAAACTGGCGAGTTCAGTAACACTTTAATAGACTTCCCCCTGCTCTAAAGCTAAAGAAGCAGAAAATCAAAACAAAATATGCCAAAGAAAATCAATAATGTAAATTGCACACATTCACACACAGTCCTACACTACGTTTATGCGTAAAACCAAATCATGAATTCAGCCTTTTTTGTTTTGTTGTGTTATTATAATCAGATAGCTTTGCTGCTTTGAAAGAGTTTGTTTATGCTTTAACAGCTGATACCTTAGAAATCATAAAATGTAATAACTTCGTTTCTTTAGATCGTGAATTCGTCGCGAGTTCGGAAATTTATAAAAAGGCCGCATAAACGCAGTAACACACACGCACACGCACACACGTGTAAGCACTTGGGTCACACTTGCCACCCACAGCACAGCATAGTAATTTTAGGCTTTTACTATGCAGTAGCCAACCCCCTACCCACACCCCCAAATCGCAACCCCCTTCCCTTTGTCAAATACTTACACAGAACCAAAAGCCAAACGCCCGTTGGGTCAAAGCAGACATCATGTATGACACGATTGGTCCGCCGGAACCAGGAAATCATCTTGAGCACCTCCTGAGCGCCCCCAGTGCTAATATATCGCAATACAATTTCATTTTCTTCGCTGACCAGGCACAGGAATTGCTTTTCATCGAACGGTGTTACTGTGACGGCGGAGAGCTTACAGCTGAAATTTGTTATCAGCGGACGCAGCTCAAAAATTTGCAAGTCTTTGAGTTCGGCGTTCTCCGGCAGCGCCATCACTTAAGGGTTTTGGTCGCTGGTCGCTGTTGGACCTGCTTTCAGCGTTTTCTTGTTGCACAAATTAAATTTTAATTTTTTTACAATTGCTATGTTTCCATGACGAACACTCTGTTATCGCATCCAAAAGCAATCGATCTGAATGCGATTAACTGTTTTCAAACGCAAACACTTGTTTTGGCACAATCGATTCTTTTATTATACAAAACTTTACAGCAGCTGGTAATTTGCCAGAAAATTACCTCGTACTGTAAACTTTAATTAATTTCTAAACCATTTTCGAATATGTGTTTGAATAAATATTATTGTTGCCATTAAATAGCTAATCGATAGTTAAAAGTCATGTACATATCGATAATTTTAGTTGTATCAAAATATCAACTTCATTAAACGCGCTTTTCTATTTTTACTGTCGGTAAAAACGTCGAGCGTGTTGGTTGTTCTATTTCTGAATTGAGAATAATTTGTTTTGCTATATTGTGAATTTAATATATCAAATTAATATCGTATTGAATTTAAACATTAAAATTTTGTTATCAACTTAATTTTATGATTATTTAATGTAATATTGTCGACTTGTGTTTTACTTCACAAAGTTTATTTAGTATCAACAACAAACATGACGGCGCAAATAAAAATATATTAAAAAATCTATACGATAAAATCACTTTTTAAAAAAATCAAAATCTCCCAAATTGATCAGGAATCCCTCTAATCTTTAAGTATATTGACGAGGTGGCAACACCGCTCAAAGGCATCCCTACAATCAAAATTAACGGCGCGAATGGAAAATTGGCGTCGCTTGTTTTAGCTAATCAACAAATTCGTAACATTCTGAGCGCTAGTAAAAGAAAAAGTATATAATCGAACTTGTTATGGAATCACGTTTACCAAAACCAACGGGCATAAAACGGCCAATGCCACCAATAAAACCAATTTTACCCACTGATCGCATCAAAGCAAATACAAATGCATTTAATGCAATTCATGCACACGGCAATCAAACTTTACCACCGCCGCTTTCAAGGGACGTGCAGAATTTACCACACACCTCACGCAATGCAGGTAAGTGAAGAATGCTGGAAAAAATAAGAGATTGCTTCACAACAATGCATTATTTTGAATTAGCTCGCGCCAATTCGCCCGAGCCGCCAAAAGCGACTCTAAAACATTCAAAATTACGCCGTAGTCGCTCTGCTTGCGACGTAAATGAAATGTATCGAAATTTAAAGCGTGCCGGCGCCCCAAATATACCGACGATGCCCACGAAACTCTCACGCGTTGCCAGCAATGCCACGATCTCAACCAAGACAACGACTGCAGCATCAGCTTCATCAACATCTACAGCCTCTGCAGTGGGACGCGCTGCACGTGCCGGCTCTGCGACGACAAAGCGTCCAGCAGGAAATACTTCGAGCTCATCGGCAACATCTGGCGCGCGTCCTTTACCACGTGCAGCCGGGACAGCAGTTACTAAAGCAAAACTAGCTGCTGGGGCAGCTGCACCAGCACCAACGGCAACAGCCAAACGCATTGCTCCCTATGATTTTAAGGCACGTTTTCATGATTTACTGGAAAAGCACAAAGTTTTGAAATCAAAGTATGAAAAGCAAGTAGAGGATATGGTCGAGGTGGAATCATTGAGTATGCAGCTAGAAGAAACACAGTCAAACTTAATTAAGACGGAGAGCCAACTCAAAAACTTTCAGACGGACAATGAATGTCTGCAGCGTCAGGTGAAACAACTTAACAGCAAAATGGAGACAATCACCAGTTCTTTGGGACGCAAAATCGATGAACTTAATCAACTTAAGACTAGGCATGAGGTAAGCAAAGATCTTTATGGCATACAATAGCTATTTAACCAATTTAATTTGTAGAAAATCCAAAGCGAGCATGAAACTTTAACAGCGGACAATCTGGTTTTGAGGACTCGCAACAAGGAACTCAATCGACATAATGAGCAATTGGTGGCTGATCTAACCACATGTCGAGAGCAGTTGTTTCAGTCGAATATGGACCGCAAGGAGCTGCACAATACCGTCATGGATCTCCGTGGCAATATACGTGTCTTCTGCCGTGTGCGTCCTCCATTGGAAGATGAGCAATCACGTTTGTCTTGCTGCTGGACTTACCACGACGAGGCCACAGTGGAGCTACAGAGCATCGATGGTCTTTCAAAAAACAAGATTGGCCAACAAATCTTTACCTTCGATCAGGTCTTTCACCCGAATTCCACACAGATTGATATATTTGAAATGGTTGCACCCATGATTCAGTCCGCTCTGGATGGCTATAATGTCTGCATCTTCGCTTATGGACAGACCGGAAGTGGAAAGACATATACGATGGATGGTGTGCCCGATAATTTGGGTGTCATACCACGCACGGTTGATCTGTTGTTTGATTCAATCAAAAACTATCGGCACTTGGGCTGGGAATATGAAATAAAGGCGACATTCTTGGAAATCTACAATGAAGTGCTCTACGATCTGTTGAGCAACGAGCAGAAGGAAATGGAAATACGCATGTCCAAGAATTCGACCAAGAACGATATCTATGTATCTAACATAACCGAAGAAACCGTTCGTGATCCGAACCATTTAAGGGATCTTATGTACATGGCGAAAATGAATCGAGCAACTGCATCTACGGCCGGAAATGAGCGTTCGTCACGCTCACATGCGGTCACCAAGCTGGAGCTAATCGGCTACCATGCGGAGAAGCAGGAAACCTCGTTGGGCTCCATCAATTTGGTTGATTTAGCGGGCTCCGAGTCACCAAAGACCAGCACACGTATGACCGAAACCAAGAACATCAATCGATCGCTCTCCGAGCTGACAAATGTTATACTGGCATTGCTACAAAAACAGGATCACATACCATATCGCAATTCCAAGTTGACTCATCTGTTGATGCCATCGCTGGGCGGTAATTCAAAGACACTTATGTTCATCAATGTATCGCCATTCCAGGATTGTTTCCCCGAGTCTGTGAAATCTTTGCGTTTTGCCGCCTCTGTCAATTCCTGCAAAATGGCGAAAGCAAAGCGTAATCGTTATCTTAACAACTCCAATGTGGCCAATAACAGTGGCTGTGGGAAGTAATCTCAAAGCAATTGTTAATTGTAATAAACCGGAAGCTGCTTGTCGTAATATTTTTTATATATAACTTTTAATATCTCACAATTTGCATCTAAATTATTACTGTCTTAACTTTTAGTATGTCCTTACACAAACCAACAAATAAAGAAATTGTTTAAAATAGTTGTAATAATTATTCTACAGCAGTTGCTAGAAGTAGACTTCTGCAATTAATTGCTAGATTTAAGATTTTTCCAAAGCCCCATTAATCGTTTTTGTATACTTATTGTTTTAATTGTCCTGAATTAATTCTTATCTTTTTATGTATTATGTATGTGTTAATTTTAGTGGAAAATAAACCAATAAAGTTTGAAATACAATGCTATTATTCTTTATTTGATTAAAGTTTATTAGTTAAAAACAAATGTTTTCTTGGTAAATTAATTATTCTGCAACCGGTCAGTTTTATGTAATGCATATTTTAGGAATTATAACCAAATCTATATAGCAGCCACATATGTGCATACTCAACCGAATGAGACTACTATAACATGAATCTGATATAGGAACTCTTCGAGGGAAATGTACACAAAATCTTGGAATAATTTGGGTTATGCAACTATACATTCGAGACAATTGTTACGAAATCGCCTACTTGAATGTAAAAGTTAAATTATACTTTGTTCGAAATTAATAATTAGTTTTAATTAAACTATTTTAGTCGTTACAGTGACTGCTTAACGCCAACAGCCTCTCGCACTTCTAGGGGAATTTTCTCAACCAGCTCCTTGTGGTTATTGCCAACGCTGGCCAGTACACCACGGCGGTTCACGTGCTCCACATTCGCATGGTATTCATAGTGCTCACCATTGATGTTGGTGAGGGTGCCACCAAGTGCCTCCAGGACTGCTTCTGGAGCGCATGTGTCCCATTTCTTGCAACCAGGCGTGGCAAAGACATATGCATGAGCTTTACCCTCCAAGAGTTGCAGCACTTTGAAGCCAGCGCCGCCAACCTTAAGTACTTTACTGGCATTGAAAACGTCGACGGCTCTCTGATGCAGTGCATTGGAATGAGAACGTGTGGTGGTGATAATGAATTCACCTTTTGGTGGCTCCACGGGTGTGAATCCTCCAGTGCCAAGACCCTTTAGACCCCAAATTGTTCGACCAATTTCACCGCTGGCTTGCTTGTAAAAAGGCTGATGAATAATGCCACCAACTGCGGAGTTTTTCACAGCGATTCCGATAAGCACAGTTACATGTTCCACAAAGCCTGTAAATAATTAAGTTAATAAGTGTTTATATATGACAATATTTTATGCATACCCTGTGTGTACTCGGCTGTGCCATCCAAGGGATCAACCCATATCACAAAGTCCTCCGGTTTTGCATCTTGCCAAGCGGTTGGACAGTTTTGTTTCAGAAAAGATTCATTCATTTCACTTACTAACCAATCATCGCAAACATTTAAGTCTGTGCCACCCTCTTCGCCAATGATTTTAATGCTAGGAAACTTTCTTGACAGCGAGGCAATAATACACTTTTCAGCAGAACGATCTGCTTCTGTTTGTGGATCGTTCTTGCCCTTGTCCACAATGCCCAAATCGCCCTGTTTCATTACATCTCGTATGATGACGCCGGCTCTTTTCGCTGTGTTAATAGACAGTGCCATAATTCTCATAATAAGTGGTGCCGTGGATGTCATTTTGTATTCCTTTAATATTTCGCGGCCTTGAACGTGGAATGAACTAATTGTATTTCTAAATAAATGCAAAATTGTGCTTTCACTTTGCTTTCGTGCTGCAAATATGCTCAATCAGCTGTTGGTTCATCGGTCACGGCACGTACGCTGCTTCTAGAAAGTACATATAAGTTGGTCAAGCAAAATAAAATTTCTTATTTATCGATCGTGTTTAAAGTAAAATATCAATATCACTTTATATTTATAACTACAACTACAATATTTATGAAAATTGATTTTCTAATATTTATGAAAGAGCGATTATTGAAAAAAATTTAAATTTAGATATATATTTGTTATAATTTACGATTCGATAAATTTTTACTCCACAACGTTTCTTACGATCAGCATATTGTCCACTATATTCTGGCTCCACTTTGCACAGTCTGGTAACGCCGCGGTGAACACAACCTTTGGACCCCCAAACACCCCCCTTTAATTTAGACAATATCTGGCGCTGTTCAAGAAGTAAATTTACATATTGCACGGTTAATAATAATTTATATATACTAACAATTATTGATTTTCGCTTAATTAGAATATGGCTCGTGTTTTGGTTGGAGTAAAGCGTGTGATCGACTATGCCGTGAAGGTGAGAACGAGTAAAACACATGAAGATTTTTAGCTTGTTGCTTCCTCTTATCACTTGTTGCTCTTAGTTTTGCGTAATCGTTTTTATTAAAAGATAATTAATGATTGTTTTATTGCATTTAGGTGCGCGTCAAGCCGGAGAAAACTGGCGTCGTTACCCAGGGCGTAAAGCACTCGATGAATCCCTTCGACGAGATTGCCGTCGAGGAGGCAGTCAAGCTGAAGGAGAAGAAGTTGGCCACCGAGATCATCGCTGTGTCTGTAGGACCCACACAGTCCCAGGAAGTCATTCGCACCGCACTGGCCATGGGTGCAGATCGTGGCGTGCACGTCGAGGTTTCTGCGGCTGAGTATGAGCTGCTGCAGCCCGTGCATGTGTCCAAAATCCTTGCCAAGCTGGCACTGGACGAGAAGGCCGATCTGGTAATACTCGGTAAACAGGCCATCGATGATGATGCCAACCAAACAGCCCAGATGACAGCCGCAGTGCTGGACTGGCCACAGGGCACCTTCTGCAACAAGGTGGAGAAGACGGACGCGGGCTTAACCATTGACCGTGAAATCGATGGAGGTCTGGAAACCATCAAGACCAAGTTGCCAGCTGTGCTCAGTGCAGATTTGCGTCTAAATACACCACGTTATGCCACGTTGCCCAACATCATGAAGGCCAAGAAGAAGCCACTGAAGAAGGTAACACCCAAGGATTTGGGCGTTGATACCTCGCCTCGCATTGAGGTCGTCTCCGTGGTGGACCCTCCAGTGCGTCAAGCTGGTGCTGCTGTTGCCGATGTGGATGCCCTGGTGGCCAAACTGAAGGCCGGAGGCCACATCTAAAAGAAGTCCAATAATCTGTAATTTTGAGCAAAATTCTACGTTTATAATTAATTTTATATAAACAATGATTATCAGAAACGTGCATTTATCTAAAGATTGGTCGCTAGCTCTATTTACTAAAATATAAGTCTAACTAATTGTTTTTGTTCTCCTTTTTTGGTGTAGAATAAAGTAAATTGTAATTGATCCATGCACTAAAAGTCGGATAAACTCAGGGTCAGGGTCAGTCGGTGCCATATCCGTGCAGGCCTTTTTCAGCAGCTGGCTGTCAACTTGCCGCTCCAAATCGGTGGCTTTCATAGAGATAAATATGGCATGATCAAGTCGGAGTCGCGGCTGAAGGTCAAATTCTTTTTTGATCGTGGAAGCTTTGAAACTTAAACTGTACTCGGAATTCATTGTACATAATTGAACAAATTAGCAGAGGCTGGTACAACTGTAGTTCACCCTGTGCTTCATTAAACGTCAGGCAACAATATCTAAGGAAACAAACAATTTTTTTTTACCAATTAATATCTTAATTTGATTAAGATAATTGCAAAATTATTTCAGTTAGCGCTCATACGCCCAGAGGTCGAAAAGATTAAACAGGAATACATATAGGACATGACTATAACGACTCAAAAGCTGAAAGAACATATTTGTATATTGTTTATAATGCTAAAAAAAGCCTGTTAATGCTTTGGTACAAACTAAAGTTCAGGGTCTAAAAGGAAACACGTCACAGCTGAAATAATCAAAGCCATTTTCAAGTTGTAGAAACTTTATTTAATTTTCTAAATACATATTTATGTGAAAACGCTATTTTTAAAAAACTTTTTGAAAAAAGGTATATAAAATTATTTAAATATTATGTTACATTAATGGACTAAGGACAGTTACTAGACTTAATGTCTAAAACTCGTTTATAAAATGCATCAAGTAGAGGGTATAAAAAGTGTTTGAGTAAGGACTATGGTCATGGCAAGAGCTGTCAGTTCCAAGTCTCCAGAATTTTGTATAAAAATAGTATAAAATAATCAGTTTAAAGATTTTAAAAAGCACGATCGTAGATGAGTAATCTGTGGGATTTCACTCTTAACCCAATTTATATAGTATGGTATATAAATATATTTATGTTATGTATATCACACCCGCCCGCATAAGCCAACAGTTTGAATAGCCAATCAAATCCTTCCAGTTACCGACTTTTGCTTATCACTGAACAGCAAGATGCGCGTCAGCATTGTGGTAATACATGGGATCTGCTTCTGCTGATGCATCTCCGGTGTATCAGGAGTGCAAGACTCGAAGTCAACGGCGACACGTTGACAGACGAACGTCAGCAGTGTCAAGATGTCAAGACGTTTCCCATTGGCGGCCAGTTCGGCGCAGAGGCTCTGCATGAACCAACTACCTCGAGTGGTATTGCGCCAGGAGTAGAAGCCCGGTATGGTAGAGTAGGCAATCAAAAAGTCTGCATGAACGGGTATCTTATAGCTCATGGAGGAATCGCCATCGGTTTCAGTGCGTCCACGCTGCAGAGTGACGCCCGTGTCCAAACGATCACCCTGGCAGGCCTGTATAAAGAATAGCTTTGGTTTGCCCGCCAGCGTTGGACAGTGATTGGCGGTGAACATGCTCCAGATGTTGTCCAGCTTATACTGCATGTCCTTGGCATAGATGTAGCCCATTTCACCATGCGACAATATGGCCAATAGTATGCAATCGTTGTCCTCGTGATTCTGTGATGCGGCATACTCAATAGTGCTGAGTATTTCCTTGTAACGGCAATCCTTGTAGACGGTCACATCGAAATCCAACTGCTTGAGCACTCGTGATAGATTCTCGCAGTCGACATTGGTGCCAGCACGCGATTTCAGTGTGGGCACATCGAAGTGCTCGTGATTGAAGATCAGTGCCATGCCCCGGTTCTTGTGACGCATGTTGTACTCGGCAGCATGACGATCCGTTACCATTTTGGCCGTGTACTTGTGATAAGTGGATGTCGAGTTGTAGCCATTGGAGGCCAGTTGGCCAATTGCACCACTGCCATAGGCATTATTGTGGTAAGATGAAGTTGAGGCTGCACTGCCACCAATCGAACCGAAGGCATCGGTTAAATCATCCGTGTTGGTCGAAACCTCACGTATTCCTACCTGATCGGTGGACTCGATTTCAATGTCATCGTTCGCCTTGTTCGCGGCCATTGTGAATTTTCTGATGAGTCACAAACAACAAAACGGTTTTAATGTTCCAGGCACTGTACCTACAATATCCCTTTTATTTTCGAAATACTTCAATGTTATGCGTATTGCTTATGATGCGACGTATAAGTTGTGATGCGACAACTTGTTGTAACAACAATGGAATGCAACGTGAAACTGCAGCGTAGTTTGTTGCAGTTTTTGCAGCTTTCTTTTGTTTGTTGTACGGATTGTTGTTGTTGTTCTAAGCGGAATAATTGTTTTCTGTTATGCTCGGCGTCCGTGCTAACATAATCTGTTAATGTTATTATCAGCGCTAGACAAATGTAATTTTTTGCGGCGCGCTTACCTCACTTTTAAAAGGTACAGATTAAAGTTAATGAAAAAACAAAAACTACTCTACGTATTTAAAAAAAAAATTAGTAAGTTTTCATCAGTTTATAACTCATTTCATATCAATTTGTAAATTATGGGGGTCCTAATAGAAGCACTTTAAATGATAGACCATTGCGTCGGCTTACTAGTACATTGCTCTTTACTTAAATGTTAATGCAATCATGTTTCTCTGTTAAACGTTTATTGAGGGCTTTGTATTTGAAATACTTTATTTAATTTGATCTAAGTATAAGCTTTATTTTTCTTTACTTTAGAAAAGGTAATAGTGCTAACAGGCATTTCGGCCTTCATGTTAGTGGGACATTTTAAAACTGGTAATAGCTTAACAGTGTCATTGGAGTAAAACAGTGTTATAAAACACGGGTGTATTTATTGGTGCAAAAATAAATCAGCTGTTTAAATTTAAAAAAGTTTTGAAGATTTTTTTGGCTTATCTCGGAATAAAAGAACCCGTGTTAACATTGAAGTGATAAAGGGTGTTTGCTTTTGTCCGTGATATTGTGGATCTTCGTGGCGTGTTTCGAAGCGGATTGCAACGCGTCGGCACACAGCAGTTAGCAGAGTCAGCAAGTCCAAGCGTCTTCCGTTAATGTCCAGCTCGGCACAAAGACTCTGAATGAAACATGAGCCAGTTTCCTCATTGCGCCAGGAGACGTAACCTGGTATGGTAGAGTAGGCAATTAAGAAGTCCGCATATAGGGGTATCTTGTAGCCCATGTCGGAGTAGCTCTCGGTTTGAACTTCCATGGTTTTCATTGTGACGGGGCCCTGCGACTGATTACCCTGACAGGCCTGCACAAAAAACACCTTCGGTTTTCCAGCCAGATTTGGACAATTGTCGGGTGTAAAGTATTGGCAAATATCCGCCAGCTTATACTTGGTGTCGCTGGCCAATATGTAACCCAATTCGCCATGCGAGAGTATGCATACGACCAAACAATCATAATCTGTATGCATCTCTGCTGCAGCCTTTTTAACTGCATTCACAATTTCACTATGACTGGGATTATTATATGGGATTACAGTAAAGGCCAACGATTTAAGCACACTGGTCAATCGGTCGCGGTCAGCGTCTGTGCCCTTGCGCTCTTTATGCCCCAAACTTTTGTGAAAAGTCTTGTTATTAAAGATTAACGCCAAGCCGCGTTCCTTGTGATTCATGCTGTACTCTGCGGCAGGTCGATCTGGGACTGTCGTGCTCTTCATAAAAGTAGTAAGCGCATGTGCTCCCTGCTCATGGTAGGGGCTCCCGAAGTTATCGCCATTCTTGCTCATTCTTCAACTAAAAAAAAGTATACTAAACAGTCTGCACAGTGGTAGTAATAAATATTCCACATATTACTAACCCTTTGTTGGATAGTTAAGCGGATACACTTATAATGCGAGAGACAGAGAGAGAGCGAGATTTAACTTCCTGCAGTGATGGCTGCCTGCAGACTACTAAAGCTTTCCGATCTTGGCGGCTCTATTTTTATACAAAGCTCTCTTTAATCGTTTTAATACCCGCTCCCTTTTTCTCTCTCATGCGAAGTCACGTTCCTGCACCGATAAAACGCAGAGATAAGAGAGGTAAACGATAGATATTCTTGTCACTACCATTGCATTCATATTTGTTTATGTTTCATTTTATATATAAAAAAATATAAAAGCAATGGAAGATCAACAAATCTGAGTCTTGTGCTAAAAAAAAAGAACAATGCCTGCAATCAATGGGATCGCTGAATGAGATCAGTTATTGAAGATCTTGTTTTGCTGATGACGTCATGCAACACAAAAATTCTGTTTAAGAAGTTCATAATTGACAAACAAATTTGAAAATTGTAGTCGGCGCATAAGTTTGATTGCTGGGTCAATGGAGGGATCATTCGCCTGCGCCAAAAACGACGCGGGTTCAAGTTTTG
This sequence comes from Drosophila nigrodunni, assembly GCA_020829145.1. Taxonomy (NCBI): domain Eukaryota; kingdom Metazoa; phylum Arthropoda; class Insecta; order Diptera; family Drosophilidae; genus Drosophila; species Drosophila nigrodunni. Next base: position 28,494,297 of record JACVCZ010000001.1, read on the forward strand.
TTAAAACCATTTCACTTCTTTTTGTAGCTTGCTTGGCTGAAATACATAAAATATGATTTTATATATTTTTAAAAATTTTATTCAAGTGAAGTGAATAAATTTTATTGAAATTACGACAATTATTTTGCAAATATGATACAATTATAGTAACTTGAAGTTTTTTTTTAATTTTTAAAATATGCTTTAACACCTCGATTTAAAGATGAACTTTCCAGTTTTATAGATTCTCCAAGAATACCCTGATATAAAAGCGAAGCAGTTCAAAGGCAAACAGACTGAAGGCAAGAATTAACCCTAACGAAAAGTAGCAACAGGGTATCTTAAAGTCGTGCAAACGCAGTGGGCGTGGCTCAATGGGGATGCTATAGTCTTTGAAATGCATGCGACCGGCTCTCGCCATATCATAAAGGCTTTTGGTCTGCCAATAGATCATTAATCCCACGTCATGGATCCGTAAGGTGAACCGCTTGATGGCCTCAAAGTAAATTGAGTCCTCGTCCAGCACAACGCTATAGGGAGTGTGACCGTGAAAGCAGAGGTCGGAAAAGCGAAAAATCGAACGTTGAAAATTCTGCTGCTGTATCTGCATAAATTGCCACTTATTAGACGTGATACTGTAGGCAAAGCTCGTGTTGAAACTGTTCCTGAGACCAAAAAACTCACTGACATTGTCGGTTAGCCTAAAGAGACCGGCATATTGAGCCCTAAACTCGCCATCCAGCAGATAGAATTCGCTATTTACAACTAAAATTCGTAGATCTGAATGTAACAGTGCTTCAAAGCTATCAATGGCTTCTTCCCGCGGATTTAGAATCATCAGAAAAAGCAGCTGAGCCAGACACAGACAATTCATCCAACGATGGAGAAAACTTAAAGCAAATCTCCAATAGCAATTCCACTTGTCAGACATGCAGCATAGTCCTCCCAGCCACCTCGACAGTCCGCAGCAGACCAGAGCTATCATCAGCATGATCCATGCTTTAGTGCACAGAACGTGCTTGAATATGGCGGGTATACCTATAGGTCGTTCCAGGGGCAGCATAACACACCAACTGCCTAGAAGCAGTGGGTGGGAGTATTGGTAATATCTGTGGATAAGAAAGACAGTGTACTCTGCGGTTGGTAATTGATGCAGTCGAAGCAGTGTAAAGTACTCACTTATCTATGCTTATCCGCGTCAGCGATGCAGTCATTAGACCAATATCCAAAGTGTCATTTTTGGTCATATCCAGTGCATAAAACTCACTCAGAGTTCGACCTCGCTCCCAAGTGGGATAAACCGCTTCAATCCTGGCACCTATCTTTGTCGCAAATGTCTCTATGAAATCCCACATGAATCCTCTGATTTCAGTTATGCCGTTTGCTTTGATATATTTAAATGTATTTGGTTCCGAGAAATCGGGTAACACCTTCAAGGTGTGACCGTGTAGATCCTTGATTTGATTGGGATACAACTCCAATCCCACTGATTTGTTAAAGTTATGCTGCAGTAGTCTAAATTGGGGAAATGCTCGAAAGCTGTAGAGGATTAGTGGATTTTGACTGGCCTGAAAGTAGAGCAATACATTGACCATTTTGTGCTGTCGGAAAAATAAAACTATGTTGTTGGCCAAAATGATATGGTCATTTCCCGATTCAGTAATTTCTATGAGAATTTTAACATTCCCCAAATGAAGTAAACTCGACGACAGACCCTTTAGTTCCTCATTGTTGTAATTCCCAGGTAGACAAGCCAGCACGAAGAGCTCACTATTGTGTTGCTCGCTCAAGTGGAGATAGGGAACTGAGCTGCGCCACGCCCACTGAGGTTGGGAGCTAAGATTATGCTGTTGTAACCAACTTGAATGACATTCCAGTCCACGGGGATTGTAATAAAAGACGCTGCTTCCATTAATAATTTCCAATATTAACGCGTATAGTTGTAACATTTCGGGAGAGAAATAGTGTTCTGAATAAAGAAACATGACTGCTCTTTGACTGTTTTTAACTGAAGAACATAGCAGGATTTACAATTGCCAACGAAGTGAAAAATTATTTAGTCTGTCACCAGCGGGAGTCGTATTAATTGCTTGGGGAATTTACTTTATCAAACATATGTACTTTAAATACATGCTTATTTAATTTGTTTACATTTTGGTGTGATATCCACAAATAAAAGCATTTCCAAGGAAATTCACACTTTCGTTATAAATAAAAAATGCAAGATTTGAATTTCTAACGTCTTTTTAATAGTACTAAAATAGTGGTACTAAAAATACTAGAGGTCGTGGAAATACTAGTATCTTAAATATTTTGCGATAGTTCGATATCGACTGCTGAACAAAGCAAATATCGATAGGAGCTGCAATCGATAATTGCACTAGGCGATTGTTTTGCAACTATAGCTGCCATCGCTAGAGCGGCGTCGCATTTGTTGTTTTTTTATTTTATACGCTCAGGGTTAAAAAACTTAAGTTTAAATCTGAGTTTATAGGCGAGATCCAAAACAAAAATAGCAAGTGGAGTACAGTGAGTGGCGCGTAGTTGTTACCTCCAGGTAGCCAAACAGTACTTAGTGTGTCATAATGGCAACAGACACGGTAAACAAGTCGGAGAACTTTACGCTGGAAAACAGTGAAGAGGATGTTATTTGTCCCAGCTGCGATGCGAAAATCAAAAGAAGTCAGGTGGCTGATCACTGTCAGGTGGAAATGGAGCGTCTGCACAGCATGCAATTGCGGTCCACAGTGGCAGCAACAGCCACTGCCACAAACACAACAGCAGCGGCGGCCACAACAACAACAACGACACAAACCCAGTCTGGAGAGGGAAGTGGACAGCGCAGACCTTGGAGCGTTTTTCAGCGAGTGCAGCGAAATCGACAGGCTCGACAGCGTCAGCGTACACGAAAACGACCTACGCCGCCACCCGCTCCCGTAGTCGTTCACAGTCCCGCCCCCGCAGCCAGTTCCACAGAGAAATCGAGTGCGTGTCCAGTGTGCAATGTGCACTTTCCGCAGGCACAAATCCAGGAGCATGCCAACGAGTGTCTACGCACCAACGGACAGCACAATGGTAATTCCAGCGACGAGGCAGACGGTGATGATGGCGAGGAGTATGAGGAATACGAGTGGGCGGGGCAGAAGCGCATTCGTGTGTCGACTTTGGTGCAAGGCGGTTACAGTTCATTGAATCTGGGACAAACAATCAAATACCATAATGGCCAGCAGGCCAATGAGGATGAGGACGATGTCAATGTCGATGAGGATGATACGCACATCTATGGACCGACGCAATATGGCGAAGCGGACGTCATACCGCTGGCCAACGAGGAGGCAGAGGATGGGGCTGGCGATGTTGACGGTGTATCCGAGGCGGATGTAACCATGTATGTGCGACGACTGATATCCAACAATGAGACAGCCAAAAACACACATCATTCCAGCGAAACAACGAATGCAACGACTGAAGAGATGGCCGATGATGCCGCCAGCCTGGAACCATCCACATCTCATGCATCCCGTGGTCAAAAGCCCAACACTACCACCAGGAGCAGCAACAGCAATCAACAGCAAATCATTGAGTCCTTAAAGTCTCGACTGCGTCTCTATGAGAAGCAAGCGCAGAGCAAACTAAAGTGCTTGATTTGCATTGATGATTACAAGAATCCTGCCATCTCCGTGTCCTGCTGGCATGTCCACTGTGAACAGTGTTGGCTGCAAACGCTGGGAGCACGCAAATTGTGCCCTCAATGCAATTCCATAACCACGCCGAAAGACTTGCGACGCATTTACCTGTAGAGATTTGTTAAAGTGTTTGCAAATGTAGCTTATTACATTATTATCGTGTCAGCTGGCGCAGCGTCAATTGCATGTTTAACTCGTCGTTCGCCATCCGTTTTTTATAGTTTTAGTTGACAATCCCATATTTATACAGATACAGATACAAAGAACGCAGCTATGATTAATATACGTGACATAACAATAAGAATTATGGAACTTACAATAAACTTACTTATTACAGCAACATTGACTTTGCTTATGGATATTCATTTATAACTACATATTTAACCGTTTTGAAAATTAAACAACTCGCTAAATCGTAACTATATCGATGTTCAAGACTTTTTAAGATCGAATAGAATTCAGTAGTTCAGTAAACCAGATCAGCTGAACTTAAGTGAAGTCAAAGCAACTCTGGTTTGCAGTAGGGTCACCCTTGTCTGCCGAATAATAATACAGCAACCCTAATTTTTGATTGCGCTGTGGTCCCATCAATTAAGATAATATTGCTAAGAACATTTGTCGTTATTATATAATAATTTATTTATTACTTATATGGTTGATGCCAGATGCCCACACTTGGTTAAAGAAAGAAATAGATCATCTTTTGAAGTAAATATTAAGAGTAATTATTTGGTTTATCTTGAATAAATTTATTATAATAAGAAGTAATTAGTTTGGTACCCTTAAACGGCATTCGTGTTTTGCAATGTCAATGCTATTGTTTTTTTTATATAGTATATTTAGGTTGGCCCTTTTCGAACCAAAATTATATATGTTTTTAAATGCGCAACAGACATTGGTTTTTAAGCGCCAACAGCTACTTCTTCGAATTAAATCGATTTATAAAACTGTAATCGATGTATCGCTTTAACAATAACAACGATACATCGATTCAGGAATCGTCTGAGTTCCAGCTCTATTGCCAAACACAGTGAAAACTTGAAAAGTTGCTTTTTTTGTCTCCCGTGGACTTTTTTCCAGGGATTACTAATTCGCGAAAAAAAACGCGCGGTTAAGTGCGTGCCATTTTGTAGGTGCAAATACGTAAACGCACTACTAAAAAACGCAGAACGACGCAACGAAAACGCTGGCCGTATTGTGCGTGTGTGTGGGGATCGGTCGCCTCCACCTTCGCACCTCCGCCGCCGTAGCCGCCGTGAACCTAGCACGGGTCCAGTTTGGTACTACATACATATGTGTATGTGTATATGTACATAAATATACATATGTAGTTATTGCAAGTTGCATACGTACATACGTCGCGCGTGTGGATTATGTCATTTATTTATAATAATAAAAAGCATAAAAGTGGACAATATGCAAACAAATGAATGCGCGCTAAATGTTGTTGCAGCACCAAAGAAGTAAGCAAAATAAACACACGTAAAAATGTAGACTGTGTGTGTGTGTTTGTGCGTGCGTGCGTGTGTGTGTGTGAAGATAATAGATGTTTAGTGTATTAAAGAATATATATATTGAGATATATTTATATAGAAGGAAAGAGAGAGACATATATGTGCGACATCGTCGTCGTGGTCGCGATGCTGCAAGCCGCAAGCGGTCGATTAGTTTTAAAATAATGCAACAATTTTCCCCGACTTGCAACCACCTACAACAATAACAACAACAATAAACAGAAGAAGAAACAGAAGCAGAGCGACAACAAATGGCAACATTTAATGCAACAAATGTGACAAGCAACAGCAGCAGCAGTTCCTCAACTGCAGCTGCAACCACATTTCTATTGCCATCCACGACTTTAGCAGCGGGAACAGTCACTGGAGCAGGAACAGTCTCGGGAGTGGGAGTCTCAGGCTCAGGACCGTTGACGGCAGGAGCAGCACATCCCCTCCACTTGGATCAATTTGGTGCTATGCACTCTCCCTCGATACCGCAGTACATGAGTGCATTGCCGCTTCCCCTGCAGCAGCAGCAACATCATCATCATCAGCAGACGAACTCCTCGTATACATTTGTGCAGATTAAGAGGGAGCCATGTCAGGTGTCTGAAATCAGTTCCAACCATTGCCATCAGCAGCAGCAGCAGCCACATCATCTGCAGACTGCTTCCACCTCGCTGGGTCTGGGAAGTGTTACCTCATCATCTGTAACGGCATCGGCCACTTCCAAGACCATGTCTGCGTCCACCCTCACTACGCTGGTCAAAATTGAAGCCTCCTCCCCCAAGGTATCCGATCTGGAAAAGTCTACGTCCAGTACAAGTAAGTTGACTAACTTCATTTGCTTAACAGCCAACTAAACTAAATGAATTTTTAATTCCTTTAGGTAATTCCGTGCCCATTGGCATCGCTGTCGCTCGCAAGCGTCCACAGGAGTCATCCAGTGTCGCGTTGAACAGTGGATCCAATTTACCGTTGCCTCTGCCCCTGCCACTGCAACAGCCACTTAACAAGGATATGAATTGCTTTGGCATTCGCGTCGCTGATCTGGGTAAAACACTATAATTATAAAACCAAGTACATCTCTCCTTCCGCTTTAATTTTAAGTGCTCTTTAAGGGATGTGAAACAGCCAAAACAGATCTGTTATTGCGTTGCGTCTGCGGTTGTTTTTGTGCCTCAGCTGGTACGTGACTCATCACAGATACAGTGGGCACTCGCTTAAAGTGACAGCAATAGTAATTATGGGATGCTTAGAGTTTTTATTGAGAGATAAATCTAGGAAAATAACGGCTATAGAAAAAAAGCAATATCGAAAAAGAAATATATTAGAAAAGTGATTTGATTATAGAAATCTTTTTAAAAGTGACTAGCAACTTGTGAATTGGAATTCTTTAGTTAAAAATGTGATTGTTGATTGGAGTTATTTTCTTTCTTAATAACGAGTTTAAAATTTTGTGTTTCGGAACTAATTGTTTTACTGTTTAAACTTTTATAGATTTTACTGTACTAAGGGTTAATGCAATTACAGTAAGCACTAGTAAATAATACATAAATTTTAATTCAACATTGAAATTATAAGCTTGTATTATACAGTTATTTATTCAATTTAAAATTATTGTAATTTAGATAATAGTTCAGCGTTCTTAATCAGTAATCAGAATGAAATGTATTTTGGAACTTTCTGGATAAAGACAACTAAAACACTTTCACTAAGTCTGTCTTTAAAGACTATATACCACAAGTTGGATTTTATTTCATATTGTGAGTTCTTTTTGTCGAGTGAGCACTGTATGCCCGCTGGTTGCTTCAATGTGCGGTCTGTGAAACATCCCCTTTAAGACATTGTTCCTAAGAATTTATATAATGTCTCTATATACCATCGAAGTGTACCAAATCGAACTAGGAGAGGGTGTGTAGGCTATATTATTGGATTCATAATTTTAGCAACTAATTGAATTTGAGAGCAAAGATTTCAGCTCTCTAATGATTGTTTGCTTAACGCCGTCCGATTTCCCCCTGGGACCTCGTTATCCTTTCCAATTGGACTGGAGCTAAAGTCGATTCAATGTGATCCGTCGCCGGTTATGGCACTAATAGGATTTCGGTGAATATTAAAAGAATTCCATCAGTTAGTTTAGGGGTGTCTTTTGGTACAAACAGTGCAGCATGAATACACCCCCCCTTAAGGACGCACAAGGCAAAAATCATGTGATGAGGATTTGAACACGCGTCCACCTCTTTTTATTGTTGTGACATCCCTAACTTGTACCCTTGGATTGGATTGAATCGTAGAGCTCGCCAGGGGGTAGAGTGTTTTATTTTTAAAGTTGCTTGGATCCGGAGGTGGTCGCACTTTTCACAGGTAGTTTTTTGTTCATGTTGCCCTGTAGTCGACAAGTCCAAGGGAGTTCTAGTTTTGTTATACTGGAAAGTATCTTAATGATGAATATACATTTTTAATAAGATTAGTTGTAGGTACTATCTTCTTTTGTAGTAAAATTGCAAAGATTTCTAAAGCGGAGATTAGAATTTGGTGTAAAGAACGTGATTTCTGCATATCTGTGCAAATAGGTCTCGTATGTATTTTCATTTTGTCTGCACTATGATCAGAGAGGGCAATGAAGTCAATTATATTAATACTGAGTTGGAGTCTCAGTACAGGGTCCATCTAAATCGAGTTTTTGCAGCTGCATTTCACCGATGCGTTCTTACATTCCATACACACAAAGACTACAGTGGTCCCTTGAGTATGTAAAAAAGTGCGTTGCAGACAGAAGAAGGCGTGGCCAAACCCCCTAAGGTACATACGAATATTCTTACTAAGTCGATGTCGCTACTCTAGGACTCTAAATTTGAGATCAAAGTCTGTCTATGCATCAGCTGGAATCAGTTTATTTCAAATTTGTTAAATAAAACAATTTTTAAAGACTCACACCTGCAAATCATCAGGAACTATCAGAACCAAATTTACTCATCATATGTAAGGTTTCATTTGCCTTTGCCTGATTACTCGAGATTATTACTGGGTCTTTTAAAGTCGGTTTGCTCGACTGCTGCACTTCCTACTATATTTTGTTGCTGGTCACGGTAGCATGTCGTGCCGTCCTTGCCACAAGACACAAAGACAAGTTGAAGGTGGTGCGTTGGCGATGGGGAAGTTTCAAGGGAGAAAGGGAGAGGAATAAAAGGAGAAAGGGAAGTCAGTCAAGTCAGAGGCGTAGGTAGATGCTGTAGCTAAGGTTGAGGGATGAGGATTGAGGGTTGAGAGAAAGAGGGAGGGTCGTTTGCAAGGGATGCTCCTGCTGAGATCAACATTGGGTCTTCGTCTGTTATTGACTTGAGGCAGAAAAACAGGACGCATGACAAAGCAATGTGAGGAGAGGCGTAAGTGGCTTGAGTATGCGACCATATGGCTAAGTCGACCCTCCTGCGTAAATTCTATTTTTATATACTACTACGTACTATATAATATACATATGTACTTCTCTCTGATGGTTATTTGTCATCCCAAAAAGAGAAAAATTGTGAGAAATATGAAAGTTGTAACGCTAATTGCATTCTCTTCGAAGAGAACATCAATCTGAGGTCCTTAATAGTCCCGTAATGTAATGCAATTAGTGTGTGTTGTATACGCTTTAATCGAATTTCTGTGAAATTATTCAGCCACTGGCTGTAAGGGTGGCTCACTGGGTAGCTAGGTGGATTGGTGGCTCAGTGGTTTGGTGGGCTGAAGGGTCGTTTTGATTATGGCACAGTCAAAGTCAGAGACAGAGTCGGGGTTGAGTTTGAGGTGGCCAAATGCATAGTTCAAGGACATTGCAATATTAAACGTATACACACAATTCTCTCTTACACACACACACACACATACACACAGATACTTACATAGGTGAGTTTTCGTGTATGTGTGTTGCTGCTCTGCTGCAAAGAACAAAAAGTTTATTAAATAATTGAGCGTTGAATCGAAAAGTTGCAAACTCTGGCGGCTGCAATGACTCAATTAAAAAATAGTATTCCTTACTAGTGACTAAACTGCTGAGTGTTGTATTAAAATAGTCTAAGATGCCACAAGTTGCGGCAATCTCTAGAAGCATCAACAATTTAAAGTGACAAAGAACTAACAACAAAGAGACAAAGAAATTAAACAATTTAAGAACTGTGCAAAATCTAAATTCGGTAATAAAACAAGTGCAAAATAATTCCTTATACCAGGGTTCATCACTTTAATTTTAACTTCATTTTAATCTTAATGTCTAAGTACAATTTTTAAATATGTGATTAGTGACTAACGTGCCAACTGATAAGCCATTGCTGTTGATACTTTCATATATTGCCATTTATATGACTTCCAACCACCGTTACTGATGAATTGACTAGTGACTAATGTTGTATTTATTCTATACACTAGGTGCCACCAGTTGCGGCAATCTCTATTTCACGGGCAACGGCGATCTGATGACAACGGGCACTGCCAGCGCGGAGGAGTTGGCATTGAGCGCAGCGGGAATTAATCGGGCACCGTCGACGTTCTGGCAATATCCAAGTGAGTGGAGTGAGTGCATCCCGCATGTGCCTCTAGAGTTAGCTCTTCAGCCTGTTATACCCAGCTATATCCGCTTCAATATTCTGTTTCTTCCTAAATTTCAATTTTGTCGCATTATTGATTTAATTTTTGTTGATTTTGAACGCCTCCTTTTTTTGGTTTTGTAGATGCATTGCCCATTGAATCAGTGATTTCCATGTCGCCCGCCACGGTGGGCTTGCAATATTCACGCGACTCCAGTCGAGGTCAGGTGGTGCTGCTCCCAGCGACCCCAGCAGCACTTGGTAAGTTCCTCTCTCTCTCTTACACTCTGTGTCTCTCACACACTCACATTCATACTTTCTTACTGTCTCTGTGTCAGCATATGATCTCTTAAAATCTTAGTTTAAATATTAACACTATTAACCAACTAATCGCTATCACACAAATTTAATCAATCATCATGCAGCGTTGACAGCATTGTTAGTACTAAAAGTTCCAGATCTAGAAAATAAAACAGTCGAGTAGCTAGATTTATAACTAATATCTAGTTTAACCGATTAGTTGCGGAATTTTAATTAATTTGACTACCAATCGTGATCGTAAACTTTGTAAATTGTAGCTATAAAACAGCTAAAATGCCAGCACTGCTTTCATCACTAACGCTTGCTTAATACATATTCATTATTGCATTTAATTCGTATTTTGTACTCGTAAGTTAACTTGATTTGGAAACAAAACTAATTCATGCTTTTATAACTTGGCTTTTCTTCTTCCCCGCCCACGCCCACGACCCCGTGTCCGCCCCCTTGTCACCGTATCCGCTTCTGCCACCGCCTCCGATTCAACTCCAAATCCATATATAACATGAAACCAAACCGAAACTCTCTTGGCTATGCATCACAGGCATATCAAATTTTCCCCTCTTAACGCCCACAGATCCGTTCCAGCAGGCAGCAGCGGCGGCAGCGTTCGTCTGGCCATCGGCTTATATACCACAGGCAACATCGGCCGGAGGATCAGCAGCGGCGGCGGCAGCGGCAGCAGCAGCTGCGGCTGCACTACAGCCAACATCGAATTTCATCTTTCCGCCGATGGGCGCACACAACACGTTGGGCGCCACACCTTCATATGCCTCCACGTTGCAGCTGTATCTGGCTGCGGCGGCCACAGCCTCGGGCGGCAGCTCAACGCTGTGCCAGCATAGCAATCAACAGCAGACGAGCAGCACGACTACCACAAATTCCACCATCAATCTGAGTCTACCCGGATCTGGAGTCACCAGCAGCACAAGCAGTCTGAGCAGCTTGAGTTCATCCAGTCTAAGCTCCTCACGTTTCCTCAGTCTTCCCGCTCAGGCGCCAGCAATGACGCCAAAGTCCACAATACCCATGAACTCGCTGCTGCTGCCTCCGACGTCATTGAAGCTGGAGGATTATGCGGTGACGCAGCCATTGCCGTTGCCACTTTCGCTGCCGGCAGAGCCGTCTCGAGATACGGAGCAACAGGCACTGAATTTAATGCGTCTGCCTACGCCACCCACATCGGCAACGATTGAACCAACGGCCTCCCAGTTGGGCCAACAAATGCAGCCTCATCAAATACTCTTCCAGACTGCTCCAAGTACACCGACGCCAGCGCTGCTGAATCTGTCTATGCACGGAGCGAATGCAGGTGCAGCTGGAGTTGCGGGTGAGACGACGGCAACGACGACGGCGACCACGACAGCCTGCGACGAGGCGGCGTTAAACTTTAAGTTACACGCACCGTTGACGCCACAGACGCCGCCAAGATTGGCCGGAAATCCGTTGTTGCTACCACAAATGCAGGACGTAAACATACAGACGGATACGCCTGTCTGCAGTGAGGATGAGAATTCCTCGTGTCCGCTCAAAGCGACGCAACAGAATGTACAGGAAGCCCAATTACCGCTGGAGCTGATCAAAGTCAGTGAAACGAATCCCAATCCCAATTCCAATCCCAATGTTATTGCCAATCAACCTAATGAGTGCCATACCCAAACGAGTCCCAGTGACATTTTTAGTGCCAGTGCAGCAGGAGTAGGATCCGGAGTAGCTGTTGGCCAGCTGGAGGAGCAGCCACAACCGCAGCAACAGCCTGCGCCCGAGGACCTGACCGGATTGGTGCTGCTCTCCAACATAAGCACCAATAGCACGCCCTTGCTGCGCGTCAAACAGGAGCCCATGGAGCATTGTGAGGCGGTTGTGCCACCGCAGCCCCTACCACCACCCCTCTCCGTACCACTTACACAGTCTATGCCAGTGCAGGCAGAGCCTCCAGTGGCTTGTGTGGAGTCCACGCCCTTGATGGATGTGGAGCGAACGCAATCCGAGCCCCTGGGTGGTTTGAATTTACTCTGCGCTCTGGCCGAGCAGCGCATACAGGAGGAGGTGGTGCAGGGCAGTAGTCTTTTTGTCACGCCCACATCGCGCAGTCCAACGCCAGAAGCACCGACGCCTCCCAGTGAACCCATAGCGTCCACCACGTGCTTCTCCTCACATACCTCTCCAGCCTTCCCCTCAATGCAGGGCATTGAGCTGCCCACCACATCAGCAGCAACTGTTTCTACGTGCGGATTGGTTGCTGTGGGCATCGGAGCGGCTGCTGGCGAATTGACGCCCATGAAGCGCAAGAAGCACAAACATTCCAAGTCCAATTCTATCTCCGGCGACAGTCGCAAATCCTCGCGCTGCAGCAAAAAGAGCAAAAAGAAGCGACGTCACAGCGCAAGTCGACAGCAGCATCAGCTGCAGCAGCAACAACTGCAGCAGGAAGAGCCAGAGCTGCAGGATGAGGAGCTGCAGTCGGAGCTGCGTAGTGCACTGCACACAATGGATCCCAGTTATGCGCAGAGATTTGGCCAGGAAGTGTTTAGCATTATGGACAACAGCATGCGCATGCGATTGGCGGACATCACGCGGCAGTATCGCAAAAAGAAGCGAAAGCTCGACGAGATTTCCAAGCACAAGAAGAAGAAGAAGTGCTCCAAGCTACAGTTGCAGCCACCAACGTTGCCACAACTTCAACCGACGCCCCTCCATCAGCCGCAGTTGACGCTCAGCTCAACGCTCTCTAGTGTCTTGGGGTAAGTTAACCCAATCTCTTCCCAAAGAAGTCTTATCAACAATTCTCCTTTGTTTTTCTTTCAGCAGAACTGCTTCACCTCTGCGCGACTACAAGTTCCCTAAATTCTCCAGTGGCAATCTACAGGCGTCGAGTTTCTTGCGTTTCCCGGAGAAGACACACTCATTTCCACCGCCGCCGCCGTTGTTGCCGCCCAGTGCACAGGTGGAGCCCAGTACCTTGCCGCAGAGCAGCAGTTCGCCAAGCACTTCGTCGTTTGTGCGTCTCGAACCAAGTGCTCTGGACGCAGCCGTGGCTGCAACACCAATTACCTCCTCCAGTTCTTCCAGCTCCTCGCACAAGCACTCACACTCTGGCAGCACCAAGTCCGCTGCTCGCAAGGAGCGCAAACTGAAAGCCAGCACAGCCGATGCTCTACAGGCTACTGAGGCTAAGCGGCGTCTCAGCGCCGCCGATGCCGAATTGCAGCTAACCAGCGAGCATCTGTATCGGGATGAGACGCGAGTTCTCACCCACATGGGCGGACTGTTCTATGCAGGCGTGATGAAACCATTGCGTCCTCCAGATGTCTATGCCATAACTTTGGACGGGGAGCGAGGCAACAAGTCACATGTGATGTCACGCGAGGATATACTCAAGGATACGGTAATTATTCAGTCCTACTTCCGTACTTTTAAGGAGGATTCAGTGAATGAAGCCCAAGGAAGTTTTTTTGTTGCTTAAATTCTTACTAAACTTGGCTGTTTTCTTGCAGATACTCGAAGTGGAGCCGAAGAGTGTGGAGAGTGTGCCAGTTGGCAGTCGGTTGTGTGCCTATTGGAGTCAACAATACCGATGCCTCTATCCAGGACGTGCCATCGAATCGGAGGTAGCTGAGGATGCAGCGACGACGGCGACTTCAGGTGTAACGTCGCCCCAGGACTTTGTGAGCGTGGAGTTTGATGACGGGGACAGCGGCAGGATCCGCTTGAAGAACATACGCCTGCTCCTAAGCAATTATCCCATTGCAGGTGCGATAAATTCCAGATTTTTATTTTTGGGAAATGAAACCAAGACAACTGTAATCCAAATTGTAACTTGTGTGGTTTCGTTTTCCATGTCTACATCCCACATTTTGCGACACTGTACCTATCTGTCTTTCTGCCTGTCTTTTCTATGTTTGAACTCTTTATTTACTCTGTTGTTTATTTTCGTTTTTCCCTTGACTCGTTTACGTCCTCCCCTCGTGTCCGTACCACGATACAGAGTACAACGATAATCCCCTTTACTCTGTAGGCAAACAGAAGCGTGGCGCGATGCGAAGTGGTGACAGTGGGGCAGGGAGTGCTCCAGAGGTGTCCACTGCATCCCAAGCTGCCGAGGAGACACACACTCACCATGGATTCAGCATGACCAGCGACAACACAACCTCGCTGGCTGCCACTATGGAGTTGTTTACCCAACGCAGCGAAAAGAAGCGTCTGAAGAAGAGTCTGAAGAAACTAACAAAGGCTCAGAATGGCATGAGTAAATCTACAGAGTCCAATGGCTTCCAAAACAACGACGATGTGGACGCAATGGCAGCTGGGGAACTGGGCAATTGTCTGGATGATGGCAATCGAAAGCATCATAAACACAAGAAACGCAAGAAGCATAAGAAACATCATCGTAAGAATGCCAGCGAAGAGGCTGATTCCACGGCTCAGGAATATTTGATAGCCACACAGCAGCAGAAACATCAGGAGGCAGTGCAGCCTCCAGCAGCCGTAGCTGTCGCAGCGGCTGCGGAGGAACTGACAGCTGCTGTAACGGCAGCGCAACGTGTTAAAGTTGAGGTGAAGGTGAAGGCGGAGCAATTGGACATAGAGGACACGTCGAACCTAATGTCCGAGGTATCCGATGAGGTAAAGCACTAAAGACACTTGCCTCAATCAAACAACTCGTTTCCTACTAGTTTACTAACAATTCTTTTTTTATGGCAGGTCAAGGGCGATGATCTGGTCGAGCACAACAACATCGAGTCCATGTGGGAGACCACCGCTGGCAATAGAGTGGTGCGTGTGGCATGGTTCTATCATCCGGAAGAGACCACGGGCTGTCCAAACCTTAAATATCCGGTGAGTACGCATCTCTATCGTATTATTCAATCAACTAATATGAAACTTCTGTACATTTACAGGGTGCGCTATTTGAATCACCGCACGAGGATGAGAACGATGTGCAGACCATTTCGCATAGATGCGAGGTGCTGCAGTTTGTTAGTTATGTGGATAAGTTTGGAGCCGATTCGAATTTTACACTACGTGCAAACGGATGAAGCATATATGCAGGATATATATACATACATACAAATATATATATGAATCATTTATACCTAATATGTATACACATATTATTTCTATATTTTAAAATGAGTAATGAGTATATCGTAAAGAAAACAACAAAAATCAAAAAAAGATGAGAGAAAGATACCGAGAGTTGGAGTAAGAGAACGAGAGAGAAAAAGGAACTAAGCAACAGCCACTAAACTTAGTGTGTAGTTACAAAACAAACAAAATAATAATAAAAGAGAATAGACAGAAAAAGAAGAGGAAGAAGAAGCGCAAGCAACTTTAAATGTAATTTGTATAAACAAAGAAATGGCGCAATTATGATTATAATTATTATTATACGATGAATGAATTCAGTTCGTTTTGATGTTCAGCAAATGTTTAACATTTAGTTTTGTACACCCAGAGAGACACACAGACATGCAACATGCAACATGGAACACAACACAAGAGTAACCCACAGATACACAGATGAACAGATAAAGATACAGATACAAATGTATACCTACATATATATGTTTCAGATGAAATTTAAATAATGTTTTAAAGATTTTAAGCAGGCAAAATGCAGCAAGCAAGCAACTACTACTATAAATGTAACAATTCAATGTGATAGCAAAACAAAACCAGATGTCGATGTTTATAGATCATGATGATGATAAAGGTAACGAGGAGGATTATGATAACGATGAGAGAATTAAGCATAGTTGATAACGATATATAAAAACACAAAAACGAAGCAAGCGAGAGAGAGATTTTGTTGAATATTTACTGCTCGTTTATTCAAGAAAAACAAAACAAAATGAAATCACACAAAAACATATAAAATATATATATATATATATATATAAATGAAATCAAATCAAACCTATCTATAGCCACACTTACATATATCAATAAACTTGCCGTGATTATTGTAATTGCTTGTTGAAGTCTATTTGGATGGTCTAGGCAGTGGTGATCACTCCACTGTTCGTGCTTTTATTATTTGTGTTTTTGACAGCACTCTCAGAGAAGCTTTGAGTCGATATAGCCATGTCCGTCTGTCTGTCTCTCTGTCTGTCTGTCCGTATGAACAAACAGTTTTCAGAGATGGTACTCTCTGCAAGAGTATATTGGGTTTGTGCAAAAGTATGTAACAGGCAGAAGGAGGCGTGGCAGACCCCATAAAGTATATATATCCTTGATCAGCGTCACAAGCCGAGTCGATATAGCCATGTCCGTCTGTCCGTCTGTCTGTCTCTCTGTCTGTCTGTCCGTATAAACAAACAGATTTCAGAGATGGTAAGAGCTACAACTTCGAGCTTGGTGTCAAACGATCAGATATTTAGTCAGTCAATACCAGAAACTGGACACACCTCGGAAAAAATTGGTGTTTTCGGCAAATATCTCAGTAACTATAGCACTTAGGAACACCAATTTGGGTACGGAAGTTCCTAGCGACAGCATAATTGCATTGCCATTTAGAAATTTGGACTGCCACGCCCCCTTTTCCCACATTTGATAGAATAGTTTTCAAACATCAATGCCGTTTTTAGCGATTTTCTTCGTATTGTTATTTATAATTCGTGTGGAGATTAACTATATTAAACTATCCTGAAAGGCGCATTAAAATCGGACTATAAACAAGAAAACTAGAAGCGTTGCAATATTGATAATTGAACGCAATATCAACCCATAGGTGCAAGCGAGATAGAAACACACAAGCACATGTTCGAACGTTTTCGCTGCCTGTGTGCCGGCAGCGCTGCCCGCGGTCGCTGGCTGCGCCGAATACACACATACATACATACATATTTGCATCATATACATATTGCCAAACGTATGTGTATTCGCATACAAACAAACAGATGTGTGTTTGATTATGCTTAGATTGTTTTTGTTTCAACGTGTTTTAATGCAAGTAATTCACATTGTAATATCTCGATACCGATTTTAATAATTTAATCGGGACAAATGCAGAGAGTATTATACGGTCGGCCGCGCTCGACTGTACTTTTCTTTCTTGTTTTTAAATAAAATAGCTTGTAACTTATGGCAGAGGTGCTCAAACATTTGTGGTGCTATAATAGAATTTTTTTTTTTACATTTGTTCATTACTTGAATTTTTGTTACTGAAAAGTTAACACTTAATTTAGCAGTTAAGATGCCGAAAAAGAATTTGATAATAACTTTAGTGCTAATACGAGACGACATCTCAATTTTTTGTTTCATAGGGTAGTTTGCGCACTATCCGACCCCTTTGGGTATACGAGGTGTGCACTGATGACTGTCAATGTCGCTTTACTGACTAGATAGTGTTTTGTCTGGAAAGTGGTAGTGCTTTTTAAGACCCTGTACCTGAAAAGCGTTCAGTGTGTGCTAGGTTTGTTAGAAATAACTTCACAATCCTTTTTCTAAGTTAAGTACAGTGTCTTATACAGTCCAATCACCAACATGTAACCTTATCCACTAGTTTTTGGGGGTTCCACTCGGTTGCTGCCACATGTGGCACATGCGTGTGTTGCTAGGCGATGGCATCCCCATCGATTAAACAAGTCGCCTAAATTTGCATTTGATAACACGACGCACGAAGTTTTTCTATTGGGGAAAACTAGAGAAGGAAGGAGGTAGAGAAAGAGGCGAATGCGTGCCTGGGAGACACAATAATTAAAAAGCAATTTACTGTGGGGCAGGTGATTGGTTCCGGGTTGGAGTGACAGAGAGAGGGACTGAGTGAGTGACAGAGAGAGAGAAAGAGACGTGCGAGTCCTGAGAAAATGAGCAATACACCAAAATGGTACTGCCGCAACAAATCGCAGCCGATGCACACGTTTGCGGAAATCGGTAATCTTGGCCTGGAGTTGCGACGCATCACCAAACGGATTGTGATCGATGTCAACTCCTCCATCTTCAGCGAGCATGTGAGTTTTACTACTCCTGATTCTTCGCAGGATTATAGAGTTTACCTATGCTTAGGATACCATTTTGGAGGAGTGTGAGCATGTCGTAGAGCTCTACTGGAGCCTTAAGGATGAGACCAAGAATGCTGACTTCCAATCGCTTTCCAAGAAGATCAAGCGGAGTCCATACAATGCGCTCCTCATGCGCAAGTTCAATCTGATCATGGAGCTCAACGACAGACGCTTCTGTCAACTGACTTTTGTCCTCAAGCGCACAGTGGGTATTACTTTCAGAATGAGCTGGACTATAGAAGACCCTGTGCTTAGTCGTATTTCTGTAATCATCTTCTGTTCTGCTGCTTCACAGCTGACTCTTCTGCTGCGCAAGTCGATGCAGTCCGAGATGTGGCTCAACTGGGCACTCCACATCACGCAGCTCTACAATCGTTGTCGCAATGTGAATGCTGCCAAGGACCAGCAGCCACTGCTGGATGTGGAGCAAGTGCAGCAGGGTCAGGAGACTCAGACGGAGGAGGAGAAGGAGCCCAAGCTGAGTGGCAAGTGCAAGGAGGAGATGCATGCCAATGTCTGCAGCAACATGTATCCCGCTCTGCTCATGTCCCTCAAGAACATTGACTTTGGCTTTGTGCTTCAGGTTTGGTGATCCCTTTTGATTCCTACACTGAAAAAAGAGTTGGTTCTTTTACCCTTTCCGATTTCTAAACTTTTTTCCAATCTTTTCTTAGTATGTGGCTCAGACGCGTGTGGAGCAGAATGCCTTGGATCTGGTCTTCGGGCTGTTCAACATGGGCGAGCAGGATGCCTGGCGAGAGCAGCAACAGCAGCAGCACACCGCCGAGTCCACATCTTCCAGCCTGGAGATTCTACGCACTCTCAACATTTCCTTCGCTGCCGGTGACTATCAGCAGTATTGTGATTCTGCCCAGGACTACAATGCTCTGAGCGCTGGAGCAGCTGCAGCTGGAGGCGAACTGGGGAACGAGGTACAGGATAATCAGAGTCTGCGCTGCAAGCACACCGAGAGTTTCCTTCAAAAGGAGCGTGTCTTCATAGCCCAACTCATTGGCAAGGCCATGGAAATATGTCCCACTATATTTGGTAAGTGTTAATAACTTTTTCGATGTCTTTTCCAATCCAATTTCCTTGCAGATAGTCGCAAGGGAGCCGACATCGATATGAATGTGTATATTTTGAGAGGATTGCGTTTGTTGTGGTCCTACGTGGGCATAATTCTGGATCACATACTGCTCTGGTGGATAGACACTCCCATGTCCTGCTATAGTCTCACCCACATCGATTCCATACGCTGTTGGCTCTATCATCAGAATGTCAATGGTAAAGTTTTGCTGGGGTTTACTGAATGAACTCATGAGCTTCTACTTTCTTCCTATCTCCCAGACATTCCTGAACCGGTTTACTCCACACTGCGTGGCATTGGTGAGATCCTCACTGGTTTCATGTGCAACAATATTTGGGATCAGCTCTTTCGTCTCACACTCATATCCTCAAGTAATCCCGAGCGTTTGGTTCAACAGGTTGTCGAGCAATACCGCGATGCGCCCAGGAATGTAAGTATCTACAGTCTGGTAAAAATGCTTCTCTAATATTTCTGCTTAGGAGCACGGCACTGCTACGGGCACGGTGTGGATCAGTGTCTTTTCTAATCTGGTCAATCTGAGCAATCAGTACTTCTCTAACTCAGATGTCCACAACAACTCCAGTCTACTGCCAGTTGCTGAGCAAATACCCATACTCCATAGGTTGGGTAAGTTCAAGGTTTCCCTTTCCCTAGGAACCTTCGACTTTACGTCTATTCTTCCTCTTTCCAGATCACTCCGTGCACTCGATGCGCCTTTGGGTCACCGAGCAGGCAAAACTCCTGTGCTGCGAGTGGAAAATGGATCGTTTCTTTCAGATACTGGAGCACGATGTGAAGATCTGTCTGAATGTCTTCACCACCTTTAAACTGCCCAAACTCACTGCCGACTTGAGTGATATTCTGATGCTAGTGTGCGTGGCCCTGCGCACCAAACTGATCACCGAGTCCACCAATAACATTGATCTGCTCAAGGTGAGTTGACAGTCATTTCCCATTCAACCTACTTCTCTAATTAGCCCTGTACCTTTTAGAAAACTACCGATGAATGTGTTCAGATTTTGTCAGCGGTTTGCCGCATTCTCAGTTTGGCCAATTTTACACTTTGTTTTCCCGCCGCTAGCCACTGGCAGCGGAGCATCTACAACGAGGAGGACAAGAGCCTCTATGTGGGTTACGTGCTGGACGAGATCTTTCTGCCCAGCATAAAGGCCACCAACGACATAGTCATCCTAAAGCTCATACTGAAGCTCATCTGTGAGGCCTGGTTGGACTTCATTTACCAGAAACGCATTCGTTTTAGTGTCAACGGTGCACTGCGTCTGCTCAATGATTTCGATGACGTCAGAGAGTGGATTCTGAGCTGTACGCTGCTCGACGAGCAGCAGCTGGACAAGCTGAGCAATCACGAGGTGCTGCGCATGTGCAAAGGCGTGGGGAAGATTCTGCTTCGCAAGCCAGAGGACATTATTTCCATCACTCACTCGCCCAAGTTCGACAAGAAGTCACGTGAGTAGTTTAAATATCTTGAGAAATGTTTTCAAAATAGTTAAGAAATAATATATGTATTTTCTTTCTACTCTACAGAGGACACGAGTGCCCAGGACACTCAGCTGCCGTCCGAAATGTTCGTCTCTAATCAGAAACATTGGCTGCAGCTTAGAGCCAACGGTGGAAATGGATTTCCTCTGCTCAAACTCTGCTGTGGGGAGAACATGATGTGAGCAGCACATGAAAATGGAAATGAAAACTAAATAAAGAATAGAAATGTTTATTGTGTCGCGAAAATGCTTTACAAAAGTGAAAAGATCTACATTGTGTATGCCTATGATTTTAGTTTTTGTGCTCTTAAATTTTAACGGTTTCTCTCTTAAAGCCAGCTATCTCTTTTGCGCACTAGCCCTCTCTCTTAGGCTGGTACCTTGCGAGAAATGATCTTTATCAATTCGTCAACACGTTCGCTTTTGCCAGCGAATTGTTTTGGATGTGGTCCAATCATTTGAATAATCATCTGTACGTCCGGCGATACCTAAAACAGAAAAACAGATGAAAATGTGACAAGCTGTCAGTAGGAAATGGGAAATGTGGGTCAATACCTCGAGGAAACGTGCGAGCGCCTTGAGTGTGCGGAAAATCTGATCTTCATTGGGACTGCTCTGGAAGAACTGCAGTATAGCCATTGCCAGTTCCACGGCAACATCATCGAATACCTGCAAAACAAGGAGAGTAAAATAGTGGAACAATATTGACAATCTTCTTAAGGGTTAAAAGCTTTAGTCTTAAAGACATGTAGTTTTTATTTCAGCTAAAAGCTTATCAAACTTACCACTGTCTTGACCTCCTTGATCGCAATGTTGTAGAGAATCATGGAGCCAATGTTCTTCAGCTGCGGGCAATTGGAGAGGATGCAGTGCACCGCCACTTTGGTGGTGACCCTAATGTTCGAGATGGTCTGACCGTTGTACTCCCACTCTGAGATGTACAGCAGCCACTCCGAGGGTCCCACATTCTCGAACAGATTACAGGTCTACAGGAAGAGCAAGTTCAACTGGTTAGGCAAGAGAAACGATGACGGCATAGTTGCTGACTTACAAACATGGCCCAAGCCTGCTGCTCCTCGGGTGTGTGCTTGTCAATGTCCTGGGCGAAGTTCATCAGCGTGTGATCCCGACGATCCTGGTGCAGTATAATGATCACATCGTCTTTCAGCGCAGCATAGGCGAGCGTGCGAATCATGTGTATCCGTGTGTCTGGCGAGAAGGCCTGAAGATCACGCAGCACGCGCTGCACAAACACCAGAAAATTATCACCCAACGCCCAGGAGCCATCGTCCTCGATCAAATACTGATGCAGCTCCTCCATGGCCACCTCCTCCTCTTTGTAGATCTTGCCATCGAGCAGCTTCACCAAGCACTCTAATTCAGTCTTAATCTGTGAAAGGGAATACACATACACTAATCGAAAAATGGACACAAAACAGTCGAGCAGCCGATTGAGGATTGTTTCACCCACTCACAAAAAGTTTAACTCGTTTACCGGGTTTTTTATCGGGTATATAAATAGTAAATGGTCGAAAGAGACAGTTGGCTTACATTGATGTCTTTGCAAACCAGCGCCGGTTCGCGGGGAATCTCTTTCTCCTCAGTGGACTTGGAACGTTCCTTGCCATTCTGTGGGGCCTGCTGTTGTTGCTGTGGGGCCGATGGCTCTGACATCTTGTGTCTAAAAATAAGAAAGTGAGAGAATCGAAAATGAAATGAAAATAAAATAAATTTAATTATGATAAGTATTTATAAATTTGAAAATAAAAAACGAAGACGATGCCAAAACAAAGCACCGAAAAATGCAGCCGATCAACGTCATGCGACATGTTTTTCCGTGTTCGTGTGGAAAATGCTGAGAATTTTCTTTTTACGAAATCATAAGAAATCTTTTATTTTTTCTTTTAACGATCACCTTTTTGGACTTTACGAGTATTCGTTGTAATTAGCAGACACTCGTGCTGAAATGTTTATGTGTTCGCAATTTTGCGCTATAATAATTATAAACAAATTGTTGTGGAAGAGCTGTGAGAGTACGGGAGCGTGGACGGAGGAGGGGAGAAAAGCTGAGTGGGCGTGAACAAGTGAAAGGAAAGTGAGAAAAACCCGAGACGCAGGACTGGAAACTTGTCATACCCGTGTGCGACAAATAAAACTGACGAAAAACTGAAAATAGCCGAGGTATTTTTAGTGTTTTACTTTACCAGCAAACACTCGAGTACGAATGTGCAGTGCGTGATAGTCGCAGACAGGTATAGATACACTTGTATCTGGCAGATAGCAGAGACAAAAGTATCTATCCGGTTTGTCGTTCATCAATTAAATTGTATAAGTTATAGAATTCCGATTACTCACATGCTATTTTAGTACTAAATAAGACACGAAAATATCAAAACAACTCTTGAACCGTTTCTAACCGCTTTCAACCGTTTCGATCCGTTTCAACCGTCAATAGATTCCAATTTTAAAGCGTGCCACAATTATTTGCCAATCTGTCTGTTTAATTTATTTCAAAATTCGCTGCTTTTGTTTATACAAATTTGTCTGTTGTAATTATTATTTTTATCGAATTCCGATCGAGAGACAAGCGAGAGCGAGCGCGTTCCGTTTCCACTGCGAATCGTTTCGAAATGGCCCGTTGTTTTGGCCAAGAATTCCTGTGGAAAATCGTTTTGAAAATGTTTCGGAAAATGCACACTTAGGAACAAGAAAACGCTGATTATATCGTTCTCGGACTGCTGTATATATGCGGTATATAACATACGTGTCTGCGAGTTCTTTTTCGTGTCGGGTCTTTAAAAATAGATGGACTGCTCGCCGCTCTCGTGAGAAGATGTTGGCGTTGCAACTACACTGTGGAAAAGAGTAGTGTTTATAAGAAGGCATGAAGATTAAACATGTTTTAAATTTACTTTATTTTAGTTCCTTTAAATTTTGCTTATTTCAACACTTAGTATAATATTTTTTACTACCGACTGCATTTGGCCCACGTTTCATAAAAAAAAAAACTATTCAGATATCCTTTAATCTTAAATATTAAAACCAAGCAAAGTCGAGGTAAAGTCAAAGGCCAAATCTTAAATGTCAAACGCCATTGCAATAGTTAGAAGGGGGTGCAGCGAGGGGACGTTTTAGAGTATGAGTAAGGTCGGGAAAAACACAAAATGCTATTAAGTGGCAACCAAAATACATTCGCTGCACAGCGGGCAGTCCTGTCATATTCTGAAAGGAACAAGTCTCACATTGCGTAGCCGACTTGTTGACCGAGGACCGCGAACGCTAACTTTCAATTGGCAGCGAAGTGTTAAACGGTGCAGGCGTCAAGCGGTTAATCTCAGTGAAATCCAAGCGTGTCCAACTATATTGTGAGAAAATGAAAACCATTCTGGAAATTTCACTATGTCTGGCTGTATTTTTTCTGAGTGTATTTTTCACCAATGCATCGCTAGAGACCGAAAACAATGAAGTGAATGTGAGTTAATGTGTTAAAAATACTCAGAGTGCTTTATATGTTACTATACCCTGTAAAAATAGGGGCTAGAGCTTCTTGAGTATTAATTTAAAAAATGTTACCAAGTAATGAAAGAAACACATTAAGAAATCGCATATGGTTTATCTCTTCGCCTGTAAACACCAAACGCAAAATAAACTTTCGGAATATTATGGGCACTCTGACGAATTTCCGATTGTAGACATTTGTAGGTGTAGCAGTATAATCGATTTTCATTAAAATATTAAAAACAATATAATTTAAATTTCAAAAATGATCAAAATTGACTCAATTTCGAAAGATTTTTATTTAATCCAATTTGGATTACAATCAATTATTTCTTTAGAATCTAAAACGGTAAAAGTTGTCCAAATATTACTTCGATTGGCTTGGCTTTGAACATTGAAAGTTATGGAATTTTAATTCGTTTACTTTGCAGGGCATTTGAGTTATGTCACAGCAGAAAAGTATGCAATAAATATTTACGCCCCTTTTGAAATGCAACCGCCATCTATTGTAAAAGTATGGTACTAAATCGATGACCATTATTATGTTATGCCTTAAGGTATGCAACATAAATGCAAACATTTCATTTTCGTAGCAGCACAAAAGTATGCTAGCCTTTATATTAATGTGAATGTTTGAAATTCATATATGGAATTATAAGCGATTAAATGCTCGAAATGAATTTATGATTTACTTAGCAAAATATGATAAACTTTAACGCCTAAGCTAAAAGCATAACCTATGCCTATACTATATTATATTTAACATATTTTTGACTTATTTTCACTTACAAAAGCACAAATTGAGCGGCGTTATACAATGGAAATACGAGAAGCGACCATTCTGCAATGCATTTACCGGTATATTAAAAACATTGTTTTAAAAATGGTATTAAAATGAACTTCTTTGCAGGCTGTGGGCGGAAGCGCACATCATATCCCTCGTATCCGCCGTATTCGCTAATTAAACGCAACGAACTCGAGGAGAAGCCCTACAACAATGAGTATCTATCGGAAGGATTAAGCGATTTAATTGACATCAACGCAGAACCCGCAGTTGAGAATGTACAAAAGCAGATAATGTCGCAAGCAAAGATTTTCGAGGCCATTAAAGAAGCCAGCAAGGAGATTTTTAGGCAGAAGAACAAACAGAAAATGCTTGAGAACGAACAACAACAACTACAACAGCAGCAACAACAACAACTGGAGCAGAGAGAGAATAATTAATCCGACTGCTAATAGATAATACCCCATAAAAAACTCTCCCGATCAAATACGCAGCCATTTAATAAGTCTATGCATATGTTCCTGTAAATAAATAACTTTATTCTATAAAAACTATTCACTATGCTATGTAACATATAAACTATTTCAGAGATAATACAAGTGCAACAATCTAAGGCATTTAATAAACGGCGTTGAATCAATTCACATTTAAATATATTCACATTGATAATTAGGTAAATTATTGACTAGACGCGAAATAGTTGTTACGGTAGGGTGATAAGGAAGCTTTAATCCTATGTGGTATCAATAAGTTGCTATCTTATCGACTTTTCGGCATTTCATAATGTTTGCTATGATTTTCATTGAGAGCGGGGTATAGCGAAACGCTTGGAAAGACGCACCTTAATGCCATCCTTGGGCTGCAATGCAATACCGTCGGCTTCGTATTCAGGTTCCTGTTTGCCCATCACTTCAATGTTGAAATTCTGTAGAATCTTGACCACAGCCAACTTGGAGTTAACGCGACCCATGCGCTGGGCAATACAAATTCTGGGTCCCTCACCGAAGGGCATGTAGGCAATGGGATTATAATTCTTGGTCTCCTCAGCAAAGCGATACGGATCGTACTTGTCGGGATCGGGGAAGTATTCGGGATCACGATGCATGCCGTACAGCGAGATCACTACGGGAGTGCCCTTCTTAATCACATGATTGCTGTCCGGTATAGCAAAGTCATGAGTGCACTCGCGGTTTAGTAGCGGTAGTCCAGGGTATTTTCGCAGGGTTTCCTGTAGGCAAAGCTCCAGGAATTCCATTTTGTTCAGCACGTCATAGGTTATTTCACCATTGTTTTGTTTCAGTGTCTCGTCCACCTCGTTTTGTAGTCGCTTCAGGTGCTCTGGATTTTGGGCCAGCTCATAGATAGTGAAAGCAGCCGTCGATCCCGTCGTCTCCTGCCCGGCGATATAAAAGATGAAGGCCTGAGCTGTGATGGCTTCCAAAGAGACGCTCTTCAAACGACCTGAAAGGTTTAAGAATTATGAAATTAAGTTGTGTATAAAATTAGTCAGACAAAGTTAAGTCAAGTGAGTCGACTGATAAAGGCCCTGTAGTTATTTAGCTTAAGTGGTTCTATTATTACCATTTGCGGTAGCGTTGGCAATGTCCCTAACATGAACCTTATCTAACTGAGTCATAAACATGCCAAATTTGTTGGCTATGGTAGTCTCCGAGGTATAGATGAATAAAGTTCTATCGCTTTATCACTTGATGCTGATCAAGAACATATATGCGTTAGCCACGCCTCCTTCTCAGTGTTAGCCTTTTTCTACTCATAGTGGAAACCTCTAATAAAAATTCAATCTGATGCCTACCGTCGTCAGTGGTCTCGAGACTCCAGAGTTTGGTGTCATCCTCATCGATGCTGCCCTTGTTGCGCAGCTGCATGAGCAACTGCAGCATGTCCTTGCGCACAATGCCGTGTGTCTCACGATGATTGATGGTCTCCTTGACGATGGCCAGCATGGCCTTGCCCACCGGATTCTGAAGGCCAAAGCGGAACATAAAACGAGGTACCCTGCAAGCAACGAGGGAGTATTGAATTTTTGAAATTCGAATAGGTTTGAGAGGCGTGTACTTACGCTGGAATCAAAAAGATGGTCATGCCCAAGAGTGAGTTGAACCGATTGCTTGAACGCACGATAGTGACCATTTTGCGGAACTTGTTCTCGGGCTGCTCATAGCTGTTGATGTCCAGACCAAAGATGGTGGAGGCAATGATGTCGATGGCATAGGTCTGCATAACGGCCTTCAGATCGACCTCCTTAACGCCCTGTTCTGGCAGCTGCTGTTGCAGATAACTGACCATTTTATTGCCAATGTCCTCCGAGGTGTGATACATGGCCTTAAGTTTGCCAGAGGTGAAGCACGGCGAGAGTTTGTTGCGCATTGAACGCCAGCTCTGACCGGGTAAAGCAAAGATCGAAGCAGACAATGGATTGCGCTCCTCATCCACATACACACCGCGATCATGGAAGCTGCTAAAGTCCTGGGCCAGCACACGACGAGCCAGCTCTGCATCGCGTATAAGAACGGCTGGACGGTAGAGCAAATAGGTGCCCAGAAAACGCTCCTTACTCCTCACATATACATCGTAGACGGCCATGCCCATGGCCTTCTCCATGCGCCAGACACTGGCCATACAACCAAATGGAAATCCAGCATTCTTATCGCACGGAAAGCCAATTCGCTCCCAGTACGTGTACTGCTGCTTTAGATAGTACCAGGCCACGGCCAGCAGGGAACACCCCAATACAAATAACGCGAGCATTTCTATTCGATCAAGTCTAAAACACGTCTAACTGCATTTGATATGTAAACACCGCTTTTTATACCTCTCACTCTCTCTTATCTCTCGCACTGCCCCGTCGTGTTCGATTTGGATTTCATAAGTTGAGCACACTCTTTCATAGCGCATAAGAGAGTAAAGCAATTGTAGTTCCAGCTACAGTTCTACGAAATTTACTATTTTTAGCTTCTAAGCTATTTTGAGCTTCAAGTTCAAACTAGAGTCGGGCGAAACTGACTTTAGTCGACTCTGTACATATGTATTGTTCTAAACAATTATTTGTAGTAACAAATCACGAATAAATGATTATAAATTTATCATCCTTCAATACTTTCTGTTACAGAGAATCACTAATGACTTAATTAATAAACATGTGTTCTAGACTAGTTGGAAAGAGCGCGATCGAACGCTGCTAATGTAAAACACCATGTACTCGTTCTAAAGCGGTCACAGACCAACAAATCTAATCAACTAATTTAAATGCTACAAATATATACACAATAATTGATATACTTACAGCAAAGTTTCAACCAATTATTTGGCGATAGCTATATGATATACATAGGTAACCAATATTTACCAAATTCTTGAGAAGAGAAGCTCATAGAAACCGCTGAAGTTGACTTGTTATAACAGAGAAAATTGGGTAAGTCTCGCGTATCTCTTGCTCTTTCGTTCTCGCTCTCTCGCTTTTGTTCTCTATACACTGAGCAATTAATAATGCTTTAAACTTTGAATGTTCATCGCTCATCTTTACAGCTATTCAATATTTAACTGTATGTACTCTTCATTAATTGTTTATTTCTTTTCAGAACAAACTTCCTGCTAGCTGCTAATTTCTACTCAATATCTTATAAAATACCCTTTACATATTTTTATAAAGCTATTACATATTTATAAAACTTCGAAACATTTCTTATAAGCTTATATACAATTTATTAATAAATTTTATTAATAAAATGTAAAATATAGATAATTGTACTGACCTATCATTTGTTTATATTAAGGATTAATTTTCATTAACAAAGTTAATCTACCTTACTATTAATATTGTTCTGTACTACAAATTAAAAAAAAACGCACATTTTAGTTGTATGAAATAATTTAAATAGAAATTAAGAAAATATGTTACAATTTAAGGCTAAGATTTTAAGAATAAAATGAATTTTAAACGCAATTAAAAATATTTTTTTTATTCCAAGGGGGTGGGGAAAAGCAGCGAACCGTATAACTTACAAGCAGTAGAAATTTTAACAGAAATACCAGGGGAACAGAATTATGCAGAAGGTCACAATGCAATTAAGCTGTTAATTATGCTCAGAGAAATTTCCTATTTTCTGCTAACATTAGACTCTCTATGTTAAATGCGCTCTAAGCAAGCTCTGCCTTTCTGCCACTCTCTAGGTTCGGCCACTCCTTTGTTTGTGTGTTTGTTCGCTGACGTCTGCGGATGCAGCGAACACATTTACAAACAGCTTTGCTAATTGCGCTCTGAGAAAGCTCTCTGTTTCCATCAGGCTCTACGAATGGCCACGTGTGTAGCTCACGCACACTACTGTCTTTAATGGCGCTTGAACAAAATTCTGTCGCCTGCTGCTGATTCTGTGCGCCTGGTGTACCAACCATTAAAATTTTCATTTTCAGCCTTTAACTGATCTTCAGAGCCCGCAAAACAGCGTAAATTTCTGCTATAATACCAGGCTAACAGAAATGTGAGAAGGTCGCAATAAAAATAATTAAAAACTAAAAATGTTAATTGCGCTCTGCTGCTGTAAATTAGCAGACTCTCTAACAGATCCTATTTTGTTAATTGCACTCTGAGCTCTGTCGCTGTAAATTCGCTATTTTCGTTTGTGCGATTCTTTGCTGCCGCTCGCAAAGCTCAAGGTCAAGTACTTCCATTTAGATCACTTTTAAAAGCGACTGTTGTTACTGGTTATGTTCTCCTAGTATTCTAACTCTGTTGTAGATGTTACGATGCAACCCTTTGGTTAGTGATTTAAATAACAACCGTCATTTTTAATTTATAGTTAGCTTAACAGAAAACTCCGTATGTTTCTGAATAAATTCAAACTTAACGCAACTTTGAGTCAAACATTTTCGACCAACGAATAAGTTGTAACTTACTGTGGATTTCCATTCGACTGAGAATTCAGCTGGTAATTTATGTGTTCCAGCTGTAAAACCAGGCGAACCGAACTTTCAGTAGATCTCAAGTAACGAAATATAAAGGAAAATATTTTTTTAAGAATTAAAACTGATACATAGAACTTTCAAACTTGAGTACTTAAAGTCTCCCACATACCGATCAACGAACATCGATAAACTAAACAAACTTGTGTTAGTACATTGTCTTCAAGTCTGTATCTTATCTATAAAGTACTTATAAGTACACGTATTACATTTTAAAACAATTTGAAGTACAAAGAATTCAGTGACTGATTTTAATGGGGATATTAACAACATAAAGGATGCTTAACATAATTAGTTGTCCCTGCAAATTCTAACTCGCCGCTGGCAAATACATCTATATATATAAAAGGATCAGACATAATCGTAGATCAAGGATCACATGTACAATTGATAAGAATTTCTAGTGGACTAAAGAAGCCTCCGGGGTTTGTAGAATGCCAGTTTCAATGAATGGAATGCCTCCGTTTTAAGCCTTCGCATCGATGATCTCAAAGTGCAGATCGTACTGCTGATCAAAACCGATCAGACAGTCGGACATTAAATACAGTGTGAGCTGGAGGCGACCACGTCGCGGTGTGGCTTGGAAGGAGATGCGATTGGAGGAGCGTGTGCCGCGCAGACTGAGCCGCTTCATGGCCAACAGCTCGTCGTTGGCTTGCGAGCCTAGGGTGAGGAACCAGGCCTCGCTTTTGGGCTTGGGATACTTGGGACTGTGGACGGGATAGCTCTGTCCAGGGCCACGACGTTGTCCTGCAACATTAAGACGCTGCAGGTCGACACAGAGCACATACTCCTCGTTGGCATGCAGTGGAGTCCACACGACAGCGTCGTCTCCTAAGGAGAGTGCTCGCTTGGCGTACTCCTCCGTCAGGTAACGACCCTCCACCGAGATCTGCAGGGAAATCTCGGGTAGTTCCTTGATTACCTGCAAATAAGGAATAAGGAAAGTTATTGAAGCTTCCACTGGGGTAAAGGTAATAAGCTTCACTCACCCGATACATCTGCTCGATCTCGTGCTCCTCGAAAGCATCTCGCAGTGGAGCAGCCAACACCTCGTAGTCGTTCCTGCATAGCTCCTTGAGCGCCGGCAGTGTTAGGTAATCCCATTTGTCATGAGCTATGTTCAAAAAGGCATCCACATTGTGCTCGTCAACGGCGGGCAGTGTAAGGAACTCGCAGGCATCGAACCAGCGTGCCTGGATGACGCACTGCATCAGTTGTTGCACCACCAGACTGGTGGATAGCCAGCCACGTTCGGCTGTGTAGTCCACCATGGCCTGCATCACACGCGTGGCATTATCCAGCGCCGACTTGGTGTCCGTCAGATAGTCCGAGTTGGGCAGCGCTTGGCGGGAGAAGTGCGCCTGTAGCAGCAGGAATGTCTTCGTGTACGGGGAATCCCAGCTGGCCGAGGGGGGACGGTAACGCAGCACCTCTGCCAGCTCCTCGTTGTGCTTGTCTTCGTTGTGACGCACGGGCTGCTGATCGAACTCGTAGGAATCACTGATGGCTAGCAGCACCTCCTTGGTGTCCATGCCGGGCTGCAGATCCTCCAGAAAGTGTCGCATGGTGCGATACGAAAGGTAATAGAAGGAGCTAATCCTGCCCAGAAATGTTGGCACTAAGTAACCATCACGTTCCACCACGCAGGCGGCTCCAGTCAGTTCGTAGACGACTTTACCCACCAGGCTGGACATGAAGGCATTCACATTCTCCGGCTCCACGCCCTCCAGCTGGTAGTAGGATGGATTGCGCAGAAGACGACGGAAGAAGTACGTCCAGGTGAGGTAATCCAATGCCGCCTGTTTTGTCTGCACCGTGCCCGCTACAATCTCAGCATTAATGTGCTCCGGCAGCACACCCAGCAGACTGGACTCCACGGGGAACGGATCGTAAAGGAACTTCTTGTAGAAGTTCTTCTTCTCATCGTGCACGAGGACCACAGCAACGCCCTCGTTATCGAATTGCGGTCTTCCGGCTCTGCCCATCATCTGGAGCACATCCGTGATGGGCATGTCCACGTATTTCTTGACCTTGCCATCGAAGTACTCGGTGCCCTTAATAACCACCAGATGGGCGGGTAAGTTGACGCCCCAGGCCAGCGTGGCGGTGGCCACTAGCACTTGGATCTTTCGATTGAGGAACAACTCTTCCACACACTTGCGATCCGGCTCCTGCAAACCGGCATGATGCAGTCCAATGCCAAAGGCCAGACAGAACTTGAGATTTTGATCTCGTATGTTCTGGAGAATAAGTTCCATCTCTTGCTCATCGATGTGCAGGAACTGCTTGGGATTCTCATCGCCGGCCACAAAGGTAATCAGATCCAGTGCGGTGAGACGGGTCTGTCGCCTTGAGGAGACGAACACAATGGTGGGCTCACATGGGGAATAGGTGCGAATGGCCTGGAATGTGGGACGATTCATGGTGGCCATGCGGGGACAGTAGTGTTTGCCCGGGAACCCATTGATGTGCACCTGCAGCGGCACCGGTCGCACCGAGGGCTTGAAATTGTACAAGCCCATGCGACCGATGCCCAGCCAATTGGCCAAATCCTGTGCATTGGCCAGGGCCGTGGACAGACCCACAATTCGAATGGACCGACCCGTGTGTGAGCTAATAAAATTCGTACGGGACACGATTACCTCAATGACTGGACCACGATCCTCGCCCAGCAAATGTATCTCATCGATGACAATCAGGGACACGTGCTGGACATACTCTCGCGTCTGCCAGGATCGACTGATGCCGTCCCACTTCTCTGGCGTAGTCACAATCAATTGGGACTCCCTTATGGCTTGAATATCTGGCGTCACATCACCCGTCAACTCGACTACCTTCAGTCCCAAAGCGGATCTCTCGAAGCGCTGCTGCCAATCCGCAATGCGCTCCTTAACCAGCGCCTTGAGCGGAGCAATGTAGACCACTTTGCACTTGGGTTGAAGATTCAGGGCTCGGAAGATGGCAATCTCTGCGACAATGGTTTTGCCACTGCCCGTGGGTGCACCTAGAAGCACATTGTTGTCAGTGTGATAAAGGCAGTGGAAGATCTGAGTCTGGATGGGATTGAAGTGGGAGAATTTGTAGAGCGACTCGTAGAGCTCGTTCTGCAGACTGCTCACGGGCAGTGGACGTAGTGGCAGCAGCTCCGTCAAAGGTGGATGGTGCTCTGGCAGCACCAGATGCTGGAAGGACAGAGGCACACAGGTGGTGCTGCCCAGCCAGGTATCGCTGGTGACACGTATGTAATACTGCGGTGGCAGTGGCTCCTTTAGTGGAATGGTCATCACCAACTGCTGCGACTTTCCGCTAAAGACACACTTTCGACTAAGTTGAAACAGCTCCGAGTGATAGATATAATTGGATTCAGGATCCTCGATCCACAGCCAAAAATGTTGACTTGTCTTGCCATGCACACGATCGTTCCAGGTGAAATCCGGATAAATGTCCACTGTGATGCGGAGCACTGTGCGTGTTATCGGCTGTAGACTTGCTTCCACCTCCAGCAGCGGCAGCTCCTGGGCGGATCGTATGACTAGCTCCGCATAGCGATCACTGCGCAGCCATTCCTTCAGCTCACGCTGCTCCATGTCCCGCAGTCGATAGATGCTCAGACCACGTCGCTCCAGTTTGTCTATCGTCTCCGCATTGATGGCCGGAAACTGTCGCAGGTGACTGTCATAGTCCCATTGTCGACGCTCGAACATCCTGCACAGCTGCAGCATCCTTCCGGTTAGGATAGCATTGTTCTGTCTCAGGACTATGGAGAACAGCGCTCGGGCAATGCGACCTATGTTTTGGGTGATGTACGACATATCCGACATCAGCGAGAAGGACTTCACATAGCCATTCGACAGGTAAGTCTGTATCAGTATGTTCACCTGTATGAAGGAGGGGTAGATTTTAATTACTATATACATGGGTACAGTGCGCAAATATCTTACCTTGCCGCAGACATTCTCGCTGCCGCCAAACACTTTCAGCTTGCAGTAGTATTCCCGCAGCTCGTCCAGTTCCTCGAGCTCATCGTCACGCACCTTGAGCTGTTGGAACTCCTGCGCCTGTGAAATCATGGCCAGCAGTTCGGATTCGTTCATGAAAGGTTTCATTAGCTCATTAAAGATTTCCACGGTATCGTATTTGATATAAAAATGCGATGCAGTGCGTCCCAGGTCCGTGATGTTCATGTCCATGGTGCGTTGATTGAAGCGCATCATCTTGGCCTTGTCCAAGCTCATCGAGGCGTTCATAATGAGCTGGCGGCGACGCGTTTCTAGCGTAGGATCCTTCTGTAGCTCTGCATACTCAATGCCATAAACATGAGGATTGATGCGCATGCGCACGAAGAGGTAACTGAAAAGAAAGTAACTTTAGAATCATTTTAAACAGGACACCACTGGCTACTAACGTATAGCTTAGCCACTCGATGGCCTCCTCCACGTTGGCAATGGTGCCTAGTCCGATCTCCGCGTTGAGATTATCCGCCAGGCACTGCACGAAGTTGGATTCAATGGGGAACTGATTCGTCAGCAGCGAGAGGTAATGATTGAGCTTATCGTAGCTGGTGATGATAGTGCCCACACCGCTCTTATCGAACTGAGGGCGACCTGCGCGTCCAAAGATTTGCAGGACATCGAGTATGCCCAGATCCACAAAGCTGCCGTGCTTGGCATCATAGATATCAGTGCCACGTATGATTACCGCATGGGCGGGCAGATTGACACCCCAGGCGAGTGTCGCTGTGCAGACCAGAACGGTAATGTGTCCCTCCACAAAGTATTTCTCGACCATTTGGCGGTCGGCACGCAACATGCCCGCATGATGCATGGCCAATCCGCAGGAGAACAGATCCACAAGCTGTTTGTTGCGGCTCTTTTGTATGGAACGCATGGCTAGACCATGAGCGGTGTTATCCTGCGGTAGGAAGAGTGCACTCGTATTGTTCTGCTGGGCCAGTTCACGCAGCACATTCGCCGTGCGGACAGTGGCATTCCGGGCATGGACAAAAACCATGATTTGATGACCCTGTTGTACCATCTCCAGGCACTTTTGGTAGCAACACTGATCCATGTCGGCAATCTGCTGCAATGGCTTCACTGACTTGATGCCAATGAAGTTCGTGTCCAGTGGAACGGGTCGGAAGCGTGAGTCAAAGTAGAAGAGACCCTTCATGGGATTCACGCGCAGAAAGTGAGCCACATCAATGTAGTTGGGCAACGTAGCCGATAGTCCCACAATGCGAATCATGGACTGTGAGGACTCCACCAGACGTAGTGTGCGTGCCACAAGCGCTTCTACAACTGGACCACGTTCACCATGCAGCAGATGCACTTCGTCAATGATCAGCAGCTTCACCAGACTGATAAGCGCCACATCGCCGCTGCCTGCAAAAAAATAAAGTCTTAGACAAGCAAACATAGGATAAAGGGGATTTTTGTCTTACCCTTTCTGGTAACTACATCCCACTTCTCGGGCGTGGTTACTAGTATCTGTGTGGCCGACATCTCTGCCTTGGTCAGCTGCATGTCTCCCGTCAGCTCACGCACCGCAATCTGCAATGACTTGAGTCGCTTGGAGAAGTTGTCGACCATCTCAGAGGCCAGAGCTTTCATGGGCGCAATGTAGACAATTTTGAACTGATCCCGATTGATGACGCCCTGCTCTAGATGACAGCGAATTGTGTGCACTATGCTCAGCATGGCCACATTGGTCTTGCCCGCTCCCGTCGGTGCACAAACAAGCATGTTCTCATTGCTGTGATAGGCCACGGGATAGACTACGGATTGTATGCGATTCAGTTCTTTGCAGTTGGCAAACGCCAGTTGACCAATGTCATCCAGTTCAGAGATCTTTATACGGTTATTGCCTACGCTTAATGGAGGTGGTTCACTAGCTGGAATCTTCACTTCCTCCCACTGTTTGTTGTCAATCCTTTGGGCAGTGTCGGGTAGCGTTATTCGACTGCCTCCAATGAAGCCGGCATGCTGTTTGGCCTCCATTTGGCTATCAAAGACATAGGGATAGCGAATGGGTGCCGTGTAGGTGCTGTGTGTGTGCTCCGCCTTCTCAGCTTTGGTGCTGAGCAGTAATGGTTCCCGTTGGGCTGCCTCCAGCAGCTTGCGTTGATGCTGCATGCGCAGCTGCTGTGCGGAGAGTGAAACAGCTCCACCTGCCTCGTCTTCGTCCTCCTCATTGTCCTTGATATTGCGCATGATGCGCTGCAGTTTCTTCTCCTCGCGTCGCTGCAGCTTGCCCAGTTGCTTCTCCTGCTCCGACTGCACCACCACAGCGGTGGCCACTGTGGGACGCTTCTCCGTTGCTCCAACATTGAGCTGCTCCCGCTTCTGTTTCACCTGCTTGACGCGACGGGATCTTGTCGCATACTGCTCCAGCTGTTGGGCAAGCTTGAGGCGATCCTGCAGCAATTGCATAACCAGCTCAAAGTGTTCAAAGCCCAACAGTTCCATTAGTTCGTTTTGCAGATCATCGCTGCTGCGCTTGGAGGCCAGGATTTCACCCACACGACTCAGGAGCTGCTCATCTTCGAGCTGCTGCGCAATTCGCAGCAGAGATTCGAGCTCAGAGCTTAGCTTAAAGCCATCACTGCTCTGGACTAAGTTTGGCACTGACGGTTCCTGACCGCTCTGCAGCTTCATAGTGAACCTGTTGACCGTGCGATTTTTGAGCATGGCATCCGGCGATAGATTCGTTAGTAGACTCACATCCTGCCAGGTGGCGGGAGTGCAGTTAATGTGTATATGTTCGCCCCATAACGGTCGATCGAAGGCCTTGCGTTGAGATTGTAACCAACGCTTAAGGGCCAGCAGTTCGTGCTCCTCTAGGGCATCGGCTATGGCCATGACAGTGCTGTGGATTTGTGTACTCTTCCTGTCGAACGTGTTGCCAAACATTGCGTGGAGACGATTTGTGGTCGCCACGAGTAGTACACGTTGATCCAACAGCAGCCAGAACAGATACAAGGCTGCATGTTCTACAACCTTGGGCTGCTCCTCGTATCCCATGCATTCCTGGACAAGATTGCGTAGTTTTTGTAATTGCACCTTCAACGCCGGCTGTTTTTCTACGGGAAATTGTGCTAGCAGCTTGCCAATGGTTTGTTCGCTTTTTCTGCGTATAAACAGAGTTGGTTTACATTAAACACACATGTGCACACATTACCGATTAGTGGGAATTTCATCAGTTGTGAAAATCACAAACGCTTACTCTGACAAATTTGTCGTCGTGGATGTGACTGCAGGCGTTGTCCGCCCCTGTCCAAATCCATTGGCGCGATGCGTTTTGGATTCTAGTTCTGTCTTAGCACGCAGCGATGCACTTAGCCGTGGTGGTTCCCACATGTTTAATTCTTTTTATTTATTAATGAAATAAAAATTCAATTTTCCGCTGCTTGCGTTATTCGTAGCAGCTGTTTTGTGCGTTCGGCCAGCTGAGTGGTGGCGTTGCCACATCGGCTGAAGTAGTCGGCGCTGTATATCGTAAGCACAATTTACGATATAATGTATATCGTAAGCAAACGAAAAATGGCACATTGAAAAGTCAAAATTTAATTTAAAATAACGAACAACTAGTTTATGTTTATCACGTTAGGGAAGAATTAAATCAAATAATTGAGAATTTGGGTAACTTTTAATGTCATTCACATGCTTGTCAGGTTCATTTGAAACTTTTATAACCTGTTGCAAACTGTTTTGATTGCGGTAAACCACAGACACACATCCCCCCCAAAAGTATGCTACACAAACTTGTTGCGCAAGTTGCAATTGTGTGCGTACGTAAGGATGTTTTATTATGCGTTGCATGCTTCATATCCATACTTGGATGAATCTCTTTAGCCATTTGGCCGGCAACACATGCTTCAATGGTCACTTTGAATTTTACTGCCAAGTGGGTGTGGGTGTGGGTATGGCTGTGTGTGTATTGCCTTCGGACATGTATAAAAGCAGATAGCCAGTGGGAACTGTCCTTTCAGTTGTTGTTTGAGTCGAGACAATCCATTACAGGACTTCCTATGCGTTTCACAAGCCGCTGAAAAGCATTCTCCTTCCAAAGCTTCGCACACTTTTACCATGCATATCCAGACCATCCTACTATGTGAGTATAGAGTATTTCGCTGCGTTATGCCTTTATTATTGTTTGCTTCTTTAGGCATATGCCTCATGTGGTTCGCTTGCTCCAATGCCATACCCTGCGATTCCTGCGGCAAGGAGTGTGCCAGCGCCTGTGGCACCAAACACTTTCGGTGAGTCTTGAGCAATTAGTTGGCTTAGTTAATTATTAATTTTTTACATTTCGTTGACAGCACATGTTGCTTTAATTACCTACGTAAACGCACCGATCCTGACGCACTGCGTCAGAGTTCCAACAAGCGACTCATTGACTTTATACTGTTGCAAGGACACGCACTGTACACACAGGAGCTGCGCGAAAGACGCAACAATGGCACCCTTATTGATCTGGATCTAAATACTTACTATGGCTAATACCCTGGCAATTTCTTTATCAAGGCACATGGACTGGACAACGAAAAGGACATCAATCCACGACTGTTTGAAATGTTAATTTTTAAATAAAAGGCGATTAACTCTTTGGGGCAAAGTGCTTTATAAAGCATCTGACATTATTATCTCTATTAACTGGGCATAGTTAAGTCGAGCAGCCCCACAGTTTCTATTCTAGCTCCTCCAACTTCTTAAAAACCACACAATTGCTTTTGATTTTGTATCAATTG
Organism: Drosophila nigrodunni; assembly: GCA_020829145.1. NCBI lineage: Eukaryota > Metazoa > Arthropoda > Insecta > Diptera > Drosophilidae > Drosophila > Drosophila nigrodunni. The sequence goes on from JACVCZ010000001.1 coordinate 28,532,950, forward strand.
CAGTTTAATGTCTCACATTTTTACATTTTTTTTATACATTTTCGGATGCTATCTTTTTTTGTAGTTTTTTTTTGGTTGTATGCAAAGCTTAATCATTTAATCGTAGTGTGTATAATAATCCTTTAAAGCTCTCAGTTCCTGTGTATCAACAATCACAAGTCGTCATCTAAACAATGCTCTTTGTTGTTGCTGTCGTTGTTCTGCTGCAGTCGTCGTTAATTTCATTTACATTATGGGTATTACTAAGCCTGAGACTCGCTAATCTCAGTGGTAGCCTGAGTCCTGGAGTCTGAGGCAAATTCGTCCTTGCCACAGGCCAGACAGGGCATCTTCTCCCGCAACACCTGCTTGTACTTGGGATGGCTAACAAGAAGAAGAGCAGAAAGATAACCATGTACTCTTTGTTTGGCTAAAACTTCACTCACCTGAGGCCATAAACAATGGGATTGCAAACGGCGTTTGCTTTGGCAAACACCGAGCCACAAATTGTTGCCAGTGGCGACAGATGCATAGACTCAAAGATGCCAGCATAGTTAATGATGGTATAGGGAGTCCAAGCAAAGAACCACAAGGAGATTGTGGTCAATGCCACCTTGGCCAATTTGATCTCAATGGCCTTGCTCTTCTCGGCCTCAGTGTTACGCAGCGAGGCGACATTCATCTTCTTGGCCTGCTCCCGCATGGCCTTCTCATGGGCGGTGACAGCCTAAGGAGTGGAAATAAATTAAAAGTATTTCCGTAGCATAAACTCTTGAACTCACCTTAAGTATGTGATAGTAAGAGAAGATGATGGTCAGCAAGGGAGTCAGATACACCCACAGTGAGTAGACAATGATGTAGGAGCGATTCCACCAATCCTTGGCAAAGTAATCAGTGCCGCAAGCTGTCATGTTGCCCTCGGGCACATACCGATTCCAGCCAAACAGTGGCAATAAGGCCCAAGTGCCGCAAATGGTCCAAACGATGAACAAACGTATTGCTGCCGATGTGGCCGTGAGGGGCTTTCGAGCCATACCCTTGACAATGACACAATAACGATCGTAGGCAATCAGAGTCATGGACCAAATGGACACACAGCCGAACAGGGAGCCAAACAAGCCATACAGTTCGCAGAGGAACGGTCCCATGATCCAGGTGCCATAGAAGCCATTAAGTACCACCGGTGGGAACATAGTGAACATCATCATAAAGTCCGAGAAGGCCAAGTTAACCACAAACATGTTGGACGGTGTGCGCAGACCCTTCGACGAGGTAAACACATACATCACAATGAAGTTACCAGACAGAGACATCATGCTGCCAAGTGGATTTCAAATGGGGATTAGCTAAAGACTAAGAATTCAAAGTATTCAATACGTTACCCCAAGACGGCGATGACAAAGCCAATGATGCCAAACCACATAGGCTCCAGTGGTGGCCACTGGAACCAGTAAGGATCCACCATGTGCATGATGTCCTGTGGCACACTCTCCGCCAGACTGAGATTCTGGCCATCCCGCAGATGGGCAAAAGCTGGACGATTCAAACTGATCATGGCTGTCACTGTGGTCTATACCCAACAGTTGACAAAGATTTCACTATTTTCACGGGTTTAAAAGTGGTTAAAAATATTCGATGCTTTCGGTACTTTTGTGTCAACTCCGGAGCTGGAACTATTTGCTGTCCATAGCAATTGAGTCTTGGCGTTGGTCTGGACGGCGAATGCCCTGTTTTGGCCAATTTCTACTGGCTTTATATGAGTTTGGCCAATACACAGACTTGAGTGCAGCTCTCGTCTTAGACTAATTGCCCCTCGACTAATCCAATTAGTTGACCACTTGGCCAATCCAAAGTAGCTAGATTTACAAATTCGTTTACCAATTGCTGCGTCGGATTAGTGTTAACGTCATTCTAATTCCCATTCCCATTCCGATTCCTATTCCTCAAAAGACAGTCACTTGTGGTCATGGTCAAGTTTAAGGCAATACACTCGGCACCTCCGAGCACTCCACTTCGTTCCACTCCCACAAACACAAACCACCCTCTGTACCCAATTAGATTAGCAAAAAACAACGCGTTTCATATTCACGTTTTATTCACGGATCTCTGTCGAAGACATTCAGTTATGCCAGGTGAAGCCCAGCTTACGTCCGCCTCGCATTACCGTGTGCAGCTGTAGCTCCAACGTGCCGTAGGATTCCATGGAGAGACCTGAAAGCGAATTGGAATACATAAAACACAGGAGTCTTCAAAATAAAAGCCTTAAATTAACTGGGAAACAGAACTTTTACTAATCCTACTGCAACTTACCCTTGCTCTGCAGATTGTCGAGCAGCACTTTGGGATCCTTTAGCTCCGGCTGGCGACGGAGCAGCCAACTGGTCAGATCGCCCAACATATTTTGGCACTTGGGCACCAGAATGGGCACCTCTTTAAGCCGGGAATATTCGCCCTGAGGACAGCTGCTAAAAATGGGCAGATGCACATTAGCATAGCCCAGCAAGGATTCATTTCCTCCGCTTCCGTTCTGTCCAAAGACGCTGATCAACATAAGTGGCCCTATCAAAAAGAAAAATGTTCCTTAGTTAACAATTGGAGTACTTCATGATTGCCTTACAGCCAAAGGGAGAGGTGCTCTTGTAGGTCACCTCGACGGGCATGTTGAAAACGATCTTGTCATTGAAGTGTCCACTCTTATTGGTGGACATCTGGGTCAGACCGTGCTGTGGCCCTGAGACCAGATGCCAATCTGGGCCAGCAATCAGTTCGTAACGACAGCATATAAACTGCTTGTCTGGGCCTAGTGGGAATGTGGCCGAAACGATTTGACCCGTGAAGACAACGCTAAAGTAGCTGGCAGTGTTTGGTGCATCCTCTTCCAGTTCCAATTCCTCGTCCAATTCATCGGCTTCCGCTGTCCTTTTCGAGGATTTTCTATGCCTTTGCCTGCTCGACTCCTTGCTTTGGCTTTCGTTTCCAAGGTAACCGGTTTCCTCGCTGTCGTCCATGGCCAACAAACCGTTTCGAGCGTGCGTTTCGTTCTAACTGGTTTTTGTTTATTTACAGTGAACTGACAGGACTCCTGACAATGGACAGTGTTGGAAAACGTTCAACTCCATACTTAAAAGTATTTATATGGTATTTTCTTGAACTGAAGACTTTAAAAGTATATCCAAAAGGAGAGTTGGCCGGAGCAGGGTACTCACAATATAATTTATACAAGAAATAAATTATAAACAAATGTGAGATAATTTTACCAGGGTTTATAGCTTTTTTAAAGCACTTTTGAAGATTCTAATCAGTTCCTAAAAGTATGCAATATCTTTTGCTTAAACTTTTACTTTATTCTAAAATTTAAATCGAATCGGAAATAATTACAAAGTAAAAATTCAGTTCTACGCTCTCGAAAGATATTGAAAAACGTATATCACTTGCAAAAACTGTAGTTTTCTCTATACTTGTACCTCTTTAAAAGGTTATTGCGTACTTTCATATTTATTGTGATAAACAAATATCTTAATATAAATTCTAAACTTTCAATGGCTTAAGCCAAGACAGAAAATTATTTATATTGTAATGACATTTAATTTATATGAAGAATCTCAACAAAGCTCAGCGTTATTTATTTGAAGCTACTTTTGGAATGACCAGACAACTTTTATGTCTGAAGATTCCCCAACTAAATATTTATAAGATATTTAAATTCAACAACAATTTAAGAAAATCCCGTATATATATTATTTGAATCATCATTATTTCCAATAATGTTATTGTCAACGTGACTTTTAGCATTCCAAGTGGCGCCAGTTTTTAGAGTCTTGTAAATGTCATTTAATTCTTTCCAGAAATTACAAAATTGTTGTTGTTATTGTTGTTGCTATTGCTGTTCTTGGGTAACATTTATCTGCGATCAATTAATAATTTCTTGTTCAAGACAATTTACAAAGGCTATAATTAATTTCGTTTGGCTGGAGCTTGGGGATGGGGAACTGAAAATATTCTCGTAGTGCTCGTATCTAGGCGAAGCTATTGTTCAGATGTCACAGGGGTCAATTATGGTGGATAAATATATTTTATAAATATGTATAAAGTGGTAGAAAAAAGCGAGTTTCTATTTTATTGTCTGAATAATGCTGAACCTCTTTATAAAGTAATTATACTTTGTATCAAAGTTGGGAGTGTGTGAGTTATTTAAATATGGTTTATAGAAGGCCGCTAAAAAAATTAGACTTGTAGTTAAAATAAACATAAATGGCTTAAAATAGCTTTAATCAAGCTTAACTGGCATCTCTTATACAAAATTATTTAAGTGAAAATTCAAAGCGTAATTTGAATAAAATTTAATTTATTTTTTCTATATTAAATAATTTTTCTACTTGTTACTATAGTGTATCTCAAAGTCGTGTCTCGGCATAACAAGACTTTTGACTTGTTTTGCATGTATATAAATCATTATGACAATTTGCTGGCGCTACTGTAACTATTAGTGTGCCCCACCTTCCGCCTCCCAGCACACAACCGGATAGTTGACAATAGCCCCGCCCTCCCTGTCTGCCTCCCGCCTTCTTAAATTTACGCCCCAAGGGATTATGCAAGAAACTCGTGAAGAGCTCAAAGCGTAATTAAAATTCGCCTCAAATGTGTGTAATGTCAATAGTTCAAGGCAGCTGAAGGTGTAAACTCAACTCGGTCTGTCTTCTCACTCTGTCCGTCTGTCTGTCTTTGTATCTTTTAGCTGTTTTGGCTGAAATTCAAGTCTTAAGACTTGTCTTGGCAGCTGCAAAAGCATTGCCAACCACAGCTGTGCCTATCACCTATCGAGGATCAATTGATAGCACAGCCATTTGGCAAGTCCCAAGTGGCAAGTGGCAAGTGTTGTGTTGCAATTGTTGGCAGCATCTCCAATTCGATCGAGTAGCGTGTGCAAACTCTATGAGAAAAGCCCATTTGGCCATAAACCATAAACCGTAAACCATAAACAAGAGCTTAGGCTTAGTTAATAAGCCAAAAATAAGCAAAAGCCATCAGCAATAAGCTTTAAGCCACAAAACAGAAGACGGTCGACGGTCGACAATCGACAATCGACGGTACACACAAGACATAAGCGGCTCACATCAGTTTACTTTACTTTACCCACCCATCGCACAGTGGTCGCATTTGATAAAAACAATAAGTAAAACAAAACGGAATACAGTAAAAAGACATAAAAAAACACCCCGAAGAGCTTATAATTAAATCATATATATTCCTTTTATTTTTAAAAATTTGCAATACGAATTTAAAGGCATTTAAACCACTGTGCTCCGTATGCAATTGGATAACTTCTTTGCTTTGAAGCTCGTGCTGCTGACGCAGCGTAGAATCAACGTCTATATAGAAGTATATAGTAGGATTATGAGCATTCATATATGAGTATGTAACTCTTCGACTCAAATTAAGTCAATTTATATGAACCAAATGCATTTTGGGCTGCTCCTTAGTTCACTCCACTCCAGTCCAGTGCATTGAATTTCTTTTTTGGAATCAATGAACCAACGAATTAATGAGAAATATTATGTACAGACTGCTGTGCTTCACATACACATATATACATTATATATATATATATATATGTTTTTCGTCGCGAAGGCTTCTCATATTGAGTTTAGATTTGGCATATTATATGCATGTCTCACTCCGCAACGATTCATTGAATAAAAAAAACCCAAATGTTTCAATTGAATCATTTTCGAAACATACAAATATACTTAGATACATACATATGTATATATTTGGAGCTGGATTTCTGAAAGTTGAGAGCTGAACTCAGAACTCGGTCTTCAAAATGTCTCTAAATGTGAGCATAATTAACTCATCAATAAACTGCCATCCATTAAGCTACCTTTTATGCACAAAATATGCAAAATAATATAAGACATTTCAATTAAAAACTTTTAGTTTACATCCAATTGTAGTCAATTATAATATTCTTAGAAAATGATAAGCTGAAATAGTTTAAGTTTCGTATCAAAGTCGAATCCCAAGTGATTCAATAAATGTATTTTCCCCATATTGTAGTCATATTCTTTCTTTTTTGGCCATTGGGTCCCTGTCCATAAAAAATAAGACTTATGTACCATTTATATATGCTGACTAGATATTTATATATATATTTGTATGTGTATATAAACATTAGTTTTTTATTTGCGCATTGCGTGGGCGTTTTTGTCTCAGGGTCAACGCACAACGGGCAGCACCAAGATCGCCATATGGGAAGAATAATGTCTGTCTATATTGTCCGTGTCTGTCTGCGTCTGTCGTACGCGTGCAATGGATCTATTAATGTATGTATATATGTGGAGTAGTGCTGGGAAAACATCGAGAGTTCCTCAACTGGAAGAAAGTATCGATATTTGATATCGAAAAACTATCGTAATCAAAAAAAGTATATTTATTAATAAATAATTAATCTAAATATATATTTATTTTTTAAACTATTTTCTACTTGTTACTAAGAACAAATATTAAATAAAAATTGACTTCGTTGGTTTTCGCCAGCTCTAATGGATGGATGCTGTCTGTTATACACTTAAGCGAAAGTATCTTTGAGATACATTCGGCAAACGGCAATCGGCACTCGTCATTTTGGCTACGCAACTTGCGCACTAAAAAACTCTTACGCATGTCTTCATTTTGCTATATATTCTATTCTATTTTTTTGTGGACCTCTCCCTATAGTATTACGATCTGAATCTCGATTTTGATTTCGATTCCTTTCGTTGATTGACAGCGCACGTAATTGACTTTGATTTTCTGCTGAATTTCGAAAATTTGGACATCACACAGATCTACACAAACACTCGCACACATACAGATATACACAGCACGGATTCCAATCACACATGCCGAGGGTGAATGTCAAAAAGGTTTGTGTTTAGATAGCCCAAATATTTGATATGACTTGATTTGATTTGATTGAGCAGCTGTCAAGCGAACTACCAAAAAATGAACAAAAAACAAACCTGGTCTCCAAAACTAGTGTGTGAGTACTGCTAATGATGAGTGTGTTCACATTTCATGCATGGCCATTTAAGTTTTCGTAAGCTTTCCATCATTCAATCAGGATCAATATTTATTAATCAAGCAAAAAGAAAGAAACGAGCACAGAAATAGAGACATAAACATAGCAAAAAAGCGCGCACAACACACACACCCGCACACACACTCGAGTAATAATGACTAAGAGGTCAGCGCGTGTGTTCAACACACACGGACAAATAAACAGACGCAGTGTCTGACAGGCAGCTTCGAGAATCTGGATGGACTTCGATTAATAGAGCTAAAAAGATACAGATCGTAAATATGTATCTATCGCAACTCTGATGCTGTGCATCTGCAAGATACACGCACTTTTACTTGCCGCATCCGTCGTTTATTAAGGCCTAGGGGCCTCTAGTGGAGGGGGAACAGTGGGGATTCGCTGTGTGGCAACAACGTATACTAGATCGGATTCTTTTTTGGCATCCCAAATGCTAAACAAAAGATACTTGCAGAAGTTTGTATACTCATGGTTTTATGACTGCACGTGCTGCTAAATGATCTAAATGCGTTAATCATTAAGATGATCGAACGGCCAACACAGCGCACAGTGGGGCAAAGCAGCTAGAAAAGCGCTAAATATTAAAATTTTTTACTTGTAAATTAAAACACTTTTTTTTTTAGCTATTTTTATATTTTAAATCATTTAAGTAATTTCTTGGTTGTATTAATTTTTTATGTGCTTAGACAGTTTGCTATGTTTTGCAGCTGAACTCTTAGAGCATCAGTTGTATCCGCTTTCGATGTCTCAAGTGCTTTTTGTCATTGGCAATGTCCGTCCAGTCTTGACTAAAACGGGTATATTGATTACATAGCTCACTAACAACCGCATTCCTAGAAATGTGTCGCATGTGTCTTTAGTTTAATACTAATTTCAAGCCATGCTAATTTAATTAACAAACATATTTTTAGTTTCTCTAATAAATAGTTGTGATACTTTGTTAGTGTATATGAAATCGGTTAACGCAATCAACTCATAAGTTGTGTATGTTTTGTAAGATGTATTCATTGGCTGCTGTTTAATGTTTAATGTTGCTTATTTAATTTTCGTTTTGATTTTCCTGACTGTTGTTAATTACACAACATGTGTTGCACGTTGCAGAATGATCGTGCAACGCCTTGTTGCACGTACTACAAGTATTACTTGGAGATCAAGACTTTTATCTATTCAGTTGCTGTGCTCCGCTGTGCTGTTATTCATTAGCTTTTCGAGGTTTGCCAAAAATTTGGAAACAATTTTTATGGGTGATCCAAGTGGTGCCAGTGCTGCACAACAACAAAAACAACAAAGATAACAAAGACAGTGTTTGTGAAATGGATTTTTAATTTTCAACTATATTTTAATGTGGCTAACGAGCGTTGCTCGTCTCTATTAATTGATTAATTCTTGTCTTGTTGCGTTTGATTAAAGAGAATATTTTTTATTTGCAAAAAGGTCAATTGCTACATATGGTAATTTGCAATAGAAAATATATAGATATACACATACACATGTCCATTTTTATGTCCATGTGTAGTGCCAAAGCCAAGACGGTTCTATTTTCGCATACTGATGTATTCAGACTGGAGCTGATCTTTTAGAACTCATAGTGAAGCTAACAGAATCCATTAATTAATTAATTTTCAGTTCTGCTTCAAGGTCTCCCGAAAAGCGAATTTGTATCTAAAAATTAAAGAAATTTTATAGGCTGAAAACACTTATCCATTTCCCCTAAGAAGTTCATAAAGATTTTTCTTTAAGGTAAATAATCTTTATCTTATAAACCAAGTAAATAAGTGGATTGTTATACCACTGTTAACTTAATGGACATTAACAAACAAGGCTAATGCAGTTGACTGCTTAAGACTCTATAAGAAGAAACTGAGTGTATGCTGTGTACATATAAGTTTTGCATTGTTTGATTAATAAATCATTAAAGTGATGTACTCACATCGATTAAGAATCCAAGTATATAAATCTCTTTAAGTTCTACACAGAAAAAAAATATTTCCGAGATTTCCATTAAATATTTTAAATTTGCTCTTTTTATTAACCATTTTTTGTTAACTTAAAACATCGATTAAAATATGTAGAACTCAAGAATTTTTTTTCCGTGCACTTCCTTTTTCTCTGATAAACCTAATGATATATATGTACATCAAATTAAGCGCTAGCGTCAGTTGATAACGTGCATTCAAATGCGTTACATGAGCTTATCTTAATTAGGCACAAGCTGCTGACCGCGGGAAAGTTTGATAACACAATGTTTTTTTCCTCTAAGCACATTTAAAAAGTAAGATCAGTATGTAAGTAAAACTACTAGTATGTACAACAAACTAAGCTCAATTTTAATGGTAAGTAAACTCCTTTCAGTTCACTTTATAGATTAAGAAAAATGTTGTGGTTGGTCAAAACATAAAATTGGGCTCTTTGATAGGCCATGAACTTCGATAAGTGTCTGGTTATGAGTTCAAAATAAAGTCGGTTAAAAATTTTTTTTATTTGATTTTTAAATGAAAAATAGTTGCAAAAAAAAAACAGTATTATTTAATATAAACTAAAATCTTGTGCTTAAAAACGATAAACTGAATGAAATTTATTATAAAAATTATAAGTTTTAGTTTATATTTAAATTATAAATTTTATTTTTGATAAAAAAGAAAAGAAGTAAAGAAAATGTAGGTAATTTTGTTATATCTCATTCTCGACTACGCTTGAAAGGGCATCTACTAGTCGTGTTCTGGAAGCAGTGCCGCTTTGCTGCTGTTGCTGCTGAGACTGCAGTGTTTGCCGAAGCTGCGAAGGTTTTTAAGAGAGTTTTGAGCAGAGGCAAAGCTTGCGCTCTTTTTAAGCGTCGTTTGTGTATGTGTAGCCGTGGCTCTCCCATGCGCACGCGCTTGCTCTCCCGCGTGCTCTCAACTCTTCTGTCTGTGCCTATGCCTGTGTGTATGTGTGTGTGATTGCGCGCATGTGTGTGAGCTTAAGATCGCTTGACACGTTTTCGATATTGTGCGCTGCGGCTTGCTTCGTCGGCCCGGCACGACAGAAAGCCCGTGTGCTCCGCAGTGGAAAGAGAGCAGCGGCAGGCGGAAATGTAGTTCTTGCTGTTCTCTTCTTCTTCATCTTCTTGCACACGATGCCTCCCACTCTAAGGACAGTATGAGTATGAATGCAGGCTTCAGTCTGCAGTCTTCGGTATTTGGCATTAGAAGATATGCTGAACGACGACAACCTAAAATTTGTAGAAGCTAAAGAGCGATTCGTATACGTGTGTATGCGTGTGTGTGATGTATATGTATACATACAAGGTATGTATGTAGGTATGAAGCATATTCATATAGGCGGACGCGATCGCGAAAGCAAACAAGCATAAACAGTCAGAAGATATAAGTCGAGCGATCGCAACGAAAACGCGGGAAGCGAACTTTTCAAAAACATTTTTTTGCGCTTGTTATTTTTTTTCGGAAAGCGTTTTTTGTATTTTTCGTAAATTTATTATTATTTTTCGCGCGTTTTTGGCTGCTTGACAAAACGAGAGTTACATTAGAAATACCGCAAATTCCTTCAGCAAACTACGACGACGACGACGCCGACGATAACAGCAACAAGTAATTACAATGATCGGCTTAAGTGTTAATCCAAACGCGTCGTGTAAGCTTTTGTGGGCCTGGCTAAAATGCAACTGTTTTTAGTTGTTAACACATTTTTGTGTACTTTATGCGCATGCGTTCGTGTTAAATTCTCAACTTTGCCCACAACCTTCGCTAGAAAAGCCCAAAGAAAATTGTGAAAAAAATTAATGAAAAGTAAATTTAAATAAAAAAAATTAATTGAAAAAAGTCTAAAAGCTAAAACACTTTCATACGACAAAGAAAATGCTAAATATATAGTACTATATGTGTACGTAAAATAAAGTAAATTATTCTGCCTAATTTCGTGCACATGCCATGAGTCTAATCAGTAGTTAATCTTCACTGTTATTTGCTTTAGACGGTTGCTAACTAAGTAAATTGTTTTATTTTATGTAGAGACTCGAATTTATTTAGTCCTATTCAGCGGCAGTACAGGGCGAGAGCAGTTATCTGCCAGTTAAGTTAAAAAAAGAGACACAGTGTTTGTGTATATCTCACTCATTGTCTCAGAGCCCAAAGGCGAATGCCTAACAGCAGTGCGGTGTGCGGAGTGTGGTGCTGTGAACGTCGTGTGGTGCGGCATTTGCTGTGCGGTACGGTTCGGTCCGGAGTGGTGCGGTGAATGAAGCTACTCCGCAACGGCGACAGCATTTCAATTAACAAAATAAGCAAGCCGCAAAATCAACATAATAGATACACACACACACGCACACACAGTGCCACACACACACACACACACATAGTATAATAGGCTAAATACATAGCGTTTTTGAGAAGCCGAAATTGAAACCGAAACCAAAACCAAAAACCACACGCAATTTTGTTGCTGTACATGCGGCTCCTCCACCTCCTCCTCCGTTGTCACGCCCATTGATAAAGCCGTCATGTCCGGAGCAGAGCCAGTTACGCCGTGTTCCAGCCAGGATTATCAGCTGCTACGCCAAAATGACACAACGGAGAATTCCTCAACCAAATCCGAACTTTGTTGGAACTACGAAGAACTCGACACGAATATTTTACGCCTCAAGACGGCTGAAAAATATAATGCAATGGCTGGAAAAGCAGAGCGGGAGCAGACAGATCGATTGATGGCACGTACAGTGGACAACTTTCCATCACTGGACGACAGTGTCCTGCGCTATTCGTACAAAGGACCGCCGCCGGAGCTCTACTCGCCCAAAAAGGAATTCAACTACACACAGCCGCTGGTGGAGAAGCAGGTAAGGAAACATTGGTAAAAAAAATACGGGGTTCTGGGGCTTAGGTCAATTCCAAAGAATGTCAACCCGAATCCACTCAGTTTAATTTAAAATTAACTGAACTTTTTTAAAATTAAGAAATGTATGCCCAATTCGTACTTTAAATATTCCAATCCGAACTTACGTATTTTAGGCTCAAATTTAGTTTTTTTCTGTGTACTATAAGTACGCTCTGCGAAAACTTCTTAAGAGATTTGAAAGCCCTTCGTTTTATATTTCATGGCGTGATTTTGGGTTTTAGGTTTTGGGGTCTGGGTCGCTCTCTCGATCTCTCTCTTTCTCTGTCTTTTTCTCTCTCACTCTCTTCGCACTTCTCTTGTTTTCCTATTCTTCAGTTGGTCTTTGTTTCACGACCAAATCGGCTTGCATAGCAAAAAAAAAAAAAAACAAATACAAAAAAAAGCTCAAAAAATCAACTTAATTTATTGCTTCGATTCGCAATTTATCGAGTTCTTCCATTTCTTTTATAATTTCATTTGATTTGTCGTTTCATTCGCTGCTTTTTTTTTGGATTGATTTTGATTTTATTTTTTGTGTTCAATTTTTTTGGTTTTTTTGTTAACTAAAGCTCAAAGATATACAAAGAAAGCGTCGGCGACCACCGCATTTGAATACACACGCTTCGCTGCACAGACAGCAACAATAAGAAAAGCAAAAAGTTACAAAAAAATGGAAAAGAAAAACAAAATCAATTTTGTGTATTGCAAAGCAACAGCAAGACACTGAAAAGTAGTTAATTTTCGAAAATTAAAAATAAAAAAAACAGAAACAACAGACAATTTGCAGACGGTGGACGATATCAAAAATAAATAGTAGGCAGAAAAAGCATTTTAAGAATGTTTTATAAATAAAATATATCAGAAAAATGTTCATATTTTTAATTTGTAAGCTGCATCCCAGTCATTTGGGTATAAAAATAATTATAAAAGTATCATGGTTTTATCTTGATTATGTTTTGAAGTTAATAAAATTTCTCGTCATATCAAAAGCATGTATTTTATATATTAAAATAAAATTTTAAGAAAAATATATAAAATAAATTATCACATATAAAAAACTGTTCAAATAAACAGGTTGTTTTCATTGTAAAATTCGTTTGCTCATATCAAAAAATTAGTCACTATAAGTAATGAATCAAATCAAGTTAACACATTGACTTTCATTTTCATTTACGCTAATGTATACGTCATTTCCTATACGTAAATTTAGTTAACAGTCTTATCTAACTAATAGTTCCTCTTCATTTTCTGGCTGAGATAAGAGTTACCAACAGTTAATCCAATTATCGCCAACTTGTTATCTAATTTGGATGCTACAGTATAAAAATTATCTAAAATACAAAAAATAAAAAAAGTAAATATAAGTGAATCAGCAGCTCATTCATTAGAATAATCAGTTAATAACAATATTTATTACAACCAGTTAATTATTTATGTAAATTAATAAAGAAATATATGTTGTTTATTGACATGTTTGTTGTAATTCACTTTTCAGTATAGGGAAACATTTGATATCGTGGCATGAATGAGATACAAATCGCATGTTACAAATTAGCCACTTGCAGTAAAAACACTAAAAGCAACAACAACTACAAATGGAACAACAAAAGTTGCAGCTGCTAATATTTAATGCAAATTCAGCAAATTTTTTTAGTCTTACTCGAAGTTGTCTGGGAACTGTGAGTAGTTTCGGTTTTTGGACTCTCATGGAAGGTGCTGCGATCAGATCAATCTGTCTGGCTCTCGGAACGTGACATTTTAGCCTGTGTAAACAAAACGGAAACTCATTAGTCACCTGACAATATCCATTTACATTTTTATCAGCATTGCGACCCAAAGCACCTCCAAATCTCTGTGTGGAATACAAATTTTAGCTATCTACAACTTGAATTTAATTTTTCTTTTGCACTTTGGTGCTCACTCAACTAATTATTGCAGAAGCCAATAGAAGCGAAGAAGATGGAGCGAAGTTAACATTGTTGAACAAAAAGGGTTTAAGAAGAAAGTAAATATTATCTGGATTTATTTTATAAAAATATTTAAACAATTTAGATATGACTTTTGTCATATGCAAGCCACTACCAAAATGTTCCATAAATTGACATAGTTTTTCTTTGAATTTATTTTAAATAAATTTGTTAATTTTTAATCATTAAACATTTCCAAACTGTCCGAAGACTTAAGAGTAGAGTATTCATCAGTCAACAGTACTCATTTCAAGAGCTTTCTTACATGTTTTGTGTAATTTACATGTTCTCGTCTCGTTTGAATGTGAATACGAGTACGAGTTGGGAGTACTCACATGTAAATAAATAGAATTCATAAATAATGTTGGTTGCGTATCAGGAAGTCAACGCTGCTGTCAGAACACATGTTCTCGATTCTAAATATAAGTAACTAATACAAAAGGCTGAAGTTCAAACAGATGTGCTGCCAAAGACCCAGTACTTATCACAAAAACAATCGCAATATTTTTTGTTAATACGATTTTAGTTTTAAACAATTATTTTCTATAATAAATTAATATTTTATTTTGATCGATTTCTAAATTCTTCGCGGTTAATTAGACCCGTTTACTGTCTTAAAAGTACAGGGTCCAGTTAGCGCTATGTACGAACAAAAGCACGAGTATTGATAAGCCTCTTTATGGCCATGTGTTTAACCCCTACGGAACGGCATTGGGTCTGAAAACACCCAGAAACTGGACCAGACACGCCCTGTTCCCGATGTCGTCAATTGCTGTGCCCTACCCTGTCGCACACCGCACCACACACTACCCTAACCAGACCCTGCCCCTATTGTATTATAGTGTATATTGGTTCTCCCACATCAACAGTCTCGACAGCATCCGAGCACACTTAAGCGCATGTGAAATATGGGGGCAATTTTTTAATGCTTTTTAGCTTGTGCTCGTGTTCAATTTTTTTCGTTTTTCTTGGCTTATTTTCGAAAATAAATTCTGTCATTTTTTATGTGGCGCTAGTTACTGTAAGTACGAGTATATATATACGTATATAAAATTTATTCTATTTTATTTTTTTGTCTATTTATTGTATAGAATTTAACGCTTGCCCAATCCAATTTGTATTTTAACAATGATTTTTGTACATTGTTTAGAATTTGAATATGTATAAAAACTTATTTATTTCGGTCGTACGACGACGCTTTGAGCATGTTTCTTTGCCCATTTTGCAATTGTTGTTGTTGGCCCGTTTATGTTTTTGTTTTTTTTGGTATTCGTTATTTATTTTGTCTACTTTAAATAAATATCATGAAAATTTTTAGCGTTCGTTGACATCAACGAAACTAAGTTGCAGTCGAGAGTGCTCAACTACAATATACTCAGTGGCAAGACATGCAAATTATAAGCATTGAGCGTAGATGGCGTCAATAAATTACATTAAAAAGACTTTGTATTAATAAATAAATTTTCCAATTTATTTCATTAGTTTCGACAAAGTTTTGAATAAATTAACGCTACTCTGTTGAGAAAATTTTTATTTGTGTTTAAAAAGAAAACTATTTGTTAGCTATTGAACATTTGTCTGTCGCTCGCAAATGCCAAAAATGTGCTGTAAACTGTAGCACAAAGGGTGGGGATAGTATCGGTTAAGTATAAAAGAGTGACGAGCTGTAGATGGCGCCAGTTAACAATTTGTGCTCATCTTAACACTGAGCAACAATTGTCTAACACGTCTATTAATACGGTTTTCATTGTCATCTTAAAATATTCACTATATACCCTTATTTACAGGGTATATTTTTGACTAGAAGCACTACTAAGTACTACCAAAGTGTGATTGCATCTTAAGTAAACCTCTGCATTATAATTAACATAAATTATTCTGTTCAGCTCGAATCGTGTACTTGAATATGAGTTACCCGTGGTAATAACTCTTTCAATTTTATTTGATGTACGCACTTTTTCAGCTAGAAGGTGCGCCAGGGCCCTTTGTGATGAGGCGCGACAAACTGCTCGGTTGAATTATAATGGCCAAAAAAGGCCAATGATTTCAGTTGAGACAAAACAAAACCGCAACAAAAAAAGGCTAAAATAAAGATAAATAATCGTAAATTGAAGTGGTTTTTTTGAGCCGGAGCGTGACTTTAGGGTTCTGGTGACAGTCTCAGTTTCAGTCTCACTTTGAGTTTGAGTTGCTGGCTTTGAATTTGGAATATTATTATTATTACATTCGCATTGGCTGTTATGTTTACGTGCTCTATGCAACAAAATCAGCCCCTGCAAAGCCCCACCCTGCCCGCATTGTGCCACAGAAAATAAATTTTTAAACAAATTCATGCGAAAAAAATAAAAACTGTATAAGTGATTAAAAAATTAATATAAATAAAATGAGGAAAAACACATGTAGTCGACGCACGAAATACCCGTTAATAGTCAAGCAGTAAAAAGTTGCATATTTTTGGGGGCACACGCTAAAGTTCTCAAGTGACTATATCTTTGGCTCTATCACTAAAGCTCTCAAGTGACTATATCTTTTGCTCTATCTATTTATACTAATGATTTTTATAAAACAAATAGATCTAGTGCCTCAAAGAGTCTATAGTTGGTATATACCCAAACTATACAACTAATGGGTATTGAAATGAATGTCAGCAAGAATCACATCGCGGCAGAGATGTGAGACGACAAGTGTTTGTTGATTTTAATTAATTCTTTTTTAATTTATCAGTCAAGATTAATGTTAAACATTTTCAACCTAGTGAACAGTTGGTTTCCAAACTGATTTTAGATTTTTAAATATAAATATATTTTGAATTTTGCATTTCGCATTTCGGACTTCGACTTCGAATCGTGTTTCACATTGTTGTGCTCTATGCTTGCCTCTCTGTTGACCTGTCCAGCTGTCCCACTGTCTGCTGGCTATTTATTATATTAATATGGAGTTTAGGCGGCCATTTTAAGCACGGCATTAGCATAATTGCTTACCAATGTCCCAGTCGCCCCATTCAAGGCGAAAAAACACCTCTAATAATTGTGTGTCCAATTTTTCTACACATTTGTTATTTGTTTAGCTTTTTTTTTTCCTATTTGGCTTTTTCGCTTGTCAAAAGTTGTGAATGAATTTTTCAGCAAATCGATTTGAGTGTTATTAGTAGGAAGATACACGTATTTGAATTTGGATAAGTAATAATTTGTTTAACTGATTTGATGGGGATTACATCAAAAGCCCAAACCGCCTATAAAACTGGAAAGCGAAAAAAAAATAATAATAATAAAACAAATTGGTAAATCTGGTTTCGGTTTGGGTTACGGTTCCGACCTGAGTCTGAATGGCTTATATGGTATTTAGCCAGTTTTGTTTTGGCTCGTTTGCGGCACTAAATCGAAACGAGCTAAGAAACGATCTTAATGATTTTTTATTTATTTGCTGTCATTTGTATTGTTTTCCTATGGAACTTGTAACATAATTTTACATAATTATTTTTATTTTTTTTCTCTCTAAGTATTTTTTTATATTGATTTTATGGCACACGTTTAATTATATAGAAATATATTTGTGTATAAGACACTGTTGTCATCACTCTGGTGGCATCATCGTGAGTGCCAGATATTTCTGTGTGTATATATCTATATAGCTCTGGTATTATCGACTTAAGTTTAATGCTTTGCATATAAATTGAAGAATCGCCGCCTTTATTCATATGCTAAACTCTTCTGCCATCGAATTCAGAAGTCAAAGTGGCTCTGGCTTTAACCTTGCACCTACCCGCATCCCCCATCGCATCCCTCTAATCTATTTACTTGGAAACTTCAGGCTTCGGCGCTTTATCATTGGAGCTCAAATGGGTGCAGCAAATCCCATAAACCGAACACAAGTCGAACTTGAAAGATCGAAAAAGCCAACAAAAATGGATAGTAAGAAAGTCTAGAGTCAAAAGAGCAGACTGTAAAAGACCCTGTATTCGTTGAGACTACATTTTTCGACAGATTTGACGATTTTTCAGTGGTTGGTGATCAAGAAGCCAGTTGCTTTTTTGGCCCAACATACACACATTTTTTTTTCGAAAACCCAGTAGACTCTATCACTCTTTTCCAGTACAAGGTCTCACAAAGAAAAGATTCTTTAATGCCAGGCTTTTCGAAATATTTCTTCTTTTCATGATCATTTTTTAATAATATTTCAAAGGAGCCCATTGCTCGGAATTCCTTTGTTTCAATTCCACGAAATTAGACGAAATGTTTGCGGTTTTTATTGTGCTGCAATCTATGTGCGGTCTTTTTTGGGGCGTTATTTATACATTTGCAACAGATGATTTATTGCAAATGAGTGATGGGATTGTCGTTTTGATTGCAGACTCCGGATCCAGAGTGTGTCCTGCCTAGGGACTTCTCGGAAGATCAAGACATGTTAATCATATGTATAATATTAACTACACTCAACAAAAATACACACCCTTTTATCTATTTCTTTTTTGTTTTGCTTTTCTTATCTATATAAATGTTGGCTTCTGGTCGCAAAAAAAAAAAAACGATAATTTGCATATAAATTCGATTTATTGTCATAATTAAATCGACCAGTTTTATTTATTAGATATTTGCTCAACTCTACTGCTTCTGGCAGCAGTTTTTTTCAGCGTTTGCTTGGACAAATATTTCCGTGTTTGTTTTTCGCTGCTGTGCGCTAAACGCCGCTCAACTTATGGCCAATAGACCTAGGGCCGACCACACGCAGTTGCTCTTGGCCTGGCCCTTAAGACCAGTCAGTCAGTCAGTCACCTGGTCGGCAAACTTGGTTGGATGTTAATTTGTAGAACAAATGCGAACAAATGTTTACTCAAATGTTTAGTGAACACACGCACACACACATCGAGCGAGTATGTCACGTTATGTATACGACGCGTTGTACAATTTTAAATTTAATTTAAAACAAAATGCGGTTCACTCATCAGCAAAAAATATAGAAATATATGTATGTCTATGAAACATGTGCTTCAAGTGACTGGTGATAACGTCCTCTGCTTATCAGTGCCGCTAAATTAGTATATGAGTTGAGGCACGTCTGCCACTGGAAATGCCTCAGATGTCTGTTTATAATTAGCAGACAATTCTAAACAATAAGCTCATTTATAATAATCTATTAAAATTTAGAAAATTGGAAGTCAACGGGGGCGGTGCTGCAAAATATTCGCACTGCACCGATTAATCCATATGTATCTCAATATATCGTTTATTTATATTTTATTTATATTGAGATCGGTCTATGTCTACATATTGTATATGTTTTTCTTGCATGTTTGTATGCGCTGCTTGTTCTATTTTTTATTTTTATTTAGACAAGTGCATGTGCGATCAAAAAATAAAAAGCTCGCGCTGTTTTAATGTTTGTATTTTAAGAACATGTATACATTTAATGCATCATCAATCAATTGATTGGCAATCAACCGCAATTTCGATTGACGCTGACGCAAGTGAAAGCAATAATTCAAACTACACTGCAATATGCAACTTTAAGCCATTACCAAAGCAGCTTTTAAATTAATTTCATTGGAAAATTTTAATCGACACATGTTTTACACATTTTCAGAATTCGTTGTGTTGGAATTTTTAAAATTTGATTATTTAATTGCTTAAAAGGGATTTGCATTTATTACAATAAATATTATTTTAAAGTTTGAAAATCATGAAATTCCCTATACGCAGGTGAAAACAAGCAATAAATTCAAAAATAATTCACAAAATCAATTTGTTTTTCAATGTCTAGTTTTTGAATTCAAATATAGATTTAAATGTATAGCAACAGTTCAGTTATATATACTATATGTAGCAGATACTAAACAAATAATACATATAATTTGTATGCCGCAAGTAAGTCAGTCATTGCCTTCAAGTTCAGCAAATAAAATAAAAAAGCAGGCAAATAGAAAAGAAAATTAAAAGCGCGACGAAGCGAGTCAAAAGGCCTAAAGAAAAAGAGCTGAACAAAAAATAGCTAAATACACTTATTAATTTTGCAGTACTCCAAACAATTGACAATTTTGCTTAGGTAAAGCAGGTGTGTCAATTACTCAACAATACGCACAAATTACAGCGACAACTCGACAACAACAACAACGACAACAATTGCCAACTGTTGCCGACAGCAACAGCAACTGCTGTTAGTGGCAAATTTGCTAACTTCTCGTCAGACACTCGACAATTTGTCAATTTACCGCTTAAGAGCTACAAGGCAATCGATAGATTCGATTAATATTAAATTACCAACATAATCGTTTACAATTTGTAACTTGAAACTTGTAGTTTTAAATTAAACTGTCAGCAGTAACGGCATAGTTTACCCAAGATAATTGGATTTGCTTATTGGATTAAAATTTATTTATTAGTTATTTTAAACACTGAAGGATCGACTTAAGCATCGAAATATTTAGCTGTTAAAAGTTCAATTTAAAATTCTTTAAAAATATTTAAAGAAAATACAGAAATTTAAATAAACTTCTACAGCCCTAAGACTTTTCCCCAACACACTACTCTACTGTAAACCATAACAGCGTCTAAGTCTAATAGCAGCTGCTAGAACAGCTGTGCTTGCCTCGCGGCGCCACTAGCCGTTAGATGGCGCTTGTATGTAGCCGGCATATATTGGCAAGCATTTAATATACAATTATGAATAGATATTTATTTAAAAAGAAAAAAACGGGCCATTGTTTAGCCTTTTGTTATTCTACTGATCGATATAAACACACTTACAAATACACACAACAGGGAATGCCTTGTTATTATACAATTAGTTTGTATTTATGTTTCAGCGGCTGTTGCTGTCGCTGTCTGTCGTCTAATTAAACTACCATTAGGCGTATTTAGCTGTGAAATTTGGGTCATTACCAAAGCAACAACACGAGTAGCCCCAAAACTCGCACACACGTGCCTCCAGTGAAACTGAGGCTGAACTTGCTGCTGATATTGCTGCTACTTTGTGCTGCTGTGTTTATTATGATTATGAGATTATATTTATTTTTGGGTGGGCTGCACACTATCTGTAGCCACTGTAAGTAGTCTCATACGCATCTGTTCTACATATTAAAATATATAAATTAATGTGGAGTGACCGTCAATGAAAATATTGGCACATTGAGCGTTATAGAAGGCGAAAGTCTAAGGTTGCCACAAGATTTGTTGCATGCCACACAATTCTCTGGGCATGCGTGAAGAATTTCAAGCGTGGGAACTTCAAAACTCAGATTCTCAATGAATGCCGTAAACGAAGTGATTTTTTTTTTGTCTTCGGGTTTGGCTCACTGGGTCGCATTTGTTGTTGTTCTTCTCGTTGTTGTTGCTGTTTTTGGTGTGCCCCCGGGGCACAGTTCGTGTTTATGGGTTCACTGACAAAACAAGACAGGTAAACTCAATTATTGACTAATGAAATCTGCAAGAAAGAAACAAGAAACAACCAACAACAACTACAACTACAACTACAACAAACAAAAAAAAAGTGTATAAGTGCTGGGGCAAAATTCGCACTCGCTGAATTGATTGTTAAGCTTAACAGTTTTGGGTTTGTAAACCTGGCAGGCATGTGTCAAGGAAATTGGGTCATTTCAAGACAACCAGAATCAGAAAACACTTCAAAAATCCATAAACGAGTGTACTGTTGAGTTTGCATAGCACAAATGTACCCTGTACTACATAGCTAGAATAATAATAACTAGTAACTAATAACTCAAGCAGACTCCCCTTTAAATGTTAGTTTAAGTAGAAAGTGCTTAATTTAAGAATTTGTAGCTTAAAGATGAGTATTCTATTCTCTAGGCATATTGCTTACTACGGACCGCTCTTCATTCTTCTTTTAATGCATGTAACTTAAAATTTAACAGTTGAAATTTGCATGCAAAAGTGGCATGCCCTAAAAAATGTAACTAAAACTGTAGTGCTGCACTTATAAGCTACCATCAAACTATGTTTAGAGCTAAACAACTCCATGTTTGTTGAACTCAGGGACCAATATGGCTAGATAATTAAGAATTTGAATTTGGAAATGATTCCTTTTGACACTTTTATACATCAAACAAACCATTCATACACATTGTACTGGGTATGCAAGATTTGCGAACTCGTTACGACAGTCGATAGTTGACAGAAAATGCCGCAAGACATCCACCCACAGGTGAAGTCTCATTGGATTTGTCACGCCACCTGGCAAACATATGACAATTACCAATCGACAAAACTATCAACATAAAAGCCCAATCGAATCGAACAGGTAGAGTTAACTAAAGCTAAAGGTAACTAGATTGATGGCATGATAAATAAATACAATAAATTAGAAGCAGTAAACGTGGTAAACTGAGACACAAAATTTGCTTTTCTTTATCTTTTTCTCCCCTCTACGTTTTTTGGGGGTCAGAAACATCAGCGGTTAATGAACGCGACAAAAACAAAAAATCAAAATCAAAACAAAAACAAAATAGCAAACAATGCAAAAATCAATCGAAACAATTGTCAACGTCGGCAGATTTTGTTAGTAAAACACCGAGTTATGGCTAAGATATAGTTGAATTTATAGGTATGCTCGTACTTTGGTAGTAAAAACGATTGATTTCCCAATTGTTCAATGCTTCTCGCATATCAAGTTTAATGTAAAAATCGATCGATTTATAAACTTTGACTCAAGTCAGCAATAAACAAACTAGATCGACGACTACATGCTCATGCTAATGACTGTATTTATATGGATTAGCGGTGTTTGCATTTCAAATATCATTTCTCAGTCTTAGTTTTTTTTATGTATTCAATTTTTATTAATTTTATTAGCACCTTTTATGAAAATTAACAGAGACATCGCCAATCCCCTAAAATGTCTTTCTTCTTAAGTAATTGTCTATTCATTTTATAGCTATTCCCATCAAATGTGGCTAATAATTTTTTGTTTTTAAAGCCAGGAAGTATGAATATCGCGAGATGATCTTTCCAAACAAGTTTTTTCTTTGAAAAACTAAACGTGGATCGTTTTAAAATTATTAATATTCATACCCATTTAACAGGGTGTGCCAAGTATGTTGGAGAAAATGCAACAAAATTGGTGAATTTATTCAAATTTTTTATATATATATTTTTTAAAACTATTTCATTCCACCCGAAATTAAAAACATTAAAAAATGCTTTGTATTTTAGTCTTCCTTTGTTTTTACTGGGTAATTTCCTGTCTATCATGCTTTTTGAATAAATTTTTCTTAATATTATTAATGCGTTAAGCTGAAAGCATTTATTATTTATTCATAGAGAAGACTTGGCTGATTTTAATGTGAAATCCGTCGATTGATTTCGTTTGCTCATATGAGGCCCCTCCCCAGAGTGCATTGAGGGCACGACTGGCACCTTTATTTGCTTGCAGGTGCTTTTGGCTGTTTAGCTAACTAAACAATAGGCTAGCTACACTCATGTTGCAACTTGGAGCTGCCCACAAGGGAACCACCGGCAGACTGTAAATAATTAATAATAATGAGTTTCAATATGAGTTAAAACGGCTTTCGAGTACCCAAATGAGTGTTCATCACAGCCTCAAAAGGCGTTGAATAATTAAATTCAAAAAATAAAAAAAGCGACACTCAAATAAATATTAACATTGTTTTTAATGTATGCGTATAAATTCCATATTTGTTGCCTTAAATTATCCAAACGGTCTACAAAGACAATGGCTTAAATGCACTGGTTTAGCCCACTTGCAAATTTCAAAAGACATATTTGGTAACGAATCTCTTTTAGATCTGATGAGTTGATATTTGTATCGGGTATCGTGTATCGTTTATCGTGTATCGGGTATTTAGTATTGGCCATTGAAAGCCGTTTCAAGTCGAGTTGATGCTTCAAGTTCACGAAATTCATTCCTTTTTCGTGCCAAAATCATTTTAAAAATTCAAATGACCTTAGACAACAATTTGTTTTGTCTGTCTTATCGACAAATAGATCTAGATAGATATATCTCCCTATTCAGCTACCGGAAGCTATACACTTTTGTTATATTTACAAGGGCCATCTCGGATCAGAATCGTTTTTTACGCAATTACTGATCGAAAGCAGCTGTTATGGCCGTTTTGGTTGCCTTTCTGGCTGTAAGTAGTCATTAAAGCATTAAACTTTTGGCCTACGTTGGATCTGTGTTCCCAATATTTTTGGTCTATGGTGTAAACATGTCAAGTCGACACACAAAAATACTCGTAATTCATTTGCCTGATTGTGAGAACATCCGACAGCTGCAGGAATCTGTGGAAAAATATATATATGCATATATGTATATGAAAGAAAATATGTACAAATTAGTTGTATACTTAGTCCACATTTTGCTACATATATTTGATTACAAGGTTAAAGCGACCCACAATCATATAAACATATATATCCATCTATATCTGATGTCAAGTGCGTGGAACGTTCACGACTTTGACACATGTTGGAAAAGTCGTTCAAAGAACTAGAGTGAAGACAAATACAAGTATCTTCTTCATGATCAAAACGGTTTTTTAATGGAGTTCACAGATCTTTGAAAAATTTCAAATTGAAATTGAAATTGTGGTACGTCATGGTGTCAAAGATCTGCTAGATGATTTTTGTAAAATTTTTGCTCGTAATAAACAATAATAATAATAATAATAAGAATTTCAACAC
The DNA here is from genome assembly GCA_020829145.1 of Drosophila nigrodunni. Taxonomy (NCBI): domain Eukaryota; kingdom Metazoa; phylum Arthropoda; class Insecta; order Diptera; family Drosophilidae; genus Drosophila; species Drosophila nigrodunni. Next base: position 28,557,495 of record JACVCZ010000001.1, read on the forward strand.
ATTTTGATGAGAACTGTCAGAAAATATTTAAGAAATTCCAGTTGTCTGCGTATCCCCAAAACTCAACTCAAGGCCTGCCTAGTTAATGAATATAATCTCTTTTGATGGATTGACCATACAACTGAGAGACTGAGACTCCGTCTCCGGCTTCGACTCAGTCCCAGTTGAGTCCCAAGTCCGACTATGTTTTGTTTTCCCTGCCCTTTTCTTTCTTTCCCGCCCTTCAATTCGTTTTATGCTCTTTTCGTAATTGACGCGTAATAAAATAATTCCAAAAATTCATTTTTATTAATTTTTATGATCGTAATGTTGATTTGTGTATTTCATTTGGGGGTCCCTGACTGACACCCTACACTTCGTGGGCTGCTATGTTTTACGACTGTCGTTAGAGAATTTAAATGATCACGTAATTAGCACCTAAATAAGCTTATCTGATCCTTTCGCCATTTAACTTTATTTGGCAATTGCTAAACTATTTCCCTCTAACAAATTTAAATCCAATTACTCAGTTTAAGAGTTCCGGTTCGAGTTCTATCACATTCCCCCGCACTCCCCCGCCACTTTAGGGCACTTGAGTAGCTCAATTAACTTTGATTTTATCTCGTGTGATTGCTCCCAAAGAAACAACAGAGATGTCTTATCGTTAGCCAAGAAAAACCAGTTTTACATACAAGAGAATGGCTAAAAACTTCTTTTCGTTCTTCTTGTTCTGCTGTCGCTTTAATTTTGTTGGTGGGCGCTACAAGAATTTAATGAAGCGTTAATAAGTGTCCAATATGTGCGCTCTTTTTTTATAAGAAGGGCTTAATCCACACATATACACACACGCACACACACTAAATAGCTCTTTTTGATAGGCATCACAAATTCATTAATACACGTTAAGAGACTGAAAGAACACAAAGAATGTCATGAATGTCATCCCGTCGTATCGAATTTTGCATGCTATAAATATAAAACCCAAATAACTTTTTTTTTTTTGTTATTTTTTACACACGTGTATACTATTCATAGGGTATGAGCTGAATTATAGAACTCGTCACTTTTATTTAAATTTCTCATTAAGTTCAAGACATCTCAACGAACTGAGCACCAGATCAGGGACCAAACGATTATTGCCATTTGGCTTCTCTTTTCTTCCTCTTCTTTCTTTTTTGGTTTGTTTATCAGAGCTGAGCTATCATTGTATCATATCATATCATGGACAGTTGCCATAGCTAATTTTTCATTTAATTGTAATAATAATTCATTAGCAAATGTTTTGACTTTTACAGCAAGAAACTGTTGCGCATTTGGGCTGCCAAAATAAGTGTTGTCTGCTGTCTGGCACAAGAAGGGCGAAGATGTAGACAGGGAAGGGGATGGGGGCCGGTCAGGGCGCGGAAGAGCAGACAGCAAGTTTTCAAGAGTACACGGAAAAAAATAGTCGATAATGTGGTAACACTTAATTTTTTCTGTTAGAAAATGAGTCGAAAGAACAAAATCCTAATAGACAAATAATGGGAAATGCAAATAGAAGACCAAAAACACAAACTATATAATATTTTACTTAATTTATTAATTTTAATAAATCTTATTTCATGAAAAAGGCTCTAAACAAGAGAGCACAATTTAATGTAAGGTATAAAATTTATTGTTTAAAGAATTATGTCCTTAATTCATGACAAAAGAATATAAATAAAATCAAGAAATTAGTCAGATCTATTCTATGCATAAGCATGTTTATTTTTATCAGTGTATGTTTAACACTCCGCGGTTAATCTGTACAGTTTTCCGCAGCAAAGGTCCCATTGAGAAGGAGTGGCAAGCAATTTATTTGCCTAAAGCAGCAGACGCAGACGGCAACGCCAACGCAGCAGCGACGGCAACGGCAGACGCAGCAGCAGCAGCGAAAGGAACATCAGCAGCAGCAACTGCGCTCTTTTCTTTTGGTGTTGATGCTGCTCTTGTGCGTGTTTATCTGTGTGTGAGTGTGTGTTGGTGCACAACAGCAACAGTTGTAACTTGTTCCGTTCTCTTGCCAAGCGACGAGTCGCTGCTGTCGTTGACGCTGCGTCGGCATCAGCAGCGACGTCAGCTGCGTGGCAGCATCCAGCAACAAAAGCATGTAGATCTCTCTGTTGTCTCTCTGTGCCTCGCGACATGCTGAGTCAAGCATGCGGACAACAAATTGAGTGCGCGACAATTTAAAAAGAATCAACCAAGATATACACAAGGATAAAGCAAACACACACTCACACACACCCACTTAAAGGACTACGCACAGTGTATTCAAATTTAAAGCAAGGCTTGGCTTTGAGTAAATTTAAGAAAAAAGAGCTGTTTAAAGGCCAAGCTAAGAGCCACTGACCAGGGCAAGAAAGTGGCAGTGGCAGTGCCACAGTTTAGTGAACCTAGCAGCGAGTTCATGCAGCACATGCAACGACGTTTTGGCTACTTCCCTTTGGGCTATTAACAGTTGCGCTGCAGTTGTTGTTGCGGTGTTGATTTCTGGCGTGCGAGAGTTGCTGCTGTGCGCGTGTCTGTTTGTTGTGGCCAAGCGTAAATTGCATGGGGGCGTTGCGTCTGCGCAAACATCAAGTTTATCGATAATGATATCGTGTGCCAATTACCGCTAAGCAAATGCTGTGCAAATAAGGCCAAAAAGGCAACGACTCAAAGAAACTCAAACAGTAAATAAAGTGTTAAAGTGATTAAGTGAACAGCAACTCAAGATGTTAGTTACTGCCTCAAGGACTGCACAGAATGAGGCTGAAAAGCCAAACTATGCCATCGAGGTATTAGTTCAGGTAATTAAAATCCTCAATCAGTTTAGTCTCTCACTTTCCCTCTCTCTCTCTGTTGAGTTTACTGTTTTCAGTAGTTTTTCTATTAAGTTTTATACTTTTATTTTTTGTTTTTGTTTTTAGTGTTGACCTCAATTGGGTGGGCAATAAAATTTGCTTGCCGCTAAATTGTAATGTCTTGTAAAATGTGTTATAAAATTTATGCTTCCAAGTGCGCAGCATACTCGCTAAATTTGTAGCTATTCTCTGTGCTGCCTATGGCCATAAAAAGCCAACTTGTTTTTATTGTTTAATTATGAGTTTAATTGGCTTGTAATTAGGAAAACATAATCGTAAAAACAGCATACAAATTGTTTTTGTTTTTGTTGCTTCAAATCTTAATCTTAATTGGATCGCTCATCATTTTTTGTTTTGTTTGCTGGAGCAACCAGTTCTCAATTCGTAATCGAACATTTCTAGATTTAAACAACCAACTTGTTAATAATTTTTGGACAAATCTAAGCGCGTGTACCTTTCACATTAATATTTTAGTACTTTCTTTGTGTTTAGTCTTTTGTTAAATTAAAGCTGATTAACAATGATCTAAGATAACACAGCAAATCAAATCATTGAATTGCAGTGAACGAGTTTCAATGGAATTCCCCATAAATTTATGAAGCACTTCAAGTGTCATACGCTCACTGGAAAATCACATAAATTTGTATTAATTAAAGTTGAAATGATGTCGGCAAAAACAGAATAAAATATGGAGAAATCGTTTGCATAATAAATTGCATAGAAAAAAGACTTCCTAGAAAAAGTCGAGAGTCAAATAAGTGCCAAGATCAACGCTCCCACAACACAATCTGATTTGGAATCGGAATCAGCATCGCTTGTTGGGATGCGTTGTGCTGGGTATTTTAGCCGTTTAGCGGTAAAACGGACCAGGGGCAACGGCCAGGGGAAACGAGGCGACAATTCGTGGGCGCGGCACGAGACTTGTCACAGCCGTTTGGCAATTAACGCCAAAATAACAACAACCACAGGCCAACGCGGCAGATCAACCAAATTTAGACAACAACAATATTCGGGAAATGCGCCAAAAAACACAAAATACAAAGCAGAAGAAGAAAAAAGTATCCGCCTCGTCGGCCAGGCGCTCTGTCTTTATGGGATCATAAATTCATAGAAGGCATCCGTTGATGCGCAGCGTCAAATGAGCCAAAACGTTGCCACACCCTCTCGCTCACTCTCTCCCTTTCTCTTCCCCTATCCCTCTTTTCGTTCTCTCTTTCTCTGTCAGACGCACTTCCAGGCTCTGGGGCAGATTCCAGAGTGTGCACTTGGATAGTGTCGCGGCACGCGCTGCCAAAAAAGAATAAAAAAAGTTCAATTTAGTGTGTTCCCATGTGTCTAGTCTATGGTCAAGATCGTGGCGTCCTTGGCGCCATTTTAAGCAGATTTTATATTGTATTTATGTAGCGGGTATATATGTATGACTAGAGAAAAAAAATCATCCAAGATTTTTGGGGTACCATTTATCCTATAACGCATATAAAGTAGGGTAATCCCTTGTACTCATAAATAAGATACACATTTCTGGATTAAAATTCTTTTTGTTTTTAATAAATATTTTCTAAAACATAAAATAAATTTAATTTTTGCTGTCAAAACAAAAATTTTTGGACTTACAACTGATACAAAAGTATTGATAATTTTGATACACTGTCTAAAAAATTGTAAAATGAATAACCGGGTATCTTCTAGCTGGTCACTAGATAAAATTGTGCTCGCTTGCTTAATTTTGCAACTTACAGATGTCTGTAATATATATATGGACACATGTAAATAATTTTATTTAGGATAAAAATATCTAATATTAAACATATGATAATGGAATAAATACAACTCAAAATAAAAAAAGAACATTTTGTGATTTTTTTTCTAAACTGAATGAAAAAAAAAAAACTTCTTTGGGTATTTTTTTGTATAATTGAGTCAAAATGTTTTTTTTTTGTGAGTTGTAAAATTATGCGTCAATGCAGTTTGTCAGACTGAAGGACTTTTTCTGATTTAGTTAAAATAAACTTTCTAATTACTAATTTTTTTTGTTGGGGGTATAATTAGCATGCTTGCTTAAATAAACACACACTCGCAAATACAAATAGAGCAAAATTCTAAATATATATTTGGAACAAGCGCAAAGAGAAACATAAATGCTCTGTTAAAAATGAGCAGAAAATTTTTGCAAACTAAAACAAAACAAGATACGAATTCATGATTTCGGTATACACGATTCAAATTCAGGAACTACTCAGGAGCAGCCAACTTCATGTGTGTGAAGAAGATATAAAAAATGAAGGAATAGACAGCTGTTACTATATAAAATAGAGGTATAAATTTAAAAAGCAAAATAAACATATATAACGATGATGATCATCAAAATGATCATAAAAACGTTGCGAGAAGAAAGCAAAATATTGGTGTAAAGCCCCACTGTAGAGTCCCTCGTATGCTATTCCGTGTGAGTTTTTGTGTTTATAGAAGAGTATGCTGTATGAGAGATATGAAACTGTGGGATAACTAATTCTCTGCTTGCTAAAACCGATTCAGTCTGCATTTGAATATCGCACAGATCTACACTAATTTTGAATATTCGCGCTTGCCGAACAACAGATATTCAAAATTATTTGCTGAATTTATGTAGTGAAGTGATCTAAATTCATAATTCTGTCCGACGGATATGTGAAATGCATTCGTAGTTGCAATAATAATGGCATAAGTTCAACTTCTATATGTCGAACATATCCTTGCTGGCGTCGAAAATGTCATTAGTTCTATTAATTAAATAATTAACGAAAAGGTTGAATTTCGAAACGAATTTACGGTAGCAAAAATAAAACTAAAAAGTTAAACTAGGAAGCAAAGCTTCACGAATTATTTTCGAGCTATTTAACAAAAGGTAAACATATTTAATAATTTTAAAAACATAAAATTAAATTTTACATTACAATTGAGTTAAGTTACAAATCTATTTTAGTTGATTGAATGTGCTGTTCTAAGAAATATCCGTAAATTGAAAACTATAAAATTGAAAATAAACTGAAGACGCCCTTTTTCGCTAAAAATAGCGACACACGCCCACGATTTGATTTTCTTTTGGTGGGCGTGAGCGTGCAGCAAAACGAAAACTACAAAAAAAAATTAGTTAATATATTTTTACAGCCAGGGAAGCAAAAACCAAACAAAAAAAAGCAGGAGAAATGTCGGAAAAATAAACAAAAATCGCAAAACTAAAAAAAGTAGAAAAAAAAAAGCAATAAAGAAAATAAAAAAAGAATTTGTTCTAAATAAAAATTAGACAAATGATGAGTGAGAAGGCTTTGAGGTTAAATTTATGGCAAAAATAAAATTTCCAAAGGTAAAAAGAGCAAAGAAAAAAATTCTATATAGAAGAAAAACTGCATGGCATAGAAACTAGAGTAATCCCAAGAGGCAAAACTACCCAAAATAGCACATGGCCGTCTATTTTTTATGCTTTTAAATTTTTATAATTTTGGCAATTCCTTTTATTTACTTTACCTTTTGGCCATTGTTTGTGCTTATGTTTGGGAACAGGCAGAAGCGTGTCAGAATTTTGATATATTTGTTTGAAATACGAAATGATCATGAACATGCAGAGAGTTGAACGTTTGCCGGCCATTAAATGTGTGTGCAGTATTATATAATCAAAAAAAAACAAGAACAACGAGGAAACAATAAAAATACTTTAATTAATCCACCAAAAGGCAAAGAGGCAACGAAACCAAACCAAGCGAAAGCATCATCAGCGAAAAAGTCCAAATTGCAATAAAAGCTGTGATATATGCTAGACATAAACAAAAAAATTATAAATTGGCAATAATTAACCAACAACAACAACATTATATGTTATACGAGCATATCAAATATGTAAAACTGAAAATGAAAATAAATATAAAAAATAATCATAAAAAAAAGATACAACTATGTGGCACATACACACACACACACACAACCATGTGCTGTGTGTGTGTTTTAAGTTGAATTGAGTGTTGAGTGCTCGAAATATGAGTAGAAACGGAGCATATTTTCTTGTAAGATTTATTAGCTGCGACTAGACACAACAACAACAGCATTCAAGTTAAGAGCATCATCGTAGATACACAAATGTATCCAGATACATATAATTTGCACACTTTTGACGCTTTTCAGCTGTGACATAATTTTTTTTAGCGTTCAGCATTTTTGGACTCAGAGAGCGACCAACGACCGGCGACAACTATAAATGTTTAAATGAAAAACAAATTAAAACAAAACTTAACTAAAATATATACACACACATATATAATCTACATATATATAATGTAGTTAATTCGGACAAATCTCTCAAGCAAAAATAAATAATTGCAAAACGTGGGGGGTATTAAAAGATTCAACGAAATTTGTTTATATTTAAATATTTAGAATAAATATCCTAACAAGCTATCTTTCTTCTAATTAACTGGGCTAAAACAATGCAAATTCTTAATTGACTTGTCACAATTACATGACCATCAATTGTTTTTACTTCTCTTACTATACACTACTATAAATTATATGCAAAAAAAAAAACAAAAACAAAAGCAGAAAAAAAGATTAAAACGTGCCGGAAATTGCGTGACAGCAAAACACGTTGAAATTCTCTCTCATAAGTCGCGTTAAAAACATTTTCCTACATACTCGAGTTCGCTTATAAAATTCGCATTACCCGTTTTACTGTAACGGCTCATGTTCAGTTCTTATGCTATAGCATTTCTATGGGGTATATTAACTTAAGTAGGCGTTTTGTAACAGATTAGAATAAAGTTTTAATTAAGTATACTAAATACATAAATATTTTACAGTTTACTCAATTCTAATTATAAAAGAAATGAATTGGTAGCCAAATCAAGCTTCAAACCTCGAGCCTTTTCCCCCTGTGTTTTTCTTCCTATTTCGTTTCCCATTCACTTTTAATATTTCTTTTAATCCATTTCGAATCCAAAATTAACTCATTAATCTCCCCCATATCTAAGCTAATTTTAGGTATCTTCAGTTCTTTTTAATCTTATGCTTTTTGCGGTTAGAGTATCTGTATCTACAAGGTATTCCATGACGCTTTTACGGCTCACTTCCTTTGCTAAACATTTGTTGCTTCCGTTTTATTGTTGTTTCTTTTATTTTGTTTTGTTTTGGTTTTGCTTTTGTTTTTGTTTTTCTTTTGGTTTTTTTGCAAAGATCATTTGTTATGTGAGAGACTGTGAATATCATCGCTTGCCTGTCTGATCGCCAGCGACCGTGTCCGCATCCAAGTCCAATTCCGATTCCGATTCCGTGTCCAAAGCGGAGTCCAAGTCTGTGTCCAGTTTTCTGTACTGTTTTCTCCCACTTTGCCAGAGGCCAATCAATTTTAATTATCGAACAAATTAATCAGTCGCAAACTTTCGTATCATTAAGATTAATGACGCTGGACAAGTTGGGTGGCAACGGCACACACACACAGGCACAACAACAACAGCTGTTTCCCTATGCAAATAGCCAAGGCACTTGGAGTCCCGGGCTTAAGATCACGATCGCGATCTCCAACCTAAGCGTATCGCATGGCGACCTAAATGAGCCGTGGTTAATGTGATTAGAGCGTGCTTTAATTGCTCGCTTTGTCTAATTATACGCCTGATACTGTCTATATACATACATGTGTATGTATAGTATTTCCAATCTCCCCAATAAATAATTGTCGCGTTGCTGAAAGTGCACTGACCCGTTCCCCAAAAAAAGTAAAAAAAAATTGATATACAAAGCCAGTAAAAAAAGTCGAGTACCGAGTACGAGTACATATTTGTATATATGTTGACAAGTTTGCAGTAAGAAGTCTTCGCCTGAATCATGTGTCCCCAGAGAAAGAAGAAGAAACAGAAGTCGGACAAAGACAAAAGATAAAAAAGAGACGGACAAAAAGTAAAGACAAATCAAATTCACAAATTGTATAATGCCAACTGCAGTCAAGTTTGGGTCACTGACATGGCTTGACATAAGCGGGCACACATACAAATACGAATCTGAATCTGAATACGTACATATATGTATCTGACAGATACAAAATGTAAGCAACTAATGAATTATTTATGCCAGTTCACAGCACCCAGTAACCAGCAATGATCACAAGTTGCGTTCTCTTCTGAATGAAATTCAAATAAGACTTGTGAAGACTTGCTGCAGTGGAGCACGCAATGCTGCTAAGCACCCTGCACACACAAGGAACATTTAAGTGAGAAATCTCCAGGAAACAAAACGTTTATCAAGAAACACAAATTAAATAATTTCATGTGCTGTAAGTACAGGGTCTAAAAGACAAAGCCAATGAAATTGACTTTACTTCAAAGTCAACTTGCACTTGAAGTCAGGGACAGGGACAGTTTCTTTACCCTCCGCGCGAACTGCTCTTAAAAGAGGCCTGGCTAAAATGACAGACAGACAGAATGACTGAAATACGAGCACAAGTTCGAGTGCAATACACACGCATACCCAGTGAAACACACATACACATGCAGCGGAATTGTGTGCATGCAAATTTTTAGCGATTAAAAAGCCATAACTTATATTATCAACGCAAAAACTCGGAGGTTAATTGACAGACGGGCAGAGAAACTCACCCAGACCAGACACAGACCCAGACCCAGACCAAAGTGTTAGCTGTGTGCATGTGTGTGAGTGTGTTTTGCAATATAATGTTGCACATAAAAAATAAAAAGACAATTATTAGAATAAATGAGTAGCATGTGAAGGTTTCACACATATAAAAATAAAAAGATTTCCGCAATACAAAATACAGTATCTCTATCTTAATTTCAATACGTATCTGTATCTGCAGCTGTATTTATTGTGCACTTTTTGAATACAATATGGGATATCTTAACCTCTCTTTTTCTGTCGCTAGACCTTTTCAAAAGAACTCAAATCAACTCAAATTGAGCTGTTGGCTTCGCCGGAAACGAATTTAATACAAAAGTGAACTGAACTGAACTGAAATCCACGTACATTTCCTAAGAATTTGACCACTGAGTTATTAAACAAGATTTGATTGCACATTTTTTTTGCGGATTTTCGTAATTAAAATTCCCACAGGCTTTGCTTCGTAATCGATCCAGGGCAGTTTTGGTTTCGTCATAATTCTGATAATAAGAACTAATTTTAGTTCTTTCCCAATGATTGATGTGGCGCCTTCTCTGGGAGTCGTCATAAGGGACTTTGGGAGACCGTTGTTAATGCCAAGTGACAGCTCAGTTCACTTGAATGACAGCTGCAGCGGCTATAAACGATTATCATCTGCTTTCATTTGAGCTCATTATGAGGTTTCATTTTGATATCAGAACTTAATTAATTGTTTGTTAAATTTTTCGTACTTTGCCCATCAAATTCAAATAAAAAATACCAGACTGCTCTGTACCTAAATTCCCTTTGAAAAGTTTTCCATTTCCCATATCCCAATTCGATTTGTTTATTTTCGAAATTCCACACTTTTTTCGCTTTTACTTTTCCGCTACAGCACATCAAATTAATAATGCTCACCTGGATTTGTAGCAGCCTCTTGATTAAACAAATAGCAACAATGTCTAAATTACCCAATTTTCCTTTTCAACTACTTAATAATATTTCGCATGCTGCGGTTCAGATTCCAATATACTATATACTATATACTGTATATATATACATGTCTGTATAATTGGATGAGTCGGGGAACGTGCGTTTGTCTATGATTCAATACCTGACCGGCTGCCATTCTGTACACCTGTATACCTGTGAGTAATTCCCGCCAGAAAGTCTCTTCGACGTTCTGTGCGGTCTTCAAATCAAAATTTAAAAATATCTGAGACTATTCTCATTTTATTGCTGCGAAAATACTTATCACTCAGCAAAATATATTAATAGGCAGAGTCATAAAATTCAAATGCCTAAATTCCAGAGAGCAACGTAATAAATTTAATTTAAATAATTTTTAAGTGTTTATATTTGGCAGTCAAATAAAAGATTATATTTTTTATTTTTATGCATATCTATAATATTAAAAAAAAAAAAAAGTGATTTATTTTGGTATGTCTGGTTTGCAAATCATATTAAGTTTTAAATAAATATTAAATAAACGAAGGTATTGTATTGAAACCTTTGTTCCCTTATAATTCTATATACATATAATACATATTCATTGAACATTTGCATTCTTGGCGCAAAGACAATTGGTTTTTTATGTAAAAGCCTTGGTAATGGAATTGGACGTGAAAATGGGAATGCAATCAATCATTTTGCACATTCAATTGAATTGGATGTCAGTTTGCAATTTTTGATGACTTCGACTTCGAGGGTTGTCCCCAAACATTGTCAATGCGACCCATGGGTATGATAATAATAAAAGTAATAGGTATGCCAATAAATGCAACAGAATGTTTACAAGTCGTTGACAACACCGATGATGATGAAGATGATCACGATTTTAATGAAGATGATGACAAGCAATAGTTAAATTGAAATGTCAGATGCGTTGTAGCCCATAACTCAAGCGCATTATCAGAGCCAATTAAAATTTTGCACTGACAACGGCAACAACAACAATAGGAACATCAAGTCGTTGTTCAAGATGGAAAATTCATCACATTCAACAACCGCAACACAAACAACAACATAAGCAATACCAAAAGAAAAATAAAAGCAAAACAAAGCGCAATGAAATGAAAACAAAACACAACAAAATTATACACAACAAAAATGGTGTGTCAATGAATTGTTGTTGAGTGTAATTCAAGTTTATTCGCGTTTACACACTTCCTTACAGAAACACACAACTGTTTACTGCAAAATGGCAAACGGTAAATGGTAAATTGTTAAATCTTAAATTGTTAGCACGAAATCCATTGTATATTTGTTTAAATGTTCACTTTGTTGGCGAGAAGTCAATTAATCAAGTGGCTCGCTCGGAAGATTTCTGCCAAAAACTGATAAAAATCTTTGATTGCTTGTATTTCTACTTAGCTCAAAGGGGTGTTACTAGTTTGTGAAAATGCTTGTTAAACAAATTTTGGTAGAAAAAAATGATTGTTTACATAAAAGGAAGTTTAAGAAAAATTGCATGTATTCCAATCAGAAAATCTTTGATATCATTGGTTGATGACTGACTACGGGGCATTACAAATTCAGTATCATCTTTTGAATATAAAGGGCTGGTGAAATTAACTTTTAGATTTACTAGTTTATAATGCATTTAATATTCAATTAGAAATGGCAAAAAATCTATTTGAAATCATGCAATAAAAAATTTCTCCAGAGTATCCCAACTTCGATCAGACCTCCTGTAAAATGCTGCTGTACTCCGCCAGACAGACTGTCTGCCTTTAGCCGGCCGGCTAACAGCAGGAGTCAGACTCTCCAGCTTACACTCAGCTTGAAAAGGAAGCGAAAGCGTAAGAGAAGGAATAAGATAGAGAGAGAGAAAGAAGTGCATGCAAAAAGGCGCATTAATCATGTGGAATTTCATTTGCTTTGCATTTCAACATCCGCTGTGTTTTGTTGTGCTGTGTGTTGTGTGTGTATTTCTGGAATTGCTTAATATTTGGGTGTGTCATAATATTACGTGCTTCCTGTATTGAACTTTCAAAGGGGTAATTTTGATTTATATATAGGGTATATATACCCATCCCAAACGAAAACTCAGTTTAGTCCAGTCATTGACTTTCAGAGCGACAAAAGGAGTGTATTTTTTTCGTGCAGTGTAAGACATTTCGCAGGTTTTAGTTTTGTTTATTGAAATTGTTGTTGGAATGCGAGAACGAAAACGGAATATTGCTCGCGATTGTGTTTTGTTTACACAACCATCCTGTGATTAGTTTAGTTAATAGAGCTCTTAATTTTTTAATGTGCAACCTGAGTGAGCCAGATCAAGAATAAACAATAATTTCGAAAGTGTTTGTGTGTGTGTGTGAAATGGAAAAATTCTTGGCATTCCTTTATTATTTTACTTTTGGCCAAGTTGCGGTTTTAAGTTTTCAGTTTTTTGGCCACAAATTTCTCACCACGAGCCGCAATTAAGCTTAAATGCTTATTAACACATTTATGCATCCATCTACCATCTACCATATTATAAACAAGTGATCCCAAGAGAGTCCCAGAATGAGCCATCTGTTCATTCTGCACCACCCAGGGTGAGTGTGCCGTTCAGTTCACTTTGGTTCATCGAAATGGTTCCCCGAAATCATCTCTTTGAACTGGCCAATAATTTACACTGTTTTTAACGTGTTTTCGCATTTCTTTTTTGCTTTTTCCTGGCCAGAAAAGGAACGTGTCTTGTGCACGGATTTTTCAAGTGTTTAATTAGTCAACGTTTTCAGTTGAATATTTTCGATTTGCCGATATTGCCGGCAGTCGGTTGAAAGGTGTGCCCCAGCCAGGTGTTTTCAGTTAAGGCCGGGCCAACACTTTTTGGCTGTCCAAATAAAAACACGCACACTTTGTAAGCGTCCAAAAGCAAATAAATATTTGTAATTTATATGTTTCCACGACGCGACGTGGGCAGGCCGCAACGGCAGATACTACACATGAATACAATATATATATAGTATATATATTGGTAGCATGTAAATAAACTGAACGTGAACGTGAGAATGTGCGGCTCTATGGAATGCTGAATGCACTACAAAGTGCCATAAATAATACTACAAGATTCAGATTCCATAATGTAGATATATAGTTTAAGACAAGGCAAATAAACAAATCAACTGAAGACTTTTAAGGCAAACTTTTAGCGCAATTATTGTTAATTGTTTAGCTGCATTCAGCCTCCATACTAGTCCATAACATAGCGCATACGCCGCGTGTGACCATAAATTGTAAATAAGCAAATGCTCTCGATGTGTGTTATTTCAAGCCATTTGCGCAAAAAGTGTGCCAAATAAATCAAAAATGGGGGGAAACCATTAAATAAAGTATTTAATGAAACCTGAATAAATACACAAATTACATGGCATCTATTTACCTCTCCTTCACTCGTTTTTACACCGTCCCCCTTCAGTCTATCTCCGGTTATGTTTAGGATTTCTTTTGCTGCACTTTTATGGTGTGCATTAAAAGTTTACGACACTTTTACTGATAAGTGTAGGAGTGTTCTCCAGCATGACTCATCCCACGTTAACAGATCAAAGTTTTTAATGATATGTTTTAAATTGATGCTATATAACGTATTATTTTCATTATGCTTAGCAACGAAATATCAAAGTCAAACATTAGTTTTTTTTTTTTTTTTTCCATTTTTTCAACTTTTGTTTGCGTTTATTTTGTGCAAAAAAAATTTTATGAAACGAAAGCTAAACAAAGTTGATTATTTTATAGTTTTAAAACGATCGAAATATACTCGTTAATTTCAAGGTTAAACACGCAATAATTAACTCGGCGAAATTACTTTTGGGGGTCTACCTCCGGCTGTGCCATGTGCGTAGCGTCGACAGAGACAGCAAGCGAGACACGCACACAGAGCGAAAGAGAAAGGCAGAGAATGGGAGGGAGATAGGGTTATTTAGAGGCAAAGGCAGAGGCTGCTGCATATAAACAACTGACATGATGTCTATGATGACGAATTTGGACATGATGATGATGTTATGGCCGGCACATGGCAGACAAAAACTCAGACTCTGTCCAGCCAGTCAAACAATCATTTAATCAGTCAGCCACTCAGTCAGTCAGTCAATCATTCCATCATCTAGCCATTCAGCCAGTTGATCGTTAAGCCAAATGGCATTTGAGTCAATTTGAATGCATTTTGATGCCTATTTTCATTTTGCAATTTTTTCAATTTTCAATTAAGTTTTTGCCAAACGCATTTTCCTCAAGGTTAATTGATTTGCGTTTGCTGCTGCTGCTGCTGCTGTTGATGGCTTTCAATTGTAAAATTGTGAATTGAAAACACGCATTTGTTGCAGCAAAATGCATATAATTCTTAAAAGTTATCAATGCACTTCAGGTCAATGCTGATTTCAATTTAGATATACAATGCCAAATGCAACAGAAAAATCTTTTAATTTTGATGTCTATGTCTCTAAATATATCCAATGTGATCACTTTTAAAGGGAATTCCCCGCACAACTCGCTGGGACAGACAGAGTAGCGACAACAGAAAACAGAAAGTTATTCTACATATTTTCCAAGAAAATTTTAATGAAAATGTTTTTGTTTTTTCGGGTTTTTCGTTTTGGGTGTTTAGTCGCAGTTTTTGTTTTCGTTTTGCCATTCGCATGGCAAAGTTCTTCCCACGGCCTTCAATTTACACACACCAACACAAACTTAATTTTTTTTCTTTACATTTGCATTTGTTTATCTGTTTGCTGTTGCAGTAAATCGGTTAAACATTTCCCGGGAAATGCCCAAATGCAAAACTGAAAAACTGGAAAAATATTTATACATACTTTGGGCATTCGTAAGTTCTAATTAAATGCTTATATGCTGATTATTTCTAAATAATTAAAACTTATCAATTTCAAAAAATAAATTCAGCAATTTTATTTACGCAAATTGAACAGGAATCCATAAACCGAAATATCAACAAGCAAAAGGCCTTCATAAGTACATTCTAAGCCAATCGTGAGCATTTCGATAACAAAACTTTTGTTGCATTCGACACCAATCAAATAAATTTCGAATACAAAGCGATTTTCGAATTTTCATAAACGTCAAATTGCAGCGACCATAAAAATTAATTCAAGCAAATTATTTACTTACAACAAAATTTCTAATAGTATAAATTTAACAGTAAATTATGAAATTATTTGAGAATCATGAAATTTATGATATAAATTATTAATCAAACTTGGATTTATCAAAAGTTCATAAGAAATTGTGTCGTAACACAGACAAACCCAATAAATAAATCAAGCTTTATACAAATAATTACAAACGCTGATAAATAATTTAATTTATCCGATAATTATAGCGAATATGAAAATTAAGCTAATAGTTTGGCTAATTTGCCAATTTGTTAATTAGTAGTCGGCGCATGCGGCGCTGCAAATTAAAATCAATTGACGACATTGCGTATACGACACGTGGTCCACATAAAAATCGAAACAACAACAAAAATGATTATTTGATACAGATCGGCAGTTTGGTGTGAGTTTATCAGTTTGGCAGCTTAGAGCGTCTGTGTAATTAAGTCATTAAATAAAAATTAAACACAACAAGCTGTGTAATTAAGCGTACATTGCGCATACGCAACGTTTCACTCACAGCGATCGATCGATCGAGTCTCAGTTGCCTTCACTTAGCACCAACACCTCGATGACTGCGCCGCTCGGTTACTCCCTCTCTGCCTCTGTATCTCTCGATCAATTAGCTGACCACAAATTGTGCGGTTTACAACAAAATATTGTATTGACTTTAAGCCTAATGCCAAGTTGTGGTCATCGTTGTGGTTGCTGTTGTTGTTGCTGCTGTTGTTAACGGCCTTCACGCTGCTCGAGGGAGCAGACTGTGCGGCGTCGCAGTCGTCGTTGCCGCGCAGACAGAGTGTCGGCCATTGGCATAAATTATGGCACTCGGCAATAGCACAAAGTAATCGACTGACACACAAATCGCTAGTTGGCTTGACCAGGTGTAAACTGGTTTGGTTTTTTCCCCCTTTACGCACCGCTTCGGATTTTTCTTAGGGGATTCATTATTTTTTTTGAGTGTAGCATCATTAGTCAGCGGCCAGGAACCACTTTGACTAGATCATAAATTAGTTATGAATTATATTAGCTGGAAACGAAAAAGTCTCAGCAAATTCCAAGCGGCTATCACTTGTGGACTGATAAAAAATAATAAAATAAAAAAAAATAAAAGAAAAAAATTTACATATTTATAAGGCTATTGGAAACAAGTTAATAAGCAGCTAAGCAAAGCGCATGCATAACTAACAACCGAAAAGATAAACACAGATCAGCAGAATGGCGCTTTAATTAAATACTATCATAAAGACCGAGTCAAAAGCCAAAAATCCAAAACCAAAAACTTTAAATGTCATTTGCATTGCAAATCGCATGCGTCCATTTAAAACATTGGGTGAAATTTATGATAAGCCTCACGCCGCATTTTCTATAGAATTTATTAAACGAACAGCAGCAGCTGCCACCGCTACAACAACAATTCTAAGAAGCCAACTCTAGACAAAACCCACTGATAACCCTGACAGTCTGCACAAACAGACAGACGCTTTGATTAATGATAAAAATAAATGTATAACAAAGTATGTTAAATGGGAGACGAAGCAACAGTTCATGACACTTTCTACATAAGATTATAAATAATATAAATATTGGTACTATGAGTGTACAACAAATTTACGTAGGTTCAATCAAAACGACAGTTTGTAATGTTTTACGTGCAAACATATAAATTATTTTTGCTTAAGGTTTGGATAACATAAGTTCTGATAAGATGAAATAACAATCAGAATGAACAAGGTTTTCTACTTGAATTGTATTTAAAATGACATTAAAAAAGTGTTGTCCTTTTCCTCCCCTTCCATTCAGTCTCTACTTTAATAATTCCCTATTTGTCCTGACTTCCCATTTATGCAAATGCTTTCCACATACAACTGCGCCGAAAGGTAGGCAACAGATATTAAGTTCAAGGATAGGATCGACGAGAATCAATAAAAGTTCAAATTATGTGCATAAATCGAAACAATCGTTGAAATTAATAAATATCTAGATATTGTATTACTGATTGATTGCAAGCTCCAATCTTTATCTGCGTTTATTTTACTGCTTTTATTTACTATTTTGTTTTTTCTTGAGCAATCGAAAATCTTGTGACACATTTGATTTATTTGATCTATTTTCAATAAATGCAAACACACAAAAAGCTTCAATGGCAATCAATAAACAAATAGATTGCGATCTGATTGAAAGTTTGTTGGCTGTTCATTATGTCAAACTATTTGCAGTGTATTCATAAACAACGGAAATCCGAGCTGAGCACATGGCGCGCCCTGGGACGACTTATCGGTCAATCAAAGTTTGATGACCAAGCGCCAAAAAAATTAAAAACTCGTTGGACGCATAATAAATGATTGCGGTGGTTTAGCGGTGGTGTAGAGTTCACAGAGCAGCCGTTAAATTATGTAAAATGCGTCCATTATTTAGCCAAATTGATTTGGCAACTACTAATTTTTGCGAATATTTCGTGGTGAATTTTAATTTAAATTAAAATTTATTTCTTGCCAACGTAACAAAACAATAAAAGCCAAACTGATCACGAGTATCACTGTTGCCATGAAACACAGCAAACCATTCAACTCAACCGTAAATTAACAAATTAAAGGCATATAAATAGTGTTTGCCCCGAGGGGGGAATACTTAAAAACCCAAACGATCCGAGAGTATTTCATTTTTTTCACCTTTCTTCAGTTTCTTTTTCTGTTGGCACCAAAATTGCCTTTGGCACACTTTACACCTCGGCGCTTAAAACAATTCAGTTTAAACAAAAAATAAGAAAAGAAACAACTAAGAAGGCTGCATTAGAGGTGCTAGACTGTGATAATCAAAATTATTTTCACTGTTACAAAGTAGCAACATTTACTGAGGGTTTGATTACGTATTTACTTAACATTGCTATGTGTATTGAATTAAAATAATAGTGCAATGAATGATATAAAATATGGGAATATAATGGTAAGTCTAAAGGAACTAGTTATGGCCCTGCCACAAAAACATAACGCCCTTCATTCCCTTATGAACTGGGCTAAAAATGTGCGAAATACTTGGCGTTGTGAGGAAGTCTTTTCAACAGGTCTTTAGATCTATAAAATGCTCTAGGGAGTTCAGGTGTGTGGTGTGCGTTTATCTCTTTTCCTCCCTCTTTCTCGACTACTATCTCTGTCTGTGGTGAACTGTCTGACGGCGTCAGTAGATCAATTGAATTATACTTTTAGAGAGTTAATCAGTGTCTCGCTTGGGTATTTATTTCTTTCCCAACCAGCTGGGCTGAGTTGGAACGTGCTAAAGATCAAAATATAATCTGGCCACGCCCAGAACTTTTTTTTGCAATCTACGGTAAGAAGGTGTGAGAGAATGTGAGAGAACTTTCAGACCCTATCGGAAATAAGGCACACTCGCCAATTGATACAAAACTTGACTATTACTTTCTTTTTTCATTTCTTTGTACCTTTCTTTTAAACACATTTCTTTGCGTCTCTTTCAAATTTGTTTAGCTCGTGCTAAAGAAGAGCTGCGAGTGGATGCTTTGCAAGTATAAATACAGCCCAAACATGTCAACACGCTTGCGGCAACCGGCCTTCATTCTGCTCTCCCTATTCTTCTTCCTGATTATCGGGGGAGTAATCTTTTGGCTAAATAGTGCGCCCAGTCATAGCACAAGCATTCGACTGGATCAGATTGAGATTGAGAGACCGAGGCAATTTATAAACGATACAATTACGATCGATACACCGACGGACATCGAAGGCATCGAAGATATCGGCGATGATAATCTGAGCGATATGGTCAAGCCCATAAAGGTGCACAATATCAGTCTAAACGAGGAGGATCGACTCTACGAATCGAAGCGGAATAGCAACAGCAATAGCAGTCAAAAAGGTAAGTGAACAAAAGCAAAAAGGCAATCGATTAAAATCGATTATAACGTTTAACATTTTGTGTAGATGGCACCTCGGCGTTTAGCATGACGGGCACATTTCGCAGCATTTCTAGTCCGATTTGGGATCCACATCCGGAGTACATGCTGGAGGTGTTTGGCAAGCGGTTACATCTCGTGCTTCATCAGGACTCGTCGTTTGTGCCCACAGCCACATTTCGAGCGATACGCATACTTAACAACTCCACCGAGGACTTTGAGGTGCATGAGGAGATGAGATGCTTGTACAAGGGTCATGTCGAGGGCGATATTCAATCAGCGGTGGCCGTCTCCCTCTGCCGAGGCATGGTAAGAAATACAGGGTGGTCTTTGGTGTAGCAGTTATAGGATAAAGTAGGCTGACTTATTTAAGGACCAACAGAGCTTTTTTGCCAATCGTTTCCAAAAAAAAAGCTGAGAATAATTTTAATGACTCCCCCTTTTGTCCTCCGAGCACAGTTGAAAAATCTCCTACGTATACTTTATTGTTTGGTATAAAAGATTCCTACATTAATTTCTATATCAAAATCAATCATAAATTGTGTTGTCTGTGGCATCTAAGTATAGTTTTCGACCGGTGGACCTTCATTTGCCATTTGCATTGCAAGTTTTGCTTATCAAAATATCGCTAAATATGAATACTAATTAGATTTTAACTCATTTTTCCCTTCTCTCTTCTACTCTTCTGCCAACACTGGCAGACTGGTTATATTAAAACTAGTTTCGGATCGTTGCTCATTCAGCCGGTGAATCGAACAAGCAGCGACGAGATCTGGCATCGTGTCTGGCGACACTCTCTGCGAAATCCCAGACACGCTGTCTCCGATTTGGATATGGCTTTCGAGGCCTTCGAAATGGCGACTGAGAGCAAGCGACTCACGCGAAACAAGCGACACTTTTTGAATCAGGGCAATCAGGTGTACACACTGGAGGTGTTAATTGCCGTTGATAACACCATGATGGAGTTCCATAAAAGCGATCTCAAATCCTACATTCTAAATATCTTTGCGGATAACGAACTAAATTCCATTGCCAAATTAGGTAAGTTCTATAAAATTCCATAAACTAAAACAATAATTAATTTTTTTTAACTTTGTAGACAAATGCGGCGTGTGCGAGGGACGTAACGATACATGTACGGAGCACACCGGAAACGTGTACGTCTCGGATCTGCTGAAGCAGGAGAAACCGCCGCAGAGCCTCTACTACATTACAACAATACCAAAAGGTGAGTACACTCGCAACTATACTTGTTATGCTGCATACATACACACCCACAAATATGTGTATCTATAAATAAAATTTGGCTAATGATTTGATGAATGAATGCTAATGGTTAATGTTTCTACGTTTCGCGACTTAATGTGCAATTAAATAGTTTTAACGACTTTGTTGGCCAATTGAGTCATAATCGATACACGCAAACACACACATACACCCGAGCACACATTCTCATACCTTAGCAACTTGTCTTGATCCAATTAGATATTTTATGTTCCACAAGCGCTCTTCACGTGCTCCTTTTGACACTCAATTTATAATTGACAAATGAAGCCAAAAAGCAAGAATAAATATGCATCACACTCCCACTCACTGCCTAGAATACAAACGCATTTTGCCTATGCCCTGCCGTAAGACTCTCTCTCTGTTACTCTTGCAGACAAACTACAAATAGCTTTTATAAGAATGTAAGAAACGAAATACAGAGCGTAATAGAGTAACAAAAAAAATAAAAGCTTTTGCAGTCTCTCTCTAACACTAATATAAGAGTTTGAGTAGCAACAAATCAGGAGCCGCTCTTTCCAATGAATAAGTTCGTATGTATTTATGTATGTGTAAATCAATTGGAAAGTCGTTGCCTACGTGATCTTCTGAAGTTCTTTCTACTCTGTTAGTACCTTGCAGTACTAAATATATGTTTGAGTGTGTGCATAATTTTATTAGTGAGTGAGCGGGGGAAACAAGAAATTTTAATGGAAGCATCCAGATTTTCGCAGTCTCTCATAAAACCATGTGCAGAACAACAATTTACTTATGTACTTGTACTTATGTATGTATGTATATATATGACAGCATGAATTTGCGCTTATTTAAAAATACATTTGCAATTTTAAAGTTCAGCATTTTCATATTAATCGTTACAATTAACGCCGTACAATGCCAATTAAGTCATCAGCTATTTTCACACACATTTGAATCAGCTTACCTAGTCCGATTGGAAGGCACGTGTCACGACATGCTCATCTGCTCCTTACTAGACTGCTGATTATGTGATCAGTTTTAATAATCTGCTGCGATGGCTAATATTAATTTTAATTGCAATTGCACCTAGGCGCCACACGTATCAGTTGACCTTTCCGACACAACAGGCCATTTTCATAAGAATACTAAACACACTCACACGAACGAACACACACATTGATGCATATTTCTAACACTTTTTGCACTGCTGATAAAATGCAACAATTAATATTTTTAGCACACGCACGTGAAAAAACAAAAAATTAACAGCTTAAAGCGCTTGAGTAGAAAACAATTATGAACGAAATAATTCAACCAAATTTTATTCACATAATTAATGAACATAATAAAATGCAACCGGCACAAACCGCATTACGAACCGAACTGAAACTTTTGTGTTCAAGAAAATGCATCTTCTTCCAGTGCTGATGCTTCCACCCACGACATTTGATCGTTAACCTCTTATCGTATATCGTGTAGTCATGTAAACGGAGTTGCCAGACTCTAGTTATTCTTATTAGTTCATTAGAAGATATTAGGTGACCATTTTATAAATTGCACTAGCTAACAGCAGTAATAAAATATATATTTATTAGACTGCATTGCTTGCCAGTTAATTACATAATTTATAAAATAACAAACAGGCAGCAATTAAGCTTAAGACTACTCTAAAGATAGAACAAGAGAACTAAACGAACAACGCCGGTTCGCCTTGAACTCGATAGCAGCTGCGATTTATCGATTTCATGAGCTCAACTTCAAACTAAAAACTGTTTTATTTTTCGTTGTTTGCAGGAGCCTCCAACATTATAATTACACAACCCGGCTATCCCGACCAGAATTACATTGTGATAAGCGACGATAAGCACGTGGCGCTGCTGAACAGCGATAAGGTTGTCACACCCTATGCCAAGAAATACTCGTACGCGGGGGTAACCATCGACTACAATGGCTCCAATAGCACCATCGAGCGTGTGAGCACCACGTACTCCTTTAAGACGACACGGAATCTTATTGTAGAGGTATAGTAGAGCTTGCATAAGCCAGACTCAAAGAATTCTTTACTTATTCCCATCTGTTATAGCTCATTTCGATTGATTTGAGTTCGGCCAAGAATCAGGACACTGTACTCATCAGCTATACGTATACATTGGACAAACCGAATATTGCCGAACCGGATGTGGAAATTTATCGTTGGCAAATGCAAACCTGGAGCAGCTGCGACTCCCTCTGTCAAGGCACCATGCACCGCCAGGCGGCCTGTGTCAGCACCAACCAGGGCCTGAAGGTGGCCAATCAGTTCTGCGATGGATCGGCCATGCCCAAGCCCGAGACGCGTATCTGCAATACGGACTGTGTGCTGACGTAAGTTGCGAAAATTCATCCCACTCTAGTCGAGGCTAATCTTTCCTCTTTTTTTCTCAGTTTAAACACCACCAGCATCTCGGAATGCTCGGCGTCCTGTGGAGAACTAGGCACACGGGAGAAGACCTTCAATTGCATCCAGACATTCCCGGATATTCAGCGCTCGAATATCGTGGACATGTCCTTCTGCCAGCTCAAGTTTGAGATTTCGCGCCACGAGCAATGCCGCGAGGGTTGCTGGAACTACACGGATTGGTCAACGGTATGTTTCAATGGTTCTCCCTTCGAGTTGGTAAACAATTCATCTTTTGTTTGCTGCAGTGCACCAAGACCTGTGGCACTGGCACCCAAGTGCGCGAAGTCCGCTGCTATCTGAACGGCATTCCGGTGAGCAATGAGCTCTGCAATCCACGCACCAAGTACGACAAGGAAATTCTCCGCACCTGCTCCATGGAACCCTGTCGCTATTATCAGGATGTCACGGTGAGCAGTCAAGTTAATTAGTTATAAATGAACCGAATGAATAATATACATGAACTTTATGCTACAGATAAACACGCGTTCGGTGAACCACTGGCAGGCTGATGAGTGGGGCGAATGCAACGAGTGGTGCAAGATGACACGTACTGTAAGCTGTGCACATCCCTATGGCAATCAGTGTCCGCTGGACAAGAAACCCAAGTCGGTGAGAAATTGTTGCCACATCAAGTACACCAGTGAATGGGAAAAGGTGAGTGAACTGAATGAGCGAACCCACTACAAGTCGATCAAATCATTATCTTTCCCTTACTTCTGCAGTGCTCGGTGGAATGTGGCATGGGCGTTAAGCACAAGGTGCAGCGATGCACACGTGTCTACAAGCCAGAGGTACAAGGAACGCCGAAGCGCAAGGAATACGTCAGTGATTCCTATTGCCAAAGTCTAAAGGTGCGCAAACCGGTGCTGCGCAAGTCTACGAAGATCTGCAAGATCAATTGCCGCTGGAATTCATCGGCTTGGTCCATCTGTTCCAAGGATTGTGCTGAAGAGTATCAGACCCGCTTTGTGCGCTGCGAAGCGTGGCAGGGAAACCGAGTCAACGAACAGCATTGCGAGGGCAAACGACCGATCAATCGAAGAATTTGCACCAACTGCATGCGAAAGCAAGTTAAAGTCATGTCGCCTGTAAGTAGCTGAAGTAAAGAAACAAACCCTGTACTTAACAATGAGAGCAGAGTATGATAAATTTAAATCTCCCAACTAACCAAATTTACACTTACAGTGCGACTGTTCGGGCATCGAAAGACGTCGCATACTCTACTACGACTCGCAGGGACGTCGAGTTGAAGGCAAGCCAAAGGTGGTGAAGCACAGGTGCGCACCACCGCCCAGTTGTACTGCCCGGGCACTGATGGGTACCAGTAGAATGGCTCCTACTTACGTCAGAAGTCGAGTGCCGCAGAGTTGTCTGGATTATCAGCGCATGTATCGGGTCTACAAGGATGGAGAGTACTCTCTGCAGGTGCGATCTCGACAGGTGCGCATCTACTGTCATCAGATGAACAGCGTAACGCCCCGCGAGTACATCAATGTGGAGCCCCAGGAAAACTATTCCATCTACTACGAGTATAGAACTCGGCTCATCGACAGTTGTCCACCCGCGTCGCGTGATCACGAGTACACAAATGGCCAGAACTCGGGACGCACGCATTTCAGCAAACTTCGCTTGAATATCACCGATTTGCGAATAATCGAGAATGATTTTGAATTTGCCGAATCACGTGGCAATCGACAGGCTCTGGGATCAGCGGGGGATTGCTATAATCGCAAGAGAACCTGTCCGCAGGGAGATTTCTCGATCAGTTTACAACGCACCGGATTTGTCATGAGGCCAGGCACGATCTGGAATACGTACGGCCATGTGGCGGTCATGAAACGGACCAGTGGGGTGAGTGGTCCCAAAGAACCTCTAATGTCATTTTACTTATTTTTTGTCTGTTTTTCCATTTAGTTTGACACGTCGACGATATCGAAGCGCGCGTTCTGCGGTGGTTTGTGCGGACGCTGCGCGATATCACCGACGTCAGGCCTCTACGTGGACGTGGTCTGAACGCGAAGAGACAAACTGAATGTAGTGCACCCACCAAGCCGTGGGTGGACTTGATGAATCCTTGGTGCTAAGTTTTGCGCAACGATTTCTAATGGTCAATTGACTCGACTCTTGTGCATTGCTTCCTTCACTGCCAGTAAGCAATCTAAGTCATCTCCTTGAGATGAGGACTCACCAATTGGAAGCGATGCGGTTTGCACACGAGTCAAGTGCACAAAACAAATACAAACTTTATAGTATTACAACGATTTAAATTAACATAAACAAACACACACACATACACTCATAACAACCGCAGAGTAGTTTTTAATAGTTATAGCTAAAAAGGAAAAACTAAAAAGTATTTTCGAAATTATTAGGCTGGTTCCACTGCAAGAAACCTCGATAAATGAAAGCCAAATATTTTTAGAAAATCTTAAAAGCAGAAAAAAAGAAATGATAACGAAATTTTTATTCATCGCCATTCATAGCGTTTAAGCACTGTTTATAGTCAAGTAGCATTTTAATTAAATTAAACAATTAAATAGAGTATCTGAAATCTCTAATAGTTTCTAAACTACGCTGATAAAAAAAACAACAACTAAAATTCGAACCAATTTACGTACAAAATGCTCAAATATCAGAACTTTTGTTCGACAAATATTTTCACACTGAGACTGGAATCTCTTAAAACACAAAAACAAAGAAGTTTATCAAATTTGAAGAAGAAAAACAGTTAAAATTATTACTTAAACTGAAATTATTTTTGTAGCTTTTTGTACAAATTTTCTTAAGTTTTAAGCAAAGACTTTTTGGTCTGTAAATAAGAGTAGTTTAATCTTATTAAAAATAAAATTAAACTAATTCGTAGATTGATGGTCACTTAAGAAACTTGTGTTCTTACTTTAAGCAAGTGTTCGATATTTTCAAGTACTATTTTTTTTATCAGTGTACGTTATATGTAATAATCAAAGTCTTTACTAAATAGAGTGCAATGCCCGATTTATACAATATTTGTATAATTATGTTAGTACTATATAGGAATAATTACGTTTACTAAGCTAAAAAGAATACTCATATTTTAATAGAATTCTGCCCCATTCAAAACTAATTAATGATAACTGCCTGAAGTTCCCTTTTTGAGGTTAGAGGAGAGATCAGAGTTCAGAGGAAATCGCAACTGCACCAGGTTTGCATTTGCCAGTAATGGAGATCAATATATATGTACTGGCAAAGGCAAACCTGAAGAAGTTGTGACTTTGGCTCCGCATTTTGTGTAGTTTTTTTATGGCTATAGCGAATCGTTATAGTTCCCCGATTCAGGTTAATCGAAAAATAGAGGAGTAAAAACTTAAATTTTAATCAAGCACCAGAAACCAAACGCTTTAAATGAATACTAATGAATTAATTATGAAATTCTGCACATACCCACTACACACACCCCCCAAACACACACACACACACACACACCCGCACACATATGTAGATACACGCACATGTACATTTTAACAACTTACCGCACTGCCCTCGCTACCAATTATTAAAGTCTAATATTATTTCGTATTATTACTTATAAATTAATAAATTATTCTAAGCATTTACTTATTAACAATAATATTAATGAATTCATTAATATTGACTTAAACAAAATAAACTGAATAAAAACTGTTGTTAAACCGAAATTTTGAAAACTCTTTAATTTCTTCTTTAAAATTACGGTAATAGAAAAAATGTCTTTATTGAAAATGTTTATATAGTTTTAATGGAAGTTATATATTTGGCTTTAATTCCACAGACTAAGTTTAAGAAAAGCTCTTAAATATAAACTTTTTAGTTGAGTTTTATGAAAACACTTTGACAAACTTTTTGTTGATGAAAATCGTCTGTGTTTTGATTTAGATATTTTTTAGTTTAAGTTTTTCATTATTCTTGTTGTTGTCTTTATGCTCTTCTTCTGCTTCTCTTTCGCTGCTGATATTGTGTGGTGAAAAGCTCGCTCTTGTTGGTGTTTTGATCGGTAGTGGTGTGAGTGTTGGTGTTGATATCGATGTTGGTGTTGGTGTAGCGGCTGGTTTGTGACCTCGCTAAATGGGTGTTTGTCTTTGTTGATCTTTCGCGGCGTGGGAAAGATTTAAAAGCACTTGCGGTGCACAATACCAGGGCCGGATTCATCGTATTCCTGCTTGGAGATCCACATCTGCTGGAAGGTGGACAGCGAGGCCAGAATGGAGCCACCGATCCATACGGAGTATTTACGCTCAGGTGGTGCAATGATCTTGATCTTAATGGTCGATGGGGCCAGAGCAGTGATCTCCTTCTGCATGCGATCAGCAATACCTAGAAGCAAAAGAAAGTCACAAAAATTAGCAAAAAGTAGTGGAAGCCGACGGCAAAATACCCTGTCATCTGCCATCTAACAAGATTTTACATTTTCACCCTACTACCCCCATTAAAACCCGCTTCGCTTACCTGGGTACATGGTGGTACCACCGGAGAGCACAGAGTTGGCGTACAGATCCTTGCGGATGTCGACGTCGCACTTCATGATCGAGTTGTAGACGGTCTCGTGGATGCCCGAGGACTCCATGCCCAGGAACGAGGGCTGGAAGAGAGCTTCAGGGCAGCGGAAACGCTCGTTACCAATGGTGATGACCTGACCATCGGGCAACTCATAGGACTTCTCCAGGGAGGTGGACGCGGCAGCGGTGGCCATTTCCTGCTCAAAGTCCAGAGCAACATAGCACAACTTCTCCTTGATGTCACGGACAATTTCACGCTCGGCAGTGGTGGTGAACGAGTAGCCACGCTCGGTGAGAATCTTCATCAGATAGTCGGTCAAATCGCGACCAGCCAAATCCAGACGCAGAATGGCATGGGGCAGAGCGAAGCCCTCATAGATGGGCACGGTGTGGGAAACACCGTCACCGGAGTCCAAGACAATACCGGTGGTACGACCGGAGGCGTACAGGGACAACACAGCCTGGATGGCCACATACATGGCAGGTGAGTTGAAGGTCTCAAACATGATTTGGGTCATCTTCTCGCGATTAGCCTTGGGGTTGAGTGGAGCCTCTGTCAATAATACTGGATGCTCCTCGGGAGCCACACGCAACTCATTGTAGAACGTGTGATGCCAGATCTTCTCCATGTCATCCCAGTTAGTGATAATGCCGTGCTCGATCGGGTATTTCAGAGTAAGAATACCTCTCTTCGACTGCGCCTCATCACCCACGTACGAGTCCTTCTGACCCATACCCACCATCACACCCTGGTGCCTGGGGCGACCCACGATCGAGGGGAAGACAGCACGGGGGGCATCGTCACCAGCAAAGCCGGCTTTGCACATGCCCGAACCGTTGTCAATGACTAATGCACCCGCATCATCGTCACACATTTTGACAGTTGTTTATCTGCAAATATTGGAGGGAACGAAAGTGTTTGAATACTTTGACTCAGGGGGATTTTCTGCTTAGTCTTCTATGGGAAACTTATGGGAAACTTTATTAGGTAGTTAGGTCGTTGGCAGTAGTACGAGTTTCTTGGAAAATGTATAGAGAAGTTATAGGATTTTTAAACCTATCCTTGGTCTTTTCTTTCAGAAAGTAAAATTCGTTTCAAATGAAAAAGGCAAATATATGACTTTATTGTAAAAACTTCTTCAAGTCCCAGTCGCAAATTTCAAATTCATAGAAGAAAGTTCAAGTAGAAGGAATTTTCAGAAACTGAAACATTAGAAAACTAAGTTTTTAAGTTCTTTTTTACTTCCTCTTATAGTTTTAAATGCAGGAATGGAATAGTCAATCGTGTCAGTTTTCTAGCTGTTTATTCAAACAGAAGTAATAAGCCACTCTGAGAATTTTATGAGCAAGTGAAAGCCGTCGTTCCAGCTCTCTCAAGACTTTCTTGCTAGTCGAATTTATTTGGCACTTTGTCTCCAAAGTAGATTATGAAGATGATCATTGAACTTGACACATAATATATAAAACTATTTGTCCAACTAACTTCTCTCTCGCTATTTGAAATAAATAGGAATCGGTTGTTGTTGTCACTTATTGTATTTATGGTTTATTTAGTTATAAAATTCGTTGGAAGTTTGCGAAAATAAAACTGTGTTATCCAAATAAAAATTAAAATGAAAAAATATCGACAAATAAGTTTTTATAAAGGACTTTAAAGTTTTTTTTCTAGAGACTTTACAGTTTAATCTAGAATTTGTTACACTTTAATTGTATTCAATTGAGTTATATATAGAAACACTTTGAAATTCTTGGAATCGTTTTAAAATTAGTCAATGCGATCTAATTTCCAAAAGGTCGTACGGAAAAACACTTTAAATAGCAATTGAAACACTTAATCCAATGCAGAGTGAAAGAGTAAGAATTTATATATCCTTGAGCGGTTATCTCTATCTCTTTCTTTCCTTCACGCTTGAGTAAACACACTCGCACACACAGGCACACACACCTTTTAGGCCAACGAAAGGATGCGGTGAAAATAACGATTCTGGTCGGCGTCCAGACTCAACAACAAATGACATGGCGATCGAGAAGGGTCGTCTTTATATCACAGGCTCTCCCAGTTGAAAAGCCAATTGTCAATTGAGTTAAGAACTCAATTAGTTGGCAGCCGAAGCAGCGACGGAGACAGAGACGCAGGCGGAGATGGGGACAGAGATGCAGACAGAGAAAATTGATAGAGAGAAAGTGAATCGACTTGAATCGATCCATATAAGCAGTTTTCTTAATGATCAGAAAGAGTTCCCTGGGGCATAAGCGACTTGTAAATACGCTGCTTTATCTCTGAGTGAAAATGTCTCTGAGTTTAGCTAGAAAAGCGCCAACTTCCTGGCTAGTTAAGCTTGAAAGCAGCGAACTCCGAACATACTTAAGTGTAGGGTATAAATAGAGAGGGAGAAAGATCGAGAGAGAGCTAGTCCGACTGATAAGCCAATATGCGTGGCCAGGCTAAGTGCTCTAGCGCCCCCTTGGCCACGCCCCCTTTGGCTACAAACGAATCGGCTAAAGATGCCGAAGATCATTCGACTCGTTGCCAATTCAGAAAATAGAAACGAACCCTAGAAGGACTGACAGATTGGATTGGACTCGTCGGACCCTGAGAGCAAACAATGAACGAGAGCGAGAGAGCTAAAAAGAGATGGGTAGAGAGTGTGCGAAAGAGATAGACGGAGACGCAGACAGGCAGACAAACGATGCAGTCACCAAAATAGACGCCGCTAACACACAGAGCAACACCTATTAATCAACATCAAGGTTGATATCCACGAACAGCTCGAGGAAGAGCATTCACCACGCCTACCCCCCACTCCCCTGCCTACCAATACATCCCTTTTCACGCCCCTTTTCGCTCGCGAAGTTGCGAAATTTTGCCATCGCGCGCATTTTTCATGCCAATTCATTGCAATTTACCAAAATCAGCCACGGCGTTGAGAGATTCATTTGCGCGGCGAAATTTGTATTTGTTTTTAATTTAATTGTCTGCGTATTTCGGCATTTCTCATTGTTTTTTTTTTTTTTCATTGCATTTGTATTCTATTTTTTTTTTTTTTCATTTAGAATTTACTCATGCAATTTGTATTTATCCTTTTATGCAGATTTTCATTCGTTATGCTGATATACATATAAATGATTTGCATTTTATATATAGTTTGTGATTAGCCTAAAAATAAGTGACAAACGCTCGGAAGTGATTAAGTGAAATTCTTTTAATTTTTGCATTTAATTGTTTTGTGATGTGCAAAGTTCAGATCAGTTTTATTGATTTAACTAATTTAATGCTCTATCTGATCTTTGGAAGGTAGGTAGCTGAACTCTTTTAGATTTATTTATTAATAATATTTTTATTAAACATACATTTAAAAAATATGTATATTTTACATAATTAATTTATTAAATAAAATTAGTTTCCGAGATTTCTTTTTCTTTATTCGTCTTTGGCATTTACTTGACGGCCTAAAAGCATGCAACACTTTTTAGTTCTTCGACAACAGCTAAAAGTATGCTACATTTCTGCAACTTTATACTCTTAGTAAGATAAGAACTGATTAATAATATTAAATACTATTTTAGAAATAATTAAAAAATTTAAATATTTTTTGTTGCCAAAAAAAAAAAAAACAACAAACATTTTAATTCGACTTTTAGTTTTATAAATTATTTGCTCAGCAAAAAGTTTAGATTTAAATTTGACAGTTTGGATTTGTTCCTAAAAATATTTAAATTTAGGAGTAAAACTCTTAGTTATACTAAGCTCTAATGCTTGATCTAAATTTAATCCACAGCTTAATAGGTTTCTATAGAAAATTATGTTTTTTACGCAACTCATGCATATTGATCATGGTTATACAAGAAGGTGAAATTGAGGCCTAAATGCAAGACTCGTAAAAAAAAACTACAACAACAATCAGCCAAGAGAATATTTGGACACCCTGAAACAAACAATGAACGAGCGAGCACAAAGCGAAAGCTAAGCGAAGCGAACGTGCGCGAGTGCGCCAAACGAAACGACACGAACAAAAAAAACGAAACAAAACGAAACGAAACGAATCAAAAGACTTAAGACACGAACTTGCGCTTGGACTTGACTTGCAACTTGGCAGCTAATGGCTAAGACCTGGCCAACTGGGAGCTAAACAAAAGAAGTTCGACAAGAAGAAGAAGTGGAAGAAGAAGAAGCAGAAGCAGAAGAAGTTGTAGAATGAGCCAAAGCCAAACAAAAGCCAAATCGAGTTTGTGACAGCGTTGATGACGTCCGCGTCGACGCTAGCAGCGCCAGCGGCAGCGCTTGAAAAAGAAAGTGCAAGTGGACGCGGATGCTTAAGTATTCCAGCAGCGTAGCAGTGTGTGCCTGTGTGTGTTCATAAGTGAATGTTTGTGCGTGTGTGTGTGTGTGTGTGTGTGCGTGTGTATTTTATTCTTCTTTTTGCTGCCTTTTGGTTTTTGGTGTCTGTCGAGACCAAAGCCAAGTTCGAGTTGGCGCTGGTGATGGTAACTACGGCGTCATCGACAGCAGCACCGACTGCGACGCCGACAGCGAACAGCGACGCTGACCTACTTCCACACTCTTACAATCAGAATGTTTCATGTTTCGATTTTATTATTTTATTTCTTCTGTAGTTTTCGTTTCGTTTCGTGTATCGTTTCGATTTGCTGGTCTGCATACATATACCTGTATGTGTGTATGTTGGTGTGAAGTTACTTTTTCTTTTCTTCCTCTGCTTCTTGCGTTTCGACTGCTCTCAATTGTTCATGGTCTTTTTGGGTAGTAGGCCTAGTCTGCAAGATACGCGCATCTACAACAAGAACAATTTCATCGCATGACTTTCCAAAATTTATAAATGTACCACACACACTCACACGAATGTATATGCAATTGTTATGAGTGTAGAATTGCTTTTGTTAATTACTTTCGAATATAAATTCTTTGCTTTCAAGCATTTTAATGGAGTTACAATTGCAAAATTGTTGTACAAGAGAATCCTGAAGCTTTCTAACTTCAAATAAAGTTTGTAGTGCTCACTGATCTGCGTGGGAAGTACACAGACATAGCTACAATACTTTTAATTCTTACAAGATGTATTTCTCTGTTCTACCACTAACTGATCATCGTATTAGTAGCAGTAGATCTTTCTAAAAAGTTAAAATTTGCTTATGTGGATTATTAGCTCTTGAATCAAAGACTATGGTAGGGGGAAAAATAAAAAGACGTAGGAACTTGAAATTCTGACAATAAATAAATATTTATGTCGCTCATATTGACTATAACATTTAGTTCTTTCAACTTAGAATGAACAACACTCCTACTGACCATCGTAGCTCAGAAATGAAAAGGGGTAGGAGTTTTAATTTCTTCAGGCAAATGAAAATTTGTCGCCCATATGGATTATGAACTTTTACTCTGCACTGCCTTCAGAACTCTACACTGACTACCCTGTGCGAGTAATTAAAAGTGGCTGCCACTTAATCCTCATGCAATTGTCACCTTTATTGATTTAAATATCAAATTCTGAGGCACAACCTGTCCGCTGGTAAAACTCATCAAAAAGCTTTGCAAAATTTCGTACCACTGTGCAGCGTTTAAGTTGGTCGCTGTGGCGGTTTCTGCTGCTGCTGTTGCATGACATAAACTTTCGATTGTCTGGCGTTGTTCCATCACATAACTGTGACTCTGCGTCACATTCACATTCACATTCAGATCTTGTGGTTCTTGGCTTCATCTCTGCTGCTTCTGCCTCTTTTTCTTCTTTCTCTTCTCTTTTTTGTTGGCTTCTACGGTTAATTTGGGCCATGGTTTAAAATGGGTAATTGGGTCAGATGACGACGGGAAAAGCTTTCAAAATCATTTCACTTAAAATTCTTTGGGCTTAATGTTTCCTCACTTACGCGTGGTCTCTCTCTGTCTCTGATTCTTCTCTGCAGCGACTGAAATCTGAAATCTGAGAACAGAAAACTAAAATCTCATTTCATTGAATTTACAACTTTCATGGCTTATTTCTTACATTTGTGAGACGCCGTCTTTGGTGTCGGTTTAATGCGCTTTTGGCCATTGTTTTGCTTATGGCGTCTTTTTTTTTTCATTTCTTTATTTTTTTTTTTTTTACGTTTTTGGTTCTTGCTTCTTTCTTTCCTTCTTTGCACTGCTGTTTAATATGATTATGTTAATTATTAAAAAGTGAAAATGCTTTTTATACTGGCGTTTTACGCTCTCGAATTTTAGCCAAAAGATCTACCGATGTCTCACCTTTATTTCTGCTTTGGCCAACTCAGTTTGGACCAAGAAACTTTTTTAGTTTTGTGAGCTCAACTCTAATTAAATTGATTTAAATGCACTTCTTGATTTGGTTTAAGCAGAAGATTTATGCGCCGAGTACACACAGGTGACTGTTGTGTGTGTATGTGTGTGTGTGTTTGTGTGTGCTTAACATACAACTTTCACCCAAATGGCAGCAAGAGCGGTACAAGTATTACCATCAATCGGACCAACGGATGCTGCTGACCATCGTGATCATTATGATGTGATGATCATCATCAGCATCGTCATCAGACACTGCATCGATCATCATCATCGTGAACAGGTACTAACTGTGCACTCACCTGCAGCACATTCATGTGCATAGAATTGTAATTGTAATTTGTAATTCGTTTTTTCTACTTTTTTTCTATTTTTTTGTAATTGTGTAAAGTTTGAAACTCTTACAAATGCTTTACTCGCTTTACTCGCTCGCTCGTACACGTTTCAAATTCTCCAGCGATTTCACAATGCTTGGGAAAAATCTCAAAAGAAAGAAAAAGCTGGCTGTAAAAGAAACTAGTGGGAAAGGCCACCGGCGTAAGAGTGGACTGCAAAAGACCCGGTACTTAATCGGGCACAGTTTGAAATTGATTTCAAATTATAATATAATAAGTATTCAAGTAGGGTCTGTAATAATAAACAGTTTAATTTGATGTTAACGCGTTTCTTAAGTAGTTTATTTAATTTAAAAATAATTGAAATATATAAATGGCGAATAAATTAAATTTAGTGCTTAATAAAAAGCTTGAGCTGATAAGGTATCTAAAAGTTAATCCATTTCAAATTTCTAGTCTCTAGATATGTCTACATCGACACGGCATTCAGCTATGAATAGGAATGTATATGAACTGCGCGGACCTAGCATACCCTTTCACAGTAGTATTTCACTACAGGGTCTACAAATAGAGGCCTATCAACTGTTGGCGTTGCTCTTACCAACTACTGTGTGAGCAGCAGTCGATTCAATTGAAGCGATAGAGATGGAGAGTAGACGGAGAGAGAAAGAGTGAGAGAGAGGGATATAGAGGAGACGGCTTCTACATTAGAAAGTTTTCAGCAACAACAAACGACAACAAAGAAGCAACTGTAAGTGCAGAGCCACAGCAACTACAACAACAACAACACAAAGAGCCTAAACATTGAGATACTTTTAACAGAGTCTGCGTCTCAAGCGGCAATGGCAACGGTGACGGCGACGTTGACTGCGACGCCAACAGCGACTGCAGTCTTGACCAAATGTGACTGCACGCCAAACACGCAGAGCTGCAAAGCTATATAGATACAAAGATACTAAGATACTTAGATACAAAGCTACTTTAGGCTGACTACCGCGCCTCTTTCAGCCTACGCTCAATTAAATTATAATTAAGAATCCATTGGAAATTTCACTCTTGCTGCATAATTAGCCCTGAGCTTGGCTTTATGCAAATAAAAAGTAAAACCACCGCAGCAAACACCGCACTAAATTACACTTCGAGCGCAGAAGTTACAGCCACGGAAAGACAAAGGCAGGCAACACCAAAAACTTTAAATTATATAATTAAAAAAAAAAAATCTTGACGAAAATAGACGAAAGTTGTAATTTTGCAGCGCGAGCGACGCAGCAAAAAAAAAAGCTGAAATAGAAATAGAAAAAAGGCAGATAAGCAAAGCGAAGAAATGGAACGAGATGGAATGGAACGTGGTGTAAAAAGCGAAGCATGCTTAGAAGGCAAAGAAAGTTGTGGAACGAGTGGGAAGTGGAACGACCATAAACTGTAAATAATTAAGTGGAGAGTACAGTGTGTGTGTGTAGTGACGCTGTGTGCGTGTTGCTCCCAAGGCGAAAGCACATGGCGAAGCCAAACTGCAGACCAAAACAAAAGACTTCAACGAAGAACCAAACTTGCAGCAAAGCGACAAGCGAGCGTGAGAGAGTGTGAGAGCGAGTGTGTGTGTGTTTGTACGCGTGTCTGTGTAAGAGAAAGAAATGGAAATGGTAACAGAACCAAAGCAGCGCTTCAAACTTGCTCGAGTGAGCTGCGTGCGAGTGAGCAGCACGGTCTCTAGCTGTCTCTGTCACACTCTTTCTCTCTTTTCTTCTACGTGTGTGTGTTTGTGTGTTGGCTAAGCGAAAGCTGAAACAAAATGGAATGGCATGAAATTTCTTAGCGATCTTTGAGGATAAGCGCTGGTTTCACTGCGCGCTGCCGCACAGACGTCTACAGTGGTTCGAGGCAGACGTAACGTTGAAACGCTCCGCGCGCAAGAAGCTACAGTGAAGCCCCAGCATTGAAGAACACTCAACTAAAGTCTATACTCTGTACTAAAAACAGACGGTGTGTGTGTGTGTTCGCGCGTGTGTGTGTAACTATTTGGCCAAACAAAATTGATTGCTAACTTCTTAAAAATGTTGTGCAATTTGTTGACTCCTCTAGACTTTAGAGCGCCTGGCATTTAATTTTCAACACAACTGTTTTACTGTTAAACCTTTAAAATAAAAAATAATATATATAAGCATATATATAGCTAAAGATATTTAACTGTTTTGTGTTCTCTGCATATCAAGCGACATCTAATTACAAATACAAATACAAAAAAAAAGTGAAAGTGTTTTAAAAATCGTTTGAAGCTTTTGGCTTTTTTTCGATTGGTGGATTTACGGCTATACTCTGCTGTCGGGAACTCAGTGTGCGTGAGTTCCCCTCTTGAATGCCAAAATATCTTACCATGGAAACCAGGCAAACGATCAAATAAGCCACAAAATAATAAGCCGCAATCAAAGAGAAACTTTTTTCCAAAAACAAAAAAACCAAAACAATTTTTCAAAACACCAAGGAATTTTGAACGGTGTTTGCGTGTTTACTTTCAAATTGGATTATATTACAACTAAAATAACTACTACTACAACTATAACTACACCTGGATCCCATAACAAGGATATACCATATAAAGGACTATTTGGATAATTGAATATGGCTGCCAATGAGATAATGGCACCGACAGTCAATGCCAACTGTCAATACTCGACCAGATATTGCTGTAAGTTGCTCTGTGACTAACTTGAATAGTAGTCAAGGCAGTCAAGACTGCCAGAAGACCCTGTAGTTAAGCTTAAAATAGAGAAAACTAAACTTAAAATCTTACTAAGTTTTCTATAAGAATTCTTCTTTTTGTAGCCATTTTTAGTTAGCCGTTTGTACCTAAATTTATTTAGCATATAGCTGGTATATTCAGCTCATTAAGAATCTAAACTTGGTACCAAAATCCTTGAAATGTTTAGATTTTTTGAACTTTTTTTCATTTTGGAAGCTTTTTATGCAACTGTCTAATTTAATGACAGCGTCAGCTATAGACTCAGAGATAGTATAGACTCAGAGAATTAGATGTTAAGGTAGACGACTAGCCAAGCAGACTGATGGGCAATGCTATAGCAACTTGGATATTGAAAGTAAATTGGAATATATACGCTTGAAAGGAGCTATCTATAGAGTTTTGTACGCAAGTGGCTTGAGCACAGCTTAAATAAATAAAGCTTGATCTGAGTGCCGCATAAATGAATGCCAAATTTAATAAATTTATTTAGTTATTAATTTGCACAGAAAAATGTTATTCTCATTCTAAATGATATAAAAGTATAAATAAAAAATAAAATGATGGATATATCAGCTGTTGACAAAGATCAGCAATATATGTGATATGATCAGGAATAAATATGTTTATTTATAAATTTTGTTCATTTTAAAAACAGTGTCTAAAAATAAGCTAGCTTAAGGGTCGTATACTTGTTATGCTCCGGCAGAAGAAAGCAAGTAAGATAATATGTAGAAAGTAGAGATTGTGCGGCTCTGACTCTGACGCTGTCTGCGAACTGTCTTCAGCAGCGTCTTTTCAGCTGCATTCACCCAAAAAAAGAAGCCGTGAACAGCGGGCAGTGAAAGAGCGAAAGAGAGAAAGAGACGGAGAAACACTAAGACTCTACGTTGTTGCCACTGTTGAGCATCGGCAGCAACTGCGCCAAACTGCGTTCGTTTCTTCTGCTTCTACTAACGCTTCTCGCTCTTTCTATACCTCTCTCTCTCTCTCTCTCTCATATGCTCCCTCTGTCTCTTTCGCTGCTGTCTTGGCTGCTCGCTTGCTGGCTTCTGTCGTTGCTACGAGTCGAATATTAATAGGTGAAAGTTGTTGCTTGATTTTTTTCTTTCATTTCTTTTCTTACATTTCATTTCTTTAGCTTTTTCATTTTCTTTAGCTTTTTACTTGTCTTACTGTTAAAGGAGTTGCTAATTTATGTTCTCCTTTTTATAGTTTGCTGCTTTTTGCTTTTCAAACAAACTTGTTTGCCTTAGTCCTGACCCATTTTCGTGACTAAGTCCAAGGTAAATTCTGGCTTTAAGCGCTGATCTGCTCGAATTTCCAGCATTAAAATAGCCAAATTTGAATCAAGGAAAATTGAGGAGAAAAAAACTTCTCTTAAGACACTTTGACTTGGTCTGGAAGTAGCTAGATTTCTAGCTAAAATGATTTTACGCAATTTCACAATATACATAAATATAATATTGCCAAACTTAGCTATAAACAGCCAGAAACCGTCAGCTACTTTTATTGTTATCTGGCTTTGTCTTCTTGTCGCTTTGTCGCCTTGTCGTTTTGCCATTTTCATTTTCATTTCCATTTTCATTATAATTAAGCGCTTACATAATCAAGTTTTGTTTACAAAAATGTTTTCAGCTGCTGTCGTCACTAGTTTTTTATTTCGAGTTCAATGTCCCAACTTGTCGCTTGTTGTTGTTGCTGTCGCTTGTTGTTTGTTGTTTGTCTCTTCGATTGCCACAGCTCCTGGATCTCTCTGGAATGCACGGCGTATGCG
The DNA here is from genome assembly GCA_020829145.1 of Drosophila nigrodunni. NCBI lineage: Eukaryota > Metazoa > Arthropoda > Insecta > Diptera > Drosophilidae > Drosophila > Drosophila nigrodunni. The sequence goes on from JACVCZ010000001.1 coordinate 28,596,277, forward strand.
CAATGTTTGCTATCGATAACTCTCTCTTCGTTTATCGATTTGCTTCGATTTGATTGGATTTCTATGCTTTGATTATTTAGTTTTCTAAATATTTTTATTATTTTTTTGTGCTGGCACTTTTATTGTGTGCGTGCAATTATTTAGAATGACTCATCGGGTTTTCTGTTGGCCAAGTTATAATTGTGTTGCCAAAAAATATGTCCGTGTGCGTGTGTGTGTGTGTGTGTGTGTTTTTGAAGTGCATAACAAGAAAATAGTTTAAAAAGTGTTGGAGTCGATTCGAGCTGATTCGAGTGGAGGTTGCTCAATAATACCGTTTGCTTGATAAAAAAAACCGCTACAAATTACTACACACACACACTACACACTCACACACATACAAGCACATCAATATACATATCGTTATATATATATATTTACTGTTGTTATTGCTGTTTTCTGTTTTCTATTTTCGTTTTTTGAATGCGATTATGCAACCTGCGCTTGAGCTTCGCTTGTTTCTTGTTTCTTGTTTCATGTCTTTGCTTGTCGCGACTTGTCGTTTTGTCGCTTTGTCGTTTTGCTCGTTTTGCCTACAAATGTTGGCCAAATAACGCGCATTTACCGCTTGCTTGTCGCATCTAAATGAAAGCCCTGTCATTAATTCACCCAAAAATAAAATTTTGAATAAAAAAGAGAAATTTCACTCAGGTGAACCCCACCCCCATTTTCTTCTACTTCTGCTTCTTCTTCTGTAGAATTGCACTCTTGGCTTCACTTTGCTTACATCACAAATTCTTTGATTTTTAAATCCATTTTTAGCTAAAGCTTTTTAGCCTTTTGTATCTCATAGATACATTTTCTGGCAGACAAAAGAAATGCTTAATTTCAGTCTATTCAGCCATCATTCCATCCATCCAACCGTCCATCCATCTAGCTATCTATCAGTTTATTGTACTCACATTTCGTTCGCCTTTCTTTCCCATAAATTTAACTGATGGTTAGCTTTGGCTTTGGACTACCACAACACGTTGCCTCTGAGCCTCTGAGCCTCTTTCGCCTGCTGAGCCACCATTTGCTGGCTTTTTTTCTTGTCTTCTCTGGTCTTGTCTTCTTTATTGTTCCCGCATCGCTGGCCGCCAGTTTGAATACATTTCGAGTACTCATATTCGTAGTCATACTCGTACTTTGTCCGTCGAATTACTCGCTTACTCGCTTACTTGCTCACTTATTAGAACTTTCACTTTAGGTTCACCTCAATTTTGGCGCCTCTTCGACACCAGCACCAACCAGCCCCCTCGAGCGCTCTCTTTCACTCACAAGCGCTATCTCTTTCTAGCTCTTTTCAGTGGAAATTGTATGGAATAATACTTAATCGCAGGTCTTCAATTAAAAAAAATAAAATGAAATAAAATGAAATTTAAAAATAAATATAATAAATTAATGTTAAATTATATTTAGCGTATTAATAAACTAATAATTTCATTTTTTAAATACTTTTAGCAAAGCCAAATATTTTTTAATTTTAATAAATTCTTTAATAAGAATATGTCAAATTCATTTTAGTATTCTTCTTTAATTTTCCTCACAAATTAATTGCATAATATACCTTAAATGATTGCTATTATTAAAAATCGAGTCAAATTAATATTTTAAAAATTTAGTTTTTTTTTCTTTATTACCCAAGAAAAAGTACACGCGTTGTACGACGTTTAAGTTACATTTTTTCTGTCAGCCCATAACTTATTTTCAAAATTTTTGAACACCAATATTAAAGCAATTTTAACGGCAATTTCAACATAATGATTTTGAATTTAAAAAAGCTGACAGGCAAGTGGGTAATTGCGCATGCAAAAAGAAGAAAAATATGATTTTGTTGGCTTTCATTTGGCGAAGGTTAAATATATATTTTTTCTCTATTTTTTTATGTAAGATGCCACAATTTGATTTGACTTTGTTTTGGTTTTTTTGGTTTTATTGTTTTTAAGGCAATCTTGAAAGCACAAAACATACACTCGGACATAGCTACAATATGTTTAATGAATGATTTGATTTTTTAATTTATTTTTTATTTCTCATTTTTAAGTTTTTTGTTTTTCTGTTTTGCAATTTTTCGAGACGCGCCAAAGTCATTTGAAGCTTTGTTTGTATCTGTATCTACACGATCGCATCTATGGCACGTAACTAAGTGCGTGAGTGTGTGTGTGTGTTGTGTGTGTGGCTCTTACCGCTATTTACATTAACATTAGAGCTTTACTTATGCTTTGTTGTGGCTGTTGTTGTTGCTGTGGCTTCTGACAGCGCAAAGTGAAAGTTGTGTGCTTAAGTGTATGTGTGCTATGTGTGTGTGTGCTATGTGTGTGTGTGCTATGTGTGTGTGCTAAGCCAACACAAAGAAATTTTAGATAGACATATTGAAATCTATGAGAATTTGAAAAAGAAAAGGAAAAGTGTGTTTGGCTTTGGAAAAATGCACAAGAATCAAATCCACAATCAATAAGCGACTGAAAAGAAAAAACAGTTTTCCTCTCGCTTTTCTTTCGATGCGAACAAATCAAAGCAACAATTAGAAAATGCAAATACTAAATGATGAAAATAAATAAACAATAAACGCAAGCGAAGGGGAAAAAAAGTTGATGCAGAAGTTGCGCATACGCCGCGTTGCACTTTCGAAAAAAAGAAACAAACAAAAATATAAACGACGAGCGGAAAGCGCTAGGAAAGCCAAGAAAGCAAAGCGAAAGAAAATAAGGAAAATCTTTGTTAAAGTTCATAAACCTTCTGGCAGACAAAGGCGACTAACGAGATGGAAGCAGCAACTTGAATCGCTGCAACTTCGTATGCAACGAGCAGGTTTCGACTTCTACGACGTGAAAAGCCATAGATTTCCCAAAAAGCAAGTAGAGAAATTTTAGCAAACTGAGCGCATAAATCAGTTATATATAAACGATATAAATATTTATATATATAATTCCTAAATTACTTCTGACAAGCGACTATGATTAACATTAGCGTTGAATGCCTGAGAGATAATGATCATCAACATGTCTGTGCATGTTCATGTATATATAGATATATAAGTAGTGCGGAATTTCCAGCGTCGGTTAGCGTACATTCAACTTGGCGAATGAAAATGGCAAAAACGGTGAAAAGTCACTTGCCACAAGGCGAAACGTGAAAAACTCTGCTCGTATTTTAACTTTTCTTCTTTTTCTGCTCTCGCTAAAATTTTCTGTTAATTAGCAAAGTTTTGACTCTGTCGCTAGTTGGGAAAAAAGGAAAGAAAAATGAAAATAAGTTTAGATTATGGAAAATACATTTCAGCATCATTTGGGAGAAAGTAAAAGCCGAGCTGAGAATTAAATGCCAGCGAGGCTCAAAGACTTTTGTGGCTTAGGCGCTTAGAGGCTTAGAGGCTGTTGCCTGGTCGATGACTTGCCCAACGAGGCGTATGCGCATTGTAAGTGTTTCTGTCTCTGTCTCCGTCTCCGTCTCTATATCTATCGCTGTCTCAGTTTCCATCTCTATTCCCATCTCTGTCTGTTGAGCTGAAGAGAAAACTCTCCAGAAATGCAGCTCAAGTAGAAAACTGACGGTTGTCGTTGGAAAGCCGCATCAGCGTCTCGTATTTCATTCGGAGTCTGGTTTTTTGTTGTTGCAGTCTCTGCTGCTGTTGTTGCTGTTGTTGCAGTCACAGCACCAACGCATTCGAATTCTTGCATTCGCCTTGGCATTGCTGCGGCAAAGTGAACAAGAGTTTCACATTGCAGTCAGGGCCAGCTTTCAGCAAGCGAAGATTGTTGCGCCGAAAATAAATACTTTCTGTTTACTGATCGCTGTGGAACACAAGTGGTAAGGGCTGCGAGCCTGAAATTTGTGCAGAACATGACTTGTATAAGTTAATTTCTTGTAAAGTATAATCATATTTCTATGATTAAATAGCATAAAAACCTTTTTAGGGAATTTAAGGAGTTTATAGAATGATCGACAGATAGATATAAAAAGATATTATCAGGTATATATTTGATATATTCTATTATTCTTATTTATCTATATATTCTCATCTATCTGTCTATGATCTATCTATCGTACTATACAAATACCTTACTTTTGATGATGTGAATCTTATCGAATTTAAGTAAGTTGTATATATAGATGGATGGCTCAATGATTAAATAGAAATTATATTTAAGTATATACAAATCGAAAGTATAAAAGATAGAGCGAACAATATAGGGAAAAATTACAGTTATTTAAATCGATCCATAAATTGACAGCGGTATAACTAAAAATGTTAAGTGACTCCATCTGTAGAAGACACAAAAGATAAATAACGAGTTAGATCGTTAGCTAGATAAATGAAAAAGTTAATCATGAACAAATCTTGGCGTTATTCACTTTCATCTGAGATCACGGCGAACGAAAAGAGGTGAGCGGAGAACTGATATAATGGAGAGTAGGTCACGTCAAATGCTTCATTGGATGCGAATTTGCTTCGCATCACAAATCCTGACCCAATTACAGATTCTCACGCGAAGAATATATGAAAGACAAGCCAAGAGGAGAGAAGCAAAGAGAATGTAGAAGAAGAAAAACTGTGAAAAAGCGAAACGTCACGCTAAACAAATTCGCATTCAATCAAATAAACAAATAAACACAGAGGGAGAAGGGGCGTAGGAAGGAGCAGCAATAAGCGTGGCTAAAACAAAGAAAGGGGCTATAATCAACAGCAGCTACAAAAAAAAATCTCAGCAGAAGAGAATTGTGAGAAGAGAAAAAGAAAATGTTGAAGATTCTCCCAAAAAAAAGGCAGAAAAAAAGAAATGCAAATGCTTAAGGCGATGAGTCTGCAGTTCCTAAGGCCTAGAACCGGTTCTCTCAGCAAGAAAGTGCTCCAAGCGGAAGTGAGCGCAAGACAAAGATGGAAAGAGTGAGCAGCAGCCAACCAGAACTTGCAGGCAGAGTGAGCGAGAGAGCGCACTATGAGCTTAGAGCAGCAGAGATAAAGAACCAACAACAACAAAAGTAAAACAAACAACAACAAAGCAGCGTCTTTGCGCGAATATAGGTCAAAAGAGAAACTAACGGTAAACGTTGCTGCTGCTGACGACGCGTCGTCGCTGCTGTCGATACCTTTGTTGTTGTCTGCTATGCTTTGTCTGCATGACAGAGACAGCGCGCTACAGAGAAGCTGCTGCTGATTTGGGTTACATAAAAGGGCGCGAACGGAAAGTAGAAACCAGAAGACACGAATACACGCATGCGTCCGTGTGCGTGAAACACACATCCATATCCAAACACACACAAGCTTAAAGCTACACACGCACAGTGGAACGAAGCAAACTTGTTGCAAAGAAAGTGAAACTCATAATTTGTGCCGTTGTTGTTGTTGGTGTGAGCTTTGACGCTACGTTCCCCCAGGCAACGAATTGTACCCTCCCCTCCCACAGTCCACTTCTGCCCTCTCTAAAGCTTCGCTTTATTTATGCGGTTTCTTGTGCATCTTTTGGCGAATGGCAAGCGTGGAAACCTGAGGAAGGTTGACGTTGTTTTACAAGCTTCATTGTTGTTGTTGTTGTTATTGTTTCTGTGGTGTTGCGAATCTTTGGCTTATCATTTATCTCAGTGTAGCTTTTATTTTTTTGGGGTTGGGTTGGGTTAGGTTATATTTTGATAGAAATGAATCAAATGCCAGATGCGTATCGGAAATGGCCTTGCCCTGTCATCATATAGTCACTATATCATCTCTTCTGACCCAAAAACAAAAATCTCTCTAATTTATTTACATTTTAAGCAAGTTTAGAAATAATCGAAAGGCAAACTTTCGTAAGAAAAATTTACCTGCGGATTGGGTTGAAACCGTAATACTGTAAATGTTAATACAACTATTTCTACTACTACTACTACTACTACTACTAGTAGTACTATTTCTACTACTTCTTTTAGTTAAATAGAAGTTAAAGATTAAATATTTACCAAGCTCAATAGCTAGAATTCAAGGATAATTAGAACTTTTGGTGAAAACTCTCTAAATTAAGACAGTAACAAATATAGTTCAGTCATATAAAGATATAGTAATTAAAAATACTTAAACATTTTACATAGAATTCAATGATTACAGGGATAAGAAACTGCAGGAAAAGTCCCCAATTTTAGTTAGTCAAACTTGCTTAAAAAGGCGCCCAAGTATTTATTTTAATATATATAAACTTTTAAATACTGAATAAAAATTGTACAACTAAAACGACATCTAAGATCTTAAATTTAATTGAGAAAAACTCTCTAAATAAAGACAGCTAAAAAATGTAGTTTATTTATATTGCAAATTAATCGAAATCAAGTTTAGAAAGTACAATTTTCGTGGGATGCTAGAATGCATTTGGTTTCTTTCTCCCCTCAGTTGTAGTGTGAGTGTGAGCCACTGTTGGTAGCGAGTGCTTTTAGCCTGTCTCCTTTATGGCCAAGTTTAGATCCGGCTTGAACTGCAAGTCGCTTTGCGTTGCGTTATTTTCACTCGACTTGAAATATAATCGGGCAAAAAAGCAGCAGGCGCACAGCTTCTTGGCACGAAACCACAGAAGACACAACGAAGGAAGGAAAGAAGAGAGTGGAGAGAAAGAGATGGAAAAAGGTGAACGAGTGGAAATTACGGTAAATAAATAAATAAAGAAAGACGGCAAAAAGAAATAAGCGAACGTCGTCATGAGCGAAAGTGAAATCTGCTAATGAATTCTTCAACGTTGAATAGTTTTCAGTCATTATGTGCTCATGTTGCCCATGGCGTATACTTGATGATATACACACATGCCATAAATACACATGTAAGAGCTGTCTCTCTGTGTAAGTGTGTGTATGTATGTGTGCGTGTGTAACTGCGCATCAAATCAACTTAAAATACAAGATTTGTGTAGCTTTAAAGCTAAAGCTGATCTTGCGTCTTGATTTTTGATTTTTGTGGTAGTTTTTTGGTTTCGGTTTCGATTTTGGTCTCGCTTTTGGTCTTAAGTTGGTAAAAGTTGCTAGATTCGCTATAGCAATTAACCAACCTGGCCAAAAAGCAGGCAGACAGCCATCGATTTGCCAGTTATTTCTTTCAGATTTGCAATGATTATATTTTTTTTTTTTTTGGAATTTGCTGTGACGGGTTCATTGAAACATTGCAGTTGCCGACTGCCTCGAGGTCTTAAACTTGACTTGAATTGCAGTTGCAGTTGTGGCTGTGTGGCAGGTAGCAGCTCGTAGTCTAGCAGGCAGCAGGTGGAAAGTTGCTCACAGTCAGAGCATTGCCCTCCACACTTGTATGATAGATCATTTAAATCGAGTGATTAAGTATTTTTATGTCTAATGCCACAAATAACAACTACTACAATTTTAACTACATTACGCGCTCTCTCTTTCTATTGCCCCCACCGTCTCTGTATCTCTTGCTCTATCTACCCACTCCACTATTTTCACCATTCTCTTTAATGTCTCCGGTCTTAAGCATCTACTTATAACGATCCCTCGACTTACGCAACTCCATTGATTGCATAATTTTTTAACAATTGTTGTGTTATTTATTTTTAACATTTTTCATTTTGTTTCTCTTTTTTTCTGTACTTTCAGGGGAAGCTGAAAAAGTCAAATCATTGATCAGATTACGGGCCGAACTCTCGCCACTCTTCACGGGCAAAAGAAACGCCTCCAAATATGCCTGGGCGTAAGTATTTTAACAACAACAGTATTAACACTAGAAAAATCCGAAATTTGTGGGATTATGTGGGCAAGATTTGTTAAGCTTTGTTGGGGGTATGAGAAATGTTGAAAGCTTTAAAGTTAACACGGTAGAATGTACATACTTTATGGTATGCTGCTCCAACTGACAATCTGAGGAGATGTATAGAAATACGATCTTTTTTCAGCATTTCTGTCTATTGCTTTTGAAGATTTCCATAGCTACCAAAGGTTAAAAGAATGCTAGTGAGGGTAGTAATACACTTTCTTTCCTCTTTTACTTATAAATATCCTCTTTCTTCCACAGCGTTGTGGAACGTGAGCTGAATGTGCCGCTGCCGCTGTCGAAGATCATCAAGAAATGGAACAATCTGTTGCAGGAGTACAAGGCCATCAAGATGTCGGAGGAGCCGAAGCGACGCGAGTGGCCCTTCTTCACACTGATGGATGTGTACTTCAGTGACCAGGTCAACGATCCATCGCTGCGACTCTTCTCCTCGACCAAGACACTGAAGGAGACGCTCGATGACAGTGTCTTCGAGGACGATCCAATTATTGCCTCGGCAATTGCAGCTGCCACAAGTGGCGCGTACATGGAAATCGATGAACTCATACGCAGGCAAAAGGAGCGTGCAGCATTGGCAGCAGAGCGAAAATTGGCAGCAGCAGCAAGCGGAGCTAGCGGGGATTACAAGTACGATCTGAAGCCTATGCTGGGCAACAGCAACAGTGGCGGCAACAGCAACAAATTCAACAGCAACAGCGACATGGTCAAGTTGTCCAAGAGCGTCGATGATTTGTCTATGCAGCAATACAAAATAAAAGCGGAATTAATGCGGCAAAGGGAGCAAGAACAGCAAGAGAATATGGTCAAGATCAAGCAGCATGCACGCCAGCAGCAGCAGCAGGCACAACAGCAACAGGCGCAGCAACAGGCACAGCAACAACAGCAGCAGCATCATCAGCAACAGCAGCAGCAACAGCAGCGCTTCATGGGACATCAGGCATCATTGTCGCCACATCCGCATCGATTGCAGTCGTCGGCAACACCGCCGGGATTGCAGCATGCATTGCAACAACAACAGCAACATTTGTTGCAACAGCAGCAGCATCTACAGCAACAGCTGCAGCAGCAACAGGCACAGCAGCAACTCCAGCAGCAACAACAGCAGCAGCAACATCATCATCAGCTCACACATCCACATCAATCATCCACACCGCGTCCAAGCTCACCGCCAACAACTGCACAACAGATTCACATCACAGCTACACAACACCAGGCAGCACAGCAGCAACTGCAGCAGCAGCAACAACAGCAACACAAGCAGCAACAACAGCAGCAGCAACAGCCCTACACCGATCCCAATACTATCGATCAGTACCTGCTATCCTGGAACAATTTCCATGGCAACATGTGTCGTGGCTTCCACTCCCTGCAGAAGGACGAGAAAATGGTCGATGTGACGATTGCGGCGGGCGGAAAGATTTTTAAGGCTCACAAACTGGTAAAATGACGGCTCACATCTCGGAACTGTACTTCTAACAGCCATACCTCTCTGTCTTTGTTTCTCCCCGTTCTCTTTCTCTTTCTTTTTCCCTTTCTTTTGCTCCTCCTCTCTTTTTGCAGGTTCTGTCCGTTTGCAGTCCTTACTTTCAGCAGATCTTCCTGGAGAACCCCTCGAGTCATCCCATTCTCCTGATGGCCGACGTGGAGGCCAGTCACATGGCGGGACTCTTGGACTTTATGTACAGCGGCCAGGTGAATGTCAAGTACGAGGATCTACCTGTGTTCCTCAAGGTCGCCGAGGCCATGAAAATCAAGGGACTTCACACAGAGGTAGCTACAATCAGAAAGACTTTTATCCTTCAAGGTTTATAAATTTGCTACTTTCTCCCTTTCCACTCAGAAAAACCTGGACAGCGATGCAAGTGACATAAGCTCGCCCCTAGAGAGTGACGGCACCGAGTGTCGCTACGAGCGTGGCACGCACAGTGTGAACATCACCAGCGGCCACGGTGGCTACGGAGCCACCGCCCTGGAGCCAACCACACTCAATGGACCCACTCCGCTGTCGCTGGCCAGTCCAGGCGGTGGGCAGGGCTATGCCGGATTCAGGGAGCACATCAAGTCGAAGTCAACGTTGGCCGAGAATTTCATGAAGAATCTCAATCGCAACAACAACAACAACAGCAACAGCAGCAACAACAACAGTAATAGCAACAACAGCAGCAGCAACTACAGCAACACGAACACGAACACCAACAACACATTGTCGGAGGCGGAAAGCAACTCGTTTGCCATTTTGCAGGCAAATAGCAAAAAAATGCTAGATTCGGCGAGAAAACAGCACAAATATTTGGCTAAAAGGAAAATTCTGATGCACTACAACACGGAGCTGGGAAATTCGGAGGCGAAGCGGCTGAAGGAAATGGATCGTTATGCGAGTGTCGAGCAACATGATGATGCGTTGAACAACAACAGCCACGCCTACAGCCACGCCCATGGGGGCGAGATCATGGAACCGATAACGACGATTGTGCCGCGTACGCCAGAACCACAACCACCGCCAGCAATGCACAGCAACAACTTTAAGATACGGCTCGTGGAGAATCATCATCTGACCAACAACAGCAGCAGCAACAGTAAGCACAACAGCAACAACAACAGCAGCAGCAACAACAACAATAATCAACCGGAAGATGAGGAAGCCTTGAATCTCGTCAATGGCAATCGACCACGCCCCGAAACGCCAACGCCGCCACCAGATATGCAGTTGGTAAAGCGGGAACTGGAGCTAGAGGAAACCGGGAGCATCAACAACAACAGCAGCAATAACAACAACAACAATGGACATGATGAGGATCTCGCCGCCTTTGAGCGTAAATACGACGACAACAACAACAACCACACACACGGAATGGACATGGAAACCGACTCGAACAACAACAACAGCAACAAGACCGCCACTGAGAACAACAACAATGGAGTTGGTGTAGGACTCGCCTTGGCGCTGGGCAAACACAAATTGCTGAATGCGATCAATCGCAGTCTAGAACTGGAGCAGCAACATGTGGCCGCCGAGGCAGACGAACACGGTAGCAGCAACAGCAACAACAACAACAACAGCAGCAGCAACAACAGCAATGGCGAGCACGACAACGACGACAACAACAACAACAATCACCTGGATCTGAGCACTATAAAGAACATAGCCACAGCGGAAATACTCTGTGGCCTGAAGAGCAAGGTGCTCAAGCTGGAGGAGGAGCAGCGCGAGCGAGAAAGGGAAAGAGAGCGCGAGCGAGACAGAGAGCGGGAAGCCTGTCGTAGCCTGGGCGAGATAAAGAATGCAGATTGAGGACATCGGGGGCTATAGGCGTTGGGTGTACGGGGCGGGTCTTAAATATATATACATAAAAATATGCATTTGATTAAATCTAATAAAAGAAAAATAAAGCTAGGAATGACACAGAGAGGGAGTGGTAAGAAGAGGAACAGAGAGAGGTGGGTAGAGCGAGAGAGAGGACAGTACATATAGCGAAATCCATCTATGTATGCTACTTATAGTTATTTATTGTATCTTTTAATATCGTTAATGTAATTTTAAAACATAATTTCCCCGCTCAAGAAAGTACTTGGTTAGTTGGTAGGTCTAGCATACCCTTTTCAGCTATTTTTACGCGACCTTTTTTAGTGCCTAAGTTTTCACCACACAATTATTCAAATTTAATTTTAGAATTTTTGGAAATTGGCCCTGTTGCAATACGTTTTTAAGATCACAACAACAACAACAACAATTATTATTAACTATAACCTATAAAAACATATATCTGTATATACATTCACATGTATGTATAAAAGAATCAAAAAAATTTTGAAGAAATTTAATTTTTATTATGTTTACTAAATGTATCTCAACACCAATCACGCATACATACAAGCAACCACACACACACACACACACATATACATATACATATAAATGTAAAGAAGAACAAAAAAAAACACAAAAAAAAAGAAGAAGAAAATTTAGTTGTAGTACGCATCTCGTTTTTAGTTTTAACTTGCCAGACGATGACCTTTCGATGACCTTTCGCAACCCTGGATTGGTTCCGGAAAATTTGTTAATTGTTTTACACGCTGATGCTGGCTGGAACCTAACCTCAAAATACCACCCACAAATCAAAACAAAAAACAAACATAAAAAACGAATAAAAGTTTTTTAATCATCAAATTTGCACATTTGTTATAAATTTTTAGAATCAACTTATGGTAATTCGTACAATATTTATTAACATTGTTTTACATTTACAACATTTGTGTAGTATTTAATGCTGTGTAACATTAATTTCATGTACAACAATCAATGAAATAAAGAAACTGACACATTCAAAATTGACTCTCGATGAAATTTCTACTTGAATTTGAAGTTTGAAACTTAAGAATGTTTAGAAATTCTACTAGCTATAAAGCTAGCCAATAAGTCATTGGAATAATCAATTCTGAAAGCTGTTCTGAGTCTAAACAATTTTCGTTTTTCAAAATATCACACCATTTGGCTGAGTTATGGTCATTTCAAGCTATTTCTAGCTTCTTTAATTTAGCAATCTAGCTTTTTTCGTTTGATAAATTCTGGCAACGCTGGCTTCAAGCGAACAGCAAAGCTATGCTGTTACTGAACATGCAGGTAACAGTGCTGTTTAACAGCAGGATGGGCCGAATAGAAATGATGTCAGCAAATAACTATAAAAATAGTTTTAACAAATAAATATTTTATTATTCTATTTAAAATTCTGGCAAATACAGTAGAGAAAACGTGCGCTTGTCGTTAACATTTTCTTTTAAATGCAGCGCTGTAAACGCGGTGAGCCAAACATGTTAGTTAACAGACGACTTACAGAGTGTTCCGTTACAGCAGGATACGCAAGCTGTTGCCTCTCACTCCCACTTCATGTATACTTAAGCATAGAGAGCGAGTTTTAAGCGCCGCTCTCCGCAGCGTGAGAGCGGCAACAAACACGGAATACATTTTGTGTATATTTTTTCGGTGGTTGTCGTAAGGGGGCGGGGGCGCGCCTTTTTGGGCAGCCGCGCATGTAACGGAAAACTATACTAAAATACGAAGTAGTAGTAAAAACGAAGGAGCTGCCGACGCAGGCACGAACTGCTGCACAAGCAACGCATACACACACACACTCACGTTTACGCCTGTATACAGGAACCAAGCGTACGAGCAGCGCAGCCGCTGCGCAGCGACCACTAACAGCAGCGGCAGAGCTAACAGAAAGCAGCACAGCAAGCAGCGTTTGTCCTCCGTTCTGTTCTCTGTTCTCGATTCTCGGTTCTCTGTCTGTCTCTCTGTTCTCTGTGTGCTCTGTGTGTGGTTGTAAAAAGGCGAAAACGTCGACGAGAAAAACCGGTTAATAAATTATTGCCAATTGAATGGGAATTACTGTAAATAAAAATGCATAAATATAAAATTGAAAAATCTAAACAAATAATGTGCATATTAAAATCGAATAATTGTTCAACGAGTGCTTCTAATGGTAGTAGAAAGTGAAAACCGTATGATGAAAATTTCAAAGAAAATTTTATGGCGTTTGTTGCCTTCATTTTTTTTCCACAATCATCATTCAACGCTGTTTTGCGGCCATTTCGAAACTGCGCAAAAAACCGTTTGATACACATACACAAGCACACACGTACAATGTGTGTGTGTGTATGTGGAAACAGCTTGGAGCAAGGACTGAAACTGTGGACATTTGTCCATCGGAGCACCCTCGGCAATGGAGTGGATAACATGGATATCCGGTAGTTATCCGGCGAAACGGTAAATCGCCTCAGTTGGAAATTTCAAATATTGGATTTCCAAGGATTGCCACAATTAAAGGACTCCAGTGCGTAGTACATGAAATGGGAAGCACCCAGTACCGAAAGGAGCAGAAGGCAAGGAGAAGGAGTAGGAGGACGAGGACGTCGCCCCGAAAAAGGAACAAGGCAGCAACAACAACAACAACACAGGCAGCAGAAAAGGATACGAGAGCCATAAATGAATTTTTACGTATTTCGGTATACACACGACAAATGCCGACGACGACGACAACGACGACGAAGTAGCTGCTGCTGCTGATGATGACGTTGTTGATGATGATGATGATGTTGTTGTTGCTGCTGGTATTAATAGGGTGGGTGGCAAGTTCGTCTGCGGCAGTAGTAACGCACACACACACACCCTTACTCCACAGCAGATGGTGGGTACAGCCAAAGAGAGTGAGCGAGTGTGTGCGAGTTAGAGAATGAGGTAGGGAGAGAGAGAGAGAGAGAGGGAGTGCCGCGTCGCGTCGCGCCGGGTACGTGCCAAATAAGGGATGGTCCGTCAACTCGTCGTTTTTACGTATACACACACACACACACACATACAGCACATCCTTAATGTGTATTGTTCAATTCGGTTGCATGGACTGCAACAACAATGATTAACACACACTCACACACGTACATACACAGGCAAATCAATAAGCCGACTGGGCAACACCCTATAAAACTTTTTTCTGACATTTTTGTGTGTAGTTCATCAAATCAATGACTTGACTAACTGTGCTGAAAATAACTGAAAAAGCACCGCACAAATTCTTAAATTTTAATTTACTTAAATGGCTTTATTATCGAAGTTCGGCAGTTCTTGAAGAGCAAAATTCAGAATTTTTTTAAATATCTCAAATTATGTGGTGGTTGCTGTTGTTGTTGTTGCTACACTAGAAAGGGCGCGCTAAGGGTGTATACACACACACACACACACAAACTCACAGACGCACACACACACTTGCATACGTAAATGGCGCAGACAGCGGTTCACAGTTAGACTGACTGGCAGACATTTAAGCTGGCGTTGCAGAGGGCGGTGGTCGACGTCGACGTCGCAGTCGTTTAGATGCCAAGCAATACACACACAAACACAGACACTCTCATACACCAACACTTGCATACAAATGGGATGCAGTCAAGCGTTGAGATGTTTGACTGTGTGTGTGTACGCATGCAACATGCCGTAGTTTTTTTTGGCTACTTAACCTACAGAGGAGATTGCGGCAAAAAGTAGCTAAAGAAAGCAGCTAAAAATATTTAAAAATAGCCATAAATAAGTTAATACAGACCCACACATACACATAGAAAGCACAATTAACTTTTTTAACGTTACGTAGTTTTATGCTTACGTTACGTACTCACAGCCGGTTAACGTCGAAAATTGTGTAAATCGCAATGGAGTCTGGGAGAGTGTGTGTATAGATAGGTGGAAGTGGTGGTGCGGGTGGGTATGTGTGAGTGTGTGTGTACATGTCTTACTTACAATACCATCAAAAAGGGCTGAGACTGATAGATTTGAAGCGTATCACAGCCAGCTTTGATGGACATTGCAGGAATAGAGTTAAAGGCTGGCTTTAAAGCTTTAACTGCCAGCCAACAAGTGTGTGTGTGTGTTTATTTGAAGGTGTGTGCATGTGTATGAGTGCCTCCTCAACGAGTTCATCCAATTCTTGCGTAACTCTTCAAGGGGTTGTGAAATGTTGTAATTCTCCGATATCATATCACAGCCATTTTGATGAGTTTCGTGTGAATTACCGTTAACTCCGTAACTGAAAAGTCATCCCAACTGTAAAGGCGGATAAAAAAAGCTATGTCTTTCTTATACCATGTCGTTAAAATGTTTGTGACCTTATGTACTTTATATCATATCACAGCCATTTTGACGAGTTTGGGTAAAGAAATCTCAACAGATTCTCCCCTTCGACTCCCCATTTCAAAAAAACACTCTTCATTTTGTTTTCTTTTTTTAGATGTTTTGTTTTTTGTTTTTTTTTTTTTTTTGTTTTTTGTGGTTTTTGTTTTTATTTTTACTTTTTAATTAATAATAATTTTCTCTTGTTTTTTTTTTCTTTTCGTTTAAGGAAACTTTACAAAACAAAACAGGACCACAACAGATGCATCTTGAATCAGACTGAAATATATATCAATGTATATATTATATATATTTACTTAATGTGTGTGTTTGTGTTTAATCAAACCGATTAAATGACTGGCAAAAGGATTAAGACGTTTTCTCTGCTGGACAAAACGGAGGCACTAAAACCCAAAAAACCTGCATCAGAATCGAGCGCGCTCTTCGATCAAAATTTTCAAACTTTTAATTGTGTGAAAAAAAGCTAAATAAACAAAATTATTAAAACCAAAGAAAATATATATGAGAATTTTTGAATTAATCTCTAATGGAGTTGCAGTTTCGAGAGATAGAGATTTGTGAATGTTGTAGAATTGAAAACAAAATTAAATTTCCAACAAATCAATCAGTTTTGCGACAATTTTGAATCGATTTCATCGAGACACTTTTTGTTTTCCACAATTTACATTTTTAACTGTAATCGAAGCAAAGTTTACAGAATTTTAAAACTAAATTACAATTTGTATTTTGTAAAAAGCCAATTAATAATAATCTATAATTTTACTGAATCTTTCAGTTCAACTACTTCTTAAGACTTTGTTTAGATTCTTGCTGCTTTGAATTTTGGAATGATGATTTTGGTAGTTTTATTAATGTGTCTGCTGCTGTTTTTGTTTTTTTAATATTGCTTCTTAGACTTTTTATGTATGTGTGTGTTGTGAGTGTGTGTATTTTATCTTAAGCAAATTTTGTTTTGAATTCAAGACATTTTTCTGCTTCTTTACTTTTTGTTCAACGCTTTTAGCAATTTTACAAAAATTCATCATAATTTGTAGATTTTATTTTCTACTTTTTTTTTTTTTTTTTTTAAATAGGATTTTAGGTTGATTTTGCCTTCAGTTCAAATAAATTTTTATTACTTCGTTTTTTACAGCACAATTTTAAATCAATTTCGAATAATGTTGATTTTTGATGTCTAGAGTTTGCTTTTCATGCTTTCATATTTTTTGGATCTACACAATAAATAGGTAATGCCCGCTATAGAATAAAATGGTTGCTTCTTCTACAGATGCTTAGTCATCTAAGGTTTTTGTTTTGCAAATCGTTGCAAATCATCTTGTGTGGCATATATTTGACAAATTTTCTAGTTTCCCATTTTGTTGCTTTAATTATATATTTTAT
The DNA here is from genome assembly GCA_020829145.1 of Drosophila nigrodunni. Classification (NCBI taxonomy): domain Eukaryota; kingdom Metazoa; phylum Arthropoda; class Insecta; order Diptera; family Drosophilidae; genus Drosophila; species Drosophila nigrodunni. Next base: position 28,613,088 of record JACVCZ010000001.1, read on the forward strand.
AATTTCCTAGATGCTTTTTTGTTTTGTTTTTGTTGTTGGATTTTTTTACTTGCAATGTTTTTAGAATGTTTTTTATGTTGCTTGCAACATGATCAATTCTAACAGTTGGTACAAGTTTGAAGTCTTAGCATAAGACAAGATGTTGCAAGCATGTATGTGGTGTATGTGAGGTGTGTGTGGTATGGGTGTGAATGTGTGGGTGTGTGTGTGTCTGTGTTGTGAATCTAAATGTTGTTTATGTTTGCTGTGCACTTTGAGGAAGTTTTTAAGGGATTGAGGTTTAGGTAAAGGAAACTATGAGATTTAGACGCAGATGTTGCTGATGTTGTTGTTATTAATGTTGTTCTTGATTCCGATTAGGTTTCCATCTCTCACTGCGTAGTATGCTGCTGCAGCACAAGCTGAATCTGTTGATTCTGTTGTGGATGCTGTGGCGCCGCCGCTGGGAAATATGTGTTGGGTATTAGCTGCGGGGTATGCAGACACATCAGTTGAAATTGCTGCGGCTGTGTCTGTGGTGTAAATGAGTGTGCGGGCTGCAGTCCACCTCCGGCTGGTGACGGCTGCGGTGGCTGCGGATGGAAAGTCTGATGTGGCTGTCCCGGTGACGGTGTCGTCGATGGCGGCGTCTGTGCCAAGTACTGCAACTGCGGCGGCTGCGGCTCCGGAAAGACACGCATTGGCACACCATATTGCGATTGGAAATGTTGTGGATTGTGGTATTGTATGAATTGTGGCAATGGCGCTGTCGCCATCAACGGCTGACCAGTTGCCGTCGTGGCAGAAACATGCATCTGCGATGCATTCATTTGAGCTGCAAAGAAGTGGAGTGTTATCAATCAAGTTAACAAAGATAGTAGCCAATTTAGCTATTAAATTTAGAACTTAAATATTTGAGGTATAAATTTCGTGGTTGTTCCCACTTATTCCATTAACTTCCCCAGTCAACCACTGTACTTACGATAGTTGCTGCGACGCATACGCGCCGGCGGTCCAGCTGTAGGTGCCTGGAATGCGTGTGGTGGCATCACATAGATCGGTTGATTGATCGTTGGCATATGGGCACCTGTTGCCGTGTATATCGCCTGCATGGGGACCGTTTGCGGTGTCTGTGGTGTATGTGGTCGAGATGGATTCGGTGTGCTTGGACCGCGTGGCGTGAATGGTTTTGCCGATGGATTAAGCACATGTTTCTTAACCACTGGAGTGCTGCCACTTGGTGTGCCACTGCTCGTGCCACCAGCACCAGCAGCAGCAGCAGTAGTAGCAGTAGCAGCAGCGGCACCAGCTGTACCAGCAATACCTCCCGCAGTTCCACTGGTCACTGGCGTTGTCTTGTCCTGCCCAGCAACACCTGTTGCTGTGGCAACACCAACAGTTGCTCCTGCAGCTGCTGCTGCTGCTGTTGTTGGTGTGCTTGGTGTTATGTTGTTATTGTTGCCAGCAACAATTGGTACGCCCGCTGCCGTTTCCAGCTTCGGTGTTGCGGCCTGAATCGGCTGCTGCTGCTGTGGAGGCTGTTGCTCCAACAATGGACCAGGTGAACTGATCACCACGGGCGAAGTTTGCGGCTGTTGCACTACAACGCCACCTGGCGGTGCACTTAACACATGATAAATGGTCTGCGGCGGTTCCTGTACCACCTGCTGCTGTTGCTGCATGTTATGTTGCTGCTTGGGCACATGCTGATGGGGATTCTCCACAATCAACTGTTGTTGTTGCTGCTGCTGTGGCGGTGGCGCCTTTTGCTGCAGATGCTGCACGTGTTGTGGCGGTGGCACCTGCTGTTGCTGCTGTGGCGGCGGCTGCTGCTGTTGTTGCTGCTGCTGCTGAGGCACGTAGTGTTGTTGCTGTGGTGGCAACTGCTGATGATGATGTGGCGGTGGCACATGCAGTTGCATTGCCACCAACTGAGGCTGTTGTTGCTGCTGCGGCTGTGGCGGCGACACCGATTGCTGCAAGCTGCCACGTTGTATTGTATGTTGCTGTTGCTGCTGTTGTGGTGGCGAAGTGTTGCTGTTAGCCAGCGTAAAGTCCTGTCCAAACTGACGCAAATTCTGCAATTGATTGTCCCGCGAACGCACCTGACGCGGTGGCTGCCCTTGTACCCCTTGATGATCCTGCTGCTGTTGCTGCTGCTGTGGTGGCACCTGCTGTTGCTGTTGTTGTTGCTGCTGCTGCTGGGGCCCGCCTGTCTGTAATGGCGGCGAATTGCTGTTATGTCCACCATGCACATGACTGACGCCACTATGCATCGGTTTGCCCATCTGCATCTGCGAATCTCCGCCGTAATTGAGCGACGAATTACTCTGCGATCCTTGATACTGACGCATCTGTCGCTGTGGCAACGGTTTGCCTGTATTTGCCCCAGAGTCACCGCCATTCAACTTGGAGGCGCCTCCCATATGACCTTGATTGCGGTACTGCGTCGAGCTGTAAAAGGAAAATCGTAATTAGTTATAGGACTGACAAGACCCTGACAGAAGAAGGGAGTGCAGACTTCTGTACTCTACCGTTTCTAGATAAGAACTAATCTGTAAGTTTTGCTGACTTAGAATGATTGGAACACCAAAAGTAAGTCATTTCTAAGGCAGCTATATGACATAGTCATCGACCAAAATCGGTCGTTAAGAGAATTGCAAAAAGCTGCACATTACTGTGTGATCTTTTGTTGACTCTTTATTACTAGTTTGTGGTACTTACTTGTGCATGATCTGTGAGTTGCCTGGATAGGAGGAATACTGATTTTGTATTCCCATCGAGGACTGATAGCCACCGCCCTTGTTGCCAACATTGTTGGCATTGTTGCCACCCTGTGGCACATTGGATGTTGGTACACTATTGGGCGGATTACCGCGCATCAATTTGCCGCCTTGCGTCAATTTGCGCTTAATCATTGGATTACCACCGCCACCGGCAGCTCCGCCGCCGCCACCTCCTCCCCCTCCAACATATTTACTGCCAGCTGGAGGATCTGTGGCTGCATTCACCGATGCATTCGATGGTCCAGAATTCTTTATGCTGCCCGCGAGCATCAGTACAGCCGTTGACTGTGTAGCTCCACCGCTTTGACCCATGCCCTGTTGCCCACCCATGGTCATGATGGGTTCACCGCGATTATCGCGACTGTCTCGGGATCCTTGGACCGTTGAGGATTGCGACGACATGCCAGCATGAGAAGGCGGCGGTCCATTGTTATTTCTAGTCTGTTTGGTGATGTAACGATCACTGCTCATTGTCTCACGCAACTGATAATCACCGGATCCTCCCCCGCCACCACCACCACCTCCTCCACGTGGTTTATTATTGCCACGATCACGATCGCGATCACGCTCTCGTTCCCGTTCCCTTTCACGCTCACGATCCTCACGTTCACGCTCCCGTTCCCTTTCACGTTCTCTATCCCGATCATTTCGCTCACGATCTCGCTGCTCTACCATGTCGTGTTCCGCTCCTGGCCTCTCAACGGCTGCAAAAAGTGCCTCCTCATCACCATTCTCCAGATCCAAACGTTCCCGGCATGTGGGATTGTTCTCTATTTCGGCAGCCAATTTCTCGGCCTTGGCCTCTGCCTCCTTGAACTCTAGGGAGTCGCCCTTGTCCAGGGGCACAGTATACGATGATAGCGAATCATCGAACGTTGATGTGACTCCAAAGACATTCTCATTCTTGCGGAACATTTCATTTGCATCCCAGCCATTGGCAGCTCCATCCAATTCTATGTCAATGTCCCCATTTGCACCAGAATCCCATGGCTCCAATTCCTTTTCATCAAATCGAGTGCCTAAAAGTTTGTAGATCGATTAGTTTAAGAAATTTATGGGTCAGAAATATAGCTGTGATCTTAACAGTTCTCTTTAGAATCGTTTGTATAGTTTGATTCCTACTTAATTCCTACTTAAGTCGGCTGAGTTAGGCTTTGAACTCATTGACACATGATCTTTGCCATTTTGAAAGAGGTGGTGTTCCACCAGCTTTGATTTATGCTCTTGTTGCTTCTATCAAGACTGCAGTACAGCGATCTTGGAGATATGGCCAAGTTTTCTGTCCTGCATTCGTGTAGTTTTATGTCTTATTTTCTTATAATCAAATCCAATACTGAAATACCTAATAACTTCTTTTCAATTTTCAATATCTTTTCAAATTAATAATATCTTAATTCCTCCAAGTTTTCTAATTAATAACTGCATTTTTTTCTAAGTAGCTTCCACAAAATATTATCAAATTTTTTTTGGATAACAGTTTAAGTAACACAATAAGTAACCCACTGCACTTCCTCATAATCTATTGATTATTTTTAACTGACTAATTGTGATTTCTAGCTTAACTTCTATTTGATAAGTCTCTCAAGCTTTGCAGTTATTTGTTTCTAGCCAACTTGTTCTAGGAAATTGATTAGCAAACTGAGATCAAGTTACCATTGCACTTGTCGGATATGGCGCCGTCAGTCTGGAAGGCGCCGGCTGTCGCGTATTGCGAGTCAAAGTCCTTGGCTATAATGGTTACCACGGTATCCGCCGGGAATATGATGTGTTTGGGAACCGTATTGCCCTCATCGGACTGATTTTTGGATTTAATGCACGCCGGCAGCTCCAGTGCTATGTCAAAGTTACCGGAAAATGTGCGAAAAACGCCCTCGTACGTGTTACCCGAGCGCAGCCGAACCTCGACAACGCTACCGACCAGCGCCGTTGCCGAGTGCATGAAGAAGGTGTTGTTGTAGACGCCCTGCGCCACCGAGCGGCCAACGCCACCGACGTTGCCTCCTCCGCCACCACCTCCTCCTCCCACTCCCGCCTTATTGTTCGCTGGCCGTAGACTGTTATCGTTAGCGTTGTATCTGTGGGAGAGACAAATAAAGACGTGAGGGGATGGACTGAATTAGTAACCGAAACAGTCTTCATTTTTAGCAATTAGTGCGTCCAATTTTCAAACCAATAAATGAAAGGAAAAACACACAGTTTAGACTATCCGACTAAAAAGACCCTGTATTTTTTTTAATCAACAATTTTTACTAAAGAAACTTATAAGAAATCTCAAAAAAATAAAGCAAAATAAACCTCGGGCACAGTCAAAGTTTAAGGCTAATCTAAAATCGTATAGTCCTACTACAGGTCAGTGTAAAAGTCTCTAATTGTACTAGTCTTTGAGTTGAGCAAACACGTCAGTGATGCCAAAACGTTCACTTAAACGTAGAATGGCTATAATAAAGTGTGTGAAAAATTAGTTGAGTGAAAAAGACTGTTTAAATCCCTGTAGTAATATTATAAAAGTGAAACAACAATGACACAAACAGACTGTTACACACCCTGTACTAATATTGTATAAAAACAATAGGACCTAAACCAAAAAAACCATCTTTACATCTAAACACTACAGGGTCAAATATTGACAACAAACCAATCGAACTCGAGCATTACTCAGGGTCGACAACAAAAACGTCGTCTGCTTTTGCCTGCACTGCGCTATGTTATCGATTCGCCATATTTGTTTTTGTAGTTGTTAGTTTCCCCCATTATGCCCCACTCGAAGCCACGCCCTGTTTCCCTCAAAAATAAATATGTAGTAGTCATGTCATATGAGTATGTGTGTGTGTGCCTGTGTGAAGGAGTGCATGTGTGTGTGTGTGCTTTTGGGTTCAGTCCAGTGAACTCAATTTTCAAAACTCTTTGGTGCTCATGAACTTTACAAGTGTAAATATGTAAAGAATTACATACATCAGGTACACCAGGTGCTTTCATGTTCTAAATCATTGGATATGTTAATTATTCAAAAAGGGTCATTCTTAAATTCACTTTCGCTAATTGTTTTGGGGGCTAAAAAGGTTAGAACGTTTATACAAGCTTGTTTACAAATATTTTTATTTAATATTCTCTTCTCTCCTCCTCACAATCATCTGTAAGCTGAACACAGAAGGACAGTTTGAAGTTAATATATTTTTATCGCAAACTAAACTATTCCGCTGGTCTATTTAGATTCTGTACACTTAGTCGGATAACAGTACTTGAAGTATTTTTAAGTAAGTTTCTGGGCGAACGCCTTTTGGGGTTGTTTCGATTGTTTTGATTGCGTGCAGGATCGACGACCGTGAAATGTGAAATGCTCAAGTCGCAACGCACAATGAACCCAATAATGCACGCATATGAAAAAATAAAAGCAACAACAACGGAAAAAGTAACAACGGCAAATGTATAATAAAAACAATAATATCATGGCACTGGACATGGCAGTGCAAAGGGGTTGGTGGTAGGAGTGGAGGGGAGAGGAGGGAGCAGTGCAGAGTTTATGATTCATGGTGCACTGCGCACATTTTCGTCAATGAAAACAAATAATTGATTGCGTTTTACAGTGAATCATGCGTAAAACGAAAAAGACACAGGCTCATTGATAAGCAAAGTGTTTGGAATCTGAAATCGCATGATACGAGCATCTGCTGTACACACACGGGCACACAAACATACGAACACCTACAAAAATCATATGCACACACAAACGTACATATGGTAGGCTTCTCTGAGACCACGAACACACAAACACAGATGCACACATAAGTATGAACGTGTGTGTGAACGTTGGACGGGGCTTAAATGAAAGTGTGCATAGGCACAATGCCGAATAAACAGCATAAGAGACGTGGAGAACAACAAGAACAACGATGCGATACCGATTGTTCGGTCAGCAAATTGTAAAGTGACCCAAATTCTGTGCGCCCAGCAGGGAGACGAAGTGTGCCAAGGCAGCAGAGCCCAAAGTAGCAGCAACAACGACAGCAGCAGCACCAAACGGTGACGGAGACTGTGACGACGAAGTCGTCGCGTCGCAGCGAACTGCAAAATGCTGACACTGCAAGAAAAATGCATACGAAAATAAAGAGGCAAAGTAAAAGAAGAAGAAGACGAAGAGGAAGAGAATACGATACGTGCGCGTGAGCATACGTGAATGCAGTGGGTCACAATAGCTGAAAAACAAAAATGTTAGAAGTATTTGTATTTAAAATACACGCTAGATAACATGCTACCACTGTGCGCACTTGTATGTACAAATGTAATATACACTGTTTGTATGTACAAAAGAATGTTTGCATGCGGCCATATTTAAATTGAAATTTAAAGGGTTTGCGAGGGGAAATAATATTTCCCACCTCCTCATGACATCCACACTAATATTGTGTAGGGCTGCTAAACAAATTATTCATTGCGTTTTTTTCTACATACAAAATATCGTTTGGTCGACTTTTTTTGTTTTGCCTACCTTGTGAAAGGGAAATGTAAACAAAGCGCAAATATGAGAAAACGAAACAATGTTTACGTGTATATGTGCACATGCATATCCATGCCTACGAACATACATACATATGCATTGGCAGTGCCATCAGCAGATTTAACGCACACACTCACACACATGCACACATAGAAACATAAACGTGTGCCGTATTATATAAGTAATTGCAATTTTCCCTGATTGCTTGTGTCCCCTTCTTTCGACACAGTAGCTATTTTAATTTAGCAAATTCCATAGAACACGCACTGTTAGTTGAATTTCAACAAATTGAAAACAAACAAAAAATAAAATGATCCACGCGCTTTCACCTTTCACACCAGCGGGACTTGGAGCAACTTTTGTTTTTTTTTTAATTTTTTCTTTTTATCTGACTGCAAGCAATGGCAACAACAACTGTGGACTGCTCTGTGTGTTTTTCTTTATGCGTTTGCTTTTGCATTCGCTTCGTGCTTTCAACTGCATTCACAGTCTGCAGTCGCAAACTGCTGGTGCTTCTTCTTACCTTGAGATGCCGCCGCTGGCACCGCCTCCTCCGCCTCCACCACTAGGTCGACTTTTCCGCTTGCTATTGTTGTTGTTCATAATAGAGAAGATATAGGCAATTCAATTGCCAATTGCCAGCACCAAAAGTCGACGAACGCACGGAACTTTGCTTTCTGTTGTACTTATTTTTGATTTACAATTTTATTTATATGCGTTTCCTTTGGTCTTCGTGTCTAGTTTTTCTGTATTTTGTTTGAATACTTTTGCTTTTTTATTTGCTCTTTTTGCTTTCTGTGTGGCTTTTCTCGCTGGCTTTTTGGCTGGGTGGCTGAATCTGAATTTCGCTTGGCGACGTCACGATGCACAACTGAAACGGAGGGGGATCAACGGAGTGAAGGGGAACGGAACGGAACGATGTCGACAATATGCTCGCTTAATGAAGGAGTTATCGCCCGTTCTTCTTCGCGTTTCCCGGAGCCAGCATTCAACAACTTTTGCTGAGCAACAATAATATATTTATGTATATATTTATTTACGACGTTGACTACGACGACAATAACAAAAACACTTAATGGCGGTCTGGCGTTAATTTTTCTAAATATTCACGCACTTCTTTTTTGTTTGGGGTTGCCTTTTCGTGCTTTGTGGCTGGTCGTTTTCTGCTTTGCCTTTGCTTTACTTCCACCTTCTTTTGCTGCTTCTTCTTCTCTTTTCTGCCTTTTGCTCTTTTTCACTCGCACTCGCACTCGCTGCTCGATTTTTGCGAATTTCTGCTTTCATCAATTGTTGCCTCGCCTCTTATTTTAGCGCTTTTCACTGGCCTGCTTTTTTGTGACAAAAAACGAGCAATAGCGACGGCGCTTAGATCGTTTAAAGTCAGTTAAATATAATATTTGTTCCTAATTATATTTTTATTCGCTGCGATAAACGAGCAAGGTTGCACAAAAATTAGTGAACTGCATATTTAATTCAATAAACGATAAGCGAGCACGGTTGATACAGCGATACGGAACGACTATCGATAAGTTTGATAATGACTATCGAATATATCTGACACTGATTTGTAGTCAAATCAAGATGATTGTGAACAGCTGACAACCCGCAAAATAACAAGCATTGCAATGTTTTATATTTCAATAATTATTTTCTTCATTAAGTATATTGAAATGTAAGCAAACAGATAGTGTGCTTGTGTAATATTACTGAAGAAGTGCGGCTCAATTATAAAAAGGCATAATTTGGCTATCGCTTAGTCGATAGGGTATCTGACATCGTAACATCGATAAGCCCAAATTTAAATTGGTACGGAGTCCCCATACTTATAACACTTCATTCTTTATTGCGCATTTTTCTTGCCGCGCTTGCTCATTTTGCGCTCATGCTCTCATTTGCGTTTGATTTTCTTTCACATTCCTTTCGCAATAAACAGCGTTTACAGTGAATGTCAGTTATCCAATTCAAATGTTAGTATTGGTCATACTAAAATGCAATTTCCAAGAAACTATAGTCATACTTTGAAACAACAGACAACTGCAGGGCAAAGCAGATGTTATGTCTACCTGTTTGCTGCAGGCGCATTCAGGCGCTGTAGGGAAAGTCGCCAAGCTGATTTGAACGATTATACAGGGTGTCTGGACAGTATTGTTTGAAGTTGACTGCCAGGTAAAAAGATTTTAGCCCCTTGAAGCTTGTCGGACTATTGTAAAAGGAGCGAAGAAGACACCCAGGGCTGTAAAGCTAAAAATCACGTAGCTTAAACTCAAAAACAAACTGCTTGAACTTGTGTTTAAAGGTTGAAATATGCATTTATTATCTGCATTCTTGTTACAAAAATAGATTTACTTAGGTGAGACGATTACGACGACAGTTATTTACTAGATAAATCGAGATAAGCTGCAGATAGGAGACCAATAGTTCACCACTTAGAAACCCAGACAAGGAGCGACCTTCGCGTATCATCTGTTTTCCCCTACTAAGGCTTATCGCATGTAATCATGTGTACGACTCTTTATAGATATAAATTCATTGAAGATCTGTCGCTTGCAGCGATAAGCGAATTACAACTCAGAATAAGATGTAAACCTAATTAAGAGAAATAATTATCACATCTCTGTGTGTAAATGACCCGAAAAATAAACGCAGTCACAAGATGTCATCAATTTTATGATCACGACTTATTATAACAAAGTCTATAAGTCGATTGATTGTGCACACTTATGTCTGTCAAACTAAATTTGCTACTCAAACATACGAGATTCCAATCAAATTGATGGAAAAGTACTTTGCCAAAGGAATCCGAAGGCGGTGCGTCTCTGTGTCAGCTATAGATTTGGATTATGGTACTTACTATAAGTATTATCACACGCTTTTTTGAGCCCGGTACTTTAAAATTGTAAAGGGGTGTACTAGGGTTGTCACAAAAAGGGAATTCATTAGGCAAAAGAAAGTGTGTCGCCTTTATAAATATATGTTCTTGATCATCGTAGTCCGCCTTTTAAAAACTTTAGTTTGTTGTTTATTATATATCCTCTTCATATAGAGTAGGCACTTCTTCATAGGAACAATCAATTGAAAACTAGCAATAAGTACAAAAAACAACTCAAAAGTCAACTGAATTCATTGCATGTATTTTCTCCATAACAACTACAGGGTCTTTTACAGTCGCTGTCCTCCACTTTAACCTTTCTACTAGTTTTTTTTCGCCCATTGTTCGTTATCTAAGTGACAACTTTGCCAAGATTTTCTATAGAATGCCATTGGCTCAGCCGGACAGGCCCACCTCCATATGTTTCTATACCAGGGCTGCCTCCCTCCACCCCACACGCCCGCCAAGCCCCCCCTGATCTACAGATCACTAGTCTGTTTACCCATCTGCCTGCCAAATGGGCGTTAAGTGTCTCATTGTTGTTGCTATCGGAGCAGAAATTGTCGCCTCTTGACTGTTTTCATTTTCTTCTTGTTTATCAGATCCGACGGGCAGACAGACAGACAGATCTGCCCAATCTCCCTCACTTATTTATCATTCCTAAATTCGCTCATTCGGCAGTTTTCATTAGATTGTGAGACGATGCACTTGGATCAGCGCAGAGTCTTTACATCCTTTTTAAATCAGTAACTCGTCTTGGATACCAATAACGGATTTACCTATAATGACTGTTGCCAAAAGATTATCCTTTGACGGTATGTGCTTATAACTAAAAAAGTTTTTATTCTGTTTTTGAGTTTTTTCCAAAATTTTATAAATTTTGTCTGCTTATAATTGAACTTAGAGAGTTTGTGACAATTTCAATTGAGACTAAGCATCTAAATGAACTGACAAGGTCTAAATTTATATATGACTGGGTTCAGTGACTATGGAGCAATGTAGTTGTCTAACTTATGGCATATATATAGAGTTAATAGAGCTCATTTAATCTGAGCTTACGTATTTGAGGCATTACTCATCGAGGTGCGAGTTACGCATGTCTCCAATAAGTGTTTAACTAATTCGGAAGCTGCTAAATATATAAATTAGTAGATTAAAATAAAAGTGTGCTCGACACTAAAGTTTGAATACTCTTACTGCTCACTGTAGATTTTTAAGCAATCCAAAAACCTGTTAGCTGAAAAAGTTGGCTTGAAAATTATATCATTTATCAAGAAGCAAACTTTCAAGAGCTATATAAACTAACGGTCAGCACCGCACAGAGAGCAAGGGCTAAAACAGTGATATTCCTTTAAGGCATAGTATTTGACACAAAAAATTGATTTAAAAAGCGAATTACTTGCTAATAATCCAACAAGCGAAAAAGGAGTTTATTAACTGATCATCGCTCAGCCCAAGTGATCAATGTTTCAGCTCTCATAAAATACCGTATGAATGTATAATTGATCGACATCGTATAGTCAAAAGTTAAACTCTAAAACTTTCACCTAATATTATACAAAGTTTATATTTTTTACCTTATAACTAACAACTATTTTATCAAGCTCCCTTCAAACTCATATATAGTAAATAAATTATAAATTTATTGCATAAAAACAAAAGCGTGTAAATTATCTACACAAATTAAAGTTGACAAAGAACTCATTATAATTGGCATAATTAAGGTAAATTAATGATCATCAGTTCAACTTATACAACATTGTCAAGGTTACTCTAAAAATTGATAGACTAGAAAATTAATGTAAAATACACTGCAAATATAAACTGATATTTGTTTATTAGTTTAGCACATGCTTCGAAATTCAAATCAAATTTTAAGCGTGTAGTGGATTTTTTTGATAGAATTCGCTTAAATTCTATGACTCAAATCAAAGTTACGGCGTATATTTATAGGACACTTTGATATGTGTTAATTCTTAACTCAAATATTGTCAACTCCTTATAGACTCAGTTGACAACAAGTTCATTGTGTTAAGAATATACGTTATATGTTGAAAAAACTTATATGCGGATTGGCAGCGATAACAGACAAATACTCGTAGTTACAGTAATTACATAGAGGAAGGTGTTGAAAACTGGTTTTAAGTGTGTGTAATTTGAATTGATTTTTTGTTTTGTAAAATTTCTATGTCGAATCTATGTTCTCTTGCTAGCAAAATGTAGTCGCTTTCCGGTCGGATGTGCACGACTACGAGATGCCTTAGAATACTTTGTAAAGTTGCTTGGAAACTGTGACTAAATTATTTGAAATGTTTTTAAAACTTTATCTATTTGATATCTAATAGAGAATAGCATAAATAATAATTAATATATACTTTCGATCAAAATTTTAATATAATTACCCTCTTTCACTATTGCTGAATGCAGGATATAAGTAAACAGTCCATCTGAGAAAATAAAGCTCGATTATTGGATTAAAATAATTGTATATTTTCTATTTAATAAAAGAGCAATCACTTCTGCTCATAACAAAGCAACCCCTAAGTCTCCAAATGCAGGGTATAAGTAATCAGTCCATCTGAGAAAATAAAGCTCGATTATTGGATTAAAATCTATTGCATATTTTCTATTTAATAAAAGAGCACTCACTTCCGCTCATAACTAAGCCACCTTTAGTCACCCAGTACAGGGTATAAGCAGACAGCCCTCGAAAAAGAGAGGAAGCGATCACACATACGTCACATGGGCCAAGCATGACTGTGAAATTTTGTTTGCATATATTTTAATAGCGATTTCACAGAACTGAATTGTGTTTTGAGCATCGATTCGGGCTTCGGTTTTGACCAAGTCGCTTCCAGTTGACTCGTTTTGTTGTGCACAAAAACGTTAACAAAAAAAAAAATCCCCACAAACTAAAAAAAAAACAAACAACTGAGTGAGAAAACAAAAACAATAACAAATTATGCCCAAAGCATTTACAGCTTTCAATTGGCAAAAGTGAGATTTAGTACGAAATGCGTTGGCCGTGGAAACAGACGCTTGGCCTGGCCAAAAGGCAGAGCACGAGCAATGCCCGTAGTCAGCCGCCGAACACAGTGAATACCATTTACGATCGTAGGATTAGTGTTAAAACAAATATTTTATTTAGTTTTACTTAAATTGGTTTAAATTCTTGCAGCCAGTTGCGACGAAAAGGAAAAGTACACTGCTAAAAATGCTGAGGAAACGTATTTTCCGATTGCCATAGAGACGGATATGCAGAGCAGATACAGTGCACCCAAGGAGCCCAATTGGCTGCTCCGTCGCATCTTCATACTCAGCTGGATACGGAACTACGATCGTCCACAGGCCTTTGCCGATCTGATCGCGGGTATCACTCTGGGTCTGACAATAATACCCCAAAGTATCGCCTATGCCTCGCTGGCCGGTCAAACCGCCGAGATTGGCCTGAACTCGGCCTTTATTGGCTCCATGATCTACGTGTTCTTTGGCACCATACCACAGGTGTCCATTGGTCCAACGAGTCTGATGGCCATCATGACCCTGCAGTTCTGCGGTGGCAAAGCACCGCAATTGGCCATTGTTTTGGCATTTTTGGCAGGCGTGGTAGAGCTGCTAATGGGTATCTGTCAGTTGGGCTTCATAGTCAGCTTTATACCCGCCCCAGTCACAAAAGCGTTCACTTCCGGCACTGCAGTGATTGTGTTGCTGGTGCAGATCAAGAATCTGCTTGGCATTAAGGTGAAGGAGCTGACTTCCGCGAGGGAATTCTTCAGAAATATTCGCTATACGGATGCCACCATGGGCATCTCCTGCATTTGTCTGCTGTTGCTGCTCAGGGTGAGTAAACTGCCGCATTTCCCTCAATGTACCACCCATACTCAACCCTTTCTTCTCCCCCCACAGCTGCTCTCCCAGGTGAAGTTCAAGCAGAGCACGCCGCTGAACCAGCGCCTGAAAAAGATTCTCTGGTACATCAGCATTTCCCGCAACGCGCTTGTCGTTTTCTTTAGCGCCCTGATCATTTTCGTGTGGGCGAAGAAGAGCTCGATTGAGGCCGTGCCCTTTGCGCTATCCTCAAAGGTTAACACGACCATGCCCAGCATCAAACTGCCGCCCTTTGCCTTCGAGTATCAGAATGCAACTTATGCCTTCTCGGATGTCCTGGGTGAACTGGGCAGCGGTGTAATTCTGGTGCCAATTGTGGCGGTGCTGGCAAATGTCGCGATTGCCAAGGCCTTCGGTGCGTATGCGTAATAATAATTTTCCTTGATTTTATTTATGCAATTTTTCTTTTTCTTTTGTCTGCAGTTAAGGACGGTAGACTGGATGCTTCCCAGGAGATGCTTACCTTGGGTCTGTGTAATCTCGCCGGTTCCTTCTTCAGTGCCATGCCCACTTGCGGCGCCTTCACGCGCTCCGCTGTGAGTCAGGCGTCGGGTGTACGTACACCCATGGCTGGCATCTATACGGGTCTCATAGTGCTCTCGGCTCAATCTATATTAACACCCTACTTCCAGTATATACCCAGAGCGTCTTTGGCAGCCGTGCTTATGGCTGCAGTACTGTTTATGGTGGGTTTGACTTTCTATCGTATTATTAGTCTTAATACTAATTAAATAAACTGTTTCAGATTGATTTGACGCCATTTAAGGAGCTGTGGCAGAGCAACAAAAAGGATTTCTTTAGCTGGATTGGCAGCTTGATTATCTGCCTGGTCTTCAGCGTGGAGAAGGGTCTACTCTTCGGCATCGTGGTCAGCATGATTTGTATTCTACTGCGCCTAGGCAACCCCAAGATTGAAGTGACCCTAAAGCAGGTATGTACCATAAATTTAAATATAGTTTTACAGAATTTTAAGCATGTTTTTAGATTCAATACTTTCACAAATTGTGTAATATTTTTAATACTTGCAATGCTTGGTTACTTATCAAACTACAGCATGTATTTAACTGTTGTATAAATTTTCACTAGAATTTTTAGTTCGACTATAGTGGCAATTATTCAGTATTAACTCATTTAACTTAATTATGTCAATTACAATGTGCTCTTTGTTATCAATTTTTGTTGTTGATTTGTAAGTTGTTTTCAAAGTTTTTATTGAGCAGTAAATTTAATTAAAATGAGTTGGAAAGGTTCATTTTCATGATATCTGATCACAAACATGTTGTTAAACTAATTTTAAGACAAGCTAAAAGCCTATTTCTTCTTAATAATAAATCCACTACCCTTTCCACTTTCAGTACGAATCCAAATACTATGTGCATGTGGTACCCCAGTCGGATGTCTTCTACACAGGCGTAGATGCCCTCCGCTCGGAGATACGCTCGGCTTGCATACTCTACCGTTCGGATTTTCCGATTGTTGTGGAATGCGGGCGATTCATGCAATTCGATGCGACCTTTGTGGAAATGCTGATGGCTGTGGCCAAAGAATTGGCGGCTGACGATGTACTGTTGATCCTGCAGCACATGAGTTTGAAGCAGCAACAAATGTTGCCAGTGGCAAGCAACATACGATTCTGCAATGAGGAAGAGGAGGCACTGCCACTGGATGTTAAGAAATAATCTATCATCAAACTACTTAAATACTATTTAAATCTAGTTAAAACTAGTCCGTTTCCGCATGTTGACACATGTCGCAACGTGTCGTGCTGTGTCGCGTCATGTTGTTATTGGGATTTTATGGCACTGCCGTCAGAGTCGCAAAGGCGTTTACGTTTGACGCTCGCGTGCGCGTGTTAATTCCCCACTTTGTGCTTATACGACGATCATTAAGATATTCCAGTATTCTATATTATACTTGTACTATGTTTAGTTAGTCAACCTCCGGTGTTTATCACAGCATTCAGTGTTTGAACACATTCGTTCGCCCCTTTAGCGTCTCTTCACCAAACATTTTTGATTACGTGCTATTATTTTAATTGCATTTGCTTTAAATATTAAGTATACGCCTACGTAATTGTAGTTCCTTTTCGAACGTCAACTGTGCAGCGTTATCTGCAGTATCCGTAAACCACAATAAAGATAGTTTTTAAGCCAACTGTGGACTTTTCATTTGGCTTTGGATTAAGCGAAGAAATGGGTCGCACAATGAGAAAATTCTGGGAAAACAGCAAAAACAGGGGCGAACTTGGTCCAAGCGCCTAAAAGGGGCAAATCAAACTAGCTTATGATTAAATAAAATTGTTTTTTATATATATATTATACATTTTATATTACAACAAATGTATTACTATTAAAATAAAATAAAATAAAAGTATGTCTTGTTTTAAAAATAGTTTTTATAAATTTCCCATCCACCCAACTCCACAATAAATACACTTAAGTGTTATTTTTTAAATTGTTATTTAATTTATTATTTTTTTTCGCTTTGTTTTTGTTTTTCTTTTTTGGTTTCTTTCATTTTTTTGTTGTTGTTTGTTTTTGTTATTCAATAAGGAAATTATAAGTTATAGCAAAAGTATAATAATACCGTATAACAATTTAGTTGATTTTCATTTGTCATTCCATATTGCGTAGAGTTTTGTGTTTATTTGTATTTGTGTGGAAATAAATTGTGTGCTTGAGGTGGACTGCTGGATACCCTAACTACTACTAAGATGCCACTCATATATGTACAGGCCTACGAATTCGACTGCTACTTGAGACACAATTTTGTGATGGAAATCACTCTGTTAGGGTATACAGACTTCGGCTTGAGAGCCGAAGATGTTTCACTATCTCTGTCGCTCTTGCTGCTGTTTGGTAGTGTTGACTAACTCAAAGATACGAGTACAATGATTGATTTGTAAGGTTTGTAAGGTAAAAACTTATTTACGTGGGAAAAGTTAACGCTTGTTTCATTTTTGAATATTGATTGAGAAATATTTTCTTTTGAGTGACTATTTCTGCTGTGTGTGAGTGTGTGTATGTGTGTGTGTGTAGCTATGTTAAATGTATCTGCAACTATTTATTTTGCCAGTTTACAATTTACAATTGAGTTTCTTGTTCTACAATTATTTTAGTTATGACCTGTAATTATTTATAACTGTGGCTCTAGTGGTCTTATCAGTGTGTGTATAGGTGTATGTGTGTGTGTGCCATTTGATTAAAGTAATTACTTTCCCCTCCAAACTCAATCTCAGTTTCCGTTCGCCCTTTACAAACTTTTTCCTTTCATATCATTTCATAATTTCATCAATAGTTTAATAGTTTTCTTTGTATTTTTGTTATATATATATATGTATGTATATGTATTTGTTTTTGGTATTTTTATGTTTTCTTCTTCTCCACATATTTTTTGTTTATACTTTCTGTTATCGTAAAGCAAGAGGTACGCGATGTATTTTTATATCCTTTTTTTGTCTAGTATTTTTATGTGTGTATATGTGTGTGTGTGTGTTGCTAAAGCATTTATTAAACATTAGGAAACATTTGACTATCATTTTTATGATACAGAAAAATAAGCCAGAGATCATTTGAAAGAAAAGTATTTTTAGAGTAGCAAATAGTCAGCAATAAATGTGATTAGTTTTGGAAGGTTTGATTTGATTCGTATTCGAGGAATAAAAAACGCTTTAGAAATTAGCAACAAAGTCGCCTGACTTGCTTCATAAAGAGTGTATAGTATTTTTTATATATTTATATATATGTGTGTGTATGTGTATATACGCTATTAGTTGGTACGTGGTATCTGGTTGTCTGTCACCAAAATGTCGCCAACGATCTGACAAGCATACGAATTTTGTGTGTGTTTTTTATGTACGTGTTTATCATATCTAATGTATAAGTTTTTTGGTATTTTTTTTGTATTTTTTATAGTATTTTTGTAGTATTTTTCTTAGTTTCCTTCCAACGCGTATGGTTTTTTTTTATATTGCTCAACTTTCCGTTTCGTTCACTTTGGGATTTGATTTATAAATTTAATTTAAATGTGTATTTTATGTTATGTTTTTGTTTTTTAATATATTTTAAATATATATAATATATGTATGTTTTTGGATTTCACTTATAGTTTTTTTGTTTTGTTTGTTTTTTACTCGTATTTTTTATTTGTAATTTATTTTTCATTTATTCATAAACTGGTCAGCAACAGTAGCAAATTTAACAATGTGCGTTAACAAATAATTGTAAATATAATGTATGTATGTATATAATATATGTATGTATTTCCCCCCCTATCTCTCTCCCTCTCTTTACTTCTCGCTAGCTCTGTCTCACACTAACTGTCATTCCATATAGCTATAAATGTGTGTTGTTGTCTTTTTATTTAGTTTTTAGTTAGTTTTTGTTTAAATATATTTTTATTTTTTACTTAAACTGGAAATTTAATTTATTTAATTCAATTTTACAACAATTTATGTGTGTTCATGATGTTGTTGTTGTTACATTTCAGTTGTTGTTGTTGTTGTTGCTGTTATTGTTGTTTACTTTTTTTAGTGAGTTGTGTTTATATTAATATTTCTATCAATTGTATTAATAAAAAATATTATCATTATTAGTTCTATTAGTTGCATACACATATATATAAATATATAGTATATATATAATTTATATATATATGTAGTTACTTGATCAACATCATTCACACAACACAACAAGACTCGAATGAATGAACTGTTATATTTTGTATTTGTTTTTGTTTTTTACTTTTACTTTTCGTTTTTGTTTTCAATTAGCTTAGTAATCTTTAGCAATAATCATAATCATAATATGTATATGTATATGTGTGTATAAATAATTCTAATCTACGAATAATATAACAGGATCCTATGGAATGACCGGGGTTATTTGCCAAAGCCAAACCCAAATTTACCAAATAGATCTTTGCCCTTCGAAAGTACATCGCCGCCAGGCGCCGCTGCTGCAATACCCTTGAGACCGCCCAGCAGACCGGCTCCCGGTCCCTGTGGCGGTGCCTGGGCTTGGGGTGGCACTTGCTGTTGCTGTTGGGGTTGCATGCCTGGCTGTTGCTGCTGCATACCCGGCTGCTGCTGTTGCATACCGGGCTGCATACCTGGCTGCATACCGGGTTGCATACCAGGCTGCATACCTGGCTGCATTTGTTGGGCACCAAAGGCATTTGCTTGTTGTTGCTGCGTTGGCTGCACACCACCGGGTGGTTGCATTGGATCCGTTTTGGGTGGTTGCTTTGAGCCAAATAGACCACCGGTGGCAGCCGAAGTAGCACCAGAGAGCAGGCTAGTTGCGCCGGAGAAGAGTCCGCCCGTTGGCGCCTGCGTCGTTACAGGCACCTGCTGTTGACCCATTTGTCCCATTTGCTGACCCATCGGTTGTCCCATTTGTCCCATTTGCTGACCCATTTGCTGTCCCATCTGCTGTCCCATCTGCTGTCCCATCATTCCAGTTTGTCCCATGCCCATTTGCTGCTGTTGTTGTTGCGTCTGCTGTTGCTGACCATAAGGTTGTTGCTGCTGTTGTTGTAGTTGTTGCTGCTGTAGTTGCTGTTGCTGCTGCTGCAGACCAACATTACCAACGCGACCGATCATCTGCAAGTTGTCGTTTAATCGATTATATACGAAAACATATCGAATTAGTCGCAAATTTGCTTCTTCTTCCTCTTCTTCTTTAAATAAAATGCAACTAATTTTTTAAATAACTGTATTTTATGATTTATGAATACTGTATAGTATGTATACGCATTATTATATATATTCATATTCATTGCCAACTCTCTCACTCACTCACTCATTCACTCTCTCATCGAGTGAATAAATTCAAATCAAATTTTTATTTGCATACGATTTTTGTTAAGTTTCGTAAGTGAGTTAGTTTAATGACAGGGATTAGTAATTGTTTAACTTTTAATTGGTAACTTGTTAATTAGTAATTGCAACTACAATCAACTACGAGCACTCGCTTTGCGTAAACGAGTGTTTTTAAACGGTTTGTATATATATTATATATGCAGATACGTTTTGGGAGAAACCTAATGTAAGTATGTGTGTGTGTGTGAGTGTGTGTGTGTGTGTGAGAGAGAGAGGAGGAAATTGTCATAAAACTCGAATCCAGGAAGTATACACATTCACACTCATTTGAACACTCACACTACTTACATATGTCTAGCAAAAGGAGAAGCGAGATATAACTGTGTGAGCTTTGTGAGCCACTATCTATTCTACTTGTTAGAAATAGAGATTTAGTTTGATTGATCAATCAATCAGTCATGTTTTAAAAGGGGGTTGGAAGAATTTCCTTAATAAAAGAATATAGGTAACAGTATAACTTTTTTGAATTATAACCATGATTGATCAATCATTTGGTAATTTTTGTCATAGACAATCAATCAAACACTTAACTAATCCGTACAGAGTTATTACACGAATTAATGAACATCGTTTTCGAACATCAATCAAGACATTGATTGATCAATCATTAGCCAACTTTGATACTATATAATAATAATGTTAATTGATAAGCTTAGAGACTGCATTGCGGCAATCAATCAAAATGATTGACAGGCTATTTTTATGATTGATGAACATAGTCAAAACTATTGAAAAAAGCGCCTTCGTAGTTATAGTACATACAAACTCTAAAACACATTTGCTGCATCGAAAAACACGAATGATACAAATGATTGATCCATCGCTCGAAAACTTTAAACATTTTACACACACATTCACACACTTTCAATGTAAGTTCCCTTTGAGAGATTTTAAACATTTCCTTTGAGAGTTCAATCAAAACGAATGACATTTACAATACGTGACTTTTGGTTTATGATTGATCAATCGATGTAGATACTGTGACATTGTATGTAGAACTAGTAACGTTCCTTGACGTCTTTTCAACTCAAGACATAATTCCTAGAACACTACGCTCAAAAGCTCAACTCGCATACACTTGCAGTAAATTGAACCAAGAAAATAAAAAATGTTTATTAATTTCCAAAACTAAGAAATGAAAAGTGAAGGCAAAAGAAAATCGGTTGTGAAAATGCGCAAGATAACACACAAAAGAAAAACCATTTTACGGTTTCCTTCGACTGGATTGGGTAGACAACTAATTAGAGTTAGTATATACACTAGTTAATCGATCTATTTGTGTATGTTTATGTGTGTTTAAAGTTATTCATTTTGAATTTGATACGAGATATCGTCCATTGTTTGGGGTTGGAAAAGAAAATCAGGCTGAGAAAGATCATAAAAAATAATAATTTGTTATGGCTATGGTAGGGGAAAAGCAAAAGCTTAAAATTAAGGCATACAAAAAAAAAACAACAAAAACAAACATAAAATGAAAATAATCAAATACTTTACACATACAGTGAATCACATAGAAATTTATACACATTACATCCAATATTCCATATAGTAGTAATATATATATAATTAATATTAATTAATTAGCAGCGTATACGCAATAAGGAAACAATAATTGGTTAGATTAGTTTAGAACGTATACGTATACGAGTACAGGTAATCAGGTAATCACAACTTAAAGTAGTGTATATCGTTATCGTATATCGCATATCGTATATCGAATATCGTATATTGGATTCTGTTGTTAAACTGCATCAAAATGTTAGTAGCAGTATTAGTAGTAGTATTTAGTTGTAGTATTTATGTATTTACACACTCTTGAGCCAAACCCAAAGGACAACACATCGAAATAATAAAAGAAAGCGTGATTTTAATCCTAAATTTGGTAATTGAAGACTTGCGATAAGCCAAGAAAATGCGTATTTAGCATAAAATGAAATTAAATAAATTAATGAAGAATTAATGTTAAATTAATTACAATAAATTAAGAACTAAGCATGTAAATGTAAAGTTGTGAATGATATGTGCTGCGAGGAAACTGTATGCGATGTCTGTTTATATATATATTTATATAGAAATTATCTGAAGTTTTGACTATACACATTTTGTATAATTTTATACTAACTATTAAAATATATTTGCAGGTGCGGAATTAAGTTGATGTTTAAGGACGTTCATCAGTAATCTACACGGACTATGATTGATTGATTGACTGACTGTTTGTTTGATTGATTGATTGTATATACAGAAATTTACAGTGGCTGCTGCTGCTGCTCTTCGATCTACATTTGCTGCGGTTTGCTAGCTATACATAATATTACGTATACGTAACGTTAGCGTTTTGTTCAATGGATTTCTGAAGAAGGCACAAACATTCAGAGTTATCAGAGCGAGTGTTGGTGTATCTTGTATGTAAGTAAGTATTCAGACAGAGAAAGATATAGAATAAAAGGAATAGAAGGCGGAGCAATGATATATATACTTTATACAATAATGAAATGAGGATAGAAACTATCCAATAATTGGATGGTTATCAACATTGCAATATACGATTATCGACATTATGG
Source organism: Drosophila nigrodunni (assembly GCA_020829145.1). NCBI lineage: Eukaryota > Metazoa > Arthropoda > Insecta > Diptera > Drosophilidae > Drosophila > Drosophila nigrodunni. The sequence goes on from JACVCZ010000001.1 coordinate 28,635,550, forward strand.
GCTGTATTTGTGACACATATTTGGTAGTATGTATTTTTTGTTATTTGGCATGAATGAGTTTGCATATCGCAAAAGAGTTTTCTGTTTATTTGTATTTGTTGTTGGAGAAAGAGAACCGAAACCAAATGAGTGACAGAGAGAGCAAGTTAGTTTTTAGCTGTAGTAAGTATTAATAATAATAGTATTTTGTAGCTTTTATCTGTAGCGTATGAGGTGTGGTTAAATATATATATATAAATTTATATATTGATAACTTTTTCTTAACTTTTTTTTTTCTTTGAGTTCTTTTTGTTGTATATTTTTTCGTTTTTAGCTTTTTAAGTATTTATTTTGAAACAAAAAATGAAAACCAAAAGAGAAAGAGTATTTACCTGCGTTTGGTGATCGGGGGCAGGGTGGCCCGTGTTGTCTAACAGTGTAGGGGAAGCAGGGCGAGCATCTATAGCAACGAATATAACATAAAGACTTCACATTTACCACAGCAGACCATTACAAAAAATTATTTGAAAGAAGTTTTGTAGTAGTAAGTAAAAATCTTAATTAACTGAAAAACCAAACCGATAACCGTTTAAGAAATCAGATTCGAAACGCAAAAACTAAACCAAAACTGAATTGTAGTCTCAAAGTTTCAATATATAGAGATCGAAAATTTCCATTAGGAATTTTAGGAATTTAATTTTTGAAATTTGATTTTAAGTTTGAATTTGAATTTGAGAGTTTTTGAGTTACAGCTGCTGACTTATAGACTTATCGCGTGGGTCCCGAAATGTTTCAATACTCGTTGTGTTTGTTTACTTAATACTTTTTATGATAATCATTCATCACCGCAGTTTTTAAAATAAATCAAATAATTTTATTTTTTTGAAACAAAATGAAGTCAACAAGTTTTCAAATAAAACTTAAACCAATTAAAATAAAACACATTTTCAACTATTATGTTTAAGGGGCATTTTGAAAATTGAATTGAAATTGGTTTAGAAATTTTGTTGATTGCAATACAAAAAACCAGAGAGAGAGATAAAGAGAATTATTAATGGGAATCGCTAGGAATTATTGGCAAGAGTAAAAAATTTGCATTTCGCATTTTTCAGTTAGCATCAATTAGCAGTTAAAGATATATATTGTATGTATATATATTGTACAAAGTTATAGTTATTTTTTGTCATAGTATAAGTTGCATAAATATTACCTTCGTTGCGCTTCCCTATATAGTACATATATATATACGAGTCGATCGTCTTCGAATCGATGGATTTAGTTAAATAATTATATGTATAGCAGAGATATATTTTAGATTTGCACTTTATAGGCCACTTGAGTGCTGGCACTTAAGATATTATTAAGTATATTAAGTATATAGGGGAATACGAGAATAATTTGTTAAGAACTTTAAAACTTTTGTTATTTTACATTAAAGATAATTTACATAGATTACAAAGAGAATTTTAGATCGAATTTCGAATTCGTTTTCATAAACTTTATAAACTTTATTTAGTGCTTTAAGCCCCTGCGGTGTTGTTGTTTTTGTTGTTATATCGCTAAAGAACATAAAATTGGAAAAATATGGAAATTATCCCAATGGTCTATAATTGGCAAACAAACAAGAGCAACATTCAAAAAACCAGCTGGAAAGTACTTAGATAACATGTAATCGTAATCAAAACTTAACATTAATATATTAAAATAATTAACGTAAAGTATTTTCCGAAAAAGCAGATCATACACTTAGGTGGGCGTGGGGCAAAGGGGGCGGTACGGGATTAAAACATTTTTAGAAACGAGTAAGTCCCCAGAAAGTAGGGACAACCCAAAAAAAAATACTCTGCGTATTTAGAGACTTTTTTATCGGATCTGTTTGGGAATTTCATTCTATATATACAATTTGTCAGATATAGTAGTAGTTGAGCTGTATCTCAGTTAAGTTTTGAGTTGAAGTGGAGAGAGATTAGATAATATTTAACTGAACTATACAAGACTTCCAACGATCGGTGAGCAAAAACTAATTAAGGAATTACAATTCATTCGACAATCAGGTGCAGAAAACTAGTCTCCTTCGGTATTTATGCAAATTAATTCAGTAAAATTATCATAAATAAATCGAAAATATCGCTTATCGATAGTTGAAAGACGATTAAATCATAAATACAAATAGAGTTTTTAGTTTTGATTAATTAACATGCAGAGAGACCATCTAGAAGTTTTGCAAGGCTATGGAAAATCACGCAAGACAAGAGACACAATTATAATAAAGTGTATAGACAATAAGTTCAAGGATTAAAAAGGATAAAAAACTAAAAAAAAACAGTGTGCATTGAGTTGAAAATGAATACAATACATTCTGGAAAAGTGAAAGAAAAGAAAGATAGGGGGTAGAGAGAAGAGTTGGGGAAAGCATTTCAAAAAAGACTGTGTGAGTACAACAACAAGAACAACAACTATGTATCTATAATATATATTGTATTAGTTTGGTTTTGGAGTATTACATAATTCGATTTGAACCCAAAATAATCAAGTATAAGAGGATTATTGAAATTATTTAACTGACTTGTGCTCAAAAACATGAAGTATTTTACAAAGAACAAAAAGAAAAGTATTGAAAATTATTTCAAAATGAAATTGTTGAAATCATTTTACAAAAAGTCTGCGGAATTGTAAGTAATAAAAATATATGGTATATATATTCAAAATTAGCGGCGTTCAAAACGGAAATTTTTTGTAATTATTATATCATCTGTAACTGTTTGTATTTTCAATTTGTTTTTTAGAGTATTTGAAATTTTGCGAAAGAGTTTAGACAGAAAGAGAAAAGAGTGAAAGATTTTCTGTGTCGTCACGAAATTTGTGGTTTTGTTTGGTTTCTAGTTTTTGTTATTTATAAATATAATTATTATATAATTTTTATCTTGAGAGAAGAGTGATCGTATTTGTTTTTACAGTGTTTCAAATATTATTATTCAAAATAATATAAAGTAAAGTAAGCACGTTGAAATCATCCTGCTTTGTTTGTCTTGTGTTGTCTGAAAAAACCTGCATATATATTTTGTTTATATATTTGATTTTTAATTATTTGTAGAGTGTGTTTTGTAGATTGTAGAATTCTTTGAGATTTGTTTTGTTTTCTTTTTTCTGAATCAATATCGAAAAACATAAATAATATAAATAGTAAGCCTGTAATTGCTTTTCGAATAAGTTTTTTTTTTCTTTTTTTTTCACAATTGGAAAATATTGTATTGAAATGAAAAAATTCAACTAAATTGAAATCGTAAACGAAAAATGCATTAAGAATTAACTGATCCTGTTCTGAATTATCACAGAAGCGTACTTACTTTTGCCTGCTGGACCACGCTGGCCAGCCACGCCGGGCATCATGTTGTCTCGCGGCGGCGGCGGTGGTCCCCTTGCCCCTGGTCCCTGTCCCCTGCCCCGCTGACTGAGGCTGCCACGTCCGGCGACACCGCCAGGTCCCATTTGATTGTTGTTGTACTGATCGGGCGCATCGGCAAGGAAGTTCGATGGCACCAGGCCTCTGACGCCATCCAGTTCACCCATGTAGAAACCATCTTCATCCATATCACCGTAGACGAGTATGATTTCACCCGTCTTAAAACATAATTCCACCTGCTGTTGATTGAAAGTGGGAAGTTGGGTTAATTGGTCATGTAAGGGTATTCTGAGGTAGAGGTAACTTACCTCGGCATCCACATTCGGACTCAACTCCTGGGGATCGTAGTCGTAGAGAGCGATCATCCGTTTAACGGGCATGTTCGCATAGATGTCACCCCAACGATCCCGACTAACATTGCGCATGCTCTGCTGCGGAACACCCTGGCCGGGCATCACTTGTGCCGTGCCGGGTGTACCCTGCGTTTGCATACTACCGGGCATTTGTCCACCCATGGGTCCACCCGTCAACTGGGCCGTGGTGTCCTCCACCTCGCTGACCATGTTGTGCGGCACATAGCCACGCCTACCCCTCAGCTCGCCCCAATAGAAGCCATCGGCGTCCTTATCACCATAGACCTACAGTGGTAAAATTAACCAAATGTGCGAGTTAAAATAGGGCAAGTAAAAAATGGAAATTTCGGTTTATGCTATAGTATTTTTTGTAGTGTACTGATTGAGTGCTAACTTAACGGTTATTTATGGAACTATTTTAGAGAATAGATTAGAGTAGTTTATAGAGAGATAGATAGACCAACATACTACTTGTGTTATGTATAAGTTTTAGTTTAAGGGATAGTTTACTGTATAGTTAAAGTACTTATTCGATATGGGATTTAACTTAACGATCTCAATAATTATTAAATGGATTTTGGGTTTCAGACTGAGTTGTTGTTGTTGTTGTTTGTGGCGAAGGAAAAACATGCACGATTAATCACGATCGAATCATTTGCGAATTCGATATCGAATTCGATTCTCAATTAGCGGCAAAGCGCAGCCAATATAAATAGATTTTTTAGCGGCATCCAATTCAGATCGGGCTGATTAGCTGATTTGCTGATTAATTGATTTGTTACCAGTTCACGCTGTTGTTGTTGTGTGTTTTACAGTGTTTGAGTGTTCGTCACGCCGAGTGTCTACTGTAGCCGCTGCTGGTACTGGTACTGTACGCCTGTTTGCTTGTTTGCCTGCAAAGTGTTTTGTGGTTCTGTGTAGCATCGAATTTTAGATCGAACTTACCTTGATCGTGTCACCCTCTTGGAACGGCAGCTCCTCGTCGCAGCCATCGGGATTGGGACTCATTGTGGATGGATCGTAGTCGAACATGGCCACAAAGTAGCGCGGCTTCTTCTGTGCTCCGGGCATTTGTTGACCCGGCTGCTGGCCCGGCTGTTGACCAGGCTGTTGACCTGGCATCATTTGACCCGGCTGCATGTGCTGCTGCTGTTGTTGTTGCTGCTGCTGCTGCTGTTGGTTGAGTGGACCCCGTGGACCCATGGCACCGGGCACTTGACCCATCATTTGACTCTGTCCTGGCATTTGTCCGGGCATCTGTCCTGGCATCTGTCCGGGCATCTGTCCGGGCATTTGTCCGGGCATCTGTCCAGGCATTTGACCGGGCATCTGTCCAGGCATCTGCCCTGGCATCTGACCCGGCATCTGACCCTGCATCTGGCCCTGCATTTGGCCCTGCATTTGACCCGGCATCTGACCCTGCATGCCCATCTGTCCAGGCACTGGACCTCGAAAACGAGGACCTCCCAAGGGGCCCTGTGCCCCATAGGGCTGTTGTTGCTGCCCCTGTTGCTGTTGTTGCTGTGGTCCCTGGGGTCGTCCTGGCACCATGCCGCGCTGCGTGGCGCCTGGCTGGTAGCCCTGCTTATCGATAAGTTATCGATGACGCGCATGAATTTGAATTAATTTAAATGAATTTTAAAATTTTGTTAGCGTTTCATTTTCTTTTTAGCAATTCGCAATAAAAGTTTTTCTTTTTTCAAGATTTTTTTAAGATTTTAGTTTTTTTGCTTAAGTTGTACTCTGTTTTTCATTCACAGTGTGTGTGTGTGTTTGCGTGTGTGTGTTAGTTAGCTGTAGCATCAACTAAAATGTAGCTATCAAAAGTATACATATGTACATATATGTGTGTCCCTGTGTGTGTGTGTGTGTGTGTGTGTGTGTGTGTGTGTGTGTGTTAGTGTTAGGCTATAGTACAGACAACTGTTAAATCATAAAGCTATGACTGATTACGATTTGAATAAGGTCAGAGGCAAGTACGAAGCTAAGCACAAAGTAGGTATAAGAAAGCAATTGTTGCTGTAGATGTAACTATATATAGTGTGTGTGTGTGTGTGTGTGTGTGTACTGTTATGTCTGTTTGACACACAAGTCGCTAATATGAACTGCGTTTTATGCACACCTACAAAACTATAGTTTATATAGCACATTGTTATTAGTTCCATACTTACATACAAATATAAAGAGTATACTTAAATATATGTATATACTAGTTAGTATATATTCGTAGTGAATACAAGTATTTAGTTCTTAAGAGACATACTTAAAGCTAAAGCTCCCCAGAAACCACGAAAACAGAAAAAGCTAAACTAAAAAGTAGCTAGAAGTTTACCCGTCTAAATTGCATGCAAGCTGAACTTTCCTAGAGCTCAAAGTTTGAATAAAACAATAATTAATTATTTAAATGATAAGATAAAATCAAAAGAAAGAAATGAATAATAAATTAAATTTTAAGCTAAAAACAAATATATTTAATATAATATATAAATTAAAAATAAAATTAAATAGGCGCTCAAAGTGTAATTGTAAAATTCAATACCAATGAAAAAGTTTAAGTAGTAAATATTAAAAAGCAATAAATAATAAATTGATAAAAATATTGCTTAAATTAAGCAATTAAATTAAAATAACAAATTCAAAGAATATATTATTAAAATAATAATTTACAGATTTTAGAACAAAGCACAAAGTTGAATCAAAAAAATAAAATTATTTAAAACCTAAATTTAAAATTAAAATAATAAATTTATAGTTATATGTTTGTATATATTAGTTAGTTAACGCACTTGACATTTTTATGTATTTGGTAGTTTCAAGCTTAAGTCAAAGCGTAGTTCTACTAATATTATTTTTAGATCGACGTTAATTAGGACTAAAAATGCATTGAACGCTTAAGATTATTTTCAAAGTAACAACAATTGAGCTAATGTTAGTAGTGTGTGTGTGTGTGTGTGTGTTTGTGTGTGTGTTGATATATATATGAGAATGTGGGTAGATGTTGTGGGTATAACTTACATTCTGGTTCACTTGAGTCTGTGTGGGTTTCGAGAAGAGGCCACCGAGCAGGCCACCTAACAAGCCGGAGCCTCCGTCGGGCTGTATCGATTTCGATATGTTGTTATCGGTATCGGTTATCGGTTTCATATAATGAAAATGAATAGTATGTAACTTGTTTTGTTTAAAATTGTTCGTTGCATCGTATGATTTTTAGTTTAGTTTCCTTAATACAATTTGAGGATTTTGCCGCATCAATATTAACTTATTATTACGAGTATTTAATTAAGTAATTAATACATTCTCTATTGATTTAATCTGAGTAACTCAATTAAATTTAAAATAATTTCTTTGCATTATTTGAATTTGCCGCTGTAATTTGCTTAACATGCTTTTGTTTTGTTTTGTTTTTTGGTGAAGTTCAACAAAATTCAAATACAATCAAACCACTAGCATAAACTAATTTAAAAAAAAAACAATAACTTTACATACATACAAGTTTATATATTTTTTTGTTCATTGGGAAAAAGGTCTCAATTCTTATAATTATAATCGAAGTTTCTCACAGTTCATTTATTTATTTTTAACAAATTTTGTGTGTGAATTTTTGTGCGATTGTCTAAATTTTGGATATATATATATTTATAGTCGGTGTATGTATATAATGTGGTTACTTTTTGCAAAACAATTCGGAGAAAAGAAAGGCTCTTAGGAACAGTAATAGAATAGTAGAAAAAGAGGCAATTCAAAAGAGTTCTTCAAACCGAGAGTAGAGTACTTAGAATGGCAAAGTATAAAATATAAATAAAATATTCAAGTAGGAGAGAGAGAGTATAGTAGAGTAGAGTATAGAGTAAGTATGTAGCTGATTGAATACTTTTTCCTTTTCCATATGAATCAATAGCTGAATCATGTTGATGAACGTTATACAAATCAAAACTGAACTCATAACTGAATGGAAAGAAAAAACTTGGGAAGAATCCTTAAAGGTTTCCAATTCCATCAATAACTGATTCACTTGACGGTGACGGTGCAGTACTCATATATAACATAATTATATATTTTTATATACAAATCATAAGGTTTATGTTTCTGGTTTTGCATTCAGTATCGAATAGTTGATGTATTTTTTTGTGAATTGGTACGATTTGTATCTACATTTTGTAGAACTTTATGTACAATTGTTAAAGAAGGAGAATACTCTTGCAAGGGCTATTAAAAGGGGTATGAATGTGATCGAAACTATTTCAAATAAACTTGAGAGTTAGTACATTTGTTTCGGAAATACCGGAAAGATCTTAATGAATTACTAATGAAATTCTTAGAATCAATTTTTGTACAAAAGCATTGCCACTTTGCAAGGGTATTCAATATTCGTTAATACGAATTTCCAATTTCGTTCATATTTAATTGAAATTTGGAAAACTGAGAGCCAATCGTATTGGAAACAATATGAAAACAAGTTCACAGAACAATACGAAATCAGAGATTTACAGTTTATATAGACGTATGTACAGTGAGTGTCAGGCTTAAAAAAGATCTCGTTCGGCGTCCCCAGGGACTTGGAACTGGATCTGAAATGAAGTGAGGATGGAGCACTAACCTGATGACCCGGCTGGGCCTGACCCGGCTGCTGGCCAGGCTGCATTCCCTGCTGTTGCATCTGATTGGGATCGTACTGCGTGTGATCCTGCTGTCCCCCCATCATGTGCGGCTGCCCCAGCTGCCCCATTTGACCGGGCTGACCAGGCATGCCCATTTGCTGCTGTTGCTGCTGATTGGGCATGCCATGGAGGCCCTGCTGCGGCAGCTGTGGACCCATGCCCATTTGATTTGGTCCCCGGCGGGCGACAGCGTTGCGCACGGTGTCTGCGTAGAATGATAAACAGAATGGTTTAGCACTTGAAAGTGATATGAGATGAATACACTCACTTGGTATCAAAATGGGCGCACTGTCCGCCGACTGTGAATCGCGTGATTTGGTGCGAATGGTGACGGCGCGGGGATTGAATACGCCCAGTTTGCCAATGTCGATGAGGGCGTGATCGCCCGTTGGTGAATTGATGTCCGTCACTTTTTTACCATCGGCGTACACAGCATAGCCGGTTACAGGCCCCGTGGACGTGGGTCTGTTAACCGGCTGCCATGTCACCAGAATGGTGCCATCTTGAGGACCAGCCTCAAGTTGGATATCCTGTGGCGGATCGGGCAGACCCTTGGTCAGTGTACGGAAATCGGCATAGGCACCAGGTGCCTCCTCCTGACCGGGTCTGCCCGGTGTCTGTGGCGTCTGTTGGCCAACTGCGCGCAAATGCTTGGCCCGCACGGTCACCCTATATTGAGTGCTGGGCGCCAAGCCCGTTATTGTGTGCCTATACATGCCCGGCTTGACGGTGCGCACCTCCACATTGTTCACACACACCACGTGCTGGTGGTTCGAATTGGCCGGCAGCCACGAGATAACCGCCGAGGAACACGTTATGTGCGAGGCGCGCACCGCCGAGGGGCCCAGGTGCGAGGTATCTCGTCCGATGATCATTGTGCAGGCTGCATCCCTGGACGTCTGACGGTTCTGGGTAACGCTTCGTACGCTAATACGATGCGGCTGCAAAGGATGAAGAGAAGAAAAGTTTATCAAAATGGATCAAAGAACAGTTTTAAAGCTGTTAGGCGGTCTGAGGGACTTTCCATATGGTGTCCTTATGCTTACCCGCGTGGAGTCGACGCCCTCGATCAGAGCGCGTGTGCGTTCGTTGGCCTTCACCGTGACCTTGAGCACACCATCGACATAGACATGATAGCTGTCGATGAGATTGTAGCCCACCGGCTCCGGCGGTGACCAGCCAATGAGCACGCTCTTATTCAGCTGCCTCTCCAGCGTCAAGTGCTTTGGAGCTGGAACTGTTGAAAATAGAGAGCAGATAAAGATTTGACACAGTTTTGTGGTAAGTAATTAATTATTTGGAAACTAAAATTTAGTTAAAAGTATTAGCTTACATAAAAAATTCATAAAAATAAAGTAGAATAGAAAACTAAAATTCTTAGGCTCAAAAATAGTATAAGTTACAAAACAAGCCGGTTATTCTTAAGCCAGGCAAAACTAAGCTCTTCTTTTATAGTACAAAACGAGTATTTGAAATTCTTGCTCACGTTTTTCACCCAAAAAGGTGCGAGGCATTGAAATGACCACAAAAACCAAATCAGAAAAAATTACAAAACATCTAGAGACACTCTATAGTTACCATTATCGCTTATGTCATCCTGATCGTGCTCCAGATCGGTGTGCGTCTCACTCAAACGTGCCAGATCCTCGTGCGTGTGTGTGAGCAATGGGTTGTGCGGCGGCAAGGAAGGCAGCGACGTTGTGTCGCACTGCATGGATCCATCCTCGGCGTCCCGCAGTGTCGATAGCACCGCCTGATGAAACTCCAGCAAATCGTCGCCTAAACAACAAATTAATTAATCATTTCCTAATAGAATTAAGTTGCTCAAATGTTTTACTCACCCACAAGTCGCTGCACAAACGAGGCGGGCACCAGGCCCCGTCGTCCATCCAGTAGCTCCGCATCCAGATAGCCTCCTTGGGGCTCTCCGCTGGTCCACACCAGCAAGTAGTCGCCGGCACAGAGTGACAGCTCGCCCTCAGCCTCCCTGTAAAGCATGATAAAAGAATAGAGTAAAGTTGTGCTCTACTAAAGAACAGCTTTAAGCTGTACTTACTCTGGAGGATCATAGGGGAAGCGTGCGATGAAGACACAGCAACGTCCCTTGCCTGGAATGTCCAACATGTCTACCTGTGGCTCACTGGCGCCATTCAGTGCGTGATTGCGAGCTGTGACAAGAAGTGGCAGAAATCAATCAATTGGAGTTCTAAGAAATATAATTCAATGACTACTCACTGTCTAGGTCAAGGGCGCCCAGCGCCAAACCGCTGCGATTGTGCATAATGGAGGCGCCGAGGCCATCGGTGAAATCATCGAGGCCCCAGCTGCCGTGCTGCACGGGAATGGGTGAGCAAGGTGAGCTGCGATTGCCATAGCGTGCTAACGGTATATCGATCTCGTCCAGCATCTTCATCTTCGTGGCTTGACGCAGTGCGGCCGAGGTGAACGGATAGGAGGCGCTCGAGGCGGCGTCCATAAACGGCGGGCCATAAGAGCTGCCCAAACCGCCGGCTCCGGCACCGGCACTCAAGCCATAAAGTGATGTGGCACCCGTAATGCCAGCACCGGCGGGTCCCAGGCCCAAAAGGGCGCTCGTATCGAGCATATTGATGTTGCTCATGGTGGGATGAGTTAGCGAGGAGCCACCGCCGCCACTTAGGCCCAGGGCCGAGTAGCTAGAGGAGCCGCCGGGCGGCATATTATGCGCGTTCAGTGACAGGAGGGGCATGGTTGTGCTCTGCAAATTGTACAGTTGTATTGTTCCGCGCTTCTCGTTTCAATTTCAATTTCAAATTCAATTTCAAGTACGTTTCCAACAAATTTTTGGTTTTGTTTTGTTTTTTTTTTCAATTTACATCGTGTAGTGTTTTGTTGTTTTTGTTGTAGTTTGGTGTGTGTTAAGTGTAAGTTACGCATACCGATATTAGACACACAAAGACACATACACACACAATCACACAGTTATAAACACAAAAAGACACACACATACACAGAGACATTAAAAGTTTACAATGTTTCGCAAAGTTTCACAAGGTTCGCAAGTTTCGGCACAGAGCAGAAAGACAACGAATTTGAAGTATTGAGTTATTATACAAAAAGAGAGAGAAGAAGAAGAGAACAAGAGAGCGTAAGAGAAAGAAGGAGAGAGAGAGCACATAAAACGGGAAAAGAGATCACAGAGAGTACACGTTTATTGGTCAATATATCAAATGAAAGCCAGCTAGAAAACAGCAATATTCACAATAATTATGATAGCTATGAGAAAACTGTATTTGAAAACTAAATCTTAAACGCTTTATGAATGGGCGACATCGCGAATACAATGAATATACATATACATATTAACTATGCTAAGAAGATGAACTGAAGCCAGGTCTTGGCAAAATTGCAATGGAAAATGGCAAACGAAAAGCAGAACATTTTCTGCTTAACAAAATGTTGTATATAGTTTAGTATGGAATTTGAATGTGTGTCTGCCAGTTTAATTTATCTAAGCATAATGTATATGAATTGATTAATTACAAGTAAATGTCTGTAAAGCTTTTGAGACAGTAGAAGCTCATGACAACTAAATTAACTCTGGTCTCTAGATTAGCTAGTGAATAATATTTAACATGTTAATATTTAACATGCAATGAAACTTGTCTGCAGTGATCATACGCAAATAAAATGGCTTTCAACAGTAATAAAACCCATTTCACTATAGGAATTGAATTTGTTAAAAGTTCACTATCAGCAAGTTTCACTGCATAAATAAAAAATCATCACATGCAGCGGTTATAAACAAAATTAGTCACTTAATAACAAATTTACAGCACTGCCCATAAAAAGTATGCTACAAAATATGTATGCATGTGAGCTGCATAAATATTGCGATTGGGTTACAAATATTCCATAATAATTCAATGAGAGCGACAAAGAGAGATGGCGATTCTTTTGCAGTGCCCATTGAAGTATGCTACAATAATGCAATGAAATGTGAATGTGAGTGAGCGAAACGAACAAAGATGGCGATCTTAGAATGCCCATGAAAGTATGCTACAAAAAGTAAGAAACACCAAATACAACCAATTCAACTACAAATCAAATGAAAAACCATGCAGAAGAACGCTAAATGTTTGTAATACATGTGTGAGTATATGTGTGTGTGAGAGTGAACCTGTATGTGTTAGTGTGAATATTTTCAATAATGAAACTACAACAAAGCACATTAGTTATAAGTATGTGATTTACATGGTGATGTTGACAGTCGCAGCATTGTTTTCAGCATTGATGTAAGACTGTTACGATTAGTTGAGTACAAAAACATGATCAAGTTATGAATGGAACGAACGATATCGTAACGCAACGTAACGCAATGAAACGGAACGTAACGTAACGGAACACGAAGGGCTACTTAAAGCAGTTATGATCGATCACCGAGGGGAGCCAAAGCCGTTTCAAATGCCAGGCGTCAAAGCGATTGAATCGTTAAACTAATTTGAATTTTTTGCATTTATATATATATGGTATTTATACATTGTTTTATTATTGTTTGTTGTTATTGTTTGTTGCTTGTTAGTTAGTTTCAAATTGAAAATAGTTGGTTTACCTGACTTAATGCCGTTGGCATAGCCTTCATCGTATGAATATTTACCGGCAATGGTGGAATGCCAGTTATTCCACTAGTTCCACTCAAAAGCTTCTCCACCGACGTCTGGCCAGCTCCATAGGCAGCCGATTGTAAAGATTGTATGGCATGGCTACTAAGACTCGACGATATGCCGCTAATTGAGTTGGGCACCAGACCCGATATGGATGTATGTCCCCCGGACGTTGCAGCCGCAGCGGCAGCGGCAGCCATTGCAGCTGCTGCACTCTGTGAGCAAACGCTTGTGCCGCTCAAGCTTGTGCTGGCCCCATTGGCCAGCGTGGAGGCCAACGATTGGGGCAGGCTCGAGTAGCCGGAGGACATTGCCGACATTGCGCCACCGCCCGATGAGCCGCCCAAAACGGCTCTTTTATAACGATTCAGTTCTTCCTCGAGTTCTGTTTAGAAAGAGGCAAAGAAATAATTAATAAATTGGGCTACTTTATTTGGTAATTGAACATACCACTCTTTGATATGGTTCTAAATTCGCTATTTCCCGTGTTCATCATGGAACTGGGCGGCAAAGCTGACATGCTGGCGCTGGCCGAAGTGCGCGGTTGCTCCAACTCGGCCAAAACGCGATTATCCTGTGAAAAAAGTTTACAAAAATAGTTAATTTATTACAATTAAAACTTGATTGTAATATTTCACTGCTAAAATGCTATCCAAGTTGGCTTTGAAGCTAGTTTAAAAGTAGTTGATTTCACTTCCCATTCGCCTGTCAAGTATTGAGCCAACGAATGGAGCAAAAGGCTGGGAATATTCCAAATTGAGCGTTCATAATGAATAGTAACATGTCGAAGGCCGTCAAAGGCCTAACCACAAAGGCACAAAAGCTATCGAAGGGTTTCCATCATCTGCTGAACAAGTCAACGGTTCTTTTGGTCGACAGCCAGAATGTGGACAAAAAAATAATTGACTCGTGTGGCGTGCATGATGATCAGTTGCTCAAGAATCTGGTTAAATACTGCAACGACGAGGAGCGCATTTCTCAGCTGCTCGAAAATGCCGAACTAAAGCAAACCTTGGACGAGTACCAAGCGGGAATCGAGCACATTATGGATAAGTACAGAGAACACTGTCAGGGAAATATTCTCGATGAGTATAACAATCTACGGGATAAATACGTGGCCGGTTTGCAGTCGATTGTGAACAGTTTGGATAGGCGCATTGAGGAAATGACACTGATCATGATGTTCACTGTGGGCCTGGACGAGCACAGCAGCAACGAGAATCAGCGCATCATTAAGCAATTGGAAGCAGAGAATGAAATGATGCGTCAACAGCTGCAAATTAGCAATCACTGCCCTGGCAAAGATTTTCTAGAACAGAATCCAGCTGCTCAAGTCGATTGCAGCACACAAGTGGACTCGGAAGTGGATTTTGCACAGCCGCTGGTCAAACACAAGCATTTAGATTCGAATTCTGTTTCGATTTTGGATAAAGAAGTGGACTCTGCAGACGATTCCGATTCGGACACCTCGGATTCATCGACATACAGTTTCCATAGTTTTATCACTTGTTACTCCTGCGAGTCTCAGTCAACTGTCAGTGAAGGCGATCAGTTGCACATGAAGAAGGCACAGTAATAGTTTGCTTACTTATCGATATTAATCAAATATTATAGATGCATTAAATGCTTTAAATTTCAATCAAGAAATCTGTTGAATAATATATTTTTAAGGGGTTCCTAGTCTTGTTCCTTGACGACTAGTGTGCAATTTTCAGTTCTTACCTGCTCGATCTTGGCCATGATAATGTCTATCTCGGAGCCTTGGTCCTGATGGCTGATTGTCGGTGCCCAAGTGACGGTGGAGCTGCTGGCCGAGGTGGGAATGCTGCTGCCGCCACCGCCATACACTCCGGAAGCGGATATAGAAGTAGCTGTGACATTGCCACCGCCCCCACCCCTGCCAACACTAGAGCCAACAACACCGCCTTCACCACCAGCACCACCGCACATATTCGAGCCAGTGGAACGTATGGCTTTGGCCTTCAGAGCGGACGTCAGCTCGATTTGCAGCTCCTCGCAGTGAACGTTTTCCAGTGCCACCTGTAAATTGAAGTAAACCAGATTAAGCAGAGTTTCCACCAGGCAAACCCCAACAAACTCACCTTCTTTTCCAACTCTCGAGCACGGGACTGCAGATTCTCAACTGCTTCGGTGTCGGGTCGAGCACTTCCGCTTAAATTGCGTATTTGTGCCAAAGTTTCCTGTGCAATCAAATAAATTTGAAGTTTAATTTTATGAGTCTCGTTTGGGCAACACCCCTAATGACTCACCTGATGCGCTCGCTCGATTTCGGTGCGTCGCATTTCCGCATCGCGCAGCTGCAGAGTGAGTGCGTCGAGCATGCTATTTGGCGCTACGCCGGCTGCCACCGCAGCGGCCGCCGACTGATGATGGTGCATCGACTCGTACGGCATGCTGTGGCTGCCCCTTAGACGACTGCAAAATAAATCGAAACAAAATGTGTCGTCAAAATGGGCTAGCAATACAATAAATCATTTTGAAATTTCCCCCACGTGCTGTTTAAAACGCTATAATAGGCCCTGTAGTAGAGAATTAATTGCAGGGTTTGCTGGGCTGAAGAGAAGCCGGCAGCTAGGACACTAGTCAGTCTGCCTAAACTAAATTTAGACCGTGTTTCTAGCCTTTGTTCCCTTCTACAGGGACTATTCCTGTTGAGTTTCCTTGTTTCCAGCCTTTGCTGCCTGTTATTTATGCATATACCATATACTTAAGTGGGTCAACTATTTTACTTGGCTCTCCAAGTGGCAGATGGCCGCTTGCTCGCTTGGCAATCGTGCGGTGCTTTGACCTTTGAACTTTGGTTTAATTACCGTTATTGCCCCCCTGTTTTGGAGGTCAGCCCACTGTACTACCGAAATATTAGACTTAACAACTGTTTGCACTTGTATTTAAATACACAAAATCTATTTTAAATTGATTTGAAGCCATTATTAAGTATATTACGCATACGCCACGTTTAAATAGATAATGACATCGATCTGGCCTGCCAACTGGCTTAATCCTTTATTGCCATTTAAAGCTTTAATTGTCTGTCCCACACACGCACACTCAAACACTCACACACGCAGCCAGACAATTGTATTAGTCATACGCCATGTGGAACGCGTGGCAGCAATAAGAAACAATTTAAAGAAGTTCAAGAACTGTGCAGTAAAGTACCCTGTAGTGTAGCCGAGAAAAGACCAAGACTTAAGAACTATTTTTAATTTATAATCTAGTTTGATTAATTAAGAAATAGTTAATGTAAAATTGAAATATGTTTTGCAGACAATTAAATAATTATTATAATACTAAGAATTTATTTGAACTAAAATTAAAATAGTTTACTCCACCTAAATGTTAGCAAGCTGTCGCATACGCCCTTCGATTAGCCAACTGCTGGGTATGGAAAACACGCGCCAATTTGTCTAGACAGCCGCAAGACAAAACTGAAAATGGCAATGACTAAAAAAAAAGGAAAGTTCTCTGAACAAATGTCAAACGAGCAACCATTTGCAGGAGGCGTTAAAGAGGCGTGGCAGCAGAGACGACCAGTTGGAAATATGTACAACAATTTTAGTTTTTAATTGCAGCTTTAACTCAATAATGGAATCTCAGTTGAAATGCAATTTAAGTCACTTTACGGTGCAAGGAGAACAAAATTCTTCGACAAAATGAATACGGAATGCAACCACACACACACAAACACCCAACACACACACCCACCCACTCGTTTGGTCCAATAAATATGCTGCTCCACGCTCCCTCTCTCCCCTCTTGCCACTGACTCGCCCCCTCTTGACATTTAAAAGCAATGACAAGGTTTATCCCGATGATGATGATGATGCCTTTTGCCCCGCCCACAAATTGTGGGCGTTCATGACAGCATCCAGCAGGTGGGCATTTGGCATTTACTTGACGCCCATCCGGTGTGTCTCAAATTCACAGCGTTTATTGCATGTCCTGTTGTACAGGCTGCCACCACAAATAGCAAACATTTTTGCGCACTTCATTACTAACCGATTAGAGATCGATTTTAAATATAATTAAAATATTTTAAGCACGCTTTAAATATGTACACTTTTCAGCTAAAACGTTTCTTACACTGGTATGTAAATATATGTTCAATATAGTCCAACTATCGCTTGATCGGTATGAAAAGACGTGTGTGCAGCACAGCGAAACGCAGCCGAATGCGAAGCGCAACAGCAGTGAAGTCTCATTACGGCCACTAGTTGCTGTTATGCACAGAGCTTTATCACTCACACATACACACACACAGACATGCACACTGGTAGCTGGTATGTGGGCAAATTACAACTGCAAAAGCAATAGCAGCAGCAGCAGCAGCAACAACAACAGTTGCCTTTGCTCGTGGTGCAAAAGTATGCAGAGTATTGCCCTCTGTGTGTGCGACAAGGCCAACAACATGGCCAGCATGTGTGTTAGAGTGAGCAGCATGTGTGCGCACTCTCGCCTTGCACAGAGCGAACGCAAAAATGAGCGCCTGAGAAAATGTCCCACTGAGAGCAAGAGCTGGCGCCTGCGCACTGCCCACCCGCTGTTAGCTTACAGCGACTTAACAGACTGTAAGTTTTAACAGCGCTGTGAGTGTGGGTCGCAGCACTTTTTAATTATGTTTATGAAGTGGGCGTTAAAAGGCATCCATTTACATTTGTGTGAGTGTGGGTGCGTGCGTTTACATGTGTGTGTGTGGGTTATCTTTACTTTTCACTTCCAGTTTTTTTATATTTTTTTTGTTGTCGCTCGTAATTATTTCTTTGGCTTGGAGTGTAGCATCATCAGATGGCATGATGTGTATCTCGAAACTGACTGCTGTCATTTCCGTAAATATTTCTTATCGCTCACGTTCAAGAACAAAAACACACGTTTAACCAAAATGTATGCCTATACTATAGTAGGTTTGTAATTTTCCATTCAGTTTGCCAACAATTAAGCAAGACAACAAATAAGGACACACACACAATGCGCTGTCAGCTGCTGTGAAACTGCTTTAAATTTTAATGAGTTCTCACAAAGTGCAGATTAGCCACAAGAATCTCTTCCTCTCTTTCTCTCTCTCGCCTGCTCTCTTTTTGTTTCGTTTGCCCAAACACAACACAATCCCAATCGAATGTAGGTTGCGGCCTTACACGGCTTTAAACTCTATTAACCCAATTTTCAGTGAGTAAATTAAATGGAAAATTCGTTTTCACTCACAGAGTAGTTCATTTTTTTAAGAAATTTTTGTAATTACTGGTACAATAGTGCCTGTTATAATGGTGGCAGGTCATTAAACCTTAGTGGCTGCCAACTTGAAAGTAATTTACCAGTTTTTTTTTGCGACTATTTTGTGTGCATCAACTTTTGGAATGCACTCGAAACTCTAAAATGAAGGAAAATAGAAAACAAAAAGCAACGAATAAAGTTGAGGTTACAAAGTTACGAGTTGCAGCCAAAACTCTATGCCACTCACACGCACGCAGAAACACACACGCGTGCACAAGTTTTCAGAAAAGTGCAATTAATTTGCATATGCTGCAAGTTTCTTTCAGAAACTGATTCAAATTGAAGCAAAAGTAGCAAATAGCTTCCTGTCTTTACCCGATAACATTGAGCCCGTTTTTATAGCATACTTTTGAGCGCATGTGGAAATGATACTATTAAACCTCGTGTGATTTTGATAGAAACTTGTTTGGAAAACAAGCAATTTTAGCGATGGTATTTTTGGCATGTTAAGGAGTTACTATTTTGGAAGTCAGAAACAGTTCTACTATATATATTTAAATGCTCTGAGTGCTTATGCAAGAACAAAGAACAAGTCAAAAGCCTTTTCCATCTAATATCGCTTCTCTTCTACGAGTACTTCTTCTTTCTTTTCAATAATACACTTTGTGGTCTATGAAGTGTCTTACTAAATTCAAGTTAATCTAGTTTATAGCTGTGTTTTATTGAATCAAACCTCAAACCCAACAGAATCCAGAGAACACAAAAAGTGCTGCTCTTTTTACTTTAGGGCTATTAAAAATTTGATTAGTGTCACTTTCGAACAGTGAGACACAAGAAATCTCTTTAAAGTTAACCAATTTCATGTTCGCCACATTATAAAGTTCACTATCCTCCTGACAGTTTGACCTCAATCGAGACACAAAAAAAGAAGAAAAAAGAAGAAGAAAAAAAGGAAAAGTACCAAAGAGGAAACGAGCACAAAAAACTATCTTGGCTATTTATAACTATACTCACACACACAGGGACACTCGAAAAAAAAACTGGTGTTGGGAACAGAATTACATGCGGGCCACACACGCACACACACACTTGCTGTAGATGTGTAGCATAGTTTTTTGGCTCTGTCTTCTCTAACTTTTCATCCTTTTTACAGAATCACATACACACATGCGATTGAATGATTGCCATATGTCAAAATTGAACACATTTCACGATTAATTCTAACCGTCATACACATACATTTATACCAATGCGTGACATTAGCTCGTTGCACTAGCAAAAACTAATAGTTTGTGTGTGTGTGTGTGTGTGAGTAACCGCAAAACAAAATACTACATACATATATAAATATAATCAAAAGGCAAATTGCAAAAAAAGAATTCCAAAAATAGTTGTTACAGTTTGCTGTTACTGTTTACACACACACACACACACATACTATGTTGGCTAACTGCGAATGACACAAGAACAACCGCATGGCAAACACCTGACCCCTTCCCCCGTCCTTCAAACCATGACGACGTCGCTGCTATCGCTGCCATTACTCTCCCGCTCTGTCACTGCTATCTCTGTGTGTATGCGTCTATGCATGTGTGTGTGTGTGTGTGGTTGTGCACTTTCTGTTACGCACGCAGCGCAGCAAACAACTTTTACGCCTCCCACGCGGCCTAACTGTTATTGTTGTTGTTGCTGCCTCTGCTGCTGCTGCTACTGCGCGCCAAGTGTCAAAACCGCCCCCGAAAGCACCAAAAAAAAATAAAATGGGGCACTTTTCATTAATCTTTCGGTGCTGCTACTGCGACGGCGGCAGCGACTTCGACTGCGTCTGTTACTGAGCCTATGAATATGAAACTCATACATACAAATCATATACAGCGCTAAGAGCCGCAAAATCTCTGCTCTTAACGCTGCCGCTGCGCTGCTCCAGTTTCACTCTGTCGCTGTCGCTGTCGCTGCCCTACACACACACACGCACTGCGTATGTGTTGGTGTGCGCGCGCGCCTTTTTACACTTCACAGTGCAATTTGTTTGTCAATTTGGTTTAGTTATTTATGCATTTGTGCATAAGTAGTAGTATAATGTAAATATACATAAATACACTTGTACCTATACATGCACACACACAGACACATACATACGCGTACATTCGTTTTCATTCAACGTTTTTTTTTTCACATTCGCATTGCCTTTGCGTGCGCGCGTTTATGCATGCCTAAGTGTGTGTGTGTGTGTGTGAGCTTGTACTCTGCCTTGCTTGTGTGTGTGTGTGTTGAATTTTACGTTGGCAAGCTGCTTTTTTTCTTTTATCGTTTCATCGATATGCCTGAAGTCGCTGTCGCTGTCGCAGTCGACGTCGCTGCCGCCATCGCACTTTCAGTCACTTTTACTTTTCACAAAATCTGCCTTTTTTTTAGCACTCGTTTGAAATGTTGCAAAACTATTAAAGTTGTTGTTGTTCTTGTTGCACACGCGTCACAATTCCATTTTTCTAAATTTTTTATTAAATTTTGTTAGATTTTCACTTTGGGCACAGAGAAAAGCGAGTTCGGCGACACATTTTCCCCCATTTGGTGTACAGCGAAATTTTTCGTGAGCTCGTGCAGCCTTCGTTTTTCACTGTTTGGCCAGCGTTTTTCCTTCTATTTTTTTTTTTTGTTGTTTTCTTTCATAAAAAACAGGCACAAATCTTAAATGTTTAACACTTTTCGTTTTTATACTGATTTAAGTAGGTTGGGGATTTTTAAAAAATTTTATAAAACTCGAACCTTTTTGTTGGTGCTACTGCTGCTGGTTCTTCTTCTTGCTTGCTGCTGGGGCTGCTGAATTTTCAGTTCGCCTTTTTCCACTTCCACGTTAGCGCTACAGAATTTACATAAATGCATAGAGTTTAACACTGTTTAACGTTAGTTCTCGACTTTTTACATAATATATACACAACGCGTTAACTAAATTTGTTTAACTAAATGCTAGTTTTAGAAAAAATTAACTGCAATTTTTTGTATATGTATATATATAATTTTTTTTTTTTTTATGGAGCAGTTGGGCTTTTGAAATGCGAAAACCGAGAAAGTGGGTCACATCTCGGTCGCGATGCTCGGCTGGTTTGTACTCTGATTTCTGTCCA
The DNA here is from genome assembly GCA_020829145.1 of Drosophila nigrodunni. NCBI lineage: Eukaryota > Metazoa > Arthropoda > Insecta > Diptera > Drosophilidae > Drosophila > Drosophila nigrodunni. The sequence continues at coordinate 28,656,940 of JACVCZ010000001.1, forward strand.
ACTGCCTGACTCTGCTGCCTGCTGCCCAGAATGGCCCAGTGTGAAAACGAATCGATTTTTCTGCCAAATGACACTGAAAAATGGGTAATTCTCTCTCAGTCTCTCGTCCTCCCGCTCACAGTGGCTAACAGTCGTCTCTCTTTTGGGTGGTTGCAAATGTTAAGCCGCTGTTACTGTTAATAACAGTTCACCCGACGGTTAAACTTGAATAATTTCGAGTCGGAGTTTTTGGAATATAAATACATTTTATTTGTCGTTTTTGTTGTTTTTTGTTTTTTCTATTTCTACAATATGCGTTTTGTTTTTTCGTTTTGTATTCTTATTTTTTCTTATTCTTTTTCATATAACATTTATTAAAAATAAAATAATTTTGTTCTTCATTTACTTTTTTTTGCTACTGTCTTTCGCGTTTTTTAAATTGAACATATCATTAAGTGTTTTGTTTATTACGTTTAGTTATAAATTTCAAACTCTAACAATTAAAAACAGTTAAAAATTCAATTGTATCATTTCATTTTATGGTTTTTTTCCTCATAGTACATTTCCTGTTTTCCGTTTTAACATTAAATTTATTTTGTGTTTGCGTTGCCCTAATAAGAGTGGGGAAAACCCAAAAGTTGTAACAGAAAACGCTTGAATTATTTACAATAAAATTGTAAACAAAATTGAAAATCCAAAGTCGAAAAAAGAAAAGAAAATCAAAAACACAAACGCGCACAAATTGACTAAATACGAAAGAATAAAGTTCAGTTTCTAATAGCTAAATGTTTAGCTTTTTGCATTTTTGTTTTGTTTAGTTTAGTTTAGTTTTTTTGTATTGGAATTTAGTTGTGATTACAATTATTTAAATACATTATGCCTATTAATTTGTTTTTGTTTTTAATTTATTACAACAGGTTTTTCTTGTTTGCAGACAGTGAATAATTTTTTTTAATTGCTATTGCAAATTGTGTTCTTTGCTTTTTGTTTTGTTTAGTTTAGTTTATTTCTTTTGTATGTGTTGTTGTTGTGTTCGTTAGTTAAACATAAAATTAAAATGCCACTAAGTTTTTGCATTAATTAAAACATTTAATTTTCTACTCGCATTTACTCTTAACTGTCAGCATTATTTGATTCGTTTGCCTTATTAAAAAAAGTGCACTTATGAATACTGCATTCGGTCTGGAAATAGAAAATAGAGAAAAAGAGAAAACAAAGTGAATTATTTTTAATTAAACGACTCAATTTGATTGACTGATTGCGTACAATTAGGTTTCGAAATCGAAATCGATATAGAACAATTTATCATCGTTTGTGAGTAATGATTGCCATTTGCATTTAATTTAAAATGCAGTCATAATTTACACACACACGCACACTCGCACACTCGTGAGCAAGCAAATTCATTGCCAACTGATAATAATGATAAATAAACGAAATCGGAACAACAATAGTATGACATCATTCCCATAGAGTAGTCCGGTTAGGCAAAAATTTTGAGATAAGAAAGAAACCAGATACGAGACGATTAAAGAAACCGGCTGCTATTCTGGAATTCCACACACTGCCTAGATAATAAATAGAAAAATAACTATTTTAGAAAAAAGACACTTACTGTCCTTCTTTGAAGTATTCCTTCAGCGTTGTGCTGAACTTCTTTGAATATTTAACAAACTCCTTTTTACGCTGCTCGACGGCCTGTTTACCCGTCACTCCCGGTATAAACGAGCCAATTTCGTTGACCACATCGAGCAGCTTCTTTATGGCGCTTGCGATTTCCCTACAAAACCCAAATGAGTTAATAGAAATTAGTTTGATTTAAAACATCACTCACTTGATGGTCTCCAGGAAGGTCTTGCGATCATTGATCTCGTCTGGTATGCGACTGAGTATCACTTTAAGTGCCACAGACTTGCGATTCAGCTCCTGGAACGGTTCCTCAGTGCGTGTTAAGCGATATTCATTAACTGTAAAACAAAAATGTTTAAATACGGTAAAATAAATAGTGCAGACTGCGTCACAGTGCATCAGTTTCGATAGGCAATTTATCGATTGTTGGCCTGTGACGCAGTCGATGTGAACACAGCATAACTTACGGTCTGCCTCGGTGATGTTGCCCTGCAAACGCAAGACGGCCTCATTTAGGTTGACATTTAGATCAGCACGTCGCACGATCGACGCAACGAGGTCATAACAAAAGCCCGGATTGTTTTGCTCCGATTTTAATATGGCTGAGCGCAGTGATTGTGCCGCGCCAACGTCGCGTCGCTCCAACTGTAAACAATTTACGTTTTACATTTAACATTAACATTTACGCAACATTCATTGCATTTAACTGGGACGACGCCCCCGTGGCAGCACACCACTCCACCCCCCAGTGTCATTCACATTAAGTCCATGTCTCTCAATGTGAACAAACAACTAGCTTACTACACTTACCTGTGTGAAAATAGGCCTCAGTATAACGGGCAGAACGAGAGACGAAGTTGGCTCACGCTCGCCCATGGTCATTTTCTAAGACGTTTCGTTTGGGGCGCGCGCGATTATTCTTTGTTTGGTCTTTGATCTAATTATAACACCTGGCACATGCTGAAACTTTGCCCCTAAGTATTTCCACACCTATGCACGATTTATACAAATTAGATTAAAAAAATTAACAATAATTCACAACAAAATGGGCACAGTGTTGCCAACACTGCAACACACTGTAGTGTTGTTGATCTGCTATCGATTGGTCACACACATATATATCGATATCATACATCTGCCAAATGTCAAAAACAGCTGAGCCCAGAGCTAACTTAACGCCACTCCATTTTGCGTTTGCAGCTTGCTTCATGCTGCCAGATGTCAGCTGTTTCCCAGTGTTGCTTAACGAAGTATTCAAAGTGAAAAGTCACACAGTCGAGTGAAATAATTGTAAAATATAATTATAAATATCTATTGCAGCTATGTCCATTACATAGTAACAGTTATTAAACTGTGCTCCTCTACGGGAGACATACTCTTTGTGCAGTGCGTGGGTGTGTGTGTTTGTGTGAACGTATGCATGTTGTGCTGTCTATTTTTCCTGGAAAACTTGATAAACTGAAGCTGCGTGCGTGCCATTTTTTATTGAACAAAAACCCGAAACTACTTCCAACTAAACAAGATTATTGCACTCCTTAGACGTTATGACGTCCACCAGCAATCTGGGCGATGTTGTTCGCCACTATCAACGCAGCATTGAACGCCACAACGAGGATGAGACACGCGTAAGTTTTACACCACTCTCCATCCACAATTTTTTTTCATCCAATCAGCCATAAATTTTGTCGCGTTTGTTTCCAAGCCCTTTCTCCCTCTCTCTCACTTGCTGTCTGTCTCTCTGTTCACACTATTTCTGCCAATCGTGTAATTCCCCAAACGAGCTTGCAAAATTTGTTAAAATTTGAAACTAAAGAAAATATAAAGCAACTGATGAACAGACGTTGCGACGTATGTGCAAAAAAAAAACACTTGTGTACGTGTTTGGTTGTTTTAAATACATAAGCGGTGCAGCTAAGTGTGATAGACTGCCAGAGCCCCGGTAGCAGCTGTCATAAAATGCTAATAACTTCAGTGATACAACAAGAATGTCTGCTTTCGTCACTAACGTGAACCAGACTTGTTTGTTATTTTCAGCTTGTCGCAAACTAACCCTTCATTACTATTTGTGAACCGGGTCTAATGACTACAGTTATTTTCTACCTGAGGTGTATCCTCCCTTTGTGTCTCAAATTTCGTCTGTAGATCACCTCATTGTTACCTTTATCTAAAAGGTAGAAAGTAAACAATATACATACATACATATACATATATGCATGTAAATGCACGTTTAATCCATATAAGCTAAAGCTGCTTTATTCACCCACCACCTGCTACCTACTTCCCGCAGCTGCTGCACTGCATCACAAAGCTGTTTAACCTGCCGATCACATTCGAGCACCTGCAGGAAACGGGCATTGGCAAGACGGTGAATGCCTTACGCAAGATCAATGGTGAAGTCGGCGTTGCTGCCAAAACTCTAGTCACAAAATGGAAGGCTATGGTTGCCGCCGAGGAGGAACCTACATATGGACACATCACAAGCACTGAGGAAGACTCAAATCGATCGAATGGTCGCCGATCCAGTGATGAGGATCAGGATCAGGAGAATAAGGGCAGCAATTCATCGGGCGGCGAGGATACGCGTAGTAAACACAAGTCCAAACACGAGGAACGTCGTCCCAAGAGCAGCGAACATAAAAGTAAATCCAGCAGCAACAGCCACAGCAGCAGCAAGAGTCACTCCAAGAGCAGATCCGACAGCGATAAAAAACACAAAAGCAGCAGCAGCGATGACAAGTCACGAACTAAGGATCATGACAGGCATCGCAAGGAGCAAAAGACGAGCAGCAAAACTAAGGAAACACATACCTCGACACCTGCCAAATCCAGTAACGGCAGCAGCAGTCACAAGAGCAGCAGCGATAGCAGCAAGCACAAGCATCACAGCAGCAGTAGCAGCAGCCACAGAAGTGATCATAGCAAGTCCAAACACGATAAGAGCAAGGAGGTAACTACTATTAACAAAATGAATAAAAAGTTTCAATTATTAAACTATTATATATTGTAGGATAAATCACATCACAATAGCGAACAAAAGTTGGCCAAAGAGAAATCGGAACATAAACACAAATCTTCCTCAACATCGTCGTCATCCAAGTCGTCCTCATCCACGAAGCGAACACGCAGCCCACAGCGCCCGGATGATGATTCGCCCAAGGCAAAGAAACCAAAAAGTAAACCCAAATCGGTAGATGTTGTTGTCGAGCAAAAGGAGACGGCTGATGGCTTTGATTCCAGCATGGGTGCCAATTTCGATGATGTACTTGGCATGCTCAACATGCCCATCAGAGGCAAGAGCGCACTCAAGCTAAAGTCACCGAACAAACCAACATCTTTATCAGCAACAACGGTCAATACAGGATCTGCCGCTGTGCCTAAGGCAGCTAATCGGCTATCATCAACTACACCAAGTTCCAGCAGCAGAATCACTAGCACAAGAGTAAGCATTCAATATGTCTGTCCTAAGTTAACACTTAATTATTTTATGTTTATCTTCAATAGAAGCCAGAGCTGCTGGCATCCTCGGCAAAGCTGGAACCACTGGATCCCAGCATAGCCCTAGAACTGCCGACAATATCGAACAACTACAAACCTATGCCACTGAATCAAACGGTCATGGATGTTGTCTTCAATCATGGTCTCAGCAGCAGTGCACACCGAACGCACAGGATCAATGAATCCGAGGCGTTGGCCGCCGGCATTTCATCCAAGACAATGCGGTATGCTCTTGATCTTTCAACCACTGTGATCCTTTTACAATCTGCTTTATTTTGCAGCACCAAAATCTACTCAGGCGTGCGAACTGGTCAAATTCTGCAGGTTCCATCGCTTTTTGATCTGTGCATACGTGTGCTGCAAAAGAATATTGATGGTACAAACTAAATAATTTAATAATTTATAATTGTTAACTTTTAAATTCTAAATTACAGCACTGGAGTACACGGGAGGTGTACCGTTTGAGGTGCTACGTCCTGTGCTGGAACGTGCAACGCCACATCAGCTACTGAACTTTGAGGAATACAATCCGTATTTAATGGAGGACAGCGATGTACTCTGGCAACAACATGTGCACAGACACTGTCGTAGTCAGCACCGTGAGGAAATGGAAACGTGGCGAGAAATGTTTCTGGTAACACAGTTAAAGCTACACTATTTGGTATTCCCAGATTCTAATAGTTCCATTACTTACACAGCGATGCGAGGAGGAAAAGGCTCGCAAACTGAGCAACATTGCCCAGAGCATTAAGGCCTCGCAGAAAATCAGTGAGGCACCTGTGCGTAAAACTCAATTGGCTTTCGTTGACTCAATGGTGAAGCCACCGCGCAGTGTGCAACGCAAGCAGGAACAGTATGGCACCAAGGGGAAACTAATTGCTACACCCGCAGCTCGAGTCGCTGCTCTGTCCAATGTCACGCCCAATGCGGCTAAGGTGGGAGATGCTCGACTTCGTGTGCTCGGTGCGGCACGTGATGCAGCGCAAGTTTGTAAGTGCAGGCACTTAACTGAATATATACAGACCTTGTCTTAATCCATTTTTTACCACCTTTTAGCTGCTCCCATACGAAACAAGAAGGCGCCGTTGATGGCCAAGACTTTGCAGTTCATGCGTGGACGTCACAAGCGTTGATTCAAATCATGTCAATTACAATTAAATCCGATTAAAGTTGTATACTCAGTTGTTATATTTATAACACACTATAAACATAAATTTGTTAAAATGGTCAGTTTCCCTGTCCATTAAAAAACAATAATAATTTTTCAATTAATTATTTAATTAGTGTGTCAATAGATTTTCCTATGACAACTTAATTGTACGACATACCAATTAATTTATTCATGTTCTATTATCATATTTATGCAACTAGGCCATAAGCTTAAAAGTCGAATAGTTTAGAAACAAAAGAAACACAAAACACTGCTCATTTTTTTTAAAAAAAAAAAACAATATTCACATTTATTATTTTTTTTTTAAATATATATCAAGTGATCCTTGCCTGATCTGAAAATTGTAATTGTAAACAAATTGTACTATAAATTGCTTTAAGATTAACAATGTTTTGTTCCAATATGGGCTGTGCGAGTGTCCAAAATGATTGTAAGTACATATGATTGTACATACTATATAAACACACAATTAAACTTTGCAGCTGTAATAAGTTTATAAAGCTGAATTAAACAGTTTTACTTGATAGTGGTGTAGTTTACGCATGTATAGTAGTTATGTACATCACAATTTAGCGTATTACAAATGATACTTATCCTATTAAAGGATCTTAATGATTATAGTTTATCAAATAATAAACATTTGTTGATTTTTATCGATAAATTCCAAAAGATTACTTATTTTTAAATAAACAAAGCGAAGTTTTGTTCAGATTACTTGTGAATCGAAGAAACGTTTTCTAAGATTTAAAATATGATTTTTAAATAGAAATATAAATTTAAAAATACACTTTTAATCATATTTTTTGCTGATACCTTTCCCCCAATAGTTGTTCCTGCTTCCCAAAAATGAAACAACATTATTCCACGTTGAAAGTAACAGTAATACTTATTATTATACAGACTTATTACAAATAAATTATTTAAAAAACAAATTACGACTTGAAAGTTCACTTTAAGTGCCTATGCAGTAGAGCGTTTTACTGCGTCCATAGAATATATCAACCAGACGCTGGCAGGAACTATTGAGAGTTAAGAGACGATTCGTTGTAGCTGATGATGAAGATGACGACGAGGAGTAGTTACTGCTGCTGTCACTAAGGGTTTAATAGTTTAGTTAATAATTTCTATAAGCCACCTTGAGTTAAACTCACCTGAGAGGCGTCAACTTTTTGATGTCCCACAAGCGCAGACTGCCGTCGCTGCAGGCAGTAGCCAGCTGATGATTGTGTGCACCCCAGGACAGGGACGTTACGCTGCTGGTATGATCCTTGAGCTCACTCAGCTGAGCACCAGCAGCCAAGTCAAATATTCGCACCTTGGACTCATCCCCGGCCACGGCCAGCATTTTGCCATCGGGGCTAAACGCCAGACTAGTGACCGCCTGTCGGCAATCGGCAAATACCCGCATCAGTTTGCCACTGGTGACGCACCACAGACGCACTGAGTGATCCGACGAGCCGGTGGCCAGGTAATTGCCATTAGGATGGAACGCAACACACTAGATGAAAGGAATTGGGTTAGCAAACTCAATTGGCTTTCGTTGACTCAATGGTGAAGCCACCGCGCAGTGTGCAACGCAAGCAGGAACAGTATGGCACCAAGGGGAAACTAATTGCTACACCCGCAGCTCGAGTCGCTGCTCTGTCCAATGTCACGCCCAATGCGGCTAAGGTGGGAGATGCTCGACTTCGTGTGCTCGGTGCGGCACGTGATGCAGCGCAAGTTTGTAAGTGCAGGCACTTAACTGAATATATACAGACCTTGTCTTAATCCATTTTTTACCACCTTTTAGCTGCTCCCATACGAAACAAGAAGGCGCCGTTGATGGCCAAGACTTTGCAGTTCATGCGTGGACGTCACAAGCGTTGATTCAAATCATGTCAATTACAATTAAATCCGATTAAAGTTGTATACTCAGTTGTTATATTTATAACACACTATAAACATAAATTTGTTAAAATGGTCAGTTTCCCTGTCCATTAAAAAACAATAATAATTTTTCAATTAATTATTTAATTAGTGTGTCAATAGATTTTCCTATGACAACTTAATTGTACGACATACCAATTAATTTATTCATGTTCTATTATCATATTTATGCAACTAGGCCATAAGCTCAAAAGTCGAATAGTTTAGAAACAAAAGAAACACAGAACACTGCTCATTTTTATAAAAAAAAAACAATATTCACATTTATTATTTTTTTTTTTAATATATATCAAGTGATCCTTGCCTGATCTGAAAATTGTAATTGTAAACAAATTGTACTATAAATTGCTTTAAGATTAACTATGTTTTGTTCCAATATGGGCTGTGCGAGTGTCCAAAATGATTGTAAGTACATATGATTGTACATACTATATAAACACACAATTAAACTTTGCAGCTGTAATAAGTTTATAAAGCTGAATTAAACAGTTTTACTTGATAGTGGTGTAGTTTACGCATGTATAGTAGTTATGTACATCACAATTTAGCGTATTACAAATGATACTTATCCTATTAAAGGATCTTAATGATTATAGTTTATCAATTAATTAACATTTGTTGATTTTTATCGATAAATTCCAAAAGATTGCTTATTTTTAAATAAAGAAAGCGAAGTTTTGTTCAGATTACTTGTAAACCGAAGAAACGTTTTCTAAGATTTAAAATATGATTTTTAAATAGAAATATAAATTTAAAAATACACTTTTAATCATATTTTTTGCTTATAACTTTCCCCCAATAGTTGTTCCTGTTTCCCAAAAATGAAACAACATTATTCCACGTTGAAAGTAACAGTAATACTTATTATTATACAGACTTATTACAAATAAATTATTTAAAAAACAAATTACGACTTGAAAGTTCACTTTAAGTGCCTATGCAGTAGAGCGTTTTACTGCGTCCATAGAATATATCAACCAGACGCTGGCAGGAACTATTGAGAGTTAAGAGACGATTCGTTGTAGCTGATGATGAAGATGACGACGAGGAGTAGTTACTGCTGCTGTCACTAAGGGTTTAATAGTTTAGTTAATAATTTCTATAAGCCACCTTGAGTTAAACTCACCTGAGAGGCGTCAACTTTTTGATGTCCCACAAGCGCAGACTGCCGTCGCTGCAGGCAGTAGCCAGCTGATGATTGTGTGCACCCCAGGACAGGGACGTTACGCTGCTGGTATGATCCTTGAGCTCACTCAGCTGAGCACCAGCAGCCAAGTCAAATATTCGCACCTTGGACTCATCCCCGGCCACGGCCAGCATTTTGCCATCGGGGCTAAACGCCAGACTAGTGACCGCCTGTCGGCAATCGGCAAATACCCGCATCAGTTTGCCACTGGTGACGCACCACAGACGCACTGAGTGATCCGACGAGCCGGTGGCCAGGTAATTGCCATTAGGATGGAACGCAACACACTAGATGAAAGGAATTGGGTTAGCAATGTTACAATAATTATAATCCGTCAGCTTTACCTCTACATCTTGGGTGTGTCCAGCGTAAATGATCAGCGCATGCTCGCGCTCCAAGGACCACAGACGTGCGCTTAAATCCTTAGAGCCGGTAACAACATACTGACCCACTGGACTCTCATCCAAGCACCAAATCGGATAATTGTGGCTGCGATATATGTTCGCACACTGCAGATTGTGAGCACGCCAGCAGCGCATTGTGCAGTCCTTGGACACACTATACAGCAGCGGATAGTGGGAGGAGAAGCGCACGTCGGTCACACCACGGGTGTGACCACGTAACTCCAATCCACCGAACTCGTTGCTGCAAATTACTCATGATTAGATTTGGCTTTGAAAAGAGTTATAGCTACTTACAAGGAGTTATCAGCGTATTTGTTTCGTTGGGCTTTGTTGCGATCTCGTCGCTCCTCGGCAGTGCATTTGGCTTCTTCCTCATCGCTGTCCAGTTCCTGCTGCTCCTCGTCGTGGCAGTTGTTGAGCTCCCAGTGGCACTGTGAGTGTGGAACACGTCTGTAGAAACTCTTGCCCTTGCAGCGGTGCTGATTAAGCTGCCAGAGCTGCACAGATGAGCTGTCGAAACCAGCGAGCATGTGGCACTCGTTGGCATCCACATCGGCAGAGGTGAGCCCACGTGATCTCTCGCTAATCTTATAAAAACGCGGCATTTCCACTTGAGCCTTAAGTAATTGATCTGACGAGCTCTTGAGTGTGTTAAGGCAGGCATCAATATTGATTTTGGTTTTATCCGCAGCAGCTGCTTCCGCTACAGCTTCCGTCTTTATCTCCGCCTCCAGCTTCAAGACGGTCTCGTCGGCGGTGCGCTTTTTAGCAGACTTCGCGACTTTGTGTTCGCCGCGATGTAACGGACTCTCGTCTGGTTCGTAGCCCTCACGGTATTCCAGTTCCTCCGTGATGCCTAGCAGATGATCCTCGGACAACTGATGCTGATCGTAGTCCACGATGTGTATGTGTATCCAGGTGTCAAGCAGATTCAGTATGAGCACATGACCTCGTCGCTGCAAAAAGCCATCAATTCTGTCCACCACCAGAGCCGTCGTATGAATCTCGTATTTAGAGGCACGAAAGTGCGCAACAGTTGGATCCGATTCCGCTGTTTCCAGCTTTGTGCAGCCTGACAGAATTTGTACTAGCTTCATAAAGTAATCCAGCTCCGTGTCGCCGGTATTCTGTGCCTCGCTCGCAAATCGAATGTGGCACTCGGCGGCAGCCGCCAACTGAGCTTCACTCGTCACCGAACAGCCGTTGATTTTGGTGGGCAGCGGGGCGTCATAGAGATCCACTGGCGCGACCAGATGAGCATATTTCTTGAGAAACTCAACGGCGCTTTTCGATTCGCGTGCCTTGAGCAGCTCCAGGTAAAAATGGCACAGCATTGGAGCAGAGAAACGCTTCATTTCGACACGCAACTGCTCCGGCTGAGCCTCTACGAACTGTGTGAAGCGTCCAAACTGATGATCCACCATGTGCTGATTGTTGGTGATGACTTGAACGTTCGAGTACGTGAAACTGTTGCCGCCATGCAGATCGGTGTCCAGCATTTTATTCACTGCAAATTGACTTTTGTTTTGCTGCAGCAGAAAATCGGATCTGCGAAACTTTTCGCTACCCTGTAAATGTTTTTTGTTTGCATTTACAGCGTATTAATATAGTTTTAAATATTATTTGTTGTGCGCACACACTTACCACATAATTCTTTTGCTTGAGCATTAAACCAACTGCGGCACGCATTAAATCGCTTTTCGAACTCTTCTTGATGACTGACTTGTTGCTACTGTTGCCATATATTGGCGATGATGCATGATTATTGGTGTTCGCATTCGGCAAACTCATATTTTTCAATCGTGATCCTGCCTTCCGAATCGAATCCTAATCCCTGCCTGCAACTCACCGTAGCATCCGTGTTGTTTGTATGTGTGAGTGTTGAAATAGTGCTGTTAAGCGACAAAACACTGTGCAAGTGTTGCATACGATAGCCGCTAAATTGCACGATAGTAGGGAAATTAAAATTACCTCTCTTAAATAAAGTCCCAGTATTAACAGAGCCACCCCTCAACAGCTGTTTGATAGCGACATTTATTGTGTTGGTCGGTGCGTGCAGTTGGTTCGCGCGGCTGTGAATTTCTGCATATTTATTACATTCTCAACGCCCAAAATTAAATTTTAAACTAAAATGAGCACCACTAAGTTTGTAAGCGAGTTCTGTGATATTATTGATTCCTATGGCGGTCGTGATAAGGTAAGCAAGTGCATAAACAATTTATTTATATATGCACAAATACATATGAATAAAAGTGCAGTTTAAGTGCACTTTTTAAATTTGCATAAATTTTAAAATTTCGAAACGCCGTGTTAAACTTTAAAAACAAAAAAGTGCAGCGTGGCAACTTGTGCGAGTGGAGCAACAACAGGTTTTAATATGAATCTACTATGACAGTTATTTGCGGTTGTTGTTGTTGGAGCTCTTGTCGCTCATGTTGTTGTTATGCGGAACCTTGAGCATAGTCGGAAGCAACGAGCGGTAAAATTGAACCTTGCCTTACATTATTTTTTTTTTTTTTTTGTTTTTTCCTTTCGTTGCTGGTATTCTGCAAATTTGAAACTTTGTTGCTCTATCGCAACTGATGCTATCTGTAGTATTGTTTAATAGACTCCAGCGTAAAGTTCAGATAATGCCGGAGATTAGCTTCGACAGAGCATTAACCCGTCAAGAATTGAAGAAAATCATACGCAATGGAAGAAAGGTTAATTACAGTACACTCAAAAAAAATAAAACAATGAATAACAAAAGCTCTAATTTTATTAGTTATAAAATATATGTAATACGAAATTTTAAGTATTAAATGCGTGCAACAAAACTATCGACAAGTCAATAAATAAATAAATAAAAATATTAATACCATTATTAAATATATTACGTCATAATGAAATTATTCAATAAATAAAGAGCAAATAAAATTGTACTGTTAAATTTAAATAATAACAATTTTAACTTTTTAAATATAACTAAATATTTTTGGAATATATTTTTTATTTTGTCTTCTTAATAATACATTTTAAAGTCCCTAAAAAATATAATTTGGGCGGTAGAAGTTTACTAAAAATATTACACACAGATATCTAAATTTATCCGATACTAAATGCTAAATAATAAATTAAAAACAACAGTATATAAATAATAAATGAATAAAATCATAAACACAACCGGAAATAAATAATCCACTGGTAGTAATAATAAATGACAATTAAAATGTCATTTTCAGCATAAATATCGATTGGATTCGGCTTTAATTACCAACGTTTTTTATGGGCCACTAGCCGAACTGAGCAAAGAAAGCCTTAAATATTAATAGAGCCCAAAAGTGACATAAATTCTATTCCCCTGAGAAAGTTAAAAACACTCGAAGTGAGAAAGCCAATCAAGATGTTTGTGGCATTCGTCGTCTTCTTTTTATCGCTGATAATTTTTTATCTTTTCGTGACGGGGAAAACAATTTCATAAAGTGCATTAAACAAACAGAAAACAAAAATAGGGTCAAGTAAATAGTCACAAGATCTGGCCATAAACAAATGCAATTCACTTAATAACTTGGTTTCTTTTTGTCTTTCAGGTGATGAAAGCGCTTTGCTACAGCGCAAAATTGGTAGCTGGCTATCATGCCAAACGGAATCCGGAATTGGCCAAGAGATACGCCATAGCCAGCTCAAAAATATCAGGAGCGCGAGCCACACTGCGTCTGATCGATGACATACCCATGATACAGTATGCACTGGAGTACGGCTTGGGACAGGATGAACCGGATCGCATTATGGCCATGCTGGGAGTGACTGCCAATGTTGTGGACTTGCTCTACTATCCCATTGAAAAGATCTGCTGGCTGGCCGAGCATAAGATCGTGGATGTTAAGCACGCCGACAACTGGGATAATGTCAATTCGATATTCTGGGTGCTATCGGTCTACTTGAATTTAATGCGGTTAGTTGGTTGGCTTTGACTAGTAAATACAACTAATTTTAAACGCTTTTTTTTCCAGCACTCTACGCAACTTCTGGCTGAACCAGGAAAAGCTCAATCGCAGTCATCAGCTAAGCAGGTGAGCGCAGAGTTCCCGCTAACCAAAATATCTTTTTAATACTTTTTTACTCCCCTTTCTAGTCCCACGAGTATCGACGCCAAGTCACTGGCCAAACATCGTCTGGAATTGATGTCAGTCGCTCGCATATCGTTGGATTTTGTACACGCAGTTAGCACTTTACCTCCGGGCTACCTTTGGGGTGGAAAACTGACCACCTTCCAGGTGGGCACGATTGGCACTCTCTCCGCTTGCTTGGGCATCTACCAGATCTTTGCCAAGAGAAGACTGACCAAATAGTTATGTACTAGTCTCTAGAAACTCTACTCTTTCTACGCTATAGTTTATAGGCATCACAGTTGTATTTGTGACAGTGTTGGAATTTAAAAGTGATTTGTTTTCAAATGTTTGTTTTAGTTATTAAGTTTGTAAGCACAAGCAATTTAAATTATTAATGTAAATGGTCAAATACGTGTATTTTGTAACGCTAAGTAAAAGCCCAGCGATTGTAAACTACTATAAATCAAACTCTTTTGATTCAGTACCTGAGGGAAAGGGTGCCACGTTGAGTGGGTCATACATTTTTAAATAAGAAACTTGTATTTTGGTCTGTGTGTCCTTTATTAACTATTCCTTTCATTTCTCTTTTGTTTTGTTCATGTTGATATACAATACACTTTTAGTTTTGCATACTCAGCATTAAGTTAATGTTATTAGTTTATGTTTAACTATGTATTTCATTTACAGGCTCATATATTGTCGACTCTTTGAGGGTATACTCTATGTTTATAGTTTTTCATCCTTGCATTCCTTTTGTTTATGAACTATTTGTCGGTTTCTAGCAGTCATTATTATTGTGTATGCATTTTGATTCTTCAACTTGGTAAATTCAATCAACAAAACCGAATCTGAATCGAAAGTGAGGAAATTATCAATTTCCTACTTTTGGTATACAATTTTTTGGTATTTTACATGGAAAGGGAGATTCGTGTATATATATAAATATGTTTTTGTTAATAATGTTATTAATGTTTGTTGATTTTCGCTTGCCAACAATTGTTAAATCAGTTATTATTTGGGGGCTTTAATTTTAATTTAGCTGTCTCCGTTTTAAGCTCTTTTAATAAGTACATACATTCATATATTTTAGATAAAATTAATTTAATTCATAATGAGTATCTAGTGTCATATTTTATGTTTATTTTTAGCCTGTTTTTATTTATTATTTTTTAAGCGCATATTTTTTGTTTTGGTTTTACACTTTAATCATTAAAAATCTTGGTAGTTGATATTTAAAGATATTTGGGATTTTTGTTATTTGTTAATTGTTTAATATACCTAACTAGTTAGTTTTGTTTTTTTTTTATGTATGTTTGCAGATGTATTGTACATACTTTGATGTACCTTTGCCTTCTGTGGGTTGCGCTTTCAAGCATTTTCAAAATGCCATTTCGAAAAAAGCATCAAAAAATTCCAAAAAATTTCTGCACTCAAAATATGTTCAACTTTGTTCCATTTGCTTTATTTTTTTTTGGTTTTTGTTTAAATAACTGTAATGCAATTTGAACTTTAGCTCATAACAAGTGTTAAATACATAAATAGGTATATATATATATATTTGTTATATACTAGGTATGTACGTATGTATGTGTCTGTGTATGCATGTATATATATATAATACTTATCGGAAGCTATTTAAAAATGGCACTGCAGTAATTTTGTTTATATATTCCTATATATAAGGTGGGAAAATCAATTTAGAATTTGGGTGAAAATCAGTTTCCCGTTGACAATGCCAATGACAAAGCTGAAAATACCCCAAACACTGTTATTATTTTTGTTTTTAATATTAATATTAATTTTATACTAATACTTTTAACAATATGAACTTGCAATAGCTTGTATAAGTTACATCGCTTCGAGTACTCCGATTATTCCGAGTATTAAAATATATTATATAGTATGTGTGTGAGTGTGTGTGTGTATACGGTACTTGATTATTGCATTAAAAGCTTAGTAATGTTCATTATTATTATTATTACTTGTCATTTCAGTTGCTTTATATATAGTATATAGTTTAGTATAGTATGTCTGTATAAGTCTTTTTAAAAACCGTTTTTATTGCGTGTTTGTTTTCTTGTTTCATTAACATTTTGTTTGTTTAGTTTAAAATTCAATTCGCAAATGATTTATTTTGCTAATGTTCCCCCAAAAAGTGTCTCACATGTCGCTTGTGTTGCTTCCAAGTACTAAAAATGTTCATCGTAAATATATTTATGTATATAGTACTATATATATGTATATAGCTAGAAGTATTGTGTGATTTAGCATAGTTTAATAAGTGGTAAATGTTTAAGATATCGCCAAATTTATAGATATATATATAATATATGGTTTATAAGTTTAGTTAATTGGTACTTGTCTGCTTTTCGGTTTTTAAAAATATGTCGAGTAAGTACTGAGTTATAGTGAAGTCGCTTAAAAATAAAAGTAGCTTAACATGACTTAAGTTTTCTTTTTTATTTTTATATTTTGTAAAATACGTGTATTTGCTTAATGTTTCCATAAACATATATATATTTATATATTCTAGTATTCTGCATATTTTGTTCGTTTTCTAAAATTTAATATTATCGGTTTTTGCGTGGGAAGCGTTCGATTTTGGTTCCATTACATTTCGTTTTTATTCAATTCATTGATACATTAAATTTCTTAGTTTGTTTTTAAAAAATTGCTCATTTGAAATAAACGTGAAAGAAAAGCGTTTTGTGGAAAATCTTTTAAAATTTGTATTAGTTACGTTATTTAAAAGTTTAGCTCGTAAAAGCGTTAAAAACATTAAAGTAAAAGTATAGTATGTAATTATGTTATGTCTGACTTTAAAGTTTAAGTACCAATAGTTTATTTTCTTGTTTTGGGGCCGGGGAATCCCCCAAAAAGGCCGTAAAATGTTCATCATTAAAAGTATTTGATTTTGCATTTAATTTGTTAGTAAGTTTATCAGTAAAAGTATATAAATTTTAGTTATTTAAAAGTCAAGCATGTCTGTTTAGTAAGTACTAGTGTTTAAAAAAAATAAATAAATATAGAGCTGAAAAGAGGGTAAACTTAGAATTGTTCACATTTAAAACACTTGTTATAATAAAATCGTATTAATATAGTTTTTGTTTTTCTACTTTTTTGATTTGCGGTAAAAAATATATGATTAATTTAAAATGGTATTTGTCATTTTCCATTTCAATTATTCCGACAAGTAACGAATCAAGGGAGACAGACATTGGTTATATAAGGATTCAAGTCTTATATTATACTATAGTTTATAATTCAGCTAAAGCACCATTTTATGTGTATCTATAAATGTCCTTCCACATAATTCATATATACAATTTATTAGCTATTTCTCATTTTGTTTAAGGTATATATGTTCGTTATATATGTATATGTGTATACTCGCGTATATATGTGTTCATTCGCTTTAATTATAGTTGATTATTGTTTAATTCATTTACTAACTTTATGCACGCGACTTTTCATTCATCTTCTTTGAGGCGTCACCTGATTTTCTTCTCGTCTTTAAACTATAATTTAATTATTCATGTATATATGTGTGTGTATATATATATATATTTAAGCATTTTGATTCGTATTCGTATTTGTTAAAGCGATTTGGTTTTTATGCACGCTTTGGTATTGAGTATTTATACTTATTATTGGTTTTACTGAAGGCATTGACTATGAATGTGTTTTTTAGGCTTGCATTGGTTAATAATAGTACTTATAATGTTATATATTTATAATATATAGCTATGTGTAGGTATATAGATAACAATGCGTGATAATTGTGTAGAGTTTTCCATAGCTTAACTTATTCAATTTATAACTTAATGTAGTTCTTGCCGACTGAAAATCATATGAGTCCTTCTGGTACAACTGATCCAAGTCCTAGGCATAAGGGAACTAAGCTAGGCGCTACAACAGAAACCGTTACACTAAGAGGCATCCAAGTTTACACTAAAAACCCGCGTATCATTCAAATCTCTCTATATATGGATTACTTACTGCATTGCTTATTATTGTTTGTCTGTTTGAACAAAACTAAACAAAAATTCAATTACCTTCTACATATAACATTTGGTTTTTCTTTTTACTTGTTTTTATTCGAAGACTACCATAAAATCCCTGTAGATTCTGAATGCATTCAATCTATGTGATGCATAATTCTATACTCATTATAAGTTCTCTAACCGAAATTAACCAAACCGAATCTAAAACAAAACAAGAAAGAAAGTACAGTCGAGCACGCCCGAACGTATAATACTCCCTGCATTTATTCCCGATTAAATTATTAACATCGGTATCGAGATATTACCAGATAGCCAGACAGCCCATATCGAGTTTATGGGCCTGCCTGTTACATAATTTGCACAAACCCAATATACTCTTGCAGAGAGTATAACAAATAACACCCGTTTTCAATCGATTATATCCATAACTTAAATATCATATCCATATACGTATACTTAATATTTAGTTTTTATCGTATTTGGAGTATTTTTGTAGTTGCATGTTAAAGTAATTTATAGTTTGATTGTATTTATGCTTAAATTCGATTGAATTTAACATTTGATATTAGGACTAACTGGAAAAGTATCAGTATCAGCATGGAAAGCGCAGAATTAATGCAGTGGCCAAAGAAAGAGTCAAAGAAAGTGGAAATTTTGGAAAACAATAGTTGTTTTTATATAGTATATTTTTGTGAAATAGTGTTAGTATTCGAATGTGTGTGTATGTGTTTGTGTGTTAGGCGAGTGTACATTGTGTCTTGGCACTAAATTAAATTAAATTAAAGCGTTAAGTACAGTTTATGTAATGCTTTGCTATTACATACAATTGCATCGAGATCCTTTCTCCAAAAAATACATGAAAAATAATGTAAGACATAAATAATAAGAACAAAATGTTTTGGCTTTAAAACTAATACTTATTAACCGCATAAATGGCCATCATAGAAAAACAAAAGTTTAACAATCAAGCGTTCTTTGTTTTTGGTTTTGTTTCTTGTAAATTTTCAACAAAATAGTTTTAAACCTATCGAAAAACAATAACTAAACAAAAAGAAAAATGTGAACAACTCATAACTGTATAACAATTTCAATTTAAACAATTTAGTAAATTCACAACTTTTAAATTCGATTTAAAAATTGCAATTTCCTTTTAATAACGGGCGCACGGAACAATTCTTTGCCTTGGCTAATAAAAAAAGAAGCTATAAAATTTCTAATTAATAGCACAACAAAAAAAAGTTTCTATAAACCTAAACTAAACAGAAAAAAAGTATGAAAAAGTTAACAATAAAGAAAAACTAAATAGAATAGAAAAAAACGTTCCATAATACTACTTTTAAAGTTTACAAATGTGCAAAGTATGTGTGTATATAGAAAGCTTTCTTAGCGAGAAAATAAAGTATATATATAGAGTAAGAGTATATAGGATATATGGCTCATTTCATGTTTGCTGATATGTAAGCATGATTATCAAAAAATAGTATGTATGTTAATCGTTTCGTTTTGGATTTCTGTTAAATACGAGTACTTCGAGATAATTATGGAGTGAGAGGACGAGAAGGAGGAATAGTAGAAGGAAGAGGATTTTTAGCCTAAAAGAAATATATACATATATACATACATATATTATTATAACATATATATATATATATGAATATATGTACATATAAATGTATATATATATAGTTATACTTATACTTAATATCGTACCGTTCATGTAAATACATCAAAATAACTGATTATAGGTTACAATATTTTTCATGGTGAATGTGCCGTGTGCAACACTAACAATTTCCATTTTTAAATCTGGCCATTTGGAAAGGTTTGCTTTCTGTTTGCCTAAAAGTGGACAAATTTTGGTATCACTTAAAATTCAAAAATTACATCCAACGGTTGACTTGAAGTACGTTAAAACGGTACGCTAAAAGTGGGCACAAAAATGTGCTGTTGACGCACGCTTAAATCGTCGGTTGTTGCTGCTGCTGCTGTTGATGTTGCTGCTGCTGATGTTGCTGTTGCTGCTGCTGATAGTTGTACAATGAATTGGCTGCTGCATTTGTGGCGCTGGCATTTGACAAGACATTCAAATTTGACTGTTGATTGGCATGTTGCTGAAGTTGAATAAGTTTTTGCTGTTGCTGCTGTTGTTGCTGGCGATGATGATTATGCTGATTATGTTGCTGCAGCTTCTGTCCGACATTCAAACGAACAGAGGACGCCAATAAAATCGTCGATGATGATGACGACGATGGTCCAAAGCCAACCAAAGTCTGCGACTTTGAGTTGCGCGTCAAAGGCTTATGATTCTTGACAATATCACAGCTGTGCTGCCATTGCCAACAACTGCGACAAAAGTAACTGCAATACACAACATTAAACACCTTCCAAAACAGCAAAATAATGCTAAATAAATACCGAAAACATGAGAGCTCACGACAATAGTATGGTCCATGTTGAACGCCACAGATCGAGCATAATGCGTCCTCCAGATATGGATCCACCTGCACCTTTTTGGTAAACTTCGAGGTGCGTATCTCAATGAAGGCTGCCGAGACAGCCTTCATGTAGGAGCGAAAATTGCTAAATGTTACGCGTCCAGAACCAATGGGATATTTGTACTTGTCCGTATCGATACCCGCATAGAGGACACCATCAAATAGATCATCCATAATGGTGGCCAGTCCTTCGGCGGTTAGTTTGCCATGCAAGGCGCCAACGAACACGGTCTTTGTGGGATCTAGTTTCTGTGAACTGGAGCGCACAAAATTGGAATCTGCTATAATCCAGGGAATTACTTCAACCTGCAAAACAAGACCAAGAATTTTAGTAAGGGATAAGAATTTTGATGGAGAATGATCACTTACATCCTTTGACTTGATTCGTCGCGAGGATATTTTAAAGAAATAATTGCTGCCGTTGAGCGAATCATCAACGTGCAGCACACAAGCTGAAAGCAAAGCTTTCACTTGTTTATCCGATTCGAATATAATGTAGACATATCCTTTGGGTTGAGTTGCCTGCTGCTCCTTGCCAGGCCACTCCACTCTGCAATAGTTTTAGAGATCATATGATATTGGACATATTTTTGGGATATAAGTTACTTTACCTAATGGAACCAAAGGGCTTAAAAATCTGTATTAACGATTGCTCGCTAATATCCCAAGGAATGCCACCGAGAAACACTTTGGGTGAATAGTTGAGCATACGATACGATCGCGGTGGCAATTGTCCACTCCAGGTGCACGTTGCCTCGCACAGCACGGCTGAGCTTCTATAGAACTTAGCGACACGATCCAAATGGCAATCGTTGGATGCACCCGTTAAGTTGTTGCCCATAGAATTGCCAGCGCCACTAACATTACTGCTCGTCGTACCGCTCACCGAGCTGCTACCGCCGGCCGCAGTAGCAGTTGCTGCTGCTGGTAAATTACCGGCATAACTCTGTAGCAGCTGATTGAGTAAAGGCATTTGTTGCGTTTGCGCTTGCAGCAGTTTGAGCGTATTGATGCGTTGAAGATTCTGCAATTTCGCCAATTCCATGTCCACAATCGTAAAGTTATCCAAACTGCACTGATTTAGACAATCGTTGTTGCCCAAATCAAAGTTCTGCTGTGACCCATTGAGCAGCTGTGATTCATAGTTTCTATTCAAGTTGTTGAATTGATGTTGCTGCTGCTGTTGTTGATGCTGCTGCTGCTGCTGGTGTTGCTGCTGCTGATGATGTTGCTGTTGGGCCTGCTGTTGCTGCTGCTGCAGTTGCTTTTGTTGTTGATGTTGTGTCTGGAACTGCGGCTGACTATGTTGCTGCTGTTGTTGCATTGTTGCCAGCTTATTGTTGCTAACAGAAAGCAGATTCTAAAAGGAAGCAACACAATTAATAATTGAAATGAAATATATTATAACAAACTTACGATCATGTCTAGGAGATTGGGTTCATTAATGGACTGATTGCTGTTCTGGCTCTCGGGAGAATTGGATCGCGTG
Source organism: Drosophila nigrodunni (assembly GCA_020829145.1). NCBI lineage: Eukaryota > Metazoa > Arthropoda > Insecta > Diptera > Drosophilidae > Drosophila > Drosophila nigrodunni. Next base: position 28,678,812 of record JACVCZ010000001.1, read on the forward strand.
GATGCATTCTGTAGATTCAGTCCCAGATTGCCACTGCTGCTGTTGCCCAAGTTGCTGTAGCTTTGCTGCTGATAAAGCATACTAATTGAGTCGAGCGATAAGCCATTGGCGCTAGAAGAATTGCTGCTGTCACTGCAAGGTAAAGGACATTTTATATATTTATAATTGGGTTTTATGATAAAGAGGTGAACAAATTAAATGGGTGCCGCATTCGTTACCTGACTAAAGGTGAACTGTGAAAGGAGCGATTGTAAATAGATGAAGGCGTACTTGGCGATAAGGGTGCAGAGCAATCGAAGCTGATGTTTGATCTTTGGAAAGCCTTAAGTGGGTTACTTTGTGCAACATTTTCAAACTAAGTTTCGCCAATTCACGCCCCAAAAAAGAAAGAAAAGAAACAAAATATATAAATTAAATAAATTACCACAGAGACACACACACACAGAGAAATAAAATAAATAAATTCCACAGAGAGAGAGAGTTACACAGAGAAATAGAGAGAGAGAAAGAAATAGAGAGAGTATTTTCGGTGCAAATTCGGTGCAATTAGAAAACATTTCATAATAAAGAAAATTCTTTTTGTTGGGGATAGAAATTCTTACCTGAAAGTAATCAAAACTCGACTTGGTTCCTGGAGAAGCCGGACTGTGTTGAGCTCGGTGTAAGTGGTGCATAAGACACAGCATTTGCCGACAGTTGTTGTTGCTGATGATGTTGTTGTTGTTGTGATTGTGATGTTTGTTGTTGTTGTTGCTGCTGCTGACTACAATCGCCAGTGGCAGCGACAGCGGCAGCTGCAGCAGTCGCCGCATTGCCAAGTAGCAAGTTATTAACGCCGCTGCTGCCACTGCTGCTGCCGTTACCTCCGGCGCCGCTTGCAATGCCTGCTGCCGTTACTGTTGCTACTGTTGCTGTTGTCATCGGGGCTGTTGCTGTTGTTGCCTGGACTGCAGTTGCCGCCGCACCGCTGCCGCCACACAAGCCAAGCAGATCATTCAGTGTGATTGGATCTATAGAGAAATCATTTGATTAGAAAATCTAGTGGAAGGATAAGAATTAAGCTGCTCGACTGTCATGTGCCCAGCACTTGAATCGTTTGAAGCTCAGGGGTTTTAATAGATGCATCTTCAAATTATAGTAAATTTCAAACTTCTGCGATGTTGACAAACTAAACAAACCCGTCGTCCTCCTGTACTTCTATACAGGGTGCCCAACTATCTTTCTACACACTGTTTGATGAATTGTGCAAACTGTTATCGTTCACAGCAATAAATCAAAGACTACTGCAAGTATAACTAAAACTACAACAACAACGATTACAACTTGGCCAATTGCAATTGAGTTTTGGCTACTAAAAATGCTTTTTCAAGCGCTTTGCAAATATTCAAAATGATTGCTAATAAATTAAGCATAAATATGCTGAGTTGCTCAATGCGAAGCGATGGGATGCAATGTCGCTGGAGTTCAAGACGCGACGAAGTGTTTCCTCCGCTACTTCCTCCTTGCACTCGTTTCTCAATTTTTTCAGATTTTTTTGGCATCAATCTAAACTTACTGCAAGTGGCATGGCTTGTGTTGTTGTTGCTGCTATTGCTGCTGCCGTTGTGGTTGTTATTATTGTTGTTGCCGTTGCAGTTGTTGCTCGCGTTGTTGTCATATGCCAAATTGAGTGCGCCATCGCCTTCGCCAGCTGCCTTTGGCATTGCAAGGTCCTCATCATTGACGATATTGTTGCTGTTGTTTGATGTGACGTTGCTCGAATTGTTGTTGCTGCTGTTGTTAGTATTGCCGTCATATTTAATGCCAAATTCAAAAGTCTCCTGCGTGGGCGGCCTAGTTGGCAGAGCATTTGGCGTCTGTCTCATATACAGTTCCTTAATTCCCAGCATTTTACTCCTCTCTCTCTGACTCTCGACTCCTTTTCTGATGATGGTCACTCTGGAATGTTTTCTTCTTCTTCTGTTGTTTGCTGTTGTTGTTGTTTTAGCAGTTGCTGCTGCTGCCACTGCTGCTGTTGTTGCTGTTGAGAACTCAACACACACACCACGGATATTTGCGTCGGGTCTTTATGGATGTATTTATTTTTAAAATTTGACTATTACTTGAAAATTTATTGCACTTCCTTTGCAAATGACAATTGGGCGTGTACACTTATAATGCAATTTATTTCAAGGAATTTTATCCAAGATTACAACACTACTTGAAAATAATAAGAATAATAATTTAACTATCGAAGGATATATGTGTGCCGACTTCAAAAAGTAAAAAATGATTGAAATTTACATGTCGATTGCCAGACTCCAAATAAAGTTGACAATAAAATGACAACAAAAACTCAAATGCTAATTCACATGACAACAATTTCAGTGAGCACCGTGTATTATCTACTGTACGATTCATTTCACACGCACAAATAATGATCCCAAAATATGATTACAAATCATATTATCAAATGTTTCAATACACACAATGAAATGCTTTTCCTCTAAGAAAATATAGGAACTTGTAGACCCTGTCGAGCAGTACAGAAGGTACACATAAAGAAAGGAAACCGGAAATTTATAACAGTAAAAAAGATATCAACAAAACAATCTAATTTTTCATCCTAACTTTACTATTATATAGATTTTAGGAGCTAGAGTTATGCCCAACCCCCAGTTAAAGCTAAGCCATCTTAAACCTTCGCCTTCACCTTATTATATACCTCACTGAAGAGTCAGATTGAAGTGTTCGACTATCATTATGTAATTTAAGCCCTAATTTACTGACTCCCAAACCAAGTACAGAGTCTCAGACAGTCGTCGTCTTAGTGTAACTTTGTTGAGATACCCACCATTTATGAATGATATAAGTCCATCGTTGGCATCGCCTCGTCTGCCCAGCAAGAGATCCTGCTGCAGCAGATGCTGATGTTGCTGCTGCTGTTGATGTTGCTGTTGCTGATGCTGTTGGTGCTGCTGATGATGCTGTTGGTGCTGCTGATGATGCTGCTCCAGAAGCGAGCTAATCGAATGCTTGTGCAGTAAATCATTGGAGTTGGCGCCACTCAAGGCACGCATGTTGACGCCGGCAGCGTTGCAATCAGACGCCTCGTACTGAAACTGGAAATCAAATAAAAAAAAATTAATGATTTTCTCAAAAAAAAAAAAAAAGTAATAAAAACAGAGTTGGAAAAACTTCAAGTGTTGCAACTGCAACATTGATTGCCACGCACATGCCATAAAAGTCAACGAAACGTATCAGTGTTGGCACAATTTACGGTTTAAGTAGCTAGATTAATTAATAAACATGTTCATGATAAATATATTTAATTAAATTCAAACTGGGCGGCAGAGTTTGGAACTATTCCAATTCAAAGTTCCATGTGTTAGAGCAAACAATTTTAAAATCACTATTTTAAAAACTAGTCAAGCTATAAAACAGCTAAAATGCCAACACTTTCAACTAATGAATCGTTTATCTTTTGCATTTCTTGTGCCACATGACATTGCAACAACGTAACCGAAGTTGCCAAGACGCAAACCGCACGAGAGAGGACACATACAGAGTTGTCACCAACACACACACACCACTCCCAGCCAGAGCCGCAGCCAACTTCGTGCTGTCGCTCGCTCTTTCTATCGCCCGGCAAGGACAAAAGCACACTCGAGCCGTTTGGCGCAATTAAAAGCGCATCAAGTGTCAGTGGAGCACACTTAAAAATGCCAAATTAGTGCAAATATTGTTATCAGGCACTCGCCAAACAATTTAGCGCAAAATGGCGTACAACTCATTACGTGAGATTAATGCAGACACTGCGACACCGACAGAGACAGCAGTAGATACAAAGCGGTGAAAGGCAGATAGAGAGAAAGGTAGTGAGAGCTGCAAAGATAACAGAGACAATTGAACAGGTGAAGCACCTGTGATTGCTTTGATTGGAAACTGAAAAAGATGCAAGTTTTATCAATTTTGTTAATTAATGCTGAGCTTTAAAAAAGGAGATGAGAGAGAAAGAGACGAAATACGTAAAAAAGGAAAGAAATGTAGAGCTATGAAAGAAGTAATACAGATAGCTAAACTCATAATATTTTGAGCCCCGAGATCGAAGTGTTTAATAATAAGTTGAAAATCGATCATAAATTAATGATAATACTCAAATCCCTGGACAAGAAAGTGCTTTTCAAAGCAGATATATATTAAAGTAAATTTATAAAACCCTTTATAAATACTGTAATTAAATAAAACAAATCGCTCTCATTAGTGATAAACGTGTTAAATCTGTAAGAACTTTTTAAACTAATTTTTATTTCGACAAGTTTCGTGTTTAAAGTTTTGAAGAAGTGGGCTAGAGTACATATAGAGCAGGGCAGGACAGGGCGATAGGGCGGAGGAGGCGGGGCTTAACTCATGTGGCAAGTTCTAAATGGAATGAAAGTCAGGCAACGAACGAGGCATACTACTTACTTTTTGTCAACTTGTCACAACTATGTTAAGTACAAAACTTGCTATGGATTTAAAAATTGAATGACAACTTGATGAAGGTACGTGAAAAGTCGGAAATGGCATGAGCATCAGCACATATTCATACACGCACCCACACACACACACATACGTTTCTATATATATGCATATATATAGATTTATCTAGGAAGAGACACGCCCACTCGATGTGTAGACGAGGCTACTGGACAACCAGCCATTTCTGGCTGAAATGCGGCATTGTCGTAGCCTGTTGACACATTTACCACACACTCACACTCTCACACACACAGACTCCTACACACACAGTGTGTGATGTAAGTGTTTGCCTCGCATGGAGATTTCACAGTTTGTTCAATTTTGCAGCGACTCATCACATCACACAGCGATAAAAAGCGGCGTCAATGAATGCAAATTACAAATACTCGTACTAGCACTCGGAATCAGCAATGCCATGTTGGCTTTTTTTCTGCACAGGCGTGTACTGCCTTTAAAATAAGCAAGAAGTTTTTTAGAATTATTATTGTCCTTTCGTACTCATTAAATTCAACTAACCAAAAAATATATATAATTTATTTTAATCAACATTAAAATTAAAATAACTATTTTCCAATTTTATTTCCTTCCTTCTTCTACATTTTAAGGCACCCCTTTTAGCCATTTTTTTGGTACCGCTTGTTGGCAGCATTGCTCAGAGCACGTCGCCGTAGTCTTCAAGCCGTGCTACTACCACAATACCGAGGCCGCATTTTCCTGCCTATTTTCCAGCAAGCACCACCGCCCACGCTGACGAAAGGACAAACGAAAGCCGAGAACTGTCGCTGCCGGAAATGACAAAGTCAAAAGAAACTAAATACAAATAGTCGGGGTTACTTATTGTAAGTATGTTCAAAAGTGTGTGATACTATGCGTATGGGTGCTTGATATTTTTAGCTTGGCTTTTAATGAACCGTCATTTGAGTATTTAAGTTTAAATGTAAAATGCGTGCATAATTTTCAAATTTATAACTAGAACCGTTTATGCTTATGCGTCACACAGATCAGTAAAGGACTATATAAACTTAAACCAAACTTATCTTTAAAGAACTTTTGTGGAATCCCAAACTTTAAGTAGCTCCCACAAATTAGCCCAAACATTAAACTTGAGAACTATCAAAGGAGTGGATTGTAAAATTCGGCGAACTTTGAAAAATGTGTGTACAGTAAACACTCTTGAAAAGGGAAGCGTTGCGAAGAGCACGACCTAGTTCAGATACTCTATTGTTCGCAGTAAATTCCCATAAACTAGGAAATTGAATACGACAAAAAATCTTAAACACTTGCCACATAGACGACAAGAACTCGGGACTCCAGACTCTGACTCCGTGTCGGACTTGGACTTGGACTCCGACACTGGACATTTACACCAGATACTTATAGAGAGAAGGAAGACCCATTCCAAGAGCATTGCAATTGCCCTTTGTTTGTCTTTGACGTCAAGGATTTTCCAAATTTGATTCTTTCTGGTTTGCTGTTGTTGTGCTTGACTCCACAGTAATGTTGGCCCTGCTGATTCTGATTGCCACATGAAGATATTCGAAATCTCACTCACTTTCCCTCTCTATCTTTTACGCTTCCTCTCTCTCTCTCTCTCTTACTCTGTCTCTCTCTCTTACTCTGTCTCTATTTGGGCATTGGAGACCCAGAGTTGAAGAAGAATTGAACACTATAACTCAGTATGTAGTTATTTATCCAGTGTCCCTTCTGGCTTGGCTTCTGTACATTTCCATCTTCCATTTTCCATCTCTCATCTTCAACTCATTTTTATGCTTCTATTCTGTAGACCCTGTACTTAAAAGCTCTCATGTATGCTAGATAGGACGGTATGGAAAACATTTATACTTCCTACAGCATAACTACAGGGTCTTTGGCAGTTGAATTCACTGTAAACCAGCTTTGATGTTAGTTTTTTATATTTTTGGCAAGCGCTTGACTGGCTTTTGGAACGTTCTCTAGCCTGCATTTTAGTGCATACACATGTGCAAAAGGACACTCTTTGGAGGGATGTGCAGGGCATGTAGATTGGAAGGGGAATGACAAGGAGGGAGGTAAGGGGTGTAGAAGAAAAGTCTCTGTTGGCTGTTTGAGCAAAATTACAAGTTTCCGCTTTCAGAAGTCTTACAAATTATTATGTTTGCATCGTTTACAACACTTATTAGATGTAGTTGCAGTTGCTGTTGTTGTTACTGTAGTTGCTGTTGTTACTGCTGCCATTGTAGCCCTGGGAGGTCGTTCTTGGCCAAAAGGGTTTGACATTAAAATTTGATGGCATGTAGTGATAAGCGTTCGATAGCGATGTCGTTGGCGATTCGATTCAACTGAATCCCTTCTCTCCAGTGACCAATTTCAACGGCAGTCGCAGCAGCCACAGCAGCAGCAGCAGCGCAAAAGGTTAATGCACAGTTGTAATTTTGTATGGCCGATTACATGTTGCAACAACAGCAACTACTACAAGTACTTGCTACAACTTGGGAACACTGGCAGTCCATAAAGAATAAAAGTTATTGGCAAATGCATTTGAATTTACTTTGAACTATTCGCAGCGGTGGCAAGTTTAAGTTAAAACTCTTGCTTAAGTGTCTAATATGCAGATATTGTGCTTAATAGCTTTATAAGCAGTGCTTTTAATTTATATACTAAACTTTGATTAACATCATTGAATAAAAGGAGAATAATTGTGGATAAAAAAATAATCAGAAAAACTGGATTAGCTTCTAAATTAATTATTTATTATGATTCAAATATTTAATACAGAATTTATAAAAATCTACCTTTAAATCGGTTGAGAATTATATTGTCTTAGGAGAATATTCCCATAGCCTTTGGAGGACTTTTAAGGAAGTTTCTTGGACAGTTAAGGACTAGTATATCATATAGTATAGAGTATTTATTAATTTAATTAAACTAAAAAAATGCCCTTCTCTGTTTATGTGACTATTTAAGTGGAACGATTTTATTTGGGCCAATTGCAGACTTTTGGCTAAGCAATTACATTTGCCTTGTTATGTTACGCTGATAACTGATAACGTTGCTGCTCCAACTGCTTAACAATTGAGCGTTTAATATTGGAAATTAAAAAAGATTTAGCTCTTTGCTCAAAAAGCACAAGGACATTAAACAACAAACGTTTCGGGCGTGGGCGCAAATCGATTCAGATTGGGATAAGGATACGAATACGGATACGGATTGGAATTGTGATTTGGATTGCGAAATGCCTGCAGGTCGTTGCAAGTGGCAGCGTTGCAACGTGGCACGTACAATACTACAGTGCCTATGCGAAGTATGTGCCCAGAGACAACTGCAGTAGTAGGAGCAACAGCAGCTGCTGCTGCAATTTTAGCATGGGGCAAATTAAATTGAGTTGCATGTTAAATGTCATTTCATCAGCAAGCACTTGATTTGTTGTGCCTGCTTTGACACGCATACAACTTAAGAGAGAGAGAGAGAGAGAGAGAGAGAGTGAGAGAGTGCACACACACACGCACGCACTGTTATTGTGTGTTATTGTGCTGTGTATGAATGCAAAGCATTAAATGACGCCTTGAATGAACTATCAAACAGATGCAGCAAACACTGCCATTGCTGACTTCTTCCCTTCTACAAGTGCAGCTTCTGCTGCTGCTGCACACATCCATTTAATAATAACAATATCGTAATTCAAGCAACTCCCTGACATGGGCGTAGGACAACGACGACGACAGCAGCAGTAGCAGTAGCAGAAGGACAAACAGCACGCAAGACAGACAGAGAAAGAGATGTGGGAGAAGTGTAGCGACATTTCAGTTTCAACGGCAACATTTCCGATGCCTGTGTGCTTTGTTGTGCCTCAGTCGTTGTTATTGTTTCACTGACTGAGGGAAGGGAGCAGAGCTACAGAGGGAGAGAGAGAGACAGCGCGAGGGAGCAGTGTGAGCAAATGGAAGAGAAAAGACAATTTTTTAAACAGCCGTCAACAGGCATTCAATATGCTAGTGTGTGTTTGTGTGTGTGTGGGTGGGACCTAAGGGTGTGCGTGTGTGTGAGTGCTAAGTGGAAATAAAACACGCGCTTTTTGCCCAGCGTAAGTATTATCTGTGCAAGTTGCCGCAACACGGAGCGTATGATGCATATCTGTTGCCAGCAGTGCTGACGTTTTAGCTAATTTACCGCTTCATAAACGGTTTCCAACTGCAATTGAAACTGGTTTCAAATGTAGCCGTTTTCCTTTTAGATTTCTTGAACATTTTTAGCTTTTTTTAGGCTGTAAACCGCCGTCAACACTGACTGCAAGTCATGGGTGCAGGCGCGTGGGTTTAAAGACCACGCAAATGACCTTTTAACATGGCCAACAGCCGGCTCACTTGACCAAGTCAATCGCAGTAATTTAAAAAACAGAAAGAATTTTATTTGAGTTCAAGTTTGTAGCTTTAAAAACAACGTGTTGTATAATCTATTACTTAAATGTATTTTTAGTTTTATACCTAAGCAGTTAGTTGGCAATTTATGTTAATCTAAATTTACTTTAATTGCCGTTTTAGCTTTTTTGTTAATTAATTTTATAACTTTTATTTAACTACAGGGTATCTTTGCGCCGTTCTGCGTAGCCATAATTCATTGCATTTCTACTTTTGTTTTATTTGGAGAATGAAAAACTTTTTCATGCCTATTTAAAAAAGTAACAACAGCAAGAACAACAACAACAACAACTACAACAAACTCCACTTTGGTTGGTGGCCTTTTGTGGTTGCATTTATTGTTTTTTTGTAAATTTTTCCATTCGTATTTTCTTTGGCTGCATTTCTGCTCGCTTTTAATGATAACACAGCCGAGCATTGTATTTGTTATGCCACCTACACCACTCCCACTCACAAAACCCTACTCCCTCTTGGGCACGCCCACACACACACACACACGCTTACTCCTATGCCCACGCATGCTGCCTTGCATTTAATGCTAGATGTCTGCTAAAGTAAATTCAATTGAATTTTTGCAATTTTTAATGCCAGCGGCTCATATTACAACGACAACGCCCAGTTGCCCACCACGCCCACTCCCGCCCCCACCCCAGGCAGCGCCCTACACCCTTCACCGCCCCCACGTGACAACCTCAGGCACCTCACCGCAAAACGCGTAGCATTTTTCTTTTACCCTTTGCCAGAGGGTGCTATAGATTTTTAGTGAGTTTGTGACGTATTAGTTGCCCACTGATCCTAATGAATTACTATATATTTTAACTGTTTACTAGTGCCGTACAAATTGTAAATTGAGCAGAACAAGCGGGAAACCAGTCGGTTGGAAATATTTTGGCGTTCAGACTTCTGGGTTTTAAAAATCAGTAAAAGGTCTTTAAATAAAACTTATCAATTTGCCCATCTGTACTTATCTATATTTACCTATATATAAAAGCTTCATTTAAAATAAAATTTAGAGTATCAGCTCATTAGTGGAACGAAAAAAGCATTTTTATGTTGCGTTCATAAAAGATCAAACTCCATTTTGTTTAACACAGTAAATCTATACTAACTGAAAGGGTATCAAATCGCCTGTCTGCCAAAACTAAGTTTTCTATCGTGTTTTCTTTTTTTTGTACTTTTATTATCCCGCTGGCTGGGCGTGTGATTTGCTTGGTATCGACATTTTAATGATGTGCCTCGGGGCGACTTTGGCCGCCATTGTGAGGACTTTGCGGATCGCCGTCTTGTACTTTAGCCATTTGCACGAGAGCCAGTAGGAGAATGGAGGATGGTGTAGTAGTAGGAGGATATTGTGGCCACCTCCAGATGCAGGGCATTCCAAGACATTCCGCTGGACAACAACGACAACGACAACTCCAATGCCATCGTCATCGCCATCGCATAGTCGCTAAGCTGTCAGACTCGCAGTCTATTGTTGAAATACGTATGTATATATATTTGCATATATATAAATACTGTATATATATATTCTTATGCCTATGTATTTGTATACTTTCAAGTATCTGTAAATGCTTTGCTTTTAAAATGTTTCTTCATTCATTTCGATTCGCTTCGCTTCGTTTCGTTTCATTTTGTAAGTGTAATGTCAACGATTTTCCCCTCGAGAATCAAGAATCTAGAATCAAGCTAATAACTGGCAATTGCAGTCAACAAATTTGGTCAATTTCAATTCATACGCCACTAGAGAGCGTGAGACGGATTTTCTCGTTTCTTTAGCCATAAAGGCTGCAAAAATATTAAGTAGGACTAAAAAATTACTTTTGACTGCCTGATTTCAAAGAGTGCTTCCAATAAAAGCTGGAATATACTATATAAATATTTTAAGCTAGTAACTTCTAATTCAGTGTTTAAAAAAGTCTATCCAAACTCTAAAAATCACAGTATCTAGAATATCTTAAAGTTTGATTTCAGATTTATAAGTAAGGATTATTGAAGGCTGAGTGTTGTTCAAAAAAGTGTGCCACAGCGGGACACAACACAGTGCACAAAAGCGAAAAGTTTGCAAATAAAATGTTGAGGCAAACGACAAATGTACTTTATTTATAGGCGTTTTTAACAGCAGGCAAATGGCACATAAATAAAATATATTACATAAATACGTATAAATATCAAGCGGACGGGTAAAGGAAATGAGAAATGTAAAGTATACGCCACCATGGTGCGAAGCCAGGGAGGTAAGCGAAGGGAAAGGGGAGTATTACCGCATGAAGGAGTCGCATCTTTTTTTTTTTTTTTTTTTAGACATTTCCAACAAAATAAATATGAATAAATATCTATATATGCAAATATATATATATATATTTATATATATGTGAGTACTTTTATACGAAGACAATGACAATGGCTTGTTACAACGCCCCATCCGACGCCGCCCCCTGTGCCGATTTAAGGCCCATCAATGGGAATGCCGCTTACACGACAAAATTGACATTTTGCATTTACTTATTTTTGCTATCCATTTTATTTCTTGTCATATTTTTTTTATTTTTGCTCCTTTCGTGGCTGGCACAATAAAATGAGAGGAAAAATTGCATAATAACCCCTTTGAAATCGTCGGATTATCCTTAAATATTTGTGTAAACATTGTAACAAATGCACAGTGCCGCTCTCTAGCCCCTCCCCCTAACACATCACCCATTGTAAGGACGTCGGAATGCCTGCCACACCCACACTGCCCCCAAACATGCTGATTCCTTCTCAAATGGCTGAATGATGAGCAATAGACGAGCCTCGTCACAGTCGACAATGAACAACTTTGTAGTTCGAAGAGCGAAAGAGACCGGTAGACAGAGATAGAAGAAAATGTGACGCTTACGCATGCAACCAGTGTTGCCAGCTTTTCATGGGCTAAAATAGCTAGACCACAAAATATTGCTAAACAAATTTAAACAAGGACACAGCAGAGATGCTCAACTGTCTTAAGCCCAGTTACCTAAAGGAAATGCCGATTTTGTGGCATCATCAGCAACAGTCCTCACTCCATTAAACTAGCCAGATTAACAGCGCTGTCTAATGACAAAGCTCTAGAAGTTTTAAGCCGTTTAATGCTAGCTTTTTATTGACTAAACGGGCAACACTGATTGCAGCAGGGGGCGGATACACACGGCATCATTTGGTAGTCGTTTAAGCCATGTTGCAGGAGTGTGTGTGTGGGTGTGTTTGGCAGAGGGAACATGTGCGTAATCCAAGCCACATTTACTACCATATTATAATGATTACATGTGTGTCACTTGACTAAGTACAGGGAGGGAAAAGGCGGAGCTAAACTGTGGCACGGAAGCAACTGAGACAAGCGACAATTTGGGCTTAAGGAAGAAAATCGTCTGGACTGACATAATATTGACTTGTTTGTCATATTTTAAGGATATCCTCAAAGCCAATTGGTATGACAACAGCTGCGATTTGCAAATATTTCAGAATACCAACAATTTGCATTTTCATTAATTGCAAAATCAATCTAGAATTTTAGCGAAAAAAGGAGAAATTCCTTGCTTCATTCATTTTTCCAACTGATGCTTTATTTATTTATTGGAAATCTGCGATAGTTGTAGACGGAATTACTTATGTCAAGTACATGACGGCGTAATCTTCTTAAATATTATTATTACAGTGAGCGCAGAAAGAAAACATACCTACGGCATAGTCGTTGTCATTTTTATAGTGTACTCAGACTGCGTAGTAATCTGCTTTGCCATCATTATTTTTGGACCCTGCACTGCAAACTTGCAGCTGGAGTTGACATGTTTGTGAAGTCTAAATAGTATTTTCTGCTATACTTTTTCTAGTGCTTCTTTTAACGGGAAATTTGATTGTTTTAAATAAAAAAATTATAAATTTTCTACCAATTTCAAATATAAAATGTCATTTACTACAGGTTTCAAACATATCAACTTTAAATATATAATTTGTTTTACTACAGGAACCTGACGCTGTTGGGTTTACTCAGCTGAAATTTCTCCTGCTGCAATCAAATAAATTTATTCTTGTCCTATTGATTTCCCAGACTTGTCCTTTAGTTTTACAGCGAATACTTAGGTTTAAGCCATGTTTTATCATTAGAGCCGACTTTGTAGGGCTCAAATCAAATCAAATTAACTCATTTAAATGAATTACAAATATTTAAAAGCGCAGCAAATTAAATCACGCAACTATTTAGCGCGACAAAGAGTACAATTAAATGTCTCCGAGACCACCACACACCCACACCGATACACACCGATACACACACACACCATAAGGACTTGCCACACAAAGCGGCAACTCTATTGTGGTGAGAAGGCGTTGCACTGTCTAGGGAAGCGAACACTGATGCCGCAAGTTTAATCGAATTTAACTACTCATAATGTGCAACAGACAACAAGAGTCGTGCCGTGTCGTGTCGCGTCTTGTCGTGTTGCACTGAGTTAAGTAGAGAGGGCGACATCCCTTGCTCTCTATGCTTCTCTCCGCTGTTTCCCAACTTTCTCTCTTTCAAGTTGACACCTCAACGCCACGAGGCGTATAAAGTTAAGCACTAATCTCATTAGGATCATCCATCCATCCATCCATCTATCCATTTATCCCACCAACCATCGAGCCAAGCTGAAGCAACAATCTGTGGTTGCGTTCAGAAGCGTAAACCGAAGACAGCAACACTTCTTTAAGGAGAGTTATTTACCGAGATGATGAGGATTAATAAAAAAATAGTATTTTAACTGATTCCAATTAAATGGAAAGATATGTAAAGATATTAAATGTAAGATATTATTATTATTAAGATGAATTAAGAAAGAGAACTGTTCGTCAGTAAGAAAAACATTTTTTCTTGTCTTTATCTCTATCCGTTTGGCCATTCATTTCATTTACCAAAAATGCAAACTGATTTCGCTTATGAATGCAATTAAAGTAACATTTTTTCGCACTATTCTGATAGACAGATGATTGATGCGTGCTGTTGAACGCAGCCAGTTAGTTATTAGCTAAACTTGAGCCCCAATCGTGTTAGCTATTTGAAGGTGCAACAGCGAAGTTAGAAGAATAGGAAGAGAAGTAGGAGGAGGTGGAGTAGGGCGTGGAACTTCGAGCAGCTGATGTGTTCTGTGCTCTGTGGTTCTCGCTCTCTCATCTCAAATGGGATGCCGTACGTGAGCGGGCTCAATTACGACGTCAACATCGACGACGGCGACGCCGACTACAGTGAGTGCGAATGGGTTTTATTATTATTTACATACCTGTTGCAGCAGAGGCATTGTTTTGAATAAAAATTCCAATTTCCACACTTGTATTTCACGTGCCGTTTGTCGTCGTTGTTGTTGTTATCGTCGCCGTTATCCCGTTTCGGTTTATGTCGTGTCGCTTCGTGTCCTCGTCTCCTTCGTAGTGTTGGTCGTCGTCGGCTGCCGGATAAGCTGACAAAGCGGCAAAACAGATGTCGCCACTTCCGTATGCTAGACAACAACAGCAACAGCAACAACAACAGCAATACAATACAACTTGACTGAGAGAGAGCGAACAGCTTCTTGCTCTCATACAATTTTGCAGTCTCCTTTTTTGGGGGCCTCTCGCTATTTCGCTCTCTGCGCACCGTGTCCTGAGCAAGGTTCGAACTGATGATGCGGCTGCCCAAAAATGTTGGCTAACTTGCCTCAGGCAAACATGTTTGCTGGCCAAAATGGTTTGCTTTCTTGTCGCTCTTGTTCTTGTTACTGCCTGTCAGAATTTTGGCAGCACTCGACACTCGGCACTTGGACACTGGGCAGAAGACAACAGGCATATGTGACGGCGGCCGTATCATCCGTACATCCGTATCAGCTGATGCAAACGGTCATCGATTCATTATTCGCCGTGAATAATGTAAATCCTTCGTCCTTCGTCCTCTACTGCCCACGGTACCCTCTGAAAATAGACAAGATAAATATACCGATATTAGACAAATCTTCGCAAAATAATGCTGTCAACTTAACTGAAAATAATGTTCTCTAAATTGCAATTTGCTGGAAATTAATTTCACTCAATTTTATAAAAATTATTTTTTTTATATTTTTTCGATATAATTTAACTTAATTGATTGTTAAATCCCATGGTCTTCACGTATTTTAGGACTTGCAAAATTATTTTTTAGAATAAATCCATACAATTTATCTAAATGTACTTTAAGTTAACTTTCTGAACATAACTTAAGCTTAATTAAAATACAGAAATGATCAGAGACAAATTTTATAAATGATCGTCTTTTTGGGTTATGTTTATAAGATTATAAGATAAGATTTTACCCTTCTACCTTCAGTAAAACAGGGAGTTCATATAACATCAGATATTTGATGATTTAAAGTAGTAATCTAAGAAAATAACAATTTTAAAAGATGCTTATAAAATCATTTTAAAGTATTCATTTAGTTTAAGAAATTAAAGCTGAAACAGAAGTTTAAAGAATTTATTTTATCAATATGCTGTTCATAAAAGACTTCTTCTAGGCTATTAACACAATCCAAGGGAAACACTTACAAAATTATATTTTAGTGCTGGCAAAGGAATGTAAAAGGCTAATGTGATTAGATTATAATTTTAAGTGAACCACAAAAGCAAATAAACAAAATCCTACACACATACACACGCACACGCAAACGCACGCAGTCTCCATTCAAAAGTCTGTAAATGAGCTCACTTAAGCGTTAAACGGTGTAAATCGATCAAGGCGTATCCCCGCAAAACATAACTGTAATTAACCAATTTCCGTCATTCCCCCCTTTCGCTTTTGGCAATCGTTTGCAAGTGCTTTCGTGCGAGCGACTGCCTCATAATTTTGTCGTTCTTAGTAATTATTTTAATTTTCCCTTTTTTCGCTCCTGGACATTGGGACATGGACACTCATCGAAAGATGAGAAAAAGTTCTCCGGTGCGTGCCCGTGTGTGTGTGAGAGTGTGTGTGTAATCCTTTTGAGAAACAGGAAGCGAAGCTATTATTAGAACCATAAATCAGCATGAAATGAGCAGAAACGCCGCAACCAACAAAACCAACAACAACATGGAACCTTCCTCCCCAATCCCCAACGTTCTTGTGTAGTTTTTGTCCTTTTTCTTCTTATGCCTTGTCGTTGTTGTTATTGTAGTTACTCTTCTAGTTGCTGTTGCCGCTGGTGTTGTTGTTGTTGTTGTTGTTGTTGCTGCTGGTCTCTCTTGTGCGTATTCGTAGTTGTAAAAAGAGTAGTATTTGTTGCTGTAGTTGTTGTTGCTTTTGGGGCTGCTGCTGCTGCTGGGCAAATGACGTGAGTATGGCAATGGCAATGGCAAGGCGTGCGCGACGTAAAATGCTCAACAAACGGAACAACGGAACAAGTGGAAAGTAGTAAAAAGACAGTGACGACGACGCCACAACAACAATAATATTGTACGGGAAAGCAACACACGCACACTCACACACACGCACTTATAAAAGGGCATTGAAGTTGCACTCGATGAGAGCATAACTGCATCTCAGATAGAATCCTGTGCCTTGGGATTTTACACACAAACACACACACACTCAAACTCCCTCGGTTCAGTTTTTGCACTATTCTAAAATTTGTCAGCGAATTGTGCCGGTCCCATTTTCCATCACTTTTTTGTTCTACGTTTTTTTATTATTTTTTTTTTTTTTTTGTTAATATTAAGTTTCTATGCATGTTTGTTCGTATATGTAAACGTTTGTTTGCATTTGTGTACATACCCAAAAAATGACAATAGGCAGCGGCAGCAGCAGCAGCTTATGTTTACTTTGTTGCACGCGTTGTTCACATAAATTTGTTGAATTTAATTGAAAATTTTGCACTCGCATTCAATATTTTCTACTAGTTTTCACGTTTTACTATTCTCGTTCTATCTGCATGCGTGCAAAGCACATTTTTACTCACACTTTTGCTCTTTCCTCCCGGCTTGGGACCGTTACTTCAATTTCTGTTTTATGCCTTACACGCTTTTTCAATAATTTTGTTGTTGTTTCTTCTATGTTTCTTACTAGTGTTGGTGCGTGTGTTTGTGTGTGTAGTTTTAAACTTGTAAAAATATGCTATAAGCTGAAGGCGTTGTATTTATATTCCTATTTTCAAAAAACGACCAAAAAGAAGTGTTTTTATTTGGGCCCAAAAATGTAATATTCTTTTATTTTTGCTGGTTACCGCTCAAGTCAGAAATGCAATAACCTCACCTAACGAGCAATTGAAATACACTGAAGCCAGGCGTCGACAGATGCTGTGAGAGAGCGAGAAATCTGTATGTCTGCTGGCTGCTGCGCCAATCCTTAACATCAGCCCCAACCCGCAGCCCCCTTTCTGATGAAAAGAGCACAACGGACAAGTTGCAAGGAAAATGTTCAACAGCTACAAGTAAGACTCCGGGTTTAATTTTGAATATTATGCCATTAACGAAAATGTTCCATAAAAATAATTACTCGGAGTGTATAAAAATACCGTTTATAATTTGAGTTTGAAATCCCAATGTTTGGCAATATTTCTTACTGTGTAGAAAGCCACTTGTGTGAATGGCAAGAACAGCTGACTGTGGTGGCGTTGCCAGATCAGTCGAAAATAAAAACGCTTGCCGGTGAAGGCAAATTAACAAATTGTAAAAATTGTTTGTTAATTTGTATACAAAAATGGCTGGTGACAATGAAAGTACTAATACCGAGAACTCAAACGATCATATTGATCTGGCGCAATATCGGCAGCTAGTCAAACAGTTTATAGACATGGTAAACGCAACTCCACAAAATTTCTAACTGTAAATTGATTTTGTGAGAAAAAAATTGTTATATTTTCAGCGTCGTTACTCGACAGCTTTGTTTTGGGCCGAAAAGGTCTCTGTGCTGAGCGGCCATGAGCCAAGGGATGTTTATTACCATGCACAGTGCATGTTCTTGCTGGGTGAGTTCCACAGAGCCGCGCACACAATTCAGCACAATCATTTGGAGAAGACTTCGCTTCCCTGCTTTAATCTGCTTCTGGAATCTTTGTATGCCGCTAAGGAGTTCAACGATGCGGCGACCATAATCCAAAATGTGGATGTGGAGACCATGAGCTCCTCGATTATAGCAGCGACGCAAGAGGCAGCCAGCAACTGCAACATGGAGAGCAATAGCGTCTTTGGCGGCGAGGAAACCAATAGGAATGAACTCTTGGCATCAATTTACCTAATGAAGGGAAAGGTCTTCGAGGCGCTGGATAATCGCGGCATGGCCATGGATTTTTATGTTCAAGCGCTGCACAAATCGATTTACTGCTTTGAAGCTTTAGAGGCTTTGGTTCAGCATGAGATGCTCATGGCCTGGGAAGGTAAGCTCGACGCTGTTTGTGTTCAGCAGCGGAAGTTTTAAATTTGTTTCAAAATAGTAGCGTTCAGCACTAACGTTATTAAATGGGCTGCGTTCATCCCTTTTCAAAATGGTTGCGTTCAGCAGCAGTTTTTAAAGAAGTACATTCATTGACAATCTTTTATTATATAAAAGATATTAGCTATCATTTGTAATTTGTAACAGTTTTAAGAACTCTTTCTCTTACATATTTATTAATTTAAATGATTTTACTACTCTTTCCTCAGAGTTTGAACTCATGCATCATTTGCCGCTGGCACAACAATCCAGCGAAACAGACGCCAAGTTTATACTGAAGCTCTACGAGTCCCGGTTGAAAAAGTATTACGAATTGATTTCAGCACGCAATGCTGAAGAAATCTCTCCCATAGTCAATCCGGATGTGCTTAAATACATCAAGGAATTCACGGTGCGAGTGCAGCAGACATGTTCATCGGATAGTCAATTCCCAGGAACAACCAAAGTGCCCACGGTGCCAAGTCAGTTTATGTCGCCGGCACAGAAGTGAGTTCTACAAAATCCATAGTAGTTTAGACTGCTTTTCTAAATATTTCCTTATTCCTCAGAGTTTTGAAAGATCTAAAAGCACCCACATTTTCGCTGCAGACGAGTCTTTCGCGGGCTTCTTCCATGATAGACACCACGCAACGTTCGCTCTTCGATGCCTCGAACCGTCGAAGTTCGAGGGAACAGGATGTGGACACCTTGTTGCCACTGAACGAGTGCCTGCAACGCGTTCAACGCAGCACAGATCTGATGGCAGCAGAGGCCGAAAAGTGTTTCTATGACTGCGACTACAAGCAGTGTCTCAAAATCCTAAATAAGTAAGCAATTAGACCCAACTTTCATATGATTTGAGTCTAATCTTCTCCCCTTTCCAGCTTGCTAAAGATCGATCCATTTCATAACAATGCGCTAACCATACAGATCGCTTGTCTGGTGGAGAATGGCGACTTCAATCGCTTGTTTTATGTGGCCCACAAGTTGGTGGATCGCTATCCTGATAAGGCTATATCGTGGTATGCTGTGGGCTGCTACTACGACATGATAGGCAAAAGTGATCCAGCCCGCCGTTATCTATCGAAAGCTACATCTCTGGATCGTCTTTATGGTCCCGCTTGGCTGGCGTATGGTCACTCCTTTGCCAATGAGAACGAGCACGAACAGGCGATGGCCGCGTACTTTAAGGCCACCCAATTGATGCGAGGATGCCACCTCCCTCTGCTCTACATTGGCGTGGAGTGCGGCTTGACCAAGAATCTGGAGTTGGCTGAGAAATTCTTCCTACAGGCCATGACTATTGCTCCCATGGACGTGTATGTGCTGCACGAACTGGGAGTGATCAAATATGAGTACGAATATTACGATGGAGCAGCCACAATCTTTCAGTGCACCGTGGACATAATCAAGCAGCGGGCAAAGACCAACAACGAGGAGATTTCTGCACGCTGGGAACCACTTTTCATCAACCTAGGCCACTCGCTGCGACGCATACAGAAGTACGAGGAGGCGCTCTACAATTTCCAATATGTAAAACACATTTTAATATAATTTTCCAACTTAAATCAATTAATTAACCACTGATTTGTTGACAGGCTTTGTTGCTGAAGCCACAAACTGCGACCACATACACCGCAATTGGATTTATTCACGCTCTGCTTGGCAATTTGGACAATGCCATTGAGTATTTCCACAAGAGTTTGGCCTTCAATCGGGATTGCATTGTTACCTCTACAATACTGAAGAATTGCATTGAGGATTTGATGGATGACGACAAGACGATCAATGAGATTTGCAGCAAGGCATTGAGAGATGTCACCGAATCAATTACAGCAAGTAGTAGACAGATGCTAAATGCTGATAAGCTAAATGGCATTAAAATGAATCTCAAATTCGATGATGAAGAGGAATTATCCAATTCCAACTCGAATTCAGACTCAAATATGGTCGTGGAGATGAGCTTCGATACTTAAGAGAGACACACAAAAATTCTTGTTAGCGGCTGACTAATTGGAGGTGGGAACACCCTGAATACTGTTTGTCTGCACTTGAACCCAATTTGTTTTTAGAAGAAAGCTTGCACAGCTGTTCCAAAGTCTCAAAGTTCCACACAAGTTTTGGAATTTTTCCGTTTTCTTCTGTTCAGTCAAAAACAATTGAAGTTGCCGCTTGTGTTGTTAGTATTTAAGTAAGCGTATGAAATTAAATTAAGTTTATTAGACTATAGTCTAGCTATAGGTCAAGTTCTAAGTAGCACACGCGTAAGTTTCCACTCCAAATCACATGGAGCAAGGAACATAAATCAATTCAGGAAAAAGGTCATCAGTGACTTTGGTTCTTATCGGTTAAATGCCCAAAAGAACTAACCGAATATGTCATTAAACTTTGCATATATGCAAACAAACTACTGATATACATTATGCTAATAATTTTTTAAAACCAAGACAACATTTTAGAATAACAATTTTTTATGAACGCACGCGTTATCCAAATATTTGTCCAGCAATAAAAACGTGTGAATGGGAATGAGAGTGACGACGACGATGAAGCGCCGTCTGAAGGTCTGTTAACTGATAACGAGCGCGCACTTCTTGACTATATAAATCCGTTCCTGGCCAACAGTTGGCACAGTCCAACTCGAAGCTTCGAGACAGCAAAAAAAAATAATAAAGTAAAAACCATGTGCAAATCTAAGAACCTAATTGTATTGCTCTGGAGTCTGGCGCTCGTCCAGGCCGTGCCACTTAACAAGTTCTACGATGACATCGACGACACCGAGGTCATAGAGCTGCCCGAGAATGGCATAGAGCAGCCGGCACCCAATAAGGACATTATTGATCTGAGCTCCTTTGGCGCTGCTTTGTTTGGTGTGCCGGATGAGCAGCTAACCGCCAGTTTGGTGGGTAACTTCAGCGCCGAGACTGATGAAGTGAATCCCGAGGAGCTGGGCAGCTATCTGGAGGGAGACATGCTGGTGCCGCAGTCCCCATTGACCATGAAGAACGGCCTAACCACACAAAGTTCCCGCTGGCCCAAGGGCGTTGTGCCCTATGAAATACGCGGCACCTTCAATGCTCGTGACATGGCCACAATTCAAGGAGCCATTGACCAGTACCATAAGCGTACCTGCATCCGTTTTGTGCCCTATACCGGACAAAGGGATTACATTTCAATTGTGAGCGGCAACTCAGGTTGCTGGTCATCGGTTGGTCGCGTCGGTGGCAAGCAGGAAGTGAATCTTCAGTCTCCCGGTTGCCTCAGTCGTCCCGGCACTGCCATCCACGAGCTGATGCACGCCCTGGGTTTCCTCCACGAACAGAATCGCATGGAACGAGATGCCTTCGTGGCCATTCAGTACCGAAACATCCAATCCAATGCCATGAACAACTTTGACAAGGCAGCAAGCACCGAAGCGTTTGGCGTGCCCTATGATTACGGCAGTGTTATGCACTACTCGGCGAACGCCTTCTCCACCAACGGACAGCCCACAATTGTAGCCATGGTAAGCGCACCTGATCCTTTAGAGTCTTCCTTCATTACATATTTTTAATCTTCTCTGCAGCAAAGCCTTGGTGGATCTCAAATGGGACAACGCAACGGTTTCTCCGACTTTGATGTGGACAAACTAAACCGCATGTACGACTGTGGCTACGTTGGAGGTGCTCCAGCTGCACCTGGTTCTGGTCTTGCTCCCGTTCCTGCTCCTGGCATGCCTGCTCCAGCTATGCCCGGCGGTAATCCCATCGTGGACAGCTTCCTCAGCGGACTCATCAGCGGTCTGGGACTTGGAGAGGAGGAATCACCGAGTGAACCTAGCAGCTAGACTGGATACGCCCAAAGAACCTATTAATTCATACGATCACCACACTACCTCGACCAATTATTTAATGCATTCACTAGAAATATGAACCATACAATCTAGAAATATTCTGATCAAACTATTTAAGACATGTTAAAATATAACTGTATGTTTATTAGCTAAACTCGAGCACTGTTTTTTTAATTGGTTTCTTAAAGAATAATTAGTTCTTAATGAATTTGGGACTATAACTCGATTGCAAAGGTTCAAAAAACTTTCTGATTTCCAAGTGAAAAATTGTTCATAGTTTAGAAATATTTCTTGTAGAAAACATTACTTGTTCTTAACTTTACTTGAAACCCCAAAAAGTCTACAAATATTGGATCTTTCTTAAAAAATTCCCAATTACCCTGAAACAACATGGTAAAGAATTAACCTTCAAGAAATTAATTTTAGTTTATAATATCCCAAATCATTCTGAACTCTAGACAAATTTAAGTTTCCTAAAATTATATTGTTTTATTTGAACTTAAGCCATTGTAAATGTTATTAGTCATGATTAATTTAAGATTAGTTAAGCTATTTAGAACGAAGGTTCTGCCAAATTAGCGTCTTTTAACCCTGTTTATAAGCAATGCGACTGATCTCAAGAGGGCTTACATAGCAATCAAGTTGGGACTCGTTCAGTTCTGTTCGTGTGAAACGCTTAAAGCCACAAAAGGTCAAACGTTGATAAGACTTATCGGTTATGGTTAGGGTTATAACTGTGCAAATACGGAAATAATTATACTCCCCCCAGAGTTAGCAGATATCGCTATAAAGTTACGGTTACAGTTGTAATTTAAATCCTAGTGATAAGCGCTGATAACAGAAATCGGATTTCGGTGTAAACGTAACGCAGAAAGTGGAAGTTATTTCCATTACCAAAATGACTGCAATTTTTATGCTCATCCTTGTCTACGGAGGATCACTGATCGCGTCTATGGCCTCTGCTGCGCCAGTGGGTGGCGACACCATCGACTTGAGGTCACTGGGCAGCGATTTGTATGGCAAACCGGATGAGGTAATAACTGCCCAACGTGTAGCCAATTTTAGTGGTGCTCCGGACGAAGGAAATCCCGAGGAGCTGGGCACTTACCTCGAGGGAGACATGCTTGATCCGCGTCCCCTAGACTTGATGAGGAGCGGTCTTCCGAGCGAGTCACTTCGCTGGCCGAATGCCACTGTACCCTTCCATATTGACGGTAATTTCACTGATGAGCAACTCGACATACTCGCATATACCTTTGGGGAGTATCACAGGCGTACCTGCATTCGGTTTGTTCCACATGTCGATGAGCCTGATTACGTAACGTTCGATAACGGCGATTCCGGCTGTTGGTCGTCGGTGGGACGCATCGGAGGGGAACAAACGGTGAATTTGCAGACGCCAGCGTGTTTAAAAAGAGCTGGCACCGTTATTCACGAAATTATGCACGTTCTCGGGTTCGTTCACGAGCAGAATCGCGAGGAACGGGATGATTATGTGAGCATCAAAGAGGAGAATGTACGTGCCGATTATTTAAAGAACTTCAAGAAGGCGAATGATACGGTGAGCTTTGGAGTGGGTTATGATTACGGCAGTATAATGCACTACTCCCGAACGGCTTTCTCCTCCAACGGTCAATCGACTATAAAGAGACTGGTGAGTGTTATATAATTCTGTGTCCTTAGTACATTTTCCTCTTCCTCCTTACTATCATTTTTCCTAACTTTTTTTGCTCCTAAGGAGTAGTCTTGACACCTGAAGTCTGTTTGGTTGCCTCTTTTTTTACCTCTTTCTTTTCTCTTAATCTTCACTCCCTTTTTCTTCTTTCTATCTTACCTACTTATTTTCTGTTCGCTACCCCGGTTACCATCTTATCACGCTCCTTTCTTCTTACTCCTTGCTCTCTATTTCTCGTTTAAGCTTTTTCCTAACAGCTTTCATTTCACCTCACTCGTATCCAACGATCTAATCTTTACCTCCACTCTTCCATCTATAGAAAAAGCGAAGAAATAAGGCTCGCATGGGTCAAAGAGATGACTTTTCCGATATGGATCTCAAAAAAATCAATCGTATGTACAACTGCACCGCAGAGGAACCAATTCTGAGTCCTGAAATCGAGGAAACTATTTTAGATGAGACAAAAGAGGATTCAAAAGAAGATTTGAAAGATGCAACTGAACGTCGAACAAAAAATGTTTGAAAATAAAAATCTTTTAAAACCACTAATAAGTGTAAAGAGTAAAATTAATAATTTATTTACGGCTTGTAAAATTTAATTATTGCGTTAAGTGTGTAATTGTAAATCCAAAATACAGAGTTAAAGCTCAGATACTCTGCAATTTAAAAAATACTTAAATCATATCTAAAAATAAACAATAAATAATTAAATGATATTATATTTTTGTTTATTTTCTTAGTAAATCAACAACTGTATGGCTTAAAAATATTTCAAGGTCAATGTCTAAACCTATTATTTAATATTATTATTACTATCTAGGACTATATAGGCTAAAACAAGATTTTTAAATACATTTTTGTTATAAATTATATTTTCTATATCTTTTCAGATCAAATTTCTCGTTGACTGCAAATAAAAATAGTTGCTTAGTTACAAATAATTTTAAAATTTATAAAACAAAATTTTTGTAAGTAGCAAATGCTATCCCGTTTTAGATATTAATTTATTTGTTTTATTTTAAGTTAAGGACAAGTAAAGCTTACATTTTTATGTTACGATTAAGGAATATGATTTTAAGAATATAAAGAATTTATAATTTAAATCCACGCATTTTTTATTTCAACGGTTGAGGAGCTGCAAAGCCCTGAAACGGCATAAATTTCAGCTGAAATACCAGGCGAACAGAAATATGCAGTAGGTCGCAAATGCATTAAATCAACAAGCAATCAACAACTGTAAATTGCGCTCAGAAAACTCTCCCTCTGTTAACTCTCTATTTTTGGTTGGTTTGCTGTTCGTGTGGTTGTTCGCGGACGCCACCTGACGGCAGCAAACAAACATCCAAACATCGCTCTAAGCAAGCTCTGCCGCTCTACGCTCTCTTATTTCAGTTTCTTCTTTGTTCTCTGTTTTAGTCTGCGCTGCCGGCGACTGCGAACACACATGCGAACAGCAATGCTAATTGCGCTCTGAGAAAGCTCTCTGTTTTGATCAGGCTCTCCATATTGTCACGTGTGCTGCTCACGCACACTACTGTCCTTAATTGCATTTTAAATAGATTCTGTTGCTTGCTGCTGATTCTGTTCGCCTGGTGTTTTAACCAGTAAAATCTCTGTTTTGATCGGGTTCTTCATATTGTCACGTGTGCTGCTCACGCACACTACTGTCCTTAATTGCATTTTAAATGGATTCTGTTGCTTGCTGCTGATTCTGTTCGCCTGGTGTTTTAACCAGTAAAATTTCTGTTTTGATCGGGTTCTTCATATTGTCACGTGTGCTGCTCACGCACACTACTGTCCTTAATTGCATTTTGACTAGATTCTGTTGCTTGCTGCTGATTCTGTTCGCCTGGTGTTGCTTATTTGTGAGCTGCAAAAATGTTAAATATGCTTTGTCGCTTCTCATTCCCTGTTTTCGGTCTGTTAATTTTAGGCTCACGAGGTCAACGGTTTTGCTTAACACTATTTTGGCAGACGCTTGTTCCTAATTATGCGCTCCTGGTACTATAACCAGCAAAGCCTCTATTTTAGCTGTTAAGTTGTTACCTTCAGGTGTGTTAAGTTAACATATTAAATTCAAACATGCCTAGCTTTAAGGATGTTTTTTATTTAACGAATGCGTTGTATCGTACTGTATTTCTTTTCGCCTGGAAGTGTAACTGGGCATTTGAATATTCCAGTTAAAATACCAGGCGAACAGAACTTTCAGCAGGTCGCAAAGAGCCATTTCAATTCAGGCCAAAGTTCAGAAGGCAAAATATTACATATAACTCCTTCAACATTTCACGTGATTTTTATTACGCATACGCATAGTTGTACAACATATAGTAATTTAAAATACATTTGGATGGGCCTGGAGAGAATTCAGAGAAAACAAAGATGAACATGGATAATAGAAATGATTGGAACGACTTGAATGAATGGATTGAGACTACATGTTCCGCTTGGCTGCCAGCATTCTGGAACGTGGCAAGCGACACTGGCTGATGCTGTGCAGACGGTACTGCATCTCGGGCTGTGTGATCTTCTCGTAGAGCTTCTGTTTGGCCTCCTTGACGGTGTGGATGGCAACACCATCGCCACCATCGTCGATGTTAAAGGCTTCGCCCTCAGCGCATTCAGGACATTGTTGGGTGAGCACGATGTCATTGAGATCGGTGGGCAGTTCACAGATCTTTTCGATCTGCTTGACCACATAGTCCATGTTGCCCTCGTCCTGCCGTTCGAAGACATAAACACTGGCCACAATGTCCTGAATGCGCGCCTCAAGTAACTTCACAAAACGCTCGACATTCACCAGATTCACGTGGGTATGATCACCTAGCAGATCGGCCAAAGGCGTTGTGTCTACGGAGCACATGTCGCAGAGCATTTCGATGCCCTGTAGCAGATTCTCGAGACGACTGTCGTTACTCTCCCTTGTCTTATTCAACTGAATGTTTGAGTTTTGCTTTTGGGAGACCTGCTCCTCCAGGAAGTTGATCAAATTGATCTGATCCTGCAGCGTGTTGGAGTTCTCCCGCTTCAGTTCGATGATGTCATCGAAGAGACGATTAACAGAATTGTTGAGTAGGGTAATGTGGTAGCTCATCTCGTTGGCATAGTTGAAGAACGAGTAGTATAGACTTTCCTGCTGCTGGAATTTCTCGATCACCTCCTCGACATTATTGGAATTTGTGTAGTCAAGTATTTTCTTCAGCACCGAATTGTACAAATTGATTTTCTTGTTATGTTTGCGCCGGAATTCATCACGACGTTTATACTCCTTTGGCTGCAGATCAGCCAGGACGCGTTCTCTGCCCTTGCACTCCACAAACGCCGAATTGTCCGCATCGGCGGCGACTTTACGCATGATACCCTGTAATTCAATGCGACGCAGTTCGCGCTCCTTCGCCTCTCGCTTGGTGATCTTGTCGATCTTCTCGTACACATCGATGCAGCCATCGAAAGTATTCAAAGCGTACTCGATCAAATCAATCAGATACTTTTTATCGCTGTTCAGTTTCTGCACCATTTTCGTATACGAATCGTTGAAGAACGTGCGGTGGTTGAGTATCCGGATCAGTTGTTCCCTCAGCTCAGCATTGGCTGCCGTAAAGCCGCACTCCTGTCGCACACCCACTTCCAGCGAATTCTCCAAGATGACCATCTTCTTACGCACTTGCGCCACATGCGCTTGATGCTGCTGCTCGGGTACCGTTAATCGGTTCAGATTGTAGATTTGTTTGCGCACTCGACTGATCTCTCGCTCCATGTTGCAGATGGAGGTCTTCAGCTTGGTTATGTCCTCGGCAAGATTCTCCTGGCACTCGACGTGGCATTTTATCTGTGCCAAGTACCGTGTGTCCTTCTGCATGTGGGTGGTTCCTGCTGCCACCCAGATCTGCGCACGGAGATCATTCTTCTCCTCCTCAAGGCGATCGATAGTGTTCTCATAGCTGGCATCTATGATTGTCTCATTGCGGGTCTTTACTTTGCTTGAGAGTAGTTTCTTGTACTCCCTTTGACGCTTGCCGAGCTCACGATGCTTGAGAAGGTAACTCTCCAGGAATGCAGTTTTGTTGAATGGTGCCGCTGCGTCCATTTTGAATTGATAAGTAGTGGAGATATATGGTGGGAAGACTTTGTGGCTAGACCTCGAAGACTTTTCAAAAACTTTGTGGAGACTTCTATGAATTCTTGTAGACTTATTTGAAAGACTTTGTGGAGACTTCGTAGTCTTCTTGGAAAGTGTTTCTGTAGAGACTTTGAGAAGACTTTGTGGAGACTTCGTGGGGAGACTTCGTAACCTTTTGGTTATTTGCAAATTTTATTTAAATACTTAAACGAATACGTTCTGTTCAGTGTTGCAAATCGTGTAAAAAACAATGTAAGTCGTTTAGTGTTGCGAGTGAGTTTCTGCTCGAGCTCTGTTGTTTGAGTACCAAATTTCAAATGCCTAATAAAATTTCTAAAGCTGAGGTAATCTCCTGGCAGAGCCTACTTAAAATTTAGTTGCACAAGTTTGAGTTTCCCAAGTTTATGAAGTACGCAAAAATATCTCTTTATTGCAAATGAAGTTATTTAAATAAACTATTACAAGTTTACAGAACAAGTGTCTACAACAAATCAAATGATTGGCGTTTGAAACGCTTTGTAATAAAATGACTTTATTTGAAACATCTTCAAGGACTATAAAACATTTAGTGTCTCTCGGATTACTGCTGCGAAATACCGGAGCTTTCCAAGGCACGGAATATCTTGAATATAGCCCAGATATAGGCAGCAGTTCTCAGATCATTGCACAGCTGGAACTTGTGGGCAACGGCCTTGATGCCAAAGGCTGCCGACTCCATAACGGTCTGAAGAGCTGAGTCCACGATTTCGGCTTCGTTAGTGCAATCGCGTATGACCTGAAGTTGCTTATTGGCCACAATCTCGGGCTAAGAAAACAAAGAAAAACTCGTTACAGGCAAGGGTTTTCATAGTTTATCAAACTACTCACGTATTCACCCTCTTGGCAACTATTCAGGGACTCATTGATCGAGTTTAATATCTCCACAATTATCTGTGAAGTCGTCTTCGAGTTCATCTTGCCATAGGACACATGATTTATGTTTTTAAGGTACTCAAAGTAGGACACGGTCACACCACCTGCGTTACAATACAGATCAGGAACAATCAAAACTCCTTTGTCCAGTAGAATTTTCTCTCCAGCTGGAGTCGTCGGTCCATTGGCTCCTTCCAGAATCAATTTGGCCTTCACGTCCTTGGCGTTCTCACTTGTGATCACTTTTTGGGTGGCACAGGGCATCAGAATATCACACTCTGCGGTGAGTAGACTGCCCTTAGACTCCTTGGCCTTGGGGTAGCCTTTGATCGTCTTTTTCAGCGCCTTATACTTATTAACGTCCTGCGAAAGAACGTCAAGTTAATACTTAATTGGTGAAGTACTTTCTTTACTCACTTTGATGTCGATGCCATCCTTGTTGAACAGTCCGAATCCATAT
Organism: Drosophila nigrodunni; assembly: GCA_020829145.1. Classification (NCBI taxonomy): domain Eukaryota; kingdom Metazoa; phylum Arthropoda; class Insecta; order Diptera; family Drosophilidae; genus Drosophila; species Drosophila nigrodunni. The sequence goes on from JACVCZ010000001.1 coordinate 28,708,081, forward strand.
TCCTGAATGCCAATCACCTTGGCTCCCGCTTCCTGAACAAATTGGGCAGCAAAGGATCCTACGTTTCCGAAACCTTGGACAATGACCGTCTTGCCCTTCCATCCGGTCTCCCAGCCCAACATTTCCATCCAATCCTTGTCGTGCAGGAATAAATCCCCCGACTTCCAAACTCCCCTTCCCGTCGCCGAGTTGCGTCCATTAATGCCGCCGATGTGAACAGGTTTTCCGGTCACAATGGCAGACGCATTGATGTCCTTGTAGCCAAAGGTCTTCGTATACTGATCTACAATCCAACTCATCTCCCGCGCACTCGTATTCACATCGGGAGCGGGCACGTCGATGCCGGGTCCAATCATATTCCTCTTAAGCAGCTCCATGGTGAATCTTCTGGTAATCGTCTGTAGCTCCTTGACGGTGTACTTGGAGGGATCGATGCGAATGCCACCCTTGGATCCACCATAGGGAATATTCACACAGGCACACTTGAAGGTCATAATGGCGGCTAAGGCCTTCACCTCCGACTCATCCACGTCCATGGCAAAGCGGATGCCTAAGGAGAAGTAAAGCTGAATTTATATTTCTCTGGAGAGTTCAGAGTAACTTACCTCCTTTCAGGGGCAGACGATTGCGCACATGATGAGCTCGATAGCCCGTAATAATCTCGTAGGATCCATTGCCTTTAATAATGGGAAAACTGACCTCCAACGAGGTGCAGGTGCTTCCTATGAGATTCAGAATGGCAGTGACTCGTGACTGCTTCTCTTCGGGCTTAAAATGCGACTGTTGGTCCAGTTCCTTAATCAGCTCCTTCTCCATCACCTGGGCAGCCTTATGATAATAGTATAAAACCATTGCGGAAAAATTTGGATCCTTGTCAGTGGCAACCTTTTGCAGATTCTCGGGCATCTTGTGCTGGGATCGCTTCTGTAGCTGAACAGGTGGCTGGTGACGACCACATAATAGAGCACTTGCAATTCCGCGAAACATTTCAAACAGATTTCAATGAAAAATTTTGATAACAGACAATCAAATTATTTTATACAAAGGAAAACTTTTGATTTGGAAAGCTTTTTTTTTAGAAATGAAATAAACTTGAGTCAATATTTAGTTAATGACTGATTAACTACTACGAGAGATTTCAAATTTTTGTTTTTAATACTTTATGAGGGCAGAATTTTAAGGAACTTACATCCCAAATAGTAACTTGATTCCAGCGGAATCAACTAATTGTACAACTAATTTTTAATTAAGTTTGAAATAGCTCTTTAAACATAGGAACTTCTCATGCCAAACACTGATTTTTGGCCTATTGGATTTGACCTATGGGCGATACATGAAGTAAGGATACATTTCATAAACTTATCTGAAAATTTCTGGGATTGCAATGTGCAACTCGCAACTTGTTCTGCGTACAGTCACATGCTAAAGTTTGTGATACCGACTCTTTTAGACTGTGAGTTCAAGGTTTTTCAACTTGCTCCCTATTTTCCTTTTGGAAGCAACTAGCTTTCAATCTTTCTGATCGATTTATTAAGCAATTTTGATAATTCATTGTAGCGAATGGACAATTGGCATAAAAGTTATCCGCAAGACAACCTGCAAACACCCTGTACCTGTAAAACTACACTAAAAATGGCTTTAAAGGTTTGTCGTTTAAAAGTTAATTTCCTTCTCAGTCAGAAAAACAAATCTAATTCGAAGACATTTCAAAATTTAACGTTTTACCATTACACTACAATAAATTTTAAACCTTAAAAAAAGACGGAACTGCATTACTGCTGAGAAATTCCAGAGCTTTCCAGAGCACGGAATATCTTGAATATAGCCCAAATATAGGCGGCTGTTCTCAGATCATTGCACAGTCCAAATCTATCGGCAACAGACTTGATGCCCAGGACAGAAGACTCCATAACTGTCTGCAGAGCCGAGTCCACAATCTCCGCTTCTGTTGTACAGTCCCGTATCATCTGAAGACCCGGATTGACCACCACCTCTGGCTAGATACAATTGATTGGTATCAAGTAAGCATAGAAGGATTTGGGTAACTTACCAATTTACAGCATTCGGCACTTTTCAAGGACTCATTGACCGAGTTGATGATCTCCTGAATTAGCCTGGAGGTCGTCTTAGCGGTCATCTTGCCATGAGGAACATGATTAATGTTCTTGAGGTACTCGAAGTAGGACACGGTTACACCACCAGCATTACAATACAGATCCGGCACGATTAACACTCCTTTGTCGAGTAGGATCTTTTCCGCAGCAGGAGTCGTGGGTCCATTGGCACCCTCCAGTATCATTTTGGCCTTTACATCATTGGCGTTCTCACTTGTGATCACTTTCTGGGTGGCACAGGGCATTAGAATATCACACTCTGCTGTGAGTAGATTCTCCTTGGATTCCTTCGCCTTGGAGTAACCCTTGATGGTATTCTTCTCCGACTTGTACTCAAAAACGTCCTATGGAAACTAGTCTGTATAAGTGATCTTTAGATTACTTAACGCACTCACTTCGATATCGATGCCATCATTGTTGGTTAAGGTGAATTCCGCTTCCTGTATGCCAACGACTTTAGCTCCAGCTTCGTGGACAAATTTGGCCGCAAAGGAACCTACGTTTCCGAAGCCCTGCACAATGACCTTCTTGTCCTTCCAGCCGGGTTGCCAATCCAACAATTTCATCCAATCCTTGTCGTGCAAAAACAAGTCTCCCGCCTTCCAAACTCCCCTTCCCGTCGCCGAGTTGCGTCCATTAATGCCGCCGATGTGAACAGGTTTTCCGGTCACAATGGCAGACGCATTGATGTCCTTGTAGCCGAAAGTCTTCGTGTACTGATCCACAATCCAACTCATCTCCCGCGGTCCTGTATTCACATCTGGAGCGGGTACATCAATTGCGGGTCCAATCATGTTTCTTTTGAGCAGCTCCATGGTGTATCTTCTGGTTATGGTCTGTAACTCCTGGGCTGTGTATTTAGCGGGATCTATTCGTATGCCGCCCTTAGAACCTCCGTAGGGTACATTGACACAGGCACACTTGAAGGTCATGATAGAGGCCAAGGCCTTGACCTCCGATTCATCCACATCCATGGCATAGCGTATACCTTTAAGAGTCTAGCTTAGTTCGATTTTTTGAGAGGAGTGGCACCTACTTACCTCCTTTCAGGGGCACACGGTTGCGCACGTGATGCGCTCGATAGCCTGTAACAATTTCAAAGGATCCGTTGCCCTTTAAAATAGGAAAACTGACCTCTACGGAGGTGCAGGTGCTTCCTATAAGGTTTAGAATAGCCGTCACTCGTGCCTGCTTCTGTTCGGGTTTCAGATGCGCATGTTGATCCAGTTCCTTGAGCAGTTCCTTCTCCATCAGCTGGGCAGCCTTGTGGTAGTAATACAAAACCATTGAGGAGAAATTTGGATCCTTATCGGTGGCAACACTCTTGAGATGCTCTGGCATCTGGTGCTGAAATCTCCTGAGTTCCTGGCAGGAAACGAAGCACTTTCTGAACTTAGCGGTACCATTAATGCGCTTCATAGTTACACTTTAAAAATTTTATTTGCGAAACGAAAAACAAAATCTACAATTATAAATGTCAAAAATTTAGATAATGACAGAGACAAATTTATGATAATTTTTTTATAATATTTTTGGATTTATTTTTGTTTTATTGTTATTGTTATTATTGTATAAATACAGTATTTTCAAATTGCTCTACATAATACGTGGCTACGGACTACGAGCTATGCTTAAATAGTTTATAGCTATACACAAAATATATATATAACTTTTAATGGTCAATTCTTAACGCATGGAAAACTCTAAGCAGCCAATAATTAAATAATAACTAAGAGTATGCATTAAAACTTGCCGACAATTATATATAAGTTTATCGATAAAAGGTTTTTTAGACGTTTGAAACTTTTGGATTCGCAGGAAGCGCAGAAATTGAATGGGATTAAACTGATTATCGATTGGTAAAACTTATTACTATGTTTACACATAAATAAGATAGACTTATTGCATAGTTTTATACTTAAACTTACATCTCTACTATACTCTATGTACAAGCACATACAATTTAATGGTTTGTGATTTGATTTACAAACTAATTTTAGAAAAAAAAGCGACCCCGTTTGCCTAAAATGTTTCAACAAAACGGTAAACAAAAGAAAGTAATAAAAATTGTAGATTTTTAATATCACTTTGGGGACTTTATGCACTCGGTTCTCTTATGGCCTCTTATTTATTTAATTATTTGTAATTAAACGATGGATACAATGTGATAGTTAGCATACAATCCGATAACAAATCGTTATATATATCGAATCTATCGTTTGTGATATTGAAACTGGTTTTTCATATTTGTGTTTAGTTGTTTGATTTAAATTTCGTTGCTAAAGACTAAGAAAAGCCTTAGTTAATAACTACTTAATGGCTTAGTGGGTATTGTTTTTAAAGGCTAGCGTATTTTCAATTAATTTCAAATTAATTCAAAAGTCTAATATTTTTTACATACACAATAGAATCTGATTAATATTAATAATAATAATTACAATGTTATTACGACGCTCTAACACTCATACATTAATCTCGTAGCAAGATCGCAGGTATCGCTGCTGCTTAAAATTTAACATCACGCTTGGAAAACATTAAAACTCTCTCAAAAGTATTTTCTTTTTATATTATTTTTTGCTGTTGAGTACTATATATCTTAATTTTCTTATTTTGTGGCCCTTCTTCCATCCATTCAGCAGCTTTAAGCAGCTTCTGTGTTACTTCTTGACTGCTAGTCGACATCTTTCTTCTCGATCTTCAGATCGAACTTGGCTACCAGCTCCTCTGGCGTGTGTCTGTAAATTATATAAAATTCAAAATTAGTTAAACTGTTTAATTTGTTAAATTATATAGTTGATTACTTACCCAACCAGATTCTGCAGATCACAGACGAATCGATAGACATAGCGTTTGCCTGCCGTCTTATGGATTATGTTCTTGTCGTAGTAATAACGCAGACCGCGACTCAGTTTCTCGTAGTTCATCTTGGGCTTGTTCTTGCGTATGCCCCAGCGACGCGCCACCTAGCGGAAAGAAGCACAAACATACAGTTAGTATTGTTTCATTTCTTGTATAATTTTAATGTAAACTCACCTCATCGGGATCTGTGAGTTTGAACTCCCAGCCATCGCCTGTCCACGAGATGAAGCTCTGGCACGTCTTGTCCAGCAGCAGCTCCAAGAGGAACTGCCACAGCTGAATGGGTCCCGAGCCGGTGAAGCACGGCACGCCCCCCTGGGTAGTGTAGCCACCCAGCAGGGATTTGTCCAGTGCCAGTGATGTCATATAGGCAGCCGGATGCTGATGAGCATGTGCACCCCATTGGTCCATGCTGGGCTGGTTGCTCATCGACTGGAACTGGGCATCGTAGGGCGGAAAGTCCGAGGGGAAGGCATCGTGAAAGCGTGCTCGGTTGTATGTATTATAGAAATCGGGACTACCGTCCATGTAGCCATTGGTGCTGTTGGTGTTGCTGCCGCTGCCGTTGCCAACACTGGAGCTTTGGCTCTGGTGTTCCTGGGCTGAAATAGTGCTATGATAGTCGCTATCATCGCCAGGTGTACCAGCTGAACCGGTGCCAGTACCACCCCCTCCACTAGTGCCAGAGTTGCCACCACCTGTTGCTACGGGGTAATGAGCAGCTGCTGCTGCGGCTGCCAAGTGGGCGGGCAGACCATAACTACTGAGATCGGTGGGATCGTTTTGGGAATTCGTGACGTAGCCAGAGTTGCCACCATTGCTCGATTGGGTGCCTGGCTCCTCTTTCAGCTGATGGTGTTGATAGAGAGCTGCTGCCATTGCTGTCATGTAGTTGATGTTGTTGTTGTTATTATTGTTGTTGTTATTATTATTGTTGTTGTTGTTGTTGCTGCCCGTATTAGCATTGCTGCTGCCGCTGCTACTGCTGCTGCTGCCACTGTTGTTGTTATCAGCAACATTCTGCTGCTGCTGCTGCACGCCAGGCGGCAACATGTTGTTGTTGTTGCTGGCATTGTTGCTACTGCCATTGACAAGTTGTTGCTGCTGCTGCGATTGCTGCGGTGGCGGGCTGCTGTTGTTGCGTTCGTGGGCATTGCTGTTGTTGTTGCTGCTGCTGTAGCCTGCAAGATAAAAGAAACGAAACAAATTTTAGATACGCGAACTTTAAGTAACATTTAATTGTTAAATTGATAAGTGTAAAATCTTTTTAGAGAAGAAATTAAAGCGGCAAGAATTTATGATTGTTATGTGAGTATAGTAATCAGTTGAAAATGTTTTAAACCATTTTCGTTAAGGAGTTAGATACATTTGTATCTTAAACGCCATTTTAGCTACTACAAAAAACAGTTGAAATACTTTTTATGTAATAAGTAAGAGCAGAAAAATAGTATTATAGAATAATTTGCATTTATTTCCGCTTTTCGCATTCACAAAGATAGATACATTTGTATCTTTACTCTTTAGTTTGATACTTAGTAGCACATCTTGAACTAAATTGTCATGGATACAAGTTTTGGTAATAATTCAAATTTAAAATGCATACATCAAATGACTATTTTTGCCAACTTGCTTCATACAGCATAGATACAACTATAAAGTGTTACATCATTTTTGCAATAGAACAAAATTTTCTACCTACTCGACTCTTTTCATTAAGAATTACCCCTCTACTCTCATCTGTATTACGACAAACGTTCTGAGATACTTTTGTACTGCATTCTGATTTGTTTGAGATTTCGATACAGATTCAGCTCATCAGACTGGGCGTCTCTGGCACGAAGATCGAGGAATCCAGGCCAAGTCATTCGGAAGCCAATCAAAATTCGAAGCGCACACCAATACACCCATCCAATAGATACACGCTAAACACACACAAACACGCGCGGGAGCAACCCTCTCTCTCGCTCATGCTTTCTCGCTCTTACGCGGGCTCTCTCTCGCTCTCTCGCGCTCCGTATCTAATGTGGCTTGGTGAGAGCACAAAGCATTAATTGCAAATACGTCGAAATTTTAACACATTTCAATGAATGTGTGCTCACATGTATCTGTGGGATACGAAAACCTGTTGAGATACACAACAGCTATACAAGCACACATCTCGCTCACACACACAAACACACAAGCACACTCTATCTCGCTCCCTCTCTCTCGCTCTCTTGAACTGAACGAAAAAAGAAAAAGCTTTGCGCGTTTTCCCATTCGTTCGGCGACGGTATTGCGCAGATACAAAGATACAAAACCTCAGCCCGTTGGCTGAACGAGACGAGTCGAGATGGGACGAGCAAGAAAAGAGTTGGGTGCCTCCCACACATGGGCATCATGGGCAACATGAGCAACATCAGCGTCAAGGCTATAAATGTATCTACAACTGTAGCTGCATCCATCTAACTGTCTATCTATCTGTGTATCTATGTAACTCATAGTTGCAAACAAAGCATTCAATTTATCACTAGCCCAATCTGTATCTCAATCTCAGTGCCATCCCCCAACATTCAACTTGTTGCACAGTTTTTATACTCTCTGCAAGAGTATATTGGGTTTGTGCAAAAGTATGTAACAGGCAGAAGGAGGCGTGGCAGACCCCATAAAGTATATATATTATTGATCAGCATCACAAGCCGAGTCGATATAGCCATGTCCGTCTGTCCGTCTGTCCGTCTGTCTGTCTGTCTGTCTGTCTGTCTGTCTGTCTGTCTGTCTGTCTGTCTGTCTGTCCGTCTGTCCGTATGAACAAACAGATTTCAGAGATGGTAAGAGCTACAAGTTCGAGCTTGGTGTCAAACGATCAGATATTTAGTCAGTCAATACAAGAATCTTTTTTTTCGATGCCACGCCCCATTCGCCCACAAAAAGCAAAAAACTGGACACACCTCGTGAAAAATTGGTGTTTTCGGCAAATATCTCAGTAACTATGGCACCTAGGATCACCAATTCTTGTACGGGAGTTCCTAGCGACAGCATAGTTGCATTGCCATCTATAAATTTGGACTGCCACGCCCACTTTTCCCACAATTTATAAAATAGTTTTCAAGCTTCAATGCCGTTTTTTCCGTATCGTACAGTATTGTAGTTTATAACTGGTGTGGAGACTAACTATATTAAACTATCCTGAAAGGCGCATTAAAATCGGACTATAAACAAAGAAAACTAGAAGCGTTACAATATTGTTAATTGAACGCAATATCAACCCATTGGTGCAAGCGAGACAGAAACACACAAGCACATGCTCGAACGTTTTTGCTGCCTGTGTGGCGGCAGCGCTGCCCGCGGTCGCTGGCTGCGCCGAATACACACATACATACATGCATGCATCATATTGTCAAACGTATGTGTATTCGCAACAAACAAACAGATGTGTGTTTGATTATGCTTAGATTGTTTTTGTTTCAACGTGTTTTAATGCAAGTACTATTCATTGTAATATCTGGATACCGATTTTAATAATTTAATCGGGAAAATGCAGAGAGTATTATACGGTCGGGCGCGCTCGACTGTACTTTTCTTTCTTGTTCTTGCTGTGGTTGTTGTTGCGGTTGCTCGCGGGCTTCACACAAACAAACACTTGAAAAACGACAATTACAATTTAATTATACACGTCGAGGGTTGTGCGCACATCTTTCAGATACATTTTCACACTCCAACACCTCCACAAATTCTAATTAAAATTGTGCGCCATTTGATGTTTGCAAATATTTGTCAACTTTTCTGTCGTTCAAGGCGACATAAACCTTCAAAAAGTTGACAAGAAATTGAAGTTTTAATATTAAAGAATTAAGAGTTTATAAACCAAGTGGAGACAACAAAAAAGAAGGCTCGATTTTATAATTAACTGGCAGCCACGAGATTACGCATAACGTTCCAGTTTCACTTGGGATTCCTTTGAAATTTTAAGCTTAGTTTCCACAAAAAGTTTTGATCTATTGTGTGGGATTTGACAGTTTCAACTACAAAATTGCGTATTAATTTCAATTTTTGAATGTTATACTACTGCGTGATAGCCGTTTAATTTCCCTAAAGAAAGGTATTTCTTTTAGAATCAGTTTCACATGATAAATAATTGGCCTAAATCAAACAAAATAATATTTCTTTCTGCTCAAATACTCAAGTGCTAGTTCTTGTGATTTAAAGCAATTCGCTTTCAATTTTGTTTTCTTGTTAAGAAATCCACAACTTGGGTTAAAAAACGCAACTCTTTTTTGTTAAATAAGCCCTTCAGACGAGAGCCACCTAGTAAAAGACAGTTCTACACGGTTTTAGCTGTACCTGAGCTAAAGAAATTGATATCCGTATCCGTGTAATAAGAGTTGCCCGCTGCGTGATGTGATGTAGGTGAATAGTCGCCCACAAAGGGCGCCATATCGTTGAAGTACCCCAGGCCCAGGGAAGCGGCCGTGGAGCTGCCCAAGGCACCAGCCAGGCTACCAATGCCAACCGCTGATCCCGTGCTGGCAAAGCTGTGCGTGGAGGTGTTTGAGGAGGCGCTGGAGCTGGAACCGGAGGAGGAGGAGGCAGTGTTGCTGCCGGTGCTGCCGCCGGACAAGCGATGTTGCTGCTGTGTTGGTGAGGCGTAGTGCGAATGCTGCTGCTGTTGTTGTTGCTGCTGTTGCGGGTGTTGCAGATGTTGTTGTTGCTGCTGCAGGTGTTGTTGTTGAGGTTGTTGCTGCTGGTGTAGGTGTTGCTGCTGCTGTTGCTGCTGGTGTTGTTGTGGCGCTGGCAAGACATGTTGCTGATGCTGCAGATGCGTCGTTTGTTGCGGCAAATGGTAGCTCGCATAATTATCATAACTTTGTAGCACCATATTTGCAAGAGGTTTTAATGTTGTTGCTGCCGTGTTGTAGTTGTAATTGTTGTGGTTGTTGTTGCTTCTGCTGGCAGAATAATATAAATGTTGCTCTGCAATTTCTTCAGCTGTTGCTGATGCCTTGTTGCTGCTGCTGCTGTTGATGTTGTTGTTGTTGTTGTCGTTGTCCGACGCGTTTGCTGCACTGATTATGGTGGCGTTGACTAGAAAAGCAGAGGGCGGCATTTCTTCGCGTTTTCCAATTGATCAATTGTCAAAAACTTGTTCAAAATCGTAGTAATAACGCACGTCATTGACTTTTTCAAATATCCATGCATACAAATCCACAAAAAATCCACAAAAATAATATTTTATTTTGCCTTTGACCAAAAACTGCGGGATCCACTGAAAGAATTGTCAACTTCTCAATTGACAATGGGATTAAGTGGCTGCTGCTGCTGTGGTTTACTGCTGTGGTTTATGCTGGTGCTACTTGCGCATGTATTAAAATTGATTTCACTTCTTTTATTTATTTTTTTTGGGGAGTATTTTAATTTTTGCACTGACCAAAAGCACCGAATGCGGGCTCTAATCAATATGAGAATTCTTGCATTTAATCACAAGTATTCTGTTCAATTTGACTGCTTTATGTGGGTGTTTAGCACTTGAAAATTCATTAAATTTATCATTTAGATTTTTGTCATTAATCAATGCGTTTCCGTTTCGTATAATTTTTGCACAGATTTCATAAATATCTTTGGGTTTTTTTTGTTTTTTTTTTAGATATGATTTGTTGTTGCGACTGCTCTAAAAATTCCGTCGCATTTCGAATTGCGATTAAAAATTTAACACTTGCTGTTGCAAATTGCTCGCATTTAATAGCAAATAATTGAAGGCAATTCTCAGATGCTTTTGCTCTCCATACACATGTACGAACACACATACACTCGCGTATATAGATTAAACGAAACTTGATAAATTAATGCGCATATCGTACGTATTTTTATATCGCGTATAAATTTTTTATTTAATTCATATATTTTCTCGCTCTGCTTTTGTTTATCAGCACAAAAACTGCACCATTTTGTTCTGTTCAGTTGTGTTCTTTTGATTCTTTTGATTCCTTTGCTTTTCTTTTATTTTATTTTCGCGTTGCGTTGCGTTGTCACAAATCCCATGTGGCGTATGCGCGATTTCTGTTTTGCTGTTCAATCATTAAACGATCAACTATCAACGATCAGCGACGACGAACCATTCAAACTTTTTTTGTATGCGCTGCGAGCGACGTCAGCTCTGCTACCTTCGACATCCGTTTAAGAACTGAAGTTGCTCTGAAGTTGCGTCTCGTCTTGTTGCCTGTCCTCTGCCTACGTTTTCTATCTACAATGCGCTCTCTCGCTCGCTCGCTCAATCGCTTGCTTGCTTCGCACGCTCCCTCCCTCTGGCTGTGGCTCTGGCTCTCCCTGTCCATGTCTGTGCGTATCTCCGTCTCTGTCGGTATGTGTGCTTGTGGGAGCGCCTCGTGTGCTGGAATTGGCGTCAATAGCCAATGACAAAAATGAGCAAAAAAAAAAAATAATGTGGCTCGAACTACGTGAAGTGGCAAAAGACACGTTTCCATGATGCCAAAAAAACAAGAAAAACTCCACAAATGATTAATTAAATAATGCAAAATTAACAACAAATTAAAATAATTAAAGCAACTCTTATTGAGCAAATATTATATAATTTTAAACTTTTAGTTAACGTTTTTTTGTTTACAAAAACAATTTAAAATTTTTATTTTAATTTTTATTCTCAATTTCTTTTAAAAATTATATTTTTTCATAAGAAACTCTGCTAAATATTTATATAACACACATTACGAATTTATAAAAATTTTGTGTGCAAGTGAAACAGCCTGAGCAGGGACAGAGATAGCTGCTTATTGACAACTTGTTATAATGTTCAAGAATTCTTATTGATTTTGCACAACTGATAAGCAAAAGTGTGAAAAAAAGGCAAAAGAAACAGACAGAAAGAGGGAGAGTGGAAGAGTGAAAGAGAGCAAGAAAGAGTTGGTGAAAAGAAAAATAAAAACGACAAAATTGCAATGGCCTCAAAGCTCAAGTATTTCCAGGAAAATGTTGCAAGTACGAATACAATTATGAGATATCATGAACAGCCCCCACTCCTATCCCTTCCAATCCCCCAGACACTCCCCCAGACACTACCCCTGCCCTTGCCTGGCGTTTTTAAAACACGCTGATAAAGCAGAAAAGTTGCCAATTTAACGGCTTCCACAAAATTTCAAGACTTCAAATTATGTTGCTTAAAATGCATGAACAATGAAAAACATTGAAAAAAGCAACGATGGAAAACAAAAAATAACAGAGAAAAAAAACGTTAACAGCTGTTGACCATTTGCGGTGGCTTTAATGCTGTGCTGACCACAAAAGGATCGCCAAGAAACGGAAAAAAAATTGTTCGTAACGCGTTAATTCTCAAATATTTTTTTTGGCCACTTACAAATTCAGTCAGCACGCGTGCTTAAGCAACAAGACAGATATGGCTAAAATAGTGTATGTATTGGTTACATTTTAAAATATATGACTGTAGTTAAGCCCTGTATTTAAAGGTGCTAAAGTGTAGTTACCGTAATTCAAAGAAAAAGTATGTAATGACTAATGTTTTTTTTAGGAAATTTAAGTTTTTAGCAATTAGATGATTATAAAACAGTTAACAGTATATAACATTTGTTGTCTTTATTATAGTTATAATCCAACCAGATTTCAAAGTTTTGCACAACTTTTGCTCCCCTTCAATAAAAAGATACCAAAGAGCTACTGGGCTTTCTGCAGTTGAGCACTCACGCTTAAGCCGATGCTACTAGTTTTTTAAATTTTTTTTTTTTTTATTTTTTGATATTTTGATTTGCTGCGTAAAGTGGCAAGAACAATGGAAGCATAAGCGGAAATACCAAAAAAAAAAAAAAAAAGAAGAACTGAACGAGGCAATGACAGCTGTGTCTCTAGCACAAGAGCAAGAGGGAGAGAGAGGGAGCAGGAGATAGGGATAGCGAGCGGGAGAGCGAGAGAGAGGGGGGATAGGTAGCAAGAGCTGGTGATGATGTTTGATGCGCCTCGCTTACGGCCATTTCCGGTTGAAGCACGTGCGCACGCTGAAGAGGAGACACGGCGATTCGAGCCATCGAAGCCATCGGAACCACCGAGGCACTGAGCCACCGAAAAGCAACCACCGCATAACGCACCAATCAAAAATCGGAATCCCAAATCAAAGCGGGTTCGAGGGGGTATTTAAATAAGAAGAAGCAGAAACAGAAGAACTACTTGCCCAAAACGCACACGTTCAAATTTCAATCGAAAAAAACATTGACAAAAAAAAGGCGACGAGCTGAAGAACATAATAATTACGAGTGTAATTCAAATGAATACCAAGTGTGTAAAGGGATGAGAGGAGAAAAGGGAGAGGTGAAGAGAGGGCTGAAAGGAGTTTCGAGTGGTGTGTGCCAAAAAGGATTGAGGATTGTGCATAAAGAGATTTCTCTGGGCGTTGCCCAAGGAGCAGGCGTCGTCGGTAAATGCTGTGGAAATTTCAATTAAAAGAAACTTGTTTTTCCCTCTTTCCGAATAGGAGCAATCCTGTTTCAGTCTAAAGGGATTACAATTTAATGCAATAACGCGTTTAGGCTAAAAAGATGGCTCTCAAATGGTTAGGGCGTAAAGGGAGTAGCAGGAAGCGACTGCCAACAAAAGGAGCAGGGAGAGGGACAGCAGCTGTCGAGGGCGTAGCTAGAGAAGAATAGAGGAGACTAGCACAAAGTAGAAGGAGCTAGGAGCTGATCCTGCAGCACTCGCTGACACTTGAGCCCTAAGAAAAAGAAGCAGCAGCGAATTGATATCAAATTAAAGCTGGCATCTCGTGGCACACGTGTCTTTGGGCCAACAACAAAAAGAACTCAAAATCAAGGCAGTCTGCGATGTAAGCGTAAGCACTTCCTGCCACACGTGTCGCTAGCTACCTCTCCCTCTCTCCCTCACACACATACTTGCGATCGCTGTCTCGCTCTGGCTCAAGTGCTGAAGCAGCGCTAATGTAAATCGGATGTCAATGCAGCGTGATGTGTGTATAAATTAACAAACAGCAGAGACAGTGAGTGAGAGAGCGGGAAGGAGTGTGAGAGAGAGAGAGAGAGAGAGCGGTAGAACCTGTTGGGCTTCTCGGTGTAGCCACAAAATAAATAAATAAACTGTTAGTCTGCAAAACGGAAGGAAATCATAAACACAGCAGCAAATACTCAAAGTTGTTAGTCTCAAGTTGTTGTTGTTGTTTTGACACGCATACTAACATAATTACAGCTGCACAGCAGCAGAGAACAACCCAACGCCCCACACACACACACACACACACCTGTTGCTGCTTCCGTGCAGCGGTGGCTAAGAAAAATATCAATTTTCCACTGAAGCAATTGCAATTTAACTACAGATATGCACTCACTTCAGAATGAATCTACTCATTTGTAGCTACACTACACTGAGAAAAACAACAGGCAATCTGCGTAGCATCAATCACGGATTGCTTAAGCCATAAGCCATAGCAATACCATCAATCGGTATGCTTGATTTTGAGTCCACCTTTCTTCAACAAACAATTTTAAAATGGAAATGTTCTTTGACCGAACTGTTAAGTAATTAAATAATAATAAAATAAAAATTTGCTGTGCTTATGATTGAAAAAAGAAGCTTAAAATAGTAACTAACTTTCTAAGCTTCGGCTTCTCTGGGGATTTCCCAATCCCAACAAATCTTGGACTGTTCTACAACATCAAACTTTCTGTGCACATTTATAAAATGTAATTCATAAAAAATAAGTTGGATTATCAACTGAGAAAGAAATTTGCAAATTCGTTGTGTTATTATAATTATTTCTTCCGGTGTAGGCTGCACTACGCTATCATATAGAGCAGCAGCATCATCAACATCATCGTGATACTGAGATTGAAGACTGTGGTACCTGCATTTTGACAACAAAATAAACAGATGCAGTACCAAAGATATGCTTTGATTGTTAGACTTGTAAACAACACATAAATACAAACAACACAAATGGAGGGGTAGGAAGAGGGGCTGGGGCAGCAGTAGAGGGGTTTGAGTGTAAGAGTGTGTGTGAGTTGCATTATCTTGGCAGCTCCTTGGCGCGCATTTAGAACGGAAATGAAACCAGATACTTTGGACAGAGAACACACATTCACACACACAACGCACTTGCAAAGGAATAAGAATAAGAATCAGAATCAGAATCCTCATCGCAAAACTGATCTTCAAAAAAACACTGATGAGGCACAAATGTTATAATGATCTGGCCATAAATGAGGACTGAGAGGATACTACACGTATATTATTGATCTAGGTACTTGTCTTGATTAAAATCTGTAGCAGCTGCTGGCAGTGCTACTGTTAGTGCTGCATCTACTACTGCTGTTGATCTTGCCACAATTGATCCACACTAGAGGATACACTGATCTTGACATTGATCAACACAGAAGCCAACGATGAAATTATCGCATTCTTGACCTCACAAGGGAAGTGATCCAACAAATACCCGAGCTTAATTGATCAGCTACAGTTAGTGGTAAATGGCAGCAGGAAGCAGCAGAATTTTTATACACAACATTTAAAAGTCATTTGAATTCGCTAATATAAAATAAAAGTATTTAAAATGTATAAAAAACAAATAGATTTGTTTTACTTTATAACAAGCATAAATATTTACTGCATTTATGTTGTTTAATCAGCTTATATTTCTTTCACTAGATTTTCAGTATTGCTCCCAAATAAACCTATGCCCATTGCTCCCTCTCGTTCACCGGAAGTGCACCTCAATCGATCAATTGTTGAGTCATTGAGTCGTTTAATCAATCTTCAATCAGAGCTATAAAATTTATGAATTTTTTCCGGTGTTTTCCTGCTGCTGTTTTAGCCTTTATTTTGGACAGTTGGTCAGTTTTGAAATACAGTTTTGACTGACTCGCTAAATGGCTCATTTAATGCACCGTTTTTCACTGCTCACAGAAGGTGGCATGCGGTCAACAGCAACAACTATAAAAACAACAACTATAACAATAACAACAACTGCGTTCAAGTGAATGCAAAGCAGAAACGAATGAAGCTGAACCCTGTAGAATGGAGAATGAATGAAATGGGAAGGAGACTAAGACTGAGACTGAGAAACCCTGCAACTCTCGAGGCGAGCTCAAACATTAAATTGTGCACCTGTCCAACTATCACCATGACTACGACAACAACAGCAACAGCAACAACTGTAACAGCGGCAACAGCCGAGTTCGGACAACATGTGTGCGCGCAGCAGCAAAAGACGGCGACCCTCAAGGCTCAGTCTTCTACACTGTACGAAACTAATAGGCATTTCGATGACGAAAGCAGGGAAATACTGGTTAGACTACAGAACTCTGAATACTTGATTAACGTATATTGATTTCAACAGAATTTAATCAATTATATAAGTTTTGTTTGTTGTTTAATTTCCATTTTAACAGGATTACTTAATTTATAATTTCTATGTTGAGTTCATACTTCAAACAAAGTTAACACACTAAATTTATTTTGGTCTGATTTTTTTCTAAGCCTTTTTCAATTTCTTGTTTTCTCTTTAGCAACAAAATATTGTTAAACTTGATTTTAAAATGTAAAGTAAATTTAAATTGTCATAAAAAACTCTTCAAAGTCAAACTTGAGTCAGTTTTTTGCCAGTGTGTACATTTGCTCCTGCTTGCTCCTACAATTTTTTCCTACGTTTCTCCTTCGTCTCGGTTTCATTTTCAGGCTCAGATCGCACAACTGTTGTGTGAGTCTGAGTTTGCGCTTTTTTTCAGATTGTGTGGCACACAAACACACGCACGCACACACATACTCCCGCACCCGCACACAGATGCAATCGCCCACACATTTCCGAACTGTTCGGTTCCGAGTTGTGAACGCTGTGAGAAAAACTGCAGGTCCCAAACAGAGAGAGAGAGAGAGAAAGGAAAAAAAAACAGTTGCACACGCAAGAAATAAAGATATGGGAATATGGGAATATATATGGGATATTAGAATGTCAGGACACGACTCCAGTTTGACTACCTGCCAGGCCACTTAGGCGCTGCTTTGGCTTACCTAATTTACTTGCGCCGACGCAGTGTCCTGTCTCCCTCACACGCTCTTCTTCTCCCTCCCTGCTGCACTTGTAGTTCATTCATAAATCTGAAATCTCTACCGAGACAAAAGGCACTGAACTGAACTGAATTGAATTGAATGTTCTTAAAGGTCTTTCTCTTCTTCTTCTCCTCAAGGCTTTCCATACGGAACTAAAGGAAGTAAATTACCGGATGTTGTATTCTCATTTGCTTGTTGCAGTCCTTTGTTTTCTGATTCACCAAGTGAATGAGAGATATCCTGCGCTTTTTGTGCATTCCGAGCCGTATCCCTAGCCGTACCCACAACAACCTTGCTCATTTGTCATGCCGATTCTTCCCCTTCTTTCAATTCTTTTCGTACTTCCCATTTTTGCTGCCTTTTTTCGCTTGAAATGACCAACGACCGTCTTTTTTGGGTTCTTTTTTTTGGCAAACTGATCATGCAGTATCTATGTATCTGTCCATATAAGTATCTACATATCCGTGTGCTGTATGATTTTAATTGCATTTCGTAGCTTGTCGGCAATTGCTTTTTAATAGCCCCCGACTACTCCCTCTCCGCCTCTGATGCGGTGTTTTCCCACGCCGGCTGTGTGGGGTAGCAGCAACTTTAAAGTTTGAAATTATTTTTGATAAATTACACGACAAATGTTTGTGTACAAACAGAGAACAGGACATAGGGACAAACGCGACTTGCGACTCACGTTCCAGCTCATTGCGTCCTGGCCAAGGATAACTTTGTAGCGTGGGAGAGCCCGCGAGAGAGCAGAGGTCGTGTACAGCGTCGGTTGAGGGCGGCAGAGGGTGAATCGGTGACAGATAGGGAAGAGGTACTTATTTTGTTGAAGTAATTCAAAGGTACACAAAGTTCGAGGTATTTAAAAGTTATACTTCTCGTAGAACTAACATATAGAATAAATAATATTAGCAAAAGTATTGTAGTTCTTTTCAGCTGCTAAAAAAATATATGGTACTTTATTTTTAAGATATAAACTATTTTAAATAGTATTTTACATATCTAGCCAATTAAATGGAATAGTTAGGATGTTTTTAATGGGATTTACGACCTCGAATCGATAGCCAAAAGTCAACTCTGAGGCGTTATCTAAGCAAATGACATGAGAGTTGAGTACTAGAGTCTGGGCAAATAGAAGAAACATGGCAAGTAAACAACAACAAAGAGCGACAAATGAAACAATATGAAAACAACATCAACAACATTTACAGAAAGAGCCAACAACAACAACAACAATGAGTAGAAGAACAAAAACAACAAGAAATCAGCTGCGCAAGCGCAGAGATCAAAAGACAAAAAGCCGACAACAGTTCAGTTAAGTTCATTTAGTTTTGGGACTGAATGGGGATGGGGATGGAATGGATTGGGATGGGCTCTGGGTCCAAGTACGAGTCCACGTCGGCGCTCAAAACTGAATTGGCAAAAGGCCCAGACAAAACGAACGACCGAACGAACGAAAAAAATTAAAAGCTAAAACAAGCTGAAAATTCAAATTTATTTACACTTTGACGCATTTAAAACAAAGAGAGCGAAAACAAAAAAAATCCAGTAAAAAAAGCCAACGAAATGTAGACAAATAAATGAGCCAACAACAATACGCATAACGATGTGAAAATTAAACGAGTAACAGAGAGAGACGGAGACGGAGGCAGAGACAGAGAGAGAGAGAGAGAGAGAGGCATAAAAATAGTTAACAGTTCGTTGGTTGACTGATAAAAATCAAGCGGCCAAACATTTTGCACTGAATTTACGAGAACCCGCAGCCCAAATTGCATTTAGCTTTTTTCTCTCATTTTATTTTGTTTTCTTTTTTTATTTCAGTACTGAATGAGAATTTTCCCACGTTGTCCGGCAACACAAGCTAAAAATTCAAAAACTACAAGCTAAAAGAACAAGAAAATTCAAGTCAGGTGTTCAGCGACTGACAACGACAAATTATAACATGGCTTAAATGGTGGCTCAAACAAATTGTGCAGGAGTAGGACATGAACTTGGCACTAAAAATGAGCAAGGAAGCGGGTAGCCAGTGTTGAGAATTTAGCCGTTTTTCAGAGCGAACTAAAACTGCCTAAAACTGGCTTACTCTAAATAAAACTTTTTTTATTCAATTTTAGGAGTACATTTGCTTCTGTTTTCTAGCCACAACTTACAAATAATTTTGTCCTTTCTTGGGTTCCATTTTTAGTTGCTTTCCCTGGTTTTTGTGGCTAACAGTTGGTATGACATCACTGTTACCAACATGCCGATGCAGGTCCTTGCTGCAGCTACTACACCTACTGCCTATGGTGGTTATTTCCACTGATAGCCATCAAACCACCCTCGGCAAATGCTGCACTTGCTCTCGACTCGAATACGGGGAGGGTGCATTTCTCCCCTTGGAACTAGACCCCGGGCCTATTTGTTGCATTTCCCTCAATTGCCGCATTTCTATATAATTTTGTTATTTGTCTGTCGAGTGACAAGTGTCGGCATTTCAACGTGCTCGTTCTTGTTTTGGTTTTCGCTTTCAGTTCCCAAGGGTCGTGGGTCTTGGGTCAACCTCGAGGGTTGCTTGCTTACAGCAAGGTCATTTACGTTATCAATATGGGAAATCTATAGACTAGCATTTTACTTTTATCGCAAAAAGAGATTAATTAGCACAGTTAGGATTTACTAGAAAGTTAATTATGCTAGTTAAAAATTAACTAGCTTTAATTTTAATGAGAGAAATTTAAAATCATTCAAAAAGGGAATTATACGAACTGTGTTTAAGAAAATTTGTTGTTGCACTCTTAGATACTCTTATATCTAACAGATTTGCCTGCCTGATTTTAAAATTAAACAGAATTTGTACCAAGTTAAAGATACATTTCCAAAAACTGTGTATAGTATTTGTAAACTCAAACTAAAATACTTACAGCACAGATTGTTTCGCATTTCGTAAATAGAATTTCACACTTGCAGATACATTTGTATTTTTGAAGATTCGCTTTGCACTCTCTTGGGCGTGTAATTCGATTTACGAAAATTCACACAATTCAATTAGCAGCCGACCGCAAAACGCAAAATGAAAATGAAAATTGCGTTAATGAAAATTGTAAATGCCGCAAAATGGCAAATAAACAAAAACAACCAAGTGCATTCGCATTTGGCTGGAAAATGCCAGAAAAAGGGGCTGATGAAAACTGTAACAGCGGAAATATGCAAGGAAATTGCAAAGACGACGACGCTGCGTTGACTGAAAAGACGACCAGGGATTTTCCAGAGGGCGTGGCGAGAGTGGGCGTAGAATTCGACTACTTTCTAGCGGATGTTTTAGCAGACAAATTTAGCTTGTTTTTTTACTTCTCAAAACGGAAATTGCGGCTACTGAAACAGAAAGTGAGAAAAGCAACACGCAAACTGTCAAAATTGCAAGACTTAAAGTTCGGGTATGCAAAAAACATTTTGTTGCACTTAACAACACTAAAATTTTAGACTTACAACACTGGTTGGTTGAAAAAAATTTAATTTAAAACGTGT
This sequence comes from Drosophila nigrodunni, assembly GCA_020829145.1. NCBI lineage: Eukaryota > Metazoa > Arthropoda > Insecta > Diptera > Drosophilidae > Drosophila > Drosophila nigrodunni. The sequence continues at coordinate 28,728,606 of JACVCZ010000001.1, forward strand.
ATCAAAATTTTAGAGCTTGTAGCATAAAATTAAACTAAAAAGAAAGTAAAAGGCATTTACCAACATTAAATTTGCAGACTTACAACACTGGCAAACACTGGCTAACAAAATATCGAATTTAAGACATGTTTGCTACAAATTTTTTATGCTTTTGACATGAAATTCGCATTAATAATGTAATTATTGGCACACAGGGTTACACACACAGGCACACACACCTCTCTCACACACACACACACACACACACTGAGGCAGGAGCAACGGCTGTAAAAAAAGCGCAGCCTCACATCCGGTCAACATTTTGTCGCCGTTGCCGTCTCTTTCATGTGAACTGAACTCTTTTAAGGCAGCAACAGGGGCAAAAAAAAGAGATAAATTAAAAAAAAGAGGTAAACCAAATTACACACACACACACACTCGCACACACACCGCTTTAAGTGAAGAGTTGAAGTTTTTGTAGCTGGAAGACCGAGTCGATGTCTAGCCGAATTGTCCGTTTGTTTAGCTAAACGCGAATCTAAAACAAGTTACAGTTCATTCATTTCCATTCATTTCATTCACTTCAATTCAGTTCAGTTCAGTTTGTTTCATTCACTCATTCACTCGCTCATTCATTCATTCAATTTGAGCTGCGAACCGGCTTTTTTGCGCTGTCCCATTCATCGAACGTTGCCAGCGGATGTTCGCGTAGTTCTTAAGACTCCACCTCCTCCCCATAAGCCCACCCCCTCTGAGACATCCTCCCCTCTACAATTTCCCCCACACATACATAATTTGATTTTATTTATTTGTTCGTTTGCCAGCGAGTTAATAATTATAAATTGGCGTACAAACTTGGCCAACAACTTCAGAGCCAACATCTGTGCGGAGTGTGTGTAACAGTGTGTGTTGCTTGTCTATTTCTCCATTTTGTCGTTTGTCTTTTTGTTGTTTGCCTAATTCTTAATGATGCATAAATTGTTGTTGTTGTTTTTGTTGGCTTAAATAAAGTTTTGAAAGTTGATTGCAAATTAATTGCCAAATTGACTTCATGCACGATTTTGTTACCTTTTGCAATGCCAAATGTTTATAGTTAAAGCAAAATTAAAATACATTTTAAATAAATTTACTCCAAATTTTGACATTTCCAATTTAAATACTTGGTTTTATGCCTTAAAAAATGTGATTTACCTTGGCAAGTGGAAAATGGCGAAACTCAATTTTAAAAGCACTTAAAAAATGTCAAAAGACCTTTTTATGGTAACAGTTGCGCTGCTTTAAAAGCAAATAAAATTTAGAAGGGAATAAAATGAAATAAAATTCCAATAATTTTGCAAATACGGAGAAAAGAAATACTTAAATAATTGACATTAACAAAAATCTGTTTAAATATTATTAAAAATAATAAAACTGGATTGATAAGTCTTTTAATAGAAATCATAAAACTGTAATTACAAATTTTCAATCAAATAGTGTTGTTCCGAATTCTTTTTACACTTTCTTTTGGTTCTTCAAAGGACTCTCTCAATAATTTAAGTAATAACAATAAAAAAACTGAATTCAAAACAAAAATTCTACAGATACTTTCATAGGAACTCATCATAAATTTAAATGATTTTATCTAAAGTTATATATTTTGTGCAAATAACTTGAAAATAACTCTAAAAGAACTGCAGAGTTCAGGGCAGTTCACAGCAAAAACGAATACGATTAGATTTGCGAATAGTTTTATCTATTCATCTAACTGCAGTTGCATATGAACCGAACCTCTAAACTATGAATGTATTCGAATTTGTAATCGTATTCACTGCAGTTCGTCACTCTCTTTGTCTCTCACTCTTTCACACATTTATACTTTGTCTCATTCTGCGTTACGTTCATTGCCTTTGGATGTGTTTTTGTTGTAGTTGTTGTTCTTGTTGTTGCTATTAGCGGCTTTCGCATTATACAATTTAATGTTTAATTTTTTTTCCCCCGAGTCGAACAACAACAACAACAAAAGGTTGAACCGTTGATGTTGTTCTTTTGAATGTTCTTTGTTTTAAATTAACTCGACCGTAACGATTTTCTATGGCGTAAATTTACATCTACGTACGTAACGAAATAAAACGAGCTCAACAAAAACTCAAAAACTGAAAAAAACTCAAATACTAAAACAAAACAAAAAAAACAACAACTAGTGGCAAAGGTTACACGTGAGCGAGTCGACTGTGTGAGACCCTGTACTAACTCTCAGAAATCACAAACTATTAAATTTAATGGTTTTCTGATCCGAACTGAAAGTTATAAGATAAATATATATAAAAACCTTCGCATAACTTTCACTTTTCACATAATGTTTAAGTTTAGTTGGAACATCTTAAGGAGCAACAAGTTTTCAACACAAATTAACTACCTTCGACTGATTGTCCCTATGGTAGCTAAATGATATACATACGACTAGTCGAGTGATGATCAAGAATTTAAATACTTTAGGGGCTCACAGAGGTCCCTTTTGCTGCTCATAAACTAGGCACACCCTTGCATATATCTTTTTTGTACAGTTACAGGGTCTAAAAAGCAGTTCAAGTGCCAACATCGAGGAGACGCCGTCGACAGCCAACAATGGCCAAACGAAAGGTATAGTCGACTATACCCACTCGTATACTCGCACTCGTACCTAAAACCCATTTGAATTTTTACCTATGTGAGGGAGGGAGGTTCTGGGTGATGGGGAGAGGTGTGGATGGGGGAGTATGGCTGTGGCATGGGTAGATCCAATGCCATCTTGCTGGTGTTGCCGTTGGCGCGCGTCAGATTCCTACTGAATATGGTAATAAATTAAGCGAAATCCAACGGCAACAATGTTGGTGCTCTGTGCTGACGAGATCGCAGCAAACTAGAAGAAGCAACATGGTTTAGTGGGTGTAAACGACTGCAAAAAACCCTGTAGTTAAGGAGGTAGCACTAGACTAGGAAAAGTCTGCTATGATTTGGACTTATCTTGGGAGTTTCCTTTAGTGTCTATGAAATGAGAACTTTCAGTTTTGCTTAGGAGAAGAAGGAACAAGAGTTTTCTCCATACCCTCTTCAATTCCCAAACAACAGGGTCTGCTGTGGCAGAAAGGGAAACCACAGTGAAGAATTGCAACTGCCCCAATACGATTTGAAAAGAGCTTAAAATTCTAGGTTGTGTGGCTTTTGAACCATGCTAAAATACACAGAGAAAAACAAAAAAGAGTTCAACAACAGAAAATACCATTAAACCGAATCGTTGACTTGAATTTTCACAGCTCTGCGCGCTCCCCAGTAGCAACACCACCGCCAACACTACCACCACCATCATAAGTATTACCACCACCACCACCACTAACAACCGCTGACCAACGAAGCGCGCAGGCGCGTAGTATAATTCCAAAACTTCTATTTGAAAAAAAAAAGATCGAGTTTTAAGTTTTGAGTCCAAGTCCGAGTCAACTATGTTAATTAGCTGGCAAATGTGATTTCTGGCTTGAAGGCCTACGCCGACCAGGTTCTAAGCCAGCCAACAATGATTAATATCTGGCTAGAAATGCTCGAGATCCGCAGAGCTGAAGTGGACGCATTAAATTCCGCTAAATGCTATAATAATATGCTTCAACTCCGACTCCCGACTCGTTTTAAGTCAGAGAAACAAAAAACAATGGCGTTAAAATTAAAAATGAAATTTAATTTTATGACTTTAACAAATTTGCAATCAACATAATTTTTAGTCGTAGATGTTATGACTTGCCAGCTTTATGTACTGTAACTCTTCTAAATTTCTGCTGCGTGAAGATTGTCTTTCTCTCTCTCTCTCTCCCTCCCCCTCTCTCTTTCTCTTTCTTCCTCTTAAGTCCATGTTCTGGTCCGTTGGCATATAATTTGTGGGAGGTGCAAAAGTGTCTTGCGTTAATGGCTGAATTTAGCGTAATTAATATCGGCTGTACAAGAGTCTAAACTCTTCATTTTACGACCATATGCCTTACATTGTATGTTAATATAATTTTAATTATACATAGCTCAAGATTTATGTGCAAAGTTCTAACAAACTAAGTAAACAAAAGTATTGCTTTTAATCAAATTATATAGATTAAGTTAAATCTGAATATTATGCTGATAGAACTTTGGCAACTAAAAGAAAAGGGATTTTGTAATTTGAGCTGACTTTGAGAAACCGGAACTTGTGTAGAGAGTTATTTCTGATTTGTCCACTAAATTCCACTAAAACTTTAATCACAAATTCAAATATTTCTTATAAATGGTTTCGATTATATTCCGTACACTTTTAAAATGTCTATAGATCAGTTGAGATGCTAAATATATAGTAATGTGGGTGGAATACTTTATTAATTAAACTTTTGTTGTATCCCATTTTTAAGCACACTTTTTTTTGGTATTCCAAGTGATATCACTCGCTTAAATTCCATCAAATGCTTTATACTACAAATCCTTTACTTAAAAAATCACTCGTGATCACAGTTTTACACACACATATATGTTTTAAGACAACCGGTGTGATCTGTCACATGCCGCCAGAATTCCATTGTCGCTTTCAAAATCAACAAACTGTAACTAAACTAAAACGCTTGGCACACACTCAAGAAATGTCACAAAAAAAACAAAGAGAGAATGAAATAATCAAAATTGTCACAAAAAACAAATGTAACTAAATAAAACGCTTAGTACACATTCAATGTCAAAAAATTGAATACTAAAACCTATACGGACAGACGGACAGACAGACAGACAGACAGACAGACAGACAGACAGACAGACAGACAGACAGACGGACAACGGAAGACTTGAGACTCGCTACATACTTTTGCACAACCCAATATACCTTGTAAAACAAAGAGAGAGAGCGAGTACACTTATGAATAAACGAGTGTATGTGTGTGAGTACTAAACCTATATACTCGTAGTATTCATTCATTCAACAACGACTCAAAGTGAGTGCGACACGCAACGCGACGATCAGAAGAAGGCGTCAGTTCTGTCTACGAATCTCTGACCCCGAGGCGTTAGTGGAGCTTAAGATGGAGTATAAACAGGTGGGGGACGGAGTGGGTGGTGCGAAGAGAGAGGCAAGTGATGGAAGGGGACATGTGCAGTCAAATGTATCTACAAGTCAAATATGCATTAAATGTGTCATTTTGTCAAGCGAATGGAAACTGTCTCACAGGTCGTCGGGTATCTTTCAGTCCAACTGGGTATCTTTTGAATGCCAACTTTGAGTTTTCAAACGAATTTTAGACCCACTAAGTATCTTTTGATAAAACTTAATATCTTTTCTTCCTTCGGGTTTAGTTTTGGTCTCTTTTAGTCCTACTGGATGTTATTTAGTCTGCCCGCGTATCTTTAAGCCCAAACTCTGTATCTTTAAGGACAAGATGTGTATCTTTTAATCTGAAAATGTATATTTTAGTTCAAACTGTGTATCTTTATGTCCAATAGAGTATCTTTTAGTCCACCTGGGTATCTTTTAGTGCCCCTGCGTATCGTTTGAGTCCGCCTGGGTCTCTCTGGGTCTTGTCGCTTGTCTGATCGGTTGGTTGACTGGGCTGAGGTTATATGCCGACATCAGCATGATGTTGCTCATGTTGCTGATGTTGTTGATGATGAACATGAATCAACGGCAACACAATGGCAACTCTTCAAGCTTGGACAAACATTTCACGCATCAGGCATTTTATTGTGTAAAAATATCAAAAAACAACAACAACAACAGCCACACAGAAAACAAATTTAAAACATCAAATCAAAAGAACTGAAAGTAGAATACAATTTTTTATTTTCTGTCTTTTATTCCAGTTTTATTTTTTGTTTCTCGTTTTTTGCAAAAATTTAAGTCCAGCTAGAACAATAACTAGTTAAGATTCAAACTCATTTGTTTAGTTGCTGAACTTTCTTTTCAAATGGCTGTTAATTAAGCCAGAAATTTGTGTCTCTGAACATATTTCAAAGTCGCATCATCGCTTTTTTCCATCCAAAAAAGCAAAAACACAAAAAATGGGCAAAGAACAATGAAAACTTAGCGCTAATAAAAACAATTTTTGCGTGCAAATATCTAAGATACACTAGCCTAGATGCGCTCTCAACCAAAACACTCAAAAAGACCCTGGCTGTCCACACACACACACACGAAATGGGGGGCAATCATATGTGAGCTATCTGTGAGTTATTGTATCTTTTTGCTGCATGTAGAAACTGATGACTCAGCGTTAGCCGCGAAAATTGATTGAATGTGTGCAAGGAAAACAGAAATGTAATAGTAGTAGGTTAAGTCGACAGCAAAAAGCCCTGTACCTTTGGTGAATGATTTTGATCACACATTTTAAAACAAAAAGTTTGTGGATACTGAAAAGTGACTTGGGAGCTAGGAAGTACCGTCCTGTCAAATTTGGTAGCTCTAAGTACATAATTGGTTAGTCATATTCTCAACGTCCATCACACCCTTTGCTCTATTCAGATACAGAGTCCACATAGACACTGAATAATAATAAACAGAAGAATGAATGTGAAGAAACGAAGCAGAACCTTTGCCCTCTGGCCACACAGTATAACAGTTTGACAGTATGACAGTATAACACCTAAAACTAATGCATTTCCGGACTGCAACGTGCTGTAAATCACTCCACGCAGTCAATAAGAAGATAGCAGAGAAAAGATCTTATGGATTAAGAAATTTAGTATGCATTTAGATATGACGATATATGCAGACACACACCAACACACACACATAGGTAGACAAACTCTATTTAGTCTTGTAACGATGACGAAACTCGGAGCATTTTTAACGAATTTTGCGCTTCGTTGAGTCCATTGTAGGTGTTTGTTATTTGTTATTTGTTGCTTTGTTGTCGAAGCAAATTAAAGGCAAACTTTACAAGAGAATACACACACACATACAAACACACATAGAAGGTAAAAAAGAAGACCGTAAAAATAAAATGATCATGACACTGTTTCTTGAAGTTTTTTAAAACTTTTGCAAGCCATAAACTCAATTTTTAATGAGCTCAGTTAATCATAATTTATATTACTCAAGTAAGAGCCACTGAATCGAACACCTGGATTAAGTAAAGACTAAACCTATTCTTAATTTACATAACTACCTTTGCACTTAAGGACTTTTTAGTGGCAGTAAAAATCCAGAATTAGTCTAAAGTCAAAATGTCAACAAGTCACGCACTCAAGAATTTTCACACATGCTCAGAAAAAGCTTCATAAACTCATGTATGCAAATGATCCCGGGAGCGGTATTAGGGGAGGGGGCGGGGTTAGCATCAATAATATGTAAATGCGGCAAATTAATGACTGACAAAAAGACAATCGAAACGAATTAAGCAAACAACCTACAAAACCAGCAGGAGGGTAAAAACACAGAGACTAAAACAGAAAAAAAGGCAACCACAAAATGACAAACCAAATTCTCTTTTCTCATTTCTCTCTCTCCACATCATTTGTATGCGGGCAGCACGGACAGTAGGTAGTGAATAGGGTGAGGAGAAGAAGAGGGGAGATGGGCAGACAAACCACGAGATCATCAAGGCAGCGAGAACACGGGCAAAGCCAAAGGCAAAGTCAAACTTACTGTACATTTACAAATTATTGAATCAAATTGGAGACAAGCAGCAGAGTGACAGTGAGAGACAGATACAGAAGGGGAGGGAGTGCAAGCGAGACAGAGTGAGACGGGGAGCGCGACAGACTGCGGCCATTTAAAGACTTCAACTCATATGACGATTTATGATTAAGAATTAATGTAGATTTTAGTTTAGATTTTCTGCTCACAGTCAGCTCAGCTAGTCAGGCTGTTGAAAAGTTGCTTAGCTAAGGCATTAAATACGCTACAAGACTTAACTAAATAGTAAAGTAAGTTGTAAATCATAATAACTTAACGAGTAGTTCAATGTTTGGGTATAGTTTTTTAAGCAAACTTTTGAAAGTTTGTAAACTAAAAAACTCCCCAACAATCACTGAAGTGTTAAAAAAAACTCAAAAATAGGGTATCTAATATTCGGTGTGCCCATTTAAAAGGATAAAAAATTCGATTGTTGTCAAATTAGTTGATTGTTTCATTAGCAGCGCACACTTGTCATCCCCTCGCTGTCTCCCTCTCACTGCCTCCACATCTCACTCTCTCCCTCTCCCTCTGTCTGCATATGTAAATGTTGATAACTTTTATGGCCATAATGTGTCAAAGACCATAAATTCAATTAATTTATTATAATGTCAACAGCAGCAGCAGAAGCAGCCACAGCAGAAGCTTTAGACTTCAGACTAACCTTAACTGTAATTTGTATCTGTATCTTGAAGATACTTGTGTTGTGTGGGCAGCATTGTCGATGATGATTATTAATAAAAATTGTGGCGCATGCTACATCATGTTAACACTGTTCAAGTGGGGAAAATCGTGGGGGGAAAGAGACAGCTAGAGAGGGAGATTGAAAGAGCGAGAGGAGGGTACCAAGCGACGCTGCAAAAGATACAAGATACAATGCATTAATGATGCGACGCTGTCGCTCCAATTTGTACGGGACAACATGGCACTAAATAAATGTATCTCAAGCTGTGCAAGCGTCTCTCGATCCCGTTTGTTGTTATGCCTAAATATGTAAACAATTTAAATAGATATTTAGATATGCTGTCTTGGCCGTGGTCTATTAGTCCCGTGATCCCATTGGTCTCCGGCTGCCTACGCTGGCGCCAAGACTTCATCGAGCTATTTGTTTTTCACAAAAAAAATTAATTTCCGTTTCAATTTCAATTTCAAAATTCACATAAATAAATTAAAAGCCAATTTCAAAACAAATACTGAAACAGAAACTCAATTGGGAATTGCAAACCGCATTCAGCTGGCAATTAATAAAGATCTGCTAAGACAGATATCGCAGCTATACATAATCCTAATCGGTATCCAAATCGGAATTCAAATTGAGTTCCAAATCGTAGGTGTCTTTCAAGCAAATTATTGTTGAAACAACAAATCGCCGGATGCACTAAGCATATGCCAAAAACACCCTCCAAAATATAGCCTGCAGTTGGGGTTACCTAACTGGGCAAGACCCTGTACTTTTGCTGCAAGAACTAGCTTTAGAAATATAACTGAAGCTAAATTGGCAATACTTTTTTAGATCTGTTACCAAATCTAATATTTCTAATTGTAGCTTCTCCATAATCAAGCAACCCCTCCGACCCTCTGTACAGCTTAAGTACAGAGTCTAACACTATGCATCTTTCAGATACAGCTCCATACAATACTCGATGAGTTTGTGAGCCATAAACAACATTTGATAGCTTAATGGTGCAAGCATTGATTTAGCACTAATTAAATGCTTCACTTAGTGCGTTTATTGAATTTTTGTATCTACAAGATACAATTGCTTACCTGTGCGCGTTGTGTGGTAGCTTTTGGTCTTATCACTGCTCGAACACGATGTCACATAATCCATTCGATTGTTGTTGTTGTTGTTGTGGGAGACTGGAGTTGTTGCTGGCGCTGCTGTGGTTCCCGTTGCTGGTGGTTGTTGTTGCTGTTGTTGTGCTGTTGTTGCGTAATTAACTACCTGATGGTCTGATCCACAGACCGAGGCAGTGGTGGCCGACTCAAAGGAACTTCCATGGACAATATCCTCATTTGGTTTCTCACAATCTATGTGGAAATTCAATTAGTTTTCACAATATACAAAAAAAATTACGAAAATAAAAAATATATTTTAATAACAAGATTGCGACAAACTAAAAGCTTTTTAAACTCAATAAATTATTAACAAATTGTTACACTTTGCTTTCTCTACCTTGCTCTGCTTCACTCTCCCCCCCTTCCCATCGCTTTCTCTGCCATTTCTCCCGCTGTGCAAATCAAATTGCGACCCAACCGGACTCAGACCGGACAGGAAGCAAATGTTGCGTTGGTTCCCGGAACCCGTTTAGTTCTAACCGAATAAAAAACAACTTCCACCCCCTTCCTTCCTTCTGTCCTTGATTCTGTTAAGGTTTCCTGCGTCATCCGTGGTACATGGCTTAATTTTATTTGCCTGTCAAATTTCTCTATTTATTGGGTTGAAAACATTCGCCAAATTCACAAAATTCTTGTACTTTTTTTGGGTAATCAAACTTGTGATAATAATACTACTGATAAAAGACTCTAAAATTAGTCAAATCTTATCAATTCACAAATGACCTCAAATTGTATCTTATGCTGTATACACAGTTTTTTCCGTTTACAGATACTTAACGGAAGTGAGCAAAAGTTTAAAGGGAACTGTGCAAACATTTAATAAAATATTGAAAAAATATTTCAATCTCTATAAAAAATACAAAAATATGAATAATTTGAACACATTCCCATCATTGCTATATTTTCCATGGCAAGTTCCATATCAGTAGCTTTATTTTTATATAGTTTCTACTTTCTTAAGACCAATAAACTGCATGGAATTAATAAATGTTTAGTCTCCTCCATATTGATTTTATGATCAACTTTGAGTATTATAAAAGTCTGTCTGCATTGATTTAATGTCTGAGGTGGCGCCAATGTGCGTTGTGATATTAGTTAATGCTAGTCACGTACCTTTTTGTAATATATCCAAATGTTCCCACAGAATATCGCCGGTAAAAGCCGGCGTTATGGCCAAGAACTTCTCTTTGCCCAACTCGACCATTTCGCGGCCGGTCATTTTGCAGAATGGGCCCAAATCCATTGAGATCAATGAGAACTCATTTTTGGCCCAGTTAAGCCAGTAGATGACATGTTCCTTGGTCCATTCGCGGGGATCTACAATAAGTTAATAAATAAAATTCAAATAAAATACGTAATTAAATTAATAACAATTTCGTTCATTGGTTGCCTAATTAATTGTTATTTTTTTCTATTGCGTGGGAGCGTTGTAAACCAAATTTCATTTGAATTTCCATTTCCATTTCTATTGCTGTGGGAAGCGATTAATATTCATTTATGATCACGTCTTTGCCTGCGACTGTTTTCAGTTTTTTCTCTCCCTATTTCTATATTCATTCTCTAAATTATTATTTTATTGGCGTTGCCAATGCAAACAAGTGTGTTTCGGGAACCTTTTTTTTTATTGTTTAGTTTTGTTTTTCATTTTGATATAATTACCTTTGGTTATATTGTATTTCTGCACCTCCTTCTCCCAGGAGGCAAAGGAGGCTTTGAGCACCTCATTTACCTTGCGATTGGTGCCAGGTGTCAGAGGTGGCAGTGCAGTGGGCACATCTAGAAAGAGAAGGAGAACAAATTTCTGATTATTAAAATGTTTTTACCGCTTTTATTGAATTATAATCATATTTTTTATGTCTCTATTTTTTTGTTGGGGTAAGAGACTTGTTTATACGGTTTTCAAAGCCAATTAAATATATATTTCACATAAAATACATTAGTACTGAATCATAAGCAAGTTATGCATGTCTTTAAACTTAAGTTTCATTAACTTTGCTCATTTATAAATAGCTAAATGCAGTCCAGCTATGAAAACTGAGCATTCGCTAGTCTACTGTAGCTTTCTGACTCATTTAATAGCTTTAAAATTTAGTATTTTCATTATTTTAATCTTTATATCACTCGGTGTTTGTTTAATGAATTATTTCATACTTTTGAGAAATGTATCTTATCAAAGTATCTTTGAAGTTTACCTCTCAATTTGCCATTGCTTGTGTGCAGTTGTTGCAATTTGTGCGCTTTTAGGTGAAATTTACTCGTTAGACACTGATAATTATAATTATTGCCAATATATGTTTGCTGATTATTAACATTGTTATTGTTATTATTGTTCTGAGTGTTGTTGTTGCTGTTGTGATTGTTGTTGTAGTTGGCTGAGCGTAGAGGCGGCAACATGCGGCAATCACTCCAATCGATCCATTCATTTGTCATAATTTTGCAGTTACAAAACACAGTTATTTGTGGAATTGAATTGTGCTCTTGGGTGTCAAATGTCAAAGCAATTGAAGATCACACAGATCATTCAGTAAACAAAACCACTCATAAGTAGTATTCACATTCACATTCGGAGTCGCATTCAGAGTCACAGTCAATTGCCTTCAATTTATTGGCGTGAAAATCAAAGCATCAACACAATTTAACCCGAAAAGTCAATGAAAGTCGCGACCCCTTTTGCAGATACAAATGTATCTCAAATGTAACAATGAGGGCGGCTTGCTTGTAAATTGATAACACACAACGCTAATTACTTATGTCGGACATGGAGCGCATAAGATGTCATTATTGGCCACGATAACGAGTCTTGGCCACATATAATTTAACAATTAAACAATTGCTCACACACACGCACAGGGAGCGATACAGATACAAGTATAAAATCTTTGACGTAATCACTCGACGCGTTCTAAGATTTATTTAAATTGTTTTAACGTCAACTTTTTTCACACAATAGCGTACGGAAAAAACACTAAACTGATTAAAATAAAATACAAATTTTTATTTTTTTTGTCGCTCGTTCTCTGTGTATCTATTGGATTGCTGGATTTGTAAAGTCAAACTGAAACGAAACGAAACGATCGCTTCGTCCGTTGTGTATCCTAAACAACGAGAAGAAACGAGCAAGAGAACAGCACTAACATTCCCAAGCCAGCTTGCCTTGTGTGTGTGAACCAAAGAGAGGGAGAGAGCCAATGTGTGAGAGCGTATGCAACAAGTGGAATTGAAATGCTCGCCACGTAAATCTCAGAGTGAGCGCAACGAAGTGAAACGAAATGGAATTCATTCATAAAACGAAACATGCGAGCGTAAGCAGTGGGAGAGTTTATGCAAGTATGCGTGAGTGAGTGTTTGTTTGTGTGTGTGTATGTGAGCGGAAACGGCCATCACATCGTGCCGACGACAACAACAACAACAAAGACGAGAGCTACACCTAGTAAAACAACACAACAACAAGCTGTTTGTTTAGCACTGAAAAGGAAAAAAACGCAACGCACGAAATGAAAGCCAAAGCAAACAGCAAATAAAAGCAAAAGGCAGAAAGGCAAACGCGGGCAACAGGTGAGACATGGTGTGTGTATGTGTGTGCAGCGTATAGTGGGGCGGGGTGTAACAGGTGTACCAAAAGTCAACTCGCAAGCGTGCATAAAGTTCAAAAAAGCTCACAAGCTTTGCTATTCCACTTGCCCTACTCCCTGCCTCTCCCTTGGCCCACTCCTCTCTTCCACTTGCTGTAACAAGTTGTACTATCAAGATCAAGTGTCCAACAACAACAAAGTGTGCATGTGTAAGTGTAAGCGATACATGCATGCATTGTTCTCATACCGTCTCACATATGGCAAAAATCTACTCAAGTTTCCTCACACAAACACACGAATACACGCGCACATATGCTTGAGGCTCCTTGTGCAGGCAGCCGACGACGGCATCGAATTTATGAATGAATTTCTTATGTTGCTTTACACTCGCATTCTTCAGCAACAGACAATGAGAAGTTGTACAAGAAGAAGACGAGTAAGACAGACTATGAAGAAGAAGAAGCAGCAGCAACATTGTCGGCTCGTTTACTTTGCGTCAAAAATACATGCACCAACAACAATGATCGACGCCGCAACGTTAACGTCGACGTCAACGTCGTAGTCGGCTGCGACGCTTCCGCTGCTTCCGTTCGCTGCGCCGCGTATTCGTATCGCAATCGAACGTTGGCAGCGTCGTGGTAAATAATATATGTGGATGTGATAAAGCAGCACAGCCAGGAGAGTGTGTATGCGTGTGCATGTGTGTGTTTAATAGAAAAGAAAGAGAAAAAAGGCAAAAAAACAAAAAAATAAAGGCCCATAAGATAGAGCTATTATGACTACGATGCGAACAGGTAAACTTATGAATGAAACAAACGTCGGCGTCGCGTTTTTGAGAGTCTATGAATGAAACGAAATTACGTGAGGCGGCGACGGGGCGGACAGAGAGACGGCAGCGCCGACGACTGCGATAGAGACGGAGAGACTAACGCTGAGATCATTTGCTCATTATCACAAAACCGCATATAATTGGCGACAAACGCGGGGAAGATACAAACCCTTTCCCTACAAGATACTTGCGTGTGTGCAGGAATGTATCTTTAAGATACTACATACAGTCTGTCAAGTAATTGTTTAGACAAACAGAAATTTGTACAATGTATCTTTTAACTTCCGTTACTTAAACTATTGCTGACAGCCAAAAGTATCTTCAACGTAAAAGTATCTACAACAAGTATTTAAAGGGTAGTTGAAGTCTTTTAGCCATTTAAAGCTAATTTTTGAATAAGCAAAAATTTGCTCAACAATTATAGGGTCTGGTTAAGATAGGCCCTGAACTTCAGGGCCTGAAGACTAAAATTTATTTAACTACACAATTGAATTTGACATTGCTCACTTCCAAGTGTGTTGGTATGAAAGTTTGTAAATCATTTCTACATATACATATAAAATGCATGTCCAAATTACACTACACTGAAAAAAAAACTATAGTAATTTAAATGATATTCTTGATTTTAAAAACATTCGTGTGCAAAGCAATCATTCCTAAAGAATTCCCGATATTACACTATTCCTGACAAGATTTTATGATGGACATCCACTCTGAATTTTTCTCTGTGCACTTGTCCATATAAGAGGTTAAGAAAAAGTCTTTAAAACACAGTAGTTACAACTGGAAATTACAAAACGTCTGTGCGTGTCTGAAATTCATTATGAGCTGACTACGACCTGAGGAACAAAACTCTTGATGAAGTTCCGTTTGGGCCACACACACAGAAGACACACACTCAAGAGAGCACAACAACTTGGGTGTTAATGCCTAGACTTCAGTGCTATAAAAGATACTTCATGAAGGCTTTAGTATTGCATGCGAGTGAATCGGATGTTGAGCTAGTCTCTGCATGAAGGTGTTCATTGTGCGCTCTTCACGCTCCTCGGAACTGGGTCAAACTCAAGTCATTCACGACTAATATTCATAGGCAGAACGAATGAATGGTATTCATATTCAATTAATTGATTCATATGCAGGAATTTAAGATTAACAAATTGGATCGAAGGGGACTTTGAACGGAAGCAGCAACTAGTGACGAAAGTAATTAATCAATAAGAGAAAAGGGAACAGTTTGAAGTAGAGTGTAGAGTTTGAAATGTGTAGAGCAGTGTAGGGAATAAGGAAGACGTTTACATAGACTAAAGTCTCCACTCACTGTAGAGTGCTCAACTCGAAGATTACATTGTAAAGATTTGTCATAATCACTTGACTTTCTATTGGTTTACATTAAAAATGTCACGTAGTCCATAAATCCACTTCTGAGAGATTTTCAAGCCAGCATAATCCCGCAGAATCGTCACTGAGTCATATGTCTAATCTATCTTAGTTCGCACAAAATACTCTCTCTCAGAAATATTTTTATGGGGTGTACGAAGTGCGCAATTCTCCAAGGGCGCTTATCAAAATTCTGAGAAAAGCAAAAAAGCGTCAGAATCAGGCACGAGTACGAGTCTTTAAGAGGCCATCAAGGAAATGGAGCACTCGCTGAAATTTATTAGTGCAGGTTATTTTAGTATACCTGTATCGTATCGTGGCAAAAGAGATTGCTTATCAGGGCTGTGATAAGAGAGCAAGCTGATAACACATTGTCGTATCGCAATTAAAAAGAAAGACGCGTAATTACTAGACCCAAAACTGAATCAACTTACAAAAATAAAATACAAGAGTATAAACATTTTGAATATTAAACGAATTTTTGAGATATCAATTTATTTACTGTATTTTTTTTTTTGGCATGCGTGAGAACCAGTTAGCTTCCGGTCGTAACCGGTATAACCGGAAACTTAACGTTATCTCCGATAACAGCAAATTGCCAATTCAATTAAAGTCCACTTTATAAAGATTGCCAATTTCTCAGACTTCAATTTGCACTTCACGCAAATTGCGGTAACTTTTGAGAATTTATTTAGTTTATGACTAATTCATATGTGGAACTTATTGATAGCTAAAATATTACTTCCGTTTTTTGTGCTACAAGTTCTTTGACTTTTCCGGTCTAATGTGAGCAAATTTATGGCACTAATAAAGCGATTAATTTTAAATTCAGCAAAAATGTTAATGAATTTATTAAGTAGCAAAAAACAATGTTTATCGAGGAGGAAGTTTACGGTACTTTTGTTTAAAATTGGGTTAAGTTTAACATAGAATTATTTGATAGGAAATAACCATAAATGTGTTTAGTTTTAGGGAATATTTGTAATCTTTTTTTGGACCTTGCTTTCGTCACTTTCATCCACATTTGTAGAAATTGATTTGGTTTTGAATAAAATATTTATAATTTTATTTATTAGTTCATATTAAATTTCTTAAATTTTACTTTAAACAATCGAACTCGACTGTTAATTGTTGCGCCCGTTTTCCTCCCCTTGCGACAGGTTGAAACATGCAACTAACTAACGTTATACGCATTTTCGCCCAACTAGGGAAATTAGCAACGGAAAATGGCAGCCAAAGGCAAACAACGCAACAACTGAAAAACTGAACAACCAAACAACCAACCGCAAAGCAACAGAACAACAACAACAACAAGAAGAACTCAGTCTAAAGCCAGGCCAACAACATTATTAAGTATTTGCTATTGACTTCCGGTCGTTAGATATTTCATTACCAACCTGATGGACTCGGAGGTTTGTGAAGAGTTTGTGAGGCTGAAAGCTGAAAATTGAGATTGGAGCTGGAATCGGAGTTGGAGTTGGGGATTTTTCCAAAGAGCTCAATTCTATTAAATTGTAGTTGTAGTTGTGGCTGGATGCGACTCTAGGCCAAGTCAATGATGAAGCATGATTAAATATAGTGCGATTACAAACTCTATTATAATAGATACGTGTACACTGAGAAAAAATTATTAAAAACTGAAACTGAAAAAATCATATCATATCATAAGCAATTAATTTAATTACTGCAATTTTAATATAAAATCGAAGTAAAATATTTTGTGCTCAAGGGAAATTTTAAATTAAATAGTTTGGAATTATTTGTAGATGAAATACTTTTTGTTCTGTTTTTGAACAGTATAAATTGTATAAGATGTAAGAGTTCTGAGTTTAGTAAGCCAAGAAGATGTGAAAAATTCTCCCTGTGCAATTGAATATCCACCTTTAATTTCTCCTTTACCTACTCCACACTTTAGTATTTCACTTCTTTTAATCTTTTTGTCTTTTTCTCCTCAATGTCCTTTGATATTCATTCAACTAGAAGCTGCTCTGGCCTCGGGCCAAACATGAAAACTTTGTGAATTTTGCAACTAATTTGATTCAACTGCGATTGAAGTCGTCATCATCAACAAGTTGCTGTTTAAATTATGTCAATAATGGGGCGGTAACTAGGAATTCCATGTGGTAAATGCGTATTCAAACAGCGGTGATAAGTTCTAGGAAGCAACAAGAGCAACAACTAAACAAATTGACGATAACTTTGACACGGACATTATGAGTATCTTACGGATTGCATAAAATATATGTAGTCAAGAGTATTCATGTTTCTATATGGAGAAATACAGCTTGTTTCTGCTGCTTCAATTCCTCGAAAAATCCGCCGTTTAGTTGGCTTATGAAGAACACGTGCTTTATGCTTTTCGATTCGGTGTAAAAAAAGCTAAAAACATTTTCAAATTATATCGAAAGCAAATAAATCAAATAATTACGACAAAAGACATCGACTATGGGTATATATATAAATTATATGTATGCAAGACAGTCCCCAAGTTCGTATGTCCGTCTTTCTGTCTCTCTTTGTCTTTCTCTGTGTCTGCTGAGGTTGTTAGTGGGGTGTTTTCATTTCAATTTCTTGATTTTTTTTCGTATTTTCTTTTTATATTTTTCGATATAAAAATAATTGCAGGAATTGTGTGTGAGACAAAGCTGACGTCGACGCCTGACAAGACAAGCAGCAAAAGATACTTGTAAGACCCTGTAAGTATGGGTGGATAAGGGAGTCTTTAAACACAAAAAGATGTCAAGGAGCAAACTTGAATTTTAAAGTTTATAAATTTCTAAGCTTGAATATGAAAACAAACAAATTTAAAATATAATTTAAAATTAAACGTAAAATAAAACGCATTTTAAAACATTAGGTACAGGGTCACTTGCGGTCGTTTAGTTGTGCTCACATTTTGGCAGCTGAAACACCAAAAGCAGCGCGCAAGTGCAACAGAAGCAGCAGTAGCGACAGAGGCAGAGGCAGAGGCAGCGACGCAGACAGCGACTGCGACAGCAGCAAAAGACAGAGGAGAAAAGCAGGCAAAGATCTGGCCCTGAGTTGAAGTTGTCGTATGAAAACTTACTACACCGGAAATATAAAATTACACACTCAACACTTAAATGTTGTGTGTGTGCCGTCCCTCTCCTTCTCAGTGTGTATGTGAGTGTGTATTTCTCACATGTTGCATGCTGCAATAAAGCAAAGATTCTGAATGCGTGCACTGCCAAACAGGGTGCAAAATCGAACATATTTCGACTACTCGTATTCGCATGCGTTTGCAAGAAACAATCGAAATAAATGATATAATTAATTGCCAGTTTTTGATGAGGGTAAAGTACTGCAAAACAGGATAAATGCACCACCTGAAAACTGCCATAAAGTGTGATAATTGTGTGAAAGATGTTTTCCAGCTGAACAATTAAATCTACGTGTTTGACAACAGTTTGAGATGGCAAAGGAGTTTAACAAATAAAAATACTTTATTCCCTTTTTTAATCAATTCAATACAGATTTAAATACTTATACTATATGAGCCAGTGGTTTAATTGCATTTAAAACAAGAAAGGCATTGAAAATCTTTACAATTCGCAGAAATAAAAATTCCCACGCACTTGAACTTGAAATTCTTGCAGGCAAAAGTATTTTGACATATGTACTCCATTATATATATGTGAATATATGAAAAATTTGTTCATATTTGAGGCAAAAAGGACTGAAGACAGGACTCGAATTACCAACACACTTAGCGGCGAGAGACAGAGACAGTTGGAGTATGAGAAAAAGGCAGAGAGAAAGAGAGCATCATTGACAATAAGACCAAGAATTGAGGGCAGCTTTTACTACCTGCTAATCCCCCCGATTTTAAAAAGACAAGACAAAGCAAAGATTTTATGATGAGGTGAATACCCTGTGCATTTTTGCGGCATGCTCGACTTGTTGGCCACTGTGCGAAACTATCTACACTGCAATCGGACTATCACTTACTCAGTTTCAGGTTCAGATTCGGATTCTCGTACATTTCAATGGATTGCGATCAAGGACTCTTCGTTTTCTTGGTCTTTTTTTATTTTCACTTGGCGTCTGGCTCCAAGAGTCGTGGGAATACGAAATATTTTTCGGGTTTCTCTTTTTTTCGTTTTTGCGGACTGAGTTAAAATTCTTAAGCCTGCCGCTTGGAGACTCTTGTCTGCCCTCAATCTTTAAGCGCTTAATTCACTTCATTTTTTCGCCATTTTTCGCGTATTTCATGCACAATTCCGCAATACTCCCACAGTCAACTGCTTAGTCACCTGACCAGGTAGCCGGGCCAAGTAATTGGTTGTCCGAACCTAACGATAGTGTAGTTGATAACAAAGCCGCTCTATGTCTGACCCTATAATTGGGACTGCCTGGGACTTGTAGGGACTTTCCGTTGAAAACACTCGGGAAAATTTATATTATCTATTATAGTAGATATTAAGAAAGGTTTAAAAAGTCCAATATATAATATTTTAATTATATAACTTGTTTTAATAATAATCAGAAAAGTTTTCTCTAAGTAAATTTTTTTTTTTTAAAAATAATACTTTTTTAATATAATGTAAATTAAACATTTTTAAAAACTAATTTTCCAAGATTACAAGTTTTTAGCTGTCACTCAAGATTTGAGGCGCCCAAGCCCACAAAACGAAAATTTTTCGCTCAGTGCATGCACTTTTTTCGATAGTCAAAACTACGTAAGATACTCGTGTCATTGTCTGCATGCGTTTGTGCAATATAGATATGGCGAGAGATAACTACGAGTATGGCGATATATAACTGTAAACAGAGGAATACTTAATTCCAGGAACTCCGAGCACTTCAAGTAATATTTGTGCTGTAATCACAAGTAAAAAAAAAGTGTTTAAAAAAACACGCTGTCTGCGCTTTTCAAACACGATATTTTTCCCCCAAGGGGGAAATAGGGAAAAACATTTTCACAATGGACTCGCATTCAATTTGACTGCAATTCTGTAAACAATCTTAAAAGCGACATTCCTATTATAATATTCATTTTCTTTCATTTCTTTTATTCAACAGCTGCTTTAATTGCCGTCTTTCAATTTTAATTTCATTCAATTAGCCCATGGAAATCTGACCAAAAAACTGCTAATAAAGAAATAAACTTTGCGCACGCGCAAAGCATTTTTAATTGTGCGTAGTTAGTCAGTCAGTCAGTAAGTTTTTCATTCTGTCAGTCAGTCATTTAGTTCAGCAAGTGGTTCTCTGAGTGCTTTAATTGATGGTGGGCATTTGCTTAATTGCATTTGCTTTGACTATTAGTGGAGTTGAGAGACTGAGAGCTTATCTAAGATAGCGGAATTGCACACTAAGTGAATAAGAATAAGACATAAGTTTTAGTAGAGTCATAGAGCTTAAATTTAACATTGAAAGGGGACAAGTTTTATAATTTATATTTCTTGTCGGAAAACCAAAACTAACTCCTGAAAAATATTTATATTCATTATTTTTAAGCAACACAAATGTTATAAAATATTCTTAGAATTTTTATTTAATAATAAGTTTCGCAAATTATTACACTATTTTTAATATATATTTAAATATAAACAAACTTTTGAGCATATTTAACTTAACTCACAGGAATAACAACAACAACAAAATACTAAAACAACAACAATACTAATGAATTTGTTTATTTAGCAAACGATCAACACAAAATACAATTTATATAGACAGGCCAAAGTCAATCGATAGCTGAGGTGTGGGTGTGTGTGATTGTGTGTTTATGGGGACTGGAAATTCCCAAGAAATAAAAAACCAGAGCAAAAACAACCATACCCTGTAAGTAGCTGGCAAAGAATAGAAATTAATTTCTAAAGCCTCACAAGAACACAATTCTTCTCAAGTAAGCATACACGACTTGCCACATTTACAGGGTATACAACAATACGAAACCCCAAGTCGTTTTATGTAATAAAATTGATGATCAAACGAAAACTCTCACATTTTGTGCCATGAATGCAATGATAGAGCAAACTCAAAGAGAGAGACAGAGAGAGAGGAAAGTAGGTGGACCAGTGAGAGAGGGAGGAGCAATTCGAACGGAACTGAGATCAATCGTCTTTGAGATGCGTTTGGTATTTTTTTTTAGATTTTTTTTCCTCGTTTTACTTCTGGCTAAAAGCGAATAAATTAATTTTTAATATGTTGC